>JASFXZ010000022.1:2961091-5361091 GCA_032209605.1 Mactromeris polynyma
ACTAATTGCATTCAAAGCAGTGAATATAACTTATTGCATATACATTTTAGTTCAATATATTCAAAACTAAACTCAAATATACCAATGAACTGCATACAAAGTGGACAATTTTGCATATTCTTTAGGTATATGAGGTCTATATAATCAATAGGTGAACTGCATTTTCCTCAGTAATTGCATTCAAAATAGTAATTATAATACAATGTATATGAATTTTTGGTCAATATATGCAAAAATGAACTCAAATATACACTTACATT
The DNA here is from genome assembly GCA_032209605.1 of Mactromeris polynyma. Taxonomy (NCBI): domain Eukaryota; kingdom Metazoa; phylum Mollusca; class Bivalvia; order Venerida; family Mactridae; genus Mactromeris; species Mactromeris polynyma. The sequence goes on from JASFXZ010000022.1 coordinate 2,961,352, forward strand.
GCATTCAAAGTGGAAAATTGTTCATATTCTTTAGGTATATTAGGTCTATATAATCAACATGTGAACTGTATTTTCCTCAGTTATTGTATTCAAATAGTAAATATAGCACAGTATATATGAAATTTAGGTGAATATATGTAAAAATGAACTCAAATATACACATACATTGCATTCAAAGTGGAAAATTGTTCATATTCTTTAGGTATATTAGGTCTATATAATCAATAGATGAACTCTATTTTCCTCACAAATTGCATTCAAAGCAGTGAATATAACTTATTACATATACATTTTAGTTCAATATATTCAAAAATAAACTCAAATATACCAATGAACTGCACACAAAGTGGACCATTTTGCAAATTCTATAGGTATATTAGGTCTGTATAATCAATAGGTGAACTGCATTTTCCTCAGTAATTGCATTCAAATAGTAAATCTATCACATTATGTATGAATTTTAGGTCAATATATGCAAAAATGAACTCAAATATACACATACATTGCATTCAAAGTGGAAAATTGTTCATATTCTTTAGGTATATTAGGTCTATATAATCAATAGATGAACTCTATTTTCCTCACAAATTGCATTCAAAGCAGTGAATATAACTTATTACATATGAGTTTGAGTTCAATATACTCTAAAATAAACTGAAATATACCAATGAACTGCAATCAAATTGGAACATTTTGCATCTTCTTTAGGTATATTAGGTCAATATAATCAACAGGTAAACTCTATTTTCCTCACTAATTGCATTCAAAGCAGTGAATATAACTTATTGCATATACATTTTAGTTCAATATATTCAAAACTAAACTCAAATATACCAATGAACTGCATACAAAGTGGACAATTTTGCATCTTCTTTAGGTATATTTGGTCTATATAATCAATAGGTGAACTGCATTTTCCTCAGTAATTGCATTCAAAATAGTAATTATAATACAATGTATATGAATTTTTGGTCAATATATGCAAAAATGAACTCAAATATACACTTACATTGCATTCAAAGTGGAAAATTGTTCATATTCTTTAGGTATATTAGGTCTATATAATCAATAGATGAACTCTATTTTCCTCACAAATTGCATTCAAAGCAGTGAATATAACTTATTACATATACATTTTAGTTCAATATATTCAAAAATAAACTCAAATATACCAATGAACTGCATACAAAGTGGACAATTTTGCATATTCTTTAGGTATATTAGGTCAATATAATCAACAGGTAAACTCTATTTTCCTCAATAATTGCATTCAAAGCAGTGAATATAACTTATTACATATACATTTTAGTTCAATATATTCAAAACTAAACTCAAATATACCAATGAACTGCATACAAAGTGGACAATTTTGCATATTCTTTAGGTATATTAGGTCTATATAATCAATAGGTGAACTGTATTTTCCTCAGTAATTGCATTCAAATAGTAAATATATCACATTATGTATGAATTTGAGGTCAATATATGCAAAAATGAACTCAAATATACACATACATTGCATTCAATGTGGAAAATTGTGCATATTCTTTAGGTATATTAGGTCTATATAATCAATAGGTGAACTGTATTTTCCTCAGTTATTGTATTCAAATAGTAAATATAGCACAGTATATATGAAATTTAGGTGAATATATGCAAAAATGAACTCAAATATACACATACATTGCATTCAAAGTGGAAAATTGTTCATATTCTTTAGGTATATTAGGTCTATATAATCAATAGATGAACTCTATTTTCCTCACAAATTGCATTCAAAGCAGTGAATATAACTTATTACATATACATTTTAGTTCAATATATTCAAAAATAAACTCAAATATACCAATGAACTGCATACAAAGTGGACAATTTTGCATATTCTTTAGGTATATTAGGTCAATATAATCAACAGGTAAACTCTATTTTCCTCACTAATTGCATTCAAAGCAGTGAATATAACTTATTGCATATACATTTTAGTTCAATATATTCAAAACTAAACTCAAATATACCAATGAACTGCATACAAAGTGGACAATTTTGCATATTATTTAGGTATATTAGGTCTATATAATCAATAGGTGAACTGTATTTTCCTCAGTAATTGCATTCAAATAGTAAATATATCACATTATGTATGAATTTTAGGTCAATATATGCAAAAATGAACTCAAATATACACATACATTGCGTTCAATGTGGAAAATTGTGCATATTCTTTAGGTATATTAGGTCTATAAAATCAATAGGTGAACTCTATTTTCCTCACTAATTGCATTCAAAACAGTGAATATAACTTATTACATATGAATTTTAGTTCAATATATTCAAACATGAACTCTAATACACCCATAAAGTGCATTCAAAGTGGAAAATTGTGCATATTCTTTAGGTATAATAGGTCCATACAATCAACATATGAACTGTATTTTCCTCAGTAATTGCATTCAAAATAGTAATTATAATACAATGTATATGCATTTTAGGTCAATATATGCAAAACTAAACTAAAATATACTCAAACATTGCATTCAAATTGGAAAATTGTGCATATTCTTTAGGTATATTAGGTCCATACAGTCAACATGTGAACTGTATTTTCCTCAGTTATTGTATTCAAATAGTAAATATAGCACAGTATATATGAAATTTAGGTGAATATATGCAAAAATGAACTCAAATACACCCATAAAATGCATTCAAAGTGGAAAATTGTGCATATTCTTTAGGTATATTAGGTCCATACAATCAACATGTGAATTGTATTTTCCTCACTAATTGCATTCAAAATAGGATATATAACACATTATATATGAATTTGAGATTAATATATGCAAAAATAAACTAAAATATACACATGCAATGCATTCAAAGTGGAAAATTGTCCATATTCTTTAGGTATATTAGGTCTATATAATCAATAGGTGAACTCTATTTTCCTCACTAATTGCATTCAAAACAGTAAATATAAGATTGTATATATGAATTTGACTGATATGTCATGTTGTATATTTGGGGACCAGAGCATAACAATATTTCGAATGAGACACTGTAATTACAGCCTTCAAATTATTCAAGTAATCTGATCATATAGCCTAGATATCTGAAATTCTAATTAATTAATGAAATTTAAATACTAATATGATTACAACATTCTATACAGAATCATTTAATACTTGAATTATGGTGCAACTATCTAATTTTGTGTCAGATTGCTTTTTTTCAAACCCATCTCATATCTTTAAAGTTAATTAATAACTCTTCTAGCAAACCTTAGCATGCTTGAAGCTGTAAGGTTATATGGTTCTTCTTTTTGTTCACTTTTAACCTTCTGTATTGCATAGTATAAATCATAAGATGCTTAAATGAAGGGTTGTCTAAAAATGTAACGAATTTATATTCACTGTACCTCAAAGTATTCAAACTGAACTAGAGGTAGGTTCTAATTTACACTTCGCCTTGCATTACAATAATTAGGACCGACAATTCGGCCCCGCAAATACCGTGATACAGCCGGATAATATGGTCAAAGTGTTTATTTCCAACGAGTGATGGTATTTTCTTTATTTCCAACGAGTGAGAACCGGTCAAATGTTTAAAATTCGGCGTGTTTTTCGGAGCTCCGTCCACCATGCGCAGATACAAATGTAACTTTTTGCATATTCTTTAGGTATATTAGGTAAATATAATCAACAGATAAACTCTATTTTCCTCACTAATTGCATTTAAAACAGTGAATATAACATATTACATTTGAATTTTAGTTTCATATATTCAAAAATGAACTCAAATACACCCATAAAGTGCATTCAAAGTGGACAATTGTGCATGTTCTTTAGGTATATTAGGTCCATACAATCAACATGTCAATCCTCACTAATTGCATTCAAAATAGGAAATAGAACACATTATATATGAATTTGAGGTCAATATATGCAAAAATGAACTAAAATATACACATACATTGCATTTAAAGTGGAAAATTGTGCATATTCTTTAGGTATATTAGGTCTATATAATCAATAGGTGAACTGTATTTTCCTCACTAATTGCATTCAAATAGTAAATATATCACATTATGTATGAATTTTAGGTCAATATATCCAAAAATGAACTCAAATATACACATACATTGCATTCAAAGTGGAAAATTGTGCATATTCTTTAGGTATATTAGGTCTATATAATCAATAGGTGAACTGTATTTTCCTCAGTAATTGCATTCAAAATAGTAATTATAATACAATGTATATGAATTTTTGGTCAATATATGCAAAAATGAACTCAAATATACACATACATTGCATTCAAAGTGGAAAATTGTTCATATTCTTTAGGTATATTAGGTCTATTAATAGGTGAACTCTATTTTCCTCACTAATTGCATTCAAAACAGTGAATATAACTTATTACATATGAATTTGAGTTCAATATATTCTAAAATAAACTGAAATATACCAATGAACTGCAATCAAATTGGAACATTTTGCATCTTCTTTAGGTATATTATGTCAATATAATCAACAGGTAAACTCTATTTTCCTCACTAATTGCATTCAAAGCAGTGAATATAACTTTTTGCATATACATTTTAGTTCAATATATTCAAAAATAAACTCAAATATACCAATGAACTGCATACAAAGTGGACAATTTTGCATATTCTTTAGGTATATTAGGTCTATATAATCAATAGGTGAACTGTATTTTCCTCAGTAATTGCATTCAAATAGTAAATATATCACATTATGTATGAATTTTAGGTCAATATATGCAAAAATGAACTCAAATATACACATACATTGCATTCAATGTGGAGAATTGTGAATATTCTTTAGGTATATTAGGTCTATATAATCAATAGGTGAATTCTATTTTCCTCACTAATTGCATTCAAAACAGTGAATATAACTTATTACATATGAATTTTAGTTCAATATATTCAAACATGAACTCTAATACACTCATAAAGTGCATTCAAAGTGGAAAATTGTGCATATTCTTTAGGTATAATAGTTCCATACAATCAACATATGAACTGTATTTTCCTCAGTAATTGCATTCAAATAGTAAATATATCACATTATGTATGAATTTTAGGTAAATATATGCAAAAATGAACTCAAATATACACATACATTGCATTCAAAGTGGAAAATTGTGCATATTCTTTAGGTATATTAGGTCTATCAATAGGTGAACTCTATTTTCCTCACTAATTGCATTCAAAACAGTGAATATAACTTATTACATATGAATTTTAGTTCAATATATTCAAAATTAAACTGAAATATACCAATGAACTGCATTCAAATTGGAATATTTTGCATCTTCTTTAGGTATATTAGGTCAATATAATCAACATGTGAACTGTATTTTGCTCAGTTATTGAATTCAAATAGTAAATAGAGAACATTATATATGAAATTTAGGTCAATATATGCAAAAATGAACTCAAATATACCCATACATTGCATTTAACGTGGAAATTGTGCATATTCTTTAGGTATATTAGGTCTATATAATCAATAGGTGAACTGTATTTTTCTCACTAATTGCATTCAAATAGTAAATATATTAAAATATGTATGAATTTTAGGTCAATATATGCAAAAATGAACTCAAATATACACATACATTGCATTCAAAGTGGAAAATTGTGCATATTCTTTAGGTATATTAGGTCTATATAATCAATAGGTGAACTGTATTTTCCTCAGTAATTGCATTCAAAATAGTAATTATAATACAATGTATATGAATTTTTGGTCAATATATGCAAAAATGAACTCAAATATACACATACATTGCATTCAAAGTGGAAAATTGTTCATATTCTTTAGGTATATTAGGTCTATTAATAGGTGAACTCTATTTTCCTCACTAATTGCATTCAAAACAGTGAATATAACTTATTACATATGAATTTGAGTTCAATATATTCTAAAATAAACTGAAATATACCAATGAACTGCAATCAAATTGGAACATTTTGCATCTTCTTTAGGTATATTATGTCAATATAATCAACAGGTAAACTCTATTTTCCTCACTAATTGCATTCAAAGCAGTGAATATAACTTTTTGCATATACATTTTAGTTCAATATATTCAAAAATAAACTCAAATATACCAATGAACTGCATACAAAGTGGACAATTTTGCATATTCTTTAGGTATATTAGGTCTATATAATCAATAGGTGAACTGTATTTTCCTCAGTAATTGCATTCAAATAGTAAATATATCACATTATGTATGAATTTTAGGTCAATATATGCAAAAATGAACTCAAATATACACATACATTGCATTCAATGTGGAGAATTGTGAATATTCTTTAGGTATATTAGGTCTATATAATCAATAGGTGAATTCTATTTTCCTCACTAATTGCATTCAAAACAGTGAATATAACTTATTACATATGAATTTTAGTTCAATATATTCAAACATGAACTCTAATACACTCATAAAGTGCATTCAAAGTGGAAAATTGTGCATATTCTTTAGGTATAATAGTTCCATACAATCAACATATGAACTGTATTTTCCTCAGTAATTGCATTCAAATAGTAAATATATCACATTATGTATGAATTTTAGGTAAATATATGCAAAAATGAACTCAAATATACACATACATTGCATTCAAAGTGGAAAATTGTGCATATTCTTTAGGTATATTAGGTCTATCAATAGGTGAACTCTATTTTCCTCACTAATTGCATTCAAAACAGTGAATATAACTTATTACATATGAATTTTAGTTCAATATATTCAAAATTAAACTGAACTATACCAATGAACTGCATTCAAATTGGAATATTTTGCATCTTCTTTAGGTATATTAGGTCAATATAATCAACATGTGAACTGTATTTTGCTCAGTTATTGAATTCAAATAGTAAATAGAGAACATTATATATGAAATTTAGGTCAATATATGCAAAAATGAACTCAAATATACCCATACATTGCATTTAACGTGGAAATTGTGCATATTCTTTAGGTATATTAGGTCTATATAATCAATAGGTGAACTGTATTTTCCTCACTAATTGCATTCAAATAGTAAATATATTAAAATATGTATGAATTTTAGGTCAATATATGCAAAAATGAACTCAAATATACACATACTTTGCATTCAATGTGGAAAATTGTGCATATTTTTTAGGTATATTAGGTCTATCAATAGGTGAACTCTATTTTCCTCACTAATTGCATTCAAAACAGTGAATATAACTTATTACATATGAATTTTAGTTCAATATATTCTAAAATAAACTGAAAAATACCAATGAACTGCAATCAAATTGGAACATTTTGCATCTTCTTTAGGTATATTATGTCAATATAATCAACAGGTAAACTCTTTTTTCCTCACTAATTGCATTCAAAGCAGTGAATATAACTTATTGCATATACATTTTAGTTCAATATATTCAAAACTAAACTCAAATATACCAATGAACTGCATACAAAGTGGACAATTTTGCATATTCTTTAGGTATATTAGGTCTATATAATCAATAGGTGAACTGTATTTTCCTCAGTAATTGCATTCAAATAGTAAATATATCACATTATGTATGAATTTTAGGTCAATATATGCAAAAATGAACTCAAATATGCACATACATTGCATTCAATGTGGAAAATTGTGAATATTCTTTAGGTATATTAGGTCTATATAATCAATAGGTGAATTCTATTTTCCTCACTAATTGCATTCAAAACAGTGAATATAACTTATTACATATGAATTTTAGTTCAATATATTCAAACATGAACTTTAATAAACTCATAAAGTGCATTCAAAGTGGAAAATTGTGCATATTCTTCAGGTATAATAGGTCCATACAATCAACATATGAACTGTATTTTCTTCAGTAATTGCATTCAAAATAGTAATTATAATACAATGTATATGAAATTTTGGTCAATATATGCAAAAATGAACTCAAATATACACATACATTGCATTCAAAGTGGAAAATTGTTCATATTCTTTAGGTATATTAGGTCTATATAATCAATAGATGAACTCTATTTTCCTCACTAATTGCATTCAAAGCAGTGAATATAACTTATTGCATATACATTTTAGTTCAATATATTCAAAAATAAACTCTAATATACCAATGAACTGCATACAAAGTGGACAATTTTGCATATTCTTTAGGTATATTATGTCAATATAATCAACAGGTAAACTCTATTTTCATCACTAATTGCATTCAAAGCAGTGAATATAACTTATTACATATACATTTTAGTTCAATATATTCAAAAATAAACTCAAATATACCAATGAACTGCACACAAAGTGGACCATTTTGCATATTCTTTAGGTATATTTGGTCTATATAATCAATAGGTGAACTGCATTTTCCTCAGTAATTGCATTCAAATAGTAAATATATCACATTATGTATGAATTTTAGGTCAATATATGCAAAAATGAACTCAAATATACACATGCATTGCATTCAAAGTGGAAAATTGTCCATATTCTTTAGGTATATTAGGTCTATCAATAGGTAAACTCTATTTTCCTCACTAATTGCATTCAAAACAGTGAATATAACTTATTACATATGAATTTTAGATCAATATATTCTAAAATAAACTGAAATATACCAATGAACTGCAATCAAATTGGAACATTTTGCATATTCTTTAGGTATATTATGTCAATATAATCAACAGGTAAACTCTATTTTCCTCTCTAATTGCATTCAAAGCAGTGAATATAACTTATTGCATATACATTTTAGTTCAATATATTCAAAAATAAACTCTAATATACCAATGAACTGCATACAAAGTGGACCATTTTGCATATTCTTTAGGTATATTAGGTCTATATAATCAATAGGTGAACTGCATTTTCCTCAGTAATTGCATTCAAATAGTAAATATATCACATTATGTATGAATTTTAGGGCAATATATGCAAAAATGAACTCAAATATACACATGCATTGCATTCAATGTGGAAAATTGTCCATATTCTTTAGGTATATTAGGTCTATCAATAGGTGAACTCTATTTTCCTCACTAATTGCATTCAAAACAGTGAATATAACTTATTACATATGAATTTTAGTTCAATATATTCAAACATGAACTCTAATACACCCATAAAGTGCATTCAAAGTGGAAAATTGTGCATATTCTTTAGGTATAATAGGTCCATACAATCAACATATGAACTGTATTTTCCTCAGTAATTGCATTCAAAATAGTAATTATAATACAATGTATATGAATTTTAGGTCAATATATGCAAAAATGAACTCAAATATACACATACATTGCATTCAAAGTGGAAAATTGTGCATATTCTTTAGGTATTTTAGGTCTATATAATCAATAGATGAACTCTATTTTCCTCACAAATTGCATTAAAGCAGTGAATATAACTTATTACATATACATTTTAGTTCAATATATTCAAAAATAAACTCAAATATACCAATGAACTGCATACAAAGTGGACAATTTTGCATATTCTTTAGGTATATTAGGTCAATATAATCAACATGTGAACTGTATTTTCCTCAGTTATTGCATTCAAATAGTAAATAGAGAACATTATATATGAACTTTAGGTCAATATATGCAAAAATGAACTCAAATATACCCATACATTGCATTTAAAGTGGAAATTGTGCATATTCTTTAGGTATATTAGGTCTAAATAATCAATAGGTGAACTGTATTTTCCTCACTAATTGCATTCAAATAGTAAATATATTAAAATATGTATGAATTTTAGGTCAATATATGCAAAAATAAACTCAAATATACACATACATTGCATTCAAAGTGGAAAATTGTGCATATTCTTTAGGTATATTAGGTCTATCAATAGGTGAACTCTATTTTCCTCACTAATTGCATTCAAAACAGTGAATATAACTTATTACATATGAATTTTAGTTCAATATATTCAAACATGAACTCTAATACACCCATAAAGTGCATTCAAAGTGGAAAATTGTGCATATTCTTTAAATATTTTAGGCCCATACAATCAACATGTGAACTGTACTTTCCTCAGTTATTGCATTCAAATAGTAAATATATCACATTATATATGAATTTTAGGTCAATATATGCAAAAATGAACTCAAATATACCCATACATTGCATTTAAAGTGGAAATCGTGCATATTCTTTAGGTATTTTAGGTCTATATAATCAATAGGTGAACTCTATTTTCCTCACAAATTGCATTCAAGACAGTGAATATAACTTATTACATATAATAGTTCAATATATTCAAAAATAAACTCAAATATACCAATGAACTGCATATAAAATGGACAATTTTGCATATTCTTTAGGTATATGAGGTCAATATCAATCAATCAATATCAATATCAATCAGGTGAACTCTATTTTCCTCACTAATTGCATTGAAAACAGTGAATATAACTTATTACATATGAATTTTAGTTCAATATATTCAAAAATAAACTCAAATATACCCATACATTGCATTCCAAATAGGAAATTTTAAATTCAACAAGCAAATCGAGGGTTCAGCGCAATACTGTACTAACTCCATTTTTGTATTTTTTTCAGGAGACATAAAAAACTTGCTTTATTTATCAAAATTCATTCAAATAAGGAAATAATCTGGATTTGTCATGTCCATTGCATACAAAAACCTGTACATTAGTAAAATTATATATATCATAGTTCTGCAATGTACAGTAGTACTTAGTACAGTCTTGCGCTGAATTGGCAATATTTTAGAAAATATTTTCAATGCAAGACTGTACTAACTGGACTTAGTACAGTCTTGCATGCACAAAATGGGTATGTTATGTAATAATATTTCATGTAATACTGTAGTAACTCAGTAGCTTATGGTTGGAAAGATGATAGAAACAAGGTTCAGTTAATCTTGATATGATGGGTTTTCAAATAAAAGTAGTTGTAGAACAAAATTCATCTTAACAAAGTGTCACTGACTCGTGTTACTAATAACAGTCACTAAAATGGTGCTAATCTATCAATATTATTGCTCAGAAAAATATACCTGACAATGAAAACTGCAGAAACACTATTATATTTAGGTATATTTGAAAATAATATAATACCAAGAAAATGGCCCCTACTCAAAATTTGTTTGAGTGGTCCGAGTGGGAAATCACAACATAACAAGTAATGAATTATCTATGTAACGCTAACTACCTAAACTTTGCTGGATAATGTTATGCCACACAAACAATTTTTAAGGATGCCGTCTACTTAATAATGCAAGTTATGATTTGAGGAGTATGCAGTGATTTCGTACAATATTAGTTATTTGTAAATAAAAATTGATGAAACTTATTATCATGTTGAAGAACATTTAATTCTCTGTAAGAAAATTAACAGGTTTTATCAAGATTAGCAAGACTAATTAATTAATTACAACTAAAACCAATAAGACATCTATGAAGAAGAATTATCACTGGCAGATCAGAGATATGTTTACCTTCACAGCATTGCTTGTAATGGTAAGCATGACCTTATCAGCAGAAATCAAGGGTTAACAGTGTAAATATTAAAATAGCATGATATTACTTTACACGATTCAATAGAATTGAAACTCAATAACAGGACTTTTCAATTAATAGCTCCAGAATACTTTATTTAGAGCAACATAACTACATACTTGGGCACAAGCCAACTCAATTTACAACAGCAATAGCCCATCTAATAACAGTTTTATCATGACATAATTAAACAATGTACTATTTAATTATAAAGAACTGTATTGAGAATTACTGTAACAAACTTCACCATGCAAAAAAACTGTGAAGCTAAAACATTTGGCAAAAATACAGGAATGGAAATGTAACCCATTTCACAATGAGTAATTAATGCATTCTTCTGAGCAAATCAGGATCAATACATTATGCTATATTGATGTTTCATCATTACCACTTAAACATGTACTGAAACCGACAGTCATCTAATTTGCAACAACAATATATACTATTAAAAGGAACAAGACTGTATTTCAGTCTAATACTAATTTGGTAATATTATGACAGCATCAAACATAACTTATAGTAGTGTAACCATTAAAATATACGAGGGGCATTTCAAAAGTAATGCAACTGATTATCGTGCGGCCTCGTCTTGCACGGGATTTTCGTGAAAATCATACCGATGTAGCGATACATCAATTCCCTACACATATATACCAAATTAACAGGTGTACACGCAGTATTATCGCTAATACAGTGATAAAAGCAACATATAGTCATTGACACTAATGGTCGGCAAGAGAAGTGTAAAGGCAGCTGAAATTCGAGGTTATGTAAAGACTCGATGCCAGCTTGGCGTATCAGCGAAGAAGATTTTTGACGAATTGTGTGTTGTTCATGGACAGAATGAAGTGTCGTATGCCACCGTCACGAGGTGGATTAAGAAGTTTAAAAGCGGTTGTGTCTCCATTAATGATGCACCAAAATCGGGACGTCCTTGTAGTGCTACTTCTAACACTATGGTTAACAAAGTATGTGATGTGGTTAAGTCCGACGCCAGACTAACTGTTCATCAGATAGCTAGTATAGTTGGTATTCCAGCCGCAAGCGTATTCCGCATTGAAAAACGTCATTTAAAAATGAGACGTATTACAGCTAGATGGATCCCTCATTTGTTGTCAGACAAGCAAAAGCGCGTCCGACTTGAAACTGCCAGAAAACTGCTTAAAATGTTTCCAAAATATCAAAGAAAGCAGTTTTCTGACATTATTACTGGAGATGAGACATGGGTTTTTTCGAGCCTACCAGAAAAATTAACAACGAAATATGGGCTACCACAAACTGTCGCCGCCCCTCAATTGCCAAAATATTGATCAGTGCTAAGAAAGCAATGTTTGTTATTTTCTTTGATATCCGTGGTCCTATTATGCAATTGGTTGTACCAAATAGAAAATCTGTGACTGGTATATTTTATAAAGAAAAAGTGTTGAAGAAACTTAAAAAACAATGTTTCAAACGTCGCCCACACGCTGGCTTTAAGCACCTATCCCTGTTGCATGACAACGCCCCTGCGCATATTTCTGCTATTGTGACCTCGTTTTTGAACAAGGAAAGGGTTCGAGTTCTTCCACATGCACCATATTCCCCCGACCTAGCCCCGTGTCACTATTTCTTGTTCCCTAAACTGAAAAAAACATTTAGCTGGTACACGGATAGGTCCCGACAGGCCCTGGGGTCCGCTGTTTATCAGTGTATGCTGGGTGTACCTGAAAATGAGTATGAAGATGCCCTTAAGAACTGAATTAAACGTTTGAAACTTTGTGTACGTAACAAGGGGGATTACTTTGAGGGTATGACGCGTAAATAATTTAAAATCTATCAAACGCGCGCTTTATATTACCCAAGTTGCATTACTTTTGAAACGCCCTCGTAACTTTATGAGTCCACAAAATCATTCAGGAATTTGAGGGTATAATGGTTCCATATCAGGCTGTCCACTCAACCAAGTATCAGAAATATGTTTACCCATATCGTGGAAAGTGTTCCCTCAGCCAAGCTTTAGTGAAGGATGAGGATCATTATTACAGTAAAGCCGGAGGCTGAGCATGTATAAAATGTTCAGCCTTTGGCTTTACTCTAATAATGAGCCATGTGTCCAGTATACATGTGAAGCACGAAGGCTTTATGAAAATAATATCAACAAAAGAAGTATTTATTTACTAAATTAGTTTGCCAATGGTGAATGAGATATCCACAAAACTAAGACTACTGGTGAGGCAAAAACAGATAAAATGGGTGGTGCACCCTAGGAATGATTCCACTTTGTCACAAGTGGAGCAAGTCAATGTACTTATCCTTACTCACAGGAACACATTCTTTTCTACGTATTTCAAGATTAATATTACTTAATATAACTTCTTACACAGATCAACATACTTGATTGGCCCATCATAATCAGTTTGATAAGTGAAGCTATTGGGTGATTCCAACATCAATTTAACCGTCTTAAAACCTACCGTAGCCAATCCACCTTCTCATTCTCAGAATTTGAAGTAAAATTCTTTAAATGATTTGCCAGAGCTTTAAAATAAAAAAAGTCGGAAAGACAAATTTCCCTTACAATATAGGGCTTTGCATTTCTGGCTGCCCTAAATGTAGCAGCCCACTGAGGGGTGTTATATACAGATATATTTCTAGACGCTGCCTCAATGGCAGCATGAATACTATCTGCCTCATTTTGTGTGTGTCCTTTAATAAGGTATTTATGCTCTACAGAAACAAGGTTAATTTTTGGAGACAATACCATAACATGGAAAGATAAAACTTGTTTTTATTCTGTGCTGCACAATTATCAGAAAAAAATATTATTTTTTTTGGCCTGCTTCACCTTTTTTCATAATAAAGTCAAATAAACAAGAAGCCATCTCACATGCACCCCTACTAGCCGTGGCCTCATTCCACACATAACAATGACCCTGTTTGGACCCAAATTCATATATAGTAAAATTAAAGGTAGACAGACGCCGCTTGTAATATAAGCATGACTCGAAGCTATGGGGGGGGGGTGGCAATACCTCTTCTAGATCAACACATGCCACTACCAAATCATCAGCAGACATAGCTAATTCTTTGTCAGAAATTTTGTATTCCCTGGCTTTCTGATTGTTAAAAAGATGTCGGTCTTTTATAGGTGTGTGAAAGGCAAGATTATATTCAGCATCAAATACTTTTCTATAAATATTTAACGTAACTGGCATAACACCCTCACTACTGCATTTTTGTTCATACAAAGTAAACATTTTGATAACATTGAGACCTGGTGGTAAATATGACTTACAACCTGCTTGTTATAAGCTGTAGAAACCATGGTTTGGGACACACAGAGGGTATGTAAAAAGAATGTTTTACAAACTTTTATTGGTCCTTTTTCTGGACAAAGCAATGTCCAAACTATCCGAAAAGTATGACTCCGGTCTGAATTTCCACATTTTTTTGACAATTTGGCCTTTCACCTGAATCATCTGAATTAACATTCTGTTGTGTCTCTATTACCTTGATTGGTTCTTGTTTTTCTGCATTTTCTGTCTGATTTAAGGCCTGTCTTTTAAATTTTATTAGTGGGACATCATCATCATAATCACAATCATACACATCATTGGGGTCCCTAACATCATTATTATCATCATCATCATACATACAATTTGGGCCCCTAAAATCACCATACCATCAATGGTTAAATTTTTATATGTTTCATCATTGTTTTCATCATTAGAAAGAACCATATCATCAGAAATATCAGTAAATTCAGTAAGATCAATGGATTGCAAGTATGTGGCACTATCATTAAGATTATGAACAGCCTGTTCTAAGGTTAAGTCATCAGTGGAAGCATTTGTGCTGCTTATGTAAGATTCTGCTTCAGACATACAAACACTTGAGCATTAACTAATACTACAAACAGTGATATCATCAGGTACATTCTGAACAAGATAGAGTTTACATGAATTTTCACCATCACTAACTGAGCCAAAACCCGAGAAATCACTGTCAGAGTCATCTGACTCATTTAGTGAAACGGTAACACTAACACTGGACATTTCAAAACTAACATGGCCTTGTAATTTCAAAGAAAAAGCTAAATGTCTGATAAACAAACACATGATCTGATAGTATGATGTGTAGTTAGTACAGTCTTGCATTGAAATACAAACACACTTCGCATTTTGTTTATCGCAAGACTGTATTAACTCAAGTTAGTACAGTCTTGCAGGGAAATGTTATAGTATTTTGAGTTACTACAGTATAGCATTTATAAAATATACTAGCGGAAAAAAGAAACTGTGCATGTGTAAAATGTTCATATATCCTTCAATTTTATAAATTAAAGCTTGAAACTTTACACAGGTAAGTTGTGTATCCCTCTCGGTCATTTACACTGGCCAGTGCATGAGTTGCACGGGTAGTTTGCCTGTCAGGCTAACGTCTTCTTTTTCACGTTTTTTTCGTGCAGCAGTCAATTGCAAACACGTTTGTCGCCTAAACCTGTGTTAAAACATAGTGTTGTTACATGTAAGACACAAAACCAGGATAATTTTGAAAAACGTCGTTGATACGCCATGCCAAGGTTGAATGAAACTGACAGATGCCGCGCCGTAGGCATGATTGAAGCTGGTGTACGTCATACTGACGTTGCCAGACAATTTGGCGTTCACCGAAATACTGTAGACGCCTTGTGGAGATGGTACCAACAGTTTGGGGCAACCAGAGACCGGCCTCGATCAGGACGTCCACGCGTAACGTCTATTCGCCAGGATACGTACATCCGGGTGGTTCATCTCCGTGACCGACTCAGAACTGCTTCTTTGACGGCTAGAAGTATTCCTGGCCTTAGAAGAATCAGTCCCCGAACGGTACGTTATCGATTGCGTGAACGAGGCATACGTCCACGACGTCCTGCCATACGTCCTGTTCTGCAGCAACGTCATCGTGTAGCACGTTTTGCCTGGTGTAGAAGACACATACACTTCACGCAACAGGACAGGGCACGTATTCTTTTCACGGATGAGTCCAGGTTCCATCTCGACAGCAGCGACGGCCGTTCTAGAGAGTATCGTCGTGTTGGTGAACGTTTCCATGACAGTTGTGTGATTGAACTACGTCCATTCGGCGGGGGTAGTGTCATGGTGTGGGGTGGCATCTCATCCCGTGGTAGAACAGGGGTAGTGTCATGGTGTGGGGTGGCATCTCATCCCGTGGTAGAACAGCACTTGTGGCTGTAGACGGCACACTTGCAGGCATCAGATATCGTGACGAAATCATACGGCCTCACGTCCTTCCATTTGTGCAGCAACGTAACGCCATGCTGCAACAGGATAACGCTCGCCCGCACGTCGCGCGGGTCGTCACCGACTTTTTGACCCAGAACAATGTGAATGTGCTGCCCTGGCCTGCAATATCACCGGATTTGTCGCCTATAGAACACGTGTGGGATGAGATGCAGCGACGGTTACGTGGCCTCCAAAATCAGCCGTTGACGTTACCTGACCTATCACGTGCGCTTGTCAGAATCTGGAATGGTATTCCCCAGGCATTTTTCAGAACACTTGTCACATCAATGCGGCGTCGTTGTAAAGCATGCATCGATTCCAATGGTGGACATACACTGTATTGATGAGCTGAACTTTGTTTAGAGAACGTCTCTGAAAACTGATCTCTATCTAAGACGCAGCTGATTCAATAACCATATCAATTGAGCTGGTGTTAAATAAAGGTAAGATAAAACCCTGTTGAAATTTTTATTGCGATTCCTTACATACCTCCTAAGTTATAGCATATTATACACATGCACAGTTTCTTTTTTCCGCTAGTATATCTTTGGAATGATTCATCATATAGATATGAAATTTATACAGACTATGTATAATACAATATCACATAGAAAAATGTAAAACAAATCATTTTTAACAAAAATGGTAGTTAGTATAGTCTTGCGCTGAACCCTCGAAATACCCGTGAAGAAATTGAAGAAGTTGGTTCAAGCAAATTGTACCCTTTTCACCATAACTGGATGCTACCCTCCGTTTCTAAATGTCAAAGAAAAGATGACAGACCAGCTGATTAAATATATGATGCATCATCTGCCTGGTGATGAGAAGGAACTTGCCAGCCATTAGTCAGTAAGTCAGTAAGCACTGTAGTTTCAAGCATCCAGAGATCAGAACAATGAAATAAAAAATCAGTGGATATAATATACGTAAATTTGGTAATTGTTGAATTTGTCATAATGTAGCACTGTAAGGCTTTGACATCCAAAGTCATAAAACTCATTTAAGTTCTAGACATATTCATTTTGTGCTGTCCGTCCGCCTGTCCGTCTGTATGTCACAAAGTTTGTCAGCGCAACTCCTCTGTCACGGGGATTTACACCAAACTTCACAGAAGTGATCATCACAAAGCCAATCTTCGGCATGTTGTGATTTAGTGATTTTCAACGGAGTTATAGCCCTTGATTAGCCCAAGTTTACGATGTTTGGGCTACTAGTGCTATATCATTGATCAGATTTCCGACAACTCTTACATAAGTGATTAGTGCCAATCCTAATTATACATATCGTGAACATGTCCCTTTGATTTGTGGTAATTTTTTAATGTCTGCACTTCTTCTGAAACCGTATTGGTCACCAGAACTCACGAAAGCTCATCAAGCGATGAAATTGGCACGAAAAGAGTGGTGTTGTGCCGGTAGATCACGTGGTCGTGTAAGTGATGAAGAGTATGAATACAAAAGACTAAAGAAGGAATTCCGTAGATGCCACAGAAAACAAGTGAATAACTATCTTAAGTCAATGGATAGAAAATTGAAACCAACGCTGAGACAGACTCAATACAGTTCTGGAAAGATGTAAATTCTCGGAAATGCATGTCCAAAAGTAGTTCAGGTGCTTGAATGAAATATAACGGCATACTACATAGAGGAAGAGACAGTTTGACGGAACAATGGGGCATATATTTCAAAGATTTATACTCACGTTCAGAATCAGAATATTTTGATAATGTGTGGAAAGACTATGTTATATCTACAGTTGATAAGACAATCACTTCTCTAAAAACAGATAGCAGTGCACGTATATCTACAGTCTCCGTGGAGAAAGCTATACAATCTTTGCCTACTGGAAAATCGGATGGTATTGATGGTGTGGTTTATGAACATTTACGACAGAGCAAGCAGACAATCGCCCCCATTCTGGCACATCTATTTACACAAATGTTACGCTTGGCTTATATACCACCTGAGATGAAAAGGGGGATAATAATAACATTACACAAGGGACGCAAAAAACGCAAAGACGATCCTAACTGTTACAGAGCAATAACACTGACCTCTTCTTGTGTGTTGAAATTGTACGAAACAATGTTACTTGAAAGATGCTCAAACAATCTATTGAGCAAGCTCTCGATACAACAAGGCGGTTTTCAGTCCGGACTAGGTTGTTTAATGACATCGTTTATGTTTCGTGAATGTCTTAATTACGGTAGAGAACAATCTTCAAAAGTCTATTTGTGCTACTTGGACGGAAAACAGGCATTTGACCACGTCTGGCATGCCGGGCTTTTCTATAAACTCATTGAATATGATGTAGATAGGACTACCTTATTGTCACTTCGAGCCAAGTACAAGGATTCAGAGAGCCAAGTTAGATGTCAGGGACTACTATCAGACAGCTTCCCGGTACAGCAGGGAACGCGAAAGGCGGGAAAAGTTCACCATTGATGTATTTAGTTTATATAAACGGACTGATTGAAGAGGTAGAGTCTAGCGGTCAAGGCGTTTGTATGTACAATCAGCGTATGTGCTCACCAACTGTGGCAGATGACATGGCTTTAGTGTCTTTTTCTAAAGCAGGACTCAACCGCATGCTAGATATGTGGGGGTGATTTGTGATAAACATTTGTCAACCAGAGAAAACATCAATGACGCATGTTTAAAACTTCGAGGAACATTCTTTAGTATATGTGGTGGTACTGATCCAGCTTCTATAAGTCCAGTAACGTTTAGTATCATTTATAAATCTGTTGTACTACCCAAGGCACTATATGGATGTGAATTATGGAATTCGTATTATAAAGATGACATGCACCGACTTGAAATATCTCAAAATACTTGTCTTAGGCATATGCAACAACTAAACGGATCCACGAGTACTGCATATATACGCTGTAGTGTAGATATAGAAAGTGTTGAAACGTTCATAGATTATAAAAAACTGCAGTTCTTCGGACAATTATGTAGATTGTCGAGTAAGTTCTTAGCCAAGACTATTTTTATACATCGTCTAGTGAGATTTTGCAATGGAGATCGCCAATACTCTGGTTATATCCCAGACATTTATCGTATATTGTGCAAGTACTCCCTGACTGATATTTTATATACTTACTTGCAGACTGGTAGCTTTCCGGTTAAATCTAGGTGGAAACTTACATTGATAAGTCACGTAATGATTCCAGCCAAGCAACGTCAGCTAGACTGCATTGTACAGGACGGAAATGAATGGGTTTCACAGAGTGTTTTGCGAGTTAACCGATGTTCGAGCCTTTGGTATATCTGCAGGAATACGCCTTCCTTAACTTCTTTGTACAGAATACTTAACCGATCTGCAGCTATGGTCTTGTCAAGACAATTCCCACGAAAATGTAGAAAGTGCTTGCAATGTACCCAAAATTTAACAGAACATTTGATTTGTTTCTGCTCTGTGAATAACCGTGAGCGTCGGAGGCTATGGGATGCGTTAATAGACAACGTCGGATATAAATGTTTTATCAACTTCATTAAGCTGAAACCGACAGGTCAATGTAGTGTTCTCCTGGGGCTCGCCGTAAAAAATTATGATATAGTGTTCCTTAATTTCTCAATTGTCAAAGTGTTTGTTAAGCTGATATAAGTGCAGCAGACTGTGTGATACATATAATATTTTAATTGTACTATTGTCTTTGTTACAAGACAATACACCTAAGCAGTGCATGTTTTATTTGAATTTAAAAATAGTTGATAAAACCCTACTTACTGTTTAATGAAGATATCATGATCTACGTTGTTAATGAGATATACGTGTACTTTGTTATTATATCATACTAGTAATACATTATGCAGATCTAGATATTATTAGTTATACAGGTTGTTGACAGGGTATATGGGGGAATATAACCAGTTTGTGTGCCATATATATATGAATCGCAGACAGGTTATATTCCCCCATATACCCTGTCAACAACCTGTATAACGAATTTATAATACTGCAATTCCATGTTTTCATACGAATTTAGTTAAACAAGCAATGTTTCGATGCCTAGCTCTCTATATCTAATAATTAGATCTGTGTATTTTTGGTGTTTTTGGTTCATAAACTTGTTTAGAGTATTTTAGTTTTGTAAAATATCAGTTATTAAAACGTATTCCTTTAAAAATATATCGGGAATTACTTGTTGTAGATCAAATTTCTTTTATTTCACTCACACGTTATAATGCCTGAAAATTAATTGCATTACCCCGTAAGGTACCTCAATACACATGGTTAAGCGCGCGCTTGCACTCTAATTTTTATTTTCAAGCGTCTGATCACATGGACTTTATCGAACTGAATTTGGCTCAAACCTTAAAAAATCTATCGTTTTGAATAATAATACTAGCACACATGTACTCTGTTCAATATTTATTGAATCATGTGTGAAAATCAATTGTCAATTTCTAGTAACTTGCGGATATCAAGAGATGAAAGTTTTCGAGTCGAGCTGTCAGCGAAAATTGTCGCGAGGCGCATGAAGGGAAAAACGTCATATACCCTGTCAGCGCCGTGTATATAGAATGTTGTACGCGAGCCTTTAACCAATGAAATTACTGGATTTTTCTTTGCAGTATTATAAAGCTATATATACATGTATAATCTTTTCTCTGCATTTCACTTAAAGTTTCTTAACATTGTTAAGGTTAAACTAGTGATTTGCGGTCTTTCTTTCTTGTTTGATGTCATCTTATTCTTAAGTTCAATTATAACACATATCAGTTTTACCGAGTGCTATTAACACGTTTGTCTTTTGTTTCGCTTTCGTTAAGACTAAGTTGTATAAGGCACATAAATCGCGTTTCAGTATGGTGTATTGCTAGGCTAAAATGCTCTTGTTTAAACATGATTTTTTTTCAGATATGAATCTGTACATCATTCAGTAGTCTCTTATATGTAGGCCTACTATGGTAGTAGCCACGCAAGACACATGTCTATAATATGGTAGTAGCCACGAAAGTCACATGTCTATAATATGGCAGTAGCCACGAAAGTCACATGTCTATACTATGGTAGTAGCCACGCAAGACACATGTCTATAATATGGCAGTAGCCACGAAAGTCACATGTCTATAATATGGCAGTAGCCACGAATTTGAAAGTCACATGTGTATAATATGGTAGTAGCCACGCAAGACACATGTCTATAATATGGCAGAAGCCACGAAAGTCACATGTCTATAATATGGCAGTAGCCACGAATTTGAAAGTCACATGTCTATAATATGGCAGTAGCCACGAAACTCACATGTCTATACTATGGTAGTAGCCACGAAAGTCACATGTCTATAATATGGCAGTAGCCACGAAAGTCACATGTCTATAATATGGCAGTAGCCACGAAAGTCACATGTCTATACTATGGTAGTAGCCACGCAAGACACATGTCTATAATATGGTAGTAGCCACGAAAGTCACATGTCTATAATATGGCAGTAGCCACGAAAGTCACATGTCTATAATATGGCAGTAGCCACGAAAGTCACATGTCTATAATATGGCAGTAGCCACGAAAGTCACATGTCTATAATATGGCAGTAGCCACGAAAGTCACATGTCTATAATATGGCAGTAGCCACGAAGGTCACATGTCTGTAATATTGTAGTAGCCACGAAAGTAACACGCCTATAATTACAAAATGTATCAAATATGATAGTAGCCACGAAAGTCACATGTCTATAATATGGCAGTAGCCACGAAAGTCACATGTCTGTAATATTGTAGTAGCCACGAAAGTAACACGCCTATAATTATCAAATATGGCAGTAGCCACGAAAGTCACATATCTGTAATATGGCAGTAGCCACGAAAGTCACATGTCTATAATATGGTAGTAGCCACGAAAGTCACATGTCTATAATATGGTAGTAGCCACGAAAGTCACATGTCTATACTATGGTAGTAGCCACGAAAGTCACATGTCTATACTATGGTAGTAGCCACGAAAGTCACATGTCTATACTATGGTAGTAGCCACGAAAGTCACATGTCTATAATATGGTAGTAGCCACGAAAGTCACATGTCTATACTATGGCAGTAGCCACGAAAGTCACATGTCTATAATATGGCAGTAGCCACGAAAGTCACATGTCTATACTATGGTAGTAGCCACGAAAGTCACATGTCTATAATATGGCAGTAGACACGAAAGTAACACGCCTATAATGATTAAATATGATAGTTGCCACGAAATCACAAGTCTATAATATAGCAGTAGCCACGAAAGTCACAAGTCTATAATATGGCAGTAGCCACGAAAGTAACACGCCTATAATGATTAAATATGATAGTAGCCACGAAAGTCACATATCAATAATATGGCAGTAGCCACGAAAGTCACAAGTCTGTAATATTGTAGTAGCCACGAAAGTCACATGTCTGTGATATGGCAGTAGCCACGAAAGTCACATATCAATAATATGGCAGTAGCCACGAAAGTCACATATCAATAATATGGCAGTAGCCACGAAAGTCACAAGTCTGTAATATTGTAGTAGCCACGAAAGTCACATGTCTGTAATATTGTAGTAGCCACGAAAGTCACAAGTCTGTAATATTGTAGTAGCCACGAAAGTCACAAGTCTGTAATATTGTAGTAGCCACGAAAGTCACATGTCTGTAATATGACAGTAGCCACGAAAGTCACAAGTCTATAATATGGCATTAGCCACGAAAGTCACATGTCTGTAATATTGTAGTAGCCACGAAAGTAACACGCCTATAATGATTAAATATGATAGTAGCCACGAAAGTCATTTGTCTGCAATATTGTAGTAGCCACGAAAGTCACATGTCTATAATACGGCGGTAGCCACGAAAGTCACATGTCTATAATATGGCAGTAGCCACGAAAGTCACATGTCTATAATATGGCAGTAGCCACGAAAGTCACATGTCTATAATATGGTAGTAGCCACGAAAGTCACATGTAACTCTACCTGGCTTGGCGACCATTCGAAACAACAGTAGCCTCCCTTCTTTCGAAATGGTGGAAATTAACAGCACGGATTTCCCCTTGATTTCAAAATGGTTGATATTCCGCGAAAATGGCAGTAATTTTTGACATCAGGGGACATTAATCATGTCTAAAATTACATCCATTTTGTAGTAAAGGGACATTACCCTCATTCATAATAGCGGTCATTTTAAAGGAGAGGGCATAATTCTACGTTCTAGGCGACCACTCGAAACAAAAGTAGCATCCCTTCTTTCAAAATGGTGGAATATTACAGCATGGATTACTTCCTCAGATTTCAAAATGGTGGATATTCCGCAAATATATCTGCTTTTTGACATCAGGGGACATCACTCATGTCTTAAATTGCATCCATTTTGAAATAAAGGGACATTACTCTCATTCATAATAGCGGCCATTTTAAAGGGGGGGGGGGGCATAATTCTATGTTCTAGGCGACCATTCGAAACAAGAGAAGCCGCCCTACTTTCAAAATGGCGGAAATTTACAGCATGGATTACTTCCCTGATTTCAAAATGGTTGAAAGTCCGCGAAAATGGCAGCCATTTTGACATCAGGGGACATAAATCATGTCTAAAATTGCATCCATTTTGTAATAAAGGGACATTACTCTCATTCATTATAGCGGCCATTTTAAACAGGGCGCATAACTGTACCTTTTAGGCGACCATTCGAAACAAGAGTAGCCTCCCTTCTTTCAAAATGGCGGAAATTAACAGCATAGATTACTTCCCCTGATTTCAAAATGGTGGATAGTTCGCGAACATTGTTACCATTTTGACATCAGGGGACATAAATCATGTCTTAAAAGGCATCCATTTTGAAATAAAGGGACATTACACTCATTCATAAAAGCGGTCATTTAAATGCAGGAGGCATAACTCTACCTTGCTTGGAGACCATTCGAAACAAGAGTACCTCCATTCTTTCAAAATTGCGGAAATTTACAGCATGGATTACCTCCCCTGATTTCAAAATGGTTGATATTCCGCGAAAATGGCAGCCATTTTGACATCAAGGGACATAAATCATGTCTAAAATTGCATCCATTTTGTAATAAAGGGACATTACTCTCATTCATTATAGCGGCCATTTTAAGCAGGGGGCATAACTGTACCTTTTAGGCGACCATTCAAAACAAGAGTAGCCTCCCTTCTTTCAAAATGGTGGAAATTTACAGCACGGATTACTTCCCCCGATTTCAAAATGGTTGATATTCCGCGAAAATGGCAGCCATTTTGACATCAGGGGACATAAATCATGTCTTAATTTGCATCCATTTTGTAATAAAGGGACATTACTCTCATTTATAATAGCGGCCATTTTTAAGCAGGATGCATAACTCTACCTTGCTTGGCGACCATTAGAAACAAGAGCAGCCTCCCTTCTTTCAAAATGGTGGAAATTTACAGCACGGATTACCTCCCCTGATTTCAAAATGGTGGATATTCCACGAAAATGGCAGCCATTTTGACATCAGGGGACATAAATCATGTCTAAAATTGCATCCATTTTGTAATAAAGGGACATTACTCACATTCATAATAGCGGCCATTTTTAAGCAGGATGCATAACTCTACCTTGCTTGGCGACCAATCGAAACAAGAGTAGCCTCCCTTCTTTCAAAATGGTGGAAATTTACAGCACGGATTACTTCCCCTGGTTTCAAAATGGTTGATATTCCGCGAAAATGGCAGCCATTTTGACATCAAGGGACATAAATCATGTCTAAAATTACATCCATTTTGTAATTAAGGGACATTACTCTCATTCATAATAGCGGCCATTTTAAGCAGGGGGCATAACTGTACTTTTTAGTCGACCATTCAAAACAAGAGTAGCCTCCCTTCTTTCAAAATGGCAGAAATTTACAGCACGGATTACTTCCCCCGATTTCAAAATGGTTGATATTCCGCGAAAATGGCAGCCATTTTGACATCAGGGGACATAAATCATGTCTAAAATTGCATCCATTTTGCAATAAAGGGACATTACTCTCATTCATAATAGCGGCCATTTTTAAGCAGGATGCATAACTCTACATTGCTTGGCGACCATTCGAAACAAGAGTAGCCTCCCTTCTTTCAAAATGGTGGAAATTAACAGCACGGATTACTTCCCCTGATTTCAAAATGGTTGATATTCCGCGAAAATAGCAGCCATTTTGACATCAGGGGACATAAATCATGTCTAAAATTGCATCCATTTTGTAATTAAGGGACATTACTCTCATTCATAATAGCGGCCATTTTAAGCAGGGGGCATAACTGTACTTTTTAGTCGACCATTCAAAACAAGAGTAGCCTCCCTTCTTTCAAAATGGCAGAAATTTACAGCACGGATTACTTCCCCCGATTTCAAAATGGTTGATATTCCGCGAAAATGGCAGCCATTTTGACATCAGGGGATATAAATCATGTCTAAAATTGCATCCATTTTGCAATAAAGGGACATTACTCTCATTCATAATAGCGGCCATTTTTAAGCAGGATGCATAACTCTACATTGCTTGGCGACCATTCGAAACAAGAGTAGCCTCCATTCTTTCAAAATGGTGGAAATTAACAGCACGGATTACTTCCCCTGATTTCAAAATGGTTGATATTCCGCGAAAATAGCAGCCATTTTGACATCAGGGGACATAAATCATGTCTAAAATTGCATCCATTTTGTAATAAAGGGACATTACTCTCATTCATAATAGCGGCCATTTTTAAGCAGGATGCATAACTCTACCTTGCTTGGCGACCATTCGAAACAAGAGTAGCCTCCATTCTTTCAAAATGGTGGAAATTAACAGCACGGATTACTTCCCCTGATTTCAAAATGGTTGATATTCCGCGAAAATAGCAGCCATTTTGACATCAGGGGACATAAATCATGTCTAAAATTGCATCCATTTTGTAATAAAGGGACATTACTCTCATTCATAATAGCGGCCATTTTTAAGCAGGATGCATAACTCTACCTTGCTTGGCGACCATTCGAAACAAGAGTAGCCTCCCTTCTTTCAAAATGGTGGAAATTAACAGCACGGATTACTTCCCCTGATTTCAAAATGGTTGATATTCCGCGAAAATGGCAGCCATTATGACATCAAGGGACATAAATCATGTCTAAAATTGCATCCATTTTGTAATAAAGGGACATTACTCTCATTCATGATAGCGGCCATTTTTAAGCAGGATGCATAACTCTACCTTGCTCGGCGACCATTCGAAACAAGAGTTGCCTCCCTTCTTTCAAAATGGTGGAAATTAACAGCACGGATTACTTCCCCTGATTTCAAAATGGTTGATATTCCGCGAAAATGGCAGCCATTTTGACATCAGGGGACATAAATCATGTCTAAAATTGTATTCATTTTGTAATAAAGGGACATTACTCTCATTCATAATAGCGGCCATTTTAAAGCAGGATGCATAACTCTACCTTTCATGCGACCATTCGAAACAAGAGTAATGTCCCTTTATTACAAAATGGTGGAAATTAACAGCACGGATTACTTCCCCTGATTTCAAAATGGTTGATATTCCGCGAAAATAGCAGCCATTTTGACATCAGGGGACATAAATCATGTCTAAAATTGCATCCATTTTGTAATAAAGGGACATTACTCTCATTCATTATAGCGGCCATTTTAAGCAGGGGGCATAACTGTACCTTTTAGGCGACCATTCGAAACAAGAGTAGCCTCCCTTCTTTCAAAATGGTGGAAATTAACAGCACGGATTACTTCCCCTGATTTCAAAATGGTTGATATTCCGCGAAAATGGCAGCCATTATGACATCAAGGGACATAAATCATGTCTAAAATTGCATCCATTTTGTAATAAAGGGACATTACTCTCATTCATAATAGCGGCCATTTTTAAGCAGGATGCATAACTCTACCTTGCTTGGCGACCATTCGAAACAAGAGTAGCCTCCCATCTTTCAAAATGGTGGAAATTAACAGCACGGATTACTTCCCCTGATTTCAAAATGGTTGATATTCCGCGAAAATAGCAGCCATTTTGACATCAGGGGACATAAATCATGTCTAAAATTGCATCCATTTTGTAATAAAGGGACATTACTCTCATTCATAATAGCGGCCATTTTTAAGCAGGATGCATAACTCTACCTTGCTTGGCGACCATTCGAAACAAGAGTAGCCTCCCTTCTTTCAAAATGGTGGAAATTAACAGCACGGATTACTTCCCCTGATTTCAAAATGGTTGATATTCCGCGAAAATAGCAGCCATTTTGACATCAGGGGACATAAATCATGTCTAAAATTGCATCCATTTTGTAATAAAGGGACATTACTCTCATTCATAATAGCGGCCATTTTTAAGCAGGATGCATAACTCTACCTTGCTTGGCGACCATTCGAAACAAGAGTAGCCTCCCTTCTTTCAAAATGGTGGAAATTAACAGCACGGATTACTTCCCCTGATTTCAAAATGGTTGATATTCCGCGAAAATGGCAGCCATTATGACATCAAGGGACATAAATCATGTCTAAAATTGCATCCATTTTGTAATAAAGGGACATTACTCTCATTCATAATAGCGGCCATTTTTAAGCAGGATGCATAACTCTACCTTGCTTGGCGACCATTCGAAACAAGAGTAGCCTCCCTTCTTTCAAAATGGTGGAAATTAACAGCACGGATTACTTCCCCTGATTTCAAAATGGTTGATATTCCGCGAAAATAGCAGCCATTTTGACATCAGGGGACATAAATCATGTCTAAAATTGCATCCATTTTGTAATAAAGGGACATTACTCTCATTCATAATAGCGGCCATTTTTAAGCAGGATGCATAACTCTACCTTGCTTGGCGACCATTCGAAACAAGAGTAGCCTCCCTTCTTTCAAAATGGTGGAAATTAACAGCACGGATTACTTCCCCCGATTTCAAAATGGTTGATATTCCGCGAAAATAGCAGCCATTTTGACATCAGGGGACATAAATCATGTCTAAAATTGCATCCATTTTGTAATAAAGGGACATTACTCTCATTCATAATAGCGGCCATTTTTAAGCAGGATGCATAACTCTACCTTGCTCGGCGACCATTCGAAACAAGAGTAGCCTCCCTTCTTTCAAAATGGTGGAAATTTACTGCACAGATTACTTCCCCTGATTTCAAAATGGTTGATATTCCGTGAAAATGGCAGCCATTTTGACATCAAGGGACATAAATCATGTCTAAAATTGCATCTTTTTTGTAATAAAGGGACATTACTCTCATTCATAATTGCGGCCTTTTTTAAGCAGGATGCGTAACTCTACCTTGCTTGGCGACCATTCGAAACAAGAGTAGCCTCCCTTCTTTCAAAATGGTGGAAATTTACTGCACGGATTACTTCCCCTGATTTCAAAATGGTTGATATTCCGCGAAGATGGCAGCCATTTTGAATTCAGGGGACATAAATCATGTCTAAAATTGCATCCATTTTGTAATAAAGGGACATTACTCTCATTCATAAAAGCGGCCATTTTAAGCAGGGGGCATAACTGTACCTTTTAGGCGACCATTCTAAACAAGAGTAGCATCCCTTCTCCCCTGCTTTAGATGTGGCAGAACTTCATAGGCGAGTTAGCCCCTTTGACAACTGGGGACACATAAGTCTAGCCCTGTTTGGCCACCAATACTTGACAATCCATATATTATCCAAAGGCTGCTTCATTTAATCGATGGCAGGCCTTGGTAGTCTTTTGTAACTTGCAACTGACTATCATACTTAACCGCTGTCATCAACTGTGGGTCAATACTTTCAATCATAGAATAAGCCATGTGATCGGTGAAAAACTCTTCATCTTATGATGAAGAAACCAATTAATGGTTTGTATTTGATCTATCAAAAATGTGAACTAAAACCCATAGATGATGGAGCAGTTAAGAGAATAGATCAGTCATGGATGTCAGTGGGTGGTTATAGTAAGTAGATAGCAATAAGTAAGACCAACA
Source organism: Mactromeris polynyma (assembly GCA_032209605.1). NCBI lineage: Eukaryota > Metazoa > Mollusca > Bivalvia > Venerida > Mactridae > Mactromeris > Mactromeris polynyma. The sequence goes on from JASFXZ010000022.1 coordinate 2,991,132, forward strand.
AGATGCAACAAATTATATCTGGTCACTTCTACGGACCATGGTCGTCCTTTATGGACAAAACAAACATAATATACAAGATTTCACAATGGAAAGTACATAAATTGTCTATTTTCTAACACAAAAGTCTTCTGGTCCATGTTGAAACATATCATTCATGCCTAATATGTCACTTTTTGTTATTTAATAACGTTCAAAAATAAACCATTCATTCTGGACAACCATTCATTGACGGGACAAATGCACCAATTTGATAAAGTTGTTTGATGAGATTCATTCCATACCTGAAATATAAAAAAGTATGTTCTTAAAACTTTTTAATCAAAATTAGTCCACTTTCATGTCTCAACTTTGTCACAATTAACACAGCTATATCTCAAATAACAAAGTGGGTTAGGGTTAGGACCTTGTTTATTCGACAACCTTCTGTCCAAATACTATAATCGGAAATAAATATCAGGTCCTTATGTCTCTTCTTCTGAGCATCAAATTGAAATGGGCTATTTGAAACCAAGTATTACTTAAAATTTTGAACCGGATGAATTTGAATGAATGAGGTCCGACTGTAAATTACTATAGTTGTATTTAATTGCTAAGTGTATAAGTATCATGAGAAAAGCAAATTGAGCCAAGTCATTGCTGATGCCAAGGCATGATGGGAAAATATGTCTGCTTATTAAAATGCAAGAAACAACCTAGTACAATTATCATTCAAGACAAAATCCAACATTTTTCATCAAAACAACTATAGTTTGGTAATAATATTTAGCTACTTAAATGTCTAACTGACAGACTTGACTTTAATGAATATCTTTCAAATAAATTTGGGAAATTCATTAGTGAACCCAAAGGGGTTCAAACCTATGACCCCTATGACGTCAGCACCTAGCACTGAAGAAACTGCAACCATACCCACTATGCCACCGAAGAAACCTCAAAAACGGTTATTCAAATGACGCTGATATGGTTGTCGTTACTTCAGTACATGGTATATACGGTGTGTCTGACATCTTGAGATAATTTTCAGCTACTATTTTACTATAACTATTGTATAGAGAATACATTTCTGTATGTTAATAATTTAAGTTATAAAAGTGATGGCAAATCATCAATATACATTGTACATTACCTCTGACCATGACAATGGCATTAGTGTCTACATAGACTGAACTCAAAGGACATTTACAAAAGAACTCATCAAGAATGACTACTTGATTACGCGTAATTGCAAATGTCAGTATATGTACCAACTGTGTGTTAATCTACTAATGCAATAAATGTTTGTATTCTCGTTCGACAAACCATTCGGAGTATTTTCCGGTTAACTAGTTTACAAAATAACTGATTATTCCCATCCCTAATTATTCTACTACATGTATTTACTTTTTAAAGTAAGTCAGTCAATATTGTGGTTAATTAATCAACAAGCCCCAGTTATTTTTTACTGTAATCTCAGTGGCAAAGAATTTATCAAATTTGTGTTAATTTTCTCTATTATTATTTTTCCCCATCATTTTGTACAAGAAATTTTTTTGATAATAAACATATTTCTGTATTTTTAGCTTTTGCTTTAATTTTAGTGTGAATCTGCAATCCATCAATGCCCACGGCCAGAGATTATAAACTTGAGATCAGTTGCTGTACTCAAAGCTTCTTTTCAGTCACAACTTATTTTGTCAAAGACTGGTAGATATTTTGTTAAATGTTTCAGTAACTTTTTAGGTTAATTATTTATGTTATATGGCAATTACTGCATGATCAATTATAAAACAACCCACAAAACAAGATTTGAAATCAATCTCAAGTTTTATAACCTCAGACAAAGGAGTTCATTTGAAATATTCCACTATTATTTGTCACAGTATTTGACCTTAGGAAGCCAGTCTTCTTTGAAGTGATGTCTAATGTTGGAAAATGTTCTTGAATGATCTTGAACAGAATGCAAGTTGTCTCCCTTTAATCAATTATTTGACATTTTGTTCAATATTTTATATTACCTTATTCAGTAAATCAACATGCAGCAACAACACAACCAAGTACACATACATGGCTATATGGATCATCATTGTCTTTTGATCCTGAAAAAGAAATCACAGATAAATAAGTTATGCCTATTTTTACAATGTAGTAGGCATTCACTGTAAAGATTGCCACGGTTTTGAGGTATGAAAACATCACATTGGAAAGTGACAGGTGAATAAATGATATAAGTCTTATACAGATGGACTCTAAGCATACTCAGCACTTGGCAACACCATCTGTCCCTGAATTTTAAAAAGACAACTCTACAGGTAGACAGTCTGATAATGAAGAAAATGAGACTTAAACCTATATACAGTAAAATCTCATTAATAAGACCACCTTTAGAACCCTTGAAAACTGGTCTTCTTATTGATATGGTCATAATATCGAGGTTGAACAAAGAGCAAAACAGTGAAAATGGACTTGCATATTGTGTTCTTAATTTTGAGGTGTTCTAAATATCGGTGGTCTTTAAGTGAGGTTTTACTGTATTTGATAATACATGCATTAAAGTTTATCAACTGAAGTTTTTATCAAACTACTAAGCATTACGACATACTAAACAACTTTATCTTAGTATTTTCACAATCATATTTATTAAATATCATGGAATTTTTGTATCATATTTTGAATTTCATTATTAAACTTATTTATTGTACATATTAATACAGAATTATACTGACTGTAATAAATGCTGTTTTATTATTAGATACATTTACTTATTACATGTACTTTAAAAACTTTAGAAATTCTTAAAGAGAGAGAATAAGTTGCTACAGGGCACGCCTGACATACATAAGACAGTGCCTAGAAGAGGTCAACCAAATTTGAAAGTTTAACTGACATCGCTTATTGTTTTAATACTTTACATCATTAAGATTTAAATCAATACATCAGCATATTGTTCATTTTATATCTGACAAATAACAATTGTTAATGCCAGTCATTGACGTTAATGGCGCGCCACCATAGGACGTCGCCTTGCAACTTTTTTTATTGTTGTTTGATGATTAAAAGACATTGACGTCACTTTATAAATTATGAGCCCCGCTGTACGATTTCCAACCTCTTCTGTAAGCGACGTCATTTCCAGAAAACGTCACAAATGATGTCACTATTTGCGAGTAGAAACAATATTTACTCCATATTTACTTTGTTTTCATAGTTCCATATGGGGCAAATACTGTTTACTGTCAGTATAAGGTGATGTAACATGTGACTTTGTCTGAAAATGACGTCACTTATAGAAAAGGTTTGAAATTGTACAGCGTTGCTCATATGTTGTTGTTTAAATACTGAGCTTGAATTTATTAAATTGCTTTAGTGATTTTGAATGATGCACTGTAGTGGGTGCAACATTTTTAGTTTCTGTTAACAGTGTTATTTATATCATATATTACATTAAAGTTTCGTATAAGTCATCTTCATAATATACAATATAGTAACTACAAGAATGCAGTTTGTGTGTAAATCTAGTTCCATCTATTAGTAGTTACATTTTCATAGAAGTACACTTAGCAAAAGTTATAAGTACTCCGATTTCATATTTAGGATATTGTTACTAAATATGAATATATCCAATAGAAATTTCACGCACAGAAAGACCAATTTTATTATCTGTAATGCTTCTACTAATTATCAGCACAAAATACAGCCGATTGATTGAAATCAAGCCAATTACATAACACCGCACAGAAATAAAAAATCTCAGATTAATTGAATTGGTCATTACTGATTGTGACCGCCTTTTGCCTGGACATAATGAATTAACAAATAGAAATTATTCTGGGAAATATTTTACACTTCTGTTAATATCGCCTGGGGCATGTTCTGCGGTGAGGTAACTCATCATGGACACGATTTTTAAGATTTTGACTGGCAACCATTACCCAGTCAAATGCGGCGATCTCACACGATAATGACCGATTGAGTTAATATGTGACTTTTCATTTCTGTGTGGTGGTTATAATTGGCTTGATTTCAATTAATTTGCTATATTTTGCGCTTAAATTCAGTTATGATTTTTAGAATGGTAAAGACCTATAGCAGAGTATATGATTTTTAGAATGGTTAAGATAGAAAGCAGAGTTTATGATGATGTTTGGAATGGTTAAGACCAATAGCAGAGTTTATGATTTTTAGAATGGTTAAGACCAATAGCAGAGTTTATGATTTTTAGAATGGTTAAGACTGATAGCAGAGTTTATGATGATGTTTAGAATGGTTAAGACTGATAGCAGAGTTTATGATGATGTTTAGAATGGTTAAGACTGATAGCAGAGTTTATGATGATGTTTAGAATGGTTAAGACTGATAGCAGAGTTTATGATGATGTTTAGAATGGTTAAGACCTATAGCAGAGTTTATGATGTTTAGAATGGTTAAGACATATAGCAGAGTATATGATGTTTAGAATGGTTAAGACCTATAGCAGAGTTTATGATGTTTAGAATGGTTAAGACCTATAGCAGAGTTTATGATGTTTAGAATGGTTAAGACCTATAGCAGAGTTTATGATGTTTAGAATGGTTAAGACATATAGCAGAGTATATGATGTTTAGAATGGTTAAGACATATAGCAGAGTTTATGATGTTTAGAATGGTTAAGACCTATAGCAGAGTTTATGATGTTTAGAATGGTTAAGACCTATAGCAGATTTTATGATGTTTAGAATGGTTAAGACCTATAGCAGAGTATATGATGTTTAGAATGGTTAAGACATATAACAGAGTTTATGATGTTTAGAATGGTTAAGACATATAGCAGAGTTTATGATGTTTAGAATGGTTAAGACATATAGCAGAGTTTATGATGTTTAGAATGGTTAAGACCTATAGCAGAGTTTATGATGTTTAGAATGGTTAAGACATATAGCAGAGTATATGATGTTTAGAATGGTTAAGACATATAGCAGAGTTTATGCTGTTTAGAATGGTTAAGACATATAGCAGAGTATATGATGTTTAGAATGGTTAAGACATATAGCAAAGTTTATGATGTTTAGAATGGTTAAGACCTATAGCAGAGTTTATGATGTTTAGAATGGTTAAGACATATAGCAGAGTATATGATGTTTAGAATGGTTAAGACATATAGCAAAGTTTATGATGTTTAGCACAATTAAATTAATTAAGGAGTTCGCATTTTTATTGAAAAAGAACTAGCTACTTGATGGCCAAAGTGCATGCAATGGCAAATAAAGTCAAATCAAATATTGAGGCATGGGGTAATTAAATTCCACAAGATACCAAAATGAAGCATGAATTAAATAGAATTAATGTATGTTTCGGTGCAAGATGGAAAATATTTCACCTACTCAACTCCTGAAAATATTGCATCGGCTGCTTACTTGGTGCAATAACTTTCGATCTTACTCCCAAACATACAAAAATCCTCTATTATGCCAAGATATTTAGGAATTTAGGTATTATCATTTAAAATAAACAGACCTTAGGTTTAATTAACGTTTGGTGTTGCCCACTACCAAGCGCCTTTGTACGGCAAAGAGTTATTTCTACAAGCCATAATCAAAATTTTAAAGATCAATAGAATTCTTGACACAATTTTGAGGGATGAAGTGAAAAGTCTATACGAGCGCTGCTATTGGATTTACAACCTCTTCTGTAAGTGACGTCATTTCAAGAAAATGCAATACGTGATGTCACTATTTGAAAACAGGGAACAATGTTTACTCTCTATGGTCACTTCGTTTTCATTGCCATATGGGGCAAATATTGCTTACAGTGTCAGTACATGGTGACGTCACATGTGACGTTTTCTGTGAACAATCTCCCTTAAAGAGGTTGGAAATCGTACAGCGATGCTCATATGCTGCTTCATCTACAGTAAAACCTCACAAAAAGACCACCTCAAAAGTAAGACCGCCTCATTAATGAGACCATATTTTCAGGGCCCAGTTTTCTATTTTTCATCCATATTTTAAGTCAAAAATCAGACCACCTCATTGATAAGATCAAATTTCTTCAGAACCAATGGTGGTCCTATTGAGGTTTCCCAGTATATGCATATAGAGTCTTATAGACTAGCTTTACTTTCACCACTCAATTTGAATAACAGCAGAATTTCTACAACAAATATTAACTAACAGAGCTAACCCACCATTTTGTATTTACATTTTTTTCATTATATATCATACCATCCTGAAGGTAACCTTATTACTAACACACAGGGACTGGTAGCAAAATGTATAGTGATTGTTACCTCCCTTGTCATTTCTCACTTCTGTCATAATGTTTAATAAATACTCAGAATATCATTTTAATCTTTACAAACCATGTAAGATAATAGCATCAATTCTGGTGGGTTAGCTCTTTTGATTAATATTTGCTGTTTATATGATGGATTCAGTGACAGTCTAACTTACCATGTGATGTCTGTCAGTATCTCAGCACCAGAAACCTTTCTCAACAATGACTAGCATATACACCAACATATCATTGAATGGAGACCTGAAAGTAAAGGAGGATCTTTGTTACATATCGGCAGTCATCAGTTTTATTAAAATCCTCACAGCTCAATGTTGCAGGGCAGACCCCAAACAAATTTTACGCAATTCCTTGCTTATTTTAATTATGCATTATTTTACACCAAATGTTTAGCGTTTTACTGTAATGTTTACAATACTTTATTTAGTGAGCAGTGAAATTATCAAAGTGATAATGACATCATATAAATGGCATCATGTAAAATACTGAGGTATTAAACAGTGTAAGATTGAGTGATTTCACCTCATGAACGTGACTGAAATTTTCATTTGTGGCAATGTCACAGGTGAAAATATTCTGTCTGCTGCTCACTCTGTGAAATAACTTTCAATCTTACAAGGAAACACACAAATCTCCACTATATAATCAAGTTTTTCATGATGCCTGTAAAATTGTGAACATTTTTCAGTCAAAAAAATGTGTATCAATGAAAGAATATAAAAATATTGTTGCAAACCATCTGCTACCATATACCAAAGCAGTACCACAGCAGTTATTTAAACATATCATGAGAATTACTATCCCACAGTGTGGAACTTCAGCTAATTTGGACATATTTGTGGCAGTCTCTGAGATTTTTGGCCTTTCACATTATGATGCTATGTATTCACATTAATTTCAACAACTAGTTCAAACATTTCAGTAAAATAATTATGATTCAGTGACAAGCAAAACAATTATTGGTAAATTTGAATAAGTAACAAAACAAATTTCCATCATTAAAATGATACATGCATGTGAAATATGTACATAAGCATTGGTAATTAACAATATGAAAAGGTTTGCAACATGCAAATTATATTTTGCATTTTTCTTTGAATATTTGCAGTGTACTGGTATTTTACATGGTTCATCCAGAACTTCCCAAACAAAATTCAAGTACTTTTCAAGGACTTTTTAACCATTTTCAAGGACTATAGAAATGTTGATTTTTCAGTATAGAGAATAGGGGATCCAGTGTTTTATTTTCAAAATTCAAGAACTTTTCAAGGAGTTTGTGGCTGTTACAAATTCAAGCAGTTTTCAAGGAGTATGCAGCAATTTCAAGGACTTTTCAAGACCTGTGCAAACCTTGTTTTATTCCATTAATACTGAAATATGTGAACTTTCCTTATGGTTTTTTGTACAAGGTCTTGCATACAATACAAGATCTTTGTTTGATACTGAGCGTCATTTTTGCAAAATCTCAGTCATATATGAAGGTGCCATGTTATTTACAAAAAAATAATTAATTTTTTTATTACTGCCATGTGATATTTAATCCATATCTATATTCTAGCCATTTAAGATCTTAGAAAAGTTGTGAAGATGATTTTATCCCTCGGTTCAGAATAATCTTGGCAGCTCTTGTTTTAAACACTTGTACAGTAAAACCTCACTTAAAGACCATCTCAATAACAAAACCACCTAAAAATTAAGCGCGCAACTTTCAAGTCCATTGTCACTGTTTTGCTTTTATTCAACCTCAATATTAAGACCAACTCAAAAAGTAGACCTGTTTTCAAGGTTTAAGAAATGACGTTTATAGTTTCCACTATATACATATAGGAAACAAGGCCTGCCCCCTGGCAGCCATGTTTTTAGGCAGATTTTAATAATTTATGCAATGCTACACACCAAATATCAAAGCTCTAGACCTTATGGTTTGGACCAAGAAGATTTTCAAAGTTTACACTTTTAAAATTTATTTTTAGCTCCTGTAACAGGCCGGAACCATTTATATAACTTAATTTGAACGAGAACCACCTAAGGATCATTCCTGTGAAGTTTGGTCAAAATCCATTGAGTTGTTTAGGAGGAGATGTTGTTTATAGTTTCCACTATACGGCCCCACCCCTGGCGGCCATGTTTTTTGACGGAACTTAATAATTTATGCAATCTTGTAAGAGGACCACTAGACAACGCTACACACTAAATATCACAGCTCTAGACTTTAGGGTTTTGGACAAGAAGATTTTCAAAGTTTACATAATTTACTAAATATTCACGGTAACAACTTATTTTGATTTGCTAATATAGTGAAAATTGGATACAAGCAAAATAATGATATATGCTGGTCAATTTAAAATAGAATTTAAACCTTAGATAATTATAGACCTTAAGTATAGTTAATGTTCGGTGTTGCCAATAGCCAAGTGCTTTGCTTATTCAATTGAATATTTTGAGGGGTGAAAGTGAAAGTCTGTCTGCTGCTACATATATATGTAATATAGAATGTTATAGACAGAGTATTGCTTTCATCCCTCAATTTATCTATCCAGCAGTCACCACAATAAATCCTGACTAACAGAGCTAACCAACCACATTTTTGGACATTATCTCCATGTTATTCTATCTTATGATACTGAAACTTAAGCACATCTCTAAGGACAGGCAGAAATGAAAAAATGTTATTGCAGACATTATTGCTAGATTCTGTAACAATTTCATATAGAACATACATTTTAGTCTCTACAAACTATATCAGGCATAAGTATCTTTGCTGGTGGGTTAGCTCATTCATCAGTATTTGTTGTTTATATGTAGAATTCTGTGACAGTTTTATTTAACTCACCATGAAATGCATCCCAGGATCTCCACCAGACATGTTTCTCAACATTATGACCAGCAGATACACCAACAATTAATGAATGTAGACCTGAAATTAAAGGAGTAAATTTGTAAATTTTGGCGTGCAGACGTCTCCAACATTTATAACATAACATACAAAGTAGAGTGGTAATAATTTAGATAACTCACTTGTGAAATAACAACTCTTGTGCGTGACATCACAACAAAACAATCAAGACAAAGGTGCACTCAAATGATGATGACATTGTTAAATATTTGTTCTGTACCAAGTATGACAATTTCTTTCATTGGAAATTATTGTCTTTGAATACAATATGTGATATAATTATTTAAACTTGTATCATGTGGGCTGGTGTATAGGAACATGAAAAGGGCAGACAACAACGTGGTCATTTAGGGCTGGTGGTCACTACAGCAGATTCGACTGTATTTCACATGATTTAAACATGAATGAATTCATTTACAGTTTATTATACAAAATGTCATTTGTTTATTCCCATAACTTTACAGACAATCTATATTTTCACACTTTGCAGGCAATTTTCCCCTTAAGCATTTACTTCAAATTACTTGAATGTTTGTGACGTCATTTATGACATGCAGTAGTTTAGAAACTATTCTATAAAAGTTTTTAAGAAAATTCATTAAAAGAACAAACAAATTTAATGGATTGTTATACCTCATCAACCAATTTAGGCATACCCAGTTTTCAATGCCTTTTAGCTGGCTTATTGAAGTGGATTGTCTCCCTTGAAAATCAATATAAAGTTTCCAGCTCTACCAGTTTTGATCAATAGATTATACAGCTTTATCTTATTACTAGAATAGTTTAACAGTTTTGACAGTATTCTTGCAATTTCCTCTCTTTTATTTAGTGTAAAAATGTTCTTACTTCCAGTTTCACCTTTTATCACATAGACCATTTAGTAGGAAAAATCCCTAAAATTGTCATTTTCCAAAAGTTTAGGGGCCGATTAATCATATACACCAAAAAGTGAAAGCATGTTATCAGTTAACAGGGGTTCCACTAGGTGCTGAATCTCAAGGGTCATTTTGATAATTTCTTACTGGATTTTACCATTTTATAGCTAAATTACCTATAATTTAGAGAACATTGACCCATCAGCCAGAATCTTGAGGGTCAAAATGTGGCTTTTAAAGAAATTACAGGGGTCAAAGGGTCAATTCAAGGGTCAAACAGAACCCCTGAGTTAAGCTCGCAACATATATTCTTGATTAAATGAACAATATCATGATGCTTTTATAATTTTAACTAATTAATTGCTTCTTTAAATTTATTTACATATAAAATCTCAATTTACTTTCATTATAAAAGTCAATCTTCTTGTCTGGTGTGTTGTAGTTGTTGTTGTTGTTGTAACTACCATGCACGGTGTTAACTTGCATGTCAGTTTGTACTGATTAATTTTAAATATTTATATGAACCATTTTATATGATTTAGAACTGTTCTTGTTATGATGGACCTACCGAATTCCTATTGAATACTAGAGGTGAAATGTGTTCAAACCGTGATAAATCAAATCTGTTTTGTGTGCAAACAAAAGTTTCAATGCAGATCTAACTTTCTACTTTATGACATCTGATGTTGTGTTTCTTTGATTTTTTTTCCTCATTACCATTTTCAAGTTTTTCATGGTCACTTTTGTACATTAAAATACAAAGTGTCTAAAACAATATATTTGAAATAGAGATAAACTTTCAAAAAGAGGTGAGATACTGTGTTCACAGATATGCTAGAGTTCAAAATGTGTACTTTTGATGGCATTTTAAGCTTTAGTTGGGATTGTCTTTCCTGATAGCCTTTTTTTAACAATTTTTGTTGAGGATAGTCAGTTTTTTTTAAATTTCGAATACACAAAATATTGCAGTGTACGCTTTAATGATATCCAATAGCACACAGAGCATGGAATCTGATTTACCAGGTAAGTGATAAATCTGGATGCAGTGAATACATTTCTTTTATAGAACAGCCTCAAGATGAAATATTATATTGGGTGACAGTATGCAGCTTGGGGTTTTAACCTGTAAAGATGTGAACTTTAAATGATACTGTTCAACTATATACCTAAAATCGGTCCCTGTATTTGTATACATTGATATAAAATAATTGATATATGAATGTACATGTATATATTATATAATTATAGTCATTTCCTTTTTGTCATGTGACACTCTGTATTCAATGAATGTAAAATGTATTATTGCTAATGCTGCCCTATTCGGGCCTTATACAGAATCTGTAAATAAACTTGAAACTTGAACTTGAAACTTGAGTAGAATATTCTTAACTAACATATACATTTATTCTAAATTTTTCCAGTCTCCATGTACTTTTAGCATTTCACTTGCAGACAAATGAACATATACATGTACAGTATTCTTTAATTAATTTTGAGATTTGTTGTTATTCTCATGAGTTTGTTCTCAGTTTCTCATATTTCGGCTGTACTGAATATCTTCAGTATTTAATATGTTACACTATTTCTTTTCTATTCATTACATTTTATTTAGGATTATTAAAATTGTAGCTATTTGTAGGTAAGCTGAGATTTATTTGGAGTAACAGTAGTACTTCTCAAACTGTCACAAACTGGACATTAAAGAATAAACATTGTATTTAATACAAAATCTTGTCATATGTTTTATGCTGTTATTTAGGACACCTGCACACATGCTATTTTAAATAATGCACATAAAGTTAACAGGTGCCTAACCTGAGAATGCTTCATAATAGTACTTTTATACAATTCAATATATGTATGTCTCTGTAAGGTTACCTTAAGCTATATTTACAATACAAACATCCTTTTGTGCATTTTACAAAGCAGCTTGTTTGGGAGGTGGATGGGATGTGCTTCCATGAAGTGGACTCGAAAAACAGGACGCTGCTTTGAAAAATGTGCATGTTGATGATAAACTAGTGATACATGCAGATATCACATACAGTGGGTGTAGCTGCCATTACACACAATATGCCCGATCGTACAATTCGTCATCGGAATAAAAAAATATGTGATGCTAAAATTAAACTAGAAACGTGTCCATAGGACACAGATGCCCCCACTTGCAGCCTTTGTCACAAAAGCATATGCTATTTATTTTGCTCATAGTTTGTAAATGGGTAACAAAATTACCAAATGACCTACTGTACTGATTATGGTGATAAGTCAAGGGTCATAACTTTGCACTTACTAGGCGTAATCATGCATGAAACCCTAGGTGCACAATTATACATGCTTGTGAACATTCCTGTAAAGTTTTATGACTCGGGGTCCTATACTTTTGGAGATACACGACATACAAGATTGCATGCTCTGTATCCTATATATTCAATAAGTCAAGGGTCATAACTTTGCACTTTGCGTAATCATGCATGAAACCCTAGGTGCACAATTATACATGCTTGTGAACATTCCTGTAAAGTTTTATGACTCGGGGTCCTATACTTTTGGAGATCCACATACAAGATTGCATACTCTGTATCCTATATTTTAAATAAGTCAAGGGTCATAACTTTGCACTTACTGGGTGGAGCCATACATTAAACCCCAGGTGCACAACTACACATGCTGGTGAATATTCCTGTACAGTTTTGTGAGTGTAGCTGATATACTGTTGGAGATATGCGCGACTTAATATTGAACGCTCTGTATGCTATATTTTAACTAAGTCAAGTTTGCACTTACTGGGCTTACCCAAACATGGATCCCCAGGTGCAAAATAACGCATGTTTGTGAACATTCCTGTAAAGTTTTATGAATCTGGCTCATATGCTTTTTGAAATATGCCCGCCACAAGATTGCATACTCTGTAGGCTATATTATAACTAAGTCAAGGGCCATAACTTTGCACTTACTGGGCACTGCCAAACATGAAACCCCAGGTGCACAACAACACATGCTGGTGAACATTCCTGTAAAGTTAAATGACTTTGGCTCATATTCTTTTGGAGATATGAGTGAAACAAGAAGACAGAAGGGCAGACGTACAGATGGACAAGGGTAAATCTATATGCCCCCTTACAGAGTGGGGGCATAATAAAACTACGGGGGAAATGGGTGAAGCATTTGCAGCCTTATATTTTGAATTCATGAGACGATAACAGCTCAAAAAGTATAATAGAAAGAGCCTTATTTACCTTATATGTTAACAAACGCGTTTTATTACATGCAGTATACAAGGTGAGTTAAACAAGCCTCAATTCTGCTATACAAATAGGTTTCTCTTCTCTCCCATGGAAACAACACCCCTTTGAACCCCAATTGTGTGTACACCCCCAAAAGGCCTAGCTTCGCCCCTGGTATGTGCATTTCTACAGTATTCTGTTAACAATGAAGATATTGCAACAATACTCACCAATCGAGGTGTTTTTCGTCCTAAATAACACACTGGGATACATTATGCACACCTGATGATGATGTACATTTCTACCCTGGAAAATAATTGAACAAACTGCATTAGCCTTTTAAAAAACATACAGACAAATGACAGCTAGGAAAAAAATCCATGACATTTTCTGCATCAGTTATCTACAAGGTTAGATGACCTAACCAGTGTTTTTGGTAGGCAATTCCTTCCTTATTATATCTCAATCCAAACAATTTTAACTATGCTCTTTCATAAAATTACTCACACACAAAATCTCAGACCATTTGAAATTGGTTGGATGGACTATGTAAAATGCAAGTATTTGCATATCAAAACATTTTAACATGCTGTAATTAGCCAATCAGATTGTAAATGTTGATCTCAAGTAATTTTGTGAAATTTTAAAACTCTTGTGATTCAAAATTACAAAATAAAAGAAGGCAAACTGTCACAAAATATGCCCATCATAAGTCAGAGCTCAGCATTAAAACAAGACAAATTTTAGGTAGTTTCTAAAATCAAAGGATGATAACTCCCGAGTGACTTAAGCGATATGGCTGGTTATCGAACTTGGCCGAGATATTATGCCCACAAACATTTTTTTCAAACGGGCGTATAAAAATGGCATACACACTGGCAGGTTATTAGCACTTAAATGACTATCATATTGGTTAGAAGTTTACACCAGTATATAGATTAAATGAGGCGGGAAGCTGTTTGGTGACGTTATTGCTGTCACAGGATGCAGACATCGTGTTTTTTAATGCTTTGATCTACAATAAATAGGGTCTGAGCCATAATTACATTAGAAAAAGAGGTATACTGAATTTTTATATAGTTTTTCAGTATTTTTTTTTAATATTTGCCTGCAAATAGACATTTTCCTCTGAAAGAACTAAACAATGCTTAAGACAACAATGTAAACAAACGTGCAACGAAAACTAGGACAGTAATCAGACATTACTGGTTTCATCTGGTGATCAGTACGCACTGATAATCACTGTCAAGGCTATATTTTCACTCGGACCAGTTTTACTCAGAATTGTTTTCATGATTTTACCATAAGCCGATATTTATCATTCAGTCAGTAATAGTCTTTTAACAATATGCAGCTAATATATACCTAGATCATTGCATTCATTTTATTTTGTGACTTTTGCCTGGTGTGATAAATGGACAGATTGTCAATTCAAGACAAGAACAACAACAACCGCACAGTTGTGTTTAAAATCCTGTCATCCATACTTGGAATTGTTTAAAATCATGTTATTATACGCCCGGACTTTACCAGACTTATACATTTTGCCAAAGTTTTATAAAGATGGGAACAATGTGGACTCTAGAAAGAAAACAAGACTAAAAGTGCAAACATACTGTAATATGACATATTTTGATAACACTCTAGACTTGCAAGTACGATCTGGTCCAAATCAAACTTGCCCATAGATCTTACAGGTATGCACATTCTGTTTAAATATGATTAGGACTTGTGGAGAAATGGAAGAGCTAGAGTGTAAACATGGTTGTATATGGCATTTTATATAATACAAGGGCCATAACTCTGGATCTAGTAGACTGATTTGGCCCATAATTGAAACTGGCCAAGAACTGATGGCCATACATACAATAACATTGTATCCATGTTTGATTCTAGAGTGTAAACAATTAAATAGCAGATGACAGATGTACTGACAGCCAAAGATCCAAATTGCTCACCATTGAGCACTTTGTGCTGTAAAACAGCAAGAAAACTGCCATGTTGCAATTTGGTTAAGGGTCTGATCCTTTCTGGCCAAATTCAACTATTATTGTAAGTAAGTGTAGAAAATATTATAAAAAATTATTTACCTGCTATCTAAGGTCTCTGATTCCCAACTAAACAATTTGTCCATCATTCCGCACCAAACACCCACATTGTTGATATTCAGGTGCATGGATGTAGTACATGGACAAAATAAACCAAAACATGTTTTAAGCAATACATATAAACCAAGAGACTGTGTGAGTGTCTGCTTCATTCCGTAATCTAAATAAGGAATAACATTAATAAAAATAATATACAGGTGTAATATTTAAGATATTCTTATCTAAATGATTAATATATTAGTTATATACAATTTTTTTTTATATCTACACTACTGATAACTTAACATATCGATATCTACACTACAAGCTTCACAACCAAACCCAAAACACTGACAGCCACATGGAACCATCTTGGTAAGAGAACTTATAGACAAAGCGTTTTCAGAAGGGATGTATTGGTCATTGTCAAAAGATATATGGAGTGGACCATTGGGTTACAACCATGTCACATTACCACAGGTGGAAACTGTAACAGCATAAACAAGTGAATCATATGCATCAGTTGAATGGACAACACATCAAAAAAGAAAGATGTTCATACAGCAAGGATATGTGAGATCTGTATTTTATATACAAAAACACAATGGAGAAGGGATAAAGGGAGAGCACACTGGAAGGGATTACGGGACAGAACTTGTGTCAATAAACAAAAAAAATGTCATTCACAAATAACACAGAGGCCAACAGAAAAACCTCCTATCAAGAAAGATACACACATACAGTAATCTGATCATTCATAAGAATTATACAAGTATGTTCATGATATCAATTAACAGCAAAAATGCAATATTAATACAAACTCCTAAATGAGGCTAGAGGACTTACGACTTCTCTGCCTAACCTTGTATCCTGGAAATGACCATATGACCCTTAATCACAACCTTAAAGTAAACCTAAATCCCTAAAACATTAAGACCCTGAACCTTAAATAATTTAAGAAAAGTAAATGAAAAGTTGAAGAGTCGTTGATTGTTGATACATAATCTGAGGTTAAAATCAAGGTGCAAAATTGAAATTGTCTAACAGCCTATTTATAAACAAGCAGATAGACCAGTTTCGCTTCCACCCCTCAATTTTCCTAAGGAAAACAGAGTTTGCATTGAACATGACCTTATTTAAATTGAATAGTTGAAAGGATACATTATGGCCACTTCAGACCATAACCGCTCCTTTATGCAAGAATAAGATATATGCAGATGAAGTATTTGGAATAATTTTAATGAAATTTTGATGCAAAAAAGTTCCGAAAAGTTCCTTAACCTAAACCTTAATATGAAATTTTAGTATTAAATAGGTTCAAACGTATCCACTTATAAAACCTACCATGCACTTAAATTGAAATTTTGATGCAAAATAGCTTCCACATGTTTCCTTAAATGAACCCTAATATGCAATTTTGAGTAAAATTAGGTTCCGAAAAGTACCCTAAACCTATCTTAACCCTTATAACTGACATTTTTAATACAACAATAAGTTAATGAAATAGTTATAATATTATTGAAATCCTAAGTGAGGTTATTTGCTGCTTGAAATTTTGAAGCAATAAGTGCAGAATTCCAAAAGGTCCTTAAACCTCATTACCATGTTCAATATGTCTTCATTTAACCAACTTAGCATGAAATTTGGAATAGGGTCTGGCCGAAATGTTGCCATATGATGCAAATCCAGAATACCCTTAAATGACACCTAAACAAAACAATTACACAAGAGAAATAATTACCTAACTCGAAGTTTTGTATCTTAACCTACTTTATGGTAAATTAAAAAATTCTGAGATAAATTGAACTAAAAATGTTATGACTTCAAACTAAAAAGGACAGTTTTTTTGTCAATCAAGAAGTTGTCCTAAAAAGGACAGTTTTTTTGTCAATCGAGAAGTTGTCCTAAAAAGGACAGTTTTTTTGTCAATCGAAAAGTTGTCCTTAAAAGGACAGTTTTTGTCCTGAGAAGGACAGTTTTGTGACATTCTATAGAGAGGTGTAAATTTATTTTACACAAAGGCCAAAATTTGAAAGTCCCCAGTCAAGAACAAGATGCTGCCTATTCGAATAGAAAGAACAAATACTATAAAGGACTCACCTATCCAAACAGAGAAATTAGGTTCGAATAGATGTTCAGCCACATTACAGCATTGCCTCACATCCGGACAGGCAGCTCAAAATAAATTGATCTCATTGTCAATGTACATTGTATTTTCAAACTGATTTCAGCTCCCATTTAATAAACAACAGTCTAAGTAAACACCATTTGGACAGTTTTTTTGTCAATCAAGAAGTTGTCCTTAAAAGGACAGTTTTTGTCCTGAGAAGGACAGTTTTGTGACATTCTATAGAGAGGTGTAAATTTATTTTACACAAAGGCCAAAATTTGAAAGTCCCCAGTCAAGAACAAGACGCTGCCTATTCGAATAGAAAGAACAAATACTATAAAGGACTCACCTATCCAAACAGAGAAATTAGGTTTGAATAGATGTTCAGCCACATTACAGCATTGCCTCACATCCTGACAGGCAGCTCAAAATAAACTGATCTCATTGTCAATGTACATTGTGTATTCAATCTGATTTCAGTGTAAATTTATTTTACACAAAGGCTAAAATTTGAAAGTCCCCAGTCAAGAACAAGACGCTGCCTATTCGAATAGAAAGAACAAATACTATAAAGGACTCACCTATCCAAACAGAGAAATTAGGTTTGAATAGATGTTCAGCCACATTACAGCATTGCCTCACATCCTGACAGGCAGCTCAAAATAAACTGATCTCATTGTCAATGTACATTGTGTATTCAATCTGATTTCAGTGTAAATTTATTTTACACAAAGGCTAAAATTTGAAAGTCCCCAGTCAAGAACAAGACGCTGCCTATTCGAATAGAAAGAACAAATACTATAAAGGACTCACCTATCCAAACAGAGAAATTAGGTTTGAATAGATGTTCAGCCACATTACAGCATTGCCTCACATCCTGACAGGCAGCTCAAAATAAACTGATCTCATTGTCAATGTACATTGTGTATTCAATCTGATTTCAGTGTAAATTTATTTTACACAAAGGCTAAAATTTGAAAGTCCCCAGTCAAGAACAAGACGCTGCCTATTCGAATAGAAAGAACAAATACTATAAAGGACTCACCTATCCAAACAGAGAAATTAGGTTTGAATAGATGTTCAGCCACATTACAGCATTGCCTCACATCCTGACAGGCAGCTGAAAATAAATTGATCTCATTGTCAATGTACATTGTGTATTCAATCTGATTTCAGCACCCATTTAATAAACAACAGTCTAAGTAAACACCATTTAGACAGTTTTTTTGTCAATCGAGAAGTTGTCCTAAAAAGGACATTTTTTTGTCAATCGAGAAGTTGTCCTAAAAAGGACAGTTTTTTTGTCAATAGAGAAGTTGTCCTTAAAAGGACAGTTTTTTTGTCAATCGAGAAGTTGTCCTTAAAAGGACAGTTTTTTGTCAATCGAGAGGTTGTCCTAGAAAGGACAGTTTTTGTCCTGAGAAGGACAGTTTTGTGACATTCTATAGAGAGGTGTAAATTTATTTTACACAAAGGCCAAAATTTGAAAGTCCCCAGTCAATAGAGTATTCGAACAGAAAGAAGAAATACTAAGAATACAAAGAAATCAAAACTATACCACAGAACTAAACCATAAACCAATCAACAGTTCTTAAAACTCAATACAATAGTACACAATCCTAACACTACAGTTATCTACAGATATACTAACTCTAAATGTTGAGGGGTGAAAGCGAAACCAGTCTTTCTGTATTGTAAGATACAAGATTGATTTCGCTTTCATTCACTCACATTATTGCTCAGGAGGCAGGGGGCGCAACTCCCTTCAGATTCTTCTCAGTGTATTTTAGAAAGCATACTATAATATCATAAAATATTATTGTGTCAAAATTGAAGAACTGCCTTAACCTTGCATATTTGTTATACCAGATAAAATAAACTAACAGTTTCAATTGTAGTACTATTCATGGTAACTGTAATATTTTATTTTTCAATTGCATTCTTATATCATGACTTCTAAATAAAATGTAATGACTTCAAACTCACAAGTTCCAGGGAAATCACATTCCGGCAGCCAATTTATTCTGATTGGATGATAACCATTGAACATCAAAACTTCTCATTCACACAGAACCTAAAAATATATACACACGAAATTCTAAATAATTCCACCAAAAGAAGTAACAATGCAAGGTAGACTGGTTGCATTTAGGTAATATTGAACATGTTATAACAGTATTCAATAATACAGCAGTCAGTTGACCATACAAGTTCTGGGTTGCCTACCAGTACTAACCACTGTTGTTCTTCTGCAATGAACCACTAACTTCCCAGCATGTATTAGAGGTATAGTATTAATGACCTCAAACAACAGGACCAAAATACTAAATCAAATGAGAACGGACAATGACATGAAGTATTAGTATTGTTAGACTCGGTTGAACCCATTCTAGAGGGAGGACAGCTGTCTTAATCAGTCTGAAAATATAAACAGTGTAATTTTAAGGTACATAAACAAATAATATAATAAATGATCATTAGAGAGGTAAAAGAAGAATGAAAAAATGAACATGGATGACATGATTGGTGAATGTGGTTATAAGAGATTTATGCTGATGGCAACATGATAAATGGTCAGGGAAGGAGGATGCAATCAAGTGTTGTTACTTTAACAGACTCCTGTTTTCAAAGGACAAACTGACATAGAAATCAATGTGACCTACAGAATAGCAATAATTCCTAACAGTAATTCATTTACGCTGATGTGCATACCACTATCAGATCCAGGGGGCACATCCGACATCCCCCTAAAATTCCCCAACCTTACAAATAACTATAAGTATAATTACGAAAATATAAAGAGATCTTTAAATAAGCGATTTTCAAATAAGCATTTTTGATATATTGAAGCAATATATATTCTTTAATGATGATGTTTATAAACAAAGAATAAAACAGTCATTGTTGTTTTATAAGGCTTGAACAAAACCAAAAATGACCAAAAATTTACGCTCCCCAAATCCGAATCCCAGATCTGCCCTTGCATACAGGACATGGAAGTACAAATATTGTTAGCTGATTCATATTGACACAGGGGTCATAGTTCTAGACCAATACTAGCTTACAGGATTCATTTTAGGTGAAAATGGAAAAATATACCCTTATCCTGAGACTTGAATGCTCAGTCCTGTGCTCTACCAACTTACCCTACCAAACAGGAATATAATGATTATAATGTATAATTTTTCATCATTATACCATTGCATATATAAATGCATGTTATGCAAAATTAATGGGGTTGTTCATTTTTTAAACAGTTATGACCAATGTTAGCACTTGCTGTTTTATGTCCTTAATGTCATGTGCCAGTACCGTGCATAGTGTGTGGACATGGTCCCATTGTTGCAGTTAAAGCATTAAATGTGACATTTATGTTGTGATAACCACTAAGCATGTTTCTGGACTCAAGACATTTGACCTCATAAATGAATACCAAGTACAATATACTACACAACACTATATTTTATCCCTCAAACGGTTACTCAACAGCATTGATGCAAGATATTGCTATGAATAATGAATAATGAAATTTCAGTAAATGAGATTACTTGGAGTTTGACTCCCATAAACCCTTCTAACCACAATTTAGTAACATTTTCAACTTGAAACATTTATCCTATGGGTAGGTATTTTTCCTATATGCACATGCATCTATGTGTATGCCTTCTCATGCTTTTAAGAACCAAATGAAATTAGTGAAGAAAGAATTGATATAAAACAAAGAAACAAGTTGTTGGCATGCAATTCCAAAGGGCTTTTAAGAACCAAATGAAATTAGTGAAGAAAAAATTGATATAAAACAAAGAAACAAGTTGTTGGCATGCAATTCCTAGCTTAATGGATTGTTTTCATCCGGTTTAACAATGTTTTTAAACAATTGTTTCAGTCATATACGGCGACCAGTTGACCTATTTTTTTTCCTGGAACTAATTATAAACCAGCAGTAGCTTGCTCTTCAGCAAGCAACTCACAACTTCTCTACATATGGAGGACATGACTGTAGCCAATGTCATGGAAGACCATAACCTACCCAACCCGGGGATCAAACCAGGGTCTGCCGGGTGACAGGCTTCCCAGCTTATAAAGCCAATTTTAAACAATTTAAACTCTTATTCAAATCCATATCAGCAAAGTACAAAGTTTGTGTGTGATTCTCATCTTATAATGTCAGTATCCAAATATCTAACTTGCACTTAAGTTAAACTGCCTGGTAGTAGTGAAATTTTTCATTTGCACAAGTTGTCAGTATGCAGTTCTAACCATACATGGTCAATATTAAACTATTTAAATACATAAAATCAATAGCAATCTTCAATGTAAGTAATGTCCTGTTGCATGCACATCAAATCTTCACTTATGTTCTATTCCAATTATGTAATATTAAAAGCACAAAGGTAAAAATTATTCCACAAATGAATTACCATATACCTTTTACTCGAACGTTTTACCTAAAATTAAGACAAATGATTAAATTGCCATAATTTTGGCATAATGTACTTGGCTTATCAAAACCAATACTTAGCCATTGCCATTGATACAATGTCCATATTTGTATGACCCAGAAAACATAATACTTGATCAAGTATGTTGTATGCCCGATATCAACTTTAAATTTTAATATGCCCATAGAAATAAATAAGATTCTGAAAAACTAAACTGTTAACACAATACACATTTTAACAGTGAAGGAAAAAACCTTTCACCACATAATTCTTTAGTGATCTATATGATAGCGCTATCCAGAACCATCTATTCTCTATTATTGAAGCCAAATATCGGCCCCTTGACCTTGCTCACAATATTCTATACAATATGTCCATGTCAATTTCTGTCATGTTATACTCAATAATTGTACCCATGATAAACTTGTTGTACGCACAATATCAATTATTATCTTACTGTACCTATTCAAATAGTAGGATATTTTATCCAGTCTATCGCACAATATTTACATGACCATTCTAAGGAATGGAGCAATTTTCAAAATTTCATTTTCATATGAAGATGAAATTTACACAGCCTGATATGCTGCATGTGCAATATCAAATATAGGAACTCCATATCCTCCATACAAGTTGTAAGACCTATTCCATCAACCAACATGTCTGACATTATACACTGATGGGCTTCATTAAATTTAACTCACTTTGGGTTTTCTCTAAAGCAGTGAACAAGGAAGGAATAGTTCATGGATATTCAATTTGTGATTATACAAGACAGACTAGAAAGATTGGTACTGTGTTTGAACTTTCAAGTTTTGTGAATGGATGTAACATTCCTTGTAATTCTCTTTCTCCAAGCGCTTGATGACAGCCAAATCTTCACCCTAATAGTTATAAAATGTGTATCAATTTTCTATTTCTTCATAGTAAAATATTTTATGCTAATTTTGCAGTTTTGCAATAACATGTCATACACAGGCAACAAAACTTTGGGTATACAGCGCCTGCAATATTTTGTTTCACAGATTTTCAATGAAAGATTTACAGATGATAAATGTGCACGTAGCAGCAAGGTATTTTTGAAATCAGCATCTGAATTTATGAAAAACACAAACTCCGGAATGTTAGTAGAATATCCTGCATCATAACCATATAAAAATGAATTTTTGGCTCAAATTATCCATGTACTTCACATGCAATTTGCAGGGTCAATAATTTTCATCAAAATTTCAAATCCTTACATCAAACCATAAATCTTTATTTGTTTTTCCCCAATCCTGTAGCTGTTCATCTCTGAATAAAAAGGCTAACACCCTTCCCAACTCATGAATCCTATTGCTATAAGCAAATACTGATTAGCAAATATGTGCAGCACAATTACTGTTTTAACTGCAATCTTCACAGTAACCAAATAGCCCAAAGCCCGGGGTTTGTGACTTTAATTTCGGTCCAGCACAAATTACTTATTACTGAGTGCTTAAGCCCAAAAGTGCTTAATTTTAGTTAATATATTTTTTCTCGGAAATACAGAAAAAATGAAACAAATAGTAGATACACAGTCTTGTCGCTCTACTTGTAATGAATCGGTGCTAAGTAAGTTTGGGCTAATAACAATGATTTCGGGCCAGTGGTTTAGCTGGGTCACTGACCCAGATGGTGCTAGTGCTCCAAAACAATTTAAGCCAGAGCATGTAACTGACTAATTTTATTTGTAAAATGTGAAAGACATATTTTTAGGAGACAAAATAGTACAGATAAGCAGTTGTGCACAGAGACATACAGACAAATAGCCTGTAGCATCACAATTTTTTTTTCAATTTTAAGTGTAAGATCACACACCAAATTTAATGTCAGTTAAATGTAAAGTTATAAAAAGCAAACCATATCTAAGTTTGAAATTGTTCAAGCAATAGTTTCCCACCCCCAAACCGTACATACCCATGTAAGTCATAATTATACTGTTTCTATTAAACACAACATATTTCAAACATACATGTAATCTGATGAGTAATCAATTTTCACAAATATAGCTATGTTTTTAAAACATGTAAACCCCAGTCTTGCACTGATAGAGCAAAGAAACACTGTTCATATGTAATCATAAAGCTTTTGTGTTATATGGATTTACCAGCAAAAGAGCTTTAACAACTCTTCCAGGTACAGTGAGTATGTACCCATTTCCTGAAAACCTTGCATGTAATTATAAAGTTTAACTCTATAATTGTTCCAATATTGTATGACTACATTAGTCAATGAGAGCTATATCAGTGTATCAGTGTCAATTTCTTCAAAAGCTTTTCACCTGTACTGTTTGTCTGATCGTCTGTGATCACATGGCTTGAAGTTTAATGTTGTACATTTTTGTGTTGTTTTGATTAAAGAATTTGGGAAGCAAGTTGTTTACTTGTTGACTTCCCCATACATGGAATCAAAACTCAGTTTGCACTTACATAAATTATTTATAAAGGAATTATCTCCAATAAAACAGCATTATTTCACATCTTGAAAAAAAGCCCTGTTAGCAAGTGATATAAATATGCAATGAAACCTCTATTTTCAAACTTGACATAAACGTATGTTTAAAAGAAAGCTGGAAAGTAATTACAGGTTACATTTACATCCCAAACAATTTCCAGCATAAAATAATTTTGAATAAAATAATAACCTTATAGTCTGGAAAGCTTTTTTGCAAAGGTAAAGTTCTGTATTCATGTTCCTAACATAAATTTTTTAACATAGTTTTTTGAGTTGTAGAAAAGCTTCATGTTTTCATCTTTGATGAAAAAAACTAATGTTAGTATGTTTTCACATAAATCTGTTTATAACTTTGCAATCTTTTTAAAACTTTTATTTCTAAACCTGCATGTTCTTATACTCTTTGCCTATCAGGCACTCTTTATTGAGTCTCATGTAAAGATTTGCCTCTCCCCCCAGCTGAAGTTATACATTCAGTTGATAACAAATCAGCTAATTTTGTGACTGTAAAGAACAATGCAAGGAGCTTGTGTTGTTGTTTTTTTCTTTCATATTAAAGATTATTTTGAGGAACACACATTTACCATACATTGACTGAATGTGGAAGCATTTCAGAGTGATAGGTTTGTTATTAAAAATGACATCAACAAAAACTCAGCTCTCGTAACAAATGATTATTATTTAGACTATTTTTGAACCCAACGATAGCTACAAACCGAGATCAATGAGATCAAAAATGGTTGTAGTTTATATTAATTTTGTAATGTAGCCAATCTATAGAGGTTGTCCTGAAAAGGACAGTTGGTCGACAATGAAGTTGTGTCCTTAAAAGGACAGTTTTGTGACAATTGAGTAGTGTCCTTAAAAGGACAGTTTTGTGACAATTGAGTATAGTGTCCTTAAAAGGACAGTTTTTTTGTCAATCGAGAAGTTGTCCTTAAAAGGACAGTTTTTGTCCTGAGAAGGACAAATTTGTGAGATTCTATAGAGAGGTGTAAATTTATTTTACACAAAGGCCAAAATTTGAAAGTCCCCAGTCAAGAACAAGACGCTGCCTATTCGAACAGAAAGAACAAATACTATAAAGGGCTCACCTATCCAAACAGAGAAATTAGGTTTGAGTAGATGTTCAGCCATATTACAGCATTGCCTCACATCCTGACAGGCAGCTCAAAATAAATTGATCTCATTGTCAATGTACATTGTGTATTCAATCTGATTTCAGCTCCCATTTAATAAACAACAGTCTAAGCAAACACCATTTGGACATTTTTTTGTCAATAGAGAAGTTGTCCTAAAAAGGACATTTTTTTGTCAATCGAGAAGTTGTCCTAAAAAGGACAGTTTTTTTGTCAATTGAGAAGTTGTCCTTAAAAGGACAGCTTTTTTGTCAATCGAGAGGTTGTCCTAAAAAGGACAGTTTTTGTCCTGAGAAGGACAGTTTTGTGACATTCTATAGAGGTGTAAATTTATTTTACACAAAGGACAAAATTTGAAAGTCCCCAGTCAAGAACAAGACGCTGCCTATTCGAATAGAAAGAACAAATACTATACAGGGCTCACCTATCCAAACAGAGAAATTAGGTTCGAGTAGATGTTCAGCCACATAACAGCATTGCCTCACATCCTGACAGGCAGCTCAAAATAAATTGATCTCATTGTCAATGTACATTGTGTATTCAATCTGATTTCAGCTCCCATTTAATAAACAACAGTCTAAGTAAACACCATTTGGACAGTTTTTTTGTCAATCGAGAAGTTGTCCTAAAAAGGACAGTTGGTCGACAATGAAGTTGTGTCCTTAAAAGGACAGTTGGTCGACAATGAAGTTGTGTCCTTAAAAGGACAGTTTTGTGGCAATTGAGTAGTGTCCTTAAAAGGACAGTTGTTTTGACAATCGAGAGGTTGTCCTAAAAAGGACAGTTTTTGTCCAGAGAAGGACAGTTTTGTGACATTCTATAGAGAGGTGTAAATTTATTTTACACAAAGGCCAAAATTTGAAAGTCCCCAGTCAAGAACAAGACGCTGCCTATTCGAATAGAAAGAACAAATTCTATAAAGGGCTCACCTATCCAAACAGAGAAATTAGGTTCGAGTAGATGTTCAGCCACATTACAGCATTGCCTCACATCCTGACAGGCAGCTCAAAATAAATTGATCTCATTGTCAATGTACATTGTGTATTCAATCTGATTTCAGCATCCATTTAATAAACAACAGTCTATAAAACACCATTTGTACAATTGCCGAGTTGTTTGTCATTATCATCTATAATGGGGCAATCACAATGAAACCCGACACAATCCACCTAATGCACGGTAAATTATCAGGAGTATGACAAATCTCTGATACACCTTACATATCTTGGTGATCTAATCCTACATCAACTTTTGTTTTAACATTTATACTCCTGAAAACATTCCTCTCATTTACAAGATTTTAACTATTTATGCAACAACAAGACAACCAAGAATCACCCTTAAACAATCCAAAACCAGCTGACATATTAACACCAGAATGCCTTAAAATCACTTTTTGTTAATAAGGTACTTTAAAGTCTGATAGTACCATATGTATTACTTTTCTTTGTAAAAGATGAGATCTCAAATCAACGTTACCAATCTTTACAAAGCATTGTGTATATATAATTAATTACTAATTTTCTAGAAGTCATATACTTCATGACAATTTATCCAATAATAAAATATGAGGAAAATTACAGGATCTTAAAATGCACTGGTATTTAAAGAAATAAAGTAAAATTAACCATTAACATTTCCCAGACTATTGCAATACATCAAATAATTTTATCTTCAACAAGTGTTATAACTGAGAATGTCAAGTATTAAAAAACCTATCAAATATCTTTGTAAAAAGATCTCAAAGAAAAAATGTTTCATAAATTATATAAGCAATTATATATTTTTAATCATTGTACATGTAATGTCAATGAATAACACTGTGCATTTTTACCAAGATGTAACTATGTACTGCTTTAGACATTAGAGATGTATTCAACAACCAGTGGTTTATGTAAGAATTGAGTTGTTCATCTAAGTATACCCTTATGTTCTTGTATTGATAAGTGACAAATGGCTCATAAGCCACTGATCTATGAAAATATATATCAGAAATATGTTGACAACCTGCTCATAAATGTATTAAACCTGAGATTGTGTTCAGTATGCCAGTATTCCATTTTCTCAGAATTGTATCATGATTGTATGAAGGGATTTTGCCATGTGATAACCAATGTCTGATTTTGCATTAATTAGTTCTGTTCTGGTCTGTTAAAGCTTAAAATTACTTTCTCACAAATGGACAAGTGCTTGCTCTATTAGAACAATTAGTATGTAAAAGAATTATACTTTGTGATTTACCCTGTTGACTATCTAACCATCCCAAGAAAGATTCATTATTCATTTGTAACATTTTTATAATGGATTGAATTCCTTCACTTAAATGGAGTGCTAATTAATATTTACATTTTCTAAATGTATTCTTAAACAATAATGCCAAGCAAGAAAAGTAACCCTATGCCTTACAATGTTTTAAAAATGTTGTTTGAACTTTGGACACTCAATAATATAAATAACATATTGTGTAATCATCAATATTTAAGCATATTGTAACATAATTATTGTCTATGCAATACTATTAATTTTCATCATTTTTTTAATTTCTCTTAAGCATTTAGTGAATTGTACATTATATTCCAAAATGGTTTCAATTTGTAACACATATAGGTTTAAGTAAGAAAATTATGGCTGTCATCTCAATAGAATCTGTCTAAAATCAAGAAATTATAATTTTTTGTGGCATGAACCAACAACAACTTTCAGTACACATGTACTTAAATAATACAATACATTTGAATGATTGAAGTGATAGGTGCTTTAGTGAAATTATAATTATGCTGTATATTGTATTTAGAAACAATTGTCTAAATTTAGCATAACAGGGACATAAGTAGTAATCAGTGGTCATAATGTTTTTTCTCCAGTTCAAACACAGTAACATACTTTCCATATGGACTTTTATTATAGTTATTACAGTAAGAGATTGATTTTTTCCATCAGTATAATACAGTCAAACATGGCTCTACAACAACCTCTTTTCAGGGACCACTCATCAACAAAGCCTCTTTAATTATAGCACCAAGGAAATCTGAACACTGAAACAAATTATTGCACATAAAAAATACAAGCAACTTGGTGGCAGGAAAATGTCCATTATCGTGCAATAGGTCAAAATTTGATATGTACTGTTTGGTGTAGGGGTTCCAGACCGAAGCGCAGTACTAGACAATGCTTCACACCAAGCTCTAGACCTTGTGGTTTGGGACAAGAAGATTTTCAAAGTTAACACTTTTAAAATGTATTTTTAGCTCCTGTGACCTACTTATGCAACAGACCGGAACTATTCATATAACTTTGAATGACCACCACCTAAGGATCATTCCTGTGAAGTTTGGTCAAAAAGAGTGATTTAGGAGGAGATGTTGTTTATAGTTTCCACTATATACATATAGGGAACAAGTCCCGCCCCCTGGCAGCGATGTTTTTTGATGGAACTTAGTAATTGATGCAATCTTGTAAGAGGGCCACTAGACAATGCTACACACCAAATATCAAAGATCTAGACCTTAGGGTTTTGGACAAGAACAATTTCAAATTTTACACTTTTAAAATCTATTTATGCTCCTGTGACCTGATTATGTAGCGGACCGGAATGACTTATGCACCTTTGAAAGAAGCCCACCCAAGGATCATTCCTGTGAAATTTGGACAAAATCCATTTTGTGGTACATGTATGGGTAGAGATGTTGTTTCAAGAAAATGTTGATGCACGACGCACGATTCAAGATGCACGACCACGGACATTCAAGGATCCAAAAGGCTCACCATGAATGGTACAATTTGATAAGTGCGTACAACAAGCAATTATAACATAGACTAATTAGACACAAAAAATCCGATAAACACAAAATGTTAAGCAAATTGTCATACAATTTTGAATATAAGATGATATTCATTTGTCCCAGTTTCCCGAAATAATACATTATGTGATAATTTGTGTGCAAACAAATCACTACATCAATAACAAGCAAGCAAACCCACAATCCAACTTTCAGCAGCCCCAGGCCTACAGTCATCACAGCACTTTGATTATATATTTGAGCATTTCAGGACCACTGCTCTTATCTTTAAAATGAGTTCATACACAGATATCATAATACCTGTAGTAATGAACCATGCATGAATAAAAAAAGAAGATCTCTGTTACAATGACCCAAAACAAGTTTTAATATCAAACTTCAATACATTTGCTAATCATGTGCATACAACATACATCAACCAAGCTCCCCACAGTGGTTATCTCCCTTATCAGTTAGATAACAACCACTGTCATGACCAGAACATTCTTCCTGATAGGAAAGACTCTTCTATTTATGGACTCATATCAAACGACACACTGAAGGACCATTCCCTGCTTTCCAATTAATCTGTGTTAAGAGACCACTTTGTTGTACAAAGATTAATGTTATCATAATCCAAAATGGATCTTTCTTATCAAATAAAATTCATTCATAATTTGTGCATGCAATATATAGACAGATCTGTAGTAAGACAAGATATTTAACTGTACCGAATATACTTGCTGTCACACAGTTATGTATGTCATTACGATCATCACAATCTCATTTAGGTAACATTTTTCTCAATACTTTATACATCCACACCAGCTAGACAACACAAGACAAGCAATACCCCCAGGGCCTTCAGAGAGGGATTAATGGCCCAACAGGATGGATAATAGGACTACGAACCAGAATGTTTACGGACAACGAGTAAGACAACTACTGCATCATGGTCACTTGTCGGTGGGAAGACATGTAAGAATATTAAGTATTGTGAGTATATTATACATAATAATCTGTAACTAAACTGTACCAGGTATAAATGAACTTGCAATATAACAGCATTATCTTCGGTTTACACATTATTTCAAATTATTAATCACCTATCAGGGGTGTAGCTGGGCCATTTTTCAGACTTTCTATGGAGGGGTCACTTTTGGTCATAATTGTTTTTTCAATTTTTTACTTATCGCTGCCAATGCCCGTGCTTATCACAACTAATATTCTTGTGTAGCTAATATTACCATGTAGAGCACAGGACAGTATTTCAAACAAGCCATAAAAACTAGCTCAGGTGAGTCAAAATAATTTAAGTATCTAACTCTGCTAACTGAAAAATATGGAAAATTCTAACCATATTCACACAATTGAAATAATCTGAATGACATGCTGACTTGTAACCTTTACTGTAACAGACTTTGGTCAATGCACTCTGTCAGATAGTCCGCCTATGGTCTTTACTCAATATACAGAATCACAAAACTACATGTATAAGCCTATACTTGCTGATTAGCAAACCAATATCAATATAAATATTTCAATGTTATGACATTATGCATTATATAGCATATATCTTATATAATTCCATTGAAAAATAACTCTTTTCTATTCATATATGTTTCCACAGTTTGATGGAAGAAAGCCAGACAGAAAACATACCTATTCTCACCAAATATAATTCTCTCACACAATTTCTGACGTTTCTAAAATTCATCCAATCAGACTGATGCTTTTTTGTCAAAGCATAGAGCAAATGTCTATTACCTAAACCACTTTCAAATGCATTGGTATATATACACAAAATTTGAAATGAATTACAGCACCTTGATTTTGCTTTCTGTAAGTCACACTGTCTTCCATGCATTACCTACCACAGAAACCAGTCAATGCAACAACAAAACCACATCTATAAACTGACCAATTAATGGGACTAAATCACCTTCCTGGACCATTCAACATGTTACTCAACCAACATCTCTCTTACACCACAAACACCAACCAAGGATACTAAAACTATCACTGGAAGTGAGTAATACCCCAGCAGTACCACTTTGTCAGAAAAAAAGAGCTGTATATCAAGCTTATATACAGTCCATGATGATTATGTCACACACTACAACTCATCATGGAGAATGTCCATGTCAATTCATGAAAATTCTCCAAAAGCTGTAGATGTAGTTCGCTCCAAAAGTTTTTGTTAACAGACCAACCGACCAACCGACAGAGTGAGTCCTGTATACCCCCAAACTTTTGTTTACCAAGGGGGTATAATGAATGAGATGATGATAAATGAAAACTTCAAATGATGATAAAATAAATAAATGAATAAACAAAATTGTAGTAGAGAATACAACTTACATATTTTTATTGCTGTTACTAATCCAGTCAATCACTCTTTCTACTTCTAGATGATGATGATGATTTTGATGGTTTTTTTGTTAACTAATGCTATTAACAGGTACAAACAATTATGCTTAAAATGACTATTGTAACATCTTAATGTACAACATGGAAGAAATAGGCAATAATTTGTACCGCATACATAATGACTTCTCCCAACTAATTTCCCTGGACAGACATAACATAATAGGCAAATGACAAATTTTAGAAAGAGGAAGTGAATAGAGTCACTTATCTTTGTGATTCTGTTCTATTCTGTAATGTCTATTCCATGTTCTGATGACTTCTACCATGATTACTGCTCCAATGGTGCAAGGTTACTTCCATGATACTGGATTTCAATCACTGTCATCTATAAGGCAAGAAATAAACATCAATTTAACATATTCTAGAATAAAACTGTGCACATCATTCAAACAAACATATAAGTAGATGATATAAAACAGTCAACTGCAGTTCAATCCCACTGAGGGGCATGCTAGTTTTTCCTGAGTTTTACCATAACACTACACTCGACCTCCCCCGTCCAGCATTTCACGCTCAACCACCGTGGGCCGTCAAACACCACTGTCACCATTGAAGTCAAGCAAGGGGAAAAAGTGCGCCCAATGTGGGGCTCGAACCCATGACCCCCTAACACTAGTAAGGCGCTCTACCGACTGAGCTAACTGGGCGGCCGTCTAAGCCCACACCACTACACTCCTCCACCTTCCGGCAGTTGAGGCTCAACCACCGTGGGCTGTCAAATACCACTGCCACCATAGAAGTAAATCAAGGGGGAAAAGTGCGCCCAATGTGGGGCTCGAACCCACAACACCGTAACACTAGTACGGCACTCAACCGACTGAGCTAACTGGGCAGCCGTCTCACCCCACACCACTACAACAGCACCAAATACAAATAAAATGATATTCATATTCTATGTCTAAAGTGTTACAATATAAGGCAATATCTTTCCTGACGAATTTGCACAAGAACATAATTATACCTAATCAGCATATGCAGACTACCAAATGTCTTGACTCGGTCACAGAAAATAGACACTATCCTGTCTGGGACCATAAACGTCCAGAATATAACACAGCGAATGAGCACATAAAACACATATATCCTAAATAAAACTTGGTATGTCCAATTTCGTCCATTTAATCCAGTCGTAAACATCGTAAAACACATGCAAAATTTCCATCCGCCATGCAATAGTGCACATGTTTTCACAACACATAACATTCAGCTACACAAATCCGTGATTTTAAGGTCACTTATTATGATGACCCTAGAATCTAAAGTTACGAAAAGTGTTCGAGTATTTTCGCCAGTATTCGACAAAGATAATTATTACACATACTGTCTACACACCGAGCTTCTCGTGCATTTCCGTTTGTAAACACGCCCGAGGGATTAATTCTTTAAACTGAAAGGATGAAAAGGTCTCCGTTATACTGTGTGTACAATAACGCCAGACATATAATATTTGGCACGTTGTTCATCTTTAAATATTTCACCCTTGATGTTTACGAGAATATTAGGGGTGGTTTCAGCCGTGTACTACGCGGTTTCTACACATACTACGCCCATATTTTAAAATATCCAACACCCATCACGGTTATCTTTTTGTTATATATAGTTTCCCTTTCAACTCGACCACCTCCGATAAACAAGACATACAACAACATACATTTCAAATTACTGTTTAATTTGTGATTTATGGGTAGCATTTGGGCAACCGACTACATTGTGAGTGACCGAGTAACGTTGTCAAAATTTCATAATTAACGTTAAAGAAAAAACTGGTATTAATATGTCGGCTGCCCAAAGCTGAATGACTTTCAAACCTAAACGCTTACATGAAAATCTCGTGCCACAAGCACCTGCTTGCGACACCTATCGGAGATATTCTAAGAGAAATCAATTATCTCCTAATTCATTATATTAAAACGGAGAAAAATACCTGAAACATAGGACTTTGCATCTGCATCATTTATACATTTATAAAGGCAATAAATTATGTAAATGCAGAGCGATAGACTTAGTACAAAATACACCAATTACCAATTCAGATTAACAAAGAGCTACTTATCGAGGTCCCTTTAAATGCATGCTACTCAACGGATACTAATGATATGAAACTAAGTACTTAAGGTATTGATTATATATATATTACTTCATACTAAGAAATGCCGAAACCTTTAACCGACCGTCTGTCCATACGGCGTGAGAAATATGTTATACACGGCTTATTATGCGGTAAAAAACGATACATATGCCACTTTCAATGTACATTTCTCGCCTGCTTTTTAAAATGTAGAATTGCAATATCGTCACACTGGAGCCAAGTTATGAACTGTGTGTCCGTCTGTCTGCCCGTGTCACACGAAAACTCCGTCTGGATCAGTTAAATTTCACTTGCTATATATACATGTTTTGGTCAGAAAAATGTCGGAAATTGCATCTAGTTCAATTAACTATTACGAAGCTATTGCTGTCATTTAATCAGGCTGATAACGTGGTCCAAGTTAAGTCGAACAACGCTACTGCTAATCAAACTGAAGATATTACAATCGGATCATTTCGGCTATTATTAATATACATATACTTCGGAAGAAACGTGGCGGGAAAGTAGTTCCGATATGGCTGCCAAAATGAATGTATGTAGTCTCTGTGGAAAGTATGGCAGAGATAATTTAAATATTATAGTACAAGGCACACGCAACATCAAAGATAATGCATAAACCTACTACGAGGATCTTTAATAGTAAACTCTCTGTGGTACAGTTTGTCATGTTGGTACAACTTACCTGACGGTGGTACAGTTTGTCATGTTGGTACAGCTTACCTGACGGTGGTACAGTTTGTCATGTTGGTACAGCTTACCTGACGGTGGTACAGTTTGTCATGTTGGTACAGCTTACCTGACGGTGGTACAGTTTGTCATGTTGGTACAACTTACCTGACGGTGGTACAGTTTGTCATGTTGGTACAATAACCTGCTGTTGGTACAGTTTACGTGTTGTTAGTACTACTTACCTGATGTTGATACAGGTTATGTCATGTTGGTACAGTTAACCTGACGGTGGTACAGTTTGTCATGTTGGTACAGCTAACCTGCTATTGGTACAGCTTACGTGATGTTGGTACAGTTTACATGCTGTTGGTACACCTTACCTGATGTTGGTACACCTTACCTGACGTTGGTACACCTTACCTGGTGTTGGTACAGCTTGCCTGATGTTGGTACAGCTTATCTGATGTTGGTACAACTTACGTGCTGTTGGTACAGCTTGAATGATGTTGGTACAACTTTCCTGCTGTTGGTACATTAAATGTCATGTTGTTACAGTGTACCTGATGTTGGTACAACTTACGTGCTGTTAGTACAGTTTACCTGATGTTGGTACATCTTACATTATGTTGATACAGTTTATCTCTTGTTGGTACAGCTAACCTGATGTTGATACAGTTCATGTCACATAAGTTCAACTAACGTGATGTTGGAACAGCTTAGGCGATGTTTTTGTTTTTTGAGACATTGAACTCTACAATTATATGCACTCCGTTTCATTTATTGTCAGCAGTTACGGTAGTTTTAGTTGAAAATTTAATATATACTGAGCCAAACAAGTAACGATACATACTTAGATCATTTGTAAAATCTTAAAGCTTAAACTTTTGTTATATGTACTGTGATTACATGATTGCTTAAACGTATGACTGTTTTCACAGATCATTATCGATTATTGTAGAATATCGTGTTACTGGCAATAGGGATTTTTATTTTTGCACGCACTGCACGGGAAACCCATGATGATGAACATGTATCGACATAAAAATATACGCATTGCACAGATATTGTACCTGTATTGTGAAAACATAGGCAAAATTCAATATTTCTCTGCTGTAATTATGCCGAGCCTGAATGCAAATCAACGCCTTATAGCCATTGGTATGCTACAAGCAAACTTACGTCACGCTGACGTCGCTGCTCACTTTGGAGTGTCTAGGTTGACTATAACCCGACTTTTAGGCCGTTATCGTGCCCTTGGTTCTGTTAATGACCGTCCCCGTTCTGGTAGGCCCCGTGAAACGACTCCTGCACAGGACCGTCACATAAGGACGTCACACTTACGTGACCGGTTTCTTACATCTACTGTTACTGCTGCTGTAACACATGGTCGTACAAACAACAGAATCAGTGCTCAAACAGTCCGAAACAGACTCGCCGAGCGTGGTATAAGAGCCAGACGTCCGTATCATGGGCCTATATTTACCCAACGTCATCGCGTCTTGAGACGTCAGTGGGCCACTGGACATTTGAATTGGACAAGAAATCAATGGAATACGGTAATGTTCACTGATGAGTCGCGTTTTTGTTTGAGGCGAGGAGATGGACGTGCTAGAGTATACCGTAGGGTCGGTGAACGTTATGCTGACGTCTGTGTGCACGAGGTGGACCGTTACGGTGGTGGAAGAATCATGGTTTGGGGCGGAATATCCTACCAGAATCGCACTCCATTGGTTATTGTGCGTGGGAATCTAACGGGACAACGTTATCGAGACGAAATTTTAACACCAGTTGTCGTACCATTTCTTAACGCTAACGTGAACGTCACATTGTTCCAGCAAGACAATGCTAGGTGCCATACAGCACATGTATGCCGCAATTTTCTTACCCAACAAAACATTAATGTTCTAGATTGGCCAGCTTGTTTTCCAGATTTGTCCCCAATAGAACATCTTTGGGATGCCCTGGACCGTCGGATTAGACGTCGCAATCCCAAAACATTAGCGCAGCCAGTTGGAGTTTTTTTTTATTCAAGAATGGAATGCCATTCCACAGCGAGATATTCAACACTTTTCAATTCTATGCGTAGACGATGCACTGCTGTAATGAATGCACAGGGACGTCACACCCGGTATTAACAAATTCCAGAACTTAACATTTTCATCAGTCCATTTTCTTATTGATTTTCAAAAAGTTTAAATGAAATTGAAGCATAATATTCAATTTAAATTATGTATCAAAGACCATATTTTCAAAATGCTTAAAAACATATTTATATCACTGACCCACGATAAAATTGTATCCAATTGATTTCATGTATCGTAACTAGTTTGGCTCAGTATATTTATAGTGTAACATTTTACCCCGAGGACTGTATCACTTTGCCCCAAAACTAGGGGCAAAGTGTTACATTTAATCGACATTTTTAATGTATTCTAAATTGTGAATAAATAGTTTATTTGTTTTATTAAATACATTTTAAGATTAAAATTTCGTTGTTTTTTATAGAAACCTTAGTTACATTGTTGTAAACGATTTTATGTTATCTATAATTCAAAAACTTTGAAAAATGTAACGCTTCGCCCCGGTCTCCCCTACGGATTTCCATACTTTTGTCAACATTCCTTAGTATTTCCCTGTTATCTTAAATTCTTAACTAAATATGATTTGTTGATGAATTGATGTGTTTGTTCACTTTTGTATTGTTTAATGTTGTACATATTGTTCTCGGGTGGTATTCACGAAACATCTTAAGGTTAAGATTTTCCTTAAATGTAATATTTTCCTTAATATCCACAAGATTTTCCTTAAATATGAAGAAAATACTTAAGTGGTATTCACTAAACATCTTATCTTAAGATTTTCCTTAATTATGGCATTTTTTTCCTTAAAAGATAAGGTAGCTTCCACCTTCCTTAAAGTAGAAAAGGAAAATCTTAAAAATGTCGGATGTGTGAAGATTTGAGTACAATAGACCTATATACATCTTATAAATATAACTATGCGTTAACTGTACAATCCCCTAGTAGATGCAGGTATATTTTCATCTACGAAGATGTTTAATGTAGATGTTAGCCTATGAAAAAGGAAATAACTGCTATGTAAACATTGAGATTGAAATGGACGGACAGAGACGCTCAGTATTTGTTATTGTGTTCGTTGATATTATGTCGTTTTTAATGCTCGGAAAAATTGGAACTGAACTACATTTAAACTTCAGTAACTCAAACAGGCGATAACTCGAGAACCTCGGATTTGTCGAGGAAATGGCAGAGTCCCGAACTGTATCTCTTCTATTTTCATATACAATGAATATACCGCCGATAACTCAAGCAGAAATAACTCGAAAACTCTAGCACCCTTGCCGGTCCCCAGTACGCAAGCAATACACAATAGCTTAAATTACTGGTAACTCGATGACACATTTTCACACATTGTTCAAATGGGAGCTCCAAATAAACAAACAATAACTGGACAACAACAATAATACTTAAAGTATACTTCTCTTATTAAAAATTTGACTTTACTTTTATTTTAACGAGGAATTGTAGTGAATAGAAATATGATACTATGACACAGATATGAAACAACTGGTACAAGTGTGAAAAACTATAAAAATAAGGCATTTCATAACAAACACTAAAAGGACATGATGGAAACTCTGGGTCACTCGAAGCATAGGGTAACTCGAGCTTTTCGGATGGACCTTCGAGTTATCGAAGTTTAACTGTATTTCTATCATCAATCATCATGGATAAACACAGGATTATACAATGAAGTTGTATCACCGTTTGAAAGGATATTTTATGTTCGACTGCGTTGTGTCATGTGTTTTTCGCGAATTGTGTTGTGTTGAAACTGACAGATAAGGGAAAAAGGAAAATATTTTATTAGTTTTGGATATTTTTCTTGAACAACATTAGCTGCGAATGCCATCTTTACAGGCATGTTATAACTGTTGAAAACCATTGCCATATTTTGTTTAAATGTACCAGTATAGATGAAATAATGTTGGCTGACTATATATAGCTTCTTGTTTTTGAAATAAATGAATCATGAATTATGATATGTAAATAAATAGACTTAAATGCAGAACAAAAACAAAATTTGTGTTCTATTTATATTTGGAGTTCAACATTGTTTTTATGTGGTCTTTTTTTTTGGCAGTTAATAGACATTATCAGTACTCCACGTATTCGAAACAATGTTTATTTGTTGAAAAGGATTAAATTGCCATCAAAGTTACGACATCGTAACGGCAAACGTTGATAAAACGCACTTGTCGACATCAGTTACTATATTTAGATCGTGGAAATTCCAAATTTGCATGAAAACCGCTTTAAGATTTTCCTTAGATGAAATTGATATTTTCCTTAAAGTTAAGACTTTCCTTTGCTAAGGAAATCCTTAAGTGGCACTGAGGAAAATCTTAAGGTTCACGATTTCCTTATCTTGAACTAAGGAAAAGAAAATAAGGATAAGGATAATCTTAAGGTAAAGCTTAAGATGTTTCGTGAATACCTGCCCTGCTCTCCATGCATGGAGGAAATAAAATTATCTATCTATCTATACCATTGGGCTGAATTTCACCAACCCTTTATTTTTTCAACCAGATTCTTAGAAGGACTTGAGGCATTGGATCTTCGGAAAGCAATTCTCCGGTACCAAGAATGGTTTCGGGAGGTGTTTTGTCATAAGCCACACTCTTTGACGGTAGAAATGGTTCAAGCAGTATTTGTCGAATTTCAATACTCTGAAGTTGGGTCAAACAGGAGAATTGATGAAGAACGAATAATGGCCTATTGGTGCGACTATCTCATGGATATCGAAGGTATGTTGTTACAATGTTAAATTGTTGATAGCAGGCAAACTTAACGTAACTTATTGTGAAATTGCATTGACAGTTTTTAGCTAGATTAGAGGTAAAAATGGTAAAACTCCTTTTAAAACATGTTTATACTTAAGTTACATGTACACTCATGATTATAGCTTACATTCATTTATGGATATTGAGCTGAAGCATAATATAAATTATTGTACTTTTATCCTGAGGTCAAATCATTATGTCACATAATGTCATGTATATATGCATGATTATGATAGACATTGAAACATTTTGAAGTCAAAGGTTGGTGACTACTTCTTATTTTGAACAGACACACCCTTGTTGGAGGACCATCAACGACTGTAAAACTATGCTTTTTAACAAATGGAATACAAAAGTATACAACTGTTCAAGATCACACTTGTTGGTGCTGATTTTAGCGATATAATTATGGTCGAATTTACGTTGGTGTTGTCCTTGCTTCTTGTTGTTTTGTGATGTTCTCTGTAACTACTTACTTAATTTCTTTTCTCTTGTATATTTATCAGTTTATAAGGCACAGTCTTGTGTAAGTAACGTTCCCTGTGGCCGCGTATCTCTATATTTTATGACGTCAATTTATTATACACTACCAAGACAACTTTTCTCTCTACAATGCGGTTTTATAACACATCTTAATATTCATTGGGTACTGTCGTATTTTGTGTTTTAGTTTTGTTAATAGACATAATTATTTTAGTTTTAAATTCCCTATCACTAATATCTTAGAATTGTTTAATTATTAACAATATTATCGAGTTGACCTTACTTTAAATTGCATTATTAATTTGAAATGATAGGGTTATTTCCCCTTTCTATGTTACTAGTTTAGTTACAGGGAGCAAGGTCAGACTGATGCTGCTTGTTCCTTCGTGCTGGATTAGTTACAGTGTCTGTTGTTATGTGCGTGATGGTTGTTTGCTTTTAA
The DNA here is from genome assembly GCA_032209605.1 of Mactromeris polynyma. Taxonomy (NCBI): domain Eukaryota; kingdom Metazoa; phylum Mollusca; class Bivalvia; order Venerida; family Mactridae; genus Mactromeris; species Mactromeris polynyma. The sequence goes on from JASFXZ010000022.1 coordinate 3,031,385, forward strand.
TGATTAGTTACTGCCTAATTAATGTCCATTTATGTATATATGTTGGAAATCAAGGACCATATAGCGATTAAGTGTGAGGTTAGCTAGCTGTTAAATCGATTTAAACCCACAGTATTTTTGCTGACAGTTCCAAGGCTGTAATTCGCTATATGATTGTTGTTTCTGTTTGTGTTATGAATGTGTTTTGTATTTCCCTTTCCCCTGTGCAATTATGTCACTTTATACAGTGTTCAGATTGTTTCCAGTCCATTGTTGGCCTATTGCGGCCAGTTGTCTTGACTTGTTCTGTGATCATTTCCATCCATTAATTTCCCCCTCACTTCACTGTCCACTTTGATTCTCCTAGTTATTCCTTGTGGTCTGCCGGGCCATTCCTTGTGCCTCTGTTCCTTAATATGTGTACCGTTTGACCTCCTTAAGTGCCTTATGTTTTGTGGATTGTTGTTTTTCCGGAGGTCTGCGTGGGGAGGCACTGTCTTGTGTAAGTGGCGTTCCCTGTAGTTACGTATTCTCTCTGTTTTTTAACTTGGTGGGAAAACCGGAGTACCTGGAGAAAACCGCCCTGTTAAATCTGGCAACTACGACTCTCCTACACGGGTGGGCCGCGTCGACTAGGCATGGCTTTACATTTAGTTTGTTCTAGTTAATGCATAACTTTTCAATAACAACTAAACACATTACTTTAAGGTTTTCACAGTCAAATATTACCCATTTGTATCAAATTTCATAAATGACAGCCCACTGTCAACTGCATTTATATACAATCCAGGCTATAGAGATCTGAGGGTGGTTAGTGAATATATTTTATCTATTTCATGAGCAACTAGATTTGATCTTTGGTGTAATGCATAAAATGAATATTGCACATGTACGCAGTTCATACTAGGCTGCTTGCAGTTGACAGTAAGTAAGCTGTCGTTGGTGGAATTCCATACATGCATGTACAGTAAAATTAATGTTATCTAATCATATGTTTCAGATGGAAAGGTACATGTTACTTTGACGGTGCTTTTAGCATTTGGAACTGATCAGATCCTATACCTTAGAGTTTCTAATGAGGGAATATATCCAAAAGCTCATACATGTGCCATGGTGTTTTGGCTGCAACTCCATAAGGAGCTCAGCAGCTTCAAGGACTGCATAAAGTGCGGAATACAGAATTATCCAGGTTTTGGAGTGGCATAGATCAGCTGATCTTTACATAGTATTTTGTGTAGGACAGATGTTTAGTTTCAAAATGTTGCCTTATTGCCGAGAGATGCTGGCATGTTTACTCAATAACTACTGCTATAGTTTATAGACATGCTGAACTTCGATCATGACAAGTTGTTGTTCAGATCCCTTTGTTAACAGTCCTTGTTGAGTTTAGATATATTAGATGTGTCAGCTGATATGTTAGTTTGACTTTGATAGAGTGGAAGACTAGTTGTGGGTTAATGTCCTATGTTCTGCATTGTATAGAGAACAAGTTAACATGTAAAGGAAAACATGTGTACAGGTTGTATGTTATAATGGACCATAGATTACACAGACACTTTGAAATATTTAACACAATCATAAGTATCATAATTTTTCAGATATTCTAGTCAATATGAGATTTTTTTATAAACTGCAGTGTCGAAATTATTTTGAGTCCGACCTGTATACGTTTTGTCTGATGGAATAACTTACCCGCTTATTGTGCCATGAATCGCAAATCTAAATCACTATATAGCTTGTCGTATGTCAACGTTGATTAAGAAGTTATTGCTGCAGTCCCTTCTAAAAAGGCAGAGATTTGCTATACGTTTGCACTCCTTCTGTGTCCACCATGTGTTGGTGCTGTAACACAGTGTCTCTAAGTGTCAAAGCTTTAACTAGACTGCACACATGGTTATCTTTCTTTTATGGCATTTTTTCTTATTCTGTAAAGTTGTGTTAATTGATTATTAATTCCTAATTTTAAACTGCATGCTACAAACAGAACAAACTTGTCTTTAAACGATTTTTTACAAAATATTTGTATTCAATCTGGTATTTGCAAAATGTTTTGTGCACTCTCCAGTCTGCGACATGCGACGCGATATAGAGCTGTGCGTCGCTTCCCATGTCGTGTGTCGTATCGCGTCGAATATCATGCGTCGCTCTTGGACCGCGACATACGAAATACGAAGCGACACACGATACGACACACGAAGAACGAAGCGACACACGATACGAGACAGGACATTACGACGCGACACACGATTCGACGCACGACACGTGAAGAGACACACGATATTTACCGCGACATCTCTTGCTACAGTGCGATAACGCGACATTCCTGTGTTCAATTGACGTTCGGCGCCTATCATGTCGGGAGTCATATCGTGTGTCGCTTAGCATGTCGTATCGAGTGTCACGTTCGAATGCCATGTGTCGCTTAGTATGTCGCGGTCCAAGCGTTCATTCATTGTCGCACTAACCGCATTCCGTAGTTTAGAGCTTTAATGAACGTACATCACCCATTTTCACTATGTATAAGAGCCTTATGAATCATTGATGAACTATTTTAACCTCACCGCTTCTTCAGCATAACGTTATAGTACAACAAGCAAAACAATGCACGAGAATGCATCACATTATGATGAAAAGCAACTGTCCAATTATAATGTTGAAAATTTAACAGAGAACAATGAACAAAACGAAACCCATAGTGCATAATAACGTAAACGAATTTATTCAAGTCAATAAAACTTGCATACAAGGTAACTTTTTTGGTTTCCATGACAACCATAGAAATAAATTATCGCCATAAATTATCGGCAACCGACTGGATTACAAACTCCCTGAATTATAACACAGCGTCATAAACAAAATGATACACGTGTATTTTGAATAACGTAATAATATTATGTAAGTATTGAAATGCCCTTCTTACATCACATGGTAACAGGAAATAATTCATTCATCTCGTCCAGAGCTATCTTCAATAAGCCATATCCGCATTTAAACTCCATAGTTGGTCACTCGCCTCAGCCTCTGTGAGAAGGCCAGTCCAATACGATTTGCTAGTGATACGATAAGTCAGACTTGCTTATTATTGTGATAAGTTGGAAGACGAATATCATTTTATGATCGAATGTGAGATTAATAAAGAACTCGGTAAACTGTATATAAAGTGTTATTACTGAAAAAGACTAATGTTAAATTTGAGGTTATTATTTGAAAATAAAAACGAGCTGAACTAAGTGTGCTCATTTTTAAAGCGCTGGAAAATACGAAACAATATTTAATACGCATTAAAACTGTCGTAGAATTATCAAACAAAACATATTGTACAATTTGTTTTAACTGTTTTCGTCAACTTCACAAATGTATGTATAGATTGTGCACGCCGCAATGTTATGTCTAGATTAGGAGGTAACAATAAATATACATGTTACATTACATATAGTTATATGGGGGAAAATCGAACAGAGCCTAGGGTGGGACTAAAATCCGGGACTTTAAAAAAATCCGGGACTTTGGTGGGAAAATCCGGGATCGATATTTTGGACTATATCGTAGGTATCAACGGTCAATAACGGATAGAGGAACATTCGTTTACACCCTTCAGTTAACATATGTTCCACTCGAACAATTTTTAAAAATCGATCCCGGAGAATCACGGATAACGGGTTTCAGTCCCACCCCAGAGCCTATTGTGCGCCTGCGCAGACCGGCGGGAATATATGTCGGGAAGCGAACGATTGTACGTTGTAACGTCATTCTTGATTTTGTATGCTACAAAAGCTAAATTAAGGTATGTGATTTTGTTGTATATTATTATTGATGTCATTAACTAATATTTTCAACTGTATAATTATTGAATTTTATCGTTTCAACATTGTGGTTGACCCATCGCGTGGTTGACCTACATTTTATTTGTTATTGTTATGATGCAGCCAGCATTCGTCTCTGTGCTCTGTTTAATATTTTGCAGTATTTTCCCTCAATCATAAGTCATGTATCGTTCAAACATGCGTGATAATTAACATGTAAACGTTTAAACTCGCAGGTTGTATTAAATACACTGATCACATGTTCTAACCTTACAGCGATTTTCCGAAAATGTACTTTCAGTTTCAACTTTCAATTTCATTATTACATGCAGACTGAATGTGTCTAAGTACATAAGCGTCGACTCGATTTAGCATATTCCTGTATGACCTCCAATACTTGGAAATGACCCTGGCCTCGGATATGAAATTGCAATGACTTTCAATTTTAAAAATCCACGGAAAACACTGCCAATGATAGATGGAGAATCTCAATTAAGATAATTGTCTGATGACATCTTTAAATTGATGTCTTCAGATACACGATCAGCAAATGAATGGCTGTTCTAAAACATTATTTGAGATGAAAGGCAAAATGCATTATTATCCATTGGAAAGTCTAATGCAGTATTTTATTGATTTACCTTTTATTGCAGGAAGTTCCGAAGAAGCTGTATGTGAGGTACTGAGAATGTCAAAATAAAGAACATATATTTTGAAGATGCAACAAACAAATGTTAGGTGGCCTTATGGTGCAAATGTGTGAATGAAACCTTTCAACCTGGAGACTTGTCATAACAGACAGTGTTACAAATACCTACAGAAATGAAGTTTCCCTTTCAACAACATCCCAGACCTTAGTCACGGTATGTCACATGGTTCTCCTACTGTATAATAAACTCACTTTAAACAGATAAAAAATAGTGACTTTGAAAGCCTTGGAAAACTTGCGTTGAAGTACGTGTAACATTTCCTTGTATATAAGTTCATAATTTGAAGTTTAATACTTAAATGTTCATGGAAAAAGTTAATTTGAAAGACATGTTGAATGAATAAAATAGCAGTACAAATGCTGTTTTGGTCCTTGAATTTTGTGAAAATACCCTTTGAAGAGTCCTTGAATTTTTTTTGGGAAGGGTGGGAAATCTGATTTGTGTTGTGTCTTGAACAACAGACAAATTGTGAGGTTAATTATTGCAATTATAGGAAATGATACATTGATATTCTGCTATACAAATTTAAATAGCAAGTTCAAATTATTGCAATCCTGTCGCCTGTTACCTTAAGCTAAAATAAGATATTGCAAAAAAATTCTGAATGTACTTTAGTACAGTAGTTATATCATCAAAAAGGCATAAAGTTTTTTTTGTCCATTCAGATAGTTTTAGTTTAATAACTTTAGCAGCTGTCAACTGATACTTTTGAAATATATTGTTATTGGCTAATGCTTTTTAATACCATTAAATTTTACATGGAGACATTAATATGTCATGGTTATAATAAACATGTAACTAAATCCATTGTTAAAGCAGAAAAGTAAAGAAATACACAATTAAAGAACAACAAACCGTCAAAGAGTATATGCAGCAGCAAGATCAAAGTAATACATTTTTTTTATCATAAACACGATTGGGTCACTTATCCTCACACTCCATCAAAAAGAGCTTTAACACTAGGCGAAAGGTTCAACACCTAAATATAGCAAAAATTGTTCAGATATTTCTTAAATATGTTTCATTAATACCCTTACAATATACCTATACTATTGTATTTTAACAGAAAACAGAATTTCCAGTAGAGGACGTAATTGATGAGGTGGATAGTGTTTGTCAGGAAGAAGATGAGTTCTCCTTCTTAACAATAGATGACAAAGTAGTTGTGGTACCTGTAGGAATGGTGAAGCAGATGTTCCCAGATATGCAAGATGAACATTAGAGCTTCATATTGTTGATTTGTGTAAACTTTACATAAGTGTCATTTGCACTTACAAGGACAGTGATCCCTTATCTATTCGGAACAACTGAGACTGCAATCAAAGTTATGCGAAAAACTAGATACTTCCATTTCTGATATCATTCGGTATTTATTCATATCCCGGTATTGAAGGTGCTAATTTTTTTTAATTTGAAGACATGATTCCCTGTGGCATATTCAAAGTACACACCAATTTTGATAAAAAGCATGAAAAATTATGCAATTGCTTACAAGTATAATTTCTTTTGGAATATTTTTGTTGCCAAAATTGAAAACCTGTTGCCAAATTATTGTCTTTTTCACATTTGATGTTATTGGCGAATGACAGAGGGAACCCTAGAAACAAAAAATGTGGATTTTATTCATGATTTACGACTGTTTCAGAGAGAGAAAAAAAACTCCTCTCAACAACCTCTAACACACCACTTTATTATTTTCTTCATTGGTTGCTTTTAAAAATTGAAATTTACCATTAGCAGTAACTTTATTTCTGTAGGTAATGGGGTTAATATATTGCATCCTGTGGAGTGCAGTATTTTCTGGCCCTTTATTCTTAAATGTATTAAATCAGCTTGTTAGTGCAATGAAATTTACTTCAGGGACAATATTTATAATATTTGTGCATACGCCTTGGCATGTAACCAGGAAAGTACTGGGTAGATTCCAGGAAAGTACTGGTTAGATGCCAGGAAAATGGTAACTGTACGATGGGTCTCATTGGCACTATGCAGTGAAATATTTGGCTTCAAAAATTGTCTGTTTGCCCTATACTTCTCTACTGGCATCAAAAAAGTATATTTATGGTGTGCGGCAGACATACCGGGTCGACCAAATTACCATAATGTGCATTATAAAATGTGCGCGGCGACGGGCGACCTCATAAACACAGTAATACTATACATACATACCTTTTTACTGTATGGCAAAAGTTAAGTATGTCAAAAAACCACATGTAAAAAAACCCAGTCAGCACTCAAAAGTTTTAAAAAAACCAAGCCCTCCCTTATTTTGATTTAATTTTTGCTTGGGCCTCTTATTTGAATATATTGTACTGTGTTTTGATAGTTGACTTTGCTTGTCTTTGATACTTGTAACAGTTCTTACATTAATGTGCTTTTGCAATATTCATGTCTTGCCTCAGTCTTCAGGTGTTTTATTGCTGTTTGTTTCACTTTGATATTTTTTAATTATTTAACTCATTCGAGATTTGTTCATTGCATGATTGTCCTCAAATATTGTGTCACACAGCCCCACTCAGCCCCACTTGAATTCCAAAATAGCCACTTGGGCTTCTGATTGCCAGACATTTTTTCTAAAAAAATCTATTTACCCTTTGGCTGATTTGCTATGAACATGGCACATGATTGTACTGTACCAAAATTACATCCAACATCTGATTCGCTGACATATTTTGGATATTATATCTAAAGCTGCTAGAGCAGTTTAAACCAAACCGGGTAAAAATGTTCCTTGAATAGCCCTATGCTGTGTCTGCAGTCTACTTTCAACTTTTGATACAACTGGTCTAACATACTTTTTGTTACTGACTAAGCTCAAAGTAGTTTCCTTTAAAACAAAGCTTGGATGATTTGACCTGGATTCATGTATAAATTATATAAAAGATGATGTTTTTGCAATTAAGCTGCATATGAAGTAAACAGTTTAGTACTAATATTTAACTACAATGTATAGTTATATAAACTTTGTTATTGCTTGTACATATGTGTTCATCATCTTGTATTTATTATGTCTCCACATGTTGTATGTTTGTCTGTCCAGTCTGCCTTGTTCTCCCTTTATCTCCAAAATCCAGTAATAGATTTTCATCAACTTGCTGGGAAGTATCAGTATGAAGTCTAGTAGTTCATATTGTAATTTGGGGTCATAATGTTAAAAGTCAAGGTCACAGGTGTCTGAAACTTGAAAACCTTGTCTGCTGTTCATCTCTAAAAAAACCTGTTACATTTTCATCTAAGTTGTGCTTTGAAAATTAATTGGAAAATACCCCACTGCAACAAGATAACTCATAACCTATGGCAAGCTAGTGTTATCATAACTTTATGCCTGGCCATACTGATTTTACTCTAATTTAGCAAGGATAGAATTTAATATGTCATTTCATAATTAAATATTCACAAAGGTTACATAAAGGGTCTAATATCTTTGTATTTCATTTATTTACAATCGTGACAAACATTTCACTTGTTTTACAGTCTTAAGGTTCTACCATTATTACTGACCATTTTTCTTTATTTTGGATCGAAAATCTAGCATTTCTAGAACAAGTCGGATTGAAGATCTCTTGGAAAAAATGTTTATTCTTTCTTCAATAATTTTTTATTCTTTTTCACATTTATGTTTTTGTTTTATTCCATATTCCATGCAAACCTTCTTACCTAGTTACACAAACTTTGATATTATAAAACTGTTTACAGTCAAACCTGTCTGTAAAGACCACCCATGGGAACAGCAAAATGTGGTCTTTGTTTAGGTGGTCTCTATTAACATATTAAATATCATTTAAAATGGTCTGATGGGAGATAAAATTGATGGTCTTTGCAGACAGGTTTTGCAATAGTGGTCTTTGTTCGCAGGTGGTCTTTAACACAGGTTTGACTATAGTTACAAAACAGAAACTTATATGCAACGAGTTGCCAGCTTGGCTACATAGACAAGTGGTACTGTCCCACACCCCATTTGTTTGCTTTGATTGTATTGAGTAATCGTTTTTGCTTTTTGGTCATTATTGCATTATTTCTTTCTACTGTTAATATGTATGTGATATATGTAAATACGTTTATATTTCTCTTTGCTATGTTCTTTTTGTTTACTTCTCTAGTCATTCATATACTAAGTCTGCTAAATCCGTCTGTGTACACCTATCACTTTTGTAGATTCAGGTATCATTTACAGTTTTCATTTACATATACAATTTCACCATTATCCAGTCCTCCACAAAGTTTATACTCATTATACATTCACACTGCTTGATAACTTATCCAGTGTGTGATTCTAGCATGCGGTTGTTACATACTGAAGTGATATCATATTTTGACAAGGTGCTATATCATTTAGTGATTAATGTTTTTGTATTGAGTTATTGTGTTGCATTTTGGTCACTTTTGCATTATTTCTTTCCACTGTAAATTTGTGTGAGATATAAGTAAATACGGTTTTATTTCTCTTAGCTATGTTCTTTGCCTTATTATAATAGTCATTCATAAACTACGGTTTGCTTTCACTTCCTACCACTTGTTCATTCAGGTAGCATTTTATAGTTCTCTCATGTGTCACTTTTTCCTTTACATTAAATTACACTATTTTTCTAACTTTCAAAATGTCTAAACTCATTTTACATTCACACATTGCTTGATTAATTCAGTGTGTGATGCTGGATGTCTGTTTGTCCACTGACATGTTGTTAATTAAACTGTAGTGCTCTCATATTTTGACATGATATGCAATATCATTTAGTGATTATTGTTCTTCTTTTTAATTTTTAGTAAATACTAATTATGTAAATTTGTCGGTATTTCTTTATTTATTTATTTCTACCGTGATAATGATTGTGATTTATGTTAATATGTTTCAATCAATGTTTTGCATTTTGAGATGTATAATGTTGTCTTAATTTACATGCAATGATGTTCATTATCATGAAAGTTTTCCGCACTATTAATTTCTATTTCTGTTTAACTGTCCATACAAAAACTAGTCTGTTCCTTAATAAATTCCTACTACTAAAACTACAAATGTACTTTTTATACATTAATATATAGTTACACATTAAAGCATAATAAACACATACTGTTAGTTCAAATTGCAGTTGTTCTATTTCATTTTGTTTACGCCGTGCACCCACCTTTGCTGCATCAGGCAGCAATTTTTTACTTGTATATACAGTGTAACACTCTCGATACTTGTACATGTGTTACCATAAATGTGGTAATAATTGATAATATTTCATTTGCTTTAGTATATACATGTACGTGTATTTAGGTTATTATTGTATATATACGCATTTATGTTTTATTACATAGTCAGTTCAGTTTGTTCATCAACTGTAACCTTATATGTATATTTGAATTTGTGTTATAGTGTTCCTTCTCCATCTCATAGATGTTTGTATATATGTACATATTTGTTTGTCATCAGAGCCTTATGACTAACTGGACTGAAAAGTAATATAAAATTCCATAAACTCTATATTATTTGTCAAAACGCCTCTGGGGCCGGCTGAGTGTCTGTTGTCTGACGTATACATATAATTAGAAAAAGACTCACGCGAAAGGCACCTGGGTTGTCCTAAATGTAACCGAATTGTATGGAAAAACCTAGCTTGCCATGCACATCCTTCCCTAGTACGTTTTGGTGGCCTGAATTGAGCTGTCATCAGATTCATTTCAGTATTTCGGATACAGTTGGAAATGGCGGAGTTGATAATGTCTAGACCGAGGCTGATGATATCATGGATATTTAACTTTTGTGTGACATGGCTTCCGATTTCTTTAATGAATTTTGAGAGGCGTGAGGTAGTACATTTTGACCAGTTTATATTTGCCCTTAGACGGAATTTAGGGCGTATTCTATCTCCTCTCAAGTTGATCTGGCATATGATTGGTAAATGATCGGAGGTCAGACTCTCATGCAGTTCTGCAACGCTATAGCAAGTAAACAGGTGACCGGAAGTGCTCTTCACGAGTACGAGTTCGATATTGTATCATGGTATACGCGAGATTTGGAGAGATAGCAGGCCGTTACTACGGTCGATATGGGAAATAATTCTAGATTCTGAAATGGGTAAGATCGGGAATCTGTGACAAGTTGAGCGTTAAATTTTCTAGCAAATTTAACAGTTCCAATGTTACAATAATAAGACAGCTATTATGATGCGATATTTGATCATTTTTATTCAGAAAATCTTTCACAACCAATTGTTATTCTTGTCATTTAAAATTTGGCTTTTGGCTTGAATTGCTCAGCAGATCTTCTCAATAATTGACAAATGTCAATTTACCCTATATGAATTTTTATTTCTTTGTTATATTCACATTTATATTTTATCCATTTGGGATCAAGACATCATTTATGAAATGTGACAAACTTGCTTTGTTGTATTGTTATCAATTGTTAAGTAATAACTCAATGAGATCTTAACATAATGATCCTATATTGTTTAACTATATATTGTTGACACTGGCTTCCTCTTCTAATTAACATGTCACATCTGAGAAACAGTATATAAGGCATGAAACTTTTAAGTAAATATATATTTAAAAACGGTTAGGTTTATGCATATTACTCTGTGTAAAGTTTACTTTATGCTTCTCTAGCGTTTTGAACTTTGTGTACAAAAAAAATAACTACGTGACTCTTTAAACTTATTTTAGAACTGTGTGATATTTATCAACATACTTTGTTTTGCTTTTAAAATACAATTGTAGGAAATAGGAAAATAATCTATGTGTGACTTTATTTTATGTTAAATACCTAAAATAACATATAAGTACTTTGTGTACCTAATGAACTTTGTGAAAGATCTACTAATATACATTTGTTGATAAATGCGAATAAATCGTCTAGAAAAATACAGAACTTTGTGTTCACTCATCGTAAGTGGCAACAAAGACCTTGGTCTTTGGTGGCAACCATAAAACCATAGAGGTCAACGTCGTCTGGTAAGCGGCAATAAATAGCGCAACATCACAGACGTCCATAGAGGAAATATACACAGAAAACTAGTACACAATTAGTGCAAAATTAGTGCAAAATTAGTACAAAATGTACATCACATTCATGATTTACCTCTAATTCTAAATTTCTATCATTCTTAACATTGGTTACAGCAGAGACACTTTTTGTATGTTTTGCGTATAATAATTGCATTCCAATTTACATCGTGTCGTTGCGTGCATTTTTTCATGTGGATAAGGTCACTTTGCAAGATCACGAGAAGGTCGGACATTTCAGGAAATAAGAATAGTTTATCATTATCGTCATCAATCACTATGGTAACATCGTTGCCATTGGTACCATTGTTTGCGAACACGCTGAGAAGCCCGCGGTTGTGAACTCCGTAAGTATACACATACAAGGTGTAACAATCCGCGGCGTATTTCTCTTTTGGTTCTAAAAAATATTAGGGGAGTCTGTGGGCAATTCGGCAACCCTTGGGCTCTTTCGGCAAGTCTATCCATGTAGTCATTTATTTTGGAGTAATCAGACTGACAAATACGCATGAGCTCTCTAATGTATTCGCCTCTTTTGAGGCCTTCAAGTTTCTTCAGTGTTGGTGTATTATGATATACACACATTTTAGGGGAGTTAACCTTGGTACATGTACTGTTGACTGAAGGAAAGCATAGAAAGTTAAACATTAAAATCCCGACCCACCCCTTTTAACATGCACATTAATTAATTCATCATTCAAATAAACATGTCAAGTACATCCTAAAATTTTGTTACGAGTAAAATGTTATCGCATGCCAGAAATCAAACCCGAGACCACCCCAGAATAATATCCGTTATAATTCTGGGTTGCTCTACCAACTAAGCTACCTTAATATGGAGTTTTATCGTCAAACATTGTTGCTTGTTAAATTGTCCAAAAGGAAAATGAGAGACTCTAACAGAATGTAAAGCTAGTACCAATATAATGCTATGCCAGTCATCTATATCCGACAAAAAAAACAAGTTGCTAAGGCAATAATGCTGTCGCAAAAATGCTGTAAATCACAAAAACACCTTTCTCTAGCCGCCCCTGCATTGATTTTTCCTTAAGTGAATCGGCCGGAAAAAAAGTTCCAAAGATATTCTCAAAATAAAAAAAACGACAATTTGTATCGATTATAAAACCAAATTTAATGTCGACATATGTTTAAACTGCTCACAAAACAAACACATCAATGATTTTACAATGTTTTAAGAAAAAAAACATTGAAAATACAGGCACATATAGTGTGCGCAATGTGGATAATGTAACCCCACGGAATAAGGCGATTGTGTAGTAATCTCAACACGTACAACCAAGTTAGTACTGATATACCGTAACATTCGTTACTGCCTTACAGGTACATATTTCAACACGATAGTACAACATTAAAATATCCAATCATCTGACTACTGCCACGCGAGTTTCCTTCGTACTCTCTGGGGTCGGATATTGGTCATCTCTTCAGAGTCGTTATTCTGTTCCAATTGGGCGAAACAGTTGGTTGGTCTCGTACCCTCCGCTGTGGAATAATGTATTTGGAAACATTGTTAGATCTTTCTAGAGTTGGCGGTATTCTTCCTGACGTCAAAAACTGGTATCCAATTGTTTCAGCGATAGATATGTTGATTTTATACGTTCATGTCCCTCCGATTATATGATTTCAGAATTGACTAAGTGACGTCACGGCCTAATGGCGGCACGACGATCTGTGCCATCAAGGTATGGATCGAACGCAGAGTCTTTTGATCAAACAAAGATTTTTACTGTCCAGGAATTGACTCGTTCATGCAAGCACGTGGTCATCTCGAAATGGTTGGAATTCGGATATACTCCTATTGATGACGCTGTTTGACTTTTGACAATCACAAACTGCTACAAATTTGTTGTAGTCCGATACGAGGCCGTGGGTATATATGGAACTTGTTTGTATTTGTATGTATATATGCAACTTAGTTTATATTAGTATGTATATATTGTAACATGTTTGTATGTGTATGTATATATGTAACGTAGTTTGTGCGTATACAAGTAATTTGTTTGTAATTGTATGTATATATGTAACTTGTTTGTATTTGTATGTATATATGTAAATTAGTTTGTATATTTACTAGTAACTTGTTTGTTTTTATATTTGCACGTATATATGTAGCGTGTATGTATTTTTGGTATATATGTAACTTAGATGTATGTGTAGGTGTATAAGTGTCTTGCTTGTATTGGTAGATATATATGTTACTTGTTTGTATTGGTAGATATGCAAGTTACTTGTTTGTATTGGTAGATATGCAAGTTACTTGTTTGTATTGGTAGATATGCATGTTACTTGTTTGTATCGGTAGGTATGCAAGTTACTTGTTTGTATTGGTAGATATGCATGTTACTTGTTTGTATTGGTAGGTATGCAAGTTACTTGTTTGTTTGGTAGATATGCAAGTTACTTGTTTGTATTGGTAGATATGCATGTTACTTGTTTGTATTGGTAGATATGCATGTTACTTGTTTGTATTGGTAGGTATGCAAGTTACTTGTTTGTATTGGTAGATATGCATGTTACTTGTTTGTATTGGTAGGTATGCAAGTTACTTGTTTGTATTGGTAGATATGCATGTTACTTGTTTGTATTGGTAGGTATGCAAGTTACTTGTTTGTATTGGTAGATATGCATGTTACTCGTTTGTATTGGTAGGTATGCAAGTTACTTGTTTGTATTGGTAGATATGCATGTTACTTGTTTGTATTGGTAGGTATACATGTTGCTTGTTTGTATTGGTAGGTATACGTGTTTCTTGTTTGTATTTGTTAATATACATGTAGCTTGTATTGGTAGTTATACATGTTACTTGTTTGTATTTGTAAATATACATGTAGCTTGTATTGGTAGGTATGCATACATGTTACTTGTTTGTATTTGTAAATATACACGTAGCTTGTATTGGTATGTATACATGTAACTTGTTTGTTTTGGTAAATATACATGTAGCTTCTTTGTATTGGTAAGTGTACATAATACTTGTTTTTATTTGTAGATTCACATGTAGCTTGTTTGTTATTGTACCTATACATGTAACTGTAATTTGTTTTCGTTTGTAGGTGTACAAATGACTTGATTGTATTTGTAGATATACGTGTACTTATTTGTATTGGTATGTATATATTATATTATTGATGTATAGGCTGATGGCCTGAATCGTCTAAATATAGAATTGAATTGAATTGATTGGTGTCTATACATCGACCGATGAAATATATATCAACCTGTGTTGTTCTACTTGTAGTATACATACTACGTGCATATTCTTAATATTTAACGCGTAGAAAGCCGAAGATAAAGAAAGACATGTTTGTCAAGAGGAACAGGTTAATTTAAGTCATTTTCGAAAAAATAACTTTTGCAGATGAAGTTTTCCGAAGGTTACCGCTGTAATTTCCTTTGAACACATCGAGGCAACCAACTTTTTTACATTGAAAGTGATATCCCTTAACGCTCAGTCTAGGAACGAAGATCTAAGTACATGTTTATTCGATCACGAATAGTAGGCATTTATTAAAACGTTTGATTAACCTTTATTATCACATATTTTCGCGACATTACAAATGTTTTTTTTTGGGAAATGCAAGCCTTTGCAAGGTTATGCGGAATATTATTGGCCTTGAAACGACCTCGAGAAAGTTTAAACGATTCTTATTGGTGAGACTTGGGCTAATGTTTTCAAAAACATTCTGCGCGATTCGGTGAACAACTTCGCATGTTGGGAATTAAATGCTGAAATAATTTCCTCCGTTGGAAAACATTGATAATTTGAAACCATGTTTATCCATGGCAGAACATACTTTACTTTATTAATGTTTCGACAATGTCCGTATTTGTTTATTGTTTTGTGTTTGCGTCTTTCATGTTACATATATCCATTACATGATGGGTTTTTTTGGGTTATGATAGTAATACCTATCGAAGGCTCTTCGAGTTGTCGTCTACTTGATTATCTATATGTTACACAATTTAAACAATAAGGCTCGGCTTTTAATGACCATGTTCGCTGATGTTGCGACATTCGGTCAAATGTCGTTTTTATTTGTTTGTTTGTCCTCTTTTATTTTCCTAGTTATTCCTCATTTTTGCGCCTCTGTCCCCTAACGTATGTACCCTTTAACTTCATCAAGTGCCTTATGTTTTATGGAGTGTTGTTTTCCTGGAGGTCTGTGTGGGAAGGCACTGTCGAATGTATGTGGCGTTCCCTGTAGCAGCTTATTTCTTCTCTTTTATCGGGTATGTTCGGCTGATTAACGACAGTAGCTTGCGCACTCGTCATAGAAATCTGGCTTCTCGGTTTTAAAGTTATAAGAATTCATACATCACTTTAAATCGACATTCTCATTTGTTGTTTATATAAGTAAGTCAATTTTCATTTTTGACTAAAAATGACAGCAAAGAAAGTGTATGAAAATGTCAAGGACTTATTATACACATGTGAGTATATTACAGGGTTTTCAAAGTGGATCTGTGATTTTCATAGACTTGGTGTTTAAATACCTTTTTATGAATTTGTAACTACAACTTAGTCAATTTATGTACTTATGTTGGAAACAAATGACCATATATCGGTTAAGTGTGATGTTACCTAACTTTTAAATCGATTTAATCCCTGTATTTTAGTGACAGTTCCAATGCTGTAAATTGTTGTATAATTATTTTTTCCCTTTAAGTTTTAAGAAGATATATTCCACTCCCCTTTACCCATGTACAATGTTTTTGGCCTCCATAATAATTGTATTCACCCGCCCCCCTATCCGTCCGAGGCAAACTTGTTTTCTTACCCTGTCCTGTAAAGTATTCCTCCATTCCATCCCCTTTCCCCCTTCTTCTTGTCTCCTTCAATTATCCATGTTTGTTTTTGATAATCAGCCAGACATTCCTCACTTCCCCATTCCTAAAGATATTGGACCTAACACCTCATAAAATCCCAATGTTTCGTAAACTGATATCTTCTTGAGATCTGTGTGGGGAGGCATTGTCTAGTAAATGTTTTAACATCAATGTTTGTGTACGTACAATAGTGTGAGAACGCGATGTAGCTAATGGCTTCAGTGACGATATTGAAGACATTTACTCAGCCCTTTTAGTGTATTGATCGAAATCATTATTTGCATGACATGTATTTATTATTGTTTAAAATTCGCCCGTCCTCCAGTCTGGTTGGTGTTCACTGAATCGATGCAAATAAGTAACAAGAGATTTTTGTAAAACATTATGCCCCCCTGTGACATTGACCGTTGACCTCAAAATCGATAGGGTTCCTCTGCTACCCAATGTGAATATGTGGACCAAGTTTGAGGATGATAGGTCAAGGGGTTCTTGAGTTATTGATCGGAAACGAAAATGTTACGGACCGACAGACGGACGAACCGACCGACGGACGGACGGATACCGACCGACCGACATGTGCAAACCAATATGCCCTCTCTTATTCGAAGGGAGGCATAATTAAATTTGCATGACTAATACTGTAGAGTACATATACAGAGTGACCAATGTAAAATCCAGCAGAGTGCATATATTAAGTGACCAATGTAATCTGACAGAGTACACATATACAGATTGACCAATGTAATCCGGTAGAGTACCTAAATAAAATGACCAATTATATGTAATCCGGTATAGTCGATATATAGATTGGCCAATGTAATCCGGTAGAGTAGGACTCCTTATACAGATTTTGTACATATGGCAATACGTGAATATATAACTAGCCTGAAGTCATTTACGATGAATTATTACCGAGTCACAAATACGGAATTAGTGTAACAAAAATGCAATAGTCATACGTACAATCAATCCCCCAAAATATAAAAACAACAAATGTATACCAGTTTCTATTCGAAAAATTACATTTCATAAAACATGTACAGTTTAATTACATTTTACAATTACAAAAAGAAAGAATAAGTTGACACAGGGAAGGTCACGCACATAAGACAATGCCTCTCCACACAGACCTCCGGGAAAACAACAGTCCATATTTTAACATCAGGCATTTGGGGAGGTGCAATAGTAAATACGCAAGGGAACAGGGGACGCATGGTCGGTCATAAGGGACAACTTAGGAGAATTAATGAGGACAAACGGGCGATTTAATGGATGGAATACACCACATGACAAGCAAGTCAAGATAGCTGGCAACAATAGGCCGAAAGGGGGTGATATACATTAACAGTCACTTTGAAAGAATCGCACATGCATGGGAAAAGGGAAATATTTCTCACTGAGTTTTGGCTCATAATGGGCTTCCAAACCCAACATTGGTCCGTAATACTTGCTCCATTTTGTCAGTGATGTTGTAGTCCAATTTATGGCTCTATAAATAGCACGAGTTAAGAAACTGTGCAAGCATTTTGCAACCGAACGCTCTGTTTGCCAAAAAGTACGCGCCCTTCGCTAGCTACCTCGGAGATGCTCGAGCGAGTGGGCACACAGTGGGTGCGTACTTTTTGGCAAACAGAGCGTTCGGTTGCAAAATGCGTGCACAGTTTCTTACTCGTGCGAGTGTTAGCCTTAACCGAACGCACGGCTGGTTTCACAGTCATCTAATTTTATAACAACAATGTATTCAAGCAGAAAAAAATAAAATACTTGGTAACACGTACTGTATTTATTTTACACATGTACGCAATATTAATACCAGACGTCCTCTTATGTATAACATTCAGTTTTTTGTGCAAACCTTGTTAGTTGGAAACTTTAGATCGGTACAGTGACCGCAGAAAAAATAAGTTAGTCGTCATTTAAACGTGATTCTCAAAAAGAACTTCCGGTCGTCAGACAACACAAAATTGAGGTAAACTTTGAGCGTATTTGTCTAGATTTCGATCTTGATTTAGGTTCCGAGGGACTTTTATATGCAATAAGTAATACCTTAAGTAGATATTTAGTGTTTTGCGTTGAAATGTTGATGAGTTATTGTGTGATTCTTGTTCACGCCTTGTGTTTTCAAGTCCAAGAGCCTTGATTTGAAGAGGGTAGCACGATTTACCACACTGTCATACACTACAGTGTCAGTAGTACTACACACTACCCAACACTTCATAGTGGTAATTAGTTCTGGCGTATAGTTGTTGTTTTAAGCTTTATTTCAGTTTAAAACTGCCATTTGAAGTTGATTTTGTTGATTTAACACCTTTCAAGACTGGAAATGAGTAGAAATAACAAATGCTTTACAGTTGTAATAAATAACACACCTGAGAATTGCAAAAGTTTTTGTGTAACAGTAGTGTTCATTTCCAATAGATTCTCCAGTAGGTATAAATAATAAATAGAGTAATTTAGCAGTCTTCACAATAACCCACTTAATCAAAGCAAAAAAATCCATTTTGTCCGCCCGAACGGGCAAGTCGTGGTCTGGTCTGAGTAGCTTTTATCCAAGCTGTCACAAAAATTGATGACGTAGTCACGGTAGTGTAACATCACTTTTACATCAACTAGCGTTGCCAGTCTTCGTTTCTGTTTTAACAATTTATCAAAACATGTTTCTTCGTTATTTGACGCAGACGGTGCTGTTAATTTTATTCGGGCAAGTGGAAATTGCAAGCTGTCTGCCCAAATGGGCAAGTCCTTCATTGAGTAACCAGTTTCGATGCTCATAAGCCGCAAACTGTTGTATTCAACTATATCCAACAACCAGGGAAACCTGACATGTTGAAACACTACATCGCCAGGCATGACGTGGAAGGGCAATAACATTTCAAAGTTAATATTTCATCTATGTCTTTAAACTACTTAATTCAGTTTTCCCTGGTTGTTGGTTTTAGTAACGATACATGAGAACCACCACTGCTCATAGGGGCAATCGCTTGCTTATTGGAACCACAACTGGGAAAAGTGGAGTCTAGTGCATCCTAATGTGAACAAATGTTTCTAAAAAGTAAAATTTGTTTACAGACAACCTTTTTGTTAATATAAAGCTATACATGTGTCATTGGAAGTGGAGTGATACCACATTTCTTAAAAAACAAGATTTCGCTGATGTCAACAACAAGCTTTGGAAAGTTATGCAAGTTCTACTTCTAGACGATGGGGTTTTGGTATTTGTTCCAAACTTTTACATTTAACATAATGCATAAGCAATCCTATGTGGAACTACATTCCCCAATTTTTGAATTTTACGCGTATAAACCTCTGAAAGGGTAAAAAATAAGACCACACTTACCATTCACATCCATGTTGGACTCGTTGGAGCGACAACACAGGAGCGGCAAGACTCATTGGAACATTTTCAATGCATAACAAAATGTTGTTATTCCAATGAGACGCAGGCGTGTTGGTGTGTATTGAAAATTGATTGACAGAAAAAAATTGTTGATGTATCGATTTTGATTTTACCTTATATAAATGACAGCCCTAATCTGGAGACAACTTTACATGAGGGTTCGCTGACTGTATTCAAGCACTCGGTGACTGATGTATATTTGAATAAAATAAATTAATATTCAGTATTTTATAAATTTTGTATTACTTAATTAAAACTTGTGGTTCAAGGATTAAAACTAATTTGCCATGAACTATTGGATACAATTTTACTAAATTACTTGATACTTTAATATTAGTGTCACTAATTCAGTGACCATTGTTTATTCTGGTAATAATTCATTACTTGTCTAAAGACTAAAGTAACCTTGTGTGTCTAGCAATACTTTGTTCTGTTGACATACATGTATTTATACTCATTGAATAATTGTAAAATCCTTACAAAAGTTACTAGCTGTTATAGACCCTTTCAAATATGCATCAATGCTCACTATGAGACGGCTTCCACTTGTATAACACGGAATGCTCAAACACCATTTTTGAAACAGTCCGAGTTACTCAGGCCCCTTGAGATTTATGATGTACCGTATACATACATGTGAACCTTTTCTGAAGGCAAATCGGGAGATTGCACCTCGAAAAGCGGGAGATTGAGACTCAAAACGGGAGTTTTTTTGTGTGGCTGAAATTTTGTCAATATCATGTCTTCATCCGTATCATAAGCTGTTAAGAGCAATATTCTGCAAATTAACTTGTAATCTGGGGTTCATCCCTTCAATCGAGTCGCCAATTAACAATTTTATTGCCAATTGCAGTGTTTCTTTTCACTTCTAGGGGAATGGTGGCGGGGCCCTTAAATAGGGGAAAATAGCGTTGTGAGGGGAAAATAGGGTGAAAATAATGTGCATTTCAAGTATACAATTATATGTCTATATTCACTACTTCTTTGTTGCAGTGATGTAAACATGTAAATATGCTAACAGATTGGTCTCATTACAGGTCAATGTTTCTATCTTTCTGACTAAAAATATCAACAATACTGGCAACATATCTCCAATTTAAAAAAAAAGCTGTAGGAGGGGAATTTTTACTGAGAAAAGGGGAAAAAAACATACTTTTGAGTGAGGGGAATGGGTCCGAATTTCGGCCCCAAAAAGGCCCCAAAAAAAACACTGAATTGTCATATCTTAATACAATAGAAACGTGTGAAACTTGAATAAACAACATGACAAGCGAGGGTCGCATCTTATTTTGATCATTGTCATCAAGCGCTTGATTCCATGGTTTAGAGAGTATTTCTGACTGGTATCCCGATTTTACTCTTTCAGCTATCAGTTTGACAAGTAATTTCAGCGAACCAGTCGGGAATGAACTAAAAAATATCCCATAATAAAAATGTTTAGGGTTCATTCCGCTCTCCACACAGAATCCGATGACTTCGTGGTGTGCCACTGCTTTCCCAGACATTGCCATTTTAAAAAAATTCACTATACACCAATTTGCGTAAAAATAGCGCCATGTGGAAATAACAGACGTTACATTTATGAAATTTTAAAGTACGACTTCAAAATGATCAAAGAAAACATGTGTAGCGTAATTTGGCGGAATAATGAAGTTTGACACATATAGTCCAACTTATTTATGGCTATAGCTTTTTCAGTTATCTTGTCAAAAGACATGCGCCGGTCCTGTGTATGTGAGTTTCTACATTGCTACACAAAATACACAAGATTGTTTTACTTTCGAAACAAATGCAATAAAAATGATCAAAAATGATTAAGTAGTGTATGTGTGTAAAATTATTACGTTGGAACGTCAAATAATTATGTTATAGACATAGTCTACGCTTTAATGGAACAACCCTCGTATACAGTATGTGTTGATTGTTATGATATTAATACCAAATTATATATTATCCTAGTGTGTAACAGTTTAATCTTTATTTTCAGCCATGGCCCAATTTGGAGCAGGAAAAAATCCGCCATGGGCAAGAACTGGCACAGGTATTTGTTACAATGTTAATACAACCATGTTTATAAAATTGAACAGATAAAATGATAACTATGTAGTATGTAACACAAACACAGATTATTAAGGGTGTCATTGATAGAAACATTTATAACTGTTTCTAATGGGTCTATGCAATATTGATATGTTAATTTGAAATATCGATGCAATTCAAGACTACTTGTTTATTTACCAGACATTATGTCCTGGACCGTTATATGCCACATTCATTGTCGTCATTGACTCTCTGTGCAGTGGACATTTGTGTAAGTTTTAGTCATGATGGTTGCCAATATGTACAAGATGGCCATGCCGAGGATAATAGAGTTTTGTTTCAAGGGGTTCAAATCAAGATTTTTTGTCTATGTTGATAGCGTTTGAAAATTACCACTTGCAAGTTTTCATTGTGGGAAAGTTTATCTGTGAGATGTAGCTGTTAAGCAGAACTTGTAATTTCCTATATTATCATTCATTTATTTCATTGCAATGTGCATGGAAAATGGGTTTCCAACTTTTCATAGTGCAAAACTGAAAACAACAATCAACTTACATCTTGCAGAGTAATAGATTGTTTTCCTTTACATTAGAATTTGCAGGTGCTGCTATGACTCAGCAAATGTTAACTCCAGGTGTGGCCACCCAGGCTGTGTACAACCTTGCTGCTCAACAAAACCTTCAGTCCCAGTTTCAAGCTCAGCAGATGGCTGCTGCTACCATGCAAGTTCAAGTATGTTTATCATTTCTTTTTGTCTGCGTTCTTATTTTAGAAACATCTTGCTGATTATTGTGCTCTTCAATCACATTTTTTCTCGAATTTTCTGTGATAATCCTCATTGCTTATTTCATCTGAAGAAAAGCAGAGTTAGCCAAATACATGCAGCCTTCACCAGATGGAAACATATTTCCTTCTTTGTTTCCAAAGCATTGCTAGAACTCGTCATTTTTAGCTTGACTATTCAGATCAGGGAAGAGTGAGAGTTATCACCCTGACTTTTGTGTCACACCTTGGTAAAAGTTTTTTGTGTCGGTTACCATCAAAGCCATATCTCAGTAACCTCTGCATGTATAATTCAAAGCATCCCAGTCATTAAACCGACTACAATAATTAAGTTAGATAGCTATTCCTTGAATATAATTGAAGTTATGGCCTTTGTTCGACTTAGAACTTTTGATTAATGTCATGTGTGCATGTACCATTAATGCCATACTGTAGTAACCATTGCATATATTGGATTAAAATTTAAATAAGGCTTTGCTGTCATCAAACCTACTACAATAACTAAGTACGATAACTCTTGCTTGAATATATTGAACTTTATGGCCCGTGTTCTTTAAGAGCCTTTCTTTATTTAAATATTTAAAATCCTATTTAACTTGCTGTGAACTTTTATGCAGAATAGTAAAGAATGTATATTCCTAGTTTGAAACTAATATATATCAGTGAAAACATCATTTTGACAGGCTTATCAAATTGGTGAGTGTACTGTCTTATACACAATTCTTGTTTACAAGACATGTCAGGCCAGTCAGACACATTTGACCTACTTCAGAAAGAGAGTTTTAATTTCAGTAGTTCAAGTTTCATCATTTTGTAAAATAAATCTATGTGTTTATTTAGTCTCATAGTTACGTCACTTCTCTTTATATCATTTTCATCCAAAGTTGGCAAAAACCTGGGTTTTACTCATAAAACCCAGTCCAGTGGGCAATACTGGGAAAACCCGGGTTTTACTGGGTTTTAACGGGCAAAACTGGGTAATACTGGGTGAATGGCTATATACAATGAATTTTACACCATTTGTAATGTAATTTGTATCAGTAACTAATCACTTATACTGCTTTTAATCCATGTAATGCCTTTGACATTTAGAATGATACATATGTAATTATGACTGAGTAAAAGTCTACAGAATGGACTGTTCATCGTAATGTTAAACTATGGTTAAAGCAACTCATCCGGATTTTCTGAACAACTATTGCATGTGCTTTATAAATGTATGTTTACCAAAACTAATGTGTGATCAGGCCAAAAAGACAGTTAAGTATGCCTGCAACATCAGCATCCATTGAAAGAGTTTTTCAAACTTTTGGAACATTCAGACAAAACTTAGAAATAGACTTGGCATTGAGAAAGGCAACCAAACTCATGTTTTGTTTTAGAATGCTGAGGGGTAAGGATGAAATTGAATGGTAAACTATTGACTGAAAATACCACATCTGAACAATTGTATATAGATGATACTTACAAAAAGTGTTTGTGTAAATAGTGTGTACACAGTTTAAACATGGAAAAGCCATGGAATTAAAAATAGACAATATGACCCTTTTATAGTATGAAGAAATAAGAATTCTGACTTTTCCGATGCTTTAGGATTTTGATATAAATACTCAAACTGGAGAGATTATCATTTTAGAATTATATGCATAGCCTTTGTATGTATTAAAGCTCCATTTTACATGTATTGTTACATTTATGTTAAGTTAAAGTTAAATCTTCCTTTACCTAGTTAAAACTTAAATAGACTATTTTGTGTTTATTACCCAGTATTACCCACTTCAGAGGGAATTGACCAGGACGGGTTTCCCCGGTTTTTCCCGCTGGGAAAACCCGCATTGGGTAATTGCTTGCCAACCCTGTTTTCATCCTTATTAAAGTAGTGGCCATTTTATTTGTGTTCATCCTGCCTCTCTCCCAAAAGTGTTTACATTTTACTTAGATTGTGTGAAACATCATTGTTTGAGTTTGGACCTGAATATTGCATGGGGGATATTTTTGTTTTACGCATTAATATACTATCATATGCATATTTTCAGACCATGCAACAACAAGCCATGCTACCTCAGCCTGGTATTGCCATGCCTACATCACTTGCGTCAGCAAATATTGGAGCTATTAGTTATCCTACATTGAAAACTCAGCAACAACAACAGCAACAACAGGCAGCAGCACAACCCAAACAGCGAGTGTTCACAGGATCGGTTACCAAATTACATGATAACTTCGGTTTTGTTGACGAAGATGTGTTTTTCCAAACTACGTGAGTGTCACAAGTTATCTCAGTAAATGTTTCAGTTTCAGATTAATGAGTTTCCAAACAACTCAAGCTTAGTTATAGCCTTATGTTGTTGCTCAATCAGTTGTGTACAAAGTTCAGCCATCCTTGAACATTACATATGACTTAATATGTGCCCTGTGAGTCATATTTATCTTCTTACTGATTCTAATATCATATGCAAGTTTATAGGGCTTTGACAGAATCCTTGTAAATCACGCTACGAGGCTTAGGAAATTTTGTTCTTACTAATAGTTGATATTTGAAGGTTTGACAAGAACTATTGTAACTCGGCATTAGTTGAGAAGCTATTATGACAAATTTGTTCCAAATGATAGAACTTTTCACTGAATTACTAGTATATTGTCCGGCAATATTCCCCTTTAGTTTCTTTCATCATTTGCAGCATAATTTGCTGCAAATATTCTGAACTGGATTTTTGTGTTATGTGATTATTACTTATGAATTTTCTATTGAAATTCTTCAGGTGTGTCAAAGGTCAAATGCCTAAGGTTGGTGATCGTGTACTTGTTGAAGCTCAATACAATGCTAACATGCCATTCAAATGGAATGCTACATGTGTTAAAGTACTAAATTATCAGGTATGTCTACTTGTGCTTCAGTAAGATAAAAATCAATAGCATGTGTCTTTAACCATCCACTGACTTCACATTTTCCAATTTTGTGTGGCAAGTAAATTCTCGCAGTGGCTGTTTATCAGGTTTATAAATATGTTTGTTTTAGCTGGTAAAGATTTGAAATATTTTAAAAATGGATTTCTCAGACTTGTACCAATGATAAAAAGTTCCTACCGTATGTAATAATTTCTGTTCAAAAGCCCTTGTGATGAGGGACAATGTCTGTTCTACAAATAAGAATTTTTTGGCGCAGCCGTACTAACATGGCTTTGCTTTTTGCATAATCAGTGTTGTGTAAACCAATCAAATCTTACATAAACCACTAAACCAACTTCTCATCAACCAAGCAACGTTTGTAACCTTGACACGGATTGGTTAACCGTTCGATAAGGGGTATGTAACTTTACCGAAATTTCGGTGAATTTACAGAAATTCATTTTGGATCAGGACTGACCAGCAATCATAACATCTTGGCAATTTTTTATGCACCGACCATCATCTTTATTTCAGATATTTCTTGTTATAGTAAATTATAAACCTATCAGTCTTTCGTGTTACTGGCGGATTTTGACAGGACTGGTTAAGACTGCCACACTGGAGATAGGCATGGCCAGGCTTTCTTAATCTGGCTTTTTTGATGCCCAGAACACCTCATAGTTCGGTGATTTTAATAGTTGCCTGGTCCCAGAGTTGTGATATAGACAGCAAGTTTTGCAGCTTGTCAAGATCCTTCAATCCCCCATTCATTGATTTAAAACATTGATTGTGCATTAAATTTGAAGTTTCTATGTGTTTGCTTTCTACAAATATATAAGCGTATCACAGTTCAGTGTTTGTAACTATTAATACATGCTGAATGTAAAAACATGTGCTGGGTGATCAATCTATTTGTGTATAATATATTACCAGAGTAACTAAGGTGCTGTTTTCATTTTATCCAGACAACCGGTGGAGCCAGTCTGCCAGGTAGCAAACCCCCAGCTTTGATGGATACAAGTTCAGGTAAGAGTAATACCATAGTAAATTACTCAACTCAGTTTTCTCTTGTTAGTTAAATATTTCTGCACTCATGTTTGTTGTCATCCTCGGTACCCAGGCTTTTTGAACATATATGATACCCTGGGCAAACTGACTGTATGAATCTCATACTCATGAATAATTAATTAGGTGAAATCCAGGCGCTTGATTGGCCTCATGACACACACCTCATGCGATACGGAAATTGCCGAGGAGTAAAGGATGAAATTTCGGTTCTGATCGACCCAATGAGA
Organism: Mactromeris polynyma; assembly: GCA_032209605.1. Classification (NCBI taxonomy): domain Eukaryota; kingdom Metazoa; phylum Mollusca; class Bivalvia; order Venerida; family Mactridae; genus Mactromeris; species Mactromeris polynyma. The sequence goes on from JASFXZ010000022.1 coordinate 3,058,119, forward strand.
TCACGGCTTTCAAATCGTGTTAGGCAGGGCATCATTAGCTCTTCAAAAAGGAGATTCCTTCTTTTTTGCTATAGTCCATTTCATTAGTTGAGAAATGCGAATGAATATTCATGGATTACGATGTTTAGCTAGCCTATTTGCCCATAGTTCATATATGTTATGAATAGTCTGGGTACCAAGGATGGTTTGTTGTAAATAGGCAATGAAATCATAGGTTTAAGATATGTTTAGAAATTGGATGTAAATTTAACAATGTCCTTAACTAACCATAGTTTTTCTCTCCCTGAAAATCAGTCCAGGTGCCTTTGCTGGGTTCAAACCCGTAACCTATGGGTTGAAAGGCGGACATCTTACCTACTACATTTCTACTCAGCTTTCTATTTAACTGTGTGTGTGTTTATTACACCTTGACTGATACATGATTAAAATTTGGTTTACTTACAAATATGCTAAACCAGTACAGATGCATCAGGCAGCTGATTAATTATAGAATGAAGAATAAAATGAAGTTGTCCATACTGTCAGATTGTTATACAGATTCACATTGTCAACAACCATAATCAAATATTGCAAGAAGAAATTATTGTCTGCATATTTAAATTAACTGTGAAAATAAGGACGTTCGTTGAAATCAGTGATTTGTAAATTGATGTCATTTAAAATTAGGTCGTGGTAGTAGAGGTGAACGTAACAGATCAGGTGGAAGAAGTGGTTTTGATCGTGACCGCGAACGGGAGCGTACAAGGCGCCGAGAAGAGCGGGAACGAAGAGAAAGAAGGAAATCGGAGGAAAAGGAGAAAGAAGTGAATGAAGAAAAAGAGAAAAGGAAGAGGTCAAGGTCACCTCGTAAATCAGGTTCACCAGCATCAGTAAGAAGGTCTCGCTCACCAGTTCGTCGTAGACCTAGAATAATACCAAGATATGTAGTTCAGGTTCCCAAAGTTCTCCTCACTATGTAAGTGGATAAAAAATTGATTTATTCCTTAATTTCGTTAAGCTTCATTGTAAAAGTTTGTTGCATTGAATTGTGATGACAGTTCTTTTTTAAAGTCTAATAAAAGTAGTGGTCTGTTTCTTGTAACCAGAGTTATACTGCATTGTTTTACCCCTGACTACAGTGTTTGAGATGTCACTAAATTGTGCTGGCTATATCTTTTTATTGTCTGGATGCATTTCAAATATCTTGGCGCAAATGATTACCAACATGCTAAACACAACAAGTCATGGTGGTTCAAAGTCAGAGTCATGGTAAACTCAGAGGTCATAAAGGTATTATTGGGGTGATGTATCCTTCTGCATGAGAAATAGAAATCTAGTTCGTTTAAGACAATCTTAACACTGCATGTTAAAGCATTCTAGATTATGACAAAAATGAGAAGTGCTCACCGATATATATCTTGTCATTTTATTGAACAGGAGAGAAGCCAGTGTTGTTACATTGAAGACAAGATACAATAATATGTACATTCCCAGTGACTTCTACCATGCTGACTTTCCATGGCATGAGGCTTTTCCTCTTCTACGACCGTTCCAGCTGGGTAAAGCTTGTACCTTTCATGTGATGCATAAAGATATAGACAGGGTTGGTCAAAACACAGCAGTTCTTGATCCTCCAGATGCTGATCACCTTTATAGTGCTAAGGTAAAGTATTGGCTGATTGGTAAATTCTGTAATTGGTCAAGGTTTTTCAGCCATTTATGTAGCCATTATTTCGTCATATTTTCATTTTCCCAAGTTGAATGTGGAATTTCCTAGAAGTTGTCCACAAATAGCCAAATGGCAGAAATTTGCCTTTTTGTTCCTGCACAACTGTATAAGGGACTTAAGTATTACCCTTAAGGTTTACCTTCGTTGTTGAATCCATATTTAACTTCATTAAAAGTTTGACAAAAGTATATAATTGCATTAGCAAAGAGAAACATGTTCCATGTATCTATGTATGTTTCTGTTACAGGTGATGTTAATCTCATGTCCATCTCTAGATGACCTCTATCACAAGTCTTGCTCATTGTCACAAGATGCAGAAAATGTTCAGGAAAACTTTGTTCATCCAACACGCCTCATTAACTTTCTCGTTGGTGTCAAGGGTAAAAATGAACCGATAGCCATTGGCGGCCCCTGGTCCCCTTCACTGGATGGAGCCAATCCTGCAGAAGATCCAAAGGTGTTGATTAAGACGGCTATAAGGACAACTAAAGCCCTTACTGGAATCAATCTAAGTGCATGCACTCAATGGTTAGAATTTTATCTTAACTTTTCATGTACCGTTTGTATGCTAAATTAATTTTTCTTTTCAATACAATCATCAAATATCAATTGAGTAAGATAAGTTTATTTTATTCGTATTATGCATGATTTCTGTTTTGAATGTACCAAGGGTTTGATGGAAAAGTGTTGTAACTGCTTCCTTCCCTTAATTGAGTTATGGAAGTTTTGCCCCTAAACCTTCTATATTAGGAATGGCAATTTAGATATATTCCAATATTTGGTCACCAATTAATGAACTAGTGGATCTTTGATAATGTATTTTAACAAAAAATTATGTACTAATTTAATACTTTGCCATTTATTACTACACACATATTTTGTTAATGATATTAAAATTGCAGGCTCTAACTTTTCTGTAATGCTCATTTTGAATATTGTAATGTTTATTTCTTGTATTCAGGTTTCGAATTTGGTATAAATAAACAGTATTTTTTATTAAACACGATGATATTCCAGTATAGAAGCATTCTTGCCATCCCTCAGATTTATATTGGTATAGGTTATTTAAAATTTAAGCTGCGTCATGTATGATGAGTAAATACGTTCATGCATTCATAGTTATTAGGACAGTTTAATCCAAGAAAAGTCTTAATGTAATCATTTTTTGTTGTGTTACTAATATGTCGATAGTAATTGCAATTTTTTGTTACTATGTGTATTGCTAGGCTAACATCATTTTGAAATTTCAGTTATCCGTGATGTTATGTACTGACTTAATTACCACTGAATCATCGGCCCTTTAAATATATTCACAACCTGCAAAAATCTCTTCATTTCATACAGGGGCTGATAAAATCCAATATAAATTTCTGATTCGTATTTAACATCTGCATTTAAATGTTCATGTAGCACGTATGTTGACATCTAAGGAAGTCTTATAGTCAAATTTTCATAATTTCACCATTTTCATCAGCACATATATGTATCCATTTTCTGACCTTCATCATTATTCAGTTCTAAAGCATCATCATCATCCTTTGCTATCATTCATTTATGACCTGTTTCATTACGTATTAATTGTTATTGATGAAGTTATTTTTATCCCCAAATTGTACAGGTATCGTGTAGCTGAGGTGCGTTATCTGCGCCCTGAAGAGTTCCACAAAGGGAGATTAGTGCCTGCTCGTGTTGAGACTAGCATCATCTACCTCCCTGATGTATGGAGTTGCGAGCCAACACATTTTGAATGGGAGACTTTACAGAATGCTTACAAAAAACAGCTGCAGAGAAAGTTGGCGCAACTTGATGGCAAAGAGGTTGCACAGGCAGAGCATATATATATAGATATACTAAACATAAAACTTAATCATATTGTTTTTGTTTCAAATAGCCATGAAAGCTTGAACGAATCCTTGAGGTCATGTTTAGGTGGAGATAGGCTACTCAAGCCCATGATATGCTGGTGCATATCCACCCTCGATTGACTAGATGCTGCATTTACTACATATTCCCTTTTTTCTGTATTTTCTTTTTTTTTTCTTTGCATTTTTTTCCTGAATGATCTGGGTGTGATTTGTTTGCCTGCAAGAATAACAGACACTACCAAAATTATGGGAAACCTATTTTGACTGTAGTTGTGGGCTTCGCATTTTTTTTGTTCATTTTTTATTCTTTGTGTTTTTGCCAAGTTGGAACAATGTGGACAAAGACATAGACGATTTGCTTGCAGTATTCATCTGTAGATATCAGTGGTCTTATCATTTTATTGCTGAGATTGATATATTTGGAACATAAAATGGGACCTGTCTTGGCTGGCATTTAACTATTTCTGTTCATCAATTGCCTCCTTAATCTTTATAAAACTTGAGGTGATAAAGACTGTTGCGCTACTCTTCAGTTTATGCAAATTTTCTGTTTTGTTTCAAATAACCAAATATATAACATTGCATGTGGTTTTTCTCGCAGGAGGAAGATGAAGAGGTCGGAGACGATGTTCTTGGAGAAAAGAAAGATCCAACTCACCACTCAGAGCTTGACCCGAAATCTATGAAGGTATTAAGAATCTAACACATATCATCAGTGGTGATGTTAAGAGTTTTTGTTGAAGAACTTAAAATGTGTGTCTCATTACCTCTTTACTATCTATTTAATGTTTAAGGGTTTTTGAAACTAACGACTAATTTCAAACAGTGTAAGTGACATAAAATTGAGATAAGCTTTTGTCAATCATCTTCGTAATCTGAATTCTCATTTTAGCACTTAAATTGGGTGCAAAATTATCAAAATTAATCTCAACAAACCCGCACAAAACTTATCACCAACAATTCCAAATAAAAGTAATTTGAACAAAAACTTTACTGACCATTAAGTATATGTTGCCAGAAGCACCTATTTGTATTAGGTATTGTGCATTGTGTATTGTTATAGATACTGGATCTGCGTAGAGAGCTAGAATGTAGAAACCTGAGCAGTAAAGGTCTGAAGTCACAGTTGATTGCTCGTCTTACCAAACAGTTGAAGACTGAACAGGAGACAGAAGAAGAAACAGCAGCTACAAAGGCTGAGGAAAGTAAGGTAAGAGTAAGCCTGTAGCTATAGCTATAGCTAGAAGTTGTCACATGCAGCATTATCTGATCTGCATTGTGGCACTGAATATCTTGTACACGAAGGTCTGAATTTTATGATGCGAGTAAGAATTACATGAAAATAATTGGTATTTTTTGTATTTTCTGACTACTGATATGCACCCAATTTTTAGCTTAAAAAAAGTAAAGGCCCATTTTTTTCTCTGAAAAACTTAAGCCTTTAATAATAAACCAATAAATGTTAAGTTTGCATTTATTTTTCTATTCCTTAATATTTTCATGTAGTGAAACCACCTGCATACTAAACAGACTTGCAAATTTAAGACGTAAGAAATATTTGAAAAGAATTAAACCAAATGTTCATTTCGGGACATTTGTGTCATAAAATATTTAGAAATGGGCAAATTTCACTTGAACATACAAACATGGACTATATTAGAAAACCAAAATATCAGTAGGGCATCATGTTGTCTTCAATGAAAATTATTTTATCATATAACATGAACTATATCCACATTGCAGAGACAATAACCATCCAGTTTTTGCACAGAATTCCATTTAAATTTTGCCAATGCATTATGTAACTGCAATTTGCTACTTTGCTTATTCAAAGTGTGATTTATTTCAGGAAAAATAAAGTTTATTGTAGTTGTAAAACATAAGAAAATTGACATTGTCACTAAATTATGTTGCTTTCCAGATTTAAACTAACATATTTTTTATATTTTGAAGTATTTTAGTGAATTACCTCCCTTCATCAAGAATTACATATTTTCTTAATTTTGCAATAAACAAACCCTTTAAAAAATACATATCGGTAGTGAATAAATGCCAAAAATATTAAATAACCTGAAAGTGCTAATAAATTAACTGTGTAAAATTTAGTAAAATGTCTTAATAATTCTAGTTGCCATACATATTGAAGGGAAATTACCAATTATTCTAGTTGCCATACATATTGAAGGGAAATTACCAATTATTCTAGTTGCCATACATATTGAAGGGAAATTACCCAACCTCATTAGGATGCTAAAACCTTAAGAAAAAAACTCCAACTCTTGCTATTATCTGTAAATGAATCTCGAAAACCATTCTGCACCTTTTGACAATTGCTTTGCTAGTGTTTTGTTCATTAATGTGAGCATCATGATGTATGAACTAATTCATCTTCAAGGGGGGACAGATTTGTTATTTCGTATAAATATTAAAATATGGAAAAAAAGAAGACAAACTCAATGTTTGCAAAAATCGCAAATTAATGTGTTTATGAGGTTGACTGTCGCCGTGCACATTTTTTATAATGCACTTTATGGTATTTTGGTCGACCCGGTATGTCCCCCCCCCCCCAGTACTTTCCTGGAATCTAACCAGTACTTTCCTAGTTACATACCAGTACTATGTTAGGTAGAAATCACAATATTGAAACCTTCGCATGGCTGACCATACTAGTGATATTACTGTTAAAGAAAAGTTGATTCTGTGTTACAGTGGGACTGATATCTGTTTAGTGGAGTTACTATTTGTTGTATGTTTCCATATTGTTAGGTGGGAAACACTGAAAAAGCTTTTCTGTTTTTACCTGGCTAGACGAGGGATCGAACCCATGACCTCCTGGTTCGTAGTCAGCAGCGTTAACCACTGAGCCACTAGGCCACCTCAATGATTTACATATAATTTTTATACTTCATCAGGCAAACTTAACAATGGTTTTGGATACTAAACATATGTTGTTAATATTATAAATGTTCACAGATTGTTGGAATGAAAACATTTACAAATAATAATTTGTGTGATCTGGACACACACATAGATTTGTTCACTATTTTCTTGTGTCTAGCAGGAAGAACCACCAGTGGAAGAAGTGAAGATGGATACTGAGGATGATGATGAGAAAAAGAAAAAAGAAGTAAATAGGCACTTTAATGTTATTCTCTTAAGTTGAAGAATTAAAACCAAAACGTTTGATAATGGCATAATTATGTGAAACTTTTATTGTTAATGCAGTCGCTCTTCTATCATATGTTGGCTTACTTAGGAAAGGTTCTTCAGAAATGTATGTATCAATGATAATTAAAATCTGATTTCATTTACCTAATTGTGCACAGTTCTCCCGACAAGTCCTCTTGAGGTAATTTACAGTTTATCCCTTACATGCTTAAAAAACAATTATGTGTACCCCTAAGCATGATCTTGTTTGTTTGAAAAATGTGAATTTATCATGTTCAGGAAGAGGAACGAAAGAAGGAAGAAGAGAGAAAGAAAGCTACATTGGAAAGGAGGTATACATTACCTGACAAAAGGTCAATTCTAGTCTATCCTAATGCCACAGCAAAGGGAGGCAAATTTGATTGTTCTGTTATGTCACTTAGTGTTCTGTTAGATTACAGACCTGAAGATAACAAGGAACATTCCTTTGAGGTAAGATTTTGTTCTTTTTGAAAGGAATGGAAATAATAATTTACCAGGAAAGTAAGCAAAGCCAAAACCTAAAAGTTGACACTTAAACCATTTCAACCAGTGATTCTCCCACTTATAAGCATACACAAAATACTTGCTGTTACATCAGTGTTTACTCTGTCTGATGAAAATCTATATTCTGTGTATGTTTCATAAAAAATTTTTTTTAATTATTTTAGTCACCATCTGTCAGTAATCATTGTGATGGAATATGAACTAATATCACTTAGAACTCACGAAGTAAACAAATAACTGCAGTGAAACATGTTCACCACTGACTTTTATCGGGTAGAAATCACAATATTGAAACCTTCGCATGGCTGACCATACTAGTGATATTACTGTTTAAAAAGGTTGATTCTGTGTTACAGTGGGACTGACATCTGTTCAGTGTAGTTTCTATTTGTTGTATGTTTCCATATTTTTTTATTACAGGTGTCCTTATTTGCGGAACTGTTTAATGAGATGTTAATGAGAGATTTTGGTTTTACAATGTACAAGAATTTGTCTTCTGTACCTGAGAAACCTAAAGAAGAGAAGAAAGAGAAAGACAAGAAAAAAGATGATGTAAGTGTTGATAAACCATGACATAGTCTCACATTTTATTCACATGACACAGAGACATGTGCACTTGTTGTTCAATTCATTGTGCTTGAAGCTGTAATTTGTAGCTGATTCAGACTATTAATCACAGACAATTGTAATGATGCCTTCTGTCATGTTAAGACAAAGAAAATAATCTTAACGTCGAGGTTTTTCCTAGCATTTTCAGCTAGGGGTCCTTGGACCCTCGTTTTTGACAAATGTGGGGTCCTTTGTAAATTGGTAGGGTCCAAGATATTGAGTTTACGCTTGACAAAAGTTAATTTTAGGGGTCCCAGGGATGCACAGTAAGTTGAAATTGGAGTTTTAAGCATATAAAAAATAATATTAAGATAACTCTTCAAGGGAATGAAAGCCATGCATGTCTGTCTACTTCTTTATATACAGATAGACATAATTGCTTTCATCCTCTGTATTTACACTTTCGTTTTTTCAGGAACCAGTTGCAAAGAAAAAGAAAACTGATGAAAAAGAAAAAAAGGAATCGGACAAAAAGGTACACAGTTTGTGATATTGTTGTTACTGCTAGAGTTGTTTGGTGGTACAATTAAAACTTTTGGTGAGATGTATGCTTATGCATAAAAATAAACATTTATATATATACTATTCTACACTTTGGCAATACAACTATAATACAATGTTCTAACATATGTTTCCATCATGTTGTAGGATGAGGATTCAGACAAGAAAGATGGCAAAGAAAGTCCAGAGAAAAAGGAAGACAAACGAGATGACGAGAAGGAAAAAAGTATGACAACAATTTTGATGTTCATTTTATTCAAGGAATACGAGCCCAACAGCCTGTTTCTTTGTTAATGACATTATTTTGCTTCCTCTCTCTATATGGTGGTCATGATTCTTTTTGACTTGTTTCATTTTGAATGTTGGAAAATTTCAAAATTTCCTACTTAATGGGTATAAGGTTATTTAAAGTTTCAATGTATATAGACAGATTGAACTTTGTCATATTGAATTTATCATTATTATTATGACTCACTACAGTTTCAGCAAGTTTAGCCAGCACCTTACAATGGCATTTCATTTTCTTTTTTCTCTTCTAAACTGAAAGTAGCTGATTTTGGTCCTCAAAACGAAAGTAGGGAGTTTGACAGATATTGGAGGATTTTCTAATTCATCATTTTAATACGGAACTGGGAATGACGTTTATATTTTATTTCATTAATAATGTTGTCCATTTCGTGTCAGAAATGTTCACATTCAACAGTTTAAGCTTTATGTTATTCCGTGACAGCAACATTTCTTTCAAGAAAGTAGGAGTTAAATGTCTTATTTATTGCAGATTAAATCAAATTCAGTGAAATAACAAATCATTTCGATTGCAGAATATCATACCTTACCAAATATGTAATGACGTTTTTTTTTACATACACTAATTACTATGTAATGCTGCTTTAATTCTGGGTATCTAAAAGTGGACTAGCTCTAGACTTAGATTGAATTTTCTGGATTACAAAGAACACACAAGGGTTCTCAGGAACTTCTTATGTATAAAGAGAGAGTTCTGACCACCATGCACATTTTTTTCCAAGTTGTTCATTCTATTGCTGTTAAACTTTTGTGTGATTTGTCACAATCCTGCATTACAGAAGATGAAAGAAAGAAGGAAAAAGATGATAAAGAGAAGAAGAAAGAGAAACGTAAATTCCTCACAGTTAAAGCTGAATTATTGTTAGCTTGTATATATTTTGATCAGAATCATTGTGGATACATACTGGATAAAGATATGGAAGAGATTATTCATGCGATAGGATTATCTCTGTCCAGAGCTCAGGTGAGTCAGTGACTGCTGCAACTGGCTTCTTGGTTAATTCAATAGCTTACCTTTCTTTCTGTATATAACAGAGGGCTATATTAGGCTTCTTTCTGATATTGACAAATTGAACATTTTCCCAATTTGAAGAAGTTAAATTCCCAAAATACATAACATATTTTCCTGATTTGCCCTAATTTTTAGTTTCTTTGAGCAGGATTTGCATAAGTATTAAGAACTTTGACAATATTCAAATCTTTGCTAAATAAATCGAATTAAGAATTAATTTGCAAGGACATTGAAAATGTTAGATGTATTTTTCTGAGTCAGTTTTGTACATTTGTTACTATTTCTGAAATAAAACAGTGCTTACATTCTTGAACTTGAACTGACAAGGGCACCTTCCCAATTTTAGTAAAACGTACCTTAACAGGCAATATAAATTGAAGAAACATGGCCAAGAAATGTATGTGTAATAGAAAATTCACACTTGTTAGTTTTAAGTCTTGAGTAGCATTGAGATACTGTGATATTGATAAATGAAGATAGCTATTGTAATTACAGGTGAAGAAAATACTTGGAAAGGTTGTATCGAGGGATACGTTCAATTACAGGAAGATTACTGATGAAGCCATTGGTGAGGAAGAGAAGTCAACAGAACCCAAAGAGATTGCCGTTGATTTAGAAGCTCTTGCTGCTGGTAAACCTATTGATATGCAGCAATTTGTATTTTACTTAACTTATATGGCTTTGGTTATGCATATACATATTTTTTTGTTGAGTCAGTTTATCCTTAGCAACACAGACATGGCTAAAACAGGGTATGCCAATCCAAGCAAACATTTCTTCACAATATAAAGGATGTGATTTGAACAGTTCGCTTTAATCCCATGATTGATACAGGGATGATTCAGCGTTGGTAGGCTACCTCATGAAATGCAGGAAAATATATTTTATGCCATTTATAGATGACAGCATGAACTTCAGTTTTGCATTATTTGGAATATACAGTTTGCAGTTATTGTTCCTGCCTACCTCCAGTACTATGAGAGGTAGCTGACAGTGCATATTTTCTCAAAGAACTGAAGGACTATTCTTTCTTGTAAAAGTTCAATTCTTCCTGCTGATTATTTGCTAATTTCCAGTAAAAAATCAATGTTGTTTTGAGAGCTAGGTGTAAAATGCAGTTCTTATTATTTTGATTTAATGTACTGAAATTTTAGGTAATTGTACGACAATGCCTGCTAGTAAAGAAGGAGCGGTCAACACTACACCCAGCAGGAGAAAAACCAGTAAGAGTGATAGTGAGGCTCTGACAGGGATGGTGATGTTTAATGGAGCTATGTTAGATATCGATAGTCTGTTAGAAAGGCTCTCAAAGGGAGAAAAGTCCATGGAAGATTTTGAGAGAAAAATTCATCAGGTTGAAGAAGAAAGGGGTATGTAACTGTGGGATACTTTTTCTATTATGCACGTTTGTTATACAATATATAGTTCCAACAAGGGATGACAATCTAGCGGTAAAGCATTAGACTCCTGATCTGAAAGAAGTATTCGGGAGTTGCCATTGCGCAACTTTAATGCGCATGTTCTTTTCGACTATCGTAGTGTTTGCATTGGGTTAATGACATATAAGGGAGTAGTATACTTTTTTCTTTTACGATGCAAAGATTTTTTCTGAACTTTAGTCACCAAGCACAATACAAATAATGATATCATTTTGTTTATTTGAAGGATTTCATTATAGTTTTGCAGTTTTCCTTCTATTTTCTTTTTCTTTATACTTTATTATTAAAAACAGAAAAGTCATTGATATTTAAAATTCTACATTTGAAATTATAAAATGATCTTCAATAACTATTTAAAAATAACACATTTTATGAAAATGTAAAACAATAATGGGTTACCAAGTGTATTATTGGTAAATTTGTTCAATTTTCATTTTCCATATATATTACATTTGAAACACAATAAAACAATCTTAACTTAAAATCAAGCAAGGTGACCTAATATTTTTATTTCATAATTTCATTCAGACAGTGACTCTCATATAGTAAGATAATCTCTGCGCTAGAAAAAATATTGTAAACTTGTATCGATTTTGCTATATTCATATGAAATATTCACGTTTTAAATCTTCATTATCATTAAATCGAGCAAGGTGACCTTTTTTTTTTATTTCATATTTTGGTTAGATACATTACACTGATCAAATATAAAAAGTTTAAAGGAAATCTCTGCGTTAGAAAAAAGAACCTTATTGTAGATTACGCCTTTAAAGGTGCTGAACTCCAGATTGAAAACAAATCGTCGTTTTTGCAATTCCGCAAAATATGTGTAGTTGTATCATCATATACGTAAATAAAAGCTGTAGATGGTGAATATTTGAATAATTTAAAGCAATTAGGCTAATTAAATCGCCGTCGTAATATCGAGCAATCGGAGTTTTCCAGTTTAAAAATACCGCGGAGTTCCCATCCAGCATGCACCTCACGAGTCACATGATCAATTTGCAAAATAAACATACACAATGGCGTGATCCACTACTGACATCGAGGAGATAATTGTTCAGTGATTATTTATTTTCGTTGCGTGCAAATAAATAGTAAGTGACAAACAGCTACCTTGTTTACTGCATTTATTCTTTTCTTTGCGCTGATGAATTGTTTGAATGACAGAGACGTTCCGAATGTGCATGAGCTCAATGTTTACGGTTCTATTTTTAGATTTACAGGGTAGACTAACCCTAGTAAAATTTTCGATGGAAAAATACGAAAAACTACGCTATGACTATGTTTCGCAAGTAATGATGAATGAAAGTAATAATGTTTTAGAGCTTTACGTGCAACAATATCAAGATTTTGTTAATATTTGACAATTTTCTTTTTTTTTGCTCGCTCGTCAATCTGGAGTTCAGCACCTTTAAGGCAGTGTAAACAAGCCATAGATTAGACTTCAATATTCTTCACAATCATCGAAATAGTCTCGAGTACTGATTAGAATCCCAGGAGTCATCAAGAAAGATGGATACAAGTTTTAATAATTTGTTTCACAATTGACATAAAACAAAAACGTTAAAACTTCTGATTAATAATATTTGTTATTTTCACAAGTTCAAACAAAATAAGTCATTAAGTGAATTTAATCTCATTTTATTTTTCATCTTAATTGGATTGCTGATTATGTTCCCTGGTATTAACGGCAACTGGGATCCTATGTAGCAGATTCCACTGCAATTTAATTTCCTTACATTTTTAGAGCAAATTAGAAAAGATCTCAAGAGAAAAGAGGACAGCTGTGGGAAACTTTCATCAGAGTTGAAATCAGTGAAACAAGAACTGTCTGTACAGACTAAAATTACGTCTAGTTCCGAGTCCAACAATCGTAAATACTTGTCAGCGTTGATGGAGACTCAAAGTTTAGTTTCTAACCTTGCCACAACTGTAACCAGCGCTCTCGGTGACATGGCCAGCATTAAAGTGGAAAAAGTTGAAGGAATGTCAATAAAAGAAGAATTACAAGAGAATGGGAAGGATTAGACAAATATTGTGTTCATTGTGTTAGGACTTTGGGTTGTTCAATATTTCATGATGGTTTGCTCTTTTTGGTATGTTTGTGTATGATGTGCTGTTGAAATAAAAGTTCTTTTGCTATTGTGCTATCTGTCTGTATGAATGGCTGGTACTTTATTCATGTGTTCTTCATTTGCTTAGCAATGCATAGGAGATTAAAATCGGTGGAACCAATTTTTGCAATTTAATACGTTTTTCATTTCTCCATCATTTTTCATCACCTTACATTGATTTGTTTGTCATGAACAATTATTTTATATTGATGCATCACATTTGTTTTTATACATTTCATGCTAATGTATGTTTTGTGCTATTGAGTTTAACATGAAAAAATAGCATTTATTGCCATTGCACATTTTACTACCTGTACGTACTGATGTGTTAAAATATTTCATACTTGAGTTACTCACATGACCACTCGATTCTTGCTATCTAATAATTCTGCTTGGCCTGACAGTTAATGCTTAAAAAGTAAGTACAGTCAAACCTGTTTTAAGCGACCACCCAAGGGACTGACTAAAAGACGTCTCTAATAAAATGGTCTCTTAATAGAAAATGTTGATTTTTATCTTGGTGTATCATCGTACCCGCATTCTGTCACCTAGTGCATTGTTCTCAAAGTCACTATTCAAATCACTCTTCTGTTTTGATATACATGTATTCTGTATCTTGGTTTAACCCACCCCAAAATCATTTGCATTTTTTTTTGTACTTTCGAATTCATATGACTCTATTATTTGCATTTGTTCTTCGAGTGTTAAAACTTTTCTTTTTGGCGTGGAGCTACCTGACACCATCGTGACTAACTTGAAAGTGAAGAAACTGCTCTTAACAAAGTTTGCCTTCTGTATTTCACACCTGTTTAACACTAATAACACAGATTATTGGCGTAGGACAACTGATCACCAATAATTGGACGGTCGCTTAATGGATACACAAATTAACATATATAGCACCTGCGGGGATGGAATTTACTGGTCCCTGATCGTGTTATAAAAAAGTCATTTAATAGATGTATTTTAAGAGGAAAATTTTAGATGGCCGTTTAATAAAAAACGCTTAAAACAGATGGTCGCTAGTACAGGTTTGACTGTTTGTGAATGACTGACGTATTTAAGCATTCACCTATAATTTGAAGTTTGTGGGGTAGTTTTCTTCTTTTTGATGTCTACAGCTATTGCCTTAGATCAAGACACACTGCTTAGCTCAGTAAAGCACTCGACTGCCAATATGAAGGTCATATGTTTGAAACCTGCACAAGGCGTATGTTCTCTAGTGACAATTTGACTGGAGATTATAGATCCCAAATCAATTGTCCACATGTTTCATTTGGATGTCGGATGCTTGTGGAAGAACATGGTAGTAACTGGTTGGCAACCCGGAAGCACTGGTCAAGCCACTGAGTGCTGTTGAATACATAGTAAAACTTTCAAACAAAGAAGGAAACACAAACACATATCTTAGGATTGAATGAGTTATTAAATGTCAGTAATTTAGCTAAATGTGTTCAAACTTGTTTTGATTGTAAATGTGGGAATCTTATTCCATTAATGTTTTTTGTTACTGTTTAGTAGCGTCATAAATGGAAATAAAGAGTCTTAAATGTGTACCTGTTTGCCTTTTTCCTATTTTTTCCTTTCAAAATAATCTTTTCAGCTGATAATCTGCTTTAAGACACTTCGTGAAATGAGTCAAATAAGTGCAGAAATAGTAATGTTGAAGGGTATGAAACATCGAGATAAAACATTTCATTTGTTTGTCTCCATGCATTTTACCCCCGTGTATATTATTGTATTGCATTGTAGCAGCTCTTGCTGAAGCAAGGTAATACAGTCACATAGTTATCAAAATACTAAACAATTGTCTGCAAAATCGAACACACCGCACCACTGCAGCAAAATAAAAGTCGTAGAAACATATTTTTGTTTACATTTTACCACTGTCTTTATTGCAAAATGGTTGTTTTTAAGAGGAAGGAAAGAAGCCTTTAAGTTTGAGAAAAAGTTTTATTGTAAAGTAATTGTAACTCGATCTATGGTAAAACTGTGTTGTAGATATTACAGTGAAAAACTCCTCCAAAATACGAGTGTAGCATTCGTCTCGACAATGTTTTGTCGTATTTTACTTACACAATACTGGTAGTATAAAGGAAGCTGTGTCTTAGATTATCAATTGATCATGCTGAAATGAAGAAGATTCCTAAACCCCAGAGACACGAAGACGTATACATGAAATACACTTAAAATACCTGAAACTCAAATATAATTAAATATAAATGTGTTACATTGTGTGTTGATATATCGTGTTTTCTGAGCAACAAACACAAAATATCAATACAGAAACTATTGTAAAAGAACACAAAATGTTGCAACTACTCTTTACCAAAAACTGAGTTATGAACAGTTGTGCGCCCAGCCCTGAAAATACAAATACGCCATTAAAAATGCAACTAAAAATGTCGGCGTCAACTCGGTGACATTACAAAGAAATAATTATATTTCAATTCATAAACATAATTTCCTAAACTTAATCAATTATGAAATATGAATACTAGAGCCATAATGGGATTTCTTTTTGATGAAATGATTTACGCATTTGTAACAGTAAAACGCTTGGAACAAAATGAAGGCTAAGTAAAAGAGTTGCGTTTTTAATGGCGTTAAGTATATGTTGGTCTGTTTGTTGGGAATTGTCCCAAAATATCTGATTTATGATTTATTGAATCTGTATCATTTTTTTCTGCAAATGCATTCATTCAAAAGTTCATTCCTGCACGTTTGCGTAAGTATTACATTAACATACATGGGACTATCTCAAACAGAAGACAACAATTAAATTAATTCTCGTTCCAAGACTTGAGCGCTCAAAATAATTCAAGCCGCCGATATATTTTGCTCTACCTGGTCCCAATAAACACATTATACATTGGTCCCAGGTTCTACTGTCAAAGACATGTATACAAGGAAAAAAATCAGAAGATATCTGGGATAAATTTGAAATTATTTATAGCAAAAATAATGCGACGCAATTTTGCCACACGTTAATTTATGATGTATTTAAATACATGTTTATGCCGCTTTAGTTAGACCTGAATCGTGAAGTAATCGATACGATCTCGTTTTTGATATAAGTGTCTATTTTTTGTTTTATCACTATCTCCTTGGTAACGACAGGTGCCACGCCCGTAAGGTAAGTAGAAAGTTGTCGTCTGCATAGATCGATACTATCCAAGGGAAGTAACTCAATGCAGTGACGTATGAATATCTACTCACACCTGTAATCTAGCATTGGGTATTGACTGCGGCATTTCATCGTAGTTATTTGATGTGATAACGTGTTAAACTCGCGATGCGATATACATGATAAACAGTGGAATTATTAAATAATCGGATTTATACTGAGGGATTAAGCAAAATTAAATTCAAACATGAAAAGCAATACGGACGATATTCACAAGCTGACGGAGGCAGTGTACAAGGTAATAGTATTGTGGTATTAGTTATTACGTATAATTAATTAAAGGTGATGAACTCAATCAATAGTCATTCGCTATGTATAGTGAAGTTTAAACATGATAAAATCTTCCCTATGTTTGACTTAGTTTTGGGTCGAGGCGTGTTGAGAGAAAGTTACAATTAAATATTTACAGAGGGTTGCTGTGCTAACTGCGTGTCCATTTCATCTTTGTTTAGGTGGAGCGCGGCGTATGTTAGTGATTCTAAAATTAACGTACATCGTATGTCCCTGTAGGATTATTATTTCACTTGTTAATGCAAAATTGTGTTTACCCGAAATACTATAATATCATAGATCATTCGAGGTCGTACACTCGTTTGTTATAGTATATTGCTAAATGTAATCTTGATAATTGTGACCGAATATATGCTGAATGAATATAAAAACCATGTGTCCCAACGTCGAGGTGGTTTCTTTTCTGGTAGAATAATTCGAGAATTCTATCATTTTATCGAATTACTATTGTTTTTATTAAATGAAGTTATCCCACTTAAATAACAAACACTATTCATTCAAAGCCCATATACCAGGTCTGCACTCGCAGACGTTTTATATGTCCCGGGTGTTATGTTGAGGTTTGGATTCGAAGAAAAATTATAAGTTGCGTTTTATAGAAATTTCAAATAATACCGAATACAGCAGAATTTCGCATTTTAAGGTTATAAATGTTGAGATAGCTTTCAATTACCAAATCCTATGAGCTGGCCGAACATTTAGAAGTACATAGGTTAATACTGTTATCACCGCAACTGTTATTAAATTACTTCTAGGTCGTGTAAACATGTAGGTAACATGTTTCAGTAATGAAAACATAATGTATATGTCCATTTAAACAGCCTTGTGGAAGGGTAAGTTAGTACTGGTAAGAATTCAGTCCAGGAAAAACTGGTTAGGTGAACCGGCCGCCGTATATAACTGAAATATCGTTGAGAAACGGCGTTAAACCCGATGAAACAAACAAACATTTAAACAGCATCATGTTAATATCGTATCCCTCACATTTCCCGGTCAATTTCCAATTACAATTTATTTCTCAATTTCAAATACTTTGATCAACGATACATATATACATATATCTACAATTGATGGTGTTCGTATGTTGGGAATTAATTCAAGCATTAAAGTTAATTTGTCCAGACCATGGCCAAATGGCAGTGTCGCACGGGAAAAAAATACTCTTTAAATGAAGTCCGTATTTTCCTGCTTCCCTGTATGAAACTCGACCATTATTCGTAGTCATGCATTATGATAAGGTTCCCGCACTTTACTGGCCTGTCTGTGACTAATGATAATCGAACTGATTTCGTTTAGAACTGATCTGCCGGGAGGGATGAAAAATATAAATTATCACATCATACAATTATGCCATCTCGATATGACGAAATGATCGAGTAGGCTAACATAATATCAAAATGATTGACTGGCGTTTTTCGAGGCATTTTATTTGTAGAACAAATAAACGTCATTGTGACCCAATTGCCATGAACTGCGCTCGAACTTTTGGTGTAATTGCGAAATTGAAAAAAAACTCGATGCATGACCGTAATAAACGATATGTAAGTGCTACCTTGTAAGTTTGTAGCTTTAAAGTTTCGCAACTCAGCAACCGACGAAGTTTAAAAATCATCAATAATATTTACCAAGTATACTTGTATTAATCGACATTTTCTTCACGAATCATAGTTATTGCAGTAAAAACTTTGATGACGGGCCGAACGCCAATAATAAACTTTATAGATAACGCTCAACTTATTTACTTCTTTGACATCCCTATCGTAGTTATTAAGTTTTAGCACGATGTTACGTATGTATTAGATGATGCAGCTGTAAACATCGATCTTTAGTGATGTGTTGTGTGAACAGGAAGATTGCAAGAGTCATACCACAGGTGCAATCCGCGTCGATCAAATATACACTGCATATTGAGTGTGACAATTGAAATAGAAATCGCGAACAACACAAATAAAACCAATGTCTAAACAAATACATCTCTTCCAGCACACTGACAACAACACATTTCTCACACAACATCCATTCCACAACGCAAAGCATTCTCTTACTACATAATGTCAACCAAAACACAAGAATAATACAGTAAAACATCACTTAAAGACCACATAAATAAGAAGACCACCTCGAAATTAAGACCACAACTTTCAAGTCCATTTTAATTGTTTTAACAACATACAGACACCGTAACAATACTCTAACAACATACATCCAATGTCACAATCGTCTAACAACATACATACAATGTCACAATCCTCTAACAACATACATCCAATGTCACAATCGTCTAACAACATACATACAATGTCACAATCCTCTAACAACATACATCCAATGTCACAATCGTCTAACAACATACATACAATGTCACAATCCTCTAACAACATACATCCAATGTCACAGTCCTCTAACAACATACAGACAACGTCACAATCCTCTAACAACATACAGACAACGTCACAATCCTCTAACAACATACAGACAACGTCACAATCCTCTAACAACATACAGACAACGTCACAATCCTCTAACAACATACAGACAACGTCACAATCCTCTAACAACATACAGACAACGTCACAATCCTCTAACAACATACAGACAACGTCACAATC
Organism: Mactromeris polynyma; assembly: GCA_032209605.1. Taxonomy (NCBI): domain Eukaryota; kingdom Metazoa; phylum Mollusca; class Bivalvia; order Venerida; family Mactridae; genus Mactromeris; species Mactromeris polynyma. Next base: position 3,077,456 of record JASFXZ010000022.1, read on the forward strand.
CTCTAACAACATACTGACAACGTCACAATCCTCTAACAACATCATACAACGTCACAATCCTCTAACAACATCATACAACGTCACTATCCTCTAACAACATACTGACAACGTCACAATCCTCTAACAACATACAGACAACGTCACTATCCTCTAACAACATCATACAACGTCACAATCCTCTAACAACATCATACAACGTCACAATCCTCTAACAACATACAGACAACGTCACAATCCTCTAACAACATCATACAACGTCACAATCCTCTAACAACATCATACAACGTCACTATCCTATAACAACATACAGACAACGTCACAATCCTCTAACAACATACAGACAACGTCACAATCCTCTAACAACATACATACAACGTCACTATCCTATAACAACATACAGACAACGTCACAATCCTCTAACAACATACAGACAACGTTACAATCTTCTAACAACATACATACAACGTCACTATCCTATAACAACATACAGACAACGTCACAATCCTCTAACAACATACAGACAATGTCACAATCCTCTAACAACATCATACAACGTCACTATCCTATAACAACATACAGACAACGTCACTATCCTATAACAACATACAGACAACGTCACAATCCTCTAACAACATACAGACAACGTCACTATCCTATAACAACATACAGACAACGTCACAATCCTCTAACAACATACATACAACGTCACTATCCTATAACAACATACAGACAATGTCACAATCCTCTAACAACATCATACAACGTCACTATCCTATAACAACATACAGACAACGTCACTATCCTATAACAACATACAGTTAGTTACAATCCTCTAACAACATCATACAACGTCACTATCCTATAACAACATACAGACAATGTCACAATCCTCTAACAACATACAGACAACGTCACAATCCTCTAACAACATCATACAACGTCACAATCCTCTAACAACATACAGACAACGTCACAATCCTCTAACAACATACAGACAACGTCACAATCCTCTAACAACATACAGACAACGTTACAATCTTCTAACAACATACATACAACGTCACAATCCTCTAACAACATACAGACAATGTCACAATCCTCTAACAACATACAAACAACGTCACAATCCTCTAACAACATACATACAACGTCACAATCCTCTAACAACATACAGACTACGTTACAATCCTCTAACAATATACGCACTGTGTATTTGTAACTTGTAACATAACTTATTTCCTCTACTTTTTCCTGACTTTTCAGAACCTTGTGGAGAATTTTAATTCTGGTGTTAGGCAAATATTGTTGACAGGGAAAGCCTACTACAAAGCCTTGCAAGGTAATACATGGACGTTGATTCCTTTTTAAAAAGAATAGTAATGTCATTTTTGCGTGCCTCCTAATTTTACAAATCTAAAATACCAATAAAGATTAAAAATATAGATGTGTTTTTTTAAATATATTTATGTTAGACCTGTTTAAACATATTTACTCCCATTCACTTTGTATTATAATATTGTGTTTAAAATCTACTGACTTTCCTTTGCAATATTACAGTTCTGTCTTTTACTCTTTTGGATTGATAAACATGTATATTGAAGTTGTTCGCACATCCATTTCATAATAACAACATATTAAAATCTTTGCATATCTGTTTATTGAAGTTATTTGCACATTACAATACAACCTCAATAATAAGATCACCATTGGGACCCTTGAAAACTGGTCTTCTTATTGAGGTTGTCTTAATATTGAGGTTGAATAAGAAGCAAAACAGTGAAAATGGTGGTCTTATTATTGAGGTTGTCTTATTATTTAGGTCGTCTTATTATTGAGATGGTCTTTGAGTGGGGTTTTACTGTAGCTAATTGTTAAAATTTTACCTTGAAAATAAACTGCCAAAATGCACTTAAACTTATCAAAATAGTCTGGCTTCCCAGAGGGGAGCTTCCCTCCACATCCTTCCCTCACTCTTCTTTACAAAAAGCTGGAGACAACCCTTTAATGTTTTAAGTACTGGATTTCTGATTGATCTAGCTCAACTCCATGTATGTGGTTATATATCCCAATGCTCAGTAACACCCTAATACAGTCAATAACCTTTACATGTATTGCCTTATAAAACAGCATACAAAATGTTTTATGATTAGTTTATGCCACATTTTTATCAAATTAAGTTCATATTTGTCAAATAACTAACAAACAATGGATTATTCTTATTTACCGTATTCCATTTTTTAAAGCTAATAATCTATATGCCAGTATGAAGATTTTCAGTACATTTACATCAAACTTAGCTTTTGATGAAAGTATTCTTGCTTGTTTAATCACGAACAAATATTTACATTTTGATATGAAACCTGTATTTAACAGGCTTACATTCACTGTTGTACCACTGATATTATTTTGTTCGTTTTCTTTATACTTGTGACAAAAACACCGGGGTCCTTAGTTGGTCAAAGTTTAGGTATTTTGTCGTACAATGCTGTAAATGGGTCAGTAACCTGTACATGCCATTTTTGCTGTTTACCAATTTTGTTCTTGAGGGGAATCTGATGAATTCAGTAAGCGACCGAATAAGTCAATAGTAGGTGACATGGCTAGATGAATTTGGAATTCCCAAGTCAACGATCCAGATGAGAGGATATGATAGATGAACTGTTAATTTTGCAATTTTAATGAGGAATTTTAATTATGTCATTCAATCAATAGTGTACTGTTATTGCTATACCTTTGAGGCCTTTGTAATGTTGTGCTCTAGTTTTACTTTTATAGTTTGACTTTAGTGGAACAAGTAATGATCATGTGGTCAAGTAATAGCAAATAAGTAAAACCTCACTGAAATACAACCTCAATATTAAGACCATCTCAATATTAAGACCATCTTAATATTTATTATTTAAGAACACAATTCTCAAGTCTATTTTCACTGTTTTACTCTATTCAACCTTTATATTAAGACCACCTCTATATGGAGAAAAGTTTTCAAGGGTCCCTAGGGTGGTCTTATTACTGAGGTTTTAGTGTATACATGTACCACGGACATATCCGTGCATGTACTAGTAAATGTTTGAATCATTGTGTAAATGTGTAAATCTTAAAAGAATGTTCGTTTGTGGCACTCCAATCTTGCTTTTCCAAGGAGATTTTATTTCTTGCCATTTTCTTCTAATTGTGACCACTGTTTAAAGCAAGTACCTTCATAAAAATTAAAAGGGGTTGGAATAAAATGCAACAATTGTTCAATTTTTATTACTGAATTCGGAATGGAAAACTACGCAGTTTGTGTAGGTGTCTGGTTCACTAACCTATACAACTATGTATGAATTCAAAAGGTGATTACTTAGGTCATGCTATTATGACCCTTCAAATTATATGGTATCTTAATTTAGAAGTCCTTCCTAATCTGTAATTTTCTAATTTTGTTATTCTTAATGTGACATTTATTGCACCTCAAATCTACAAGTAAACTTGCCTTAAGGGCGTGGCATTTTTACCCACCCTGTGATTTGTGCTATCCCATGGCCTCCCACATATTGAACAGCCTAGAAACTGTATTTATACGTCAGTATTTAGGAGCCGCAGTTTACACTTCGGGTATTTGTTTGTTTAGTGGTAAATTTAAATATTGTCTCTCCTTCAGATGTAAGCACCTTTTGTGAGTGTTTTCACTCCACCTCAAATGCACTTGTTCTAAATTCATTTTTTGTTGCATCATTGTTTGATGGCAAACTAGGGTAAGACACATTTTGACAATGTAGCACTTACTACAGCTTTGCATCAGACTGTAGTATCATGTTATTGTTTAGATAAAGGAGACAAATGTAGACTTGTATCAAGCAGTATAATGTATGAAAGCATGTACACATTTTGACATTAACTATATTTTTTAGGTCATTACTGTCTGTATTTAAAAGCTTACAGTTAACTCAAAATCCAGGATTGGTTTCTGAAACAAGCAAATTTGTTTGACTTAGAAAGGTTACCAGTTTTCCATGTTAATTTCAAATACAAGGAGTGAAGGACATGACACATGCAAGGTTTTAGTCTGATCATTTTTTATCCATGAACAAAAATTATGTATTTAATTGAACCTGTACTGAGAGACCACCTGATCAAATCAGACATGTGTCTTGGAATAGGCTTAGTGGTAGGATGACTCCGCTTATAGTGCAGGAAGCCGCAACTGCGATGTACGACAGTTGTGGTATAAGGACTTGTTTGTCCAGTATCAGGTTAATGAAACTTAGTCTGGTATCATTCTACGTGTCTAACGGCGTAGTATCACAGTTGAGCAGCCATATATCTGCTACAAGTTCACGCTGTCTCAATATAACTGAACATTGGTCTGGTATCATTCTACGTGTCTAACAGCGTAGTATCACAGTTGGGCAGCCATATATCTGCTACAAGTTCACGCTGTCTCAATATAACTGAACATTGGTCTGGTATCATTCTACGTGTCTAACGGCGTAGTATCACAGTTGGGCAGCCATATATCTGCTACAAGTTCACGCTGTCTCAATATAACTGAACATTGGTCTGGTATCATTCTACGTGTCTAACGGCGTAGTATCACAGTTGGGCAGCCATATATCTGCAATATAATTGAACATTATTGGTGGGAAGTTTGTTAAAAATGCTGTGCTTTTGATATCAGATGATTACAAGCGTATGTTTTAGAAGAATCTTGTACATGTTCTGTTCCTAACCTGTTATATAACATGGCAGAGTGCACAACTTACCATTCTGAAAGTTTTGAATACATTATGCATAAATAAATGATAAACGTGTGAATCAGTTCAAAATGTAGTCATCTTCTAGTTCCAATACTGGTATGTAATAAACAGTTCAAACTGTATAGTCATCTTCTAGTTCCAATATCGGTATGTGATAAACAGTTCAAACTGTAGGCATCTTCTAGTTCCAATATCGGTATGTGATAAACAGTTCAAACTGTATAGTCATCTTCTAGTTCCAATATCGGTATGTGATAAACAGTTCAAACTGTAGTCATCTTCTAGTTCCAATATCGGTATGTGATAAACAGTTCAAACTGTAGGCATCTTCTAGTTCCAATATCGGTATGTGATAAACAGTTCAAACTGTATAGTCATCTTCTAGTTCCAAATTATCGGTATGTGATAAACAGTTCAAACTGTATAGTCATCTTCTAGTTCCAATATCGGTATGTGATAAACAGTTCAAACTGTATAGTCATCTTCTAGTTCCAATATCGGTATGTGATAAACAGTTCAAACTGTAGTCATCTTCTAGTTCCAATACTGGTATGTAATAAACAGTTCAAACTGTATAGTCATCTTCTAGTTCCAATACCGGTATGTAATAAACAGTTCAAACTGTATAGTCATCTTCTAGTTCCAATACCGGTATGTGATAAACAGTTCAAACTGTAGTCATCTTCTAGTTCCAATACTGGTATGTAATAAACAGTTCAAACTGTATAGTCATCTTCTAGTTCCAATATCGGTATGTGATAAACAGTTCAAACTGTATAGTCATCTTCTAGTTCCAATATCGGTATGTAATAAACAGTTCAAACTGTATGCATCTTCTAGTTCCAATACTGGTATGTAATAAACAGTTCAAACTGTATAGTCATCTTCTAGTTCCAATACCGGTATGTGATAAACAGTTCAAACTGTAGGCATCTTCTAGTTCCAATATCGGTATGTGATAAACAGTTCAAACTGTATAGTCATCTTCTAGTTCCAATACCAGTATGTGATAAACAGTTCAAACTGTATAGTCATCTTCTAGTTCCAATACCGGTATGTGATAAACAGTTCAAACTGTAGGCATCTTCTAGTTCCTGAATACTGGTATGTGATAAACAGTTCAAACTGTAGGCATCTTCTAGTTCCAATATCGGTATGTGATAAACAGTTCAAACTGTAGGCATCTTCTAGTTCCAATACTGGTATGTGATAAACAGTTCAAACTGTATAGTCATCTTCTAGTTCCAATACCGGTATGTGATAAACAGTTCAAACTGTAGTCATCTTCTAGTTCCAATACTGGTATGTAATAAACAGTTCAAACTGTATAGTCATCTTCTAGTTCCAATACTGGTATGTGATAAACAGTTCAAACTGTATGCATCTTCTAGTTCCAATATCGGTATGTGATAAACAGTTCAAACTGTATAGTCATCTTCTAGTTCCAATACCGGTATGTGATAAACAGTTCAAACTGTAGGCATCTTCTAGTTCCAATACTGGTATGTGATAAACAGTTCAAACTGTATAGTCATCTTCTAGTTCCAATATCGGTATGAGATAAACAGTTCAAACTGTATAGTCATCTTCTAGTTCCAATATCGGTATGTGATAAACAGTTCAAACTGTAGGCATCTTCTAGTTCCTGAATACTGGTATGTGATAAACAGTTCAAACTGTAGGCATCTTCTAGTTCCAATACTGGTATGTGATAAACAGTTCAAACTGTAGGCATCTTCTAGTTCCTGAATACTGGTATGTGATAAACAGTTCAAACTGTAGGCATCTTCTAGTTCCTGAATACTGGTATGTGATAAACAGTTCAAACTGTAGGCATCTTCTAGTTCCTGAATACTGGTATGTGATAAAATATATTGATCAACAGCTAAGTGGAAAACATTTATATAACTAATTAAAAAAAAAAGATAAAAAAGGGCGTTATCTTTATTGAGAATCAGATAAAGATAAATGTCGAACCTTTGTTATTTGTTGTTTTGGAATCCAAGAAACAAAAATACAACCATTGTTTAATATCACATTTGGTATTTGTTTGTTGCGCCAACTTTTGGGCGTTATATTTAACAGGATGTATTAATGTGTCAAATACTGTTATCAGTACACAGTCATCCTCTGTAAATACACATGGTACACAACACCATGAAATTGAAAGTAATCCCCAACGATTACTTGAACGGACAGGACAATGTTTCGGGATGGTTTTGATAGGGTATCTACTGTATGATAAATTATTTATTTCATGTTCCGATAAAGGCATAATATTTGCATATTGTCGTCATCGATAGTGACTGTAAATACTTGGTACAACCATATTTGGTTTGACTTGAAAGACTGATTTAATCAAGGGCTATTTGAAATTAATATGATATAATTATAAATTTTGTATGCTGACGGAATATTTTTTCTGGAAAAACAAAGGTCTCATATTACTGTGACATGAGATTCATATATCTATAAATATTCATTTTCAATGCAGCAAATTCTCCAAATTGTCCCAATTTAAATTGTGTTAAAGAAAAGAAGGGAACAATAAGCTTGCAATTTTTGATAATAACCTTTGAGTGGAAAAGAAAATGATAATAAATTAGTCAGCCTTTTTGTGCATTGCTGATTATTCACATTTACTGTTTTCATACACATAGTCACTAAAATCCTTTCATCCTCAGCTTGTTACATATGCTATCTGGAAACTGGGACCTTTTGCTTACAAATCAATCATGATCAAGTCTGACCACATGTGACATATTTCCCTCCCACTCATACCAATGTTTGGATCAATGGCCATTATAAGTGACTACATGGAGTGACTGTAGTCCCCTCTCAAGTTGGTACACTTCAGATAATTCCTGAAGAGTTATAGCAAGGTGTACAATGATGACAATGCCACTGCAGCAGTTGTCAGTCTTTATTCCATGTCATGTTTCATTTGGAGTCTCACTAAGACCACACTCTCAGAATTCTGTCCAATCAACAGGCTCTATTTTAATCATCTATATTGTTTATACATCGTCCTGTGGAGTCCATGAAGTTCATGTGGTTTTAGTCAGATAGAGAATCTTGTGGCATTGTACATGTGTATATGTATTACCGCTATTAAGACACTATCTGCATTGATTAATGTCTCAATCTACTTGAATTTATACCGGTGGTCACCTAGATGCACTGTGTTAGGTTTCATGTATAATGTATTAATATTTGTAACATTATTTGTGTATTTTTACAGCGGTCACACTAGCAGCTCATGCATACAATGATGCACTTGGTCAAGTTGGATCTGCAGCCAAAGTTTGTCGGGGCGGCACAGAAGAAATAGGTATAGTATAATATACATGTATATCTTCCACCTAACAGTCAGTACAGACCATGTTTGATAAATGAAAAGATGTTGTCTTTGTTGATGGATAGCTGTGCATTTTCAACATATATAATGTTAGAAGAAGTTATACACGTTTTAGGTTTGATCATTAGATTTTCAGCAGTAGAATGTCTAGATTATAATCCAAGGTGAGAAATATTGACTGTATTACATGTACAGATATTAAAATGCTATTTTGTCAAACTCAAAAAAGCATTTGCATTATTTTCCTTGTTTCAAGGAAGAATCGGCCAAAATAAAATACAGTGTTGTATTTCAAATAATAATATGCCAGGTTGATATGTCAAGGTTATCCTCAACCTTCAGCGTATATCTGAAATTGTATCTCAACTTATCATTTATGCATGTCCTTTATGTTCCTGCTATGTAATTTAAGAGCATTGAATTATAAATAAATAAAAAAGCTGACTTTAGTCTGTTTATATTTACTTGAGAACGGTTATAAACAAACTGTAAGATGGCCAGTCAATGAAATCATGTTTTGCAAGATATTGACCAACAGACATAGAGAAACAAACTGTAAGATGGCCAGCCAATGAAATCATGTTTTGCAAGATATTGACCAACAGACATAGAGAAACAAACTGTAAGATGGCCAGCCAATGAAATCATGTTTTGCAAGATATTGACCAACAGGCATAGAGAAACAAACTGTAAGATGGCCAGCCAATGAAATCATGTTTTGCAAGATATTGACCAACAGACATAGAGAAACAAACTGTAAGATGGCCAGCCAATGAAACCATGTTTTGCAAGATATTGACCAATAGACATAGAGAAACAAACTGTAAGATGGCCAGCCAATGAAATCATGTTTTGCAAGATATTGACCAATAGACATAGAGAAACAAACTGTAAGATGGCCAGCCAATGAAATCATGTTTTGCAAGATATTGACCAATAGACATAGAGAAACAAACTGTAAGATGGCCAGCCAATGAAATCATGTTTTGCAAGATATTGACAAATAGACATAGAGAAACAAACTGTAAGATGGCCAGCCAATGAAATCATGTTTTGCAAGATATTGACCAATAGACATAGAGAACACAATAATGGTATTCTCAACTGATTTTGAATCACCAGTATCATAATGTTACATGTTTAATCTGTAAATCAAACTCAATCTTGATAAATTAGGACTGATTTAGATTTCTGCGTAGTCTTTATTAAAGTCAATATCTTTCATGATGGCGACACTCTGGAGTCATGAAATCTTAATTGTATTAAGGCTATATATGGCAGAAGCATCATCTGACATGGTTTGAATAATTAGTGTTTGTCATTTTCTCCTATAATACCAGACATTTACACTATAATTCTCATTAATACCATGTATATGACATGTGTACATATATAAACTAGTACATATTCCTGTCACTGAAACAATTTGTCTTTTTTGTCCACTTTGGTATGACAGGCTGGTAAGGTGGTGTTTATAAATGGGAGAAAGTTGATACATTCAGATATCATATCATAAACTGAGATAAACACTTATATGCATGACAAGCCTATCTCCTTCCTTTAGTTTATCAGTTTAGACTGTTTCGTCTCTTACTTCTTTGATATACCGCCCTGTGTATTGTTGTGTTCACGTTTTTATCACTGTAAAGATTAACGATTTTGTCATTTATTCCCTTTCTGTGATAATGTTCATTATTTATGGATGAAATGCATGCATTTTAATTACATGTTTCATGGTACATATTAGTGTTTTAGTCATAACAAATTTTATGATGTCGTCTTGGTAAAGAAAGAATATGCACTTTTCTGTCTGTATGTACCAGTAATAGGGAGCAATTAGAGTGAGGAATGTGATTGTGGTTGTCTGTTCATGTACAAATGACTTTATAAACCATAATCGGCTTGCCGTATATTTGTAGCTAATCAATTTCACATGCCAACTTATGTGACCTTACAGAAATGCCTTCATGGATTCATACTATTTCTTCACGAATATGAAATAGCTAAATTTGATATCTGTGTCATTTGATAATGGCAAACATTAATACTCATTATTGCCAGAATGACATTACATGTAATTACATGTACATTTATTTCTATTTTCAATCTAATATCATAGAATTTGTCATGTATTGTAAAGTTAATTAATTCCGGGTTGGTACATTTATTGATATCTGCCTGTCATTTTATCTATCAGAGTTGTGATAAACCAGAAGTTAGGCGTTAATATGTTTGCCTGATACAGTAAAAGTTGTATGTACATAAATGATGGATACGCTTTTTTGGCTTGGACTTTTCCCGCATTTTTTGAATAGTCTGAATAAGTTTGCTTACTGAGCGATAGCCGCAAAGTCCAATGTCTTTGCCACTGGGGTAGATGAGTTCAACTTCGGAATGCAAAATGTTCTGTGTAGGTCTCAAGGAATGCTGTCCAACTTCAAGCCTGCATTGGCGTTCATTTATCTTATATACAGTTACTTTGTGATAACTTTGCCCTAATAATGTTGCCAGTCAATATACTTGTGACCACACTAATCTTTATAGCATTATCTCCTAATGTTCATGTTGTATGCTGAGGGGCATAATTTTGGTGTATAATTTGTTCTGATAAATATGCTTACAATAACATCAAAAACATACATACAGTTTTGACCATTTTAATTGTTTTGATGTTTTGAAATGCGGCCTACACAGGAATCTATGAGCCTATAGGAATCTACACCCCTTATATGTGTGAATCCTTTGAAGGGTCATTTAGGGGGGTGGAGGCATAAAGATCATGCTTCTTACTTAAGGGAAGCTTTATCTATATAGAAATGATGACCGGTATTTGAAAAATCACACAGTTCCTTAGTTTCTTTTCATTTTCTTTTTTTTTCTATTTTCTTAGACTGAATTATAGTAATATGAGGGTTGTTCAAAGTTTCAAGACTGGCGCTCTAACTTTTTTAATTATTGACATTTTACAAAACTTATTAAATGATTCGTAATCGGAATGTAATTGCAACATGTTGATGTGCAAAAAATTTCAATATAACGCATAACGCGTATACAATGACCCTCTGCTTCACCCAGCAGTACAACTGTGAATGATATATTCCGACAGTGGGTCCATCGCCATAACCGCTGAATTGAACATGATGGCGCATACTTTGAAAAAGAGTAGTGTTTATATGATGCGCTGTGACGTTGCTTCCATGCTCCGGGTCGCTTGACATGTGTCATTTGTATTTTATACAGATTTTTGCATCTATTTTGTTGCAACTTTGTATATTTGTAACGGACAGATTCAGATTTATTTTGCATGTAAATTATTTGATGCATTATTAACAGATATAAATGTTATGACCACAGTCTTGAAACTTCTTGAATCGAACCCTCGTATATAAATAAATGCTATTCATCTACGTATTTGATCATCGAGTTTTGATACTTGTTACCATATTACTTGTATTTTACTTACATAATGTGTTTCATAACTTTGTTGGTATGAATGTATGTTCGTTTGTATGTTTGTATGTATGCATTGACTGTCTTTGTGCTGTTTTTTGTTATTATTTAACCAAAGGCACATACATGCCGAGTATGTTAATAAAGATACATATAATTAAAACAGCTTTGTAACATCAGCATTGAAGCAAGTATTTATATTGTGAAATATAAATGGGTAAATGGATTTGTTTTGCATTTGAAGTACCTGAGTTAGTTATAACTACATTGATGTATAGTGATTCTATATCAGCACAGAAATGACATATGATTCATAAATGTACGTTGACAGTTAGATACAATAATATTCTAACAGCATAGGAAATGAAAAGCTGGTTAAATTAGTTTTGTATCTAATGGTCATACAGGTTTAAGAACATCTGTTTAGAAAACCAAGCTGTTGCTGATTTCTATAATATGTATTTACACATGTACAAGTCAGACTGTAGTTGTGTGTCATTAATAAGTCATTAACATAGATATCAAGATACATGAATGCCTAAAATGGAATAAAACATGGCCTTTCGTTGGGGATGGTAACAATATATTGAAAATAAATTCCTGCACAAAGTATAATTGCCAATGTGGCAGCAGCACTGGGCTGTGACTGGAGCTACCTCCTAATGGAGACAGGTTGTGGCAAGTATATTATATTAATAAATCTCCACTTCTCTGCTTGAATAGTTTGTATTTTGAATTTTTTGCAATGAAGTCAAGAACTGCTCATGAGTCTATATATACACTAGACAGGCTTATTTAACAGAGTTCTACTAATTAAACTGTTCAAATTTTGACCGCTGAGAAAGGCAAAGCTTGAAGTTCCCCGTTATCACATGTGGTCATTACATTATTAACTCTCTAAAGCCAAATTCAGCAAGTTATTTTCCTATTGTGTTTTTTTCTGCAGACTATTGTTATAATTACGTTATATGATATTGCCTGTCATTATGATACCCGTCACAATGCATCTATTATTTTCCTTGATTTCCCAGTTTCCAATCGATACTAACTGGTTGCCACGGTAACCTGTCACACAAAAATGTATGAGTTGTCAACAGGTATAATGTTGATAGAGAAAAAGTGAGAGTGGGGTATGAAATTACCAATATTAAGTTCATATTAATACATGTAATAACATTTTTTCATTATCTAGTTTACATAATGATCCTCCAAGTAAACAACCTATATTTGCTGAATAATAAACCTGATAATTGGACAATTTTGTAGCTATTCCTATATAACTACATGGATAGTTTCTAGTTCATATACTGTCATATCATCTAAATATTAGATTCATATCAATCTCATTAAAATCAGACTGATTGTCATTTATTTCTTAAGTTATCATTTCATTATTCTAAAACACGAAATCTTGAACTATTTCTGTGTCTGTTATGACAAAAGTTATTTTGCTACAATAGTATACATGCCAGCATGCCATGTCAGGGGCCAGTATGCCTTGTTTGGCCAGCATGCCATGTTAGAGCCAGCATGCAATGTTAGAGCCAGCATGCCATGTCGAGGTCAGCTTGCCATGTCGTGGTCAGTGTGCCAATTGTCAGAGCCAGCTTGTCATGTCGAGGTCAGTGTGCCATGTCGAGGTCAGCTTGCCATGTCAAGGTCATTGTGCCATGTCAGAGCCAGCGTGCCATGTTGAGGTCATTGTGCCATGTCAGAGCCAGCATGCCATGTCGAGGTCAGTGCATCATATCAGGGCCAGCATGCCATGTCGAGTTCAGTGTGCCATGTCGAGGTCAGTGTGCCATGTCAGAGCCAGCATGCCATGTCGAGGTCAGTGTGCCATGTCGAGGTCAGTGTGCCATGTCAGAGCCAGCATGCCATGTCGAGGTCAGTGCATCATGTCAAGGCCAGCATGCCATGTCAAGGTCAGTGTGCCATGTCGAGGTCAGTGTGCCATGTTGAGGTCAGGGTGCCTTGTCAAGGTCAGTGTGCCATGTCGAGGTCAGTGCATCATATCAGGGCCAGCTTGCCATGTCAGGGCTGGTTTGCAATGTGGGGGCCAGCATGACGGGGCAAGCATACTATGTGGGGCCAGCATGCCCTGTCAGTACCAGCTAGGTGGTAGGGTGTTACAATTATGACTTAATGGTTGAAGAAATAGGTACAGTTGGGAGTCTGTTATACTTGCCAAGCATTTTACATCAGTAGCTTTAATACAATAGCTGTTATTAATAGTCCTTTGTGTCCAACATTAATTACTGAAATTATGGTAAAGTTAATTTGCTCATGACCTTGTAATGATACATAAATATGTCTGAAGCTGTTGTACGTGTCCTGGAGGTGTGTTAGACTGTTATATCTTCATATATTTGTTGCTATATGCTTCAGCATGTACTGCCTGAGGGTCTGATGTTTGTCGGCTGCTGTAGTTGACACGTTCCTTGTCTGAACTTGTTTGTTACATTCTGCCTCTGGCTAGTGCATGGTTTTGAAGTTATCAGAATTGTTAGATTGTAGATATTTATCTTCATCAATTAAGTTGTTGTTAATGGCATGTTTTTCATGATTATTTATTTACTCTCACCTATCATGTGTCAATGAATTGAATGACTTATGTGCGTATATTCTAAGTGTTGCAGTGGTGTATTGTAACTGCTGAATTTCCCCCTGACAGTGTTAACATAGCTGGGAATCAAACCCTGTGCTACAGCTATGATTTGACAATATGCAATAGAGGTTCAAAATGAATTTATTTTCTTGATATACAATTTTGAAAAAAAACAAATATTTAGTATTAATTGGGAATATTGCCCATTAAATTTGCTCTATAATATTCATATACATGTACATGTATCTTGTGAAGACACAAATATGTTGGTTTATTTCCAGATAATATTTCAAAGTTACTTATTAATACTTATACAGTCCTATAAATACTCTTCAGTGAACAACAAATGCACAGCTATTTCTGTGAGGTAATCATTGCAGAATTTTATTAATTATTATGTGTGACTTGTTTTGAAGACTGTCCTCACTTGAGTAGTTTATATATACCAGTTTTTTTAAGTTTTATTGTGATAAGAGTATTAAATGATAATTTTGTATGCTTCCCAAAGGAGGAGCATATAGTCGCGACTTCGTCCATCTGTGCGTCCGTCCTGCATTCATGTCCATGCTGTTTCTCAGCAACCACCACTCGGAATTCAATGAAACTTAATGGGAAGCTTCGGTACCAAGAGGAGGCGCTCATATTGTCGGCTTGTAACGGGGAACGGATTGATGATTTTTCACGTATTTCAGAGCACATCCATCTCTCCTTTTATCCCTCCTATAATAAATGTATAGTACATACAGATTAAGTGAGAGAACTCTAGAAGGGATAAAGGGAGAGAACTTGTGACAATCGCCTGTGCTTCAAAAATTAATAAATTAATTATGTTGTTGTCATGGACACTTTCAAGAAATGTCAATGAAACCTCAGTGAACAATTAGAATTTGTGTTCAGTGGATTGTAATCGAGGGTATTATAACTGCTTCTGTAACGAAAAACAGTGACAATAGTTTTGTACCAATATAATATTACCGATATTATGACATATCTACTTGGAAAAACACTGTAAAACATTTCATTCGAAATCTTAGTGGAGTTTTTATATATTAAGATCACATATTAAAGATTGCAATGTTGGGGCCAGCATGTTTTGCATGATATTGCAACATTGTTTTAACTTTTTCCTTCTATCATATTCAGATATATTAGTCATATTGCACTTTAAATAACATATTTCATTACTAATATCTCCTGGTATGAGATTTTCTGGTTAAAGAAGACGAAACTGTCACAGGCTGTATATTATCATTTGCCAGAGTTGATGTCTTATTTCTGCTGGCTGTATAATAATCACAAAAAGCAGTTCTACGGTTTCCTTCAATTTCTGTTCCAGTGTAATTAAATTCTCCTTAAATCTTACTCAAGTTTCGTGCAGCTGTGAAAAATTGATGATAGAATTTGATTTTTTGAACATTGATTGGTTTGAGTGGAATAATCTGTTGTTTATGTTTGAATATCGACTGGTTTATGGTGAATTTATGACATTTTGCATGCTATATAAGGGATCAATTACTTGATGGAGTGGTTTAATGACTGTTTACCCTCTCATTGTAACAATACTGAGTCATTGACTGGGGTAAGTTTTTATTGTAGGCGTAAACCACCTAAATTGTAGTGTTGTAAAAAATTTTATACTTGAACATGAGCAATACCTTGTGTGACCAAGTGTTCAGATTAGAGTCATAAAATAAAAAATTTGAACAATTTTGCAAAATCAGGTATTTATTTCAATTTGAATTCCATTAACATAAATGGCCTTTTGTATTTAGTTAATATTCTGATGGTTTTGCTGTAAAATGAAAACAAGGCATAATAATATCTGTACATTTTATCAAAACCAAGGCAGTCCATATTAAACACTTGTTTGTAGAACCTACTGAAATTGGCTTGCAGGACTTTCTGTCAATTTCTTTTTCTTTTTATTCTATTAAAAGCTATATGCAGGAAACTCTAAAGGAATCACCAACCCACTCCAACTGTTATGGGTTAGGGGCCACAAACAAACAATTGTTCAAAGAAGACCCAAAGAATTAAATCTTACATCTATTGTTATAATGTGTTAAATGCATATATAATTCTCTCCTCAGTTCACTGCCTCAAGTTATATTATTTACTGATGTCTTAGAAGAAAATTCACAGCTGTTTGTGAGGTTTGAACTTGTAACCTCTGGGTTGAGCAATGGACATCTTATATCAGTTATATACTATTCAGCTCACTCTTAGCTTCATAACTAAGTACAGTGTATCAAATAAGACAATCTAGATGGCATATCAATTTAATGGTCTGCCTCAGAGCTATGTAGTGATGTTCTATTTGGCTTTAAAAGTCCAGGATTATACCCATTACTTATTGCTGAGCATTCAATGCTTGGGAATGGATGTGCGCTTCTTACATATGTGGCATTTTCTGCTCAACTTCTGAATTTAATTTTGCATCCAAATCTCAGAAACACAATCAAATTTCAAGATACATGTAAATGGATCACAAGGAAAACTCAACACTCTGAACGCATTGTTCAGTGCTGGTTTGATATCAGTATGATTGCAGGTTCGAACACTGGCTTATAACCCCTGATCAGTGTTGATTTGATATCAGTATGATTGCAGGTTCGAACACTGGCTTATAACCCCAGACTCTGATCAGTGTTGGTTTGGTTCGATATCAGTATGATTGCAGGTTCGAATTCTGGCTGATAACCCCATACCCTGATCAGTGTTGGTTTGATATCAGTATGATTGCAGGTTCGAACACTGGCTTATAACCCCTGACTCTGATCAGTGTTGGTTTGGTTTGATATCAGTATGATTGCAGGTTCGAATTCTGGCTTATAACCCCATACCCTGATCAGTGTTGGTTTGATATCAGTATGATTGCAGGTTCGAACACTGGCTTATAACCCCATACCCTGATCAGTGTTGGTTTGATATCAGTATGATTGCAGGTTCGAACACTGGCTTATAACCCCAGACTCTGATCAGTGTTGGTTTGGTTTGATATCAGTATGATTGCAGGTTCGAATTCTGGCTTATAACTCCATACCCTGATCAGTGTTGGTTTGATATCAGTATAATTGCAGGTTCGAACACTGGCTTATCACCCCAGACTCTGATCAGTGTTGGTTTGGTTTGATATCAGTATGATTGCAGGTTCGAATTCTGGCTTATAACTCCATACCCTGATCAGTATTGGTTTGATATCAGTATAATTGCAGGTTCGAACACTGGCTTATAACCCCAGACTCTGATCAGTGTTGGTTTGGTTTGATATCAGTATGATTGCAGGTTCGAACACTGGCTTATAACCCCAGACTCTGATCAGTGTTGGTTTGATATCAGTATGATAGCAGGTTCGAATACTGGTTTACAACCCCAGACCCTGATCAGTGTTGGTTTGATATCGGTATGATTGCAGGTTCGAACACTGGCTTATAACCCCTGACCCTGATCAGGGCTGGTTTGATATCAGTATGATTGCAGGTTCGAACACTGGCTTATAACCCCAGAACCTGATCTGGGCTGGTTTGATATCAGTATGATTGCAGGTTCGAACACCGGCTTATAACCCCAGAACCTGATCAGGGCTGGTTTGATATCAGTATGATTGATGGTTGGAACACTGGCTTATAACCCCAGAACCTGATCAGTGCTGGCTTGATATCAGTATGATTGCAGGTTCGAACACTGGCTTATAACCCCAGAACCTGATCAGTGCTGGCTTGATATCAGTATGATTGCAGGTTCGAACACTGGCTTATAACCCCAGAACCTGATCAGTGCTGGCTTGATATCAGTATGATGGCAGGTTCGAACACTGGCTTATAACCCCATACCCTGATCAGTGTTGGTTTGATATCAGTATGATTGCAGGTTCGAACTCTGGCTTATAACCCCAGACTCTGATCAGTGTTGGTTTGGTTTGATATCAGTATGATTGCAGGTTCGAATTCTGGCTTATAACTCCATACCCTGATCAGTGTTGGTTTGATATCGATATGATTGCAGGTTCGAACACTGGCTTATAACCCCAGACTCTGATCAGTGTTGGTTTGATATCAGTATGATAGCAGGTTCGAATACTGGTTTACAACCCCAGACCCTGATCAGTGTTGGTTTGATATCGGTATGATTGCAGGTTCGAACACTGGCTTATAACCCCAGAACCTGATCTGGGCTGGTTTGATATCAGTATGATTGCAGGTTCGAACACCGGCTTATAACCCCAGAACCTGATCAGGGCTGGTTTGATATCATTATGATTGATGGTTGGAACACTGGCTTATAACCCCAGAACCTGATCAGTGCTGGCTTGATATCAGTATGATTGCAGGTTCGAACACTGGCTTATAACCCCAGAACCTGATCAGTGCTGGCTTGATATCAGTATGATTGCAGGTTCGAACACTGGCTTATAACCCCAGAACCTGATCAGTGCTGGCTTGATATCAGTATGATTGCAGGTTCGAACACTGGCTTATAACCCCAGAACCTGATCAGGGCTGGTTTGATATCAGTATGATTGCAGGTTTGAACACTGGCTTTGATTGAAGGGAGTTGCTACAGAATTGTTGCTTGTTGAAGAATATTTAGTAAATGATAATTTATTCTCTAGAAACACCTCTAATGCTTAATACATCTATGTTAGTTTAACAAGAATGTCAAAGTTATTTTAGCAATTATAGCCAACAGCGTGTTAATATCAGAAAAAATAGGGCAGTTCTCGTATATTTTCTAAAATTTTCAATCTACATTCCGTTTTACTGCTGTAAGTTAGTTAATACTGTGCACAACTTGTAAATTGTCTTATCTTTCTTGTCATCAATGTAATAAAAGTGAAAGTTAAGACGTAAGTTAGGTATAAACACTCATCTCAGACAGAATACAAGTGTCACATTGTTTTAATTGGTGTGGAACATTTATCCTGATGTTCCTGATAATTTCATTGTTTACGTTAACAAATGACAATAGAATAGATTTGGAGCCATATCATCGTCTTATTTGCTTTACTGCAGTTTTCTGATTGGTTTGTTTCTCACTTTGATGCAGATCCACAATTTTGGAAGAGGGGGGGTGGGGGGGGGGCTTGTATTTGATATTTTCTTCACTTATGATATGCTTTTTTTACAGTAATGTCCGATAAGCCACCATTTACCTCTGTTGTCACTTTGCTCTAAATCAGTTGATATTACCTTTATTTTTTGTATCACTTCACTTCATTTTCAATGATTTTTGTGAATCTACGATAAATCTTGTTTAGTCCTGGACATTTATTGGTGAACCTAATGGTGTTCAAACTCATGACCCCTACAAAGGTTTATATGTCTTAGGGGTCTTGGGTTCAAACCCCATCAGGTTCACTTACCTATAAATTTCCAAAATGTCCAAGGCAGTCATGTAAAGCATGAAGTGTGTCTTTCGGTGAGACATTTAAGAAGTCAAGAATGACAGAGATATACAATGTAGTTTGTCATCATTAAAACACCCACCATCAGTAATAAATGTTATTTTTTTAAATAAAAAAATCATATTTTAGAGAAGCAGAGAAATTGCTAATTAGTACAGATTCAATTTGGAACAGACATTCTAAATGTTCTTTCAGTATAGTGTTTTAGTTTTGTGTTGAAAACAAATGTGTGTAGTGACTAATACTCACTGAACCCTTTGGAAGTTTAAAAGAGCAGAAGGGATGATTAAAGAGAAATGATTTGAAATGCAAAAAAATGATAATCAAATCTTAATGGCTTTTATAGACATACTGGTCTGAATTGTCACACTTCATATATTTGTTTGAGAGTTTTATCCTGTCATTCAACCACAGGAGATTGTCAAGAGTTCTCCCCCTTTATACCTTCTAGAGTTCTCTCCCTTTATCCCTTCTAGAGTTCTCTCCCTTTATCCATTCTAGAGTTCTCTTGCTTTATTCTATCTATAGTATCTAGTACATAGAGAGAACTCTAGAAGGGATAAAGGGAGATGACTTTAGATGGCATAAAGGAAGATAACTCATGACTATCTCCCGTGAATCGAAAAGTATCGATCAGCTATGTATGGTGGTCAGTTGACATAATCTGTATGCCTGGGAAGGTTGGTATACCCACTGTACTAAGCAGCTGTCAACTTCCCATACCCCACATTAATTAGAGGTGGAGGAGAATATTGAACGACTTTGGATGTCATATAATCTTCAGTTGAATTGCCACAGAGACAGTACTCTTCACCCAAGGTTCAAACCTCTGGCCTCCAGATAGGTGTTGGAGTGTTATACCAACTGAGCTAACCATACAGGCTAGAATTATCTTGCAGAAAATATTCTGACAAGAAGTTTTGTGTCATTACTGTGGAGGGCAATTAGTGTACAATTGGTGTTAACTGCACTAATTGAGTTCAAGTTTCGTTGATGTTAATGAGCTTATAACAACTTTGTGATAACAATGTATTCTGCTGTTGATGATTAAGCAGCCTTTGTACTACTTTATTTCCTTGGCTTTAATTACTTGTAATGGTGTTTGATGAGTTTAGAATGGAGAGGTTTGCCAGCTGTGACATTGTCTTTCTTTAACACCTAAATTTTAGGTGCAGTGATGTTGATGGGTGGACAAATAGAACCAATTGTGAACATTAAAATGGAAATTTACTTTTTCCTTTTGAGGGGTGATGCATGCATTGTGCTAAATTACACCCCACTTTCATTAAAACAATATCTTCGTATGTCACAACAGTCTGGTTTTGTTACTGTTGTTACTGCCAGATAGCTATGAAACACATCAAAATAGTTCCAAACAATTTTTATAAAAAAATATGTTAGTTGCGATCTGACCTCCCAGCCCCTTCCCTGTCCCCTCTTTTCCAGATATCTGATGAAGGCTCTAGCAGAAGGAATGTACATACTGTGTTATAAGTGAATTATAATTGATTAAGGCAGGATTATGAGGTACTCGTTAGCAGTATTCTATATTCATGGGTGTTCATGAAATTCCATGTTTTGTCCACTTTCTGTGAAAGAAGAGTATTGGTGTCATGTGAGGATTCATTAAAGTTTGAAACTGAAACAAGTCTATCTGCATCACTGTTTATAATTATGCTGATAGCTTAGTTTTGTTTTCACAGTGTACGAGGGGTGTTCGAAAAGTTTGGGAAAAGTGTCATATCTCCTTTAATAATAAATAGTTGTAAACAAAATTTCGACCGTAAAGGTATCAAAGTATATTTTACTGAATGCACTACTTTATTTTTATATATTACAATTATCGATCATTCTATTTTCACTATAGCAACGTCATGTAGACGTTAGCGGAGCATCTACAAATTACACATGCATAGTGTTCATAAAAACTCATATAACAGTTGGTTTCTAAACACTGTATTTAGCATGTCCTGTAATATTCAGTAGGTATTTTCCTTATGCATTGGTGCACAACCACTGGTAGGTCGTCGACGTCTTCAAATCTAAATCCTCGTAACTCTGCTTTGATGGTAGGAAATAGCCAGAAATCGCACTGCGCAAGATTAGGGGAATAAGGTGGATGTCTAACCAAGTCAAAGTGTTGCCTTGGTAACCACAGACGAAAGCGGTGGTGCATTACCATGGTGCAGTGTGAAGTTTCCGACTATAGTTGGTAGCTTCTTTTGAATATCTTTGCTCTGGGTTCATTTTCACTTCTTGATAGATAAACACATCCTGTTAATCGCAAAATATGGAAATGCCATCACTAACATCATGCGAGAAACGCTGGAAACGTTAACGTGCAATTTTAAACGGTAATGTGGGCTTGTAATTTCATTTGTACCCTATGCCTATAGAGCAGTTGCTACCGAAACAGTGAACATTATGTTACTATAGTGACAATAGAATGTGCGTTTTTTGTAATCCATAAAAACAAGGCAATGCATTTTATGAACTATACTTTGTTGTCTTTAAAGTAAAAACTTTGTTTACAAATTTTCATTATTAAAGGAGATATGGCACTTTTCCCGAAACTTTTCGAACATCCCTCGTACATTTCCCATAGCTAATGACAAGCTTCCTTACAGTGCTTTGATTCTCCTACTAAGCATAGAATGCTTAGGGAGTGTAAATCATTGATAACTGATGGTATGATGAGATGTTCCCAAATGGGAATCAAAAATCTAACTATAGTTACAATTTTCCAGATTGGAAAGAGCTATATTGTTGTACGTATTAAAATTAACTGTATGATGTAGTGCATTGCATGAGTTTTCCAAATATGTCTGATGCCTTTCATTTTTGGTAAAATTCTCAGTGGTAAAAAAGTATTTTTAGATGTTTTACAGCCACTGAGGAAATTCCTTTATTTGGGTTTGATGAAATCTAACCCATTATTGCAAAAGAAATATTAAACACTAATAACATGTTATAGTTTCCTTGAATTTCGCTCTGTCATCTCTACTTAATGAAATACAGTTTTGAAAATCAATTTCGTCATAATACAATTTTATTCTATACTTTCAGGAGAAGCAATTTTACAAATTGCGGAAGCTCAGAGAGAAATCCAGTCTAGATTTGAGGACAGTGTATGTGATATTTTATCTAATTACAGTTATTGTATTTATAGTATTACAGAGAGTTTCATAATTAGAACGAATTATGTCTCCACCAAAATTTAGGAGAACTTAAGTAATTGTTTTTCGTCTGGTTGTTTATCCGTGTGTCACATGATTGCATCTGCTTCCTATCCTATGATTATCCACTGAAAGGGATTTTCTTATAATTTGGCACGAGTGTTTATAATGTACACTGATCATGAAACAACATGCAGAGTATGCTACTTTCAACCCTGGCAATTCAAGGGTCCAGGTCATTTGGTGAGATTATAGGTCAAATTTTAGGGAGACATTTGAGCGCTGCTTTGGGATTTACAACCTCTTCTGTAAGTGATTTCATTTCAAGAAAACCAACATGTAATGTCACTTATAATTTGCAACCAGGAAACAATATTTACTCCATATGGTCACTTCGTTTTCATATTGCCATATGGGGCAAATATTGCTTACTGTACATGGTGACGTTACATGTCACGTTTTCTGGAAATGATGTCACTTAAAGAAAAGGTTGGAAATCATACAGCGGCACTCATTTAGGTTTAAGATACAAAGAAATTCACTCTATGCATCTGGTTTTGGTAAATTTAATGTCAATGTTTCACCAGTATAACATTGGCAATCATACAGCTGTCAGTTTGACCCAACTTGAGTGCTTTCCATTAGATGCTTGATGGAAGAGTAGGTAACAACTTGTTGGAAACCCAGAACAGCTCATGGTTGACTTAATTGACTGACACTTTTATGTTTTATAAAACCCGGGGAGTATATTCGTTGAGGCCATGTAGACCTGGCTACATTTTTTTAGAAATATCGAAAAAATAAAATGGACAACTCTGCAATAAGATATTTAATGTATGTTAAATAATTTTTCAATTTTTGTCACAACATCATTGTGTTCCCATGCTGAGTTGTAAGCATTTTTACCAGAACGAAATACACACCAAAATGCATCTCTGACGATCTAGCAACAATTTTTTTTCGGGGGACCATGTCCCCTGACCACCCTCAAACTGAGGCCTAAACATCAATATCAGCTAAGCTACACCCCTGTAAAATACTATTGAAAATGGTTATTATAAGTATAATACCCCTCCAATACATCTCGCCCTCAAACTTTCCTCCTGTCAGAGGGGTCAAATATTCCTATGAAGGATCACTTCAATTTCTGACTTATTCGTATGGCTTTAAATATAATATCTCGGCATGTCATGTTAATTCATGCTTGTTTGTCTCCATAAAGTCTAAGGACAATCTTTTGTAAATGTCATAGCCTGTCTGAAGCAGATCTTGGTTTTATTTACTGTCATTCAAATACTTCCTTCTGTTGAAATATACCAGAACTTTCTGCGTCACTCCAATCAATTGTAAGCAATTTTCTGTTACCAGCACCAGATGTGGTATGCATAATGTGGTATGCCAAATTTAGGTTTCGTTTAAACATATGCGTTACACAAAAGATGTAATTATCTGTATTGATAGCACATCTGGGTTTTTTTAAAAGCTAAGATAAGTGAGTTTAAAATTGAATGCTTAAGGGTTTTGAAACTTTACCCATCTTTAGATTTCAATAAAGCTCTTTCTTAATAGGCAAAACACATTTCTGTCCCCATTTGTCAAACTGGAATCTGAATTTGAATAAATGAAATGATAAAATAATTGTCAAGTAGAGTGTTGGTATTCAATGTTTATTTCTTTTGTCCAAAATCACCAATAATTGATTTAATTTTTTTTAAGTTTTAGATTTTAAGGCTTTTACAATAAAACCTCAATAATACAACCATCCTTGTGACCCTTGAAAACTGGTCTTCTTATTGAGGTGGTCTTAATATTGAGGTTGAGTCAGGAGTAAAACTGTGAAAATGAACTTGAAAATTGTGTTCTTAATTTTGAGATGGTCTTATTATGAAGGTGGTATTTAAGTGTAGTTTTAATGTTTTTTTAAACCTCTCCAACGCAACCCTCTCTAGCAGCAACCTCTCTTCAACAATTGTTCTGTTTTTCCCCATAGTTATGATGAAGTGCATGTATCAATTTAACCTCTCCACATCAGCTAAAACATGCATCTCCCAAAGGGTGTTTGTACTGGAGAGGTTGCACTGGGTTTTCAAGAATCCTGTTGCCAAGCAACATGCAGAACAGCCAAAAAAACACTTGTGTGATTTTGATATCTTTATTTTACAATCATTGTGATGTACATTGACCACATGAGGGTTCACTTTTCTGTCATCTGTCATTGAACCAGAAACTATTTCATCTCCAAATCCCTTGCTTTGATCAATAAAACCTTGATTCTGTAATGAGTGTCATTGAAATTTCGTGAGAGATGAGAACTTGCTTAAGAATGTTAACAATTCCGAACTTTTGAATAATTCATGTGAATATTTTATTCAATGGTGATGGAATGGTAATTTTGTTAAATTCTAATCAATCAATCAATCAATCAGTCGGTAATGCATTTAGCCTGTTGGTTGGTCAGTCAGTCAATCTGGCAGGTTTGTTTAGGTAAGTCATCATTAAGAGAGCTTAGGTTTTATATAGAAGAAACACGCTGTTCAAAACAATGATTCTGGCATAAAACTTCAAGTAGTTAATACATAACTTACTGCTATCATCCTCGGTACACAGGCTATTCATAACATCTATGATACCCTGCGCAAATAACTTTGTAATGCATGAATGTTCATTAGCATTTCTCAACCAATGGAATGGACGATAACAAAAAAGAAGGAACCTCCTTTGTGAAGAGCTATTGATGTCCTGCCTTAAACACGATTTGAAAGCAGCAATCTCATTGAATCGCTCAGAACAACCATTTCATCTGTATCTCCTAGACAATTTCCATATTGCATGAGGTGTCTGTGTGTCATGCCGCCAATCAAGGGGCTGGATTTCACCTTATAAATTATTCACGAGTACAAGATTTTTACAGTCAGTTTGCCCAGGGTATCATATATGTTATGAATAGTCTGGGTATCGAGGATTCATAACTATGTAGCCCGCCCAGTTAGTTTGTGGTAGAGCGTTCCATTGATTATCTAGACATTGTGGTTTCAAAACCTGTTCTTCTGTGACAATTTGACTGAAGAAAATGCATCCAAAGACTCTGAACTCTGATTTATGTGGAGAAGTTGTCAGTTGCTTGCAAAGGAACAGGCTGGTAAACCAGGAGCATGCAGTCTGGTTATATCAACTGGCCACTGTGTATGACAGAAATACTGTTGAGAAACAGCACAAAACTTAAAAAAACATGGCTGTGTAAAACATGACAAGACTTGATTACTGTGTTACCCTTACCTAGTTTTATATTACAAAATGAATGTTACATACAGAGGGTTTGGACCAAACTTATTGTAAGTGTTTCTTTACTGAACCTGAGATACTTCAGTTTTGGACAAAACTCTTGATATTACAAATGAAGGAATGGAGACCTTACCTACGTTCTGTAAGATGTAGAAGAACCCTGAAGTAAAATGACATTAACACTGATTGTCTTCCACCTTCTGGAAAAAAATGTTATTAAGACACTCACTAAATAACCCTGAATGTCATAAAATATTTACATCATGACAAGTGTTTGCTAGTACATCCTGAGTAAATCTTATTTCATACATGTTTTTCTCTATTTCAGACAAAAGCATTGTTTACAGAGCTTGTATTACCACTAGAACAGAAACTTGAGAAAGACTTCAAGAAACCTAATGTAAGTGTAACTGTATAACACCTCCGAATTGATCCGAGAAGAACCTTGTAGATGCTAGTAAAACACAATCTCACTACCTTATTTTATGTCAATGATTTTATTTCCAGATCAGGTATAAAATAATAGCAAATGCAAGGAGAAATTATAACAGAAAGATTGTCGGGGGCACTTAGATTTACCCTTGTCAGTCTGTCCGGCCACCCTACAGAACTTGTGTCATTCATATCACCTGAACCATTGGACCTACAGTCTCCAAACTTTGTAAGAATGTATATCAGCAGGTGAAATTGTGCACCTAGGGTTTCCCCGTCTGTCTCCACTAAAGGAAAACAGTGATATGGGATTTGAATAGGTGAAAATTGGCATCTTGACTTCATGTAATATGTTAAGTATAGAAAAAAAGGTTTGAAACACTGCATAAATACATATCAGCATATGAAGTTGTTCACTTCCACAATTCGACTTACAGTGATCACTGATGGAAAATGCTATTATATCGGCAAAAATTATTTTACCAATAACATATGGATTGATTGTTTGTGATTTAAATAAAATTCTACATTCATGTTAATGAATTACCTGAAAATTACTGTATAAGAACTTTGAACTTTAGCACATTTTTGTATGATTCTAGAAAACCTTCATTAAGTGTTAGACGTTACCATTAGGTCACATTAAACTATACTGGAAATATATCTGAGTTCCAATCTTATTAGTTTTTAGTCTCGGAAATAGGAAAAAAAGTAGTACATAGTTAATAAAATTTGTTTTATCATCGTCTGATAATTACTTACTGTCTGGCTTTAGGGATCACTAACTTCAATATTGTCTTGTAAATGATGAGTTTGCTGCTCTTTAACCATGTTTTGGTTTCCTATGATGTATTTAATAGGTTTTAACTCAATAACTCAACATAACTTGCTGTTTTCCTTAGTCAAGATTTAATTGACAAAAAAGCAATAGTCATTAAATGATGTTCTGAATATTTTTTTCTCTCCTTATATGGTAAAATCAGTTTATGCCATGCTGGTTGCTATGGAACCTGATCTTTGTATATTTTATTGCCATTTGTAAGTCCACATATTTCGGAATTAATTTTACATTATAATTGGACTACTAATTGGTTTCTTTGAAACACTGTACATGAATCTATATTATATTTATACAGTATTCAGTGTGCAATTTGTACCATAGTTTCAGAACATAAATTGGATGAAATTGTAGTACTTGTGAAATTTAGCACAGGGGTGTAATTTTTTTTCTCAGGTCATCAATATGCCATATTATCCCAGCGGCTGTGTGATATTTACATGATATATTTTATAGATTTCTGTATTGTTGTATATTTGTAAGCAATTAAGTGAAATATTACTTAGTTCAGATACTTTGGAATTTCAGAACAGATAAATGTCAATACTCATATAATTTTATTTATGCTATCCATTCAAATGATTATAGAAATATCAAAGGAACTTTGCGACTTGGCTCGTGGGCATCAATTAAGTGCACAGAATTAGCAACATGAAATTTTGTTCAAATATTTGCTAATTGATAAAGACCCTGTGACTTTCACCTAGGTATGATTTATCATATCCGGACTGTCGGCTACATTTAGTGGCTTGACCCAAATCTGTAAAGATAGGGCTAAAGGTATTCTTCAGTTATACAATTATACACTGGTAATTGTTGATACTTTATATCCTGTGTCAACATGGATTATATCTGTATCCCAATAAGGAAGGAATTCAAAATACTTGCCTGCTTATTTTTTGCTTACATGTCAAGTGTCTAATCATACTAGATCCTGTCACTACACACCTTTGATAATCGACAGATAACCTGAGGAAAGAATCTGGATATTATTTATTGGATAAATTAAGGAAGTTGAGTACCAAACTGAAAATAAGAAGTTTTTTTGTGGTCCATACCCAGACACTACAAAATTGGCCCTAGGAAAACATTTTTGCTCCTTCCAAGCTAAATTATTTTCATGTCTAGAGTCTAAAAATTCTGAAAAGAAAATTAACATACCTATCCTACCCTGACATTGTGAGGGTGTTGGACAAACAGAACACTCTGTTTGGTTTTATATTTCGGTTCAAGGAAGTACAACATTTTCTTGTGTCGTTCTGATGTGGGGCTATTTAAGTTTTGTTGAAGTGATCACTACCACAAGTTTGACTTAATAATTTTTTTTATCTAATTAGCAAATACAGTGCAGTTAATTAACAAATTAAACAGCAATTAAATTAGTGGTTTTGTAATGCAATTAGATCATTGTAATCCTGACACTGCAGTAGTCACTGTCACCACAAGTTTGAGTGTTAACAGAAATGAAATCATGTTACCAAATACCAGTGGGAAAATACTTCCCGAATGGGAAATCAGAGGATTCCCCTTTCCTGCTTCCCACAGAAGTGTGTTACAATATTTAGATTTTTAATTCCTGTTCGGGGAGCAATACGTCACTTTTTTAATTGTTTTAGAAAACTGTCTGGAGGAAAATTTTCTTGCCAAGCAAGAATTATTTTGGCATAGGTAATATCTACACTGGAAGGGCATATCTAAATTTTCACCATTCAGAATTTTTTGGAATTAATTCTCTAATTTTATTTAATTTGGTGGTTACAACTTAAAAAAATGACGACATTTCAATAAATAATCTATTAGCTCAGTCCATATTGTCAAGCAGCTGTTTTACTGTAAAAATTATGTACATGTAAATTACATGTAATTTAATAAAATTAATGTATGATATAATAACTGTACTGGTTACTTGATCTGTGATGTACATTGGTACAGATCAATCTACCTACCATTCTCTTTCTATTGTTTTACACAATCTGTATGATAACATTTTCTGATATGAGATATTATAGTAAATTTGAATAATGTAACATCCTTGTTAATATCACCGGTTCAGTATTTGATAATCTCTATACAAAGTTACTTCCTATTTTCTGGTCTAGCTGATATTTAATTTAAAAAATTACATCATGCATTTTTTTATTTGTTTTTTTTTACTGTTTTTGAAATTTAAATTTACTTTACTTTTAAATAATAGTTTGCCCATACACTCCCAGCGAAGAAAAGAAATACTGTCTGTATGTGTATGTTTGTCTTGAAAAAAAGTTGAACTGTGGTTTAAGAGAGGATTTTATTCCTAATTTCATACTTTTCTATGAATGGTTCGATCATTATCTGCTTTTTATGCTCCCTGAAGGAGGAGCATATAGCCGCCGGTTCATCTGTCTGTCCGTCTCGTATGTGCATGCGTGTATCCGGCATTCGTTACACACTATAATTTCTCAGCAACCACCAACCAGAATTCAATGATTTTAAATCAATGCTTTCACTAGTTGACTTTGGTATATCTGATTTTCAGTTAAGTCTTTCAAGCAGTCATAAATAATTGCACCAAACTTTAGTTTCGTGTCTTTGCATGTCATTAATTCTAAAAACCATCTAATTTTTGTTTTATTTATGCAACCACTTCCTGTCTCATGACATCGTTATATTTTGTTTTCCAGGCAGATGCACGAAAGTACTCACAAGGACATAAAGTTGTGTTATCACCTTTCAACAAAGCCGGTGATTCGTTGAAGAAATTCAGGAAGAAAACCAAAAATAAACCAGTTTATGATAACGAAAAAGAAGCACAGGTGATTAATGATTTATAAATTTATAGAAGGAAGTAGGAATGAAATAGAAAAACACCATTTGTATTGTTTAGGCCTTTCTTGAAAATAAGTTTGTTTGCACGTGGAATCGGTCAGTTAGTCCTTTTTATTGATACTTTTAGATTTCCAGAGAGACAAGAGCCCTTAAAGTAAGAGCACAACATTTTTCATAGCTTAAACATGGTTTTGCTATTTGCATATCAGTGTTGTATCAAATCTTACGTTAACCTCTAGAGCAACTTCTCTTCAACCGAACAACATTTGTAACCTTGACATGGATTGGTTAACCTTTCGATAAAGCGGGTACGTTACTTTACCAAAATCCTATGGCCAGGTATTGGTAGGTTGGCCAAGTACTGTAAACAGTAAACAGACAGTTTTCAAGGAAGATTGTAATTAAGTCCTAACACATAATTTAGGGGTTATAAAGTTCATGGTTGAATCTTGCCCAAGGTGGGAATTGATCCCTTGACCTTTGTATCAGGGGTCAGGTGCTTTACTGCTCAGCCACTATGCCTTCCTTAGTGCTATAGTTGACTAATGCTCTAAAGAATGAAATATTGTTCTTGTGACGACAAGCACTGTTGGTTGGTATAACACAGTGTCAACTATAGCGCTTGATTTATTGTATGCAGACAATTTCACTGTGTTTTAATATAAATTTTGACTGATATAGTTTAACATAGACAAAAACAGGCAGTAACTATATTCTGTAAAATATAGTATAAATTATACTGATGATGTGATCAGATATTTGTTCAAAAAACCCAGTGGAAAGTTCCAATTGGCTGAAGCTTTTGAAAGCCACTTTTATGGGGGGGGGAAACATACAGGCAGTTAAAGTAAACTATCACATCCAAAATATGGAACAACTTATGAATAAACAAGTTTCGCTCAGGTCTTTTCAAGTCCTTGGAATTGATGCCTACTCCTTGCAAACTATGAATTTGTAACAGCCAAAAACTCCTTGAAAAGCACTTGAATTTTAAAGAAAACAAATAAAATTTGGTAAATTGCCCTTGAATTCTTCTGCTGCGAATAGAAAAAGGACAAAAAATAACAAACATATATACCAACAATGGTATAAAAATGCAAAAAATGACTGAGCTATTTTCGACAGGGCCTACCACCGAGTAGGCGATAGTATGGTGATACAGCATGGTGTGCTAGTCGACAGGTTTTATGCCCTCTTAAAGCAGTTCTCACATTGTGTAATTTTATCAGTGCCGCAATGATGGTCATCTTGGTGGGGGGGGATAAACTTGAAAATACGCTTGATCCCTTCTTCTCTATACCAAAAAATTCAACATTTTAGTCCCTGAAATGGGGAGAAAGTAATGGAAAAGTCCTTGAAAAGTTCTTGATTTCTTTAGGAAGTTCTGTATGAAGCATGATAAAGTAGTTTTTGTATGGGTGCAAATATATCTGGCTTACATCATGTGAATTTCATGACAGTGTCTATACAATAGGTAAAACTGAGACTGCAGATTAGATGGATAGATAAAATTTTATTTCAACATAAAATTTACAATTTACATTGCAATATAAAACTAAGACATACATAAATAAACATAATATGTATGCATTAATAAAGCCATAGCAATCAACATTACATTAAGGGTGACAAAAAACGAGTTAAAGTAAAATCTCTTATTTCCCTATTATTGTTTTTATGGATTGGATTGATGGTATATACAATTCTACTTTCAGTACATGAGAACATTATCAAAGTGCCAGGAAAAGTTAGACCAGTACAGAGTTAAAGGGTTAAGATCAGTGAGTATTACTTTTCAATTACTTGTTACAGATATCTGTCACCCATAATTTCAGTTCAGTTTCTCTCTTTATCCAGGCTCCAGTTTCACTAAAACAATGTATATCTTTCGTAAAATTACAAACTGATCCCACTTTCTATATACTATTTAGGCCAGTGATGGTAAATGTCGATTTTCACTTCCCATACTTATATCAACTCTCTCCTCTTCACTTCCACTCCACTAATTTCATTCTTTTCTCTTCATGTGGTTCATCCATCTCATCTCTTATCTAAATGTTGCCTATCTGTGTTCACATTTTTTGTTGCTCAGTTCTGTTCTTCTTTATAATAATTATCTCATTCTACATCCACCCTGTTAAACATTTTACCATCACCTCTTCGCCACTATATCACTATAATCCTGTATGCTGTCCCCTCTAAAAATTTGTTTTAACGTTCTCTCCCCTTCCTGTCATATTCTTACCTTTCTCAATATCTTGGCTTTCTATCTTTAACCTGCTCTCTGATCTAACCTCATCATGATGAGCTCCCGCTATCTGATCATACTTTTTGTCCTGATAATTCGTCCATTTTTATGCCCCCCACTCCAAAAGGGCATGCATTCTTGCCATCAGTATATCAGCTAGACTCACACAACTTAACAGGAATGTTCACTAGCATGTGTAATTTCATGTATGGCTCCGCCCTGTAAGTGCAAAGTTACGGCCTTTGACTTATCACCATAATCTTTAAAGTTGTTCACCTGGTAATTTTGATACACATTCACAAACTATGAGCAGAATAATAGCATATGCTTTTGTAACCAAGGCTGGAAGTGGGGGCATCTGTGTTCTATGGACACATTTCTAGTTCCCCTCTCTTCTTCTTGTGATAACAGGGTATCAGTCTCTTCTTTGACAACTTCCTTGTACTTGTCTTGTCACACTTCTCTGATTTCTTTAGCACTTCACACTTGTATAGGTTTAAATTCATTGAACAAAGTAAGTTCACTTATTGAACAGTCAGTGTCTCAAAAATCACCACTGTACCTTTTTAAATTCAACCAATAGTGTTGTCTGCAAATTCCTGCCACTATATATTATATTACCAGTAACAAAAGTCTGCCACAATAAACAGTTCTGTCTGCAGATGTTCATAGTTTGTCTGTCTGAAAACTGAGTGTCAAAAGCCATTTATGTGCTGTGCCTTCTGTTGTCAAGTAAAATCCTGCAAACTATGTTTTGTATGGAAAAGACTTCTAGAGATGGCCTTGATATTCAAATCACAGATTTTTTGTATCTGAATGAATGACAGGAAGATATCCCCAGCAGCAAGGAACAGAATATTAATGTGGAAGATAAGGTAAAAGTTGAAGACCAGCTCAGGGTACCGTGTCGCATCAAAATTTGTTTTTGATGAATGCAAATTAACCACATCAATTGTCTAAACTCAGAAATATGTTAGAGACTACATGGAAGTGACATCCACGTGAAGTTCTTTATGTGAAAAGCCTGTAAAATCTTCACTGTAGAATGTGGTGTAACTGGACTAAATTTGTGATGAAGATCTAGGTTGTCGTTCGCCAAGCATTATAGGCACTGCTTTTTTGTCTTCTGTTTGAAACTTTAACCATGCATCTGGACCTATTGATGTTATACAAATTTCTCTGTTGCTGGGAAATATCTCTGAATATAGTTATGAGTAAACTTTAATTTAACTGACAATGAACCAAAGAACAGATATGAGGCTTGGTAATTAAGGCAGAGTTCAAGAATTTCATACCAAGTCAGGTCAAAAATAAATTGAAATAAACAAAAAAGTTCATGGTGAGAGTGATAA
Organism: Mactromeris polynyma; assembly: GCA_032209605.1. Classification (NCBI taxonomy): domain Eukaryota; kingdom Metazoa; phylum Mollusca; class Bivalvia; order Venerida; family Mactridae; genus Mactromeris; species Mactromeris polynyma. The sequence goes on from JASFXZ010000022.1 coordinate 3,111,148, forward strand.
GCCAACACTCTTTATCTAGACAGCTGGTCAAGGTCGAGGTTTCTTATGTCAAATACAACAATCCCTATGGACTGAAACCTTATCACAACCAAGTGTCTCATCATTGATACTTGTGCTGGTAGCTCTGATTATATATACTGTCTATGTTTGCTTTCTAGACTGACTAGGAATGATTTGACTGGAATTAGTATAATGTGGTCTTTGAAATGTTGAATTACATATAATTATATATCTCAGTTGAAATTGTCATGGCACTACAGGTCCAGCAATCTATCTGCATTGCCTGATTGCCAGTTGTTATTTAGCAGCCAGCAATGACTTTGGTGATTGCTCTGAATTTACAACTGTGTTTTTTTTCTGTCAAATCAATCCACAAATGCACCATTTTTGTTGCATCAGATTGCTTATACATTGTAGATGTATTAAACAAACAAGTCTATACAATAGTGTGATTCCCTTTCAAAAATTGCCATGCATCCATTAACTGTAAACTGGCACTTTAGCCATGTACTTCATGACCAGTAAACATGGTGGTAAGGGATAGCTTGTAAAGTAACAAAACTCAGCCCTGCAATACTCCTACTGAAAAGGAAAAAGATCTGAATTCTTGGTTTAGATTGCTACAAATTTATTTTCATGAGAACTTGTGCACACTTTTGTATTTACTTATTTAGAATCTATCTAATGCTCTTATTTGTAAACAACAGGTTTACTGGGGAATTAAACATGGATATATTGGAGATCACTTGATAATATTTCTTTCTATGTCACTTGTATACTATATGTTATGCCTTACATATATGCATGTATTCACACAATTAATGTGCATGGTCCTGTACTTACACAGAATTGTACAGCATTTTCCCAGCATATTTCCAAAGAAACAATATAATTTATGTTTAGATTTGTTGGCATATAGGGAATAAGATAACAAATTGTGTTTACATTTCCATTTGCAGTTTTATTAATAATGAAGTTATATAAATCACATTGCTTTCAACATGAAAAACATTATATGAGTAATAAATTATTCATCAAGAGCATTTATTTCCTGAGGCCATCAGTCTGTAAAACATTGTTTAATTGCAGTGGGGTACCCCTAACAATACTCAGTAGTCGGCCTAATGGTATGTCTAGGCCTAATCATATGTCTAGGCCTAATCATTTGTCTAGGCCTAATGGTATGTCTAGGCCTAATCATATGTCTAGGCCTAATCATATGTCTAGGCCTAATGGTATGTCTAGGCCTAATCATATGTCTAGGCCTAATCATATGTCTAGGCCTAATCATATGTCTAGGCCAAATCATATGTCTAGGCCTAATGGTATGTCTAGGCCTAATCGTATGTCTAGGCCTAATCATATATCTAGGCCTTATCATATGTCTAGGCCTAATCGTAAGTCTAGGCCTAATCATATGTCTAGGCCTAATCATATGTCTAGGCCTAATCATATGTCTAGGCCTAATGGTATGTCTAGGCCTAATCATATGTCTAGGCCTAATCATATGTCTAGGCCTAATCATATGTCTAGGCCTAATCATATGTCTATTTCCCTCTTCTGTGAAGGATTTTTGTGTCTAAAGTACCTGAAGCAACATGTCTTCCGGTGTAAAGCATAATTCATTGGTACATTAGTAATGAATTCTCAAGTAATATTCTGTATGACAATTTTTCTTAGGAAGTAATTGTGCTGAGATAGCCATTCTGACTTGCTTTGTTGCATATAACGTGCAAAATTGTCTTAGAATTTACGCAATCCATCAAAAGACAATATGGTGTGCTGATTAAGTCTGCTAATCAAGTTTCATCCATACTTCAGGGTTTTGTGTCTACTTGTGGTAAGGTTTATATTGTGCAGAAGTTGGTAATTAATTACTGAGACATTTACTGTGGCAGCTGTTTATTGTCATTCTGTATTCTATTGATCAAAGGAACATTTAGAGTCCTGTTGATTGCAGCAGACAACTGTAGTTTCAGGTAATTCCTGCTGCATCTCTCATTTGGTGTTGTGGTGGAATTGGACGTCTGTTTTCAATAGTATTTCAGTTTCGTACAGCCGTCAGTTTACCTAACAGTATTCATAGGTTACCAACTGGTACTTACTTCTTCATCTGCAACTTCCCTGGCTTATATTAAAGGTTGAGGACTACTAATGACTTTGAAAGTTGATTAAATTAAGGACAATTGCCTTTGGAAGTATTATCTTCAGTCAAACTCCACTTGGTTTGTGGAGCAAGCATTATAAGTATGACTGAGCACTGCAAGTTGGTTTCCTTAAAAAATGTCTAAACTTGTATGATGAACTTTATAATTAGGCATAATTTCACTACTGTCATGTATGTTTATAGTTTCTTATTAAACAACAACTGAAATGCTTCCTTTTAGACCCATGTCAAGTTGAAAATTGTCATGAAAACTAAGCTTCAAAACTCAATCATCTGTCTATTCTTTGTCTAAAGTCTTGTATCATCAATGGTTTGCAAGCTATAAACAAACTATTTCAGGCATTACTTGAAGAAAGAAAATGTCACTGTTTTGTATTACAACGATTGTGTGCAGTCTCCCAGTTGGATGCAGATGGACACAGGCATGCAGTAGATTTATATTCATCATTATCAGAATGGAGGGCAGTTGGTGCAAACCCTCATATTTTGCCTCATGCAGCAGACCAGCTCATTGCAGAATACATGGTAAACAGTTGCTTTTGTGTATTAAGTATGATCAATTTGATCCTTTGAATGTTACTCTTCAATAAAGGAGATCAATTTACGTGACTTGACTTAGTAAAATAAATTAAAACTTCAAAGCACCTGCCATTTGCCATTGGGACCTAACGAACATTATGGCCATTGTCAACATCTGTAATGAAATACTGAATAATTAATAATTAATTAAACAAATTGCAACATAGAAGATGTTATCTCGATCAAAATGAACAAAAATAATGCTTACTGTTGAACTTTTATTTTATTCTGTCTGCAAACTTTCACAGTAAATTAAGTGTCTTCAATATGTTGTTTCTAGCATTTAAACCCTCATGCTGTTCTTGTTTTTGCTATATGCAAGAAATATGCACAGAAGTTTTTTTTCTTTGCTGTACTATTTTTTGAGGTTTGAATTGTTTCACATTTCTGCAGGATGAACCATTTGAACCAATGAATGGAGGTCCTAGTTACTATAGCAACGGTACTCTACACAGGGAATCACACGAAACTCAATCACTTCCCAACAATGAATTCAGACGATCACGGAGTACACATGACTTGTACAGGCAATCCAACCATTTTGATGGCAGTAAGTAAAGCTTTTTACAGGAGCTGAAAATTAAGTTCATTGTTTCAAATCTAAGAAGCATACATATTATGCATTGTGCTTATTTTCATCCATCTGAGGTCTATAGAAGAGCATTGTGATGAAAGTCCCTCTGGTGTATCATGGTAGTCACAAGAAGTGCTGTGTTACCCGGGGACATAGGTAGTACTCAAGAAGGAAAGTGCTACTGGGTAACCTTGGCAGTGCATAGAAATTACAAGGTTTTTCAGTAATCAGATCACCTCGGCTATGTTTTAAAAATAGACCTTGGAAGTAATGTGGGGGAAGTAGATCTAAAATGGATGACGAAATGAATGTTTGATTGTATATAGTCTCTGTGGAAAGTATGGCATAGATTTTTTTTAAATATAAGAAATATGAGGCATACGAAAATTTTAGGTAATGTTGAATTGTGTTTCCCTGATCAGATATCTTATATATAGTTACAATGTCGGAAAACTGTATCACGTAGCATGATTTTAGGTATAGTTGTACACATACCTTTGTGGTCGACTTCCAAACTGTATGGAAATTGCTGAAATGTTCCAATTTGTCTTCCAAAGCACTAAGGAAGACCATAGAAATAAATGTTCTATTGCAGTATGATGCTTGTGTAAGGTAGGATGTGAGAATAAGTGTGTCAATCAATATACCTTCATGTACCTGTTTTGTTTTTTCATCACTTTTATAGCTGTAACAATATCTGGGTATAATTAGATAAGCTAACAAAAGTAATTGTATTGTACTAAAATGAGATTTGGTTATTGATCATGCATACTGAAATATACATTTATTGCCATGGTTACCGATTCTAACCGAATTTCTCGTATATAACTGTTGTTAGTTGTTACAGCAAGAATGTATCATTCTAATACTGCAGTATTTTGTTACAAGGCTTCTAAGCGACAGTTTGCACCTTCTCAGCATTGTGCTAAATCTCTGACAGGGAATTCTAGAAGCCAACATTTGCTCAATAAAGAAATATAGCTGTCATGAAGAAGTTAAATGCATTAGTAGTTCTAATTCTTTACAAAGGTCTATAAATCAGGTTTCTCTTTTCGGCTTCTTAGGGTGATAATGACTGTTTGTACCAAACTGGTTTCATGGGAAGTCTATTTTAGAGACAGTTAAGAAAGTAAATTTTGATGAGATTTTTTTTTTCAAGTTTGCAACAGTGGACAGTTAGAGATGTTCATTAATGTTATTGTGACAAAACTAATTACGTTATATATATTGAGAGAAAAACAGAGTTTAACTGTCATATTAAATGAGTTTCGGCAAATAAGAGGAATGACAAAACAATTAAGTATGAGATGAATTTTTTCTTATTTTGTCAGGGATTCTTATTTCCTAGTAATGGTTGCACTTAAAACGTTTTGTAAAATTGTTAATGTTTCTTCAGCAAAAACATTGCCACCCCGTACAGCGGCCCCTCTCCCGCCAAATTTACAACTACAAGCGATCTACTCATTTACTGCGGGATTAGAGAATCAGCTGACTTTTGTCGAGGGAGATCTTATCACAGTTATGGGCGAGAACTCTGAAGGCTGGCAATATGGACAAAACGTAAATTCACAAAAGTAAGTCATGTGGCTTAATAAATTGCTGACATAGCTTTTTGTCTGAATCAAACCTACTATATGTTTGACCCATTTGAATATTTTGTCCTTACAAATGTATATTATAAAACTTGTTTATTCCACTGTGAACAGTTGGGAGTAGTTTTAATTAGTCACTAATTAATAATTAATTGCATAGTCTTTTTGTTAAATAATCAATGATTAATTAAGTAGTGAGTAATACAACAACATGTATACAGTAGTTGTAGATAAAGTAGACAACACTATAAATGTACAATTTTGTTACATCATACTACTGTGTAATTAAAACCTGTATATGTCTTTTGATAAGCTGAGCTATGTTAGTGCATCAATCTCATTGGAGGAGATAGGGGGCATCACCCTAAACTTTGACTGGCATGTTTGAAAGGTATGACAATGAGAGCTAAAAGTGGTCAAGATTTTGCTCGCTTACATTTGCAAACAATATTTCAATATTTATACAACCAAGGTAAGGTGAACAAAGATGAAGTTTGCATGTTTAACATCTCTGGATACGGTGTAAGTGAATGTAACAATAAAACTGCCAAATTCTGGCCCCAAGTGACCCTAAATCCTGGTTCCTAGTCTCAATTTCACTGCTTTCATTAAATTTTGTAAATTTATTATATGTGACTTGTTGTTTGTTGAAGGTAATAAGTCACCGTATGCATACAAATATAGATGCAAATAGCCGTATAATGTGTTTTTTTTGTAAATGCTGACAGTAAAGTACATATAATGGTAACAGATGGCCGTGTGTGTGATATATGGTGTGAATTTACCAATACTGTTGATCCATTCTTCTTTGTAATAGCCAAATTTTTATGGATGTTTGATAATATAATTTCTCACAGTTGCTTCCAGATAATGTTTTCAGCATTTCAGCTGTAACACCAATATACAAGTTATTAATTATTACCAGTAATATGGGATTTATTCTCTTTGTTTTGAGTACTTGGCATTGTGATTGTTTGTGTGGATATGGTCACAATTGAGAAAACAGTAGACACTTGATGCAGGTCTTCACAATATCAATAGCCAATTCTAAACACGCAACACAGGTCTTCACAATATCAATAGCCAATTCTAAACACGCAACACAGGTCTTCACAATATCAATAGCCAATTCTAAACACGCAACACAGGTCTTCACAATATCAATAGCCAATTCTAAACACGCAACACAGGTCTTCTCAATATCAATAGCCAATTCTAAACACACAACACAGGTCTTCACAATATCAATAGCCAATTCTAAACACACAACACAGGTCTTCACAATATCAATAGCCAATTCTAAACACACAACACAGGTCTTCACAATATCAATAGCCAATTCTAAACACACAACACAGGTCTTCACAATATCAATAGCCAATTCTAAACACACAACACAGGTCTTCACAATATCAATAGCCAATTCTAAACACACAACACAGGTCTTCACAATATCAATAGCCAATTCTAAACACGCAACACAGGTCTTCACAATATCAATAGCCAATTCTAAACACACAACACAGGTCTTCACAATATCAATAGCCAATTATAAACACACAACACAGGTCTTCACAATATCAATAGCCAATTCTAAACACACAACACAGGTCTTCACAATATCAATAGCCAATTCTAAACACACAACACAGGTCTTCACAATATCAATAGCCAATTCTAAACACGCAACACAGGTCTTCACAATATCAATAGCCAATTCTAAACACACAACACAGGTCTTCACAATATCAACAGCCAATTCTAAACACGCAACACAGGTCTTCACAATATCAATAGCCAATTCTAAACACACAACACAGGTCTTCACAATATCAATAGCCAATTCTAAACACGCAACACAGGTCTTCACAATATCAATAGCCAATTCTAAACACGCAACACTCACTTTGGTCTCTTTTTACCTGTTGTCTGTGAATGTTAATAAGCTTCTATTTTGGCTGCTTTAAGAATGTTTTCAGAGTTACTTTCCAGTATTAAATTTGGACAAGCTACTTCATCACATGCCCATAGCAACCCTGAGGAAAACAGAGGCAAGTTAAAATATCCTCTAGTTCCAAAAAATCATTTTGTAATGATTATCGTTTTAACATAATTCTCTTGCAGACTTGGCTGGTTCCCATTGTCCTTTACACAGCCGATAACCAGCAATGGTAGAATCAGCCCGGATTTCAAAATGAGGTTTGCAAATAACTTTATAAACAAAACATTGTAGAGTAGAAAATATAGATACATTGTACATTAAATATTGATCCTTATTGTCTGGTTATAGCAGTTTTGATGGACTAAGCCAGAGACTTGGCGATGAAGAAAACATAAAGATGATGGGAAACAAGTTGATGTTTTTGCAGGTTACCAATGTCCCACATCATTTCTTTATAAGTAAATGTCTAATGTTATACTTGTCATCATGACCCTTGACTTTCATAGAACAAAACATGTGACATAGTTATTACATTTTTAACCAGGTTTTTGAAAAAAACCAGGTTATTAGAATGGTGTGTGTCGTTGGGCGGGCAGGCGGCTGGGCGGGCGGCTGGGCGGGCGTCAAACTGGGTGGTTTCCAGCGAATAACTTGAGTTCTGTTGATCATATTGACACCAAACTTGGTGTATAGTAAGAACATGTGGAGAGCTCGCTTGGGATTGCTTTTGGGTTGGGTCCGACAAAGGTCAAGGTCACCGTACCTGAAAATAGCAATTTGGTTTCCGGCGAATAACTTGAGTTACATTAATCATATTGACATCAAACTTGGTGTATAGTAAGAACATGTGGAGAGCTTGCTTGGGATTGCTTTTGGACCCGTTCTGACGAAGGTCAAGGTCACCATTACTAAAAATAGCAATTTGGTTTCTGGCGAATAACTTGAGTTTCGTTGAACATATTGACATCAAACTTTGTGTATAGTAAGAACAAGTGGAGAGCTCGCTTGGGGTTGCTTTTGGACTCGTTCTGCCAAAGGTCAAGGTCACCGTTACTAAAAGTACCAATTTGGTTTCCGGCAAATAACTTTAGATTTGTTGGTCATATTGACATCAAACTTGGTGTATAGTAAGAACATGTGGAGAGCTCGCTTGGGATTGCTTTTGGAATCGTTTCGTCAAAGGTCAAGGTCACCTTTACTAAAAATTGCAATTTGCTCTCCGGCTAATAACTTTAGATTTGTTTGTCATATTGACATCAAACTTGGTGTATAGTAAGAACATGTGAAGATCTCGCTTGGGATTGCTTTTGGGTTCGTTCCGTCCAAGGTCAAGGTCACTTAAAATTTAAAAATCAGTTTCCACTTAATATCTTCGCTATCGTGGGTGTATTGACATCGAAGTTGTTGTATAGTTGTTGCATATATATAAAGTATATCTAAGTGTGAGTTTGTATGCATATGTATCACCTCTGGCACCTTTGCAGCATTGATGATCATCATGTATTCATTATACAAATAGAGCCTTGGTTATAAATAACTATGTACTAAAACCTGGTTTGGGGGCATTGCCCATTTCTTGTTTTACTTACATTTAACTTATGTTGTAAGTATCTTTATGAAACGCACCCAGATGCCTCTGTCTGTAGAAACTGTATCAGTCTATTTTTCTGACCGTGGGACAAATTAAGAAGTTACTGATATATTGACGTTATATAATTGTTGCTGAGATCCTTTTTATTAAGTGATATTTTTTTATTTTAAATTATTTTTCACAGTCAAAATCAGAGGTATAAAAGTATGGGTGATTTACTGGATAGTCGGTCATTGTCTGAGTACACACATCATTATGACGAAACACCAGGTAACCAGCGGCGACCGAAGTCTTTGTATGAGGGTCCACAGCCCGGAACAACTGTCCCTCAGGTATATTCAAAATCATTTACCAGAAAAGCTTATATCCAATAATATCCTATGCACATATATACTGTATATGAACACTGCTATACGATTTCCAACCTCTTCTTTAAGTGACGTCATTTCCAGAAAACGTCACAATTGTGACGTCACCATGTTCTGAAAGTAAGCAATATTTGCCCCATATGGCAATATGAAAAAGTGACCATATATGGAGTAAATATTGTTTCCTGCTTGCAAATAGTGACATCATATGTTGCGTTCTCTTGAAATGACGTCATTTACAGAAGAGGTTGTAAATCCCATAGTAACGCTCATATATAAAAGGGGCACAACTCCTGTCACATTAATGCTGATCTTCCGCTGTTTTTTATAGTATGTTTTGCTTGTCCATGGTTATAAAGTTTTATTTATAAAAGCTCAATCCAATCCTGCCAATTGTCAGGCCAGTAAATCAAAGTTTGTATGTTTCTTATCCATTTACTACAAATCAGGTAGGATAATTTCAGAGTAGAAACAAACAAATTATAAGGTTGGCCTATCTGTTTGTTTTATTTGTTTTACTGGCTGTTTAAATATAATAAATGAGTTTGTACCAGGAAATTTATTGTTTGTTTATGTTTTATGATGTCATTGTTACACGTTGTTGCAGACAATGTTTTTGCTTCTCTACCAATTTTTGCGTTGACAGGAAATAAATAATGACTTGGATACAAATTTTATGTGTCTTTGACGTGGTAATTGTCAAGTTTGAAGCAACATGCATCAAAATGTTTTTTCATTGGTCTGTTTTGTTAGACTGGTCTTAAAATACTTGTCTTTCTTGGCTCCAATGTTATGTAATGTTGACACGATATTTAACCAAAAAAATTGTTTCAAAAACTTGATAAATACTTTGTGACAGTTATGTTGCTGTAAATACTTCACATATCCTATACTGCTACATGCGTCTGCTTCATTCTTGAATGAATCCATGTTTTCTTGTTTAATACTTTCTCCATTGTTTTTCTTGTGTATAAAAAATCATATGTCAATGACAACATTGTTTTTTTTATTTACTTTTCAAAATATTTGTTTATTTGCGTAAATCATTGATTTACTGGTATGTGTTAAATCTTAATCTTCTGAAACTCTTACAATGATTTTACAAACATTTGTAGTGGTGATAAAAACTGTTTATGAAATGCAAATGGACTTTATTTAAACACTCCTGAGCTATTTTAATTTATGCATATTTAAAAAATCTTGGACCAATTTATGCCATGTTTATTTTGTAATGACAACAGGTTTGAGTCTGCGACCGCTATGGCAACTGCACTTACTGTGACTTTACTGACTTGGTCGACGCAGTGCTGCAGTTGGTAGAGTCACAGGGTTAGAAGCAGTTGGCTCTGGGGTTATGAGACTGAATCCTGTACAGGTCTAAAATTTCCAAAATCTAAAAAAGTAGTTTTAAATGTAATGTCAATAAGACTTATAAGAATATCAAATGTATTAAACTGTTACTATAAAACCCATGTTCAGTTAGTATTTTATAACCACGAAATGATATTTATATTCCTTTCTTAAATGTACCATCATAATTGAGTCTTTCTGTTTCTTTACATTTTTTTAGGTGGATGGTATAATTCATGACTTTATATTTTAAAATGTTAACATGCTTGCTGTTTGGTTTCAGGTAGTCGGACCCCTGGTCCCTGTTCAAACGACCTTCAACCCAGCCTCTCCCTACTCACCTTACCCCATCTACTCCCCGTCACAGGCCCCAGACTGTGACAACATCTACCAATATATACACACAACACCAGATAGCTCACAACAGGTACCAGTCAACATGGTATCCCAGCATGCACTCTGCAGACCGTCTGCTTGTTAAATTTTGTACCAAATTATATTGTGATACTTTACGTATTCTATGTTGTTCTTGTGTTCCAGGTTTCCAGTGAAGTGTGGTACCCACTGATAAATTTAGAATTGGCAAAATGTGCATCTAGATTTAGCTATACAATCTGTGCTTTTATGTCATAGTTGCATTTGGGCTTTGACAACCTTTGGCTTAGAACTGTATTAAAATTTTAATGCATTCACTATCTTACATGTGGACATAGAATGACCGTATCCTTAAAAGTTGTATTTCAATTCCATCTGTGAAAATTTATAGATCCTCAACAAGTTATACATGTAATAAACAAAACGCTTCGATCTACATGTTTTTAACTAAAAAATATTTCATTTGTGTGCATTTTTTAGTTTTATTACTGGTTATATAGTTTATATAATACTCTGAGTCATAAATTGCCTGCCGCCAAGAATGCAATCCACTTAAGTAGTACGTATGCATACTTCTTTAAGTTACTATACATCAAGAATAATAACTTATGATGCCAAAAAGAACAAATTAGTATCATGTTGTGATGTGTTTTCCAAATGTTGTTGTCTTCAAGTTTCCAGTCAGAGTTAACTCCCTTCTAGTTATTGTACTTTTTAACAATTGACCAACTTTGTGTCATTTTTCGGCTGTATAACATTGATTTTGACCTACATTTTTGACCAACCAAATGATGTCATTAAAATCTGACCAATCATATTTTCACCCAAGAGGCACCAAACGAGTTTTCATTAACCCAAGAAGCACCAAATTGGGTTTTCGTAAGATGTGCGTTCGTTAGCAGTTTGAATTTTGCTGGTACATGTAGAAGTAAATATGTTTAAGCATGTATATATATAAAATGACCCTGATAAGAAGGTCCATGATTATGGTATATATAAATCCGAGTTAATTTTTTGTAAGGATTTATTTTTCAACATGTTGCCAAAAACATTATTTCATTTAACATACCAGACATTATTCTGTCACCGCCATATCTCTTTTTTTAAAGATATTTCTTGTTTCTAATTCCTAACTTGTAGTATGGCTTTGATGAAAATATGGTTTCTAAAACAAGGAGCAATTCTTTGCCATGATGAAAGTTCTGACATTTTTTTACTCCCCTTCTTGTTGTATTGAAACTTTCCGTTTCCAATTTGTGACATTTTTGGTAATTCGTACATATTGTGAGTGAATCCTTCCATTTTTTTGTATATTTCATTAAATATTTTTAAGACAACAAATTAAGCGTAAATTATGAAAATATGAATATATGATGTGTTTATTGAACAAATATGTTGTATTGTTGTCATAATATTTTGTTATTGGAAAACACATTGTACTAAATGTATTGTCTGTAGGTATTGAGTTAAGCAATCTAAAAGTTTTGTGTAATTCTCAGAAACGATTACATGCACTGAGCAAATAGGCTGAAGCTTGACAACATTTGTTGTTTATTTTGTTAATTTCTTTAAATAGATAATTTTCATCATTTTTTTATTATTTGCATTTTTAATGTCCTAATATTTTCAGCAAGATGTAGCTTTTAAACTTTATAGTGCTGTATTGAGGGTTTGCTGTAAAACTGTTCTAACTCAGGTTTTATAAAGAAGGAGTTACATTTTTTTATGCTAAACCCCCAATATAATAATGTGTGGGAATGTAAATTTCATTAGCATGTATGTTATTACTAATTTTTTACTAATTTTTATTTTAGCTACACAGCCTGTATTCAAGGAGGAACACGTCGCCACAACACACTCCCAGCATCTATTCCTCATATGGCAGACCCATTCAGGACTCGCATGAGGGTGCTGCCACCATTTATAGCCCGCATATGTCTCCCCCGCTCCCCCCACCCCCATCTCCCCCGCCAATCTCCGCACATCCCCACTACCACCATGGCACATCAAGCTCGCAGTTGCATGCTCGAGCCAACACCCTCCCAGCAAACACCACAGGTTTACGAGGTATGACAGGACCACCTCCAGCACCTCAGGGACCACCTCCAGCCCCGCCCTTGCCCCCACCCCCTCCAATGCATAATGTACCCCCGGCTCCTCCAGCCCCGGGTACAAATATGGGTATTGACTCATCTTCGTCACTTCTTTCCCAGCAGAGTTCATATGTAGCAAGCAATTCTCACATGTCTACGTCGGCATCTCCAGCACGATATGCAAGCCCAGCAAGACAACAGCCCAGCCATCCTCCACCACCGATACCAAACCATGATCGAAGTCTTGAACACCACGATGCTGAGATTGAGGAAAACGTCGAGTAAGTACACTGTAAATACAATGATATTAGATGGCATGAAATGTCCTGGTTTTATTCAGGAATGTGAATGCTGAATTATTGTATTCTAATTCTTCTTTATATTCTGATATCCTTTGCACAGATTAAATATTTTTCAAAATACAAAGTTGGTTGTTTCAATTGTGGATGAGAATGTGGCTGCAGTATAGAACGTGTGAAACTTTATAGTCAGTTTCAGAAGATATGTGACATCTGGTAATCTGTACAATGTACAGACTGGTTCTTCAAGGGTTTTCAATATCGATTATAAAATTATTTTTTATATAATAAAAGTATGAATTTTACTGTTTACCTTTGTTTATAGTAAACAAATAAACTTGCATAATTTTGTAAATGAATGAATTATCAATTACTAAAGATAAAACTAAAGTCATCGGAGATGATCACAATAGTTTATGTCAAACTCTTGATATATCACAATAGTTTATGTCAAACTCTTGATATATCACAATAGTTTAGGTCAAACTCTTGATATATCACAATAGTTTATGTCAAACTCTTGATATATCACAATAGTTTATGTCAAACTCTTGATATATCACAATAGTTTATGTCAAACTCTAGATAGATCACAATAGTCTATGTCAAACTCTTGATATATCACAATAGTTTATGTCAAACCCTTGATAAATCACAATAGTTTATGTCAAACCCTAGATAGATCACAATAGTTTGTGTCAAAATCTCTATAGATCACAATAGTTTATGTCAAACTCTCGATAAATCACAACAGTTTATGTCAAACCCTAGATAGATCACAATAGTTTATGTCATACTCTCGATAGATCACAATAGTTTATGTCAAACTCTAGATATATTACAATAGTTTGTGTCAAACCCTAGATAGATCACAATAGTTTATGTCAAACTCTAGATATATTACAATAGTTTGTGTCAAACCCTAGATAGATCACAAAAGTTTATGTTAAACTCTTGATATATCACAATAGTTTGTGTTAAACTCTCGATATATCACAATAGTTTATGTCAAACCCTCAATAGATCACAATAGTTTATGTCAAACTCTCGATATATCACAATAGTTTGTGTCAAACCCTAGATATATCACAAAAGTTTATGTCAAACTCTAGATAGATCACAATTGTTTGTGTCAATCTCTCGATAGATCACAATAGTTTATGTCATACTCTAGATATATCACAATAGTTTATGTCAAACTCTCGATAGATCACAATAGTTTGTGTCAAACTCTCGATAGATCACAATAGTTTGTGTCAAACTCTCGATAGATCACAATAGTTTGTGTCAAACTCTCGGTAGATCACAATAGTTTATGTCAAACTCTCGTTAGATCACAATAGTTTATGTCAATCTCTCGATAGATCACGATAGTTTGTGTCAAACTCTCGATAGATCACAGTAGTTTGTGTCAAACTCTCGATAGATCACAATAGTTTGTGTCAAACTCTAGATATATCACAATACTTTGTGTCAAACTCTAGATAGATCACAGTAGTTTGTGTCAAACCCTAGATAGATCACAATAGTTTATGTCAAACTCTAGATATATCACAATACTTTGTGTCAACTCCTAGATAGATCACAATAGTTTATGTCAAACTCTAGATATATCACAATACTTTGTGTCAAACCCTAGATAGATCACAATAGTTTATGTCAAACTCTAGATAGATCACAATACTTTGTGTCAACTCCTAGATAGATCACAATAGTTTATGTCAAACCCTAGTTAGATCACAATAGTTTATGTCAAACCCTAGATATATCACAATACTTTGTGTCAACTCCTAGATAGATCACAATACTTTGTGTCAAACCCTAGTTAGATCACAATAGTTTATGTCAAACTCTAGATATATCACAATACTTTGTGTCAAACCCTAGATAGATCACAATAGTTTGTGTCAAACTCTAGATATATCACAATACTTTGTGTCAACTCCTAGATATATCACAATACTTTGTGTCAAACTCTAGATATATCACAATACTTTGTGTCAACTCCTAGATATATCACAATAGTTTGTGTCAAACTCTAGATATATCACAATACTTTGTGTCAACTCCTAGATAGATCACAATAGTTTGTGTCAAACTCTAGATATATCACAATACTTTGTGTCAACTCCTAGATATATCACAATACTTTGTGTCAAACTCTAGATATATCACAATACTTTGTGTCAACTCCTAGATAGATCACAATAGTTTGTGTCAAACTCTAGATAGATCACAATACTTTGTGTCAACTCCTAGATAGATCACAATAGTTTGTGTCAAACTCTAGATATATCACAATACTTTGTGTCAAACCCTAGATAGATCACAATAGTTTGTGTCAAACTCTAGATATATCACAATACTTTGTGTCAACTCCTAGATATATCACAATACTTTGTGTCAAACCCTAGATAGATCACAATAGTTTGTGTCAAACTCTAGATAGATCACAATACTTTGTGTCAACTCCTAGATAGATCACAATAGTTTGTGTCAAACTCTAGATATATCACAATACTTTGTGTCAACTCCTAGATAGATCACAATAGTTTGTGTCAAACTCTAGATAGATCACAATACTTTGTGTCAACTCCTAGATAGATCACAATAGTTTGTGTCAAACTCTAGATATATCACAATACTTTGTGTCAACTCCTAGATAGATCACAATACTTTGTGTCAACTCCTAGATAGATCACAATAGTTTGTGTCAAACTCTAGATATATCACAATACTTTGTGTCAAACCCTAGATAGATCACAATACTTTGTGTCAAACTCTAGATATATCACAATACTTTGTGTCAACTCCTAGATATATCACAATACTTTGTGTCAAACCCTAGATAGACCAAGAAGCTCATTGATTTTACGATGTTTCATCATTATTTTTGCAGTTACAGAAAGAACCCGATGTTTGCGACTGTTTCACTGAGACAAACCAAAACCAACGACAGATCAGCACCAAAGCTTTGATTTAAAAAAAACTGTTAATATTTGTGAATGGGCAAAATATTGAATTCAAAGTTTGCTCCAATAGTTTGAAAACTGTCAAATTATTTTATGTTGCATTCTTCATTTTTCAACGATGCTGGTAAAACAGACAATGTTGTGTACTTAATTATCCGCAGTATCAACAATTCAGAAAAAGAACGCACAGTCTAATAATTGTTTACATTTGAAATTGTCATCAATTTGTTGTTAAATTTTATTATGGAAAACTTTCGAAAGTCACCAAAGTCACGGACATGACCCAAATTGTGTGGAATAAGTCTGGTAGTTGTGAACACTTTAAGCCATGATATAGAAATGGTGAGGGTGACAAATTGTTTATTTCTGTCACAAGTATGATAAGTCTGCTTGATAGTTTATTGTGGATTTGTCGAGATCCTTTGGAAGTTATATAGTTATGAATGACAGTTATAGATATGAGAGTTTTATCAAACTTGTATGCACCATCCTCACATCGGAAACAATTTCAAATTACATCTGTACATAGTTTTACTTGATTGTTAAAATGTTTTAAGTATTGTAAACAATTCCAAGCCAGTTTTACACATTTCAAGTTATTATTGCTATTTCTATTATGATTTTGTGTCAATTTCATCCATATTATTTAAGTAAATTTCTGATTATATAAGTTAAACTTTATTGTTACCAAGTAAGAAAATTATATTCTCAAAATTAAGTAATTTACATGACATTGTGTTCAAAACAATTTTATATCACAAATGATGTCACATACGTGTTATACCACAGGTGTATTATATTCGATAATTAAATGAATAAACTAAAAATGACATCACCCTACAACCTACTTACAGCAATCGCCACACAGACAAACTTTCCGTTAAAACTTGTACATAAAATTTATGATAAAAATATGTATTTGTAATTTATGATAAAATATTACATTGTGAATAAAATATTACATTGATAGTCATAAGTTACTGCATTGATTTCTCTTGTGAGGTTTTGTTCAATAGATTTTCATAAATTATGACCACTCATGCAATTTCCTCTATTTGTCGACACTTTCGGACTTTACTTTAGTATTACATGTACATGTACTATGTATTCATTTCTTGTATGGCAATTTTCCTTTTATGTGCACAATTCAAAACTGGGAAAAATATTACTTTCATGTTTTAGTGAAGTGTTGTTAAAGTTTAAGGCCAGTGTAGATTAATTGCTAAATTATTATTGTTTGTTTGCTTAAGACAGGGACAAAAGGATAATTGTTTCCATTTGATGAAAATTGATTTCTGTATCTCAGGTGTTATAGTCCTGCAGAGCCCTTTTTCTTCCTTTTGGTAAACTAGCATGAAAATAGGTGGAGTGTTGGTATGATTAACCAGCAATTAATTGATTGTGGCCTTAGATTTTTTTAAAGTAAATTCATCAACTTCGGAACAATGTTTACATAGAGCTTGTCTTGTTGATCTTACCAAGCATCATAAAAGGAAATGTATTGAAACAATGATTATTACATGTTTATCATTTCAGATGATAATTGTTTCAGAGGCCAAATAAAAAATATGTGTGGTTCAGAAAAATATGTGCGGTTCAGATAACATGGCCAAATATGTTAGAATCACATGGTTGGAAAATGCTTTTTATTACTTTTAATTTCTATCTGAAATAGATGCTGAGATTCATAAGGGAATGGTGAGGTTAATTCATATAGTCTTAAATACATGCACATTGTAAGGCAATAATTTTCAATTTAATTTCTAAACTAAAATCAGCTTTTTCCTTTATTCAACGGTTTTAAACTCCGTAGAAAATAAATATGACCGAGTTGTAGCTGGGGGACAGATATGCTACTTGACTGCATAGACTTCACCCTGACAGGAGCACTCTCCGCCCTGTAGGCATTCATGTGTATCCAGAGAACATGAAAACTCTCGGTCATTGTTCCTGACAGAACAAAATTTTACAATTCTTAGTCTCCAGAATTTATAAACATTTAGGATTGGCATGAAAAGCTAAGGTCTGTCTGGTTACCTAAACCACACATATTCTTTGATGGACCTAATTGTACAGTAAAGTTCAGCCTTACGACCGGTCCGAAAATGTGAACGTCCGCATAATACAACCACTTTATCTCGGACCTGATGTTTTTGTTCTTTAATTCAATGGTTGTGGGGTCCAAATTTACGACCATTGCAATTTCAAACTGGATGATTTCTAGTCCTATCTGATGTATGTTTTGCCCCAACGCTTTCAAATTTCATAATTATGATTTTGTTGCCCATTAATTTATTTTACTAACTTTTTTTGTCGTATTATCCAGCATGACTGATAACTTTCAGTCATCACAGGCAACATTTTGCTTCGATCTTGAGTATTCTTTTCAAACATGTGTAAGTGAATAATGTTAAAGGTCATGCTAATAATTTGGTGAAATATTACAATGAATATTTATGTTATCCATCTGTGTTTTATTTTTTCCTGAATATAGATTTCAAAATTCTTGTTTTAAGGGAGGTAATTCAAAATATTGAGAGACAGACATAGTATTGATTACTTCCCTTACATCATTCTACTGTTTTGAACTCTGAGATACATTACAAAACCATGTTTATTCAAAATGTGTCCAGCAAAATAAAAAAAATATACTGAGTGGGTTGTTAACTATGTGTGGAATATGTACTGATTTATTTCCACATGTTATTGACAAATTGTATTCATGACTCAATGAGATCATGCTATGTTCAAGCATGTTATATCCGTTTCAGTTTTATCTGTTTGATTGTTATCTATCTGTAATTGGATGTTTGTTTTGTAAACACGATCTCTGTGTTTCACCCGTCTACCATATTTGCTTTAATAAGAGCACCCTGACTGTTTCTCAGATTTGCATCATAAAACCATGTACACATGTACTATTTTGCAATTTCTGGAATAATGTTAACATTTTCAATCATAAATGAATTCATGAAACCTTTGCAAAATATTCAACCATTATAAGAATTGAATGCAGATCTTGTCCAGCAACAATAGTAATCTTATGTTTATATGTGGGTGGGGTACTCTTGATACTTGTGTTTTCCCAGCTGATGTGATAAAAAACTCATTTACCACAGTCCAATTTGTTGTAGATGGGTAAATACATAATATATCCTATATGAACAAATTGATTTTTTTTTTAAAAATGTATGTGAGTATGTATGTATATTTTATTGTTTTATTCATAAGAATAAGTTATGTGATAAAATTGTTAATTTTGAATGTATTCAAGTTCATTTTTTCTACATATGCAGTTATTGATTGTTCAGCCATGTACATGTACAGTGTATTGTGATAATGACAGATGGTTGGTCTTCAGTTATCAAATTTGTTATACCCCAGAAAGTGGGATATCAATATTCACCATACTTGTCCTGCATAACTCAACCAGCTCATTGCACAATGCTGACTTGGTTCCTATAATCCAGTATGATTATCAGGGACGATTTTGAAGTGTAAGCCAAGTGTGAGCATCGTATATGCGAAACGAGCAGCAACACTGTGAGGTAGGGGTAGCTGTGGGAAGGGGTCCTCCTCCCGCTGGTGGGAACTTTGAAAATTAGGAGGCAAATACTGCGTTTTCATGCTATATAATTACTGCGAAAGAATAAGATAAATTACAGTGGCAAACAACTGATATAATCAAGTGAATTTGCCCATAACCCCATCCTCCCCTCAGCCTTCATTTTTATTGCATTTTTTGGAACTTTTATTTTTTCACTTTATGATATGACAACTGATTTCTGAGGGAATGAGTGATAGCTCGTTTTGTTCTTGCTCTCTACAATAATGTATGGTGTATAATGTTGTCATGGTAATTATGTTTTTTACATTATTAAGAATGCGAAATTTGGGTTCCATGGCAGAAACATGATGGGAAGCCTGTTTTAGATCAGGTAATTTCTAAAAAATATAGGGGTTTGTCCAATATAGGGGCTGTTGCATTAATTAGGACAAGTACGGTATTTTTTATTTCTCAGAATGTGAATATCATGTGAATTATGATTATCTTGATATTGATCTAATGAAATGAATAAAAAAAATAAAAAGTAGAATATAAAGAATGTTATGATCGACCTCACAATTAGAGGGATGGGGTTAAAAATTATTATCAATGTCGTGTACCCTCTCACAATAAAGCCAGGTGCATAGCTACTTGTACACAAAATACACTGTTGTGTACACAAGATTATCAAAAATAGAAAATCGTGCCATAACCAACAGTTGAGCATTTGTATGCAGTTTGGATATATATTTTCTGAATATATAACGGTTCAAAATTTTCTGTATTGTTTGTGAAAATGTTACCAGATTGCAACAGAAACGTTCTAGAAAACAATTTTTTCTTGTGTATAATGCCCTCAGACCCCCCTAGATTGTTTGCTTACACATTCTACCAGCTCTGGCTACGCCACTAAAAGCTTCTTCGAAATGAATATGTTCATTATTCTTGAATACTATAGTTTAAGACTGGACTTTTCTGAAGTTAACAATTCAGTGTTTAAGCTTGTCACACACTTGTTTTGATATATTCTGTCCAATTCCCTGTGAAGTTGTAATTATTCCAATTATCTTAGAGGCCAAATTTACACTGGCTACATAGATACATAGAGTTTATTTTAAAATGTTATAAGAGTATTTACCTCATATTGAGTTGGTTTTCATAGATGTATATACAAAAATGTGTGTATTAGGCCATTCTTAAAAACGTGCTTATTAACTGTACCCTCACCATATTTTTGATTCTTCAATTTTTAGAATTTATTTGACTTTTTAGATGCAAAAGTCCTGCGAGCAAGAGCCAGATATAAATATGTCTTAGTTCCATTTTCTAGTGGATTGGTCAGGGTACCCCAAACCACAGGAGATTGTTATGAGTTCTCTCCCTTTCCCTTTATCCCTTTATATAATTTATGTGTATATATACTACTATGTATACATATGGTATATAAGGAATAAAGGGAGATGACCCTAGAAGGCATAAAGGGAGAACTCATAACCATCTCCTAAGCCCCAAACAAACACGTTTAAGGATGACCTTATATAAATTTTTATTACACACTTGTATGTATTGAACTTATTTCTAACCATCAGTGTATTACAAATGTCATTTTATGTTTTAAATTATTGTATAATAGAATTATATCCATATATACTGGTATATATATGTTATTATAATGTTAACCATATTGTTGTATTATTGCAAAATGCTTGTTTGTTCAAATAAAATATCTTGGACCATTTCAAGCTTCTCTTCTATGGACTGCCTTCCAGTGTGTAACATGGCATGCTCTCTATTCATGCTGAGTAACATTTGAAATCATAGTCTAGCGCGATAACATGAGGGCCAAGATTGTCCAATACCTCTCACCTGATCTAAAATTGATAAAGAAACACATTCTGACAAATTTTCAAGATGAGTGGATGCAAAATGTGACTACTAGAGTGTTCACATACTTGTCCTTTTATTTCACCCGGTGACCTAGTTTTACCACCCAAGTAACCCACTTTCGAACTTATCACATAGATTACATCAAGACAAACACATTCTGAATGATTTTCTTGTTGATTGTGTGTCATTTGGCCCCTAGCGTGTTGACAACGTTTTTCTATATTTTGACCGGGTGACCTAGTTTTGACCCCTCCTGACCCAGTTTCAAACTTGACCTGAAATTCATCAAGATGAACATGCATGCCAATTTTCAGAATGATGGTTTAGATAGATTCTTTTATTTCCTCCATGCATTGAGAGCAAAGAAGATAATAATGTATGGTGTATAATGTTGTCATGGTAATTATGTTTTTTGCAAAGTGTGGCTTCTAGTGTGTTCACAAGGTTTTGCTGTTTATTTGACATAGTGACGTGGTTTTTGACCCCACGTGACCCAGTTTCGAAGCTGATCTAGAGTTCATAAATACAAACATTTTGACCAAGTTTCTTGAGGATTGGTTAAAAGTTGTGCCTCTTTCGTGTTCACAAGTAAATGCTGGCAGACGACTGACGGACGGCGGATAATTGTTGATCACAATACATGTACAATGTTTTAGCTAAAACGACTGCATAGTGGAAAGATATGGTGGCATATTACTGCCACCAGTGAGCATGATGGCGTTCGCGAATTGTTTCGTGTTAACCACTTAATTATTGCGATAATTATCTAGCTATCTAGTTAATATTCGTGATACATTTTCGGTAAGATAAATATCATAAGACTAGAAACAGACTTGAAAGTGCCCAGAACTGCCACCTCTTAACGTTTTATGATGTATTACACCAGATTTAAGTGGTAACACGAATCTTATTTAGTTGACCACTTATTATGTTACTTAATAACTCAAATTCGCGAATTTCACTTAAGATTCGTGTTACCACTTATTCATAAATGCATTTTCGCAAGATCAATCAAATGTACGTGTACAATTACTAAGGAAAGAGAAATTTGGGCAGAAAACTGGTTTACATGAACTTAGTGGTGTCAAATATCTGTATTGTATTGGCACATGTTTGTTTCCATACTTTATACATCAAACGATACATAATCTTCAACATACTTTGGTCTTGGTGTCTGATCCATCTGTTGGGCGTGTGTTATACTTTTCATTAATGCAGTGCACAATAGGATGTTGATACATACATGTAGTTACAAACAACACAATTTCGCTTTTGAAAATGAGAAGTCCATGTGAATAATACATCAGTCTTCAAATCGGATCCATTGCAGTTTACTTAAAAGCTTCATGCCTTATAAACGCATCCGTATGAAGTCACAGTTAATAACCTGTAAATGGATATAAGCATGAAATATTGATAGATCTTGTTAGTTGTGACACAAATTGATGCAATTATAGTGTAACACTTGAATTCATAATGCCAGTGTGTCGATCGAAACGATTGTCATTGAATGCGTATTGTCGAAACGTCTGTGGAAAGGACAGCTAACGAATTTGTGTACAGAAAAAAGGTATGTGGGACACAGAATTTGTAAGGCCACTGACAATGGTGGATAAAGAACAGTAAGGTGGTCTGAATGTATGTTTGTCAATCAATCAATCAATCAATCAATCAATCAATCAATCAATCAATCAATCAATCAATCAATCAATCAATCATTCATTCATTCATTCATTCAATCAATCAATCAATCAATCAATCAATCAATAAGGATAATGTCATTAGGAGCAAGGTCAGGACTGTAGGGAGAATGTTGTTACTAGGAATAAGGTCAGGACTGTAGGGAGGATGTTGTTACTAGGAACAAGGTCAGGATTGTAGGGAGAATGTTGTCACTAGGAACAAGGTCAGGACTGTAGGGAGGATGTTATCAATAGGAGCAAGGTCAGGACTGTAGGGAGGATGTTGTTACTAGGAGCAAGGTCAGGACTTTAGGGAGGATGTTGTTACTAGGAGCAAGGTCAGGACTGTAGGGAGGATGTTGTTACTAGGAACAAGGTCAGGAATGTAGGGAGAATGTTGTCACTAGGAACAAGGTCAGGACTGTAGGGAGGATGTTGTTACTAGGAACAAGGTCAGGACTGTATGGAGAATGTTGTTACTAGGAACAAGGTCAGGACTGTAGGGAGGATGTTGTAAAGTTGTCCACTTGTATGACTTCAACAAATCCTTTGTTTTGGTGGCGGTTTGTGCTGGGGCATTAATGTGCAAAAGAACCACATTCTGCATCCGACGTATTGGTATCAGAATAGAAAATTTGTGAGACCATTTGGAACATAATGGTTCATTCTAATGCCCTTATAATCTCAAAACATAATGGTCACGATTTTTTCTAGCTGAAAGTGACCGATTTGAACTTATTATGGGTCGAGGGGTAAAAGTGTCCTTTGCCTATATTTCGTGACCTTTGTTTCAAGAGGAGCGCATTTTTATAAATTCTTGTTCACATTAATTGTTAATCTTAAACTAAGCATAATGTAATAGTCATTGAGATACTAACTTAAAATTCAAGTTTAAGCTATTTCTTCAGAAGGGATAGATTTTTCCACTGTGGAACGCACGTTATATAAATGTTCATTAATAAATGTCAAGACTCAATGCATACACGTATTGTTTAAAAAATATTTATTTTCACTTCAATTAAGATGTCCAAGATCTTTTGAGACAAATCAAAGCCATCAGTTAACATAAGGGGTCGTGCCTCTTATTTGGAATGTTTTAAGAGAAAAGAGTATGCCCCATCTACATGTTGTACCAACTGTGCATAATTTCACAAGTACTTACAAATTGTTTACTGTATTTCACGTGAATTTTGCTCATATGTCCTCGTTTTTTCTCTCATTTGTTAGCTTACAGTGTACGAATATCTAAACATTTAACAAATTTGTTACAATTCATTTCAATTAGATTTTGGTTTGAAGCATTGTATACTAGAATCACCCCCAAGTTCACTCCAAGTGAAACCCAGTACCTGTGTTTATTTATTATCAGATGTGACCGTGACCTTGACCCTGGTTGTCTAGACGTTCTCCGCGTGAAGCGGTCACCATCAGTATCACACCCTCTTATACCCCACTAGTGCAGTCAAACGTAAATTAAGCCCATTCATTATTACGATCGTATTTTTCCTTACTTATTTAAACTCGACAATCAGACCACCTCAGAAAAAACGATTTTCTAGGCAACATGACCTGGCGTATAATTTGCCTGTTTCTAAGTCAATCAATATATCTGGGTAGGCGCTTTCATATGTTTGCATAAACAGTTATTTATGTTACATCTACAGTCGACATTGTTCCGAATACGAGACAGCTTTTAAAACGACTATCGATTAATTTCGACAGACGTACTTTCGAAGGACGAATTGAAGTTTTTAGTTGTAGTAATATTAAGTCAACAATACAAGTTTGCATTTCCAGAGGTGCGGTATTTCGACATTTTTGTTGCAATGTACAGACAACTGCATTTTTCCTCACGGCTGCTTCACTCCCACATGAGAATTTATTTGTCATTTTGTGCTTTGACCGTAAGCTAATCACTTATATTTTTCTTTTCTGAGAATCAAAACAATACTCGTTTTTCTATAAATAAAAAATATATAAATACATTAATTTGCAAAACCTCCAACAAGGAAATGCATGTATATCTACTTGTGAACTCTATTCTTAAGTTTGCAAATACATGTAATTAGATTCAGATTAATGTTTTTTCCGTTACTTTCTTGTATCTTCATTCAAGTGTTCATGTGATCGTCTGCACCATTGTGACGTTTTCTCATACTTTGTTTCCTGGGTGACGCGTGATTACATGTATTGATGAATGAACAGTCTGGTCTGAAGTTAACAATTCAGTGTTTAAGTTTGTCACACTTGTTTTGATATTTATATCATCATATTCATATTCTGTACGATTCCCTGTGAAGTTGTAATTATTCCAATTATCTTAGAGGCCAAATTTACACTGGCTACATAGATACATAGAATTTATTTTAAAATGTTATAAGAGTATTTACCTCATATTGAGTTGGTTTTCATAGATGTATATAAAAAATGTGTGTATTAGGCCATTCTTAAAAACATGCTTATTAACTGTACCCTCACCATATTTTTGATTCTTCAATTTTTAGATTTTATTTGACTTTTTAGATGCAAAAGTCCTGCGAGCAAGAGCCAGATATAAATATGTCTCAGTTCCATTTTCTAGTGGATTGGTCAGGGTACCCCAAACCACAGGAGATTGTTATGAGTTCTCTCCCTTTATCCCTTTATATAATGTATGTGTATATATACTACTATGTATACATATGCTATAGAAGGAATAAAGGGAGATGACCCTAGAAGGGATAAAGGGAGAACTCATGACCATCTCCTAAGCCCCAAACAAACACGTTTAAGGATGACCTTATATAATTTGTTGTTACACACTTGTATGTATTGAACTTATTTCTAACCATCAGTGTATTACAAATGTCATTTTATGTTTTAAATTATTGTATAATAGAATTATATCCATATATACTGGTATATATATGTTATTATAATGTTAACCATATTGTTGTATTATTGCAAAATGCTTGTTTGTTCAAATAAAATATCTTGGACCATTTCAAACTTCTCTTCTATGGACTGCCTTCCAGTGTGTAGCATGGCATGCTCTCTATTCATGCTGAGTAACATTTGAAATCATAGTCTAGCGCGATAACATGAGGGCCAAGATTGTCCAATACCTCTCACCTGATCTAAAATTGATAAAGAAACACATTCTGACCAATTTTCAAGATGAGTGGATGCAAAATGTGACTACTAGAGTGTTCACATACTTGTCCTTTTATTTCACCCGGTGACCTAGTTTTACCACCCAAGTAACCCACTTTCGAACTTATCACATAGATTACATCAAGACAAACACATTCTGAATGATTTTCATGTTGATTGTGTGTCATTTGGCCCCTAGCGTGTTGACAACGTTTTTCTATATTTTGACCGGGTGACCTAGTTTTGACCCCTCCTGACCCAGTTTCAAACTTGACCTGAAATTCATCAAGATGAACATGCATGCCAATTTTCAGGATGATGGTTTAGATAGATACTTTTATTTCCTCCATGCAGTGAGAGCAAAGAAGATAATAATGTATGGTGTATAATGTTGTCATGGTAATTATGTTTTTTGCAAAGTGTGGCTTCTAGTGTGTTCACAAGGTTTTGCTGTTTATTTGACATAGTGACGTGGTTTTTGACCCCACGTGACCCAGTTTCGAAGCTGATCTAGAGTTCATCAATACAAACATTTTGACCAAGTTTCTTGAGGATTGGTTAAAAGTTGTGCCTCTTTCGTGTTCACAAGTAAATGCTGGCAGACGACTGACGGACGGCGGATAATTGTTGATCACAATACATGTACAATGTTTTAGCTAAAACGACTGCATAGTGGAAAGATATGGTGGCATATTACTGCCACCATTGAGCATGATGGCGTTCGCGAATTGTTTCGTGTTAACCACTTAATTATTGCGATAATTATCTAGCTATCTAGTTAATATTCGTGATACATTTTCGGTAAGATAAATATCATAAGACTAGAAACAGACTTGAAAGTGCCCAGAACTGCCACCTCTTAACGTTTTATGATGTATTACACCAGATTTAAGTGGTAACACGAATCTTATTTAGTTGACCACTTATTATGTTACTTAATAACTCAAATTCGCGAATTTCACTTAAGATTCGTGTTACCACTTATTCATAAATGCATTTTCGCAAGAACAATCAAATGTAAGTGTACAAATTACTAAGGAAAGAGAAATTTGAGCAGAAAACTGGTTTACATGAACTTAGTGGTGTCAAATATCTGTATTGTATTGGCACATGTTTGTTTCCATACTTTATACATCAAACGATACAGAATCTTCAACATAGTTTGGTCTCGGTGTCTGATCCATCAGTTGGGCGTGTGTTATACTTTTCATTAATGCAGTGCACAATAGGATGTTGATACATACATGAAGTTACAAACAACAACGTTTTCGCTTTTGAAAATGAGAAGTCCCATGTGAATAATACATCAGTCTTCAAATCGGATCCATTGCAGTTTATTTAAAAGCTTCAATTCATGCCTTATAAACGCATCCGTATGAAGTCACAGTTAATAACCTGTAAATGGATATAAGCATGAAATATTGATAGATATTGTTAATTGTGACACAAATTGATGCAATTATAGTGTAACACTTGAATTCATAATGCCAGCGTGTCGATCGAAACGATTGTCATTGAATGCGTATTGTCGAAACGTCTGTGGAAAGGACAGTTGACGAATTTGTTAGAATATTGGGTCTGTGAACAGTGCTGACATTGTGTACAGAAAAAAGGTTTGTGGAACACAGAATTTGTTAGACCACTGACAATGGAGGTTAGAGAACAGTAAGGTGGTCTGAATGTATGTTTGATAGGAAGACAAAGAATAAGGTAAAACTTTTGATTGAAAGGTGGCCTTAATTTATATGGTTTAAACTGGAGAAAAGTAGGCCAGCGAATACAATCAATCAATCAATCAATCAATCAATCAATCAATCAATCAATCAATCAATCAATCAATCAATCAATCAATCAATCAATCAATCAATCAATCAATCAATCAATCAATCAATCAATCAATCAATCAATCAATCAATCAACCAACCAATCAATCAATCAATCAATCAATCAATCAATCAATCAATCAATCAATCAATCAATCAAAATTCCCTACCACAGACGCGATTATACATTACAATATGACTGTGACTTACAAACCTTCTTTAAGCAAAGTATGACGTGTTTTCTTTGAGAAACCAGAATTCACAAGTTCATAACAAAAATTTGAATCGTTTTTTTCCAGGAAGTGAAGTACGTGCATTCAGTACATTGATTAGACTTGTCATAATACTGACATTACAGTTCGGTACAAATAAAGCTGTTCGACCAAATCCTTTTATAATTCGTGGTCCATTTTCAAACAAATTCAATAATAGAGAATATTTTGTCATATCAAAAACATAATACTAATTTTAACAATTGTTTGGAAATATGATCTTTCGTGTATAGGTCCGTGTTACTACGCACGAATGAACAATACCGTGTATGTATTGAAAAAAAGCCTTATAAGTTGTAGCATGACAAATGCTTGTTAAGTTCCTAGGCTTGTTATTAAGTTCGAAGACATCAATGAGAGGAAAACGTCCTGCACATATTCAGAGAAAACAAAAAATGTCTTCTAAAAACTGTGCCAATAGTGTGGGAGTGTCATGATTCCCTCAGTGAACCAAGATGTAGCCCCATGTTAGAGTACTGATTTACAGCCCAATCAATCTCATTCTGTTGGCTTTTTTGTTTTCAGTAAGCATTTTCTTCAATTCTGGAACCAAACAAAAGTCACTCTGAGGAAGATCGCGACTGTAGGGAGGATGTTGTCACAAGGAACAAGGTCAGGTCTGTAGGGAGGATGTTGTCACCAGGACCAAGGTCAGGACTGTAGGGAGAATGTTGTCACTAGGAGCAAGGTCAGGACTGTAGGGAGGATGTTGCCACTAGGAGCAAGGTCAGGTCTGTAGGGAGAATGTTGTCACTAGGAACAAAGTCAGGTCTGTAGGGAGGATGTTGTCACTAGGAGCAAGGTCAGGTCTGTAGGGAGAATGTTGTCACTAGGAACAAAGTCAGGTCTGTAGGGAGGTTGTTGTCACTAGGAGCAAGGTCAGGTCTGTAGGGAGAATGTTGTTACTAGGAGCAAGGTCAGGACTGTAGGGAGAATGTTGTCACTAGGAACAAGGTCAGGTCTGTAGGGAGAATGTTGTTACAGCAAGGTCATGACTGTAGGGAGAATGTTGTTACTAGGAGCAAGGTCAGGACTGTAGGGAGAATGTTGTTACCAGGAACAAGGTCGGGACTGTAAGGAGAATGTTGTTACTAGCAACAAGGTCGGGACTGTAAGGAGAATGTTGTTACTAGCAACAAGGTCGGGACTGTGGGGAGAATGTTGTTACTAGCAACAAGGTCGGGACTGTGGGGAGAATGTTGTTTCTAGCAACAAGGTCGGGACTGTGGGGAGAATGTTGTTACTAGGAACAAGGTCGGGACTGTGGGGAGAATGTTGTTACTAGCAACAAGGTCGGGACTGTGGGGAGAATATTGTTACTAGGAACAAGGTCGGGACTGTGGGGAGAATGTTGTTACTAGGAACAAGGTCGGGACTGTGGGGAGAATGTTGTTACTAGGAACAAGGTCGGGACTGTGGGAAGAATGTTGTTACTAGGAACAAGGTCGGGACTGTGGGGAGGATGTTGCTACTAGGAACAATGTCGGGACTGTGGGGAGGATGTTGTTACTAGGAACAATGTCGGGACTGTGGGGAGGATGTTGTTGCTAGGAACAAGGTCGGGACTGTGGGGAGAATGTTGTTGCTAGGAACAAGGTCGGGACTGTGGGGAGGATGTTGTTACTAGGAACAAGGTCGGGACTGTAGGGAGGATGTTGTTACTAGGAACAAGGTCAGGACTGTAGGAAGGATGTTGTAGAGATGTCCACTTGTATGTCTTCAACAAATCCTTTGTTTTGGTGGCGGTTTGTGCTGGGGCATTATCGTTCAAGAGAACCACAATCTGCATCCGACGTATTGGTATCAGAATAGAAAATTTGTGAGACCATTTGGAACATAGTGGTTCATTCTAATGCCCTTATAATCTCAAAACATAATGGTCACGATTTTTTCTAGCTGAAAGTGACCGTTTTGAACTTATTAGGGGTCGAGGAACCAGCTCTCTCTCTTTTTTTTATAGACAACACCACTCGTTATCTATCCTATACACTCTACTTCGAAACGCAAATGGAGGTAACTGCAGCAAGGAGTTTGGTCACGACCGCCTCGGGATTTAGTAGAGCTGTTCATGGATTAGCTATTTTAGAATAGTTTAACAGAACAATTGCCTAAAAGTTACATTTTCATTGAAAATGTATATATACTGAAACGAAAAAGAAAGTGTGCACTTGGTTAGAGGGAATTTTTTTATACTTATAGAAGCAAAATATTGGCAAATTTGGTATCAAAATGTGCAAAAATGTATTGGCAACACGATGTTTTACTTTTAAGTGAAATTTGATAATTATCAGAACATTGTTTTACGTGTGAATAACGTAGGGGTGAAAAGTAAAAGTTGCAGATTTGTAATGTTTTGTAACTGCTTTTTTGCCTTCGGATATTTGTCAAGTTACGTGACAATTAATCAGTATCTGTTGTGGCCTCCTCGTCTACGGATCAACGCAAGTATTCTAGATCGCATGGACCAGACGTAACGTCTTATGACGTCGGCGGGAATGGCGTTCCATTCATGAACTAAGGCTGCACACAAGTCATTGATATTGTTGATAACATGGTTTTTTCTTGCTTTCCGACCAAGCAAATCCCATAAATGTTCAATGGGATTCATGTCCGGAGAGCAAGCCGGCCAAGGTAAGACGTTAACGTTATTTCTAGCGAGATAATTCCTGGTAAGTATAGCAGTATGTGGCCTTGCGTTATCATGCATTAAACAACCAAGATTCTGTTGTAGGAAAGGAATAACAACTGGGCGTAAAACTTGGTCAACATAACATTGGGCATTTAAATTACCATGAATAACAACAAGGTCTGTTTTCCTACCGCCCATAATACCTCCCCAGACCATTACACTACCCCCTCCAAAACGATCTCGCTCTAATAAACAGTTCTGGTCAAAACGTTCCCCTTTACGTCTAAATACCCGAACTCTACCGTCAGCAGTGCTAAGGTTAAATCGCGACTCATCACTAAAGAGCACCCTAGACCACATGGCACGGTTCCAACGGAGATGACGGCGGACCCAGACCAGTCTGAGAGCACGATGTCTGTTATTAAGGATCTGGCCTACATAAGGCCTCCTAGCCCTTAACGGGTTTGCATTGGCCCGCAGTCGGTTTAGAACCGTATCCCTACATACGCCAAGCTCTCTGTAGCGGTTTTGAACCGATGACGTAAGTGCGTCAACGTCATAATATTATGTCTATCCTGACGTGCCGTTGTCACCTTCGGTCTACCGGATCGTGGACGACCTCTAACGCTTCCATTCTGATGGTAACGTCGTCGGAGTTTTATTATGGTATTTCTATGGCAGTTAAACTGCCTAGCGACGTCAGCAACGCTGACGCCGGCTGCGAGTTGCAGAAGTGCCTGAATTCGTTCGTTTTCTTGAAGCCGTGGCATCTTGTTTACGAGTGAAATTCAAAAGTGAACTGTGATTTATTATTGCATAACAAGTAAAGATATCGGTCAGGGTCAACCTGTACCTGTACACACGTTGCACGGGTAGCACGAGCGAAAAGTTGCATAATAGCCTGCTGTCAATTTGAAAGCCGTCTATGTGCTTAAATATAGGGTAAATGGGTGCAATGTGTAAAGGGTTATTTTCTTCACTCATAATGATAAATCCGTATATCTAAACTTTGTAACAAAAACGTTATGCCCAAAATAAAAGTGCACACTTTCTTTTTCGTGTTAGTATATTTCCATTGACATGGATGCATAATAAGCGTTTAAAAACCCATAACGGTTTTTTTTGTTCCGCAAAAGATCACTTTTTATAATGCTTTAACATCACTTAAACAATAACTGTTCCTCCTATAAACAAAATGGAAAATGGAAAAGGAATAACAATAGAGTCGGCGGTCGCGACCACGCGAACGCCAATCAGGCCAATCAGCAGTCTCCATTATAGCAGTGTATATATATATATTTCACTCGGTCTAAGCCGGAAATTCCTTCGCACTAAATTGTGTGCATCCCATGTACCACACCACGCGTTGCCTATTCTTAGTACGTATACTCAAACTGTGTACCGGGAGACGAACGGTGTACAAGGACGGAATTTTGCGATAATTTACAAAGCGCGCGAATTCGCCGTTACTAAAATCAACACTTACCCGTAACAATACTCATAACGCAATGCGTATATATAGGAACCAGGAAGTGAAGTGCATTCAGTACATTGATTAGACTTGTCATAATACTGACATTACAGTTCGGTACAAATAAAGCTGTTCGACCAAATCCTTTTATAATTCGTGGTCCATTTTCAAACAAATTCAATTATACTACAACAGTTTTCTACAAGCATGATCTTACTGATTTTTCTTAGAATATTTCCAACGATCAGAAACAAACTCGTGGAGAAAATACCCATTTGGAACACATCGGCCAATCAACACTTGGTAGGGACGTGACTTGACAAATTTGGACATTATAGGGATGATGTTGGTGGGGTAAAAACTCTTTGGTTGTTTAATAAATAGAAGAAACCCCGTTGATTCAATACTGACTTCCCATGTTCAAACTAGTGTGCTTTTGGGAAAAACACACATTCTTTAAAACAAAATATACATCCGATATACACCCCTGCAGTTTACTTTAATTTTAAAGATTTGATTTCCACTGGTAGTTAGCATACTGCCGAATATGCCACATGGCGCGTCTGCTTGTTGAGTAAGAATAAACGCAGTATTGACTGTAGTGTTATATAGCGTAACCTTACACGCAAATTATAACAAATGGTGCAGCGGCCAATGTGCATTTTTCTCGTTATGTGATATTGCAACATACGCGCATGTGTCATTGGTAAACAGCATTTGCAACGAAATACTATGTAAATACCGATTAATCATTGAAATATGGTAGCTATTAACCTTCGTCTAGCAGGTTTCATCCACTAAGGAAAGAAAATGTATAAACTAATTTTATTGGTAATAAGTTGTGCAACACAGCAAGTCTACAAAAAAAAACAACTTGGAAATCCCCGGATAACGCGCACTTTCTGTTTCGTAATTGAGTATTGTGATAAGTCCAGATGAGACGGCTATTGAGCGTTTATTGTCACTGGACCTTGTCGCAGAATTAGGGACTTCTCGTGGTGTTTCATAAAACATTCAGTTGGAATGCCCCAAGAAGTTTCTTATTTTGTCACGATGTATACAACTTGATAAGGTTTAGAGAATTTTGGAAGGTGGATATAAAACGGCTCAAATTTAAGGATACGGCTAACACGAGGTGGAGTCCCAGGACAAACAGGAAACTAGGTATTTTGATCGTGAATGAACATTATACGATATTGGAGCTTTTTGTGTGAGTAAAAAGGAAAAGTACGTTGCGTTTATATTAAAAGAAAAAGTGGCATGGCATTGAAATAAAACGTTCTGTTTTGTTTTTAATTTTCATACTTCATTTATTACTGTATATGACTTTAATTTGTTAAGACGTTTTTTTAGTTAACTTGAACAGGTAAACATATATATATACATGTGTAGAGATGTGTATCTGCACGTCCGGGATATTAAGTTTGCATTGCCGTAAGCCAGTTATCGGTAAATATTTATATGTGTGTATTACCTCGTTGTATCGCGCCTATTTAATCATTTACCTGCTCATCTAACCGTGTACAAATATTTAAGTACATTGCAACATGAAAATAGAACAAAGAAGTGTCCTTCCCTATATTTCGTGACCTTTGTTTCAAGAGGAGCGCATTTTTATGAATTCTTGTTCACATTAATTGTTAACCTTAAACTAAGCATAGTGTAATAGTCATTGCATGAGATACTAACTTAAAATTCAAGTTTAATCTATTTCTTCAGAAGGGATAGATTTTTCCATTTTCATTAATCAATGTCAAGACTCAATGCATGCACGAACTGTTTTAAAAATCTTTATTTTCACTTCAATTAAGATGTCGTCCAAGATCTGTTGAGACAAATCCAAGCGATCATTTAACATAAGGGGCCGTGCCTCTTATTTGGAATGTTTTAAGAGTAAGAGTACGCCCCATCTAAATGTTGTACCAACTGTGCTTAATTGCACAAGTACTTACAAATTGTTTACTGTATTTCACGTGAATTTTGCTCGTATGTCCTCGTTTTTTCTCTCATTTGTTAGCTTACAGTGTACGAATATCTAAACATTTAACAAATTTGTTACTATTTATTTCAATTAGATTTTGAGTTAAAGCATTGCATACAAGAATCACCCCCAAGTTCCCTCCAAGTGAAACACAGTACCTGTGTTTATTTATTATCAGATTTGACCGTGACCTTGACCCTGGTTGTCTAGACGTTCTCCGCGTGAAGCGGTCACCATCAGTATCACACCCTCTTATACCCCACTAGTGCAGTCAAACGTAAATTAAGCCCATTCATTAATACGACCGTATTTTTATTTTTCCTTACTTATTTAAACTCGACAATCAGACCACCTCAGAAAAAACGATTTTCTAGGCAACATGACCTGGCGTATCATTTGCCTGTTTCTAAGTCAATCAATATATCTGGGTAGGCGCTTTCATGCTTGCATAAACAGTTATTTATGTTACATCTACAGGTATTAATGTCGACATTGTTCCGAATACGAGACAGCTTTTAAAACGACTATCGATTAATTTCGACAGACGTACTTTTGATGGACGGATTGAAGTTTATAGTTGTAGTAATATTAAGACAACAATACAAGTTTGCATTTCCAGAGGTGCGGTATTTCGACATTTTTGTACAGACAACTGCATTTTTCTTTACGGTTGCTACACTCCCACATGAGAATTTATTTGTGATTTTGTGCTTTGACCGTAAGCTAATCACTTATATTTTTCTTTTCTAAGAATCAAAACAATACTCGTTTTTCTATAAATAAAATATATATAAATACATTAATTTGCAAAACCTCCAACAAGGAAACGCATGTATATCTACTTGTGAACTCCATTCTTAAATCTGCAAATACTTGTTAGATTCAGAATAATGTTTTTTCCGTTACTTTCTTGTATCTTCATTCAAGTGTTCATGTGATCATCTGCACCATTGTGACGTTTTCTCATACTGTTTCCTGGGTGACGTGTGATTACATGTATTGATGAATGAACAGTCTGGTCATTGTTAATATAACACTTTCAAATTTTCGGTTTCATATGGGTCGGGGATTATGAAGAATACTTACACATATAATGTTAAATGAGCGCTAAATATTGTTTGTGACAGATTACGTGTAAAGTGTGGCACAAAACCCCAATAGTTACGCCCATATCTCATAATCACTTAAATCTCAAAAGAAAATGGACCAAAAAGAATATTCAGCAATTATTTGACATTTTCATGCGTTTTCCACTCAAAAATCTACTATCAGACTAAAAAGAGTAAATTTTGAGATTTGAGTGCAGAGCGTAGGTATATGTTATAATCCGGGACCCAGATTCCCAAATTTTCTTTATAACAATTGTTTAAATGCATGTACCAGTATGTAAGATTTAATACAAAACACAAAGACATCAAAATAATATTCTACAAAATTTACTTCTTAGAACATTAATGCAAGTTTCATACGAGAATATTTTGGTCACAGTTAACATCCATGAACAACTTAGCCATTTAAGTACAGGCCCAATTGTAAGTATTCAAACTTGAAAGCAATTGAATCCAAACAATGACTGGAAATAGACACTGTTTCTATTTATGATAACAAGAGCTTCAAAATGATAAGATGTTTGTCAAATGATATGATTTGAATTCATTCATGTAACTCTATAAGCATGAAGTCATACATGCGTTTGTGTTTTCAAGTATCAATTGTCTAATGCGGTCAGTCGTATAACAATGCATTGTAATTGTTACACGAGATCTACTTAGATGCGGTATGAAGAAAAATATTATGTTTCAACAAACAAACTGAAACCAAAGTGATGCGAGACTTCAGTAATTATTAGTCATCATACTATAAATAGCAACAATGACATTATATAATAGATACCAGGCTCATATTAAGGATTTGGAGAATGGGTGCAGACGCAGGAGGGGACAGCCCCCCCCCCCCAAGAAAAATGATATTTCGACTTCAATTGAGTAATCTGACAAATCATTGGTAAGTTTAAACACAATAACACGACACTTCAATATGCACAATGCAGTAAGGTATTTAAGTCGCACACTTTAATAAAAGTCTGGGTTTATAAAAATCACTGCTTGCCAGAAAAAGGGCTGGGAATGCACCAATCACCCCCTGGCTATGGGAATGCTACACTATACTATGTTACCTAGTGATAATAAAGACTGAGCAAATTCAGTCATGTAAATCACCTTCATTGATCAAGAGCCAGAATTTACAATTTTGTGGATTTTTTTCTTCCATCTCTCGAATAATTAGATAAGAAGAACACTGAATACTTGCGAAACTTGAGACAACATTAAATTTTACTGGCAGTGGAGCTGTGACAAAAACATTTTCATAAAAGACAATTTTCACAAGACATAGAATGTAATAAAAAAATGACAAAACACTCAACCACACCGAAGTATTTATAATATTTCATTGCACAATGGCTTGGTGGTGGGCAAACATATTTCTATGTACAAGCAAAATAATAAGATTTGTAGCAAATTATCTGCACCATAGCACACATTCTAATGATATGAATGAACTTTTATACAATTAGGACAGTATATACACTATAGGCAGGATAAAACATTCTCCCTGGTCTCATTAAACTTCTAAACGAGATCGTTTCAAGTCAAATTTCATTTTTTGTGAAATTCAGTCTGAATTAAATCTCTTACATAAAGTTATACCAAGTACGTGTCAATTATTAAGTTTATATGAGAGCATATTAAAATACAGTATGCACTGTCTAAAACCAAAAAGCATAGTCAAGAGCATTTACTCTTGAGATTGATCAAATAGAAAGGCCAGAACATTCACCCTTGAGATTGATCTCAATAGGTAACCTAGGCTAGAACTTTCAATTTTGAAAATGATCTCAATCAAATCTAGACCCCTCTCAATCAATCTCACTAGGACAACACCTAGAACTTTCACACCTGAGAATGATCTCTACAGTCTAAAACTTTTACTGTTGAGGTTGACCTCAGAAGATTTTCATGAGACCAGGACCTGTACACACAGACAAACAGACAAAGGTCTGAAATAAACGTCACCCTTTCATTACATCATTCTAGTAAGCATATATCAATAAAACAACAATTACACACAAATTAAATGAAAACATGTACAAAAAGAAAAAACTAGACAAAATGGCTGCATTGTATATATACCACTTGTAACAAAATGCCTCTGTGAATATTGTCAAAGGTGTAAAAGAAATAATCATTTCATAGGAAATATGACGCACAGTTTGGGTTTATAGAAATACAGGTCATTGAAGAAATGATATATTGGTAATGCATGAAAAAGTGACTGATTGAGATTGGGATAAAATCATACGTTTCAACAAATACCTAAATACCATGGTATTTAGGTCTTTGGTTTCAAGCAAATAGTCAGTTCATGAGCTAACACAATCTAATTATTTAGCCCATCTTTTCACACTCATTTCAGAACACAAGACACTATTTTGCATTATACATAAACCCTGCCCATATCAACAAACTGATCATTTGCTCAACAGTTAACTATGTATTTTTTTAAATAATCAGCCCAGGTAACAAGTGCTTTAGTCATGCGCTAAAATACACTTAAAACTGCATACCTAAAATTGAATAAAGTTTGCAGTATTTACTTTATTCAATGTCTACCGGTACTTAAGAAAGATAAAGGTGTGTGACAATCAGAAAATACCATAATGGTATATGATACATAATTCAAGGCCAGACGTCTGACGCTTTATAAAAAGTTTACAAAAGAAAACTTCCTCAATCTCACAAAAATGCATTCGTTCTACGTGCGTTGTTGATAAAAACATGCTTTTTTATCTCTATACCATAGAGTACATCATGAAGAGTACACTGAAACATAACCACAGGATAGTCAGACAAACTAAGGCTGAAGTCAATTCAACCGAAATTTAGTCAAAACAAAGGACAAAGTACAGGAAAAGTTTTAGCGGTAAAAAACGGCTCAAATCATATCAAAATACAGAATTAGGCCCTGACATGCATTGAAGCAATGAAATAATCCTTTACGACAGGTCGAACAAAGTTTTAATGTCAGATTACGAAGTTAATAACAGACCAACCTTGATGTGATTGAAGCTGACTTAGTGGACAAGTTCATTAACGAGATTAAGCATCACATGTATCACAGTGCCTTAACCACTTAAAGAAAGAAAAAGGAAGTAAGATGGTTGACTGTGTACTTGTAATAAAACAGAGATGACCATATTTCAACTTATAATAAATTTTCTTCTTTTATCAATGAAAAATTAAAGATTATAGTCCAGCCATGTCCGCATCCTAACTCTAGAATTTTAACAACAAGCTCTTGAAAACAGCTAAGCTTCAGTCACATGATGAATTGTATTGACTATATTTCTAAACAGCCAAAAACAGTGACACAATACAGTCATTATTTAGTATAACATAAAACATTTGGAAATGTAAGAGGCAGTATTTGCATAAGCGGCATTTGAATTCCTTCTCACATCTAACATAACAGATAGAACATAATACAGAAACGAAGGAAACTACAAATATATTTAAGGAAAAAACACAAACATTGTATAGAAGAACTGGGGTTTTTGTTATTAAGTAAAATCAAAATATAACTCCTGATTAACAACTATGTAAGTGGATAATATCAGGTATAGAAAAGTTTGCAAATTGTCGATTCCAGACGTTTGGAAATATTTGTAAATCGCTGAAATTACTTCGTTCATAATACCTACACATCGTAAAAATCACTATTATATATCAAATGTTCATAATATTTATCTACGTAATCGGCTGCTCATGTTATAATGGTTTGGTTCTTATGGGAAGATCCGATACAATGCACACGTTTACCAAGCTTTGACATCATGGCCCACTGTGTAACTAAAACGAGTGTGAAAAGTATTGACTGCTTTTGTTTTCTTCTTTGACGATATTTAACCCATTTATGCAGGACGGTGAATCAAAGCCCAGGATGGGCTTTCATCATTTCCTGAGATGTTAAGATCCGCTTTTCAAAACTGCGGGGTATAAGACGTGTTCTGTATGTTTTAAGAACGTTCTTGAAAAGAGACGTATTTACAGAGAGTATCAAGTAGATGCTGTGTACATTTGTAGTCAAGAGTTTTATACTTGATTGGTTATGGGTTAAAAAGTTACTTGCATATATTGTAGGAATATTGAACCATTTATCTTCAAAAATGATAAATTTCTTAATTTATAATTAATTCTATGAAAGTTGACAAAGGCATTCCAAGTATTATCTGCAGTGGGTGCGGACTCCAATTATCGGCCACACGGTACGTATGTAAAAATATACTCTGGTGAAAGGGGAAATTTACACTGCGGAAAATGTTTGCGAATTTTGTACTTTTCCACTTTGCAATCTTTACCACTTATACAGTAGGTAAGAGAAATAAAAGCCCATATCCTAAAATACTTCTCATATTGTGTCTCAAGTGTTTCTGCAATAAATAAAATTCTATGTTTCCACAAAATCATTAATGTCGAATGATTTTGTGTAGAAATGTATGAATTATAACAAAAGACCAAAAGAAGTCAATGGTGTACAAGACTCTTAAAAACAGAGAAATTTGACAATAGCACACAAACTTACAGAACTTTCATAGAAAGCAATATTTCACACTAGCTGACAATGTTTATTATAAACTGAAAAAAGGTCCATTTACACTGTAATAAATACAATAATATAACACATTACTAGTGAGTGATAAAAGCCCCAGATGTAAGCCTGGAAGTTGTAACCTTGACCTTGGTGGTAAGGACCAGATTATAGCACAAGCCACATATTATTGTGCTTCAAGTGTGTTAAGTTTTATTGGAAACCCTTAATTCATTCAAAATTTCTATTTAACCCAGGAAGAGATTCAGACAGACAATGGACAGTGCAATTATTATTTGCTTCCTTTGAATACAAAAATACTCGGATTCGCACAAAAAATGTACTGAAAATTTTAACGTTAGTATTTATAACTATATAATTTATTGCATTGTACAACAACAACATGAAGAACATGAATGTAGGTATAAAGTAAATCAACTTGGAATAAATATGTCATCATTAATTCAAAAAAATGATGTCCCATTTTAGAACATACATATATACATGTATAACTTATTCTGAAATCGTGTGCTACCTCAATGCACTTCTAAATAGGTTATTTACAGACCCTGTTTTTGATAGGGCAAGAATAAGTCCCACAATATTTTAACAGATTTTCAATCAACATAGAGCATGATCAAACTCCTATGTTGATTCATTACAGAATAGAACTGACAAATGTGACACATCATCAGGGGAGACAATCTCCATGTAGTCCATGTAGTTACATACCTCGGCAAAATCTCTCTATTTTTTTATTTATCACTACACTACCACACACAAATAATTCGGGGAAATAATTCTGACAATAGACTATATACATGATTAACATTTTTCTGAATTGGTAAGATAATTAAATTCTACCAAAAGACATTAACTAGCCAAGGGCGACGACTCCAACTATAGGATTTATTATATTCCCACACCTTACATTTTAGACAATTGGGACAAAGACCTGATTACCAACAGGAGGACTTTATGAAATTTCACCCCCCTTCCATCAACACTGATGCCTGATAAGCAATTAATCTATAGACTTATAATTGAGAAAAAACAATGTGAAACTTTATACATTTATCAAAGAGAAATTGAATTTACACATGATTTAAGAATCATCGAGTTTATAGCCATGGTATTTCATTATTATTTGAGACTATCGTGAAATCAATGTCACAGAAAATTACTGGCCTTCGAGTAAAGTAAGGTAATGATTAATGAGACAAACCTTAAGCTATACCTGAAACCAGTATATATCTTACAATCAAAAACTGGTAATGTTTCTGGGTTAAGTGATAAGAGATCATACTAACAATGTAATTTAAGTTCTAGTTTAATTAACTACATAGATGACTTTAAAATCATTTTGAAGGCTGTGTCGCTGATGGTGTTAGATGAATAGAACCAGGATCACTAAACGACCCTTCACGATTATGTTCGTCCATTGCACGTACAGCGAAGTGGTACTTGTTTCCAACTTGAAACTGTGTAAGAGTACAGGCCATAGGAAGTGGAAGAGCTTTAACATCCCCAACCTGCAAGTAAATCACATAGTGTCATGTATGCAAGAACAAGTCTTGTGTATTCTCATAGCAATATAAGTCTGGCAGGGCGATAAAAATATCAGGCAAGTAAATAATCCGCAATGATAGCAATGTTTCACAACTTGCCGTAATGATAGCAATGTTTCACAACTTGCCGTAATGATAGCAATGTTTCACAACTTGCCGTAATGATAGCAATGTTTCACAACTTGCCGTAATGATAGCAATGTTTCACAACTTGCTGTAATGATAGCAATGTTTCACAACTTGCCGTAATGATAGCAATGTTTCACAACTTGCCGTAATGATAGCAATGTTTCACAACTTGCCGTAATGATAGCAATGTTTCACAACTTGCCGTAATGATAGCAATGTTTCACAACTTGCCGTAATGATAAGCGAATTGGAGAAATATCCAATATTAATAAAATAAAGTAAGAAAAAGCACGGCAATGTGATGAAGGGAAAATAAAGCAAATTTTATAACAGATCAGTCCATTCTGAAAATGTAATATACAGAGAAAAACTTCTTCCTGGCCAAAATGTTCAAGTCAAATATGAAACATGAAAGATCTAGATAAACAAGTTTCCAGCAATAGATAGCAAATTTATACAAGTAGGGTTGTATAAAAGCCCTTGCACAATGCTCTACATGCAGAGATACATTCACACAAGTCAATAGATGATGAAGTTAGACAGTTTGTACCTTTTTCCATAATGTTGATACTGGTTGGGCAGATGTCTCCTGGTACGCAAACAGCTGATAGTTATTGATCTTAGAATGTGAATCATTCAAAGACATATTCCATGATAAAACGATACCTACAATACAGAAATGTAATCAAATTGATAAGTTGATTTTCCTAGTAAGTTTTGTAGATAGATAAATATAATTAATTGCTTATGTTATATACATGTATAGAAGAAACAACGTAAAAGTTCTACCTATATGTTTAACTTGTACTGCTAGCCTTAATAACCTTGTTCAGCTGTATGAACTTAATGAAGGTCACTCAAGACTGTTCGCTGTCCACCTGTTAGTCAGAATTTCACTACTGATTTTCACAAATCCAGACTGATTTTAAAGGTTAAATTCCCGTCTGGTCTGAAAATCTTTAATCAAAGGTTTCTTTTTGCATTTTTTTGTGAAATACTAGCAGAATATAAAGTCAAATTTTCAGACTCCTTGGTAAATAGATTAACAGGAACTAGTTTGCTTACCTTGACTAACTCGAGATATACTAAGGGACGGTTTCGGAGGCACTGCTCTTAATCCTACTGATTGTTGTTTATAGGTAACAACTGGGAATGGGGCTGGATGAGTCCTTACTGGATGCTGTAATCAATCAATAAAAACATGTAAGGTCACAGTGAAGAAAAATAGGCCGGCTTTTCACAAACACTAGCCAGTAGGTATAACAAAACCTTAACTTAACATGTAATGACAAAACATCACAATAGCACATTTGTCTTCATTCTGCCAGAAAAATATGCATTCAAACTTGAAAAAGTCTATAGCAAATAAATTGTAGGCTAACCCCTTCAGACCAAAGTAAAAGCAACCATTACCTGCAGAACAGTAGCTGGTATAGCCGGGACAGCGGCACGCGCCATAGTGGTACCTGGTGTGATGTTCTGTTGTTGTTGTTGTGAGGCTTGAATCTGTACCTGTTGCATACCTTGCATACCAGTCAGTACAGGAGTCTGAGATAATGCTGAGGCAACTGACACCGTTCCAGGTCGTATTCCAGCTGACGGGGGACTAAACACAACTTGATAGGTCGGCGCATTTTGTTGGATTCCTGATCGAACTAACTGTGTACCAGGAGGAAGCATAGTTCGTACTCCAGGATTCATACCAGGTGGGAAGGCGAGGAATCGTGTCGGATTTTTACTGTCATCATCTTCCGTAAGATCAATGACCTTGGCAGTTGGTGACGTCAAAGTAATTGTCTTTGTAGCCGTTTTTGTTACATTTGTGGTCATAGCAGACACTTGTGTGACCAGTGCTTGAGTTAAAGTAGCATATCCCTGAGATGTAATGGTTTTAGACAAGAAGTTTGTTGGATACTGCACAAGGCCAATCACAGAGTTTGTTGGGGTCGTTGGAGTCGTCAAAACAGATCCGACAGTCTTTTGGACTTTAGTTGTATCCAGCAAGCTCTTAACAGAAGGTGTTTTGTAAGCAGTGGTTATCTGGAATAGTTAAAGCAATATCAGTAACATGGTATTCTTATTGATTGATGACAACAAGAAATCAGGAGCATATACTAGAACAAGAAAAGTAGTTCACAAAAAAACGGCAAGGTAGATAAAGAATTCAGATGGTCCAAAAAATGGATGACTACGTTTTAAAAGGCTATACAATAGTATTTAGATATGTTTTTCTTTCCTTGAAAATGCCTTCAATTTAAAGCAAGTGATAAATAAACAATGTGTTATTGTTATGATATATTCAACCGGTAAGCATATAGCATTGCAGGCCAGCAGCTAGAGCTACAATTGAACAGTTGAAAATGTTATGAAAAATGAGGTTATGATTTCTTGAACAATTTTTTGGAACATTGATGGAGACCAAGTGTCTTTGTTTTCCTCTGTGTAGCTACAGGCCTGCACTAATCCTATGTGTAATTTAAGCCATAAAGGAACTAATATATATACCAGTTTGGTCCCTGGTGTCATTTGTGTTGGTAATGTCGATGTACCATAGGAGGACTGTGGGATAGGAAGTCGAATTGTACCAGTACCAGCTGGTGATGTTACCATGGGAACGTTTACTGCTGCTCTAGGTGGTGTAGCGACTTGTTTTACAATTTTGGTACTCGATGTCTGAAATAATACAAAATAAATGATGTGAACAGTTAAAAGAATTCAATAGGAATCAGTAAATCTTAATCCAGATATGTCACTCAGTGAACAATTGTATACCCTTACTACCATTGCTTAAACTATAATGATGTGTAGATGTATTATCTTCTTAAATCTAGCATCTTCTATTCATTTTGTAAAACTGATAACAGGGTC
The DNA here is from genome assembly GCA_032209605.1 of Mactromeris polynyma. NCBI lineage: Eukaryota > Metazoa > Mollusca > Bivalvia > Venerida > Mactridae > Mactromeris > Mactromeris polynyma. The sequence continues at coordinate 3,155,685 of JASFXZ010000022.1, forward strand.
TTCATGTGATTTTAGCTCAAAACAATATTTTTAAGCATTTCATAATTCACTAAGTTAAAGGAATTGCGAAAATGAGTCACTTGCTACAAAAATCCTATTTTCTACTGTATTAGCAAGAATCAAGGAGATTTCAAAGTTCATACCATAAAAGTTTACAGTGAGGATGAAAATATAAGTTATTTCTTCAACCTGAATACCGAAACCTTTCCAATTGTTTACCATTGGCAGAATGACATAGTAAACATGAGCAATACAATCAATGCATTTTTATGCTTGTATAGGCAATTTCAGTTTATGCAACCATTTTATTACTTCTTAAACTAAATTATAACACTAACAGTTAACTTCAAGTAATGGATGATTAATAATTTGAACATTTAACTGGTTAAACATCTACATGTTTAGTACACAGTTAGAGCAATGAATAATAAGCGAACAACAAGCAAGCTGCAGGTTTTAATCTTCAGCAAACTGTATCTGTTAAACTATAAGCAGACAAAATGAGCATGCAACACGTTGTGTTAGAATATGCACAGTTAAGCAAGCATGTTGAAGAAGGTAATTTTTTGTAAGCATGAAATATGTATGTGATATTTCAACTTTCGAACTGTATACATATATGTATCAAACAAATCAGGAAGTGATTACATTCACCCAGTATGATTTCATATACTTCGTGTCTTATCATAAGCAAACATTGCGATGAGGAAGATATAGGCAGTAAGAACAAGTCATGCATATACCACAGTGATAGCAGGAAGTTATATAAACATAAGTACATGCAAATGGTTCATACCGAATAACTCGAGTCCTGGAATTATTTGATAACAATCACAGGATATAACAAATAATGGTTTATCATACATCACTTAAGAGCACAACTTAAACAGCATATTGTTTAAAAGAATCACTGAATAAAATATATACACCGAAACCCCTTTAAACCGGATGAGCTTGAGACCGAACAAAATTTCCATAAACTATTAAATCTGAATGTGAAAATCTGACTAAAAATACATTAATAAACTTCCATCTATTTCACTATTGAAATTGCAGAATAAACTGTTCATTTAAATAATCTGCATTTAATTACCTTGATGAGTCGAACTTTGTCATCTAATGACAGTTCAGTCTGTTTGCGTTTTGCAGCGGTGTAGACTTTGTTTTACATTTCAAGAAAATTATGTGATCTGTAAGTTTTCTCTTAAAGATATAATCTTAAACTTAAAAACAAGGTCAATGTTTGCAATTGTCACTTATTCAAATGATTTACAATATTTGATTGGTTAGATGAGAACCCCCTGAAAGACACTAGCCCCTTGTCAAATACCACATAGCATTTAAGACCAATCATGACAGACAGATGCTCTAGTCAAACACTAATTAGGTGTGAAATGTTAAAAACAATATTGATTTGACTTTATTTACTGAATACTTTCAATTGTTTAATCGAAAATCATTTCTTCCGATACTGAAAGTGCTCTGTATCAAACTCTTCCGTCAAAGTGTAAAGATAAATAGTGAGACGTTATTCTCGTCTGGTTTGAAGGGGTGATTTATAATGGAAATATCCATTTTGGGCCTAAATTATTGTCAGATTTCCCAAATTAAGGGGTTTCCGTATTAAAGGAGTGATTTATATAGTAAAAAGTTGTGACCGGACCATTTGTCCGGTTTAAAGGGGTTTCCGGATTAAAGGAGTGATTTATATAGTAAAAAAGTTGTGACCGGACCATTTGTCCGGTTTAAAGGGGTTTCCGGATTAAAGGAGTGATTTATATAGTAAAAAAGTTGTGACCGGACCATTTGTCCGGTTTAAAGGGGTTTCCGGATTAAAGGGGATCTGGTTTAAAGGGGTTCCAGTGTACATAGGTCCAGATAGGAAAGAATCATGTATGTGTTCAAGTCACAGCTGTATTTTAAATGTTACTTGGCAAATAGTAAGTGGTCACTTTGTAGAGTGAATAATACTCCACATACTCACAAATAGATTATGAGTAGCCATACACCAATTAACAGTTTCAAAAGGCACTACACTCCCCCCATTTCTATCCATTTTTAGTGAGTAAATATAACTGACTGCTGATCTCTTCTTATGACTTGTATTGAAAATTCCCGATATGTGGCCAGTTAAAAAATTAATCGAATAATTGTGGGTACATCAAACACATTTAATTGTAAATTGTATACTTTCCAAAAGTATATTGTTTTAGAGAATCAAACAAGGAACAATGTCAGACGGACAGTTTAAAAAACAGCATGTTCTGTTAATTGTTAGCATAGCACACCAGATTCAGGTTAGGTAACTCTTTGTTTCATTTGATAGGCTTCTGGTATTTACATAGAACCTTGTTGACTCTGTTTACAGGTGTATTAAAAGATGAACTTCCATAGTTCAGTACATCAAAAACATATAAGCCAATTAAAATTTGTCAAAAGAAGAGTCCCTTCAGGACATACATATTTAGTCACTTGGCAAGAAAGAACACCTTTAAGTACAAAATGTATAAGTAAATCAAATTGATTCTCTCCCTTTAAGCATGAAGAATGCATTAATATTTGAGCACAAAATTAAATGAAGTAATTAGTAAAATTAATACATGAAATATTTTGTAATTAATTCAGAATATAAGCGCAGTAAAGCGTAAAGCACTACACTATAAGCACAACAAAAATGTGAAATACAAGTCTCATATGAACAAAAGCATCAGTGCAGAAACAGTGTAGAAATGAAGCATACTTCTGGCTACAAGTAATTAGTAAATGCCTCATCTAGTTTTTTAACAATTTCAGTAACATATTGAAGGTTTTGGGCAAAACCATTTTAACTGCTTCATCAGCAAAACTGAGTCACTACAGTTACGAACTTACGTGCTTACATCAATTTAGCGGTCAGCTTAAAAAACTGATGGCTTGGCAATCCCTAAAACTGGTTTGTAATTGTATGCAGTATCTCTGTCCATAATGCACAGAGGGTCAGTCGATTGATAGTAGATTTAAGACACAAAAAATCCTGTAGAGAAGAGCAAAATCAATTTGACTCAGGGTCAATTATTGCAAACAAAACCCCTTACAAATTGCATACAAAAGCAGACAAGACACTGTGATCTATAATCCGAAATAATGTGGATTTATTGTACAATCATGTATACTTTGGAATACAGTATGGATGTAATACATGCAGTGTTTACATGCTATCATGCTTACCTTGCCATTGTCTACTTGCACTGCAACATGTCTTGTTCTGATTTGCTGAAAAAAAAATGAAACAATAAACATTTGTAACGTCTTTATAATGGCGCGAGTATAGATCTACAATAAACTTAATTTTTAGTCACTTGGCTTCAGATGATGATTCCTCCCAGACTATGAATGTTTTGGCTCATTTTGTTCTGGGTTACTAAGGCCCAGAAAATGAATGCCAATACATGTATGTTTTATGAATCAATTGAGAAAAATAATTCCGTTTGTTGTACTATTTGCTATGGTCTCTGGTCGTTAGTCACAATGTGACATATTTGTGTTTCAGATTTCGCAATTACTTTCTTCTATTTAATAGTTTTGAAACGTTTTATGAATTTTCTGGAAAGTTTTTCACCAAAAATTGAAAATGGAAAAAACACTCACTTGACTTAGGTGCTAAAGATACAGTGTACATCTACTAACCACAAGTAGTCAACTTAAGAAGATAGATGTCAAAATTGCCTACTTGGCATAATTATGATCTCAATGTATGACCTTACATTGACATTCATGACAGAAAGTTACGTCCTGCACAAGTCACATCATGGTAAACTAGCAGCCATTTTTTTCAGTTTTTGGGGAAGTACAGCAGGTCCTTTTGATAGGGGTTGCATCATGAAACACCAAATTTGGGTATTTAAAAGGTTTAAATTTTTAATAATTTTACTGAAGGGGAATTTTCTTTCTAAGTAGGGGAAAAAAAGATACTCTTTTCTTTTGGGAATGGGGCCCAATATCAGCCTCAAATTTTTCATACAAAAAGGCCTAACTAGTGCTAAATTATTAAAAATTATTTCAATAAAAAAAGTTGTGACCAACAGTGAACATGTTTTGTGATGTATAGACAGACAAATGGACAGCTGGACCAATCACAAAAAAAAATCTCCACTCACTATTCTCAAGGAACAAAATAAAAGGATACAGTACCATAAAGTCACATGTCAAAACCGGAACACAAAAACTAACCACTATAAGTGAATAAGTTAATAATGAAATAGAATTGAATACTAACGCGTAATGCATTGGTGGCAGCCTTCCTCTTCTCCAACTTCTGCTGTAATACTGTCACTTCATTGACCTTGACCTGCAAGTCCTTGACCTGACGTTTCCAAAGGTCATTGTTAGTCTGCAATTCCTTAACCTTATGAGTGAGTTTAGCTATCAATGCGTTTTGTTGTGATGCGAGGTAAACCTTCACTTTTTCTCGTACCAAACTGTCCAACTCCTGTATGGAACATAAGAAGAGAATAAGAAGAGAAATTGAGAATTTGTCAAAAAACGTGTACAGTTTAATATCAATGTCAACAAAGAAACAAATAGGCCAGTTTTCAAACACTGGTTACCCGGGCTTGTTCTGTAAGTTTATAAATACCATAATTATGACACTAATGAAACCATAACGAGGCTGGATTTGCAAACTTCTGCAAAGCTCAGTAGTCTTCAAGTAATAATTCAACCAGATTCTCACTAGGATTTGATTTTAGGAGTTCGAAACCATGCTTTGCGAAAAAGTTGCAGTCCTTTAACTCCTTCAATGCAATTTCAAAGAAATGTCATAAATGAACTAGGAGTCCAAAAAGCCTAATTATGAGTCTACAGAAAACCCCGAGTAAGGAATGACATGAAACTACAAAATCAACCCATTCTTGTACCCCTAATGTTTCTATCCACTTTAAGCCTGCTTATATTTTAGACTTGTAACACAGCAGCATAACTGAGAATTTCAAAAGAATAGAATGATCAATATATATATGTCGTTTACTTACATTGAATCAAAAGTGCATATAAATTGATAAAAAAAATTTAAGCTACTTTTGTGGTTGTACATTTAATAATCAATTCTTTATTTATTCAATTGAATTAACTGACTGATTTATTATAATTTATAGCAAAACTGTTGTGCTTTCAATTAACTGATTTCAACTGTTTCATAATAACATGCACATTTGATGATCCACACATTTGATGATCCACGGCAAGACAGGTCGCAAAAATCACAATATCAAATTTCAAAACATCATAGTAACAAGAAATATATTACTGGTACATGATAACAGTAAATGTTTTCATCAACTTATACGCCCATAACATCAATACATATGGGAATGATTGTACATAAAGTACTTGTTTTCACAGCCAAAGGGAGTTAACAACAACCAACTTCAAGATTTTACCAGACAATGCATTACCTCCCTTTGGTCAGCAGAAAGTAACATGCATCAATATATTATATAATGTAATATATTGTTTGATATTCAGTTTTTTTAAATGCTTATTAACAAACTCTGTATTTTCACAAACAAAAAATATTTAAACCCTGTTTGAAATCAAATGTCTCACTTTTAATACATGTACCAATTTTCAATATTGAAGGGAGATAACACATGTTAACCTTAGTTTATAATAAAGTCCTTTAATTACACATTACCTCCCTTCAATAAAGAAAACAGTGGGATTTACCCAGGAAATGGTGTTTTGAAATTATCAACTTAGGCCAATAATAAAATATTGTTTGTTTCCCCTCCCACGACCGACCGTTGAAAATTACCCCTAACGTAAATATTTTATTGAGGTAAGCAAATAAAAAATTATTTGTTTTCGCTAAAATTGCCCAGTACGAATATTCCCGCTGTACAATAGCTATTGGATACGAAAAACTGGAATCGCTGGTACCAGTCAGTTGAGTAGCCACATCATCAATAAATCTATGAAGCAGGGATAAATAGATTTTAGCTTCAAGTGTCATATTTTTACTTACCCTAATAAAGATAAATCTATTAAGATGTTAAATCTACACAGAACACATTTTAAGCTTGGGAAAAAAAAATTATGAAAAAAAAAATCTGCCCTACCTACCTACCCTACCCTGGTGGGCTAAGGCCGCGGGAGGGGAAACAAACTTATTTTTAATGTCGGCCTTATAACAGGTCTTCCTCATTCCACAATTTGGAAGCATTACAGTTCAATGGTTTTAAAGGCCCAATAACAGGAATAAGGGTAATTTTCATCCATTTAATTAAATCAAAACAATTTTAACGCATACATGTATTTGTATTAGAGACAATTTTACACTTATGGGCTGATGGTTATCATTAATTTCTCTTTCCGTTTCGAAAAAAAATATAAAGGACATCATGTCATGTTTCACCATGTCGCTATTTTTGTAAATTGCCAACGTGCTTCCGTGACTTTCCATATGGGGAATAAAGTCATTAAAACAAAAGCATCAACTACTGTTCAACTACAACAACTTCTGCCATTACATCATGTGACCGATATATCAGCATCTGTCAGATATGATTAGGAACATCAGTATACAGCGAGTTTTGACAAAAATGCGAGAAACTATATCAAATTAACCGTTCCACAAGATAATAAATACAAAACGTACTGGTGTTTCTGCATTAATATTAAACCTTCTGAAATTTGATGGGACATTAGCACTTGAATAACTAAATTTTAGGGTATGCTAAAAATATGGGATTATTCTAGATAATGCAAATGTTTTTTGAAATAGATGTATTTACAACCCTTATTGGGACTTTAATAATGTTACAATGCTAATGATGGGTGCAATTGTTTTCATTGCTTTGCTCTCAACACCACGGAATTTAAAAAAAAATCGAAATCAGTAAAAATGCATGATTAAAACAGAATGTAATATCAAACCATCTATATAATAAAAATATATACATAATATTTACCTCCTCAGTAATGGTTATACATTTTGGCTGATTCTTTGCAGTTGGTTCATCAATGTTCTCAATAGTAATTGGCATTTTACCATTTGAGACAGAAATTTCCTCATCCTCAGAGTCTGACACTTCAATACTTGTTGGTTCTTCCTGTGATTCATGTTTTCCAATGCCATTAGCAAGACTAAGTTTTTTACGTTTATTGTCATTTGCACATAGTTCATTACATTCAGCTGCTCGTTTCCTATCAGAAGAACTACTTACAATAGTGTCTTGAGAATCCATTGCTTCAATCACATCCATGTCATGCTTACTGCCATTTAGAAGCTGATCATCAGCTTTAACACAATCTTTTTGCTTTTTTACAGCGGCACTAATTTTGTCTGTTTCAACATTATCACAAAAGTTTTCTAAATTAACACCTTCAGCAGTAGTTACCTTTTCAAATATCACATCATTATCCTCGCCTAAACTAAGATCATTTGCATTAGCACCCTCCAAATCTGGTAACTTTTCATCTCGCTCAAAATTGGAACCATTTGTTTCACATACAACTGTATCAGTAATTTGAGTTATTTTCTGAAATATCACATCATTATCCTCCTCAATAACTGAGGCCTTAACCTCAACACTTTTATTTTCAGCCAACATCTTATCACTAGCAACTATGTCAGAAATACTTTGTAGTTTGTCAGATACTATATCCTGGCTCTTGTTTTGGTTTTCTACTGAGTGATCACTCATTTCCATAGGCACCTCTTCATCAACCTTCACTTTGGATTCAATGCTTTTTAATGCTAATGGTTCATTTGTTTCTGAATTATCATTACTATGAAGCTTCAATGAATCATCTATTTCTTCAGCACTAGTACTTTTGTCACTATTATTGTCAACTTCAGTATCAGATTTTTCTTCAATATCACTAGAATTTTCCGATTTAGCTAAATTGTCATTAACTGAATCAGTGCATTGATCAATATCACTAGAATTTTCAGATTTAGCTAAATTGTCATTAACTGAATCAGTGGACTGACCTTCATTTTTAACTTTAACATCTGCAGCATTTTTTAACTCCTTAGTATCTATCGTATTCTCAACTGGAATAGCTTTTGAACATTCAGGCTTTATTTTACTATCTATATTATCCTCACATTTATTTTTGCTTTCGTTGGAATCTGATATACCACTATTGATATTGCATGGTTTTTCATCAAGATTTTCTGAACCCGAACTCAACAATGCATTTTCATATTCTTCACAATCACTTCCCATATCCATAAAAATTCCATCCTCATCATTATCATCACCATCACCAGTTTCTAGAAGGATTGAATCATATGAATCCTTAGTTTTTTGTTCATCAGGGTTCTTAATGTTCTTATTAACTTTATCACTTTGTTGTTCATCTAAAATGAAGTAAATAATATTTTTGTTTACAATGTGTGCATTTAACTACAGAAGAATGGATTGAACTAAATCAAATCTCAATGTTTCATTATGTTAGTAAGAACCAAGTTTGTATTCAAAACAAATCATTAGTAAATTAGTTATATTAACCAACTTATTTGATAATGCACCTATCACTGTTTTTCCCACCAGTGGAGAGGCATATAGGAGACTTTAGACAGGTAGAATTCTGATAGGTCCTTTCAGACCAAATGCCCAGAAAATAGACTTTGCAAACATTTTGCAATTCATCTCCCCCAGAATATGCTCCCTATGGGTCAAAACCTTCAAAGATGCATAATACCTGGGTATATTAAGGATAAATGTGTAACAATGTCAAAATGCAAAGATTTAATCTAACATTACAAGTTAATGTAAATAAGGCACATCAACTTCTGTGATTACATTACATTTTTTGCTTATCTTGACTGGGACTGAAGAATGAAACAGTAGCAAAAGCCACAAATGTAACTTTCCCTAAGAATCATGCTACATAATACCATTTGCGCATTTAAGACAATAACTATGTTTCAGGGGTGTCACTAATTCTTGAAGTAGGAAGGAAATCATCAAAAGTAGACGGGTGTCTGGGGTAGTCCCTCAATAATGATCACTCACTCACAAGTGGAGTACCCGGTTGATGATGCTCGACTTGGTTTTTTTACCAGCTTCTGGCTCTTATTGACACCCCTTAAGTTTACATCAGACTTTTTCAATAACTTAAGATACAAACCTTTGAGTGTAATTCCAGATTTTGTTTCTTCCGTATCACTTGAATTTACAGGATTTGCACTATCCTTCAATATTTCTGAAGATTTTACTTTGGCAACTAATCCTTTTAAAGAATTTCTTAATTTTTCATCTAATGGTATATGGAATGAAGATTTGTCAGCATCACTCTCACTGTTTTCTTGTTTTACAGGATTTGTTGTTTCTATTTCATCTTTAACACCATCATTATAAGGAATATGTTCTGCACTTCCCACCTCTTCACTACTTTTGTTATCCATTTTATCTTCATTAACCAGCTTTTCTGCATCATTATCATTTGAATTTGATTGAGAATCACTGTCATTTTCACCATTATCATTTTGTACTTTGTTTGTTTCAGGAATGTTGTCAGAATATTTGAGTAATCCATTTGAATTTAGTTTGCCACTTAAATTTTTAGAAAAAACATAACTTTCCTTGCTAATTATGGAAGAGTTATTTAGACATTTCAGATCATCTATTATATTGGTTGAGTCTTTATTACTCTGATTACTTTCATTGGAACCAATTCCTTCATCTAAATCCTCCATACTTGCAGCAAAACAGTTGTTCAAGAGAACCAAATATAATTCCTGCAGTAATGCCAATACACTGCATAAAATCTGTCAACCAAAAAAAAAGTTTATTCAATTTTATGCGAATCTACTTCAATTTTTGCTGGAGAACTGTTAGGCTGTCATAATTATTTAGTAAAGTTAACATCTTTGTGTTCCTGGAAATGACCAGTACTGATCAGTATTTCTGCAGAGCTGCAAATGACCAATTAAAAAGTTGGTTACCAGGAGAAAGCAATTTGCTAAAATGTTGCAGCAGACTGCTGCCATTCCCAATTTTAAACAGCAGTTAAATAAACCAAAGTTGACAGTTAATCAACAGAAGTTTGCAAACTGTACTTAATATGTGTCCTAAAGAGTAAAAACAGTTCTATTTGTACTCAAAAGTATGAGTCTTAATCAGTTGAAAGTCAACATTTTTTAACGTTTCTTTTAACAATAAAAATACAGAAACAACAGTTTCATGATGGCTCTAAATCAGTCACCCCTCCCGGGTACATGAAAAGTCGGGTATTATGGTCTTGGGTCACAGGGTGAAAAATCTTAGTGGAGGGTGATGTTATTTCAAAATTAAGTCAGCAGTTTTTGAAAAGATTTTTGAAGTTGCCTCTGTTGTTGTTTTAGTTGATCAATCGCAACGGACCGACAAAGACTGATCAGAAAAGCTCACCTTGAGTCTGAAGAGCACTTCGTGCTCAGGTGAGCTATAGCTGAACTAAGTCCCTCCAGACAAAATGTTCCCCCTCAATTTTGTGGAGGCAGACATAATCCCTCCCGTCTTTGTAACTAAGTGGATCAAATCTAACCAATACTTTCGCACATGTAAAAAATCCCTTCCGAATGAGGTTCTTATCTTTTTTTAAATAACTTATTATGCACTCATCAATATTTTGCTCCTGGAGGAAACACTTGGCGGATGAAATTCCCACCTGGTGGAAATCGCTTAAATTACAGTATAATAATTAGAGTTATATAATTATCTATATTTATATATAAAAATGCTTCTATGACAAAACCTGTATTTGTGACATGTTGTTACGACGTCAAGTAGTCCCCAATGACATCACATACTAAGCGTTTTCTCAGAGGTGTTTTAGTGGCATTAAAAGTTAAATTAATATTAATAATGTTAGGACCTGAAAATGGATTTTTGGTCACTAGTTAAAGGTAGATAGTCCTATTTTTGTCAAAATATGCTAAACTATTCTTTCCAGAAAATTGCATTTTAATACTTTCATACAGACATACTCTAAAACATTATAACTTTTCTTAAATGTTTCCTGGACTGCAAACACAAGTCTGATACAGGTATTTCCAATGCTGGGCCTAAGTCGGCACATAGGTCAGGATATAAAATACCTGCATCAGACTCGTATATTTGTGATTTTGGAAAGATGCAAGGAATGTGACATTGCGGATTTGTAGAGTACATTTGTATGAAGGCATTTATCACAGACTATCTAATAGTTACGACTAAGCATATTTTGACAAAATGAAGACTATCTACCTTCAATACAAGTTAAGTCATGGAATATAATTATATATATACATACATTATTTGTTCCTTGAATACAATTAATTGCAATTATGTTTTCCTGATTAACTTTCATATTCATACAAAATTATGGATGAAAGCTAGGCAATTAAAGTTTAAATGTTATTTATTTGTTCATGCTGGTGCATCGAAACCACTGACAACTATCTCAATAAATGTACGAATTATTCTCACATACACAGACAATATCAAGACAATTGGCCCTGTTGTCTTACCGCTCATGATTTATTATATGGTTCTGACAGATTGACCGTTCAACAAAACTAAGAAATACGAGTTAATAGTTTCATTCTGGCAACTGGGCATTTTTAGGTGTAAGGCTCTGTTACAACCCGTTTTGTAATTAAAAACCCGTTTTGTAATAAAAATTTCAAAGTTGACAGAAACGTCTTATATCATACCCTTCCATGAAAATTTGACAAAAATGTTGATTTTCCTCCACATGTGGAGAAGTTGCCGGCTCCTTGTGGTAGGGTAAGTTAGTACTGGTAAGAATTCAGTCCAGGAAAACTGGTTAGGTGAACCGGCCGCCGTATATAACTGAAATATCGTTGAGAAATGGCGTTAAACCCGATGAAACAAACAAACAAACTTATTTCATCATGAAACAACGGGAAACCAGTCTACAAATGTAAAATATGTTTTATTTCAGAACATTGAAAAGGACAACTCCTGCAATAAAGACATCATGCTGAAGAACCCGTTTTGTATACCAATTTTTGAGACTCAACCCGTTTTGACTCTCAAAAAATGGTATAACAGAACGGATTCGTTAAAATTATGTCTTTATTGGTCGAGTTTTTCTTGTAAGTCTTTTGAAAAGACTCATTATATAGTTGCAGACTGGTTTCCAGTTATTTCATGATGAAATAAGACGTTTCTGGCAACTTTGAAATTTTTATTACAAAACGGGTTTTTATTACAAAACGGATTGTAACAGGGCTCCAACTCGGGCATTAGACTTCCACAACCTCACGACTATACTTTTTTTGCTGTTTTTCATTTCTCCTTTTCAAGTTTAGAATTCAATTTACAATATTGCTAATCTACCTATATCATATAAAACATTTGCATCGTCTCTGTAATGTTGCTATTAGTTACAATATGCAGTTCACTCCTATTTTGGAAAGGAATTAATGTAAGTACCAACTTATTTTCTGATCCATATTATTATAGAATTATACCGTAAATTTACGTTTTGTATTTGTGAATAATAACAAAATAAAGTTTAACCTAATGTTATTTATGTCCTTCACGTGTTCTTCAAATAATGACCATTCAGTAAATAGCCATAGATAGATAGTGTAATCGCCAGCGCAAAAGTATTGGGGACTTAAGTCAGCTGTGTGAAAATGATGGGATTTTATCCAAATTTGCAAATATGAGCTTGAGGAATTTTGTCAAAGGGTGGTAGGTGGGGGAGTTGGTTGTCCAACACTCTCAAAATACAGTAGCTTTTTGAATACTCTCTACTTACTACAAGAACTCTGTAGACCAACTGACTGTTCTGTCTTTGTTATCTTCCATCAAAGTAGCGACGCTGAAATTATCAACATTTCTATGGATAAAACAAAGAAGCCAAACAAATGTGAGAATAAATTTTCTAACACGTAGTAACATCTGCAACTCGTATTTTACATATTAGATCTACGTGTGATATTTTATAGTTTCTTGGTTGAAGCTTGATTGGCTTTTTGAATCAATAAAAGTATTTTGTTTTTGTTTTCTTTTTTTCTAGTTGATTCGATTCCCGTAAACGAACGTAATGTCAATGTTTGATATTTCTCGTTGATTGCAGTCGAAGAAACATATCAGCGTCAAAATCGTTCGCATGTTCGTATCCGCAAAATAATGCAGTAACGCTATTTTCCCGCGAGCATCAAACCGTGAAACGCGCGGCGGCTGTGGAGTTAGTATCAGATGGGCGTATGCGCGGTGGCTTACGATCAGATAAGTTGAACCGAGAATATTGATCGACGATACAACAGCTTTGTGTTCTAAATATAGCCCAAGGTCAATGAAGCGATAGATGACCTATATTATCTATTGGAAATCACGAGACATGATCATGACAATATTTAACACGCGCGTATTCCACACAAATTGTTTCGTCCAATTAAAAAGTGGTTTAAACTTGAAGCAGTAAACTTCTACCGTAAAAATCTTGATAAGAAGAAACCAATCTTAGGAAAAAATAATTATTATCGCCCACTGAATTTAATGAATCGCATCAAAATATTATCGCATTGGAGAATATACCGTGTGTAAGATGAGCAAACTGTAAAGTCCTTCTAAATTTCGGGCAAAAAAAGAAATCGATGTTCGAAACAAAACAGCATTCGACATATTCGAGCTAGCTCGAAAAGTTGTGTGTAGCGAGTTGAAATGTGTAGCAAAACCAGAACGAGGTAGATCTAGATTCGTCTTCGACTTCTGTCCTCGTTCTAGAGCAGATCTAACAAGATGTATCGGCAGTGCGATTAATCGCCCGGATTCAATGCGTAACCAACGACTGTATACCACTTTCTTTTATTTGTTAAAATTGCAGACCAATACGTGAACAAAATACTAAAACTAGCTAAATGTATAGTATGCACAAATATTTGCGCATGCGTATTTCGATCAATATGCTATCCGTCGGCTTCGCGAGGCGTTTATTTTCTGGGGGCCGTCTCAAACTAATGATATATTAAAAATAATCAATACCAGACTTAATCGCCGACTTCATTGTGGAAACTTGTTTTTATACCAGACATTCGGGAAAAAATAATTCATAGTCATGTATAAAACTATGTAACTGCATTTAAGAACCGCGTTTTATCGCACTTAAATCTATTATGTTGATTCAGAAATTGACCAATCGATACGAAACAAGTACATCCGAGATATGTATAAACTAAAATTCAAGTGTTGTTGCGTTATATTTATTAAGGCATCAGTGGTTGTACTTTTATTAAGATGATTTTAATTTGATTTATAAAGACCGTCTTTATTATGAAGGACGCATAAGACATAATCGATCGAGTCCGCGTGCAATAAGTTAATGACCTAATTTTTGACACCAAGTTTGGACAAAGAAATCCGCACTAGTACACATAGTTTCCATACGTTTTCATTTATAGTGTAGTGTTGATTGCTGATTGTTGACTCAATTCTTCATAGCAGCAACTGACTTTATTGTTGTTAACATTTTGAGAGGCAATATTAAATGTTTTTAAAGATGTTTTCATGTAATATGTTTAATTCTCAGAAGAAATAATAGCAAGACTGATTTGTAATTTTATGTTGATATGATTCTGATATTATGAACAGATCCATCTAATTTTGTAACTGTCAAAAAATATCATGACTAAAATTTGCTGTCCTCTTAATAATACTATTGGAGAAAAGTTTGCATAATTATACAGACCTACATTTTTATCAATTTTTATTGGAATGACTCACAAAATTGGAATAGATCAATGTCACATACATACAAGCAAAGTGATTCATGTAATACAGACAAATATTTGCTGAAATACCATAAAACCAAACAAACATGCACACAGAAGGAAACAAGATGTCGCTACATCTAGCAATTAACCTTGAATGTCTAGGTCACTCTCACAGACATACCACAAATCACATCATGCATAACATTTGTGTATAGTTTTACTGGACTGCTTTGAAATATTCAATATCTATATGCCATCCCTCCGGTTTATGTTTATGATAATTGTGATTTTTTTCAAAAAAATGTATCGTTTGCAATTTTTTTCAAAACTAATCAAACACAGAGCACTGAAGGAGTGGTCAAGGGATAGAGCGCCTCACTCCTGATTCGTAGGTTGTGAGTTTGAGCGCCCCGATGAGCAGAGTTTGATTAGTAAATTCACAATCCCTAAATTTGGCGCTAGTACTGGTTGGGAGACAGGAAGCAGTCATCGAGAGTTATCAATATAAGTTGTAAGAACTTGTTTCACAGTTGATGTAAAATAATTAAGTTTAAACCAAGAGCACTGAAGTTTGAAATATAAATCATAAATGAAACAAATATAAATAGTTTCATTTTACAAGTTGGTAAATAAAAATATACCAATGAACAACTCATTGGAAATTGTGCTAACAAAAACATGAAGAAGATGGGAAGCAAACTTGTACTCTAACACACTTTCATGACTAATCATTCAATCATACACTGGTTACCTCCCCTGACCTATTAAACCATATCCAACAAGCAAAGAAGCAGCAAGCATAAATTGGGTCGAAACTGTTTAATGCGATGAAGATAAGAGTATAGAACACATAGAAGACTTATTTTTTTAACAATAATACTAGATCTACTTAAAAAAGCAAATAACCATGTTAGTTTTCGATAATTATACTTGTTAAAAGAGAATGAATATGGGAAAACGAACTGTTCTAACTACATCTCTACCACAAAAAGAAATACAATATAATATGCTGTTTAAATTCTAATAAAAAAATACTAAGTCATATTCTTAAATGATTCGAAGGAAGAAATTACTTGAAATCAGGATGGGACTTAATTTAAACAGAATATAAGCAGATATATATTTTCAATTTGGAAACATTTAAAACCGAGATCTTTAAACTAAATCAGTCATTCAGAGTTAAGGAGTATATCATACAAAACTCATCCCTGGGAACTGACTAATAATCTGTTTCTAAACAAAACATCCATATTTTATAACACATGTACTTTAAAATAAAATCAATAGCACTAAAGAAAGGGCAAATAAGATGTACATGTATGAGAAATTCGACATGAAATGATGATAGGGTTAACACAACCGTCGGAAGTTCTGAGAAAATGTATAAAAAATGCTACTAATATCATTGAAATTTTACAGTGATAACAATAATAATGGGGCACCATTAGGGGTAAAGGTAAACAAAATATTTTTTTCTTATTAAAAAATATACAATTCCAGTATTTGTATATAATAAAACTCCATGGGATAACAGTAAATTGAAAATAATGTCATAAACAGTTCGTATTCTTAAAGCCAATAAACCTAGGAGTACCTCATTTAATTTTAGAATATCACGTGATCTACAACGATGAAGATAGGGGTCTTCTCAAAGCAATTCGATAATGTAAATGAACAAAAATAAATAAATAATTTTATTTCGACAATTTAATGAATGAAACAACAAGTATGCACAAAAATGCACCAAATATACACTAACATTACGATCTGCAAATCGTACAATATAAAAATAAAAAGCATACCGACCGAGACAATCAAACCTAACGTTCGGTGACAGATAATAGAAACGAAGGAAATCATAGTAAACACAAGAACATACACGTTATTTGAGACACGAACGATATAATAGTTACATTATTTCGTATCGTTGTAAAAATAAACGCTTACCTGCAACGCGTGTGAGACAGTATACGGTGTTTTTCAAGACCAAGACTTTGTGCTGTTCAAAACAAATATGGCGTCAACTAGCGCATGCGCAGTTGTACATTTTTAGGAAAAACGTTGCCTTCGACAGTTTAGATCGAATAATTTGACGTCGGATATTTTGACGAGCGTCAAATATATCGTATTTGTTCATATGCAGTTAAGTGTTAGATCTACTTCAGTTCGAAGACCTGTCAACCTCATTTATTCAACGGTCAACATGTATAACAGTTCCGACGCTGGTTAGGCTCGAAACCGACATAAATTGTGCAGATTGAGCGATAAATATTAGCGAATCAACGATTGGTGTGGTCGCTTTATTAAGCGCATCGTGTAGATTCTCCCAAATTTACGGAGGGCAACTTAAGGATGCATTTCTTAATCCTGGAAATTGGTAATACCTAGCGCCACACTAAACCTGTCGATAATTAATTTTATGTCGAGAACTGACGTCACAACAAGCGTCCGCGTTATAAATAAAGTTTAACACTCACTAATTATTTTATCACATACGATTTATGGACTTAAGGAGACCAAAACTGCAGCGTTGCACATTTAAATCGACACTTTTAAAATTCACAAAAAATGAAGTCGAGCGACATTTGTTCTCAAAACCCTCTTGTAAATTTTAGCTCAGCTGCACCCAACGTGATGCAATAGGCATACCGTTAAAATCCATCTATTGGTTTTGCACGGGGTTAGTTAACTTTTGTAAACGGGTATTTTACTAAGTTTAGTATCTTCTTATGAATTCGTGAATCAATTTCACGCGTCCTACTAGAAATCTCGTTTAAATTCCGTTATTCGAACAGAGCGGAAGGAGTGTTGTTCGAGTTACTTCCCTTTCTATACGATATCGTTGAACGTCATCAATCTTCACGTGAACATCTGTACTTAATGTAATATTCTCAGGTAAATCTACTCGACACATACTGTCTATTCACAAAAATATGCAGATTGTATAATAAATAAATGATAATTGTACTATCGATGTATACACATACTAAAAGAGAAACTATTAAGCAGATATTTAATTTAGACTTCTATTGTTTTACGTTAGACTGGTTTGTCAATTATTATATTTCTATTTCATGGTGATGAACTTCGTATTATCACCACTAGTTAATTTGAAACAGTTTTTAACATGAAATTTAGACAGACACTCGTTGCAATAATGCTTTGCTTTCTTTACAGGCATTCTAAGAGAATTGAAAGTGATATTTCCTAATTAAAAAAACAACAATAAATATGCAATATTAATTAAGTATGTTCACTAAAAGAATTTATTGTAAACACAGTGGAAACTCCCCAATCAGAACACCCTTCAGACCAACCAAAAAGTTTGGATTAGAGGGGATTCCGGACTGGGGAGGACTTCTCCATCTAGTGTCCACAGGCAGTCAAGACACCTTTCTTGTAAACATGTTTGTCACAGAAATTTTAATCTCTACAGAGCTAAATACTGGTATATGCTTCATTTTCCGTATGGTGCAACGCTATTTAAATGTTACCATAAGCAGTGATGATCAGTATTATAGTGAATTGGTGTATGGCAAATCATTCTAAAAAACATTAAAATGATTAATCAATAAGCAAAATTTTACTCAAATATCACACTTGTATCGGTCAAATTAATATAATAAAATTGCTTAGTATGTGTATCTCTGCTGGTGATGCTTAAAGAACGCTTTAAGTACACATTCTAAATCTATTGATTGCTTAATTAATCCTGTCTACCTACATTCAAGTTTCTGAGTAACATTAGACCTTGGACCTATTAGTATGTACATTTTATTGGTGAATCAAAGTGCACTTAAGTTGTCACTCTCCAATACACTTTCAATGGTATTCCAGTTACAATAGCTAACCTGACTTCCTGTGTTATCTTTCTTCCATAACAAACAGGCAGCTTCTTTCTTTGAACCAGAAATGGAGGATGTATTACTGTTAGCACAAGCCTTATGGAGATCACACACCTTGTCTAGATTTCAAACTCACAACCCCTGCCTAACAGTTATCCTCCATATCTCTGAGTACACTGGTAGGATTTCAAATGGATTCAAAGAAGATAAACAGCAATAGCAAATTATTATCATTTATTTACATGTACCAACTGAAATTTCAAATAGCACCAATATTTATGATTAACAACAATTATACATATTCTATCAAACTCATCATTTAAATACCACTTCTTCACATAGACCATGTACACATCATTATTGTATATCACAAAGGGCTATAAGAAGTAATTGCACTATAAAAAACAAATGAAAGGTGAACAACAATTGCAGTTTTAACTAATTACTTATTACAGTAAGGAAATGAATCTGTACGTATAATGTAGCAGACTGGTCTGCAGCTGGGTAAGTGCCATGATTTGATCAATTCAGAATCTCATATTACAACAGGATGCTTCCATTGGTTAAAATTCATCCCAAGTAGTTCTCGAGAAGTCATTTAAAGAAAAGTTGGCTGTCTGACAACCAGACTGAAGATGAACATTACTGTGACAAATTCTTTAGAGGGTAGCCCAACAACAAGCCCCCTATCAGCAAGGACTCTGATCAGTCTCGTTTTAAAACAACTTCGTAAAGGGTCAGCCATTGATCAATTCTATCAAATTATTTTGAATTCTGACCATTGGATTCAGGAGATTTTTAAGTTTCTTAAGCCGATATAAATTTCATGGAAACTTAGCTAGCACCTGAGGAACATTTCGGAAGGGGGTTTCCAATGAATCATTTGTACCAAATAAATTTCAATGTTAACAAGTTGAGATTTTATAGCAACATAAGGTTATATTGGGGAAAATGCCCCGTCCTCTTAGGACCTCAATTTCTTGTCGTCAGTTTACCTATTGTGGTACATCGTCAGAAAATTATCATTTGCACCAGGAAGTATGTCATTGTCTGACCTCCAACTGAAGCAAATATCTAAAGATTTCGCATCCCATTTCCATGGAAACCTGAGTTCTGGATTGGTTCAGCTCATTTTTATCATTCCGTTAGTGTACCATTAACAGAACATTCCTGTACAGCTTGTATAAAGTTAACAGTACTACAGAAGGAAATGTTGATTGTGGCAATTGTTAATGAAAACACAATTTTTTTACAAATGTCGGACAACAACAGGAAAATGCTGATTACAATAGTTCACAACACGTGAGCATGAAAAAGTCTTGCCTATGTTAAGTATAGATTCCAGAATGTAACAGTATTAATTGTTGATGCAGGAAATGTAAGTCAAGTGAACTGTATGTTCATGAGATTGCTCTACTTATCTCCCCTGCGATAGTACAAGATATTTGAATATGAAAACATCACATGGAGTAGATGACAAATCGGACACACCTTTTACATTTCAATAGTTACAATTACTCACACAGGGAGTACAAGTAAAGGGTGCACACAGGAAATTATTGGCTTCAGTGAAGTTAATTGAATTTATTGAAATGATTCTAATTTCAACATTTCCGAAATGCATATATGGCAACATGGGTACAAACATGCAACAATGGTGTGATCACAAACAGAATAATCACACACATATGAATCATTTGTAAGGCTAATTGGTGCTTGTTTATTCTCCAATGTATACAGCAGTCAACACAGTCAACTCTGCTTGTAACAATTTAGGGGACTGTAGAGATCTAAAAGTGACATTGTTAACTGAGGGAACTAAATATCTGAAAGAATCGTTGTGTATCCGATACAGAAAATATGTTAATAATAATATACAATAAGTTCTGCATGTGATTTGTTTAATATGCTGCTTGACATATATTCATAGAAGTATCTTCAAATGTTATACACATACAATATATTTATTATTATGCATACATTGACACAGGAATGCTCTCATACACATAAATGTACAAGAATTTCTGCATTTATTTCTATGGTAAACATAATGTTAAGTTCAAGTCATTTATTTCCATCAATGTACAAAAACAAGTACATGTACAGTAAAACATGTACAGTAAAACCTCAATAATAAGACCACCCTTGGGACCTTTGAAAACTGGTTTTCTTAATATTGAGGTGGAAATCAGAGCAAAACGGTGAAAATGGACTTGAAATGTGTGGTATTATTATTGAGGTGGTCTTTAAGTGAGGTGTTACTGTATTAAAAAGCACTTGGACACAAGAAACACATTTTAATTTCTAAATGCACATTAATATGGCAAACAGCTGATATATGGCAAAATTTCAAGGTGGTGTTCGTCACAAATAAGTTTTTCTGTATATGATGCATGATGTACATGTACACAGTATACCTGCTAGAAAATACATGTACAATCAAGGAGGTATATTTAGGCAAATAATAGCTCAACACTGCTTATGTAACTGGCAACGTGAATAATCCTTCATTCAATAGATTATGTGCTATATGGTTGATTAGCCCGATTCCTCTGAGAAATATTCATAACTGCATGTTCACAACATCTCATATACTGTTAAAGATCTCATTTAACAGGAAAAACAATACAACAATCTTCCAATGTTGGTTGGCTGGTTAGTGTTTTCAATATGACCTAATAGCTTTCCAAGGTTTCAAACTTGTACTAACCAAGGACATAACTGACCAGGGTAGAAAATGAAGCGTGGTATAATGAGTGAACATAGGCATCTAATGATGACCTTCGCTTGTCTGTGAATGAAACAGAGATGCAGGAAGAACGACTTTCTATGCATCGTCATCCCGAAGAATATAGAATCACCAGACTTAGGATTCCTTTGGTTTCCTTTCAATCCATGGATATATCAGGTGCCCCAGAAACAGATTCTTTATAATGGTGCCCCAGGAATACGACGAAGTATGGGTAGTATTACTGATTGTCATTATCTCATTTAGACTTGGTTTGGTCGCCTGAAAAAACAACCCAGAAAAGATAATTATTAAAAGGACGGACATATTTATGTCAACTTCTGGAATTGAGAAAATCTATTTTATATACATATACCCATTATTTGTACAAAACAATACAAAAATAAAATATAATAAAGAGTTAATCTATGCATTAATATTGAAAG
Organism: Mactromeris polynyma; assembly: GCA_032209605.1. Classification (NCBI taxonomy): domain Eukaryota; kingdom Metazoa; phylum Mollusca; class Bivalvia; order Venerida; family Mactridae; genus Mactromeris; species Mactromeris polynyma. Next base: position 3,177,402 of record JASFXZ010000022.1, read on the forward strand.
ATTACCCAATTTGGAATTTGTCTTTTATTGGTAACTTTTAATGTCTCGAAACTTCAGACATTTTCACTATTTACTGAATTTGTATGGGCTCTTGCCACTGACCATAGACTAATGGTAAAATTTTAAAACACAGTACATACCTGCATGCTAAGGACTAGAGTAGAGTCATCTTGGTAACTGGTGTATGACTTGAGGTGAAAAACGGCGCCATCTACAAAAACCAGATGTTGCATAGTAAGAATAATGCAATACAACATTCTATGACTATAAGTGTATCAAAGGGCCAAAAATAAACTCTAAACTGTGGAATAACTTCTGCAATCAAACAACTATAACCGGAAAATTGATGGTTCGTTTTAATACATTTGAATACAAGACATTTAATTACAATATAATTTTACACAAGAAGAAATAGAAGAACTGGCAAACGTGGATGTGAAGTACTGAATCATGCATGTCTATCATTGAAAGTTTTCTGCAGGAAGCTTTCATTGACTTTTGAAACAAGATCAAGTATACATGTATATACAAACACAAATTTATTGAGATATTTATATTATCTATTTTAATTACACATAACTGTTAGGTAATTGTGATGTCACATTATTATCTTTTTCATTGGTGAATTATCAAAATTAGTATGTGGGTGTTTGTGCACGTCAGCTGCCTCATTTATGATCAAAGGTAGCTAAAATGTGATTCTCAATTTTGAAATTTACAACAACTTTCAAGAAAGTTATCATACATTGAACAAGCACGACTGTGATCATATGCAGAAATGTTTTTATACAAAATACATACAGACAAGTAGATTGTTAACGTTTAAATTCGCTCAAAAACATAATTATATAGGTTGGGATTGGTCCCCTTTGCCTTCAAGAGGAATACACTCTTTCAGTCATAGTCCTCAATGCTTTCTATTATTAATTAAAACATGCTCCAATATGTTAAAAAGTTATCAAAGCTAGCTTAGAGACATTGTACTCTAATGTATTCCATTACAAATGAGGGAGGCGCAGTGGCCAAGCGCCTGACTCCTGATCCGAAGGTCGAGATGCCCCGCGAGAGTCGGGATTTGATCACAAACTCCAAAATCCCTAAATTTGGCACAAGTACTGGTTGGTAGCCATGAAACAGACATTGAGAGAGATCGGTATGAGTTGTAAGAAATTGTTTCACAATCGATGTACAATAATTAAGTTTAAACTAATACAAATGTGCATGTAATACTATGACATAGAAGTCTATAAACCCTGTACTAACTTGTGAGTGATGATGAATTCTGCATCCACATCACTATATACCACCATGGCGTTGTGTTTAGATAGTGTCGTAATCTGCTTACTATTCCTTGCATCGTCAATACAAACACTCGTAACTGAAATATATCATTTATAGACATCTGAAAAGTCAGAATCATGTTACACAACTAGAAATTGTGGAAGAAAATCCTGGATGTGGGATTATAACGATCACATACCTCTGTACTCAGTACAGAACTCTGAATTTAGTGAGGAGACTTATGCGTGCAAAGCGGAATTTAAAGCTTAATTCATGCCGAGTATTATGTGTGAACCGTTTTCTTTTCAAGTTGAGAGTGATTCTACGATTGAGTGTAAGTGCTGACTGTAGAGTGGTGAGAGTTAGTATTCCTGACCATCATTTTATCTTCAAGAAGACAAATGTTTTGGCAATGCTCGGTACCAGAATGCCTGGCATTGAAAAGTAGAGATGATATATATTGGCTGAGTGGTTGAGGCATCCGCTTTGGGAGCGGGAGGTCGAAGGTTCGAATCCCGGCAGGGGTCCGTTCTAATATGGTCGGTTGGTGAGCCGCCAGCTAGTTAAATAATGGTTACCGAGTGCCTACCTGCCTGGTGCCTGGCATTAAAAGGATAGGAATCGGGAAGTGAATGTGCTCAGAAAGTAGGCGTCTCATAAGTCAGAATTGGCTGGCCCTTTAAATAGGGGTGACACTATAATAAATAAACACACACACACACACACTATATATATATAATGTCTTTTTGGCTAAACAAACCAGGAAACAAAATACATTTATGAGTGAAATCCTGACCAGCTTGGAAAAAATCAAAATCCAAAAATTATAAATAATATTAGGGCTTTCTTAATATCTGAGGCAGGTTGGGAGGTTAAATATTTTTCTTTTAGAGTGTTTCAATGGTTCAATAATATTGCAGGACCATTCTGAAAGGTCAGACAAATTTGAACTGGAAAACAAAACAAATTTAAGCAGGGGCCAATACTGGCAGGAAGGTTGAGGTTTTGAAAACCAACACCATATTCAGAATGGCCTTACTTTTAAGGTTTTGGCAAAAACTTACTAGAGTAAACACAATATAATATAACCCAGTAGTTGGTAGGATAAACAGTAACACTGTGAATAACAACGTCCCGACAAACAACTGATCCACATCATACACAGCGGAATCCACTCTCTCACGTAATACATTCCACTTTTTCCCTCGAAACAATCGCCATAGTGATGCCAAAGCATACATCTGTAGTCTGTATAATCTAAAATATGAAGTTAAGATTTTTCAATATAATTCCATAAACACAAATATAACATAAAGTCTGGAAAAATTTGCAAAGAAAGATCCCTATAGGTAGAATATTTTATTGTACTTTCAAATATAAACTTGTAAATTAACCATGCGTAACCCTGAAGCAATAAATCCACTACTTACTACATCAGGGAGAGTAAATGCCAATATTTTTTTATCAAACACATCCTGACAACCAGACATGTCTATAACTAGCTACAGAAACTAGAACTGATATTGTTTAGTTTTTCTACATAGAAATAAACCTATTTCTAAAACCATGTCTCCATTAATACCACAGAATTATAAATCAGCCATAAAATACCACATCTTGATAATCATTAGCATCTGTTATATTCAATCAGTACTAGTCAAACTTCCAATATACCTTTATTTTAAAGTTAATGCAACTATGGTACAGGGACCCATTTCCTGATGCAAAGGCTATAGTCTGTTGCAGAATGTACAGTGCATGTTAACCCCACACAAGGGAGGTAATTTTGTTTTTTTGGTAAGCAATTTTGATTTGTCAATTTGGAGACTCAGAGTACAGAAGGGAATAATATGTTTCATTTTCTAAAGAATATAGACGTGTGCTTAAGGGTGATAGTGGCTAGAGACAGGCATGATTTAAGAGGACTACTTTGTTTTGTGTTATGACAAGGCAATAATGATTGAAAAGCTACAAAAGCCTGCCCTATACTTTCAGGCTTCCCAGACATCTTTAACTCTGAAAAATACAGAGGGTCCCTTGAGATTAGCTTCAGAAATATCAACTTGAAAATGTAAAAAATACTCGGGCAAAACCTCCTGAAAGGGACATTCATGGGAAATAATTTAGCAACAATTCAATAATTACCTAAGCATATTGAGGGTTTGGTGCAAATCTATTCTGACTGGTGATTTACCAAAACTGAGTAACAACAGTTTCCCACCTAACCCTGTATAAAACGTAACGAGATAATGACTTCACATGATCCATGATCACTTAATGTTTTCATACCTTGCAGCATACACATAGAAACAGTAGATATGTATTGTCATTGTTGTTAGAATGTCTTGAAATAGAGCTAACTGGGCCGACATTCCCCATACACCAGCCATAGAACACAAATACACCAACTGTCCAAGTATCGGTTTTAAAACAACTAGGTAACCTGAAGAAGATAACAGTCATTCACTCATTATTGGCTTGTAAATATAACAATATCTCAAAATTACTTCATGTATTCATGGAGCTAACCAGCTATTTTCGTATCTTTACATGTATGAATGTTAGGGGTGTTACAATACACAAGAAATGTGTTGCCGAAAACAAAAATACATGAGATAAAACTTGATTAGTGAGTAAATATAGTTTTCACAACTTGATAATATAAGTAATCTTAAGTTATCAATCTTGATTCAGTTTTTGACTAATTTGAGGTTTTCATGACTACATAATTTCATATGTTTTGGGTTTGTAGTCTAAGTCAGTAACTTTCTTCAAGATAGCAGAAAAAAATATGATAAAAATCTGGTAAGTTCATTTTCTTGGTAAAATACAGTTCGGCTGCATATTGCAAGAAACTGATATACCGGTATTATCGTATTAGCACAGTATCCGTTAAACAAACTAGACGAGTCAAGAAGTCTCACCAGCGTTTGTTTTTTACAACAGAAGAAAATGAGATAACTTCCAAACTCTTTACAGATCATATAGATCAATATAATGTACCAGAGATATCCGAAAATTCATATAATTTTGATGTAGTGTGATTTAAATAATAGTACTAATGACTTATTAAAGATGCAAAACATTGAAAAGGTAAATATCTGCCGATGTTGGGAAATACAGAATTCACAAAATGAAATTTATCACAGCATTTTGAACAGAGATTTGATTCTTTTGTGGGTGAAGATTCAGATGATTGTGTGGAACGATTTGTGTCTTCATCACTTGTCATCGGAATGCAACACTTGAGCATATGTTTATTATAATTGAACAGCTAAATCTTCCCACTTTGAAGTACAAAAGAGAACGGTTTGACTTAATACAGATTTTCAAAATTATAAATGGTGTTGATGATATTGATCCAAATAAGTTCTTTGCATTTAATGACAATAAAACAAGGTGTCACATTTTCAAAATATTGAAGCCAAGAGAAATCCCTGTAAGAGCAATTGACTGTTGGAATAACCTTAGTGAAGATATAGTGTGTTGTGAGACAGTGCTTAGTTTCAAAACCAAACTGGACAAATGTTGGAGAGATACGAGCCAAATTGGCTTAAGATACCCCGAAGATGAACAAGGTAAAGGTAAAATCATAACAGTATCAGACTCACCTGACCATAAGTATATGTGGTATAAAAAGAACTTTCCCAGGATATGGGTTAATTGACTATTGAGTTTCAATCCAGCAGGTGCTCCCATCAACCAATCAAGCAATACCTTCAGTTCATTAGCTATACTCTGAAATAAAGATATTTCAGATACACAACAGCCATTGTATCAACCTGTGCTAATATGTTCCAGTTCACCTGAACAAATGACAAATTACTCAAAGAATCAAATCACTAAATAGACCATTTTCGATTGAAACCAAAGAATGGCTATGAGCAACTTTAAGGTACCCTCACAATAAGGGTGCCATATATGACAAAACAGGAGTTGTAGTTAGGACAAAAATCAATGAAACGTCTCATACAGACTCATGACAAAATCATCACTCAGAATTCAAAAGACACATAGATAATATTGTGTCCAGGTTTTAACACTTGAAATACATGAAACAAAATTCTAGACAATATTTTGTAATGTCTGACTCTGGAAACATAAAATAAACTTACGTCACCATATGCCAAACAAATATTGGCAACATATTGAGCTCTGTTGTCACTCATAAGTATATACATCAACATCAATCCAAACAACGTATCAATAAACTGGGTAGCACATATATTCATAGTTCTGGAATGAGAAATAATGTTTTGCAGATCAGTATTTGTGTAAAATTTTAAGCCAGTTAGGCAAATATTAACAACTGTTTTTGAAAAAAAAGCGATTTTTATTACTTTACTACTTTACTTTACCCAGAACTGATATTAATACCTCTGATGCTAGGCTTACAAGCCCTTTTTTGCAAATCAGAGTGTTATGAAAAATAGGGGCCAGGACGATAATTAAGCAATACATAAATGACGTTGTTGTAGAATATCTACTGAAAAAAGAACCTAATACATCACCAAGACAACACAAGAAAGAGTAAAGCCAACTACTGCATGACATTATGCTAGTTTGGCACATTTTTAACTATCCATTCTGCTGTATTTTCCAGCGATAATATTGATATTTGTAATATCTAAATGGCAGAATGGATATTGCATTAAATATATAAAAAGTATACCTCAATTTTTCTCCTGGTTTCAAAACATAACCCAACCTAAATTGTCTCGACGATTTCTGTCTTCCTGCTAACTGTGCAAATGTAGATGGAGCACCAATGGCATTCAGTATGGTTTTGTTTGGCTGACCGGCACTGCAATTCAAGTAAATCATAATTGCTATTAAAGCTTAAGGACTATATCTTAACTGTGAGACAAGTTGATACTACTTGTACATGTATTACTGATTCTAGATGACAGCGTGCTGAGTAACTTACCAGTGCTTGGGCCTAATTAATATTTACTCTAAAAAACTAAGTTTGAATCACTAACCAATTGTTGCCAAATAGTGTTTACTGACATACGAGCAGTAAATAAATAGACAACATTCGTTCTAGTCAGATACAGATCTGTAAACAATAAATCTGATAATGATACCTCAAACAAAATGAACCCAAAATGGTATCATTCTAAATATTACAGACTTTTACAGTTACTAGAAAGCAGTATAGAAGTATCTTTATACATTAACTCTATACAAGAATGTTGATACTTGTAAGACCATTCTCAGAGCTGGGTAGTTAGTAACATTCCAACCAGTTAAAAGAGATAAAAACTCACCTTGAAAGATCTGTCTTTATCCATCTAAAGGGAAAATGAAGTAAATTAACAAAGAATATTGCTAATGACATTACTTTCTGTCTGATATGGTTGTTGCTTGGCAATACTGTGTATAGAGTGATTTTAGATCCCTGGAGATCTTGGAAAATGTTGTTAGTTGAGTACAGAACATTCAACAATGACAATACTGCATCAGCTTGTCCCCCGCCTTTAGCTGGTTCCCTGTTGACATCTGCGTCTGCTGAAGCACCAAGTTGATCAACCCTGTCTGTTGCCACAGCAGCATTGTCATATTTATCAAACACATCTTCAGTTTTGTTGTCATTGTGATTTCCTGAGCTAGAAATCTTTGGTGCCAAGATCTCAGACTTCAACAAGTCATATGGGTTATATACAATCACTGTACATTGATGACGTTTATACTGTTCATACACGACACAACGTACATCGCCTGCTTTGTCTAAACATATATCAACCAAGAAATCAGATGGTCTGCTTGGTCTTCGACGCCTCGTTATCATCTCCACATCACTCCAGTATCCAATAAAATCTATACCAGATGGCAGATGTTCAATGTCTGTGTGAGCAATGGTCGATGCAGTAATATACACTGATCTAGTTCCTGGCGAGATTTTGCCACACACAAAAGATGGTTCTTTTTTTAACAGAAGATGGGGAACAAAGACTTGCCACACTTCATTGCTCATGATCGGGTTGTATCTGAAATATATAAGGTTTATGTAGTACATTACTCACATTAATATCTTTTTGTATTATTGATTCATGAGATTTGAAGTATTTTTCCAATACATGTCTATATAAAACAAGAGGTTCCTAGGGTGGAGCCAATTTTTAATCCACTGGGTCACCATTTGAACAAACTTGATAGAGGACCACTAGACAATGTTATACACCAAACATCACAGCTCAAGGCCTTTCAGTTTCAGATAAGAAGATTTTCAAAGTCTTCCCTACATATCTCTATGTAAACAGGTGACCCCAAGGGCGTGGCAAATTTTGACCCCAGGGATATAATTTGAACCATCTTGGTAGAGGACCTCTAGGCAATGCTACACACCAAGTATCTAAGCTGTAGACCTTGAGGCTACAGATAAGAAGATTTCCGAAGTTTTCCTTAAATGTCTCTATATAAAACAGGTGACCTCTGGGGCATGGCCAATTTGACCCCCAAGGGCATAAATTGAACATTCTTGGTAAAGAATTACTAGACAATGTTACACACCAACTATCTAAGCTCTACGCCTAATGGTTTCGGACCAGAAAATGTTCAAAGTTTTTCTTTAATATATATTTCTATGGTAAACAGGTTACCCCTGGGGCGTAGAACAATCATGGTAGAGGATCTTCCCTACCTATCTCTATGTAAATCAGAAGACCCCCTAGGTGTGGCCAATTTTGAACCCAGGGATATAAGTTGAACAATCTTGGTAGAGGACCACTAGACAATGCTATGTGATGGACATGTGATTAGAAGAGATATAAATTCCATCACTAGAACAGCATTACATAGGACTCTAGAAGGAAGGCGCAAACGTGGAAGACCAAAAAACACATGGAGACGTACTGTAGAAGGAGAACTGAAGACCATGAATAACACCTGGGGAACAGTAGAAAAGATGACCAAAGACAGACAGAAATGGAGAACCTTTGTTGCTGCCCTACATGCCAATGGCATACCGGGCAGTAAATAAGTAAGTAAGACAATGCTACACACCAAATATCTAAGCTCTACACCTTACGGCTTCAGACAAGGATTATTCAAAGCTTTCTCTAAGTTTTTCCTTTCCGTTGCAGGGCTGGACATTAACCACTGCCTAGATGAATTTTCCTTTCTGAAGAGTATTTTGTGAATCCGATGTGCTCATTGGTTGTTTACCAGACAGTTAGAGGATTTCAAACAATCAATTTAATTGTAACAAAGTGAACGGTAGTTTCCAACTTATCAAGGTTCACATCAGAAAAAAATAGATTGAATTATGGCATTGTATTTTCTCGAATAAGAAATGCTTTACTGAACTGATTAACTGTGTAGTAAAGTTATAAAGAAACGAGTTTCAGTCTGTGAATGTTCATCAGGTAATTCAGGCTTTCAAATTAGTTACTACTAACTTTGTTACAAATTTTATGGCACTGGTAAGGAACCAAGGATGAGTTTGACAATACCAGATCAAAATGTGTAATTATTGTTTTAATCAAACATATATAAGCCATTACTTTTCGGGCAGGTTAAAAAATTCAGGCAGGTAAGATAGCTTTGGTGGCTGTCTGGAGGGCAGTATAGTATAAAGATAAGTGTTGAGCCAGCATTGCCATGGCAGCCAGTGTTCAGCATGGAATTCATTTCTTTGAACAATTTTGAAAGGGCAGCACAAAGGAACATTCCTGTGAAGTTTCATCAAAATTGGCTAAGCGGTTTAGAGATGTTTGTTTGAAGCAATTGTTGACGGAAGCCAGACGGTGGGCAATGGAAAAAGCCCATCCCGAGCACTACATGCTCAGGTGAGCTAAAAATTGACAAAGCAATTATAATTAATTTATAATAGCCTAACCTCAACAACACAAAAGCTATCTTTAAACAAATTCAATTAATGTCCCCAGGCTACTGTTATGTAAGAATAATTAAATATGTATCAAATATATTTTCAGGTACAATTATAGTTTAGTGTGATTGGTAAGAGAAACAAGTACAAACATGAAATTATTACGCAAGAAGTTATTTCGGATATTGAAATGGAAAAATTATGACATGTGAGTAAATCAATTTTTACATCAATATTGTGTATTGTTAACCAACCTCCTATAATTTTGCCCCTTTCTTGACCCTTAAGACTGATAGCAGACCTTTTTCTATAGTTCCCACGAGTCAGACTATCTGACCCATTCCCAAAGCCAAAATAAATGGGGGTTTTCCCAATCAGAAGCACCTACGAAAAATCGTCTACTGGAGCGACCTGGTATATCTTGAATGACTTTAATTAACTGACAGGCCATTATTGTCCCTTGTGTCATAAATGTCTGTGGACATTTTGTGTATCTTTTTGACAGTTGATATAAGAAATGTAGATTAGAATGCTTGTTTATATAAAATTTACGTATGGAAAGCCTATTCTTTTTAACTATGAAAATTCCCAAATTGTAGTTAAAGCGATCAAAATGTTCCCAAATTGGCAAATTTTCTGACATAAATTTTCCCAATTTATCGAGGACCTTTTCCTCAAAATGGACAGAAAAAGGCCTGGATTGTGAACCAATAAAGACAGTATGTAACATAATACTTAAATGTCACTGTCAATTATGAACAGCTCAAGCACTTGACTTACAATTTACCTACCAAGCTATAGCTGACACATACACGGACATAACATACAGCTTTCTTGATCCAAATTATATAAGTGCTTTGAATTTCAGTATGTTGCTTAGATAAAATACAAAGTCTTATTTAAATTTAGCAACAATATTTTACCTAGTTTCACACATGTGTGATATGATTTATGCAAAAACTATGATGACCAAGTATGTTTATAGCTTTATTACAGTAGAACATTCTAATAAATGACATATTTATACGAACGATTCATTACTGCAAATAATCACAGGACCGAGAGTTCTGAAACCAGCGCATTGAAACAAAATACATGTTTATAAATAGGAGGAAAATAGTGTACTGTAAAATAACTGCGGGCATGAATAAACCCTACGCTTCCACACATCGCTTTGGTTCCACAGATGTTACATTCACACGCTGCTTTATATCGCAGTTTTTTTATATATTTGATATTCTTAAACTTTCTGAAATAGCCAATGATTTAGTCGAAGTAAACGTAATCACCGTTTTTCCGTGATACTAAATATCATTGGTCGGCACAAGCACTGAGTTTATAACAGACAAGTTTTTTCCTGTGTTAGAACCAATCAATTGTGTACACAATATATGGCCTTTCGTGTAGAGGGAAATTAAACTAATCGTATTTATTTACGTCATTTAGCAGTTACAGTTTTGCTTTTTCATAGAAGATTGTACCAATTGTACCTATGAAAAACGTTTTTATATGAAGGCAAGTTATGTGGCATAGTTTTCCAGTCTGGCATTTTGAAAATACACGTACTATGTGCATTTTACATGTTGAATGATTCATTGAAAGATATTCTCAAATTTCTAATATATATGAATAAGCAAAATCTTATAATGATAATTTACATACAGATGGATTCAAACACAAGATCGATTTTGCATATCGCAATGCAAATCTTCCATGCATGAAATGAGCACATGTTGGTCTTTTGTAACTTATGCTTTTGATCTATAAATTTCCAAGTTTACATAATTTATGTAAAATACTTAAGCTTATATTTCCAAATGACTCGGCAAAGTGAAATAAGAGAATAGTAATATGTCACGTTAACATGAACATCCTATAGCGAACTTATTAAATTACTGAAAGAATCTTTTGTCTACGAACATTCAATGGAGGAATTCTCTCCAGTCTGGAATCTCCATTAATCCGAACTTTATAGTTTGTTCGAAGTGTGTTCGGATTAGGAAGTCTCCACTGTACCAACCATTCTTGAGAGAAGAGACAACATATTGAAGTTGCAGACAATTCTTGAGGTTAGAGATGAAATTTTGAAGATATGCCTATCAAATGATCTTGAGAAAGAACTGTTTATAAATTATATACATTCAAGATTGTTTTTTTATTAAGTTAATTGGTCTCATTTGTACTGATAATATAGTCAATATTGTTTCATAGGATATATATTTTAATGTGATATTAACTATTAATTAATTTTGTACACAAAATTCAACTGCTTCGTATACACAAATGCCTCGGGGTTAATCATGACATGACCATGTCCAAATCAAATTTAAGTTCATTGTAGGCAAATTTGATGTGAAATTGAACGATTTCAACTTTTCAATTTTTAACAAATTTGAATGCAATAATTCAAATACAGGAGTAATTAAACTATAAACAACGGTTTTCAGAATATACAAATTTTCTGATCTGAATTTCTTTCTGCTGAAAAATTCATTCAACACCGTGTTGATATAAAAATTGACAACAAATGTAGTTTTGGTGGTACACAATAAATAACTTAATTAACATAAGAATACTGGGAATACTGTGGTTAAACTATTGCATATTTTATCTATTAGTATTACGTGCTCTTAAATTTATCCGAATATGTTTTGTCCGAATTTGATACAGCTTTCGCGAAAACATATTATATTTCAATAATTAAATGCGTACTGTGTAGTTGATTTTTTTTTTACTTTATGAGAGAACAGAGACGTTGAAACGGATATCGTTTGATAATTAACATATTTACCAAAATCAAAAGTCGATCGTTTGGCAGATGTTGCAATATACCGGTCTAATGATCGTTACAACGAGTATGTGCTTGAACCCAACTTGTAATGACAATAACCTGTGCAGACCTGCGTTCAGTTACAGCTATCAGCCCTATCGTTTCGAAACGTTTTGTAATTTGGTTCCCGTGTGCAGCCAATGTGCTACGGTGGTCAAGGGATACAACACAAAACGTTAGCCACTGATAGCCGTAAATGAACGCAGGGCAGACTAAGCAGGAAACCAGTTAATAATAAACACGTAGGTAGTTTCTTTTTTTTGTATTCGCAACTGTGGCTTGGTTGTACAGAACGACCTTTCACTATATTGAGTAGATGAATGAATTAACAAACTGTCTACGCAGAATAATTGGTAAGTAACATTAATTTACCTTATTGTAAAAACAAACCTCCAGATATCAGCTGTTCTTTCATGTACACCATCATATGTCACGTACCATGCCGGTAAACGCTACAACGTAGCATCCCTCGTTACTATGCCGTAACAAATGTCTTTGTCATTCTTAAAATGATTGTTCAGTTCATAAGATGGGAAGATTTATTGTAAGCGTACTCAGTCAGCATATCAACTGGGATGATTCATTTCATGATGCTAAAACAGGATCCATTCAAAAAAGATTACCTGCTGTCTGTCGACCAACATAAGATTTAGACAAGATTGTTACATGTACACAGAACAATGTTTTTTAATTGCCCACTTGGTGCTTCGTCGAAATATAAGAACAGAAACAAATGTGCTCGTTTGCGTCTATTGAACGGGTAACCTGAAATATTAAAGATGTATCTGGCTCATCTGAACCTAAATTGTTTTGATGTGCGCCCGCTTCATCCAGTATTGTTGGTACATGGTCTAAACATCATTAATAAGAAACATTACCATTTATAACCATTTAAAACAATCTTGTTTAATCATATTACTGACAGACAAATCTAGTAAAAAAACGCCTTTTTTTTTAAATTTTATGATAACACAAACGCCAGTTTTTTCGACAAATACAGACAAATACATTATAAATGTATTCTGTGATAATGCATAATTATGTATTGAAGTTTTAACGAGATAAAGTAAATTATTCATGTTTGTTTCTAAAGGTAAACAAATGAACAAAAAAATTAGCATAATATATATCTTTAATAACAATTAAGTGGTCAATAAAACAAAAACTATATATTTTTATAATTATTTTCCAAATTCAATTTGAATTGAATAATTAATGTATAAAGTTAGTCATACCTGTCGAATCAGAGTACCAGCATCAATCATACTGACGGCCCTGGCGCGTTCTTCAGTGGTCTTTGTCGGCATCTTTTCTGTTTTTCGTGTTGGACATACAACGTGGATTGCACTGAAATGAAATTCACTGCTTACCAGACCCAGGGTGCAACCCCAGCTGAAGTATGGTTCCAAAGTCTGGTCCCCTTATTCACAATCTCTTTATCAGCAAGAGTCAGTGCAAAGAAAGGCAGCCTGCTGCGGAAGTGATGGCATAATGCGATGATAATGATCTCCTTTTACCTCGTTTAGTAGTCAAATGATTCATTTTAATTTATGTTTTCACTTTTGTCAGTTTACATAAATAATGTTATTGTTTGGAAGTAGTAGATCTATATATTAAGTTGATTTAACAGTATACTAACACTATGAATATTGAATTAAGGAGATCTTAGTGTAGTAGTATTTGGGTTTTTCCTTTGTATTTTGATTCTCCTAGTTATTCCTTATGGTCTGCCAGGCCATTCCTTGCGCCCTCTGTTCCCTAACGTATGTACCCTTTAACCTCCTCAAGTGCCTTATGTTTTATGGATTGTTGTTTTCCTGGAGGTCTGTGTGGGGAGGCACTGTCTTATGTATGTGGCATTCCCTGTAGTGACTGATTCTCTCTTCAAATTGGATGAACGCTGTTTCTGCATTTTTTATACATGTATTTTCTGTTGTTTTCAGAGGCAGAATTTTGAAGCACAAAGTAGCAAGAAGACCCGTTGCACAAAGAATCGGCTACAGCACCAACATGAGCAAGGAATCAGATGGCAGTCATTTTCTGAAAGGAAATTTAGCATCATTGTTTGCAGCATCTCTGTATGGAACCTGCTCTGTATTTATAGCATTTGTCAACAAGTTGTTAATGACAACGTATGAGTTTGATTTTCCTGTATTCATTATGGTTGGGCAAATGTTGTTTACTATAATACTATTAGAGATACTTAGCATTGTTGGCATCATAAATATGCCGAGATATACACTGGAACGTGGACGGATGTTTGCTGCGCCAGCGCTGTTTTACGGGATAAATTCTATTCTCGCACTGAGTGCTTTGAGTCACATGAATATAGCCTTGTATGGCGTGTTAAAACGATGTGTACCCTTAGTTACCATGGTCCTATCTGTGCTGATCCTTAAAAAGGGCTGGCCCTCAAAACTCACAATGGCTTCAGTTGTGTTCCTGACACTTGGATGTATAATTGCAGGTAAAAGTTCTTTACATTGAATTTAGTTAACCAAATTTGAAAATTCTATTTAAATTGTTTACAATTTCTTTAAATTTCTACGAATTCATGAAAAATATTGCAAAAATGACATTAACTGATTATGCCTGATCAGAATATTTTATGTTGCCCCTCTGACTTGTGACAGCTGATCTAAATATGCCCTATTGGGCCATTCTAAAAACATGTTTGTTTGCAGTGCTCTGGATCAAATTACTGAAATCCGTCCCTGCAAAAATCTTCCTGGTGGGGCATTTTGCAAAGATGTATGCCCATTAAAGTTATGTTTGCATTGTACAACAATTTTTATGTCTTTATCAGAGCAGATTAACATGAGTTCTCTCCCTTTATCTCTTCTATAATACCGTGGAAACTCCCTAATCCGCACACTTCGGATTAGAGGAGATTCCAGACTAGAGATGATTCCTCCAATGAATGTCTGTAGGCAAGACATTCTTTCAGTAATTGAATAAGTTCACTAGAGGAAGTTTGCGTTTATGCGTCGTAATATATAATGTCCGAATGCATTCTTTTATTCGACTTTGCAGAGTGATAGGGAAATTTAAACTACGTTATTTTACAAAAATGATGTAAACTTGAAAATCCAATTTATAGACCAAAAGCATAAGTTATAAAAGACCAACAAATTAGTGCTCCTATCGTAAAAGGAAGATTTTCAGTGGGATATGCAAAATACATGCTGTGTTAAATGTTGGTTGATACATGTATTTGAATTAGCATCGCTATAGACGCCTCTCATTTGATTAAAACTGTTTGAAAGCATTGAATATGGTTAACTTAAGATTTTGACCTACAGTTCATTCTTAAATAGATGTAGAAATTACACTGTGCAGAAAATGTATTAGATATTTTCATATTTTTTTTGGTTTATTTATATCTTGATAGTTTCACTGAATAAGGTGCATATATCAATCTCGAGCAAAATCTTTCAATGAATCATTCAACATGTCAAATTATTTCAAACATTGCTAAAATTATGTGTGGGTGGTTCGCGACTTTACCGCCCATAAAACCTGATCAGCTATACACATAGTACGATGTATTTTCAAAACGCCATACTTGAAAACTATACACCATAGCTTCATTTCAAAATATTTTTTGTAGTGGAAAATAATTATGAACGTAGTTCACACTTTTTTCATTAGTCTCACTGCTCATCCTTTAATTGTCTGGGATCATCATTCGCTAAACAATTACCATCGCATGTTTTCACAACATTATCCAATTGTTCTTGAAAGATTGTTTACATACTGCTGACTAGTACACCTCGTACCCGTTCTTACCTTGTTCCAATCAAAACAGAATACATACGATGAAAACGTCTAGTGGTTTATACCTCGAGGCAATTAAAATTATTATGACTTCTTTCAATTCTCAGTCATTATACTATCTGACATATTTTTGCTGAAAGTTATCGTCCTGTTTTGGGAGATTTATTTTACATGTAAAATAACAATCCGGACTGAAAAATTAGTTTGGAGTAGGGAGGATCCGGACTGTGGGGATTTTTTCATACATTGTGTTGAAGGAACAAAAACGGGACCGCCAAAATTGTCCCGTTAGAGGAAGTTTCCGGACTGGAGAGTTTCCGGATTAGAGAGATTCCACTGTATATAGTACTTTATAATACTGCAAATAAAAATCCAGTAATTTCATTGGTTAAAGGCTCGCATATAGTATTCTATATACACAGCGCTGACAGGGTATATGACATGCAAACTAATTTCCCCTTCATGGGCCTCATAACCAATTTGCTGACGGCTCGACTTGAAAACTGTTATCGCTTGATATCCGCAAAGTACTAGAAATTGACAATTGATCTTCAAACATGAGTCAATAAATATTGAAAATATTAGATTCATGCTTGTATTTATATCAAACGATAATTTTTTAAATGTTTGAGCCAAATTCAGCTCGATAAAGTCCATGTGATCAGATGCTTGAAAATTAATTTTAGAATCCAACGCGCGCTTAACCATGTTATTGAGGTACCTCGTGGGGTATACAATACAGGCAACTTTGACAATTTCTGTATAGTGCTCAGATGAATGATTATTTTATGTTGTATTTTTCAGGTTTCGGGGATTTGACTTTTAACTTCTTAGGTTACTCTTGTGGTGCATTCAGTAATGTTGCCCAGTCAGTGTATCTGCTGCTTGTTCAGAGAGCAACGAACGGTAAACTATCAACTGTGGAATCTTTGCAACTGAACAGCATAAATACTTTACCATTCCTTATAGTATTCTGTGTGATAAAGGGCGAGTGTCAGAATATAACTGGTTATTCATATTTCAATGATGTCTCTTTCTTTGTGATATTTTTTATGGCTATCAGTCTTGGATGTTTACTAAATTATTCATTATTTTTGTGCACAAGTTTAACGTCTGCTTTGACTACCAGTGTGGTTGGTGGTCTCAAGGCTCTCGCTCAGACGTTGCTGGGAATTTTCACATTCGGAGGAGTGAGTCACAATCTTGCCACAATAGTTGGAATATCTATGAGTGTTTCTGGTGGCTTGACTTATATCTTTGCTAAATATAGGGAGAATATGAAAAAACATTCGTTAGATCTGAGAAAAATAATGAGTTTCTCCACGGCTGAAGATCTGAAAGAAATGCAAGGTGAAAATGGCAGTTTACCCAACAGCGCTGCTAATGGTGTAGCGAATGAAACAGTTAGAAGTGTCGCTGTTACAATTAATGGTAACAAACATCTAAACTGATTGTCATCTGTGAGCTTTTAATCCCCATTGTGCAAAACACATTTATGAACCTTGTTCTCCGAGCTTCATGAGTTGCCCTTCTGAAAGTTGACATTAAATTATTCACAATGCATTTCAACCACTGTAGTTCAGGCAAAGCATGATAATGATAAGCCATCGGTGTGAAATATAAGTTTCCTACCTAAAGTCACAATGCATGTATTCTTTAGTAAATGTCAGTCTGGATAAAATGTCTACCAAAAACGGTCCTTATATGTATGGTAACTGGGTATGACATGAACAATCAGGATTGTACAATTTACACCATCTTTGAGATCTGCTTGTTGTTTTTTGTGTCTTCACTGTACATACTGTTATTCGGCGCAGCATTACTAACATGGTTTTGCTAGTTGCATATCAGTTTTGTAATCAAATCTTATGTTGACCACGAAGGCGATTTCTCTTCAACCTAACAAGGTTTGTAACCTTGACACGGTTTAAGCTTTTGTTGAAGGGTATGTTACCTTACCGAAATCCACTGAATTTCTGTGAATTTTTTGAAATCCATTTTGGATCTGGAGTGACCAGCAATTGTAACATCTCAGCATTATTTTTCTTGCACAACAATTCTGAACCTTCATATTGCGCCGACCATCGTTTATCAAGATATTTCTTGTTATTCTATTTTGTTTAAAATATTTCATAGTATATTGGAGAATTTGTATTAATTTGTATTAACAATTTAATATCTGGCTAAAGAATGAAATTTTAATTCAACGATTTCATAGTATATTGGAGAATTTGTATTAATTTGTATTAACAATTTAATATCTGGCTAAACAATGAAATGTTAATTCAAGGATTTCATAGTATATTGGAGAATTTGTATTAATTTGTATTAACAATTTAATATCTGGCTAAACAATGAAATGTTAATTCAATGATTTTGAAAAAAATGTATTTATAATTATGTTGGTAAACAATCAACAATTTCATTGGCTGCGTGTGTTACTCCATATGTCGACATGCAGTCCTTTACTATTGGTGATGTTATTGAGATATTTTTTGTCAAGTATGGAAGTTGTCAGTTGTGGTTTGTTGTGGTTGGAAACCATAAAAACTGAGTGTGTATATAACTGAAATAGTGTGACACACATAGTGTTAAGTCCACTTGACCAAATTGTTAATGATAAGTAATTTTAATCTTAACATTGCAGAATAAATGAAAATCCTCTATTATAACAGCAGTGGAACATGTGTAAACATGTCTTTCAATATTTATATCGCTACAAAGAGTTATTGCCCTTGTAAATAAGTAGACTGCCTTATATTATATAATTCATATTATAAATACAGTACAAGATGCTTAAGCATTGCTATGATCATTTTTAGTTTTATTGTTTAAAATGTAATTTTATGTTCTGTACTTTTGTGCATACCCTTATTGTATATTGAAGTTGTTTATGATACAGATACAGAGATGATACAGAGTTTATTTTATTGTTAGTTCATTTCATATGGTGCATTTATTGCATGCTACATTTGTAGTATTGCTTGTTTGTCTGACGTATTGTGTTAGATCTTGTCAGGCTCTTATCGCTTGATGTATTTATCATAAAATCTATGTAAATCCATTTGAAGTACCAGTATTATATTTTACATTTTGTGTGATTGTTCAACATTTTCTGTGTTCAATTCTACGAACAGTTGCAAAGTGCCATTTACCTCATGTTTTGGCAAAGCCTGAATTCCATGATGATACAAGTAACAACAAGAAGCGAATTATGTATTGAGACATATACTTGTATCAGTAATTTCTGTGTCAGCTTTAAAAAGGATGACGAAAGACATCTCATGTTTTTTTACAAGGTGTGTCATGTTTATCCTTGTTTTGACTTCTGTAAACTTGAGCTCAAATAATTTCAGCATAAAATAAAATATTTATGATGTGTCAAAATAAAGTTCAATCATATAGCACTGACTGCAGTGTTATGGGGAATTGTCATACAAGGCCAATGAAAGTGGTGAAACAATCGACAGTAAAACTTCACCTACAGACCACCTCAAAATTAAGAACACGATGTTCAAGTACATTTTCAGTGGTTTGCTCTTCATTCAACCTGAACATTAAGACTACCTACATAAGAAGACCAGTTTTCAAGGGTCCCAAGGGTGGTCTTATTATTGAGGTTTTACTGTATTTAATATTTCACATCTGACTTGCTTATATGGTTGTAAATTGTCTTAGGTCAAATTTATGCAAGACCATTCTTTATTCTTGTCAACAGAACTTCAAATGTAAACATCCTTATCACTTTCTTAGATTCAAATGTTTGAGTAACTCATTGAAAATAATCAAAGTTGATTTTTACACTTCAGCATAAACAAACATGGCGACGCCCTTATGTTTAGTAACTAGATTTTCAAAATACAATAAATTGAAGAAAAATATTATTGTGCTCATAGATAGCCGTAAGTGATATGTTTTTTGTCATAGTTTGGCAATTTTGTCAGTTCAATTGCTCATTAGTGTAAACTGTATCGTGAATTATTGTTATAGTGTATGTTTTTTTCTGCTGTTGTCAAATTGTATTAAATTTCCATTTTTAAATGCAACATTCTATTGGATTTTATACATTTTCTATGATGTTTACATTCTGTTAATCAGTGTAAACGTATATATATTTAGTTACAGAATCTAAATATTGTTTATTGTTATAATGTGGGAATGATTTATAAAAATAAATGGACAAACATATTTTTATTGTTTATTTTGGATGTGTTTCATGTTTGTACAAATAAAGATGGTGTTGTGTGCTGTACGGTATGCATCTTTTCTAGTGTGAATCTCTAGTGGTATTTCTCATAATGTCTCGTGTGCTGTACGGTATGCATCTTTTCTAGTGTGAATCACTAGTGGTATTTCTCATAATGTCTCGTGTGCTGTATGGTATGCATCTTTTCTAGTGTGAATCTCTAGTGGTATTTCTCATAATGTCTCGGTACAAGCCTTGTCTCCAACGTATAATTTCATGTCTTTGTAGTTATTCTTATTATTGAGTGCATAGCCCACTATGACAGCTTGTCTGGTATAGAAAAAGGAATAAGTTGCTACAGGGAACGCCACATATACATAAGACAGGTGCCTCCCCACACATAGAAAGTTTACTTGTCTAATTTCCAACACAGTTTGAATTGAAATGTTTTACTTGAAAAAAGTAACAGTTTTAACAAGACATTTGGTGAAATCTGTAAGGTAGCCACTTCATTTTGCTTAAATAAAATGCATGCTGACTACATGTATTTAGAATTGGGCAAAATAACTCACTTTAGCTTTTACTACTTTGAACAACACACTTAATTTAATTGACTCGCCAGTAGGCAATACAGTGTTTGAACCTACGGTGGTCACCTTATGAGTATAATTCTGCATTTAAATCGACATGTATTTGTTTACAACTTATATATTTAGGCATATGTGACTTTTCTGCATCAAATCAAATGAAAAATAAATTTGAAATTCAGAAGCAAAGCCTGTCGCTTGAACACATATACCCCCAAAATACATTCAATCTACACATATTTTATATCTATGCAGTCATTTACATTAGTATTTAAAAAACGCTCAATACATTTAAATATGTATTGATCAACATTTGTTAGAAAGTAATTTGCAGAAGTGTGACTGTAAGGACTTTCTGTGTTCAACAACTGATTTAATTGTTTGAATGGTTTTAGAGTACATGTATAATGCTGTTTGCTTACAGTATAATTTATCAGTTGTGTACAGTAGATAGTTAAACTAGCCAGAAGTCCTTGGTTAGCAACCAGTTGTAACTTCCAACTTTCTCTAGCATCTGACAACTTCCACATATCAATCAATGGTTATACTGTTTCCGACATTATACATTGTATCAGTTGTATACAGTAGAATCAATGGTGATGGACAGATGACATTGGATATATTATATTCAAACAAATTATCACGGAATACATTTACCATACATGTGGTCCCAACAGTCAAATATCGACTGAGCCCACCGGTCGAACTAACTTTTATAATGATCAATTATGATGGCTTATTCGAGCTGTCTTGGTATCGGCATCGAGATATTTAGCTCAGTTCTCAGTTAATTTTACCATGTCCGTGATTTTACTCATACATTATTTCCACAAACAGATTTTAATAAAATATCGAGAACCAAGAGAAGGTGGATAAGGGAAGCAACTCATTCAACATCAACATCCATCGAGGTTTGAAGAGTTGCTTCCCTTTTACCTGTAATGTAGAAACGCGCTCGCGATGATTTACTTCCGATACGTAAATGCATGTTTTTCTTGTCATTCCCAAGAGATGCAAGTCACAAGGTTTTTACAATTATTGACATGCTATTCGTTTAAAGTGTCCCGAAACTTTGACTTAATCATTTGCGCACAATTATGCCAAAAAATAACAGGAACATATTTAATTGGTTCTGCCGGATACACGTGTACTAATTAATGAAATGTTTACGAGTATTATACTTCAGTTGATTCAATCGCCGTTTCCACCTTGTACTAACATGACAATTCGCATGTCTATGATGAATGAGCGGTAAGAAATTTCTCTTAAATAAGCGGTAAAATCTTTTCCGATGAATGAGCGGTAAACAACTTCTCTGATAAATGAGCGGTAAACAACTTCTCTGAAGAATGAGCGGTAAACAACTTCTCTGAAGAATGAGCGGTAAACAACCTCTCTGAAGAATTAGCGGTAAACAACTTATCTGACGAATGAGCGGTAAACAACTTCTCTGAAGCATGACCGGTATGCAACTTCTCTGAAGAATTAGCGGTAAACAACCTCTCTGAAGCATGACCGGTATGCAACTTCTCTGAAGAATTAGCGGTAAACAACCTCTCTGAAGAATTAGCGGTAAACAACTTATCTGAAGAATTAGCGGTAAACAACTTCTCTGAAGCATGACCGGTATGCAACTTCTCTGAAGAATTAGCGGTAAACAACCTCTCTGAAGAATTAGCGGTAAACAACTTATCTGACGAATGAGCCGGTGAACAACTTCTCTGAAGCATGACCGGTATGCAATTTCTCTGAAGAATTAGCGGAAAACAACTACTCTCACGAATGAGCGGTAAACAACCTCTCTGACGAATTAGCGGAAAACAACTACTCTCACGAATTAGCGGTAAACAACCTCTCTGAAGAATTAGCGGTAAACAACTTATCTGACGAATGAGCCGGTAAACAACTTCTCTGAAGCATGACCGGTATGCAACTTCTCTGAAGAATTAGCGGTAAACAACTACTCTCACGAATGAGCGGTAAACAACCTCTCTGACGAATTAGCGGTAAACAACTTCTCTGATGAATGAGCGGTAAACAACTTCTCTGACGAACGAGCGGTAAATGATATATTGAAGCCTATCCGGTAGAGCAGTCGACTGCCGATTTGTATATCGCACGTAGGTTCGAACTCATGAGGCGTATATTTGGCTAAAGATAATACACCCGGAATCACTCGTTCTTAGCCTCCGTTTTATGTTGGTAAGTAGTCAGTTGCTTGTGGGAGAACAGGTTAGTACTGGTTGGTAACCAAGAAACCCTAATAAGGTCAACAGTTTGCTGACCTCTGTACATAACGGAAATATGATAGAAAAAAGAAGTAAAACATAGGGCGTATGACTCTAAAATACAATGTAGTTGATTTGAATCAACAGTATTGATGGAAAACAATCGTATCGCCCCTGTTGTTTTCAGTTGATATTTTTGCGATCTGTTCGTGATTAACTCATCCCACGAAGTGCAAATGGCAAAATTCATGGCAATGAATCAATGAATGTGACTAGAAAGTTGTTTTCGTAAATCCTCGATTACATTCGTTCGTGTTCTGACAACCTGATTGTCTCTAATTGTGAAACATTTCGTGACGGGATCAAGCCTGTTTCCGAATAAAAACTTATTCATTAACACGGAGTGTTATTGACAGACTACTCTATCGCACTCAACAGGAAGTATCATGAAATGATCATGCTTGATGATTCAGGACTATACGGATGAGTCTGATTGGATGCAGATTTGTCGTGACTTCCCACAATAGGTTCATTAGTGTACACGTTGCATGTATCAGACAAGCCGCATTTTAAATGTGTGCATGGAGATTGCAATAATACATCGACATGAAAACAATGAAACAATTTGTGTTCCTAAATACTACGGAAAAATGAAAAAGCCATCATAGGGTATCTTACCATTGAGCGTCGCGTCGAACATTACGTTGTGCGTGGAGAGCGACAACACGACATTACGTTGTGCGTGGAGAGCGACAACACGACATTACGTTGTGGGTGGAGAGCGACAACACGACATTACGTTGTGCGTGGAGAGCGACAACACGACATTACGTTGTGCGTGGAGAGCGACAACACGACATTACGTTGTGCGTGGAGAGCGACAACACGACATTACGTTGTGCGTGGAGAGCGACAACACGACATTACGTTGTGCGTGGAGAGCGACAACACGACATTACATTGGCACATTAATCAGCAAAATGTTCCATTGTTCAAAACTTCTGTTTTTACTTGGAATTTGTGGACCCGATACCGACCCGATTATATAGTACCACGTAGAAACCTTGTTGTGTACAGTAAAACCTCAATGATAAGACCACCCTTGGGACTCATGAAAACTGGTATTAATATTGAGTTGGTCTAAATATTGATGTTGCATAAATAGCAAAGCAGTGAAAATGGACTTGGAAAGTTTGTTCTTAATATTGAGTCTGTCTTATTGTTTAGGTGGTTTTTAAGTGAGGTTTTACTGTATTTGCATATACGAGTTTTTGATGCACAACTATTGTCACGTATTCATTACTAAAACTGAATCACACCAATTTTGCGATAAACCCTCGATTTCATATTATGTAAAACCATGTACTGCTATGTTCGTACTGTGACAGATACTTTGAATCAGTACAAATATGTCAGTACGTTCTGAATTATAACCACGTGTCTAACTAAACGCTTCTATTTTTGGTCTCTAAGTTATAGCTGTTTGAACCAATCTCAATGGTGGTTTGAACGGGTTCATCTTAAATGTTAGTTTGACACAAGTGACATAAACAACTCAGCCCTACTACACACTAATAATTAATCTGAGGTTTCCGAGCCCCTCGAGACATGGCCTGGTTCTGGTGATGACAGATCTTTAATTGCATCAAACGACTGATTAGATAATGCTTATATATGTTTTAGACACGTTCATTTACATTTGGAACTATATATGTCGAAGAAACATAGAATTCTTAATTAAGCAATCTACTGTAAGTAAATTGGTTCTTCCGTCCTGTGAGACAATACGCTCTTCAATAAGAGAGGATAAATAAAGGCTTCAAACAGCACTTTAACCTATACTTCATGACTCTTGTTTTTAGTGGTCGCGTATAAAGTTATAGGTTCCTAACAGCTATAATACTAACCTGGTAAAGTGTACTTTCTTCATCGATAACGCTATTCTCGCACAGACAGTTTATGTAAGCTGACAAAACAGCACATATGCCAAGTACCTAAGATTGTATGGGATAACTTGTACAGCGATATACCGTACAATTTCTCACGCTACTGAACAATACTTCAATTATATTAATTTAAATTTATTTATACAAAACCTTTCTCACATAAGTTTTCTATGAGTAAAAATACACGATATCGTTGGCGAAGGGTATCAGTTACGTTTGTCGACCATGTCTAAAAGGTTGTCAATAGTTACGTTTGTCGACCATGTCTAAATCATGGTCAACAGTTACGTTTGTCGACCATTTCAACAGTTTTGACTGTTACCTAAATAACCATGAAATAACTGTATATTGTCGACCATGTCAAAACCATGGTCAACAGTTACGTGTGTCGACCATGTCTAAACCATTGTCAACAGTTACGTGTGTCGACTATGTCTAAACCAATGTCAAAGTCAAAGCAATAGAATTTTGAATTTCAAAATGTTTAGAGCATAATGAAGGTCGAACATTTAATGTTGTAGCAGACTCTTCTTAGGTATCACATCGAAAGTCTCGATATCGACATATGTTTGGAAGTATTCTTCACATACATAATAACCAACCGCAGTTTTATGTCCTTTCTTAACCATATAATACTTAAAAAGCTTCGCGGCAAAACAGTTACGTTTGAATGGTAACGAGTTCTTTTTTTATGACCTGATGTGTCATATTATCTTCATAAATACTCATGAATTACAGTCGCAAACGTCCATTTTATCATGTACTTATACCTTAATATGGAATAATTCGTCTTTGTTAAGGTTTATTAAACACTTAAATGGCGGCAGATATGTACAATAATACGCGGCAGCGAAATGGCGGCAGATTTGTACAATAATACGCGGCAGCTAAAATTATAGTTCATTGACATATAAAGCTAAATCCGATATAACGCAACTTAAAGCACAGATTTTACATTATAAATGTAAAAAATAATAAAGCGGCTTCAACGCCCGCAAGAAATAATTAACCCATTCGACTATAGCAATATTTTTCTGCATCTAATCACGTATTATAGATGTGATTTTCATGAGATAGAGTCAATGTTTCAGCTTACAATTTCAATACATGTATGTATGACCAACTATTTTACTTGAACCGATGAGAGTCACATACACAAACACACATTCTCTATGTAAATGTTACGCGGCGCACAAAGTCTGCATACTAATAATAACGTTCACAGAATAGTATATTTAATAATAATCTCTAAGTTAAGTTTTCAGATACGCAAAGTCTTAAAGTTTAAATCACGAAGTAAACACAAAGTAAAATAGTCAATTAGACAATTTCCTAAAGGTATACCATAACAACTAATAGTATTTCTTTCATTCAATGTCTTAAGAAATTTCCCGCGAAAGAGGGGTGATGTCACGCGGTGATCACTTGATTTTAATTAACCAAAATAATAGTTTTTACCAAAATAAAGAAATATTGGGCGTGTTCAAAACAATTGCGCATTTCAATATTTATTTACAACTTTAAGGATTGTTACCCCTGACTCCCCTGACGTTAATTGCTGGATCCGCGCATGCATAGCACCTCATCATGTGAGTTGTTAAATAATAAAACAATTTAGGTTCGGTTGATATACTCCCTCGGTCGATATGCCCTTTACACGGTCGATAGATAGTCATATCGAAATTATTATTATCCGTAACAACTTCTGCATATTCGTTAAGAGGTGCTTGACCGCCACTATAAGTCGCAAACAAATTAACTCATGAAACATGTGTGCGTTGTGAAGTGATATTACATTAGTTCACAAAAAATGCTTGAATACTTTTGAGTTTACTCATGAAAAAGGTGGGTGTTGTGAAGTGACATTACTTTAGTTCACAAAAAATGCTTGAATACCTTTGAGTTTACTCATGAAAAAGGTGGGTGTTGTGAAGTGACATTACTTTAGTTCACAAAAAATGCTTGAATACTTTTGAGTTTACTCATGAAAAAGGTGGGTGTTGTGAAGTGATATTACATTAGTTCACAAAAAATGCTTGAATACTTTTGAGTTTACTCATGAAAAAGGTGGGTGTTGTGAAGTGACATTACTTTAGTTCACAAAAAATGCTTGAATACCTTTGAGTTTACTCATGAAAAAGGTGGGTGTTGTGAAGTGACATTACTTTAGTTCACAAAAAATGCTTGAATACCTTTGAGTTTACTCATGAAAAAGGTGGGTGTTGTGAAGTGATATTACTGTAGTTCACAAAAAATGCTTGAATACCTTTGAGTTTACTCATGAAAACGATGGGTGTTGTGAAGTGACATTACTTTAGTTCACAAAAAATACTTGAATACCTTTGAGTATAATTTTGTCCGTAGATCTTGTTAACAGCAGTAATAACAAATGATGAACTTCGCTTTTTGTGTTGATTGGAATTGTGAAACCAAACTGGGAATGATAGATATGCTATGATAGTTTATTCTTAATCCAATAAGCCTCATGGACCATGAGGACCGAACTTTTACAAATATATGTATGTAGAGGATTATTTAAACATATACAATTGCGGAGAAGACACAACTAATTTACATTAAATTAAAAATGTGTGTTGACCCAAAAGTCATAATTCTGCATAACAATGTATATATTATAATGATTATGCAAATGATTATTATGTTAACAATAATTACATGTAAATATTAAAGACTACATGATATATATGTTCATGTACATGTATCATACTACACACACATTGGTTGATTCCAAAATTTGCTCATACGACAATTTTTACAGTAGCATCAACTGTTTACAAAAAATGCAATAATGCAGAAATAAAACAAAACAAAAACCCAAGGTTGTTTCCCGTCGTAATGAAATACAGGAAACTGTTGGTAAAAATTAAGCATCTTACAATTACTACATGCCATTAGCGTTCTATGGAAACAATATAAAGCTCTATACGTATTGAACTCAGCATAATCCATGTACATTTCCAATCTCCTATCGTCACATGATTATCAGGATATGACTAAATGGATGCACACAATTGTCACTCTAGAAGTGGTAAATTGATATGTGCTATGAGATAATGTCATTCTTTAAAGAGCATCACGATTTGATGACGGAAATTACTTAGTTAATGAGGTGAATGCTCATGTTATCGTCAGTGTGTTTATCCCAGCATGCATTGCGTACAGGAACTGATACATACGAAAGACCGATGGTGACATTCACTATTCATTATTTCTCTCACGATTTCAAGATCAAGTTTCCACTTTACGAATTCACGATTTCAACTTCACGAATAAATTTATATTGAATTCAGAAAGTTGAACTCGGGAATTCGTGAAAATGGACTTGAAGATTATGTTCTTAATTTTGAGATGGTATTTTTAAGTGGTATTTTAGTGACGTTTTATTGTATATAACTACGAATACAGCCATGCGTCACACGCCTGTGATTACGACGTGGTTTCCTGAGTCATACCGAAAGAGGAAGTGCATGTAACTTATATTTCGAGCCATTTATTGATTAAGAGACAACAAATTCCTGTTTAATCTCAGTTTTAATACCTGACCTTTATAATAAATGACACATGTGCAAGATGCTTCGTCTCTAATTAAACAAATTGGATTTTGCTTATCATACACATGTGTGTAGTACTTGAAAGGTTCATATATCTCCAGACATTGTGTCGCTTTGTTGGAAATCATTAGAAACGTAACAATGCTGATATTTTGGTGTACAAATGGCAAGTTTTCGTGATGTCGGCAATACAAACGTACGAGGATTCGATGGTCGAGTTGATGTAGCATGAAAGGTTGATATCCACATTTGTATGAAAAAGTTCAAAACAAAATATTTACTTTACTTTTTACCTTCAGATGTGACCTTGACCTTTGCGCCTCGCATGTCACACACCCTTATGGTAAATGTTTGTGCCAAGTTAGTTGATTATCCTTGTATGCAGGACACAATTATTGACCGCTTATAAAAATAAAAACGCATAGTATATTTATGGCATGACAGTGACATTGCTCTTAGTGTTTTGAATATTACACGAAACACGTTTATTTAAGGTTGGAATTGGCACCTTATGTGTGTTCTATATATCTGTGCAATTATTATATTTATGTAAAACGATTACAAAAGTTTGTTCATGCATTTTTCCAATAGTTTGCTTTATTTATCGTTATATCTTTTTATTTTTGGTGTTGTGGTCTTCGCCATGCTACTTTTTTACGCGCATTGAATGCCGGGTAACATCTTGTAACATGTATACATGTTTCTTTTGCTTTATTATAAAATTGGATAGACACACACGACGACAAATCCAGAAAGTATATATATGGTCACTTCGTTTTCATATTGTCATATGGGGCAAATATTGCTTACTGTCAGTACATGATGACGTAACGTGTGACGTTTTCTGGAATTGACGTCACTTAAAGAAGAGGTTGAAAATCGTACAGCGGCGTTCAATTATGAGGATGTTTTGCTGAATCTATATCCAGAATTGTAACAATAACACTAGGTGAGGCTAATATACCTTTTTTTGCTTGATTAGCCACACACACAAAAATAAGCGTAAACTAAATAAGTAATATCAAAACGTAGATCTACATTCCTACAACATGAGCTACTGTCTGATAAATTTTAACCTTTGAAATTTAACTTCATGTATATGCAGACTAGTCTATTTTCGTTTTAAAATTATTGGGAATCCACACCTAAATAATAAGAACACCTTAATATCAAGAACACGAATTTTAAGTGCATTTTCACTGTTTTGCTCTTTATTCAACCTCAATATAAAGACCATCTCAATATTAACATCAGTTTTTACAGTCTCAATGGCGGTCTTATTATCGAGGTTTTACTGTATGTAAAATTTAAAAACAAATCTTAATAATCTTTTAATTTAAACATTGTGTGAAGTCGTTAACCCAGCGTTACTGTGACAGTTAAATTGCTATTATACAAATGTGTGTTGCCTATGTGTGTTGTTTGAAAACGTATTTGGTACCAATATGTATTGCTTGTTTGAACTAACAGCTATAAATTCAAACATCTAACAGCTGAACTGACAACTTAAACAACTCTGAATTCGGGAACGAACATCTGAACTAACAGCTGCGAATTCGGGGACGAATTTCTGAAATAACAACTAACAGCTGTGAATTCGAGAACGAACATCTGAACTAATAACTAACAGCCAACTTCACAGACCTAGAATAATGGTTCATAGACTTGCTACACAAATCATAGAGTAATTCAAATCACGCAAAATTGTGCACGGATAATGAAAGAAAAATACGACACTGTCGTCACAAACATATTATTTCCTTGTAGAGGTGTAGAGGAATGTTTTTATTCTAGAAGTACAAATCTCTGCCGCTGAGAAACCACTTCCGTGTTCTCATTATACGCTTGTGATCAATTCTCAGCTAGAATTGTGCGGTCAAACATATTAATGCGTGATAGTTCACCATATTTGCGTCACGCAACGTTTTTTGTTTCAAAATGCAATAATGTGAAGTCAGCTCTGCCAGCGAGTGTCGTAATTTAACATTCAATAAAGATTAAGGTTTAATGCAGAGATAGTTCGAAAGCCGTTACTCAAATTGTCTTAGCAACACAATTTCGTCCTCAGGTCGAATCCAATTCTACCGCTGGTATCAACATACACAGGGGAGCGCGAGGAAAACATCAACTAATCAAGTCACACTCGAAGGTTAATCGGATTGAATAACTGAAGCAGCTACAGGCTACGGGTCCGCAGGCTACGATATAGGTCATTATCAAATAATATGACCAAAATGGTATGATGATAGTAGAATTATCCCTATTAGCGATGTACATATTGTGGTGGAAGCTATTTTCAAATGTTGTCAGAAATCGCGGTTGTCGCACATTGTTAGCGTGATTATGCCGATGAAGGCGTAGTGGAATTGCCTACTGTGTCGTCATTATTAATGGTGCGATTATCGAAAATAATCGAAAAAATCGTCGCTGGACATCCCACTTCGGCGACAATTGATTATGAACTATAGTAATCGATTATAATCGGAAATTTTGACTGAAGTTTTATTTCAATATATATTCAAGTTTTAAAGTTATAAACCCGGATATACATTCAAATTTAACGGTTATATAGAATGCTTTTCGATGCATTCAGTCAAATACAAATATACAAAGTAATCATACAAAAACAATATTTATTGAACGATAAAATGCTCTAATGATATATGAGTAATGTAAAACTCCATTGATGTTAAATGTAGTAAAACGAGATAACTAAAGTTGTACAAATGAAATTAACCGTCAGCATTATACTTACACTGAAACTAAATATTTCGATTATTTCCGATTCGATTTTCGATTTTGAATTTTCAAACCTATCCGATAATCGATTATGAAATGTGTCCGTTTATTCATCACTAGTCGTCACACACAGGCGGATGGTCGTATGTGAATGGAATTTAAGTTACATATACACAGCGACCTATCATTTCCAGCCATGTATTTTTCATGCTAAAATATGACCATGATAATATAAACACACTTCTTATTTATTGAACGGCCCTCGAGTATACAACATAATTCGGCGCCAGTTCGACACACAGATTTAAAATACATTATTAACCGTGGAATCCTGAGCGGATTATAATTAAGAAGTCTATGGTTGATTTTAAGGCCTTATATAAAAAGTTTATAAATTCGTTCTTGGCATTGTTACTAGACACCCTATAACGAGCAGTGAAGTTCATCGACCTTACCGTAAATGTCAAGCATTCCTTATAGTTCTATCTCCGGAAAGAAAGACGATTGAGTTATCGAAAACATTTCAGGATTCATTTGTGAGAAATGTAGTAAAAACCATGATGGTGAATTGTAAGAAATGTATCTGACTGCGTTTGAACTGTCCATTAGTTAAATGTCGATCCATCCTATATCTAAACCAATTACCTTGCCTCAATTAAATATATTTTTAGATAAAGGACAATATAGTTTGCGCACGTTTTCTGTCAAGATATTTTATAAAATCATGAATTATTTAAAGCGATTGTTTAACTTGGTCAGCCAACAGGAAAACGTACGTTACAGAAGTTAGCAGCAGCAAACAGGTATGAACATTTGTTTGATGGAGTGACAATCATGTCATGGTATTCGTTTCATTATCTTTTTATTTTCTCAATTTAGTGATATAGGTCGATTAGAAAAAACTAGTTCATGCATGCACAAAGTTGTCCTTTCTTGATTTCCAACCTCTTATATCTTGTTCTACCGTAAGCACACGTTGTCAACAAAAATGCCTATAAGTACCTACGTGTACATGGTGACTGATGAACTTATAAACAAAAATAACGAACGAACGAACACACGTTGTTTTGACATTCAGAGCGAATTGTGCAATGTATGTATTGCATTTAGTTTTCACGAGCTAGTTCGTGTTATGCTTAACATATTTAATAGATGCATATATAAGTCATATTCTTCAATAACACAATTATATAAAATGCGATTTCAATAACACAATGTTAAAAGGTGATTAGAACTTGAATTAAAAAAAATCATCTGAAATCTCGTTTTGCAACTGCCATTTTCATTTGCTGTTATGAAATGAAACAATTTGGTTTTCGTACATTTTTTTTATAAAAGCAAACGTTCCGTGATTGATTTAAGATTTGAAGAGGCTTTCCATTCGTGGTTTCTAGGGAAGATATTCTTTTTTGCACGGTATTTGCCTGAAAGCTGCCGGCTATAAAAGGAAACACAATTACGTGTTCTCAAATAAGACGCTTTTACGATAAAAATAAGAGTGATGCTGTTTTTAAGACATTAAACCATTTGTATGGAACATTTCACTATGTGAGAAACTAGTTTGTTTACCATGTTTCTATACAAAGGCCTAGCAGTAAGTGTATTTATCTACTGATATGTTGTAGTCCAGAAGAGGTACAATTGATATATTTCTTTAACATAAAGTACATGTTTTATTGCCTTGCAAACCATATACATAGACTATATACATGCAATAAGATAAAGCGTTTACATAAACACGATTGTAGAACATTGGACTTGGAATAGTTATTTGCAGTACAACCTCTCTTAGAGACCACCTCATTAATAAGACCACCTCAAAATTAAGAAAACAATTTTTCAAGTCCATTTTCACTGTTTTGCTCCAATATTAAGACCACCTCAACAAGAAGACAAATTTTAAAGGGTACCAAGGGTGGTTTTATTACTGGTGTTCACTGCATTTACTTTTGAATTTCAATAATGGCGTGTGTAAGTTGTTCAGATTACATTTAAGTGACAGTGTCCGCATTTCGTGCATGCTGAAGTTAAAGCGTATTCTGTACACATTATAATATTGCTCAAGAATTGTCATACTTAATGTACAATTTTCTTGATTTAACAACTTGAAGAATACCAGTTTGTGAAGAGTGAGCCCAACATTAACGGACATAATGACGTGATAAGAATACATATAGCCAGTTCATCCCTTCTATAAGAAAAAGAGTTTGTATTGCCACTTAATCAATTCAATAACACACATATTGTTTGATATTTATGTATATTGTATAACAATCATGCATTTATTTTTATTGCAAATGAAGGACGAATTGATTGGAAGAAGAGAACACTGTAATCTCTATCATAAGTGATGGAATGGTCTCTATAAAAACTTGATTTTCTCATGAACGTGTTTACTGTGAGATATTATCTTCACAAGAATAGCATTGCTGATAACTAGAGATTGGCTTTCATAGAAGCAGAAATATCTGCACAAATCGGTGCAGTTTTCATAGAAATAATCTTATGTGTATCGACATTATTTAGTAGGTAATGCTCAAAAGTATTTCAGTAACGTACAGATGACAGTAAACATGTCAAGTCTTTCTTTTTCTTTTCAACAGTCCTATAGTTTTCAGGAACACGCAAATGTCAACTTTAGTAGCATAATCGATGATGAAGGAGGATTGAATTCAGATGCATTATTTAGTACATACGATGTTTGAGGATTACGACTATATTTGGTCTGAAGATTGCTAGTTGTGCGCTAGACACTAAGTGGACTCGCTGAGTGAGGTCGTCTTCATTAAACAGCATATTTATGCGAAACAATATGAAACAGCGTATATATGCGACATAATATGAAACAGCGTATATATGCGACATAATACGAAAAAGCGTATATATACGAAACAATAGGAAACAGCGTATATATGCGAAACAATATGAAACAGCGTATATATGCGAAACAATAGGAAACAGCGTATATATGCGAAACAATATGAAACAGCGTATATATGCGAAACAATATGAAACAGCGTATATATGCGACATAATATGAAAAAGCGTATATATACGAAACAATAGGAAACAGCGTATATATGCGAAATAATATGAAACAGTGATATATGCGAAACAATATGAAACAGCATATATATGCGACATAATATGAAACAGCGTATATATGCGAAACAATATGAAACAGCGTATATATGCGAAACAATATGAAACAGCGTATATATGCGAAACAATATGAAACAGCGTATATATGCAAAACAATATGAAACAGCGTATATATGCGAAACAATATGAAACAGCGTATATATGCGAAACAATATGAAACAGCGTATATATGCGACACAATATGAAACAGCGTATATATGCGAAACAATATGAAACAGCGTATATATGCGAAACAATATGAAACAGCGTATATATGCGACACAATATGAAACAGCGTATATATGCGAAACAATATGAAACAGCGTATATATGCGACACAATATGAAACAGCGTATATATGCGACACAATATGAAACAGCGTATATATGCGACACAATATGAAACAGCGTATATATGCGACATAATATGAAACAGCGTATATATGCGACACAATATGAAACAGCGTATATATGCGACACAATAACAAACAGCGTATATATGCGACACAATATGAAACAGCGTATATATGCGACATAATGGAAACTCTTCATTCATGTAATTGCCAGACTTCGTCCAGACCTTTACTATTAGATCCACATTTACAATGTTACAAAATTGAGTAAACGCGAGAGGCTTTGCAGAACAGAATCTAGAAAATGTACAACTCTATCGGACAGTTCCTACTGTTCATTACTAGATGTTTATCGGCGAGGTTTCATAAGCGAACGGCTCACCACAAAGCAAAGATTTATTGATTGTCTATTGAATGACACAAAGTGTGAAGCCTTGTACGTCACAATGTTATATGGACAGTTATAACTGACGTATACAACAACAGTAGCAACATACTGCCTCCAGTTTAATTACATAAAACAATAGTATCGATACAACTCAGACAAAACAACAAATAAATGCCTCATCGGTAATGAGAAATTTTCACAGAAACTGAGAAACAGATTATTTTTGTGCGTAGAAACTAATTTCGTTTCTTTGCAAAAAACAAATTTACAAAAGTATTTTCGTTTAAATGAATAACCATTGAAATGGATCTAGTTGTTTTGCATACATCATTGTTTTGGCTCTATGTATTTATCTTTGGAACTTAATAAATTCGGCACTAAAACATTTATAACATAGTTGTTACAAGAGAATCTGAAAACAAAGTCGGAAATTGTTTCCCAGTCGTAAATACATGTATCAGTACAATATTGTACGTACTGTGCTAGTCCAGAGCTTCACGTAGAAGTAGGAAAGAGTAGCAATGACCTCCATCCACAAGACTTGATCTCCCTACACATATCATTGGGGTACGATAAACCAACATATGGTAAATGGATATTGGATATACAATAACATTACAAAAGAATCTGACCTGGAAACAGCAAATTAAAATAGGAAAGCTTACAATACACCCAAATAAGTAAGGGAATAGGATATGATACCACATACACGTTAAATGGAACAATGGATACAACGATGCTTCATATGGGGAGAGGTATAATTATAGCTAAAAAGCAGCCTTGGATTTAACTATGCTTCATATGGGGAGAGGTATACATATAACTAAAAGGAGCATTGGATACAACGATGCTTCATATGGGGAGAGGTACGAATATAACTAAAAAGCAGCCTTGGATACAACGATGCTTCATATGGGGAGAGGTATAAATATAACTAAAAGGAGCATTGGATACAACGATGCTTCATATGAGGAGAGGTATAAAATAACTAAAAGCAGCCTTGGATACAACGATGCTTCATATGGGGAGAGGTATAAATATAACTAAAAGCAGCCTTGGATACAACGATGCTTCATATGGGGAGAGGTATAAAATAACTAAAAGCAGCCTTGGATACAACGATGCTTCATATGGGGAGAGGTATAAATATAACTAAAAGGAGCCTTGGATACAACGATGCTTCATATGGGGAGAGGTATAAATATAACTAAAAGGAGCATTGGATACAACGATGCTTCATATGGGGAGAGGTATAAATATAGCTAAAAAGGAGCCTTGGATTCAACTATGCTTCATATGGGGAGAGGTATAAATATAACTAAAAGGAGCATTGGATACAACGATGCTTCATATGGGGAGAGGTATAAATATAACTAAAAGGAGCATTGGATACAACGATGCTTCATATGGGGAGAGGTATAAATATAACTAAAAGGAGCATTGGATACAACGATGCTTCATAT
This sequence comes from Mactromeris polynyma, assembly GCA_032209605.1. Classification (NCBI taxonomy): domain Eukaryota; kingdom Metazoa; phylum Mollusca; class Bivalvia; order Venerida; family Mactridae; genus Mactromeris; species Mactromeris polynyma. The sequence continues at coordinate 3,213,723 of JASFXZ010000022.1, forward strand.
GGGGAGAGGTATACATATAACTAAAAGGAGCATTGGATACAACGATGCTTCATATGGGGAGAGGTATACATATAACTAAAAGGAGCATTGGATACAACGATGCTTCATATGGGGAGAGGTATAAATATAACTAAAAGGAGCATTGGATACAACGATGCTTCATATGGGGAGAGGTATACATATAACTAAAAGGAGCATTGGATACTACGATGCTTCATATGGGGAGAGGTATACATATAACTGAAAGGAGCATTGGATACTACGATGCTTCATATGGGGAGAGGTATAAATATAACTAAAAGGAGCATTGGATACAACGATGCTTCATATGGGGAGAGGTACGAATATAACTAAAAAGCAGCCTTGGATACAACGATGCTTCATATGGGGAGAGGTATAAATATAACTAAAAGGAGCATTGGATACAACGATGCTTCATATGGGGAGAGGTATAAATATAACTAAAAGGAGCATTGGATACAACGATGCTTCATATGGGGAGAGGTATAAATATAACTAAAAGGAGCATTGGATACAACGATGCTTCATATGGGGAGAGGTATAAATATAACTAAAAGGGAACATTGGATACTACGATGCTTCATATGGGGAGAGGTATGAATATAACTAAAAAGCAGCCTTGGATACAACGATGCTTCATGTGGGGAGAGGTATAAATAAAACTAAAACGGAGCCTTGGATGCTACGATGCTTCATATGGGGAGAGGTACGAATAAAACTAAAACGGAGCCTTGGATACAACGATGCTTCATATGGGGAGAGGTATGAATATAACTAAAACGGAGCCTTGGATGCTACGATGCTTCATATGGGGAGAGGTATAAATATAACTAAAAAGCAGCCTTGGATACAACGATGCTTCATATGGGGAGAGGTATAAATATAACTAAAAGGAGCCTTGGCATCAACGATGCTTCATATGGGGAGAGGTATAAATATAACTAAAAGGAGCATTGGATACAACGATGCTTCATATGGGGAGAGGTATAAATATAACTAAAAGGAGCCTTGGATACTACGATGCTTCATATGGGGAGAGGTACGAATATAACTAAAAGGAGCATTGGATACAACGATGCTTCATATGGGGAGAGGTATAAATATAACTAAAAAGGAGCCTTGGATACAACGATGCTTCATATGGGGAGAGGTATAAATATAACTAAAAGGGAACATTGAATGCTACGATGCTTCATATGAGGAGAGGTACGAATATAACTAAAAGGAGCATTGGATACAACGATGCTTCATATGAGGAGAGGTACGAATATAACTAAAACGGAGCCTTGGATACAACGATGCTTCATATGAGGAGAGGTATAAATATAACTAAAAGGAGCATTGGATACTACGATGCTTCATATGGGGAGAGGTACGAATATAACTAAAAGGAGCATTGGATACAACGATGCTTCATATGGGGAGAGGTATAAATATAACTAAAAGGAGCATTGGATACTACGATGCTTCATATGGGGAGAGGTATAAATATAACTAAAAGGGAACATTGAATGCTACGATGCTTCATATGAGGAGAGGTATAAATATAACTAAAAGGAGCATTGGATACAACGATGCTTCATATGGGGAGAGGTATAAATATAACTAAAAGGAGCATTGGATACTACGATGCTTCATATGGGGAGAGGTATAAATATAACTAAAAAGGAGCATTGGATACTACGATGCTTCATATGGGGAGAGGTATAAATATAACTTAAAGGGAACATTGAATGCTACGATGCTTCATATGAGGAGAGGTATAAATATAACTAAAAGGAGCATTGGATACAACGATGCTTCATATGGGGAGAGGTATAAATAAAGCTAAAAAGCAGCCTTGGATACAACGATGCTTCATATGGGGAGAGGTATAAATATAACTAAAAGGAGCCTTGGCATCAACGATGCTTCATATCGGGGAGAGGTATAAATATAACTAAAAAGGAGCATTGGATACAACGATGCTTCATATGGGGAGAGGTACGAATATAACTAAAAAGCAGCCTTGGATACAACGATGCTTCATATGGGGAGAGGTATAAATATAACTAAAAAGCAGCCTTGGATACAACGATGCTTCATATGAGGAGAGGTACGAATATAACTAAAACGGAGCCTTTGATACTACGATGCTTCATATGGGGAGAGGTATAAATATAACTAAAAGGAGCCTTGGCATCAACGATGCTTCATATCGGGGAGAGGTATAAATATAACTAAAAAGGAGCATTGAATGCAATGATGAGCATATGGGGAGAGGTATGAATATAACTAAAAAGGAACATTAAATACTACGATGCTTCATATGAGGAGAGGTACGAATATAACTAAAAAGGAGCATTGAATGCAATGATGAGCATATGAGGAGAGGTACGAATATAACTAAAAAGGAGCATTGAATGCAATGATGAGCATATGAGGAGAGGTACGAATATAACTAAAAAGGAGCCTTGAATGTAATGATGAGCATATGGGGAGAGGTACGAATATAACTAAAAAGGAGCCTTGAATGCGATGATGAGCATATGGGGAGAGGTACGAATATAACTAAAAAGGAGCCTTGAATGCAATGATGAGCATATGAGGAGAGGTACGAATATAACTAAAAGGGAGCCTTGAATGCAATGATGAGCATATGGGGAGAGGTATGAATATAACTAAAAAGGAGCATTGAATGCAATGTTGAGCATATGAGGAGAGGTACGAATATAACTTAAAAGGAGCATTGAATGCAATGATGAGCATATGGGGAGAGGTATGAATATAACTAAAAAGGAGCATTGAATGCAATGATGAGCATATGGGGAGAGGTATGAATATAACTAAAAAGGAGCATTGAATGCAATGATGAGCATATGAGGAGAGGTATGAATATAACTAAAAAGGAGCATTGAATGCAATGATGAGCATATGAGGAGAGGTACGAATATAACTAAAAAGGAGCCTTGAATGCAATGATGAGCATATGGGGAGAGGTATGAATATAACTAAAAAGGAACATTGAATACTACGATGCTTCATATGAGGAGAGGTACGAATATCACTAAAAAGGAGCCTTGAATGCAATGATGAGCATATGGGGAGAGGTATGAATATAACTAAAAAGGAACATTGAATACTACGATGCTTCATATGGGGAGAGGTACGAATATAACTAAAAAGGAACATTGAATACTACGATGCTTCATATGGGGAGAGGTATGAATATAACTAAAAAGGAGCCTTGAATGCAATGATGAGCATATGGGGAGAGGTATGAATATAACTAAAAAGGAACATTGAATACTACGATGCTTCATATGGGGAGAGGTATGAATATAACTAAAAAGGAGCATTGAATGCAATGATGAGCATATGGGGAGAGGTACGAATATAACTAAAAAGGAGCATTGAATGCAATGATGAGCATATGGGGAGAGGTATGAATATAACTAAAAAGGAGCATTGAATGCAATGATGAGCATATGGGGAGAGGTACGAATATAACTAAAAAGGAGCATTGAATGCAATGATGAGCATATGGGGAGAGGTACGAATATAACTAAAAAGGAACATTGAATACTACGATGCTTCATATGAGGAGAGGTACGAATATAACTAAAACGGAGCCTTGGATACAACGATGCTTCATATGAGGAGAGGTACGAATATAACTAAAACGGAGCCTTGGATACAACGATGCTTCATATGAGGAGAGGTACGAATATAACTAAAACGGAGCCTTGGATACAACGATGCTTCATATGAGGAGAGGTACGAATATAACTAAAACGGAGCCTTGGATACTACGATGCTTCATATGGGGAGAGGTACGAATATAACTAAAACGGAGCCTTGGATACAACGATGCTTCATATGAGGAGAGGTACGAATATAACTAAAACGGAGCCTTGGATACAACGATGCTTCATATGGGGAGAGGTATGAATAAAACTAAAAAGGAACATTGAATACTACGATGCTTCATATGAGGAGAGGTATGAATAAAACTAAAACGGAGCCTTGGATACTACGATGCTTCATATGGGGAGAGGTATAAATATAACTAAAACGGAGCCTTGGATACTACGATGCTTCATATGGGGAGAGGTATGAATAAAACTAAAAAGGAGCATTGGATACTACGATGCTTCATATGGGGAGAGGTACGAATATAACTAAAACGGAGCCTTGGATACTACGATGCTTCATATGGGGAGAGGTATAAATATAACTAAAACGGAGCCTTGGATACTACGATGCTTCATATGGGGAGAGGTATGAATAAAACTAAAACGGAGCCTTGGATACTACGATGCTTCATATGAGGAGAGGTATAAATATAACTAAAACGGAGCCTTGGATACTACGATGCTTCATATGGGGAGAGGTATGAATAAAACTAAAAGGAGCATTGGCATCAACGATGCTTCATATGAGGAGAGGTACGAATATAACTAAAACGGAGCCTTGGATACAACGATGCTTCATATGGGGAGAGGTACGAATATAACTAAAACGGAGCCTTGGATACAACGATGCTTCATATGAGGAGAGGTACGAATATAACTAAAACGGAGCCTTGGATACAACGATGCTTCATATGAGGAGAGGTATGAATAAAACTAAAAAGGAGCCTTGGATACTACGATGCTTCATATGAGGAGAGGTACGAATATAAATAAAACGGAGCCTTGGATACAACGATGCTTCATATGAGGAGAGGTACGAATATAACTAAAACGGAGCCTTGGATACAACGATGCTTCATATGAGGAGAGGTACGAATAAAACTAAAAAGGAGCCTTGGATACTACGATGCTTCATATGAGGAGAGGTACGAATATAACTAAAACGGAGCCTTGGATACAACGATGCTTCATATGGGGAGAGGTACGAATATAACTAAAACGGAGCCTTGGATACAACGATGCTTCATATGAGGAGAGGTACGAATATAACTAAAACGGAGCCTTGGATACAACGATGCTTCATATGAGGAGAGGTATGAATAAAACTAAAAAGGAGCCTTGGATACTACGATGCTTCATATGAGGAGAGGTACGAATATAAATAAAACGGAGCCTTGGATACAACGATGCTTCATATGAGGAGAGGTACGAATATAACTAAAACGGAGCCTTGGATACAACGATGCTTCATATGAGGAGAGGTACGAATATAACTAAAACGGAGCCTTGGATACAACGATGCTTCATATGAGGAGAGGTACGAATATAACTAAAACGGAGCCTTGGATACAACGATGCTTCATATGAGGAGAGGTACGAATATAACTAAAACGGAGCCTTGGATACAACGATGCTTCATATGAGGAGAGGTACGAATATAACTAAAACGGAGCCTTGGATACAACGATGCTTCATATGAGGAGAGGTACGAATATAACTAAAACGGAGCCTTGGATACAACGATGCTTCATATGAGGAGAGGTACGAATATAACTAAAACGGAGCCTTGGATACTACGATACTCCATATGGGGAGATAACTAAACATAAACATTGGATGCAACGATGCATCATATGGGGATAGGTATAAATATAACTAAACATAAACATTTGATGCAACGATGCATCATATGGGGATAGGTATAAATAAAACTGAAATGAATGAAATCAGGAATACCAACATACTTACAATAACAGAGTGAAATTCCAACTGCAAACATTCCTTCATCTCCAAGGAAAATATTAAAAGATCAACAGCTTATAATATGACCGACTGATAGTTTGGTAAGTACAAATCAAGTACAAGGAGTGCAAGTCTGCTTTGTATTGTGTTATTACATGATACAGTGATACATGTTGTAACTGTACCATCGCATCGCGTTAGCCAAATTTTGGTAATCGGATCCGGGTTAAACACAATCTATAGCAGCCTAACAACCAGCCTTACACATTTACTCACCAGTGTCATTCGAACTGTTATGTTCTGACTTTAATGAGTTCTTATTTTGTTCTCCTTATTCCTGTTTATCCAAAATAATAATGGATTGTGGACAAAATAAGCGCCTTTTGGATAAATATGCCTTATTATGGAATAAATAGCTTTAACATGACATGAGGAATATCATAAAATCTTACACACATGCTATAACATGATAATTAAACAAAAACACAATGCCATGCACCGAAAATAAAAGGATTTAATGCAATTATCCCAATTTTATGACTGATGTTTAATGTAAATTCCAACGAACTCACGGCATCCCACCCACAGGCAATTTTAACAGTTGTAATTATGGTATTTACATGTAGTTACTTTTTATGAATAATGAACGTGATAACCTGTAATAGAATCACCACTATTAGTATGTGATTCTCATGCATCGATACTTCAAATCAATCTTAATCACTTTTGATTAGGGATGTAAACGATTAACCGGTTAACCGTTCGAACATGCGGTTATCGGTTTGTAAAATCACAAACCGGTTAATCATTTATTTTTTATGAAGACATATACTTTTCATCTTGAAAAAAAAGAGAAAAACATCTCGCAAGATATCCGTAGTCACAAATGTCAATAATTTGTCCCTGAAATTTGTGAAGCCGCGGCGTAAGGGGACAACGATCAATAATTGTGAAAAGGAAGATGAATCTCTCATCGTTTAAAGAGACAGTCTCTCATAATATCTTCTTCCTGAAAAAGTTCATTATACAGAGTCTCATTTGCATCGGATATTTTACTGAAATGATGTACACGGGAACCTCAACTAAGTTTGCTGACACTTGTATTCGTATATGGTGCATATACTATTGATTTAGTGTCAAACCATCATTGTTTTAATTCGATGACGTTGGATACACACTGTCTGATCAGAGTATGGAATCCGAAATCCGAAAGATGTTTAGTTGTGTACTAAATCTTTAACGAACGGTGTATGTTTAATTTGTTTATGCGATGTAATGCTCATCAACAACTAAACAAGGTCAATGCATTTATGCGCGTGTATATGGTTTTACTTCGTTGAGAATATTGCTGCACGATCTCCGACTCTTAAAAGTTGTGATGAGAAAACTATCCTCAGTATATACAGTATATGTTTTATACTGGTTAGCATTATGAAACGTTCAAGAACAGCTGTGATACATTGCGTAACAAGACACATAAAACGCTTATTTTATCACATTTGCTATATTGCTTTCCATGGCATTAATTATCACGCATTATTTCATATCACGCAGTATGACCTTTGGACGGAATAAACTGCGGAGAACGTATGACTTCTTGTATAAAGTATGTTAGAATTATATTATAAAATGAACTTTATAATGGGTGTAATAACATCAACTCATCCAGTATAAATGTAAAGTGAGATTTCATGAACTCATTTAATAAAAGTAAAAACCCATTCCAAATATCAGAACAATGGTGTGTATATAAACACCCGTCTGCGGGACAGACTGTCAGATATATATATCTATGGCACAACAATCATGGTGACTGACTCATATCTGTAACAAACAGAAACGATCATAATGGTTTCCATGTCGTCCGTCTGATTATAAAATTTTTTATTCATTATTATGCGTAACTGCAATTATAAATGTACAAACAATATATTATAGAAGAAACGAGTCTGAAAACAGGCCATTCCTTGCGCCCCTGTGACCTTGCGTATATACCCTTGCACCTCCTGTTGTTTTCACGGAGGTATGTGTGGTGAGGCATTGTCTTATGTATGTGGCGTTCATTATAACAACTTGTTTTCTCTATCATAGCTTATATAAATTCCTCTTCGAAATCACATTTCAGTTGTCAAACTTCACATTAATCGTAAATAAGAATAAACTTTCGAAAAAAGTGTCTATTATCCGATCAAAACACGTCCTCGTTAGGAATTGTAGTTTTCAATATTTGTTGTCCCAAAAAATACGTTCGTTATTGGTAGGTTTGAGTCTATTTTAGTTCTAATGTCCCGACAACCGTTTTAAACAAAGGTACCATCAATCAATCATGGTGCAGTTAGGGACACAACTATTGGAGCTGTAAAAATGAAATTATTATGTTCTTAATTGAATGATGGTTGTCGACATACGACGCGTAAATATATCACTTGAGATGACGTCATAGCTGCAGATAATGAGGTACAAGTTTTTACGGTTGCTAAATGTGAATATAATTCGTCATCGGTATTGTTGTCCGGTTATATATACGACTGAATAAAACATCAAACATACAGCACCAGAAATCTAGCATTAGAGGAATTGATGCATTTGTTGTTATCCATCCTGTAGTATGGCGGCATTAATGACAAGAGCAGACAATATGAATTTATAGATCAAACATGGTGATATTCATATTGTGGGTTGGTCATTCATTTCTTATTGTTCCCGGGTTTATCTAGGTCATTTCGTACACTTCATTAACATATGAGAAATTGTGATCGCAATCCAAATTAAAATCATCGTAAGTATCATTATCATCACCACTACATCTAATTATGTATTTGTGAATATGAATTTAAGTGTGAATTATTACAATAAAATTATTACCAACTACAATGTATAGGCCAATTTAATAATTATTCTTACGACAGAAACTTAAACAAGAAATATCTTTAAAAAAAGATGGTCGGCGCAACTTGAAGAATACAAATTTGTTGCAATCTGAAGGTTAAAATTTGTTGAACAACATAAAAAAATGCCTAATTGTTACGACTGCCGGTCACTCAATTACGCTATACTACAGAAACCCCGAGACCTGTAAGGGGAGATCACTGCATAGTGTGATTAACCATAGACACAGTATAGTTTGTTATATAGCGATGTATCTGATTAAAACGATATAAATGATCGCGACTGGTACATTACACCAAGAAAGTCTTCTTAATTCCAACACCGGACAATTCCCCGTGGTGAAGACTAATTAGTCTAGTACTCAGCGTAATGTAATGGTAAGGGAAGGTAATCCATGCTATAATGTCTAACAACACTACTTACTGGATAAATCATGGAATACAATATACACAATGTCAACCAATCTGCGTCTATGTTACAAATATTTTTCAGTTGAATAGATTAAATTGCCTTAAATTGGTGGTTAACGTAAGCTTTGATTGGTTTACAAAACACTGATATGCAAATAGCAAAAACCATGTTAGTACGGCTGCGCCGAAAAAGATGGTCGGCGCAATTTGAAGGTTAAGATTTTCTTGTGCAAAATAAAAAAATGCCGAGATGTTACGCTTGCTGGTCACTCCAGATCCAAAATGGATTTCGGTAAATTCACCAAAATTCAGTGGATTTCGGTAAATTCACCGAAATTGAGTGGATTTCGGTAATTAACGTAACCTTAATCGAGAGTGTTAACCAATCCGCGTCAAGATTACAAACGTTGTTCGGTTGAAGAGAAATTGCCAAGCAAAACCATGTTAGTACGGCTGCGCCGAAAAACACGAGCTACACAAATACTTAGATGTATTTTTCAACTGTACAAGATGCACTAGAATTGTATGTTCTGGTAAATGTCCTTCTTTATGCGCAACATGCTATATCAGTTTTAATGCTATTTAGCTAAATTCAGCTATAGATTCCCTTGCACCAATTGTCACCGGAATGCGTATGAAATTAATTTCGAGATCTAAAGGAACATTTTATTCGTAGTTATTTGTAATGATATTATGTTTTTACACTGGCATTTAACTATCAGATGTCGGCTAAATAAGGAACACAATCATGCGATAACAGATGGGACGTTTTATAACATCGTTAGAACATCTCCGTGCATGTAATAACACAGTTCATCTAGAATTTGTGATATTCCATCGGGTAAAATATATTGTTCTGAGAATAAGTCAGACAAATATATAAGAAATTATCTCGTGAATACGCATACTTTATTTGAATTACAGATACTTTTGTTTTCAGTCCATAATTAAATCGTGAAAGAACTTCCTTATACATGTATAGTGTCTCGAGAAGAGCTTAAAATGGAGCATACACTTTCAGTTTGAATCTGAAATGTCCTACGATTAACTTGACGCGGCTTTTATTCTGCAAGATAATTTGATTGACTGAATGTAATACATCTCAAAAAATCCATTGCACGCATCTGGTTCATGTTCAGGAAATTGTGACATGTATTTGTGGAACAAGAAATTATTCCAGACTGGAAACTCTGGAATACTTATTAGATTAACTAAGCATACTTAAATGCTGTTGAAAAAGTGTTAAAGATGTATCTGGCTCATCTGAACGTAAAATGTTTGAATGGGCTTCATCCAGTATTGTTGTTACTTTTGCTAACTTTTGTATAACGGATTAAATCAAATAAATTATAATATTACTAACAGAACAAAAAATATTAAATTCAATTTCATGATAATAAAAACACCCCTTTTCCATAAAAACAAATGAATACACAATTAGTTTATACTTGTTTATGCATATTGATCAATGTTTAAACTGTATGGAATATAATTTTCATGTTTGTTTCGGTAAACAAATGAACACAAATGGGCATAATATAATTTTAAAAATAACTAAGCGACTAATGAAAGTAAGACTCATTTATATATATATATATAGCCTGTTCCTAAGACGTAATGGACATGGATTCAACCAAGTAAACGATATAAGCGATAATCTTCGAGCTGTATTACCATTGTGCTGTATCCAGAATGACCAAATACGTTCAACAACGAAAGTTGACTTCTGCAATATCTTTAAGCGTCATACTACCGAAAGATATTCACGACGATAGAAACCACAAAATGTCAAGGTGAAATGTCATGTAAGCTTTTAAATCACTGTCTGTCGGACAATGCTATCGGAATGTTTACTGTCTGTCGGACAATGCTATCGGAATGTTTACTGCCTGTCGGACAATGCTATCGGAATGTTTACTGCCTGTCGGACAATGCTATCAGGAATGTTTACTGCCTGTCGGACAATGCTATCAGGAATGTTTACTGCCTGTCGGACAATGCTATCAGGAATGTTTACTGCCTGTCGGACAATGCTATCAGGAATGTTTACTGCCTGTCGGACAATGCTATCAGGAATGTTTACTGCCTGTCGGACAATGCTATCAGGAATGTTTACTGCCTGTCGGACAATGCTATCAGGAATGTTTACTGCCTGTCGGACAATGCTATCAGGAATGTTTACTGCCTGTCGGACAATGCTATCGGAATGTTTACTGCCTGTCGGACAATGCTATCAGGAATGTTTACTGTCTGTCGGACAATGCTATCGGAATGTTTACTGCCTGTCGGACAATGCTATCGGAATGTTTACTGCCTGTCGGACAATGCTATCAGGAATGTTTACTGCCTGTCGGACAATGCTATCAGGAATGTTTACTGCCTGTCGGACAATGCTATCAGGAATGTTTACTGCCTGTCGGACAATGCTATCAGGAATGTTTACTGCCTGTCGGACAATGCTATCAGGAATGTTTACTGCCTGTCGGACAATGCTATCAGGAATGTTTACTGCCTGTCGGACAATGCTATCAGGAATGTTTACTGCCTGTCGGACAATGCTATCGGAATGTTTACTGCCTGTCGGACAATGCTATCGGAATGTTTACTGCCTGTCGGACAATGCTATCGGAATGTTTACTGCCTGTCGGACAATGCTATCGGAATGTTTACTGCCTGTCGGACAATGCTATCGGAATGTTTACTGCCTGTCGGACAATGCCATCGGTACGTTTCGAGATCAATGTTGGCGGTGTTTCATTGGCGAATGACCTTCCACAAAGCAGGCATCTATTGTTAATCGGATGACGCATTTCTGAGAAGGCTTAAAGTCAAACCGATGTATGGACATTTTATTCCGACGTACAGAAAAAAAACAGTAAGACGTTACAGGGAACGCCACCTACGCAAGCCGATGTCTCCTGATCCGTATCCCAGGGAAACACCAGGGGTAGGGAATACACCGCAGGACAAGTTAAGAAAGCAAATGGTCATGGGCCGAAGTGGAAGAGAAACTATATATATACGATGATGCAAAAGTTGGCCAGATTGACATGTTTATATATAATACTAATCTCTATCAATATTTTGCGTTCTCTGCAAGTTTGACTGGTCGTTGCGTTATTTTATTCCATTGAACCTAGTATATTTATTTGTTTGTTTATTATAGTGTTACACATAAATATTACAGTACAATTTACAACATAAAAACATATATTTTATGCTCAGCCAAATTTTGCTGACGATACTCTGTCTAATTATACACGATATCACAGAATATATAATTGAAAATATTTTTTTGTATTTCAGCATAGTTAGAATATTATAAAGTATCATGTATGGAGCTAATACATACGATATTGATTTAATTTTCCACATTTATTTTAAATAGAGAGAATAAGTTGCTACAGGGAACGCGACATACAGTTCCTTCCCACACAGACCTCGGGGAAAACAACAATTCATAAAACATGGGAAAATTGTCGTATGTTTTAGGACTAGACGACAGAAATACATGTACCCAGATCATCCACTAGAAAGATTTAGAAAGGCCAAAAGCTCTGTATAATAAGCATTGAGAGAAATATGGAACATGCATCATTAATAATAATATTTCTTGTTTAAATGGTAATTATACTTGCTTTCAAATTTAATTTGTTAGGTTTCATACAATCAAATGTGTGAACTACTAAAGATTATTGCATCTGTTACTTTCTTTATCCTGACAGACATCTTGTTTGTTTTTGTTAATAACTGATTTTCTAATCAAGTTTATATGAGCGCTGCTATGGGATTTACAACCTCTTCTGTAAAGCCTCAGTCACATCGGATCGTACGTTTTCTGGATCTTTAGATTGGTGGCAATTTAGCCGAGGTACGACCAATCGGCAATGTTTGCTACGATCTCCATTTGCGATCGCATACTGCGATTGCTCTGGCGATCACCCACGACCTCTGCGACCAGTCGTGCGCTCTATCTACGATTTGTCCACGATTCCATTTTTTTTCGATCGCAGCTAGGTCGTAACCTGGTCGCATGCCCGGTGTGACTGAGCCCTAAAACCCCCTTTACACAGAGGTGGCGAGCGTTGAGACACCGTTGCGCGATGAAAAATGGCCAGATCTCTCAACGCTCTTTCAATGAGCACCCAGCAATCGCCATGGTCTCTCAATGATCTCTCAATGATATTCCATGATCTCCAAGGTCGCTACGGTCTCCTCAAAGTTTTGACTCGGTCCAATAAAATCTCTCAATGGTCTGTCAAGGAGCGCCCAAAGAGCACTCAACGGTCTTATCGATCTTCCAATGATCTCTCAGGAATCTTTCAATTGGTCGCCCAATGAACTCTCGATGATCCCTCAGCGATCTCTTCCGGTCTCTCATTGATTTCTCTTTGTCGCAAAACAAGCGCTCAGCAAACTCCCAGTGGTCGCTGCATGAGGCTAAGTATCCATTGATCTCTCAAGGGTCTTTCAATGAGCGCTCCAATTTAGCTCCAAGATCTCTATAGATCGCCATGGAAGTTGGCCAAAAAATGCATTTTGATCGCACAACGAACGCACAGGGATCTCCCAAGCATTTACACAGAAACGACTTTTTCGGGGCTTTGAGAGATCGTCGAGAGATCGGGCCAATTTTGGATCACTCCATGGTCGCCCAACGATCTCCGTGTGTGTAAAGGGGGCATAAGTGACGTCATTTAAAGAAGATGCAAAATGTGATGTCACTATTTGCAAGCAAGAAACAATACTTACTCCATATTGTCACTTCGTTCCCATATTGCCATATGAGGCATATTGATTGCTTACTGTCAGTACATGGTGACGTCACATGTGACGGTTTCTGGAAATTACGTCACTTAAAGAAGAGGTTGGAAATCGTACAGCGGCGCTCATATATATTGACTCAGTCTGTCACCACTTTGGAATATAATTGATCTATATAAGAATCTGAATTAATCCGAAACAAATAATTAGATAAATCGTCTTCACAGATCTATTTCATATTACTGCTCCAGAGAAGGCTCTTATCCTCGATATTTATCAAACCATTGAAGATGTTTTTATGTGCAGTGCTGATGACAAAAAATAGTGATCGGAAAGAAATAGTGACTGGAAGTGGCATATGTATAATCAAACAACAACAAAGTTGGTAATCTGTCAGATATTTATGTCAACAATTCTCAGAGGATTTAGACGATTTGGTTGCAAACATTATATGGTCAAGTCTATTTATTTTCCAATCATCAGCGTTGATATAAGACTAGATTAGAGTCGAAGGAACCCTCAACCATGATATTCGTATTTTGGGTTGGTAATTTATTTTTGATTTTGAACATACTGAGGTCAGCTGACATTGGCAATGTTCCCGGGTTAATCTAGGTACTTTCGTACACTGCGTAGACACAAATGATATATTCCTCAATTACGATCACAGTCCAAATTAAAATGATCATACTTCTCATTATTATCACCACTACATCTTCGTGTATGAATGAGAATATGGATTTAAATATTGTTAATATTAAATTATTAAAAAAAAAAAATTAAAATTAATTATTTAAAACTAATGATCAATTTGGCAATTATTCTTATGACAGAAACTTATAAATCAGGAAGTACAAAAATCCGTAGACTATATTTCCGCTGTACAAACTGTAGTATAATATTCTGGTAAATGCTCCTTTAAACACATTTTGTAAAATACTTATATTAGTTTAAATACTATTTCACCAGATTAGGTTATACATATATTGGTTCCCTGGCAACAAACATCGGAGCGCGTATGGAATTAATTTAGAGAACTACAGAAACATGTTTTCGTAGTAATTAGTGATGAGATGATAATTATATATATACTGGCATTTAACTACTAGCTGTCGGCTAAATAAGGAAACTTAAGTATGTATCAACAGATGAGAGTTTTATACGATCGTTAGAACATTTCCTTGTTTGTTATAACACATTTCGACAAGAATTTGTAAAGACATTATAGAAGACTACATCTCATCCAGTAAGCATTTTATTCTGAGAAATAGCTTAGACAATTATATACGAAAATAGCACGTGTGTATGCGTACGTTGATTGGATCACAATCGTTACATTGCATTTTCAGTGCAAAATTAAATCGGGTTTGAAAGAGTGTCGTTATAGAGTTTCTAGACAAGTCTCAAAATGGAAAAAGAACAGTCAGTTATCTAATATAGTGTTTATTGAGCACGCTAATTTGATTTGACTAATGGTTATACCTCTGAAGAATTCCATTCCAGGCTTCTGGTTCATGTGAGGAAACTCTTGTTTGCGGAACAGCAATTTATTACACGTTGGAAATTCTTGTTACACTTATTACGTTAAATACCGTTGGACAAGTTGTAAGCTTAAAGTAACAAAACTATTAAGGAAAGTCAGACATATTGAGCCAGGAGAAGTAATGGAATGCATCATCCTTTCTAGATATCGCTATAAGCAATAATGATCGAGCCATATTGCATGTGATGCTATTTTCAAAATGACCGGATACGCTAAACCTCCACGACAGAAGATTCCTACAATTGCTTTAAGCATCATACTGTAATCCATCATACTATTCAAAGATGGTTCCGAGGATACAAACCACCACTAACTGTCAAGGTAAAATGTCATTTAAGCTTTTAAATCATTGTCTTTCATGAACAGTCTGTCAGAACGTTGCGAGCTCTACCTTGGCAGGGTTTCATCCACGAATGAACTTCCACAAAGCAGATATTTATTGTCAGATGGTGCATTGTTGAGACAGGCTGCTTAACGTCAATATGATGTATAGATATGTATGTCTGAAGTACAGAACTACAACACAAACATATTCGTTCTCTAAAGGTTTATTCAGAGTAGACCTATAGAAGCGACTATAACAACATTTTAGGTAACAATTCATCAACAGGAAGCATTACAAGTAAATTCACAGAAAGATCATCTTTAAAAATATGAAAGGCTTGATGCAGTGGTTTTCAAAAAAATGACAAATCCTGTTTAGAAATGACGTATCTGCCCAAATATGGGATTTTAGCTTCCTCAGAACTATCGCGTCCATGATGAAAACAGAGCAGTGATGAAACTAAAGGGAAGCTAGCAAAACATTATTTGAGTTATCACGAAGCTGTTGAAGATGGTCGTAATATAATAAAAAGAAACATCATCTAGAAAACACCAATTCTTAGCTCGCCCGGTTAGCTCATTCTGAAGAACGCTTCACTGCTAATCTAGAGGTCGTTTCGGAGGAGGCGTATACTATTTCCCACGATTTGATAGCGTGCGGAGATACATCTCTAATTAATCAAGTTGGATTTTGTTGATCATATAAACAAATGTAATTATTACGATGACATTTTATTACATCCAGACTTTGCGTCACTTTCGTTGGTCTCATTAGAAACGCAGCTTTTAAAGTTTGAACACGTGGCGATGGAATTTCGATGTGTCATGATAAGTAGGCGTGTGATGGACGCTTTGGTTAGTGGTGTAGTATAAAGAATTCTCGCATTAAAGGCCGAATGTATCTGTACGCGATTTTGACTTTTTTTGGTGACTTCGATACATTAGACTTTATAGGTCTGTAATAGACTCTCGTCGGTTAATTGAATTATTGAATATGAGTTCATCTACAAGTAAAGCTATCATTCTTATAGTATAAGTATCGTTCATGTACCCATGTATTGAAATTGTATTATTTGATTATAAATACTAATACAATGAAGCTTTGATAAGCGAAACTAGTAAGCGATAGTTGATTGCAATTGTTGGATACTACTTAGGAGGTTGTGAGTACAGAATGTTTCATTAGATCAGAAACATATTACTAGATTAATCAAAATAATAGTGATCGAAAAGTTTGGTGACTGGAACGATTTTGAGTGGATAATTCACCGACGCTGGGAATATGTGAGATATTAAGTCAAGCATTCTCAGAGACGATTTGGTTGTTAACATAATGTGGTTAATTCAGATTATTTTCCATTTATCAGCGTAAAAATAAAATCCGGTAACATTCTACAGTCTAAAGAAAGACGTAATCTTGTCCTAATGGCCAGTCAACCAAGAGATTTGTTTCTAATAAAAATACATATAAAACGACATGATCTTTGCAAATAAACTGATAGTGGTTTTCAGTGTTGAGCATTATTTGGCAAAGAGCTAGTTGATAACGATGGCTAGGAGATTAAGAGTATATACGCCGACACATTCGTTTTGCAAACAGTGTTTGACACATCAAGGAGACAATATTTAAAATGTGTCTCTTTTTCTTAAAATGGTATAAATTTTCATCCGAATCTGCTTTTTAAAACTGTACTAAAGCCATTTTTCTACAATGGTCCTACATAGACTTTCATATTCTTTCAACTGTGCGTAATTACGAGGAACCCACATATTAAGCTTACATATTTTTCGGCGCAGCCGTACTAACATGGTGTTGCTATTGGCATATCAGTGTTGTGTAAACCAATCAAATCTTACTTAATCCACCAAGGCAATTTCTCTTCAACCTAACAACGTTTGTAACATTGACGCGGATTTGTTAACCTTTTGATAAAGGGTAAGGTACCTTACCGAAATCCATTGAATTTCGGTGAATTACCGAAATCAATTTTAGATGGAGTGACCAGCAAATCATAACATCTCGGCATTTTTTTACAATGACAACAAATCTTGACCTTCAAATTGCGCCGACTATCTTTTTTCAAGATATTTCTTGTTTTCTATATATTTTACAGTTGTTCTTATATCATTTAATACATGTAAAAGTATTTCATTCAGTGGGTGACATTAGCACTAGGTACAAAATATAAGATTGTGGAAATGAATTCCGAATAAAATACAATAACAGTAATGGATTGTTAATGGATGCTTTGAGATCAGTATGTTTAATGCGATTTGATTGTAATCCATGCGCAGTGAAGGTCAAATAAGTTGCGTGTACAAATGAATTTACAATCATTCTCATTAAAACTCCAATTAATTTGATATATTGACAATAGTGTTGCACGAACACAGACCCATTAGAGGATGTAATGAGATAATGATCCTAAAAAATATGTTCAATAAGTATTATTTTGTTAACTGATTGAAATAACACTCACGAGCAGCTGTGACGCAAGACAACATTCTATCTACGAGGCATAACAACTTATTTATCACATTGGCGATATTGCATTTTATGTTATACAATCACTTTGTAATACTTCGTATCAAGTGCAACGCCAAGCGGATATAATGTGCTCTGGGAGAAATGTGGGCGATGTAAACTGAATAACACTGAATGTTCTGAAATATTCGTATATTTGCGTAATCATAAAACTGATCCAGCACGCCAGTTATATAAACCCGTCAAGGCAACATGTATTAAAACATTTCATGACCTTATGTGATATAAATAACCATATCAAACAACAGAACTGTATATTGGGTATAATTTGCCATCCGCAAAATGTCACCAGTAATCTAACAATGGTGACTGGCATATGCATTTTATCACGAACAGAAGCCACTGTCGTGTTTTAACAATAGTGTAAGCCTGTTCATCCTGATATTAGCTTCGTTGAAAACCGTACAAAACTTTCGCCAATCATTATACAAGTCTTCGCTGAAGTGTGTTGGAAAGATATCAGCGATTAGCTTGTGACTGGAATTGTTCTTTAGTTGGACAACTCTAGAGATTTTAACTTCCTTCAGGCTGCCATGTTGTGTCATTAGGGTAAAAACTTCTATATACCATGTTATATCCAATGTCTTGAGCCTTGGATAAGACATTTTAACCTTGAATAGCAATCATTTAGAAAGGAATATGTTTATTTACTGCGTACATTATTTCTCGGCTAGAAAAACGCATTTATATAATCAAATGCAATTTTCATGTACGATGCTGCAACATAATAGTTTTAACATCACATAAAATCTAATTAACAAGACAACTAATATTTTCTTGGAATTGTTATACCTCGTAAATAACAATTATTTCTTCGTTGGAACAAGTATTTCTTAAATAATTGTATTCATTAGATGACGAACATTTTCGAGGAAACATTTCTCAGAAAGACACAGTGCCCCACTTGCTGAAAACAACTGTAACCGAAGTTTTGTTATTTATGTCTTTGTTAACATCTAGGCAAGGATTTAATTATAAGGAAATGATAGATTTGGTTACAAAACTCATACAACACTGCGTGCGTAATAGTATTATATAATGTTATATTGACAATGTTATTCTCTCTTTTGTTATATTATTATTCATTCATTTGTATATTATCCAATTAAATGATAATTTATTACGACAAGGTAATTTTAATTTCCTGGTAAAATACTATTTTTTCTATTCTTTCTTGGGTATATTCCAAATATTCTGACATTTAGCATTTCCGAAGCGGTGGTCCAACTCAATTGACGATTTACATATACGAGGGGTGTTCGAAATGTATTGTGTATGGTGGTTTGTAACCTTAAAAACTGATAGAACGTATTGTGTATGGTGGTTTGTAACCTTAAAAACTGATAGAATGTATTGTTTTTCATTTAATTCTCTCAAAGTACTTCCCATGTTTGAACTGCATCATTTTAGTATATAGATCCATTTCCGGAAAGCATCACGGTAAATTGACTTTGGTATACAATGTATTGATATCAATGTGATATCAATGTTTCAATTTTGGAAAGAGTTAGAGGTCGCATGATGCCAGGTCTGGTGAATAAGGAGGATGTGGTAGCACAGTAACTTTCTCCGACCTCAAACTTTATGTTATTAGAGGTGTTCGCTAGAGAATTGTCATGCAACAGTCGAACATGTTTGTAACATGAAGCTGGGTGACTTTTCTCAAATTTTCAATAAATTATCACGGTAGTATTTTTAGTCACACTTCTGTCCCGTTTTAAAAGATATCTGTACTACTTTGCCTTCGCTAGGGGAAGAATATGGCATACAAAAAGAGAGAACAAGTATCTACACGAAGCGCCATATACAAGATAATGCCTCCCCACACAGACCGCCGGGAAAACAACAGTCCACAAAACATCAGACAATGAGAAGGTGCAAAGGTAAATACACAAGAGAACAGGAGCGCAAGGAATTGCCTGACAGACCATAAAGGACAACTAAGGAGAATTAAGCAGAACCTTCTTTGCACTTATATTGGATTTTGCAATTATTTGTATTTTGCCATGTGTGGTTTGCCCATATTTTGTTACCAACCTTTCTCACTGGTTCAAAAACGTGTACCCAGATTTCATCATCTGTGACAACATTTGCAAAAAGCTCTTGTCATATTGTGGAACATTTCAGCAACTTTTTTTGGCAGTTTCAACATGTACCTTTTAATCCTTTATTCAGTCAGACCAAAATCGTCGATTAATTAATTATTCTTACAATGGAAATTTTTGTAACAAAAGAAACATGAGCCTTGTCGACACATTATGAATAGACGACTAATGTAAATTAGTGTGTGTGTTGTTTTCATTTATGGATATCATGAAACATTGGTATACAATTGGTTAACGTTTGTCTAAAAATTGGTTCCACATCTATACAATTCTCATCTCAGCTACTTTTGGAATCTAAAGAAAAATTCATAGACTCTGGAGAATAAATCATTTTTGCACAGCATTTAATGACAGCTGTCGGCTAAATATGGAAACACAATTATGTGTTAACAGATGAGACATTTGATTAAATCGTTAGAACATCTCCATGCATGTTACAACACATTTAGGACAGAATTAGTGAAGATAACGAATTGCAACAGACGTCATTTCCTTTTGTTAAACGTATTATTCTGAGAAATAATTTTACATACGAAAACATATCTGATATTTGCATACGAGAATAGAGTCTCCAAATTGAATTGAATTTCGTCATAAATGCTGAATCATTAAGTAATTTAAGAGACTTCCTTTGGTGTATACAGTCTACAAACAAGGCTTCAAAATCAACTGTCAGTTATAATGTAAAAATATGTTGCTAGTAACTTGTCTGTGCTTCTATTCAGATATAATAATACATAGTAATACTTATTAAGCCATTTTGTCTTCTGAAGCACGGAATTAACAAATCTCTTGAACACATGTTGTATCGGCGAATCCAACAGAAATATTGTTGAGAGGGTTCAACAATAACGACACGACCATGATGAAGCTTGATAACCTTTCAAGGTCATAGAGCATTTGCGTTAAAAACGCTGCACTATATATAAATCTATGGATTTCATTGATATTGTATATGTATGCCATTGTTGCAGTTATTTCTTGCGGTCAGTTGACACAATTAATTATCGCTCTGTAAGCAGTCATATAGGAATTCCTGAATATCATTGTTTCAGTAAGCATTTCTTTAAAACTTCAAGTGAAAGAGGTTGTCACAACTACAAGACGAGTTCGCGTCATGAACAGTATTGCAATTAGATACAGCGGGTAGTTGATTAAACAAAATGTTTTTGTTTTTTTACCTATTTATTTAACATCGATTGTGAAGCAAGCTTTTACAACGTTTACTAATTACTCTCGATGATTGCTTCCTGGGTTACTAACCAGAACTAACGCCTAAATTAGGGATTGTAAAGTTTGTGATCACACTCTGCCAGGCGAGGTTCAAACTCACAGCCCTGATCAGGGGTCTGGAGCTCTACTCCTCGACTACTACGCCACCAAATGGTTTTGGGTGACTAACCAGTACTAAACCGATCTTCCATAAGCTTTTTTTTTTTTTTTTATTGAATAATTCTTTTCTTCTTTTTTTTTAAACATACATACATAACATATAAGAGCTTATCATATACATGTTTATATAAATGCATAATAAACGTGGCAGTTGTTTAAATATATACTACATTGTAGGTATTGCTATATCTATTATATTGCTAGTTCATATATTCACAGTAAAAAAAAGATGAAATGTGACAATATGACAAAAAAGGTTTGTATGTGGAAAAAAAAGATAGAAACCAGACACACCTTTGATATAATCTAGTCTAGTATACTATTACAGTACGAAAAAACGAAAAGAGACTAGATCATTTCGATGTGTGGTTAAGAAAGTGTTGTTGAAAAATCAATGAGGAATGCTTACAGTATAAGCATTGATAACGTTATATTTAGTTCTTGATTAGATTAAAGGCAGGTGTTTGTTAAAGATGGTTAAAAAACGATCATTGACCTTTCGCTGTTTAAGGTACATAGCCAGTGTTTTATATTCGTAAGTAAATATATTGTATAGGTTGCTGGTTTTAGTCCAATTGTCGCTTTCAAAGTATGCTTTGCTAATGCAAAATCCTATTAATGATAGTATTTGGTTCATATAATGGTATTCGCAATTACTTATCTTATATCCATTAACTATATGTTTTAGTTTCCGGACATTTTTATTTATCCCACATATATTGAATACAGTTTGAACATCAGTCCATAATTTATTCGTTTGTGGACAATCGATGAAAAGATGATTATATGTTTCGGTAACATTGCATATGTGGCAGTTTTTCGTTTCGGATATTTTCCATTTGAATCTTAGTTCATTTGTTGTAATTATATTCTGAATAATTCTGTATTTGAATTGTTTTATTCTGTTATCTGGGATTGAATGTATAAAGGAGTATAGTGCAGACCAATCAATGTGTAAGTTAAGTACAGCTTCCCAGTGACCATGCATGTACGGTTTGGTGAATTTTGACGATATAAGATACTTATAAATGTAGTTGCTGTTAATATTTTCAAGTCTTAGTTTATTGATTTTTATCTCAAGAGGAGTATTAACTAATGTTTGTTTTGACTCTGTGGATTTTAAAGTATGCTTCCATGATTTAGGGATTGATTTTAGTAATATGCTGTATTCAGAAATCCAGTTGTGTGTGCTAATAAGTTTGTTACGAATTGTTTGTGAACTTAGATCACCGTGTTTGTCTAGCAGGTCATTAATAAAGAGTATCTTAGAGTTTATCCAGTTTGGGAATATTAAACATTTACCGTTGTACTTGATATTTTTGTTTCCCCATATTACTTCTTTGCGTATTTCGCGGAAGTTTTTAATTTCTGCACAATTTGTGCTTTTTAACTGTAACCATATGTTTACAATGTCTTCATAGAATGTTGGTATTTTTAGATCTAATAGTTTTTTATTGTTTAGATTCATGTAAAATAACAGGAATTTTTTACCGTATTGTTTAAAGTATAAATTGGGTATCATTTTCCACTTAGCCGTATTGTTATTATCACACATAGCTTGTACCCATTTTATTTTTAACGACTTTATATATGACTCAATATCTAGCATTTCTAGTCCGCCTAATCGTTTATCGCCGATCAATGTCTTTCTTTTAATTTTGTCTCTTTTACCGTTCCATAGAAAGTTGTAGAACATGGTCTCAATTTGTTTTATTACCTTTTTTGGAACTAACAAGGAGTGAAAAAGGTAGGTAAATTTTGGTAGTAGAAGTGATTTTATGACTTCAATTTTTCCGAAGTACGTAAGATTTCTTTTTTTCCAGTTATGAATTGCTGTCGTACAAGATTCAATTTTATTATTCCAGTTTAGTTTGTTACATTCAGTTTGGTTTGTTCCAAAGAAAACTCCTAATGCCTTTATTGGTTTTTTTAGCCATTGTATGCCACCAGGGGAACGTTGACAGTTTTTAAGAGATCCTATCCAGATACCATCTGTTTTGGTTTTGTTTAATTGTAATCCTGATAAGTTTCCGAAGTTTTCAATCATGTTCAAAACACAATTAACTTCTTGTTCTGATTGAACAAATAATGTCGTGTCGTCAGCTAACTGAGAAAGTTTTATACTGCCTGAATTAGTTATTTGAATACCTTTAATGTCATCCGAATTTCGTATGTTAATTGCCATTGTTTCAACAATTATTATGAAAATTAATGCGGATATTGGACATCCTTGACGTATTCCACGGTGTGGATTAAAGCATTGCGATCTCCAGCCGTTATTAAAAATACATGTTTTAATATTTGAATACATTGTTTTTATCCATTTTATGAACATATCATTAAAGCCAAAATGTTTCAGTGTGCTGAACATGAAGTTCCATTCAACGGTATCAAATGCTTTTCTAAAGTCTAAAAATAGGATTGCACCTTCAATTTGCATTTTTTCCGCGTAATCTATGATGTCTTGTATTTGCCGAATGTTATTTCCAATAAATCTATTTTTAATATAGCCTTGTTGGTCAGTATTAACTATTTTGTGGATTACTTTTTGTATTCTGTTGGATAGAACTTTTGCTGCAATTTTGTAATCAGTATTTAATAAAGTTATTGGTCTCCAGTTTTCTAAACTGCATGGATCTCCTTTTTTATAAGATAGAGATAACACACCTATTTTTTGAGATGCGGATAATTCATTTTTTATGTAGCCTTCGTTCAAGGAGTCGGTAACAAGTTTTCCTATACTATTCCAGAAGTATTTATAGAATTCGCAGGTAAGCCCGTCAAGTCCTGGACTTTTATTATTAAGCATGGTGTGAACCGCATTTTCACATTCTTTCATATCTAAGAGACCTTCACAAATATTAGCATCGCTGTCATTTAAAACATAATCTGGTTTTGTATTATTTAAATATTGCTCAATTTCTGTTATGTTTTTATTTTTAGAGGAATATAGCTTTTTATAGAAAGTGACCTCTTCATGCAATATTGCAGATGTATTTGTAATGATACAATCGTTAACTTTTAATGCATTAAGCGTTTTTCTTGATTGTCTTGAGTTTTCAAGATTTAGAAAATATTTGGTATTTTTTTCTGAGTAGTTCAGTTGGAAGACTTTAGATCTTATTTGAGCCCCTTTTGCTTTTTCATTGTAATATATTTGTAATTCTATTTCAATTTTCCTTATGTTTGCTCTTATGTCGTTTGTTTTTGGTTCTTGTTCGTATAATACTGAGAGATGTTTTTCTAGGTTTAAGACTCTATCTTTTTTATACTTCGATTTTTTCTTCGCGAATGCTATAGTATGGTTTTGGATGTCTAACTTACAGAGTTCCATAAGCTACGTAACCACTTCCACATATAAATTGGAACCGAAGAGAACGCACGACTTTATGTTTATTTTATCTTCAATATGATCAAGCACTTGAGGCAATTTACAAACTTAATAAATATTTGGTAAAATTTCCGAAGATATCGATTAGCCATTATTTAGATTTATTTGATAAACTTATCTCGCCCATTCTAGGATACTAGTGGAATTTGGGGTTTCAATAAAAGTGAAAAAATTGAAAGAATTCATCTACATTTCTGTAAGCAAATTTTAGGTGTACGGATTCAAACCCAAAATAATTTTATATACGGGGAATTAGGAAGAACACCTCTAATCAATAAGAGACTGGTAAATGTTATAAAATATTGGTTTAAAATACTCAAATGTGATGATTGTAAATATGTAAAACTTGTATACAAAATGATGTTGAATGATTTAGAAATATATCCTGATAAGAAATCTTGGGCAAACTCTGTTAAATGCTTGCTAGAATCATAAGGTCTTAACTACGCGTGGCAGTTTCAAGGTGTTGGGAATGTAAATGTATTTTTAGAAATATTTAAAAATAGACTCAGAGATGTATTTATTCAAAATTGGAATAGTCAGCTACAAAATTCGTCTAGAGCTAAAACATATAACTTACTGGCGGACTTTCGATTTCAGCCTTATTTAGATATTATTTCAATTTCTAAATTTAGATCATATTTACACGCTTACGAGTTTCGGCGCATAGGCTAGAAGTTGAGTCGGGAAGATGGCAAAAACCGGTTAAAGTACCATTTCATGACCGTAAATGTAAATCTTGTGACATCTTGGAAGATGAATTTCACTTTGTTTTAGAATGTCCCCTGTATCATACCTTAAGAAAACAGTACATTAATAAATATTACTGGAAAATCCAAATGTTTTAAAATTTGCAGAACTCCTAAACAGCGAAAGTAATTGTACAATAAAAAGATTATCATTGTTTGTTTATAAAAAATTTGAATTGAGATCGGAAATATATAATCTGTTATTTATTTATTAAACTACCAATTTACTTAGCAAATACTTTTTAAAAAGTAAATACACGAGCATGTTATTAGATGTATGTACGTAATTATGTTTGTAAACTTATGTATTGTAAATCACCATTGACATGTTGTATTTATTGTATTGTATTTATTCATGTGAAATGATGGGCTAATTGCCTTTTTTTCTGAATAAACTTATCTATCTATCTATAACACTCGTTGCGCGGTTTTCGACCTGAAATTCGGCCTGGCCATTACTTGCACCCCTGTTCCCTTGTGTTTTTACATTTGCACCTCCTCCGTGCCCGAATGTTTGTGGACTGTCGTTTCCCTGGAGGTCAGTGTGTGGAGGCATTGTCTTGTGTATGTGACGTTCCCCGTAGCTACATATTCTCCCTGTTCATGAGTGATACTCGTGCAACTCTACAGAATGAGCTAACACGGTCGTGTGTTCGGTTTGATTTAAATATCCTGTTAATGGCATCAAATGGTGAAAACACATCATCAAACTCATCAATATAAGCTTTGAGGCACATCAAATATTAAATATGACCACATGATGTAAAGGTACAATACGTTAAGGATTTCAAAGTACATGTGTCTGACATATGTCATTATACATGTATAGAGTACATATCTATCGACGCATTACGAGATCTATATCGAAGATCGTCACTAACGACATTTACTGTCTATCGGGAGACGATACTGTTGGAGACAGCCATATACGTACGTCAACATGATGTGGGAACAATTTTGTCTGACGTATTTGACTAAAGTAGTGCTAAGGAAACGTGATCCAGACAATGCAATGATGAAATATAGTTGTTTCGTTTCCTTCCCACATTAGTATACATTTTGCGATCATTGATGAACTGTTTAAGAGTTTTCAGCATTTGTTTATTTTTATAGCACACAATTGTACCAACCGCTTCCGAAATGCAAATGCTAATATATAACATTAAAATAAACGAAACGTTCGAGCCGAAAATGACACATGCAGGGTATACAGCTATACCAAAATAACTAAAGTTATATCGCAGGGCGTGTTGGGAACGGAAATAATAAACATAACTCCAACAAGTTCAATAGGGACTATGTAACCCATAGATTACAACATCTTTTGTATGAGCATTTATCTTACTTCTACATATATCGGACAGTTATCTACTTAACGAGAACGTAATAAATCGGATGAGAAACTTTCGGATGATTAGTAAACATCTTCTATCCTCTTAAAGTTTCATTAAGGAAGACCTATATATCCAACGTAATACTTTCTCATTCATCAAAATACGACAAAGAACGTAGACGATGACCTTCGTTGAGTGAGAATATTGTAAATAGACACACCAAACGTCCCATTCAGTTGCACAAAGGTAAAGTTGAACACTTCTCAAGAAGGTGTGGTCGTTCAAAATATTTCACATTTGAACTTATGAACGTGTTCGGTGGATGTAAAAAATAAAAATATTTTCAAAGGACAGAATCTAAACTCAACGCTCTTTACAGAGTTATGAACAACATTAAGACGGTCTCTGTAGTGCTACCATCGACTCCCGCCCTTCCTGTCTCTTACGTCTAGAATGTATCCATATGTTTCGATATTTGTCCTATTTCTTGTAAATAAGGTCTCAGTAGATTTTGATATTTCTATTCGTTCATCAATAACATACATGACTGGACACAGAAAAGGGTGTACAAATGGATATTATCTCCAAATGCGCCATAAACACATTGATAGAAGGTAAACGTGACCTTAACATCAGACTCGTTTATAGGAATTGTTAATTTGGCAAGTCATTGAAGTGGGAATACATATACACGATAGCGAAATGCGTCAATCTTCAATACGTATTTATACAGGGTAATTTAAAAATACTGGTGATATTGTAGAAAGTGTTTGCATTTGGTTTGGTTAAAACGGAGTACAGCGATGCCATTTAAACTGCAACCATTGCGTAGATTGTTTGTAATTGTTGCTGTACCAATGTATTTAAACGAGTATTGTACTTTACTTTGACATAATTGCGTCTCCATGATTAGAGCTCATTTCAGACATGAAGTCATAGCACATTCTTAAAAGATCAACAGACCGTCCGCTAATACTACGTTCTGCGTCATCACAAATGAGCTTGCGTATTGTATGAATTATTTATATTAGAAAGCACCACAATTGGGTTAATACATGACATTGTATTCTGTTGGTAATATGATCGTACAAATCCTAATTATTTTGGTTCTATAAAAAGCTTGGCATAATTCGTCTAATGACGTGAAATATGATGATACAAATCCTAATTATTTTGGTTCTATAAAAAGCTTGGCATAATTCGTCTAATGACGTGAAACAACTATAAATAAAATTGTGAGTGATTGATTAGTAAACCTTACTTTAAAGGTCCGTCGGCAAAGGTCTTTGCTCCCGAATCTTTGCCACATCTTGTGTTTATTATGGAGCATACACATCGCACAAACTTACCGTTATGGTATAAAAACTTTCAATTTGAACGAGGCATGTTTAAATAATCAGTTATACGCTTATTTAGCGATGATCAAGGATGTCAAAACATGAGAATCAGATCCTGGATTTCGATGCGCCGCCAATTTTTATGTGTGAGTTACGCGCTGTACATTGAGCGAAAGTGCTTGTTAGTTAATTTTTCGGATTTTTTTTAAATACACACAATAAACTGAAATTAGAACTCGCACATTTTTCAAACCACCTCGCATTAGCGATTAAGCGAGTGTTAAATTTGATCCATGTTACCGAACATAACTTTTAAACGCGAAGTTAGGTAACTGTTACAAAGCAGTTTCGTCACAACCGCCTCGGGTTTTAGTAGAATTGTTCTGGGATTAACTATTTTAGCACAGGTTTTAAATTGAGAGAACAAATACATACAAGTTACATTTTCACTGAAATGTAAACATTTTCATAGAACATGTATGCATAATATTTTTTTGAGACCCATTTCGGTTGGTTTTATTTTGCAAAACTTCGCATTTGAAATGCTTTTAACAGTAACCGCTCCTTCTATGAACAAAATGAAAGAGGTATAAAAATAGAGTCGCCGGCTTCCGGCGGACGACTAATTAGAAGTTGTACATCACTTTACGAAATCATGTGAGGGCCATGGTAATGTCGTGTTATCAACAATGACCGCTGACGCAACGATAGCCTGATACGATTCTGTCAAATTCACATTGTTTTGAAATCTCATAGCAGTTTATACCAATCGCGAGTGCTGTCACCCAATGTTGTTTTTTAAATTAATTCAGCGTTATCGAATAAGGAAAAAAACTCGCCGTTAAACTCGTTATGTCGTGTCGCCTTATGTTTGCCGTCTCTGATCAATTAGTTCTCACTACTGGTGAGATTACGGGAAGTAATTTACGACTTATGCTCTCTGTAAGTGTTTGATTCAATTAATCAAGAATCCTTACAGACGTTATTCTAATTTATCTTCAATATACAGGGACATTTTAATGTATATGTATGCGACCGCAACAAATAACATTTCGCTGAGTAGTAATTAACTGAATGCTCCGTAGTTGTTTTTGATTGTCGGCTAGACTATTCTCCATACATGTTTACCCTTGCATCTGCTCAGTCCCTTATGTTCTGTGTGCTATTGTTGCCCCGGTGCCTGTGTGGGGAGGCATTGTCTTATGTATGTGGCGCTCACTGTAACAACTGAATTATCTTAATTAAGACAAATGTGGTTGGTTGTTCTGTGAATATTCATTATTAGAAATATTGAATATAAAACTATAAGGATACAAATATCATTGCATTCAATCATATAAGATAATTCAACATATGTTAAATCTCAAACTGAATTTCATAAAACTGAAACACGACCACGAACATTTATAGTTTGTTTGGACCCGAAAAATATCATGTTAGGGACCCATTCATGGAATTGTTGAATAATCGAGTCATTTACTCGAAGTGTGTGCAGTAAATTATTACATTACATCTAATCAAATAAGTGAGTCTAATTTAAAGTACAATAACAAATCAAGTTCCAACGGGCGCTTTATGAGTAGAGTAAGGTGGGGTAAAATGTCCATACGAGGTAATAGGCCTACGCGTAACAATTCTGACATCGTTAGATATACCGTACCGCGCAATATTCTTTTTGTGACGTCTTACCTAGATGTGAATACCGCGAAAAATCGAACAATTTAAACATGTATCTTTAAATGAAAGTTTGTAATTCTCATTTGTGTCATTTTACATTTTTTGGTGTTAACGCTGATTAGTTAATATTTATATATTAGGCAAAAAGGTTATGTTCAATTTATTGAGCTTTATCTCGTTTTGTATCTCGTTATAAATGTAAAGGTCTCGTGCAAGCTATGTCCTAATCGAACTCATGGTTGTTATTGTATCTCAAAATATTGCTTAATATGGGCGCTTTGACCCACCTTACGCTAAATAATTTTTATAACCATAGGAAAATACTTGATGTTTTGGACATATGTCAATATTATGCCGACTATATTTATGGTAAAACATATTTAACATTTGGATAGGCATCTGGTATAGTCGGAAATCAACAAACATCTTGTATAGCATATATTTGGCTTTGTCATTTGGCTTTGAAAAATGTTTACGCGCAGTATAATAAACTAGTCAATATGCCAGAAACATATATTGTACTCATAGTTCGGTAGTTTGTTTTGACGTTTGTAATGTTACATTAGGAGGTTGGAGCTAAATTAGTTAAACGATGGCGAGGGACTTAAAAGTCAAATGTCAAAGTACTTCAACTAACATACACGCATTTTTTGTTACCGCACCTTTGAACAAAACCGCATTTTACCAGGATTGGTTCAATGTCATAGGGTTTGCAATCACGGTGCATGTAACGTTTATTTGATTGGTTAAACTTGTTGGGGTTTCAATTTCACAATCATGGTGTATGTCATGTCTGCTTATATTGCATACATCAGTGACATTACATGAAGATAGCCCTGACACGATTCTGGCAAATTCACATTGTTTTGAAATCACATTGCAGTTTATACCAATCGCGAGTGTTGTCATTCGGCGCAGCCGTACTAACATGGTTTTGATATTTGCATATCAGTGTTGTGTAAACCAATCACATCTTACGTTAACCACCAATGCAATTTCTCTTCAACCGAACAACGTTTGTAACCTTGACGCGGATTGGTTAACCTTTCGATAAAGGGTACGTTACCTTACCGAAATCCACTGAAACGGTGAATTTACCGAAATACATTTTGGATCTGTAGTAACCAGCAATCGTATAATCACGGCATTTTTTTATGTTACACAACAAATCTTAACCTTCAAATTGCGCCCACCATCTTTTTTCAAAATATTTCTTGCTAAAAATATGTTCATTTCGAACGCATTAGTACTAGTATTCTAATGAGCTGCTCTATCGTAAAACATCGATGTAAACATGTGAATCACGTTCATCACTTCAGATCACCGTGTCATAGTGTTGTGAAGATTCGCAATATACAAAATTGTGGGTTTGCTCATTTGATTTGGTTTGGCTAGATCATACCATGTTGCGAGCTTGTACATAATTTATTTAAAAGTTGACAATAAACGGCGAAACTTTTGATAGTTACTGTAATCAAGAATTGCATCGCCTTCTTGCTTTCGTTGTTATTCCCTTGTTTGAAATCGTTTTCATTTATGAATGCGGTGGGTCTATGGATATTTCATTATGAAATTTTAATTCTCTTTCGAATAGTGATTTATAAAAGTGACCCGATGGCTTAGGCCATGCCGTTTTATATTTTTATTAAGCGTCCGCGTGCGCCTAGGTTTTGAGCTCTTTCTGCCAAAAAAAACAACATTTCGTAAGTTTAATAACTCGACAAGGGAATAAACCGCTGCGGCGTATTAACGTATACATGTTTTTGTAAATATTTAAAAACAGTGAATGAAACAATTCAGTATTCTGTTAGATTTAAAGTTGTTTAGTTATATTTTATCATGTTTACCTTATTAAAGCATGTGAAATGATACATCGTCTATTATCTGACTTTGCCTGTTTTTTTAACGAATAGGGAGCTTGGTTTCGCAAACCAAGGTTGACGCTAAACAAAAATATAAAACAGTATGGCCTTAGTGTTTTTTTTCGATCTAACATACTCGTGGTATAGATTGTAACATATACAGGATGGTATAGACTGTTAATCTTACACAGAAAACAATTCCGTGTATCGTTTTATGAATGTGGAATACTTAATTAGAAATGTCTAGACAAGTAAGATGAACCTGTTTTACAATGTGTGTCTCATTCACCATACCCGCCTTCTTTCCCCATAAGTACATACGTTTTAAATCTATGTTCTATTCTTAGTAACTTGTGTATTTCCATGACCTGGTTTTGTCTGAAGACATAAAATGTGATAATGTTTACGAATATTTCGGTCTTTAACTCGGTGGATAATTACTAATAATGGTAGTATTAGTCCGTCTAATACCAGGTTACATAAACATAAAAATACATTCCAGACTTTTAGATGCCAATAGAACACCAGCATAATGTGAAATCTAATGGCCAGACGACATTTCTATTCGTGTTGATGCTTTAGTATCCGACATCAATTTTCAAAAATAGTTTCGTAGCGAGACAGTCGAGTTCTCAATGTTAATTCACACTCTAAAAAAGACACGAAAAGAGATGAATGGACTAGTAAACGTGCGAATAGAAAGTACACTACTATATATAGGTATACCAAACACGTGTCCGATACAGATAGTTCCTACGCTAGCGCTACCTCGACATGTAGGTCAGGATAGAACATACCTGTACAAGATTCTTATATGTCCTATACAGATAGTTCCTACGCTAGCGCTAACTCGGGCATGTAGGTCAGGATAGAACATACCTGTACAATACTCTTATATGACCGATACAGATAGTTCCTACGCTAGCGCTACCTCGGGCATGTAGGTCAGGATAGAACATACCTGTACAATACTCTTATATGTCCGATACAGATAGTTCCTACGCTAGCGCTACCTCGGGCATGTAGGTCAGGATAGAACATACCTGTACAATACTCTTATATGTCCGATACAGATAGTTCCTACGCTAGCGCTACCTCGACATGTAGGTCAGGATAGAACATACCTGTACAATACTCTTATATGTCCGATACAGATAGTTCCTACGCTAGCGCTACCTCGGGCATGTAGGTCAGGATAGAACATACCTGTACAATACTCTTATATGTCCTATACAGATAGTTCCTACGCTAGCGCTACCTCGGGCATGTAGGTCAGGATAGAACATACCTGTACAATACTCTTATATGTCCTATACAGATAGTTCCTACGCTAGCGCTACCTCGACATGTAGGTCAGGATAGAACATACCTGTACAAGACTCTTATATGTCCGATACAGATAGTTCCTACGCTAGCGCTACCTCGACATGTACGTCAGGATAGAACATACCTGTACAATACTCTTATATGTCCGATACAGATAGTTCCTACGCTAGCGCTAACTCGGGCATGTAGGTCAGGATAGAACATACCTGTACAATACTCTTATATGTCCGATACAGATAGTTCCTACGCTAGCGCTACCTCGGGCATGTAGGTCAGGATAGAACATACCTGTACAATACTCTTATATGTCCGATACAGATAGTTCCTACGCTAGCGCTACCTCGGGCATGTAGGTCAGGATAGAACATACCTGTACAAGACTCTTATATGTCCGATACAGATAGTTCCTACGCTAGCGCTACCTCGGGCATGTAGGTCAGGATAGAACATACCTGTACAATACTCTTATATGTCCGATACAGATAGTTCCTACGCTAGCGCTACCTCGGGCATGTAGGTCAGGATAGAACATACCTGTACAATACTCTTATATGTCCGATACAGATAGTTCCTACGCTAGCGCTACCTCGACATGTAGGTCAGGATAGAACATACCTGTACAATACTCTTATATGTCCGATACAGATAGTTCCTACGCTAGCGCTACCTCGGGCATGTAGGTCAGGATAGACCATACCTGTACAATACTCTTATATGTCCGATACAGATAGTTCCTACGCTAGCGCTACCTCGGGCATGTAGGTCAGGATAGAACATACCTGTACAATACTCTTATATGTCCGATACAGATAGTTCCTACGCTAGCGCTACCTCGGGCATGTAGGTCAGGATAGAACATACCTGTACAAGACTCTTATATGTCCGATACAGATAGTTCCTACGCTAGCGCTACCTCGGGCATGTAGGTCAGGATAGAACATACCTGTACAATACTCTTATATGTCCGATACAGATAGTTCCTACGCTAGCGCTACCTCGGGCATGTAGGTCAGGATAGAACATACCTGTACAATACTCTTATATGTCCGATACAGATAGTTCCTACGCTAGCGCTACCTCGACATGTAGGTCAGGATAGAACATACCTGTACAATACTCTTATATGTCCGATACAGATAGTTCCTACGCTAGCGCTACCTCGACATGTAGGTCAGGATAGAACATACCTGTACAAGACTCTTATATGTGTGGTTTAGGGAAAGATGTAAGAAAAGTGACAATGCAGTGTTGTATAGTACATGTGTATGAAGGTATTGCAAACTGTTTTTCTCATATTTATGACAAAGCATATTTTGACCAAAGAATCACGACTATGTACCTTTAAAGATATCCCGGTGTAAAAAAACACAAATACAATTATTGTTGCAAAGAATGAATGCTCAAACGTCACAGACACGTAACATCTATCACGAGACACTTGTATATAGAAAAACATTTAGTCACTAGTCTGTCTTTTTAAGATGAATTACTGTATACGAAATTTCGTGACATTGATGCTACTTTTTAGTAAACTGTAGCATTTTATAAACGTTCACAGTCAGTACATTTGCAAGACATTTTTAATGATATTTAATGTTCAAACTTATCTACACTATTAGCTTCACAATTGATTTATTCTATAACTTATTTACAAAGTAATATGACACATATATTCAACCCTTATTCGTTCAAAATTATGGGACAAAAAAAATGAAAGGCCAATCATTATAACAGACATTGAATTACAGATACACCAAAACTGGTATTCGGCCAATCAGAAAGAGGGGTTTTACGAAAGAAATATACACAAAGAGAAGCTTAGAAACATAACGACCTCACACCCGGTGTTGGTACTATCGTTATAAATACTAGCGTCTTAGAACACCCGTGACTGCATGCTAACCTCGCATTTACAATAAGACCACAATTGGGACCCCTGAAAGTTGATCTTGATGTTGAGCCAGTTGAGGTGGACTAAAATTGAGGTTAAATAAACAGCAAAACAGTGAACATGGACTTGAATTGTGTGTTCTTAATTTTGTGATGGTCTTTATATTGTGGTGGTCTTAAAGTGAGGTTTTCCTGTACAGTGTACGAGTGCTAATGGAATTAATTTAATCACTTGTAAAACTATACAAGCCTCCGATATTTAAACTGACAGTTCCATCGAATGCATATTCACTGAGAAACACCGGAATATAATTCAATCCTACATTCAGTAGGCTACACGAGCGTATGGATAGCTCGCAAGACGATTCTGTCCTAATAAACCACATTGGATTTGTTTATCATGTAGACATATGTAATTATTGTAATAGCATTTACTTAATTCCAGACATTGCATCTACTCTCTCATTAAACGTTTTAGAGCCAGCATATAAACGGTGATATTCTGATGAACAGTCGATGTGTCATCCTAGCCGTGTTATACTACTGCTTTAATCAGGGATGGAAAGGTTAATGCATATGATACCATATTAAGGACGACTTGGAACGTAGTTGCTTAATTAGACCTTGAGTTGATGCATTGTCCTTAAAAATACAGTATATTCCTTTATTTGTAGTGGACATGTAAAGTATTCTATATAGAAAACCATACCAAAGGTTTGATATTATAGTTCTGACGGTAAACTTATAGGTGCTAGGAATGTGTTTGTGAGAACATTTCACCGGAACAGACAATCGTTGAGGAATGAATTCAAACAGTTTCTGCTGATTCTGCTGATTTTGTCGTTTGTTATTGTTAAGTCTGGTTGTTTTCAAATTTGGCGTTCATCCAACAAAAAGACGTACATTCGGCAAATTCGTACAAAACTACACTGTATAAAGTCAAAACAAAAATGTTATTGATTGCGTGCACTTACAACTATACTCATTAAAATTGCAATTATTTGGTATAATGAGTATATTGTTGCACGAACGCAGACGCATTACAGGATTAGGTGGGCAATTTTTCACCGAATAATGTACAGTTTTTTTATTTACTGGTTAACATCAAGTGACGTTCAGGGAAATGGAGCTGGACTGTATGACAATATCCATAGAAACATACACTCTTATTGTACCGCATTTGTGATATCGCTGTCTATGTTATACAGATCTACTCGTAATCACTGCACACTCATTTATACCAAACATACTGTAAACGGACCGATTGCGATCTAGGGAAATAGTGATCTATATAATTGTAAAGTCCTATAAGTGATATGTAGAAACTATTTATGATACAAAGATCCTCGGCTCGTCCAGACAAAAAAATAGACAATTTTCAAAGCATCGCATAAAATCCAATTACCAGGTCATATGACCACCGACAACAATATTTTCATGGAAATATTATTTCTTGTAAACGATAATTACTTCCTTACTATTACAAGATAATTCTTAAATATTTATATGCCTTATATCGTGACCATTATCGAGAAATCATTTCTATCATAAATCGGTAATAAATATCTCAACAGAAAGCGTCAATTTTTGGAAGGACATAGTTCCTGTTTTTTTACTGAAAATAACTGCCCATGAAATATTTCTGACATTTATGTTTTATTGACGTTTAGACAATGACTTATTATGAACTGTTATATTCGGTGATACAACTTGAACTTCTGTCCATATTATATTATTATTTATATCGACAGTATTGCTAATGACATCACTTGTTACGTCAGTGTAATTAATTTAGTATTTATATACATCCTGAAACAGCCAAACCGCGTTACAAAGTATATTTTACATATAGGCTACTAGTCACTATTCTACAATTATTCTCATAAAATAAAATTAAGTGACGTCATTTCCAGAAAACGTCACATGTGACGTCACCATGTAATAAAAGTAAGCAAATATTTGCCCCGTAATAGGGCAATATGAAAACGAAGTGACCATATGGAGTAAATATTGTTTCCTGCTTGCAAATAGTGACATTACATGTTGCGTTTTCTTGAAATGACGTCACTTACAGAAGAGGTTGTAAATCCCATAGCAGCGCTCATTTATTATACACAATCTAACACTTAACAACATAGCTAGTTAATGACTACTGTTAGATCTGTTTGGTTTAAGGCAGCTGTCTTATATTTGACACGAAGGATTTGTGTTAAACTTTTCTTCTTCTTGAAAATGTGAATGTCCTCTTATAAGCTATTTAACTGTATATCATATTAATCGATTCTCCGAGAAATTGTGTTTAGAATTTCTTATCTCTCTGTTATGTCGTGCTTATAAATATTCTTTCGCAGTCAGTTACACCGAACGTGTACAGACAAGATGACATAGCATGGTCTGGCATCAGCAATGATTCTTGATACAATGTAATATATCTGTTTCAAATAGATACTACTATGTTCATTATCTGTCCACAACACTTTCTCGTTGATACATATTGATTCTAACTGATGTCGTTTATGTTGTCAGAACGTTCGTTGACCTTCAAAGTAAATCTCAAGGTGTTATCACCGATGTATAATATACGATCCATTTATCGAACAATCGCATATTGCGCCTTTGACTGAGAGAAGAATTGCTTCATCTGTGTGGTTATGTTTTCTTTTTGTGTTTTGAATGTATGTTATATTTCCCTTTCCCCTCTGCGCTTCTTTCATTTTATATAGTGTTCAGGTTATTTTCAGCCCAGTTTCGCCGTATTGTTGCCAGCAGTCTTGACTTTTCCTGTGATCTTTTCCATCCATTAATCCCCCACTATTTGTCCTCTTTGATTCTCCTGGTTGTTCCATGTGGTCGGCCAGGCCGTTCCTTGCGCCTCTGTTTTATGGATTGTTGTTTTCCCGGAGGTCTGTGTGGGGAGGCACTGTCATATGTATGTGGCGTTCCCTGTAGCAACTTATTCTCTCTCTCCTTTACAAACGATATTTTTCATACAAGCTTTTAAGTGTGTCTTGTTTTACATATTCAGCTTAAATACAAATACAGAAGACAAAAGCAAATACTATTATGTCCGTCATCAACCATAATGTAACTCACTTTTACGAGATAGTTGATATTTTATCCTAAGTATTATTTTATTATAATAATTATTCTATAACATTGTATACGTCTGTGATTAACTCTCAGCAATGATTGTGTTGTCATTTTAACAGCCATTAATACGCATAATTTGCAACATCGGTATTTAACAGAAATATTGTTGATACAGAACACATTTGTCAATATTAATCAATGTCGTAATCTAAAGTAAGCAAAGTTGTTTTATGATGGTAGCTATTTTTTACAAATGTAAAATATACCTGATAGCTTCTGGTTTTTAGTGAGCTACAAAATCGTGTAATATCTTCAAATTGGATACAGACGTGGAGCAGGAAATGTCATATACAAAGTGCACTGTCACCGCAAAAAATGATACAGAGAATAGCGAATATAACATAATTGATGGATGAAATCAAAGAGCCGCTTTGGAACGGTAAGACAAAAGAGATTTTGTTAATAATAAATTCACAATAAGGGCAGAACACAAAAGTCCACAATAGGATGTATGGAGATTTAAAAACAATAAGGTTCAGAATTGATGTAAATACATATATGCCTGGAGACTGTGGTTTGAAACACAGACTTCACATTGGTGTTCAGTATGCAGTTACGATATGGTCGTGTATTATGAAAAAATTCATAATGGTTAAGTTGGTTTACTTTCTTCACCAGTTAGAAAATGTAGAACAGAGAAGGCACATAACACTCAAAGGATTCAATCATTGGAAATGAATTAAGCAGTTATATGTCGCTATGTTCATGATATTTATTTCTGTGCACATTCCCATGTGGCAAAACTTCTGGAGATGGACGGCATAGTACTACATAGTATCTGTCTGTAAATGTCCAAATGTCCAAAAACAGGAGGACGAATAATTAATTAAAAACATGCGTTGTCTCCAAGGTTAAATACAATATGCACGACACACGGTACATTAAATTGATTAACAGTTGACAAATCTCTGGCATTTATCAAGGATAGCCTTACCACGACTTGATGTGTAACACAGCGCC
Source organism: Mactromeris polynyma (assembly GCA_032209605.1). Classification (NCBI taxonomy): domain Eukaryota; kingdom Metazoa; phylum Mollusca; class Bivalvia; order Venerida; family Mactridae; genus Mactromeris; species Mactromeris polynyma. Next base: position 3,253,028 of record JASFXZ010000022.1, read on the forward strand.
AAATAATCATACCGAGTATTCCCCTCGCCCGGACATCGACCGCTCGAACGCTGAATTAAATTCCATACGTGTTACGCATCGGTTTGAAATAAAGCTATATAATACTCACGTTGAGTTCCAAACCTAATAATGGAACACGTAAATTTCAGCACTTGATTGACTGAATCATTCTCAAAGTATGAGCTACAAAGATTTACACATCCTTAGAAAATATTAATCTTATTCTGATGCAATGCATGTCCGTAATACATAAAGTTCTTGGACGAACGTTTTTTGTAAGTGAACGAAAAAATGTTACAAGTTACAAGGGATGATTTCATTATAAGAACAACATTCTATGGAGCAATTTCCTCAAAATTAATTTCCTGTGAATTTATACATTATTAATATTGATATACATTTGACAAGAAGCTTCTATTTCTGTAAAACTACTCAAATTGGGCGATCTTCACATTCACATTTATAGGTAAACAGAGAAAAGTAGAAGACTATTGCCGTATGGGTTATTTTATTTACGTATAGGGGCCAATTGATCTAGCCAATTGTTTTGGGGTTTCCAAACAGAACAAACAGTCACATTCTTCCACAAGCTTCTACTTAACAGTCTAGCAACATAACTAGAATGCAAAGACGACCGATTGACGTCGGATGTATTATTTTCTGTCAAACCACATTCGAACAATGATCTACATGAGTGGTAGTTGTTGGCACTACCAAATGATCTAACAAGGAAAGTTCGGTTTCGCAAATTTGTGAATGAGGCCCTCCATGATCCGCTTATTGTCACTTTTACTACTACAGTTATTTTATTTGTGCTTTGCCGTGACCGTAGAAGGTCATCTAATACATCTATAAAATGCTTTTACGGGTAGATCCTCCCTGTGACTAGGTATGACACATGTTGTGAATAGTGAATGGGGCGCTCCTTGTTCCAACTTTTACCATTTTGATTTAAATGGGGAAAACACCATTCAAAATCAAGATAAGGCTGAATGTTCGAGCAAAATAAGTTGTTTATGACCCATTATGCATAAAACTTAAAACTCTTTAACAGAACATTTCCTTCGTTATCTGTCAGCACAATGGTATAATTCGTAACAAAAAATATCGGAAGAACAATCTGACTTCGGAAACAAGAAAATCATCATACAATTCGCCGCACACAATCAACGCATCAGACAAATATTATTGTCTATCGAAATTTGTATTTCGGCAATGTTTCAGTAGCGAAAGACCTTCCAAAATATTGAATTTCATTGTATCTTTTGAGAGAGGCTTATACTGGTATAGAACGATAGCCCTTTCCTTATTTTGTGTTTCGTCAAACGCATATCCTCCCTGAATTAAAATGATAACATTATAACAATAAAACATCGTGTATACATTAAATTGTTAGATGGCAGGTAACAGTGATCAAACACGTATTTTAATTTTAAAAAAAATTAGTTTAATGGGCATAAAATAAAATTTGTGTGTACAAAATATGTTTCACGTGAAATGATCAGTATTAGTTATTTTCCGCTAAATACGATTATGATGGGATGCAGTATGCATTCATGCATATAAGCAAGCGCTTCCAATACGAAAACAACGAATTCGAAAGAGTAAACACATAAAAAGTTCGCATGCAAGACATGGTGTTGCAAGTATGTTGTGTAAACATTAGATGTGTCCGGTGAAAATTAAAATATAATACCATTTCTAAAAAGGTCAAAGTATCTAAATGACTGTCACGTGTTCATAAAGGCATTCGGCGTGTGTTATACACCACAACAATTCACGCCCACAAAAACTCATAACACATATTTATAGTAAAATACACAGGCCTTTTTTTCCAACAAGGTTGTGTGCCCATAATGTCGGCACTATTTTCAAAAGCTAGGTCTTGTTCGATGCAGCAATGCCCATTATATAATGTGTCGCATACATTTTTCCAACATAATGCTCGAGCTATGAGCAATCACTGTTGTCAGTGTTTTAATGTGAAAATATGTAGCCTATGGAATGATTCTGCACTTGATGTATAACGATACGGAAAGCAATGATGTATCAGTGTTTACCCCTGAAATGTATTCATTTTTATGAAGCGATATGAAATTTGATGGGCTTATCTAAAATATGTTTTGACAACTAACAGCAATTAAGATAACAGAATATCAACATGACGAATCGCTCATAATGACATTTGCTTTTTATGTTACTCATCCTTACCATGGACAAAGCACCGTGTTTGTATAAACAAAGCGAATGGAATCTATATATTTACGCTGCTCATTGGTTGTGTTTTAAAAAGGATTTCACCATATTTGTTACATTAAAAAAACGCTTTTATTCATTGTCGTAATGTTTGTGGAAGCGGACGGTGATACGCATATACTAAAACTTAACGCATGAAACATAATGCTAAACATGAGAAATGGAGAGGGTATGCCACATTCGATGCAAATGTCCTCCTTGCACAGATACCTAAAGTACAAAATAGAATTTAAAATCGGGATAGAGTATCAAATACATATAAAGCAGGTGTACTTGGTGAACAAAGAGACTAACAAAGAGGTGGTATGAATAAAACTCAAGAGGTAGAAAATGTTAAACAATAAAACTAAAATATTTGAGAGAATAACCAAATACAATGTACATTCTTATTTATCTACGCGGATCGCTGCTCTATCCAGATGGAGACTATAATTTACTCGTATCGATACAATATTTAACTTTAAAAAGTACAAAAACTATGATATATCATCGCGAAAAACTTATCATAGAACAGAATGATTTATTAATATCTGGATTTAAGTATAATACTTATCATCCAATATATACAATTTACAATAATAATATTAACATAATATCATACCTACAACATCTACCGGGCAATTTGCTACTTACTGTAAAATGATCAAATGCTTCAACGGGTGATACGCATCCAGATGATCGGGCAAAAAGCGGGAAAAGATTGAATTGATTGAATACACCAAGCTAAGAAAGTGGCCACGGGTCGAAATATAGGAGAGAAAAAAAAACAGGAAATGAATACCAACTCAAGGAACTAGGGAAAGGGATACTTCAAATAATCAAGTGTAAATTAGCAAAGACAAACATTTCTCAAATACGTTTGATCGTCCTGTTTATTTCACACAGAATTTGAACCCTGAACATTGTTTTGTTGTTTAGATAAAAATATGTTCAAGGAACGAATTTCATGTTGTCGGAATCTAAACGCAACACTCTATATTTGCGTTGTTTATTTTCCTTTACGTTATTGAGCTCTCAATTCATTGAAATTATTTTGCATGTATGTGTTCATAGTTCTGTTACTGCTCATCAAGTCATATGCATCAACGATTTGAAAACCACCAGAAAAAGTAGACCGCCTAAAGTTTGCTTTCCTATGTACTGAAAGCGCACCGTATCCTGTATTTCACTAGCCATAAGTAGTTAAACATGCCTTAAAGTGTTAGGAGCAACATATTTCAACTTCCTTTCTATTTCTACACCATATTTCTATCCTGACTGTCTCTTGTATCAGGCATTTCTATGCCTATCCCATTTTCTTGTAAACTAGGTATGTGGGTTTTTGATATTTCTAGTATTACATCAATATAATGAATGTCTGAACTCAGACATGTTGTACAAATTCGAGGAGATTTATTTGCCAATGTGGAACAATCGATCAAAAGATAAAAGTCACCTTGATATTAAGCTTTATAGAAAATTTATGTTTGGCGAGTCAAGGAAGCAATAAGACTTGCTTTTACGTTCGCTAAATGCGTCAACAATCTTCATGGAACGCCTCAGTAGATCTTTAAGGACTATTAGTGTTACATGTTATATTTTAGAATGAATGTTTGCATTTGGTTTGATATTTGGGTGTTCCAGTAAATTGTAGAATTGTAAAACAATGTTAAATAATGCAATTTCAACGGCAACCATTCTTATAACTATTGATATACAAATGTATATAAACGGGTATTTTTTCTTTAAGTTGATATTATAAAGCCTAATATATTTCAGCTTATTAAAGAAAATAATTAATAATACATGTCTACAAGATGGCTAGACAGTTATCTAATCCAAAAATTTGGATAATCACAAATGTACGTATTTTAAGACTTATGATTATTATAAAACACAATAAATGGATATGTACTTGTATTCTATTAGTATGAAGATCTTACACACCTGATCTTAATTGTTTTACAAGCCACATACAATTTGTCCAATGACATGAAACCAGACATAATAGTGAAACTTACATAAGATGTTTTTGTATGGAAAGTCAGTTTCGTGTGTCTTCACAGTTTAATTATATCTCGGTGAAAATTAACTGTGTTTTTTACGTTTTGTGTTATTTTCCCAAGAATTCTAATGTCGTTGAAGGTGACTTTGTAATGTTCGTGAAGTCTTACCTGATTAACCTTCTGTCTGACAAAAATATGAAATGTCGAGAAAAGGGCGAAGTATGAACAAATGAAATCAAAACGCCCACTTTCGACAATATTTTGTTGGTTCACAAACACTACTGAATGGATCTTTCCTCATATACGTCTGCCACGTTCTCAACATGCATAGACGACAAGTATTACATTTCACAATATGTTATCGTTAGTCAAAGTTTTTGTAGGGAGTTCGATCAGACAACCTCTGTATAGCTAGTGCGATTCCGTGATTTAAGCAACTGGATGAACTGCGAAACGCCATCTGATCTTTGGTTATCATAATGTAGAATACATCAAGTCAATCCGAGTTTTACGGAATCCCGTTACGGCCATGGTAAGATCAGGGACGAGCGACGGAATGATGCAACGTTATGACGCGACGAAACGATGGCACGGAACTGACGCTATACGATTGTTCTAAGAGGAATCCGTAGGTTTTTCTTTCCTACACCAGCCATGTTCATTTATATAAAAATACCGTCTTTGATCCAGTAGTTCTTACATCTGGTGACATTTTCAGGACATTATTTACACTGTTTGATCTACGTAGGTGTTAGATTCAATAAATCAAGTCTCTTTGTTGACAGCTTTCTAATTTGCCATCAATACTACGTGACATTATCAATGCATAGTTGGTTGCTTCCGCTACAAATAACCTGTCACCGAGTAGGAATTTATTTCCCATTGATCTAAGATATTTTAAGCGATACAATGTGCGTAGCATTGATATAAGGACAACAGAAACGGGTTTCTGTAATGCTTCATTATAAGATATACTCAATACCAAACTCTAGGGACATAAATGGCAAAATACATTAATTGTGAAATTCAAGACGGATTTACAGGAAGAAGATCGATCACTCTTATATATTTATTGACTCTATCCACAACTTACCAAGCAGGAATTTGTTTCACAAATAAGTCTAAAAAATATTCACTGCCGACGCTTCATTATTAAACCATACATTTTCTTTTCGACTTCGAACAAGAAAATATGTAATATAACGCGAGGGTTGTTCCTTATGTACGTCCACATTCGCTACACTTTTTTTATTCATGAATGGACGTTAAAGCAATTTATTTGGGATAATAGTTAACATTTTTTCTTTCAAAGCATAGTCTTCGTAATTCTTATATCCCTTCTTTGTGTTGTGCTTTTTGAATATTTGTTTAATTTTACAAGGAAAAAATTAATCATTCATGTGAAAAGTAAGTACAGTATGCCTTTCGTGAGGTTTATATAATTGATACCCAAACCCATGCCATTCCATCGATTTAATAAAACTTCTAACGTCATGCCTGTCTAAATAGTATATATTCAACATGCATTTGTCTGAAATAAGAATAGTTAATTAGCATATTACATTTTAATCTATAACAATTTAGGTTCATACATGTTTATAGCTCTCGTTTGAACCGATTATAGCAACTTTAACGACACAATCATTTAACATAGAACAGGGCTGACTTGATTAAAGTATCAGGTTGCGTCAAATGAAATGTGGACAACACCTCAAACCTTTTTAGTTCGTCTTCGGCCCTTTGAAAATCAGCGTAGGGACTTAATTATAGATGAGTTTATCATCGTGTACTTGACAACACAAAGGAGCAGTGCTTAGTAATAAAACATGAACTATTGAAGTCTGATTAAATGGACGACTGAATCGCTGACATGAACGAGTTGATCAGATTATTCTATGTCATGTTTTTAAAATAATAAAATGGATTAGCATCATCTTACATGGGAGAACATTTTATTTCTCAAGACCGTATTCATAATTATAAGACAAGGCTCAGGACATTATTTACACTGTTTGATATAAGGACAATAGACATGTGTTTTGTATTTCCCTTTCCCCTATGCAAATCTGTCACTTTATACAGTGTTCAGATTGTTTCCTGCCCATTTTTGGCCTTAATAGGCCAGTTGTCTTGACTTGTCCTGTGATCTTTTCCATCCATTTATTCCCACCTCCCCTTCCCTTACTATCCACTTTGATTCTCCTAGTTATTCCTTGTGGTCTGCTGGGCCATTCCTTGCGCCTCAGTTCCTTAATATGTGTACCGTTTGACCTCCTTTAGTGCCCAATGTTTTGTGGATTGTTGTTTTTTCCGGAGATCTGTGTGGGGAGGAATTGTCTTATGTATGTGGTTTTCCCTGTAGTTACGTATTCTCTCTCTCTCTCAGTTCAAAAGGTGCTTCTGCTGTCCCAAAAGTCAAACGTTTTGGATTAAAATCGTTTTGCTATATAGGATGTTCTCGGTGGAATAAATTATCCCATTGTATTGTGAACATCAACTCCTTTTCAACTTTTAAGGATGCTTTAAAACAACACTTTTTAAACATTCAAAATTAATTTTAAGTACCCTGATTTTAGGGAAACTTTTACTTATACTTTGTATCCATTTCGGTAGGGAGGGTTTTTAAATTGTCTCACCTGACATTGTGTCTTATTCATGCAGAATTATGATCTCTATGTGCATAAACTATAAAATTATCTTAACCTAATACATTGTATGTTTTAATTAGATTGTATGTAATGAGATGCAGTAATCAGCGTAGGGACTTAATTATAGATGAGTTTATCATCGTGTACTTGACAACACAAAGGAGCAGTGCTTAGTAATAAAACATGAACTATTGAAGTCTGATTAAATTTTTAATATTATCGCATGTCTTAATTATCCATGTACCATGCATACTAAACTACCAAAATATGTATATTGTAGCATATAAAAAATGTATTAAGTACTGGATTCAAATTTTGAACATGCCTGATAGTAGATATGTGAAAAAATGTTATAATATGTTACTTCACTTAGATTCTCTTGGATATAATAACTGGGTCAGTCTTATCAAACATAATTTATATACAAACGGTTTTGGATATGTATGGGAAAGTCAGCGAGTAATGAATTGTAATGTTTTTATTAATACTTATGTGCAGCGACTTAAAGACCAGTATTTGCAAATTTGGAGCACAAAAATGTTTTTATTGTAGTGATTGTATTGAAGACGAATATCATTTCATACTTGTTTGTCCAATGTATGAAAATTTACGTCGGCAATATTTACAGGAGAAATATCATAAATATCCAAATATTAATAAATTCCATATCTTGATGTCGAGTTCAAACGTTAATGTGATTAGAAATTTAGCTGTTTACACTTATTATGCATTTAAATTGAGAACACAGTTAGTTATGTGACACTAGAGAATATTTTTGAAGACCTTTTTACCATATGTAATCACTTGTTAAGTAAATGTTTAAATTATGTATTATATTTTTTGCCCAAATTCCAGCTTGGTATATCACATGTACATGCTTATAAAATGTGTTGTATTATAATAGTATGTATATATTGTGTGCAAGGGCCGGAGGCCTTCATGCTTATAAAATAAAGTTCTAAAGTTCTAAAGTCTATGAGTACTAGTATACAATAATAATACATATTTACAGCAGCTGATCATTTACGATATATGGTCAATGACAACATTAATAATATCAGAATATATTTATACAGTTGTATGAGCTATAGTACAATGTACATGTACGTACAAAAGTTGATACAAATCTAAATAGCGTTAATTTTACAAATAATAATAAAATCATATGAACCTATATAAGTATAAACCTTGTACTGAAAAAAGCAGTGTATACAAGGTAACATTGATATATCTAAGTACTGGAGTACTAAGCTGCACGAGAGTATATTAATTCATATAAAATGTTATGTTTATACCCAAAGCCATTTGTCCTCTGACTCGTTTGGGAACGTTATAAGTTGATTGAGGAAGCGTTATTTCTCTATCGTAATATTTGTAACATGACCCTGTAAAAGTTGGCCAGTTGGGTTATAATTGCCTCTCTGATATAATATATACTTTTGTGGTTTAGCTCTTAATGTGAATAAATGCGCTTGTAAGTAACTGATACATAACTGAAATACTGTTAATAAACGGTGCTCCACTACTCCCAACATAACAAAACAAGTTCCAAAGGGAATTATTGCTTAATCAGTATTACACGTGTTCTTATGTGCATACGTCAGCATCACGCAGAAAGTAATATTGTTAAATTAATTTTTCAGTAGGATTGCCATTGTCTGCTAAATTCGGAAATCTACAAACCTCTTGTAATCTATATTTGACTTTGTCATTTGGCTTTGAGTGATGTTTACACGCACAACAAGCATCCTCCCGCGTCTGGTGTTCTGTGCTGACCTATTTTAAACCAATAAATATGCATGAAATGTAATCCAGAAGAAATACTTTTTGGCACATCTTCAAACAGTTCAAACGAATGTTCCGTGTCTTGTTTTATTGTCATCCTTATTTAGGTCACTAACTCGGTTAATGTACTTCTTAACAGAGTCTTATATTTTATCTACGCCTTGTGTGACAAATTTTATATCGAAATTATTTAGTAAAAGACGCCTACACGTTCTCAGAACGACCAATAAAACGTAGTTATTATGAAGCGGTTGAATGTATTGTCTGTTCCAATAGTGTATGAGTTATTTACAGACAGCACTTTATCTTACTAGCTTGTCTAGGTTTTCCATAATGACTTAACGCTCTACCACAAATAAAAAGCGATGGTTATGATGTTCTTTACATAACAATAAAACATAAAACATCACATTTGAACACGGTTGTATTGTCTTCAAACTAACTGGTGGAGGACAAATGTTCTTACCGGAATACCATTATATAACCTTGTATAGAAAACAAAACAAAAACAATACTAATATTTCAAATTTGTTATTTGGAAATCTCGTGCTAGAGAAAGCACTTTGGTAAACCGAGATACACAATATTTCAATACATCTACATTTAACTCAATACATTTATAACCCGTATAATAATTATACACATACATAATTATATTCTTAACTTTCAAAATAAATACTTCCGAAGCAGGTAGTAAACATGTTCATGATGCAAATCATATACTGACATAAGCAACAAGTTTTTACTACAAACACCTTTCTTCTAAAGTTAACTATCATTAAAGCCGAAATGAACATATCGGTTCCCCAAAGTTGAATGCCTTTCAAACCTTAATTGCACGAAATATTCATGCGTTTAACGCTGCCTGGCGGCTATTACATTATATACAAAGGAAAAAATTTGCTTCTTATTTGCTTCACCCAAACGTAGAAAATTATATTTCTATCATGTGCGCATTGTATAATGTATTGCTATTTAACATATATAATTAGTGCCAAACTGATCAACAGAAGCGAACGTACAGCATGTAGGCTTTCCTATTGTTGCTTTGACCGGGAAACAACCGAATACATGTACACGCCGCTAGTTTTAGATGTTACTATTCTGGGTGTAACATATGTCAACCAAGATGATAGTATTTACACGCAAACGAGTCATTTATCTCCATATATCTCGATGTCTGTGAAACAACTTGACATTCGTTCAACTAGCTTTTATGTCATATATTTTTAGAAATTACTATTATTACTAATGTAGGTCCGTCGTTTGTTACATGATTTTCGAAAATAGGCTCGACCATACGTTTACCGAGTTTGTATATTACGCTATTCATAAATTAACCGAATGATCGGATAAAAAAATATTTTCATAATTGTAACAGTTATAAAAAATTGCATATTCTTCTTTTATTTAGAAGATAAGGAATAAGTTGCTAGAGTCATTTTATAAACTGCTACGTAAAGCAGACAATCTTTATTTCAATATGTCATTTTACTCACAGTAAGTGTAATTCTCTTGAGAAAATATGAAGTATTCTAATGTGTTTTTGAACAAAAATCTAAAATATATCGGCACATAACGGAGTGATAAGAGTACTTGATTATAAACAGAACATCTACATAATTATGTGCATCACAGAGAAAAAGTCTCGATCTGTTTTTAGAAAATACTCCGAAATGCAACGTGTTCTATCAATATATAAATTGAAAATAAAACATTAAAGAACAGTTGCCTCCCTTGAGCTAAATCATTTAAATTATAATCGTCGGCAGTTGGCATTTTGTTGCATATTATCATTGGTTTTCTTTGGATTGCTTTGTTTAGCACCTCTTTACTTCAGTACTTCCGTGACGTCATGATGGGTGGATGTTGTCCTTGTGTGTTTTAACTGTTGTAACCAGAGTACTCATATAACGGTAACTAACCTCTCGGCATGCAATCCTTTCCTATATAAGATACAAGTAAGAGTTTGGAGATAATTTTTGAGTCGTCAAAACTGTCCAATAGGAAGCATAAGCTGGTATGAGAGATTTTTCCACTCAAACCTCGAAGAAAGTGGTCCACAAAGAATGCTTATTACTCAATAGCATTATGATCAACGTCTTATTCTCATATCTAAACAATCGCACTAAAAGCAGAGTTGAGTTTTAATTCAAGGTCCGATTTTCTGCAATTTCCATATATTGAATAAGAAGCTATTGCATGAACATTATTTCACACGTCTTCATACTCGACTTAAATTATAAAATGGATTTTGTAAAATCGCGTAAAATAAATGGCATAATTTACAGATGTTTTATTCCATGGATGTGCTAAAAACAATGTAACATATTATAAATTTCAATCAAATTTCGGCGTTATTTTGTTTTTGTACATCATTGTTTGTACAGATTTATCTTGGCATTGTTTTTATTATGCACGGCGACAATGATAGATAAGAAAGACGATGGTATGGTGCTTGATATCTTGATATCTAGGACTGCTAATAATTCGTATAGTATTTAAAGTAGCGGAAGAATTCGTTAATTTAATACGAAACCGGTGCGTTGTAGTGCCACATATAGTCCGTGCCGCATACAGTCTGCGAAGAGTGCCGCATTTAATTCACGTAAGCTTTATGCGGCGGACATGTGCATCGATGCCGCATTAAGCTTAGTTCGCTTAATTTTATTTTTGAAATATAGATGTTTGTCAGCGCTTCGCCTTGTACATGTAGGACCAAAATGTGGATTTTAAAGAAACCTCGCAGTAATATTCCTTACTATTTATTTTATTTTATCATATTTTTTCTGTTATTTTATGTAAAAATACCCAAAACTGATCCAGAAGATTCGTTTTTCAACTGTCTGATGTGGGGATAATATGTCAAAGTTATATTATTTGTGTATGTGTATATTGCAGTTTGAGGAAATGTTTCTTTAAATTAGATGATGATGACTTTAAATAGGACAATACATTAAATAGCTATATGCGGCATGGTCATGTCTATTCGCCGCATATAGTTCGCCTCGAAAAGAACTATATGCGTGATGCATTTAGTTCGTGCGCGAACTTATGCGGTACGGCATATATGTGGCATTACAGTGCGTAACAACGGATAGTAACAGCCGCGTGTCGAAAACTTGAAAATTTAAGTTTGTTTTACAGAATGTATAAAATCGAATGCATCAGATAGCACGACATAACGACGTAGTCCAAGAAATGTCATATGAATGGATATGGTTTATACGGTGGAATAAGTGTCGGACAATTAATTTCATTTTGAAATTGCACGCTTACAAACATGTCATAGCAAGACCGAATATGGCTAAAACATTCTATAATTTGACTTGAGTCCCAATACGTAAGATACTAGCAACGTCGACAATCTCATTTCACTAGATCACAACCCCGGTGACACCAGAAACGACGCCATCGTGTCACAATTTTACACGTTCATGTCTCCTATTCGCAAATTTTCTTACAATGAATCGTTATTTGTTCCTATATTACTATCGTCATGTATGTTTTTTTAAATTTTAAATGTTTTAATAAAAACTTTCGAATTTTGAACATTTTCCTGGCGGTGGCAGCTGTTATATTTTTTAACTTTAGAAGTAAGATAACCACAGTGGATGTGCATGTGAGTTGAACTTATCCACGTTCCTGTGCTTCAAACCCGTTCTTTCACAAGCAACCCATCACTTAACCGTATAAATCAGAAGTCGATTAACTCCAAATTTACACTTTTTTCCTACATTTATCGTTTAATTCAAGATTCTGGAAGACACTAATAGATCTTGTGATGAAAACAATTCGAACTACGCATAAACAAGTCGAGTTAGCTTTCCAGTGAGTTCCTGAAGTCATTCATCATATCCGCCTTCTGTCTCAAAAAGGACAGAAGTTGTTAAAACATGTTCTATTTTCAGTACCATAAAGCATTTCTTATGACCTGATATTGTCTTAAAAGACAGAAGCGGAGATAATGAATTAGGGTACTTTTGTCGACAGATCAATACATATATACTGGTCATGTTTTTATGATGCACAACAAAGAATCACAAAGAATACTCAGCACTCTGCACTCAGTACTTACCTGAGTAAACGCTGAGTGCTGAGTGCTGAGTGCTGAGTGCTGAGTGCTGAGTGCAGAGTGGTACTGGTAATAATCCCGGACACTGGTGAACTATATAGGAACTTGTCGTATTTCGCAATACCAGATGATTTCCGCTTGAAATGTCTTATTTTATTAAGACGTTTTCTTATTCTCTTGGGTAAACGGTCGGACCTCGTTCATTCGAATTCATCGGGTCCGAAATTTTATTTTAACATGATTTCGAATAACCCATTTAACATGCATAAGATGGTACATCGGATCCTGATTTTATTTCGGATGATACCGAGTTTTCGGATAGAAGGTTGTTGAATAAACAAGGTCCGACTTATGTTTTAAAGGTATTTCTTGACAGTTTTGAGTTAGTTAGCACCAATAGCACAGAACTTTTTCACCTACATACTCTAGTGATGAATACAGTAAGATATACTTGATTTAAAGTTTGCAAACATTTAGAGCGGATAATCTTGGCTTTTTTCAAACATGTTTTGTTTTGATAGAAATACATCGGTGTATGAATGGATTTGATATCAAGTTGCATCTTTCAAAGATATTTCTACCATGATAAAGTGTTATTGTTATATATTATAAGTCTGTAATAATTCCTATACCAGGGATCAGAGCAGGGAGATCCTGCCACGTGAAGTGCAAGGCCCTATGCTGATCTTTCACTCTTTTTCGCGCGGAAATTTTGATAACTTCCGGTCAATTATTAATTTATAAACTGGTCTTAACCCCGCCAAAGTGACAGTGAGTGAAAAGAGTTCACCATTTTATCAGGCTTTCATGATTTGCAGTCAAGTTGAATCCCACGTAAAGAGGTTTACGATATAAATTGACTATTAAACGAAGAAGAAGGAGAATTACTGGAAAATTAAGCAATCCCAAAATAGGATTTAATAAAGATTTGCCAGACAAATCTGAAAATTATATAGAAATAAGATCAAAGAATCCTGAAACCAAAAATAACTCGCTGAAGTGCTACACAAACAGTCTCAAGGAGATCCATTGTCTCTTAGATCGCGTATCGAAGACGTTTAGTAAACATCATGACGGATTCGTTTCAGACTTATCAGGAATAAACGTCTAAATGGAAAAATAAATGAAACAAAAAAATCGGAGTGCTTCGAAATATTACTTGACGGTAAAATATTCCCGAAGTCTTGAATAACCATATTGATTCAGACACGTAAAAAAAATATAAATGCTATTCGTGTTTTTTTCCTCAGCTTGACAAAAATACAATTCAATACAAATGACAATATATCATACTTATTATTTGTATTGTTTCATATTACCGAGGATAAGACATTGTTAGCAATTAAGGCGAATATCACACAAATAAGACCATGAATTATATGTTTGTTTGTGGTGAAACTATCCACCACTTATAGGAGGGTAGGTTGGTGTAGATTTTTTTTATCTTTATAAATAGGTTTAGATGTTTTAGACGCGGGTAATCCCTGGTCACAACAGCTGGTTCGAGTACCGTCAATAAATACGCACTTAAAATTGGTTGAAGATGAATGCAATCTGACGTCTTTGCGGCAAATCCCTACATTGTTTAATCTATAGAATTAGTGTTTTTAATCTATATACAAACGTCATTGGTGGCAGATGTTCAATTCAATAACATGTGTGCATTTAATTAAAATCATAGCCTTCCATAAATAGTAGTTATTACATGGACAATAATATTTATTTGTACAATTTTGCCGACTATTAAAATGATGGTGATGATGACGGTGATGCTGGTGGTGATGATGACGGGGATGATGATGGTGATGATGATGACGGTGATGATGATGATGATGGTGATGATGGCAGTAATGATGAGGATGACGGTGATGATGACGGAGATGATGATGATGATGACGATGATCATGACGGAGATGATGATGGTGAGGATGACAGAGATGATGATGTTAATGATGATGATGACGATGATCATGACTGAGATGATGATGGTGATGATGACAGAGATGATGATGGTGATGATGACGGTGATGAAGATGGTGAGGATGACAGAGATGATGATAGTGATGCTGATGATGACGATGATGTTGACGGAGATGATGATGGTGATGATGACAGAGATGATGATGGTGATGATGATGGTGATGAAGATGGTGATAATGACGCTGATGCCGGTGACAAAAGTTGTGATGTTGGAGGTGACGGTGATAATGATTGTGACGGTGGGGATGATAACCATGAGGGTGATGTTAGTGGTGATGATGATGATGATTAGTATTATTACATCGACATCTTCGACACTTTTGCCGCTGATATTGCTTATTATATGCGGACAAAATGATACAATTTGCACGGACATGAACAATTATTAATTTTCCTCCAAGGAAATGCGAGAATTATATTGCGTGGTACCAAAATAAATAATACAATCCCATTTAGATTCCCGTTCAATTCACAGGATTACTACACGCACTTAAAGAAATTCATTAGGTGTTAAAAGATTGCTTTGCTTGCCGTAATGCAAGATTTCGTAGGAGTAAAATATCGTTTCCAAAATCTTCTAGGCTTCATAAAGAAAAATGTCGATCACAAGACACAACGGTATACTTGCCTCAAGTCACGTTCTCTATGCTTAGCTGATATATTAGATTTGTTCGAAGCCACAAATATATGTCTGATATATTCGGAAAAAAGTCCCTGCTGGCTTGGAAATGGGATGAAGGCACGGCTCCAATTGATTTGATTTATCAATATAGCATTACAATATTATACGCAAATACCTCTTTTTAAGTGTTACTGGTGTACTTATCAATATGTTCCCCATAAACACTTGCTTGCTATGTAAATATAGCCACACTTCTTAGTTACTCAAGTTCTAATAAAGAGAGGCGCTTGGGGACGTCGCGGACTTTACTGCGCCTTGTAAAAGTGGTTTCAGAAGGTTTGATCATAAAGCTGGATTGTAGAGTTGTACCACGCAATAATGCAATTAAGATTTCTCTATATAAATGTATTACAGCACATTTGTATCCAGATATCTGATTATCTTAATGATTCACATAACAAAATAAACGACAAATAAGTAAAAGAAAGTTGTTGTCATTTTAGGAGAAGCACCTGACGTATTCGTACATGAGGAGAAAGGCGTGTCTATAAGAATGGAACTATACGCAATCAAAAAAGAAAGTGTGCACAGGGTTTAGGCAACCATGTACGAAAATCCATAGTTTACACATGTGCATAATTGGTATCAAAATAACGGTTAAGTTATGGTCCATATCATGGCATCAATGTTTTGATGTGTTTTGCAGAAAAACGTGAATTTTATCAGTGTTTTATAAGGTAGGGGTCATTTCTAAAACTCGCAGATTTGAAAGAAAGTAACCAAAGAACTGTAGGATAGGTTTAACACAGCGCTTTTCTCCTAAAAAATAGCTAATATCTAGTGTGACCACCTCCTCGACGTAAAACTGCCAATAAACGAGATCGCATTGACCTGACGTAACGTCTGATGACGTCATTTGGATTCCTGTTCCAATCAAATAGAAGCGCATTTTCAAGATCTTGCAGGTTGTTCAAAACGTAAAGCGAATTTCGTCGTTAAAAAGCACTCTTGCACACAGCGCACGTCCAGTGTAAATAACGCCTCGCCAAACGCAGACGTAACATGCGATTACGTCCGGTTAGGATTCTTCAAACAATCGGTCGCCTGGGTCTAATCGGAACTCTGTCGGCTCGCAAACGATTCAATACTGTTGGCGTACTGACACCAAGCTGAACGGCCGTACTTGACGCCGTTTTGAATCGTTGACGTAAATGCGTAAGGGTTATGTAACAGTCTTGCCTGACCGTTGTTACCCATGGTCTACCTGACCTGGGCCTGTCAGAAATGTCTCCAGTTTGTCGAAATCGAACATTGAGACGTGAAATTGTATTCCTATGACAGTTTAACTGCCGTGCAACGTCATTAACGGAAGTTCCAGACGCCAGCAGTACTAGCGCATTGAGACTCTCTTGTTTGCTAAGTCGTGGCATATATAATGTGTTTTCTTATTAGAACGAACGTCCTAGATACGGATTCAACATTGCAATCGCAAGAAAAAATGAAGAATAATGTACACGGGCAAAATATTGCATAAGACCGTACGTCAATTTATAGGACAATGGTAATGTCAAAATGACCTCAACTGAGTGCAACTGATTGGTCGACTGGTTGCAAAGTAACGCGAGAAAGAGTCATGCACACTTTTTTTTTGACTGAGTATATGAAGCGGATACGAAGCGTGAAATTATCACTTATTGTGCACGCCATGAGTACAGTCATATATCCATCTTTTACAAAACACGTGATTAAGTGAATGCACGTGATTTCAGTCCATATATACTATTCCGTAGATATAATACAAACATAGATTTGTATGAGGTATTTGTGCTGTACCTACATTGACATGTATTACATAAGTATTAGAAATACTTTTATGATAATGAATTATGACATGCGTTCTTTGTGTAGAACATCATGCAAATTCATATCGCCTCCAGTTTCCCCCATTAACGAACAATAGGCCATATGAACCTCAATATTTTATGACTAAATCTTTACAAAAGTATAACTAGATACAGTACTTTTATGCAACAAATGATTTGTTCAAGCACCTGAGTGCCCCTCCACATGTTCGTTCCATGTGTGTATCCGATATATGAAATAAATCGTCTTTGCGTGGTCGGTATTGAAGTACTCGTGGATGCTATTTTTAGACAAATTATTTCTCTTAGCTCTTTAAGTCCTGTTGCTATGGCCATATTGTTGTTTAATCGTTAGCGACGTTCCATGGTTCGTCGTGCTGTATAAAAAATGTTCCGTAGCCATTTTACTGATTAAAATACATGTTTTCTTTTAGGCACCAAATTCTGAATAACGTCGCTTGTATCAGGGGTATTAAACATAATTGTGGTGTATTATTTTCGTTGATTAATAACTTACGCTATTCCTTTCGTCTACAACTTCAGTTTTATATGAGGAAGCCGTAAGTTGTTTTAGGAACCACATATGAATATTTTTTCCATTCAGAACACTCGGGAATTTCCGCTCAGTTTGACTGAAATGCATACAAGATTATTTTAGTTTTACGTGATTTGCCGAGCTGTTCCTTAAGGCCCTGTCCCACACTGCCGTCTACGATTCCGTCTGCCTCCGTCTAAATTGTTACCTCATGCGGTGTTTAAACGGCAGCAAATTCAATTTTGTTGGCCATTGACGAAAGAAAGAACAGCAGGAGTAACGTCTAAAAACGTCTGAGAAACGTCTGCTTAAGTATGAGTAGCGCCTTCATTCAGTCCAGCTTACGGAACATTGAACGCCTGAGTAACGTCTGCTTAAGTTTGAGTAACGAACGAAACGGTTGAAAAACGTCAACATTACGTCTATCAACTTCCTGTATGCGTCTTATAAAAGGCCAAACTCCGCTCATCGCCTCATCACAACAGCTGTGGCTGGAGGCGGACGAGCTGTCCACCTGCCAACAGCCATAAAAGTATAAACACCGGTAAGATTCCGTCTGAGTTACGGTGAAAACGGTAAAAACCGCCAGAATAACATATGAGAACCGTCAATCGCTATCGGAATTTGGACGTTCCAAACTTTGAACATGTCCAAAGTTTGAAACGGCTAGCGCCGTCTGTCAACGTCTAAATACGTCTGTAAACCAGCTGAGAAACGAATAAAAACGTCTAATAAACGTACGCATTCGTTTCTCAGACGGAATCGTTAAACGTCGCAGTGGGACAGTAGCTTTATGAACGTTTCACGCATTCACTTACACTGGTCGGAGATTAGATATAAAACTGCTGAAAACGGAGTTAATCAAAGTGAGGAAAATGATAGCCTCTATAGAAGGTTTTTTGAAGGTATTTTAATGAACATTTTATGGTTATGGGTTAAATAGCACCTGCTTCATCATACTTATCTCTAGACGAAATGGACTTACGTCATGTAATTGGTTCAACGCCAAGAAAAACAGTTATACAAAACAAATATTGACTTGAGCAATGGACAATAGACCTGAACACTTATAAATGACGACTCAGCAAGAAATGTCAGTTAAGTCTTATAATAGAAATCCCGGTTGTGCGTGATTTCAGAAGTGTTGACAGAAATCTATCTGTTTCTTCTATGTTCAATATTTACACTATTGATGCGGCACCCATCTATCTTTATTTGGTCATCAGATTCAAATTACAATGTCATCATCGGAACATGTGTTTTTACTCAAATCATCGAACAGTCGACATCGATTTCGAATCAGTCTAAAGTCACTGCTCAAGAACTTTCATGCCAATAACCATAGAAAAAAACGGAGCGAAAGTGTTCATAGCCCCGGATTTTAAAACTGTACATATATGTTCTATTAATCTGTGACCACTTGATAGGATTGTGCTTATTACCATTCAAAAGCACTCATTTTGATTTAGAAATGGCATCAACGCCGAGAGTTGTTAGCTTGGATTGTCTAATTCCCTAGACGACGTCGATAATGCGATACAGTCCATCGCCAATTCTTGCCTGGCCCCGGGTTAATTTTATTGAAAGAAGTGCATTTATCCAGATGAATTAATCATTATATTAACAATAATTCAACAATAAATTCTGACCTATCGACTAATTGTCAACAAAATCGCGTTTCACAATTTCAAGTAGCTAATAGTATCAAATGAAACGGAACAATCGGAATACACACATGTCGAGCATATTGTTGGGCTCATCAAGTGATTCTGTACGAAGGGAATTATCAAATAACTGACAACGAACTACGAATGCAAGATGTGAAACAATTCATTAAGTTTTCTTACGTAGAATCATGGAATTTAAGATGATGTCTCGAGTTATGTCACTTGTTGCATTATTTACAGCGTCTGTCGTGTCAGCAGTTTTTATAGATATACATGTAGATCACTACACTCGGGTTGTTTGGAGTTCGGTACTCACAGACTACATGACATGCGAAAACGTGAATCAGGACAATATAACAGTTTATATGGTAACCAAAACGAACCAAAATCTCACAGTTGAACATAGTAAGTGCGTGGAACCATCTAGTAGAGACATATACGAGATGGTTCCCGTTTACTCAAAAGCAGTTGATCTTCATTTTAAGAACAAATACTGCTCGAATTTCATTGCTGCTCATGAGTTTTATGTAGAAGGACCTGAAATTTATTCGACATTAACCTATTGGTCAATCGTAGTAGATTTGGAATGTTTTCTAGAAAAATTGTCTGAACTGTCGAAAGCGATTCCATACAACGTCTTTCTATTCAAATTGTTGAATAAAAATTCGGAATGCACGGTAAATTTTCATCCTCCATTAGAATATGACGTATCGGTAGGAATTGGTCAACAAGTCTGCATGCAAAATTTAAAGTCGACATGTGCTGCTATTGGTCAAGTGCCTTCGAAAACGACTTGGTATGAAATGTTTTGTTCCGTCTGTTCCTGGATTTTACTACAAGACTTATGTTTGAATCCTCGTTATATTGAAGAAACCCAATTGAAAACCTACATCATGCTGAGACCTCCAGATGACACCAAGACAGTAATAAATAGTACATGCAGTGACCAGGTAGGTTATATCCGAAATATTGTACTACGCGATATCGTCTTATCCAGAGTAGAATCAGTAGAAATATAGAGTAGGCTGACTGGGACTGTGAGATTTGATTCGTAATAAGCGGTATATCGTAGTAAGCGATATCGTTATAAGTGGAGTTTACTTTATCTTGTTCCCATATGCTTTAACACGCATGCGCAACGAAAAGAGAAGCAGACTTCTCTTCTATGTCGACTTAAATGAGTTATTTTGAAGTAAATGTTGACTTATAGTGTCCTCTTAAAGATTAATATTGACTTAAATGGCTGTGTAAGGCAATTTACTTCTACTGTAATCCCAAATTGAACAGCAACAAGTCTTAACCTTACCATATATTGGCGCCAATTAATTGAATGATCGACAAAATTATCGGACGATGAGGTGTTGTTTTCTTACTCAACAATTGTTGGATAATCCAGAAGAAACAAACATTGAAAAAAAACTAGGTATAGAAAAAAATTGATATATAAAATTCAAATGCAATTCTTTAATTGTGTTGAACTTTTGCCGTATGTTTACTCCAATATCTTTGACTGAGCATGAGAAAACATTACTGTTTCACTCGTTCTTTATTTTGTAGGATTGGATTCTCGAGAAGAAAATAAATCCCAAACCAGAATGTTTTGATCCCATACAATCTGTCACGGGACTTCTTACCAATTTCTGGGTAAAACTGTTGGTATGGGACGCAGAGGCAGTTCTCAATGACGCTCAAATCATTGCCAAGCTTGAACAAGAACTTAACCTAGACGGGAATAATGTGGTGATAAGAATTGTAGAAAGAAGTAACCAGACTAACGGTGAAGAGAACGATATTGATAATACTGAATATCAAGAGGTTATCGTAAGGAAATTAGGGAAAACATTAAGATGTCGGCGGATGTACATGGCCATCATCATTGTGGGTTATATGGACCTCTATAAGGTGAAGTATGTTGTGGAGAACATAACAGCAATTTTAAAAACGTCTAATGCATTCGATATCAACAAAAATGTCACAGCACATTTAATTCTTCGTCAACCAACTTGTTTTCGGAAACAAGCGTCGTCAGGCAGCGAATCTGTTCAAAATGATGAAGACGACACAGAATATACCTATTATGTCATCAAGCAAGTTATCGCTCTGTCAGTTGGGTTCCTTATACCTGTTACCATCGTTAGTGTAGGGGCGTGTTTGTCAGTGATTCAATACAGTACAAGTAAAAACGCTTGATTAATAATGTGTCTAATGCTTTTAAAGTTGTGAGTGGGCCGGATCTGCCGGGACTTTTGTGTGACACATTGTTAATATATTTGTCAGAGTTTTCCAGGGCATACTCATTTCAGTATGGAAATCATAAGTCCTTCTGAAAGAATGCTTTGTTATTTAAACTGTTTCGTTTTGTTCATAGATAGATATATTTATTGCAAAAGGCAATATTGCCCAGGAGCATACATGTAAATATTAACACAATTATAAATAAAATGCTTTCGATCAATGTACAAATTATTATAGCATAATCAATTACCAAACAAACAAAAGTGTATTAGTTAGTTAAGAGATTGTAATCAAGTTTGGTTAGATATGTAGTACGGAGAAAAGTGTCTCCTTGTCTTAGTTAAATGTTGGATACACATCAAAATAGAGTAAATGCATGTATGCCTTCAAAAACAAATACAGTAATGCGTCATACAGCACGTAAATTTCATCGAAAATAACAAAAAGTATCTCTTTTTTTCATATTTTTGTATATAAAAATTGATAGTTTATGTAAAATGCCTTTGTTATCCGAGGTAAAATGTTCGGAGAATTTGAGAATATTTGGTCTTCTCCAAAAGTATTTTTTAATATATAATTGTCTGTATTCATGGTATAAAGGACATTCTAATATAAAATGAAATTCGTCTTCTAAAACATTACAAAGTTGACATTTTCTCTCTGATCTTGGTATAGCATTTGGTTTATTCCATCTTCCCGTTTCAATTTTCAGTCTACGGCTTGATACTCTTAATCTAGTCAAAGCAAATCTATATTTAGTAATATTAGTTTTGTCAAGATACGGTTTAAAGTTAAAATAAGCAAATAATGTGTATGTTGATGCTCTAGAAGAATTACTTAATTGATTATTCCATGATTGCACAAAGTTGTCACTTAACCTTTGTTTCACAATACTCATAAGCATTTCGGGGTTTCCAACTCCCTGATACAACCATACGTCATTAAAACCTAGGTGTTCTAGGATAGATCTCACATTCGTGGCCCAATTTGGTTTATTTGGATGATTTGTTATATCATTTAACATCATGGTATATATCTTTTTAATAAACTTTCTGTCGCTTGTCTGAATAATGTTTAACCAAAATCTAATAATATTTAAAAACCAATATAGTTTTAAGGGATGTCTGCCAAGTTCTCCGTACACAAAATTATTCTGCGTTTGTTTCCTCACTCCTAAAATTTGTTTACAGTACTGTAGATGAATATTTTCCAACTAATTTTCATTTGCATATCCCCATACTTCAGATCCATAGTTTAAAATCGGTAGTATTAATTTGTCGAATAGACTTAATTTATGACTAACTGTGATATTAACAAATTTGTTAAGATATGATCTTAGTTTAAAAATACCTTTAAGTGCCTGTCCACTTAAAGCCTCGAATGTTAAATTAAAAGATCATCCTATGAAAAATACGATGCCCAAATATGTGAATTTTGATACTATTTCTAGCTGCTTACTTTCGTAATTAAAAGTTACATTTTTCCTTAATCTTCCACTTTTTTTAAAGACCATTACTTTTGTTTTGTTAATATTAACCACTAATTTCCATTTATTACAATATGTATATAAAGTATCTAAACCTTTCTGCAATCCAGTTTCGGTTTCAGAAAATATTACAAACAAAATTAATTTAAACATTCTAATATCAATACCTTCACATCCATTTAACATCATATATTCTTCAAGATCATTAACATAAAGGCTTTGGTAAAATCAACGTAACAAACATTTAATCGTCTATTCTCGTTTAGAAAATGGTTAATCAATCCATGTATAACAAAAATGTTATCTACAGTATCCATATTTCTACGGAAACCTGCCTTGGCCTCTACATACACAAAGTATTCCTCAGCCCAATTTGCTAATCGGTTATTAATTATATGTGTAAATAGTTTCCCGAAAACACTAAGTAGTGTGATACCCCTATAGTTCTCAGGTAAATTCTTATCATATTTTTTTGTGTAATGGGATAGTTAATCCTTCCGTCCATTTACATGGGAAGCAACCCAAATTAAATATCTTATTGAAAAACGAAAATAAATAACCCGACAACTGATCATGTCCGTATTTAAAGAACACATTAATGATATAATCCGATCCCCCCGATCTGTTCGTATTTAATTCTGAACAAGCTTTACGAATTTCCGCATGACTAATCTCACTATCTAATTCATTGAACATTACCTGTAATTCCCCATTTAAAAATCTATCGTTAAAATACAATATGTTCATATACATGTATTTGAAACTTTCAAAGTGGCTTTGTTCTTACGAAATTAGACCTTTATAAATAAGATTGCGTTTTTTTCTTAAAATGGAGGCGATGATTACTTTTTTTAATTCTGGAACTTTAATTTGTATTAAAATTTACGATCGGGCTCTCTTACTCACAGCAGTTGAAATTAAGTGTATTTCCCATCTTACAACTGTACGAAAATGCGACATACATCGTTTTAACGAAAAAACTTATTGAATTTGACATTGAAATAAACAGAGTACATTTTAGCATAAGTTCGAGATAAAACATCGTTATAAATCTCTATATCTGTTCATAGAATACCAATTTGAGATTATTTATATTCACATCTGTTCTTAAAACTATTGAGACTACCAATGACAAACATCACCATATACTACAGTTAGCTGGCTGGCTACGTGACGCCTGGAATGCTGTATTGAGAAGTGATGTATTACAATTTTGTCTCGTGCCAATTAACATAATGATGTAACTTTAAACTGATATTTTCTCTCAAGAGCCTAGCCTTGTCTTGTTAGTTAGACAATCCCTGTCTTGTTCTTGCATGTCAATGACAAGTAAATATATGCAGCAATACCATAGAGCGGTTTCGTAAGGCGTAGGACGTCAGTATATGGCTTAATAATATGTACGAGCCATTAAGCATGTCCAATTTCTAATTACCGTTGATATTACTAACTACATATTATCTCTAGAAAAAACGTACATATATGTTTGGTTTTATTTTATACAAGAAACAGAAAAATAGTAACAATTATACAAAACTTTTATTGCTGCTTGTCTGGTATTTTCTTTAATTTTGTATTAAGTGCAGTTTATATGCAGTATTTATATATAATGTATTATTGTTTATCTTTGACAATGCAGAATATTCCTGGCGCCTAAGGTCGATGTCGTAGTCTTTTTCTATTGACGTGTCTTTATTGATTTTGACTTTAATATCTTCAGTGCAGTAACATTTCTGGATTAATTCTACCTAATGTATCCTTTTGTTCCGCTGTACGTAAATCCGTCATGTACATATTTTTTCTGTTATTTTTGAATGTCACTAATTAAATGACGCTATACCATAATCAGCGATATTTCACTTTGACGACAACAGAATGGCGTACATGTAAACATCTGTGTCTATTCATTCCGTCATTTTTTATCTATTTCCGGAATACTCGTATTAATTTATATATACAGAAATGAATACGTACTGCTGATTGCAATATGCAATTGCATATTAATGTTGCAAAAACAGCGAACATTGCGCAAGATTGAATAACACAAGCTGTTTAAGATATTGATGTTTTATTCTACGGCAATATTTGCAGTATAATATTATCACGCATTAGTTGTGTGTGTTTTTCTTATCATAACGTCATGACAGATTACTTTAGGGGTATCATCCTTCCATAGGAATATTTACTCATATCTTGTCTACAAATTACTTGTTTCACAATCGATGTAAAATAATTAAGTTTAAACTATTTTCTGGCGTGTGTAGAAAACTAAAGACAAGTATTTATGTTATAATTACGAGACGTTTGAAGTCTTAACAACGTTTGTTTTCTGTATACTTTCGATTAAAAAAGTATTGTAACAATCAACAATTATGTAATTTTATTCCTGTGTAAAAAAGAGCATATAATAACATTTGGTATTATTCTCATAACTTGTCGATTGCATTTTTATCGCATTGCGTCATCACATCAAACAGCGCATTCGTTTTTCAAGAATATTGAACCGATAGTCATATTTTGATGCAACTTTTGAGAATAATAATAATTATTTTTATTGTCCGTATTTGATGGGTTATATTGAGTTATTGCATGCGAGGTGTTGGTAGTTATTGCTTCCTGCTGAATGCGTTTTAGTTCTCACATCTCGCGATTCCTCTTTTAACCAATGATAGTACAAACGTTGCCAAACTATAAATGATTTTGACCAATTTAAGGATTTATGTACTGTTACAATTCGTCATTAAATTATATAAAAGCTTTTGAGAAGCGAAACAAACGTGAATCATTTATCACATATATAATTGTTTTCCAAGTAAGTAAATGCCATTATAAGATTAATCAACTACCCTACTTAAGGTCACAAAATAAAACAGGGGGGTAAAATCAATAAGGGTACACTCGTTGTCATGGTAGTTTTTTTTCGTATCATTAAAGCACATGGTGGCGCTCGGAACTGCCTTC
Source organism: Mactromeris polynyma (assembly GCA_032209605.1). NCBI lineage: Eukaryota > Metazoa > Mollusca > Bivalvia > Venerida > Mactridae > Mactromeris > Mactromeris polynyma. Next base: position 3,279,125 of record JASFXZ010000022.1, read on the forward strand.
CAATTTGATATCTGAAAATGTCAAAATGTCATACGTTAGTAGTTCACCAAATAAAATAAACACTCGTCGAAACAGCATGATGCCTACGAGTATCATGCGTTTGAATTACCGGAACATTAAGGAGAACAAAACTGTTCTGAGACAAACTCATAATGTACATCAGGAGATATAGAATTGATCGATACGAATGTACGGGTGGCTTTACTGGTGACATAATGTGCGCCTGTCTCTCCGGATGTGCGTTATTCGAAGGTAGCGTCATACGGTACCACAGGACCACAATGCAACATTAAAATTATAAAAGGGACTGTATAAGGGTCGACGGGCAACTTGTGTTTTATTAAGTAAACGATAAGCGACTTAACGGCGGCAATTAGAGGTTAATATAAGTATACGATGAATAGAGATATTGGTAGTCTTTTCGTAAAGTTATATATCCGGTACTTGGTTCAATACTTCAAATTCATCTAACGAGGATGAGGAAGATGAAAGCCTGTGTAAATGACATGACAGAACATGATTGTCCACATGAAACAGATGCTATCTGATTGCCAGCTTGAATTGACATAACATGCGTGCACGATGTATTTTTGTTTTAGGAATGACTAGAATCTTACTGTATATGACAAGTAAACACAGCATGACAATCACGAACGACGCTCAGTTAACACACTGTGTGGGTGTTCTCTTCCATTTTGTTGTATCGATTTCTGGTGTTTAAATGACATTAGAACCAGAAAGTTGATGCTTAAGGGGCAACAATACCAATCCCATGATCAATAAGAAATATGCTCAACAAATCTCTGTACGAAAAGGAATTCGTGTCTTGCTTACATCCGCAGCCCCATAAGGGTGAATCGTTTTTGCTTAGTACTTCCAAGATTGGTCAAACCATTCTAAAGTTTAAGTTCGGACAACCTTAGACATGTCCCTGAGTATAAGGTGCAACTTGTAAGACGATGATCATCGTCTTGCTGACAAGACAATGCCACATCAGAACAAATATTTGCACAGTCTGATGTAACGATTGCTCGGTATATGTCACAGTTTCAATCCGGACAAGAACATAGTATCCTTAATGACCCAATACTTATTTTGTACCCATTTAAACCGCACAAAAACTGTAACCTACTCGTATTCTTGTATAATAATCAATTGAATGCTCATTTGGCTACGGTGATCAGTAATTTATGTTTCGTCTTTGAAAACAATGTATGAAAGACACCATTATATTGTTAGTCGCAATTTTGGTTAATTGCTGATTTGTCTTCGAGATTTATTTTCATTGATGACGTCAAACGCAACTACAACAGGAAATATTAATCAAATTTAAAACTGACATCACGTGATGAGACATCACGCATTGTATGTGTACCTGTGAGGCGCAGCCACAAATATAGGCAGACAGTGATTGTCAACAATAACACGATAAACTATGTTAAACTTGTAAAGTTTTATGGTATATTTTACATGTGGAATTTTCAGGATAATGCAGTTATTTCGAAAAAAATGTATTTACAACAGAGCGGGATTATGTAGCCTATGTCTAATCATCAACATTTGAAAATGCGTAAAGATTATTATGTTGCACAACAAATCTTAACTTTCACATTGCGCCGACCATCTTTTTCCAAGATATTTCTTGTTAACTCATAATTTTCAGGGAATATTGTCAAACAACAGCAAACCAATAAGAGCATCCAAGTCTACAAAAATCAAGTAAGATGACATTGCACTTTCAAGAATACGGTTAATATATTCCAAGAAAATCAAATAAAGCTGTGTACAAAACAAACCAAAATAAAACATCTTTAATGTAAGCAATGCTGTCAGACACTTGATTGATTGGCAATCGTTTTGAAGCTTCTTTCTATTGCACAAAGAATTATCGAAAGGGAAATATTGATTCACAACTTACAGGCATCTTGGACAAATTTAAACTGGCATATTTGTAAAATCAAACTGATGTTTAAAGAAAACAGAAAAAAAACATTATGGTCATATCTTAAAGCTTACTAATGCCCCGGCCACAACCGGCCGTACACCTGTATGCGGTGGGTCTACGTTGGATTTCGCAGAAAATCCATGCGTTGGACGCACTATTCCGCACGTTAAAGCCCGCAAGAGCACGCAGGCGACGCAGGAGGCTGTTGGACATGTCCAACAGTTTCTGCGGTTGGCCACGGGTTTTCTTGAACGCACGTGACACGATCAGTTATCGCAAGGAGGAGCACAGAGCTGCACGTCCATCTTGCGGTGACTGCAAGGTTTGTTACTGGCACAAGATGCATATTTATTCTGCGGTGGTAGCAAGATCGCCGCACAACCAACGTACTTGCACTGTGCAAACGAGGCAAGGTGACCGCACACCTTACGGCAAACTTGTGCTCTCTATAGAGCGGAAGTACGTTCATCTTGACATGTACACTTTTTGCCTCGCAGTATAAAAGGCCGGTCTGCCCTGGGGAAAACATCATTCAGTCGCCTGCACTTATCAGAAGCAATAAATACTGGAATCCTAACGGACGAATCAGAAATTAAAATCAAGTAGGAGGAGATGGAACTGGAGTCTGAGATCCAAGACCAGGAAGCATAAACGCCTCTTGGGTTCTCATGTGGTGCCGTCGTAATCGACAGTGCTCTTGAAGCCGAAATGACCTCTTGTACTCGCCTGGTATTTTATATACACTGGAAATATTTACATGTTACTAGAGAGGGGCATCGTATCCACTTCGTGCGAACATCGCATTGTCTTCTTGCAGTCGTCTTACAGAGCCGTGCGGAGTCGTACACGGCAGTGCGGAGCCGCACCTTGCCTTATGTCAGTTGCACGTCACTTGCACGGGGTTGTACGTTCAACTTGCAGGTACTATGTTGGTTTTTCGTGCGGACGCTGCAAGACACCCGCAAGGTAGGACGTCTGTACAGTTGCTACAGTTTGCCTGCAACCCAACCGCCGATGCGGAAACGTACGTGCAACAAACCGCACGGTGAGTAGTGACCGACTTTAGACAAACTTGTATTTGAAAAAGATGTTTCCTTCACCAGGCTGCACCAGCTTTGAATTTATTGGTGACTTGTTATTTAATAAGCGACTAAAATGCACGAAGGCAACTCGTTTAGAAAAGGTCTCTAACATCTTCAACTTAAGCATATCTCGTAGTTGAGTATGTTAACAAAACTATTAAAAAGCAGTCCATGCGAACTTACCATCCAACCGCCCTGACGTCCGTCCGTCCGTCGACTCCCTTCTTCCTTCCTTCCTTCCTTCCTTCCTTCCTTCCTTCCTTCCTTCCTTCCTTCCTTCCTTCCTTCCTTCCTTCCTTCCTTCCTTCCTTCCTTCCTTCCTTCCTTCCTTCCTTCCTTCCTTCCTTCCTTCCTTCCTTCCTTCCTTCCTTCCTTCCTTCCTTCCTTCCTTCCTTCCTTCCTTCCTTCCTTCCTTCCTTCCTTCCTTCCTTCCTTCCTTCCTTCCTTCCTTCCTTCCTTCCTTCCTTCCTTCCTTCCTTCCTTCCTTCCTTCCTTCCTTCCTTCCTTCCTTCCTTCCTTCCTTCCTTCCTTCCTTCCTTCCTTCCTTCCTTCCTTCCTTCCTTCCTTCCTTCCTTCCTTCCTTCCTTCCTTCCTTCCTTCCTTCCTTCCTTCCTTCCTTCCTTCCTTCCTTCCTTCCTTCCTTCCTTCCTTCCTTCCTTCCTTCCTTCCTTCCTTCCTTCCTTCCTTCCTTCCTTCCTTCCTTCCTTCCTTCCTTCCTTCCTTCCTTCCTTCCTTCCTTCCTTCCTTCCTTCCTTCCTTCCTTCCTTCCTTCCTTCCTTCCTTCCTTCCTTCCTTCCTTCCTTCCTTCCTTCCTTCCTTCCTTCCTTCCTTCCTTCCTTCCTTCCTTCCTTCCTTCCTTCCTTCCTTCCTTCCTTCCTTCCTTCCTTCCTTCCTTCCTTCCTTCCTTCCTTCCTTCCTTCCTTCCTTCCTTCCTTCCTTCCTTCCTTCCTTCCTTCCTTCCTTCCTTCCTTCCTTCCTTCCTTCCTTCCTTCCTTCCTTCCTTCCTTCCTTCCTTCCTTCCTTCCTTCCGTCCTTCCGTCCCTCGGTCCCTCGGTCCCTCGGTCCCTCGGTCCCTCGGTCCCTCGGTCCCTCGGTCCCTCGGTCCCTCAGTCCCTCAGTCATCCAGCCATCCAGCCTTTCATCCATCCATCTTTCCTCCCTTCTATATTTCCATCCTATTGCTGTCAGTTGCCAAATTAAGCTGGATAAAATATCAACCGTCGGACGGATTGTCGTATTGTACGTAATTCTTTTTATCAATCGTTGATGGTTAAATGCATTAGTTTTATTCAAATTCTTGGAACCAATATATATATCCGTATGCGTACATGCGTGGGCGTAAACAAACATAATTTTACGGCGTTCTGAGAGTATTGGATTTGTTTTCTATAAGAAATCGTTAAAGCAAGCACTTTCACAATCATGTTTGTTATGTTAATTATATCACCGAATCTATTAACCGACTTTGAAAGTGTTATTTCATTCACTAGGAATTTGTTGGAGGAAATAGCAGATCATGTCTGACATGTCAGAGTGGTGTTAGCTCATTTTCTTCTGTGGTATTTTATTGCCTTCGCAAAGGCAACAACGAGTCTCTTTGGAGTTGCACTGTCTGAGAAACAATACAATTAATAGTTGTTCATGTTTATTGGCGGCTCGAGAGCACTAGCCAGACTTGTACTCACAAGTTCTACATATGATTATTCTCAAAGAATGTATACACAGAAATAAAACTATCACAATTTTAATATGAGCGTGTTCGTATCTACTAAACGTCTGAATTTCTGGAAATAAGTTTGAGAAAATCAAGACATTTAGATATTGAGTAATTGAAAAATATGACAATATTTCGGGACTGATTACACAATCGTAGGTGACAGTTTTGATTTCACAAACATTTCAATGTTCATGATAACGATTCAGATTATTTGTGTAACATAGCTTATAGGGTATAAATCGGGTGTTTTCGTTAGAAAACTACACTTAAACTCGTGAACATACAACAAAACCCCAGTTTGTTTTCAAATAAGAGCACTATTTTGGGTGCTGGAATGTGAATGTTCAGTTTTCTTCAGATTACCTCCCCTCCATTACATTAAAATGAGCTTAATTTGCGAAATTAAGTTACTTTGAACTTAACGCATCAAATGAAACAAAGAATACGACGCCTGTTTGATGACATCCTGTTAGTACTAAAAACAATTACATGAATACTATGGAACACCAGGTCTGTCTTAGGACATTAATCGTATTTTATAAGTACAACCTTTATTATACAGTGTTCTTTCTGTATTATATCAAATTATAAGTTTATTTGTTTTTATGACATTATGTAGTAAGTTCATTACATTATGTAGTAAGTGTCATAGGTTTATGTCGCATGTTTTTTCTTATAATTATGTAGCACGTTTTTTATCATATGTAGTACGTTTTTTATTATATGTAGTACGTTTTTATCATATGTAGTACGTTTTTTGTTATACGTAGTACGTTTTTATTATATGTGGTACGTTTTTTATTATATGTAGTACGTTTTTTATTATATGTAGTACGTTTTTATCATATGTAGTACGTTTTTATTATATGTGGTACGTTTTTTATTATATGTAGTACGTTTTTATCATACGTAGTACGTTTTTATTATATGTGGTACGTTTTTTATTATATGTAGTACGCTTTTTACTATATGTAGTACATTTTTTATTATATGTAGTATGTTTTTTTTATAATTAGCCTACGTTTTTATTAAATGGACGGTACGTTTCTTATTATATGTAGTATGTTTTTATTATATGTGGTACGTTTTTTATTATATGTAGTACGTTTATATCATATGTAGTACGTTTTTATTATATGTAGTACGTTTTTATTATATGTAGTACGGTTTTTATTATATGTAGTACGTTTTTTATTATATGTAGTACGTTTTTTATTACACGTAGTTCATTCAAGATATTATTTACGGATGTCGTTTCTTCATAAACTGTGGTATTAAGTTATTAACGTCGCGTGATCACTTCTGACCTCAGTAAAGTTGACACAGACAAAGGCTTATACTGTATTAAAGCTGGATGCGAGATCGATGCAAAGAGCAGTAATTTCTTAGCTTCTTCTCTACCCGTAAGTTTAACCTAGTTTCTCGTGATTTGTTTACAATCCCTGCTGAACGTATATGATTGTCGCTGGAATGTGCACATGATTAAATGACGTCATATCACATGATTGTAAATATAATTATTTGTTATTGTTGTCGCTGGATTTGACGTCGTCAGTATTTGTGCTCCGAATAATATCGTTTTGGAATACGGAAGGTCACGAGAACACATCGGCTATTTTCGGGAATTGTGAAAAGGTCAGTTATGAAGTCTTTAGTATGCGTTTTTTCAAAGACGAAACAGAAGAACAATCATTAACCAATATGTGTAAAAGTGTTTCTTACGTGTTACACGTTTTGCGGTTGTGATGGAGAAAAATGACTCATTTGGCATTTAACACGTCTTACGGATTTTATACGAACTAATAACCGTTTCAGACAAGTTCATCGGATGACAATAAAACCTCCTCGGAGAAATTACACAGATTCCAAAGACATCGAATCCCTGCATCACCAAACTACTTCAATGTTTAAAAACTCAAATAAACAGTTGCCATGTGACATTGGAGAGGGTGATAACCGCTGTAGGAAGTTAAATAATAAAATACCTTTCATTGCAGAGTGGAGAAGCCATGTGAACTTCAAGCTAAACCACTCAAATCAGAAACGCTTGTAATTTAATAAAGCTTTTCTTGAATTGTTAGAAATGAATAATACATTTTAACATTCTCTTGAGATACAACCAATCTAACATCTGTTCCCTATGGCAACAGCATCTCAACAGCATCTCCCAAGGGACATAGCTCTAAGGAGGATGCAAAATACTTCGTAGTCACATGATGTCTTGCAACAAAAATTCATTCAAACAGAGCTTTTCAGCAAAAACATTTATTACTCTCGTACGATTGGGCTGTCACCCCGGTAACGCTACGAGATTGATTAACAATTGTTTCGGGACCTTGTTTGTTAATATTTGATAAGAAATGGACAAACAAATATTGTTGCCATGGAAACTAAGACAATAATATTTATAAAGAGCAGCTTTTTTGTTCTGTCGTCATAATAACATTATGTTGACAAATGTAATGAAATGTTAGAGAGTCTGTGAATTATTGGGCTGAACGCAAAATTTGAGACTGGGTGTGTGTCCTTACATCTGGTGAACATTATAGTTCACGTAGTGTTTTTCATACATGAACAATCCTTTTCTTTTCGGATATCCCTTGTAAACTAAAGAGAGAAAAAATATCTGTTATTTTTTATCATATTAAACACATTACTAAAACTATTTGAAACAATTAAATGCTGATAACTACGTAATGATGTGAACTTGGCATAACTATTAAAATATGATTTGTTATGCTTATATTCTCATGAAAATGTCGTTTAGAGTGAGTACAGAGTCATTTCTGTAGAAATAAAGCAAGGTTAAAGTAATTATTTATGGATTCGTAATGATCAAATGTCAATTAAAAATCACTCGAAGCCGATGATTCGGCTTAAAAGGCATAATATAAATACGTTAAAGATTATATAGTAATACAGAATAATTCCGGTTTTTTTTTACAAAATGATGCAAACAGGCTTGAACCAAAACCAACGCAGGCTTTAAACAAGTAGCGTTCAATCAAGCAATCGTTTAAAAGCCACAAAACAGGTATTCAAAGAATTAAATAAGACTTTTAACAGAAAAACATCGTAAATGTGAGTTCATTTTCAATTTCTTTTATAGTACTGAAATGTTTGGAATCAAAAGTTAGTTTAATCGAATGTTTCGTTCAATTTCCTTAAAGTGATTAATATATTTATGATCGTGTCATTTTGTGAATAATGCCTGTCTTTTTCAAATACTACTTTGATAGACAATCGATTCGGTAACGTAGCAATCTGAAGAGAACTCGAGATACTGAAAGTTGCTGATAGAGGTGCGGTGTATTTATTGCTAGTCAAATAATTGAACAGTAGTTTTATGACAGATTTGCTGTATTTAATTATCACCGAATTTCAAAGTTTTTCTGTTCAGTATTGCAGTAATCTATCAATAATTGATAACACTCATAAAAGTACGCGAAGTGTGCGAACACACAGTAGTCAGTAAAAGAAATACAGGCATGATGTTTAGGTTTGGACAGTTTAAGTGTATCGATGGAAATGTTAGTGATTATATCGATGAAGAACAAGAAGTAAAAATGTGTATCAGCGACTTGTCTAATTCCGAATCGCGAATATTTATTCATAATTGTGGAGTGCTCAAACGCCATTTGATTTGCAAACAAAATATGCAAATAATTGTGTAGTCATTTGCACTCGCATTTAGTCATTTCTTACCCACCTATTACAGTAAAACTATACTTAAAGTTTTTTCGTGTCTACACAATCTTCAAAACCATCGACTTTGTGACCCCAAAAATTGTTGTTAGGGTGTACAGGAAGCCAATGCAATGTGCTTTGTAAGGATGACCAAAGTTCATAGATAATCGTCCTCTTACTGACAGTTCCAAGGCTGTAATTCGCTGTATGGTTATGTTTCCTTTTAGTGTTTTAAATGTATATTATACAACATGTATTTCCCTTTCCCCTAAGCAATGCATTCACGTTATATAGTGTTCATGTTATTTTCTGCCCAGTTTCGGCCTATTGTTGCCAGCTGTCTTGCCTTAACCTGTGATATTTTCCATCCATTAATTCCCCTCCCACACTGTTTGTCCTCTTTGATTCTCCTAGTTATTCCTTGTGGTCGTCCGGGCCATTACTTACGCCTCTGTTCCCTTACATATATACAATTGAGCCTCCTCAAATGTCATATGTTTTATGGATTGTTGTTTTCCCGGAGGTATGTGTAGGGAGGCACTGGTTTTTTATGTATGTGACGTTCCCTGTAGCAACTTATTCTCTCTTTTATATAGTTATCAAACGCTTCGGTTGATTTAAATGCCCGGAACGACTTGTATAGACAGAGAGGCATTATATTTTGCACCAAAAAATGATAATACGAATACAGTATAACCTCTTCTAATAATGAAACATTCAATCCTCTCATTAATTTGACTACATGTATTATCAATAAATGGCGTGGGCAATGTGTAAAGCTTTCCTGGTATAAGTACAGGAATTTCCTGGTCATGATAAATGTGACTGGTATTGTATTCACACTGTGTTATTTTGCATTCGTTTACCAACTGAAACTGATTTATTACGTAGCTTTTATTCAGTTTGTATAGAACCAGACTGCTATTTGCATTGAGATCTTTTTAAAACCATAAGCGACTTTCTTGTATTAAGAACGAGCGTCAAATATCTTTCAGAGCTTTTGTATGTCAATAATAAAGAGTTATTCGCTTTTATTGCTTCAGATTTATCTTTTTGTCATTTTAAAATGTCACTTTATTATGTCCATATACGAGGGGCATTCAATAAATTATGTCACTAATGGTCTTTCGTAGAACCACGTTGCATAAGAGCATGGGGATTTTGTGTAGTTGATTGCGGATGTTTATTTAATACACCTGTGAAAATTTGATTTAATCCGCTTAAAAATGACCAAGATATTTATTGTTGTATTATACTTACTCATATATTGTGGCTATATTTCAATGCTATACGAGCGTACGTAATGCATTTTTAAAATATTATCAAGTTCTAGATGACAAAAATCAGGTTAAAGGAATCAATGCTAGTAAAAAGTGAAACATATACGCGTCTGTGCATGTATGTTAATGAGACTCACCAATCCCTGGACATGCTCAGCGAGTATGTTGCAATGGAAACACTTTTATTCCATGTATGGTGGTATTGTGTAAACATGATAGGCAAACAGATCCGTTCCCTCCTCTTTGAGGTTTCGCCACTAAAATGATTGCACTAAATCATTTTACTATTGTATTTACTCGAATTACCAGCGAAATTTCACTTTATTACGGTCTCTTTGAACTTACACACGTTAAATCCAATGTAGAGTAGATTCTTAGCAATCGGAACATTGCACTGACAATTAGACAAACGTAAAATTTTGACTTCTGTTTTTAATCGGATCAAGAAATTTCGACATCGAATGCCAGTCGTGATACATTTTACAAAGTGTTACTGAAGAAAACATCACACGACTAGGTGACATGACCAGAACTACAGCTATTGTTGTTTGCATCTGATATAAAACATCACACGGCTAGGTGACATGACCAGAACTACAGCTATTGTTGTTTTCATCTGATATAAAACATCACACGACTAGGTGACATGACCAGAACTACAGCTATTGTTGTTTTCATCTGATATTAATCCAATTAAAAAGTAGTTCGCGTCGTGATAGGTTGCTGGTTTGATTTACAGATTTTCCTTGGTTCGCACAACATGAATTCAACTCCTATGTGTGACCTAAAGTACAATCATACCATTAGCCATAATATTTATGTTTTATCATTCTAAACTAGTTTCAAATATCGGTAAATGCCAATGAAGCGCAAGCTTTCGTCCAACCACCGCCGTTTTGAACATGGCCTGCGTAAGCGTATAGGATCAGTTTATTGCTAAAAGGTCGTCGGCAATAAGCCATTAAACCAAAACTGAATAATTTGCAGTTACAATCTCATGAAATGTTTGCTCGATTTCATCTTACTACAAAAATAAAATCTAATTCGGTGAAGGTCACCAGCATAATAAATCAATGACATTCAAAGAGAGAAATATTCAAAGAGGCGGAAACATGCAACATAGTCAAACAAAACAACACATTTAATTGCATTGTACAAGCCATTTACATACACCAGGACTGTGTTTACTGAATAAACAAGTTGTTGGTGACATGGAAAGTTTGCTCTGCAAAATATCATTACATCGTGTGATCTCTTCTGTTTGAAGTTTTTGTTATACATTAGCGGAATGCACTAGTCAGAGTGTCATATTATTTACATATATATGTGTATTAAATGCAATAGAATAGGTAATTGTGATTAAACGTATGTGTACAATAGTCTATGAACAAACAGGAAACAAGAGTTATTGTTGACGATGCATCAACTTTCTCATTGCACTACATGAACAAACCCCACACGACTAGATTTGTTGTTTTATGACCCCACACGACTAGATTTGTTGTTTTATGACCCCACACGACTAGATTTGTTGTTTTATGACCCCACACGACTAGATTTGTTGTTTTATGTGTCAGTTTCATCAATAAATTTGAAGTACGCTACATTTAACTAAAACGACATACACAGTTTTAAAAGCAAACGAAGTATGCAGAGTTCTGTCTATAGCAATATCTGCTTTTATTCTGTCATTTCTCAAACAATTGTTGACCGTAAGTTCATCTTGAAGGATTGAAATTGTTCACCGGAAATAAAAACGGATATATACTCACTCATCACAAAGCATTCTACATTCAGAATGACAAGTTTGATTGTAATAACATGTTCTGTTTCCCTTAAGCTGTTTTTGCACAATTTCTCATAGAAGTATAACTTGAAAGTCTGAAAGTGTTTAATGTTTACTGAATACATTCAATCACGCAGCATTATTGCTATGATCGTTTGTTATTCCTATTAAACACTGATATTGCTAGACAAACATTGACGTAGGAGGATTTATATTGCATTTAACAATAAGTTGTTTTACATCTCTGAATTGTTGATTTTATTTTAAATGTGTTTAAAATGCTTGCTTAGAAGCTACCAATGTATTTGAAATTCATAGCTGTCATATGTAATGGTTGAGATTGATAACCTAGATATTTCGAGTAAGAACTTTAAAATGCTAGTATTTAAACAAATACAAATACTTAAAGGGAGATTTTCTATCAAATATATCAAGTAATAATTTTTATAAAATGGCAAGTCAATGCCTTCATGCAAACGTACTCTAAAATACTGCATTGCACATTTTCTTAAAAGTTTCATAGAACTGCAAAACGCGAGTCCAGGACAGGTATTTCCTATGCAGGCGCTATCTCTGCATGTAGGTCAGGATAGACAATACCTGTTTCAGACTCGTGTATTTGAGTTTTTTTGGGAAAATATGTTACAAAAATGACAATGCAGTGTTGTAGAGTACATCTGAATGAAGGCTATTACTAACGAGTTTCTCATACTTATGACTGAAGGATATTTTATCAACAAAAGCTGCATCATAATCAGGTACATACCGTTGGAAACTTTAAAGACACAAGTTATTCACTTACTATTATACTAATTATAAAGATTTTTACCATTCCAGGTATATTTATGTTGTACTGAATGTGATTAGTGTCTTGAACTGGGTCGATAACAACACTTATTCTTATAATATTTACTGTTTGTATTGTAATGGACTGTGCATCCGAAAGTCGTACTGTCCGAAACATGATAGTTTCATAAATGTCAAGTGACCTTGATTTCATTCTCATCAAAGTTGCTTCCACTTTGTATTATATCAGAATAAGTATTTATTTGTTAACCTATTGCATGTATCTATTCATTAACCATGGCAATGAACTTTAGTTACAGTCGTCCGATGTTCATCGGCGTGTCAAGATAATCAGTCATTTGTTCACGGCTATTCACGGCGAATTACTTCCGTCCGATGAAAAAAGTAATAGTCACGTGATATTGTCGTCACTGTTGTTATCTGTTTTATGTGATTTGTTCTTTATCGTTACTTATTTGATGTTACATGAATATTATTGATGAGTATTGCAAATTATGATATATGTATGTAAATACAGCAATAACTATTTGTTCGGCCATATCGCGTAATGCAGGGGTTTTGCTGGCACCAACATTTAAACATGTTACTTCATCTATTGTAGATGAATGTGCTTACTTGTATATCCGATTGACTCCTTAGCATATTGTCATTGAGTCGGAATCACAAATAGTACGAAAATCGTGTTAAATTCAGAGTTATATCTTACAAATGTTACACTTAGCCGCATAACGCACTTGATACTGGCATTTCTAAACTCGTTTTGATTGGTTGCTAGCATCCCAGCATAAATGCCAGCATTACGGAACCTATAAAAAGGCAGACGATACAGTATGACGCCAGTATTCAGTGACACAGCCATGACTTACGTCAGTCGTAAATTCAAACCCTCATCACGTAGAACAAATCTCCAAATTTAGTCTATGCATTAAATATTAAACTACACTACGAGTAAACTGCTTAGAACGATGCAACTGAGACTACACTACTTATTTCATATGTTTTCGCGACTTTCCGCAACAAGATCTCCTAATAATAATAATACGATAGGCGTGTCCGCTGTTACTCATTTACGCCCATTTTCGGTTGTCACTAATTACCGGTTGTCTGCTGTGTCTGTCGGCAGCTTAAACGATTAGATATTATTGTTATTGCATAATATGAAACATAGATCTGAATAGTAGCCAGTAAGATCTCAACAGCCAAGTTAAGACCTGTTAATTAAACATCTCATCTCTACAAGCCAGTTGTGTGTTGTATTTTATGCTGTTCGCGATTTATCTGGTTAATAATTATTCGGTCTAGAGGTGGCTTACAGTATCAAGAATATATTGTGTACATTTGTAGTCAGAGTTTTATACTCGACCGGTGATGGATTAAAAGTTACTTGCAAATATTGTTGGAAAATAAAACCTATTTTTGTGCATTCGCTAAATTCGCAAACTTTTCCACCCCGCAAACTTTACCATTTTTACAATATTTAATGCAATATTTAGATAATTTCTAAGGAATGTTCACACTGTTTTGAAGCACTTATACTACGTCGTTAATCCAAACACTCAATTGTTGTCTTACGGTGCAATGTATATAAGAAGAGATTCTATAAAGTTTCTATTTTGTTTTGAATATATAACTTAACGTTTTTGTTGCAAGAGCCACATGCCAGCGAATGATTTAAACAACCTTCACACCCTATACCAAATATAATGGATACATCGATAATGAAAGCCTTATCGAATTAGGTTTATATATCCGGTGTTTGGAAATGATAATGGAAACACTTTGACGATTGTTATGGATTGAAATAGTCTACCGTTGGTTTGAAAACTGATAGGGACAGTTCTTCCGGAATATTGATTTCGAGTGGGTGTATGAAGTGTAAATAACTTCATGGCATCCTAAATCAATTACATAATGGGATCGAATTAAAAGTAAACTTCCGTAAAAATATTATATTCTTGACAAACAACTTCGATGTAAGCATTCTTCATACCTCCCGGTGTTTTACGTGGAATCGAACAAGTACTTATTGCAACATATCATATAACTAAAGGAAATCCTAGGACAACACATAATACTTGTGCTGCACATGCAGACCAAACTCTCGTGTTTCAGCGGACCAACGGACACCGTTATATAGATTAAAAGAAAGAAATAATTCCAACCTGTGAGAAGTCAAACATATCGAACGCACGTTTTGTGTACAAACAAATGTTTATCGAATTATCATTTTATTATGATGATGTAAATATACTTATAATGGTAAGGTAAAACTACGAATTCAAATACGATATTTTTGCTGAACATCTTATGTTTTGCAGTTTTAGCTGTCACTGGTGCATAAATTACACCGTAAGTTAACAAGATATATCTTGTGCACTGACCATATAATCTATGCATATAATACATTTTACGGTCAATGTTGGTTCACGCGCAGATGTCCATTTAAATAGTTTAGTTAGAAGTATGAAACTTAAAATACTCTTACATTTCGATAGCCAATTAGTTTAAAGCCGTTCTCAAGTTATGTGGCTGTCGTATATATTTTTTCTTTCTTTACGGCTTGTTGGACAATGTATTTTTTCGAGCGTGTAGCGTCTTTCAGCTACGGACAGGTGGATATTTGATATATCCACCAAAAAATAGAACGGCATGGTCTGTTTGGTATCCAGTGTCTGTACGAAGGAAATCCAAGGTTAGCTCTTCTGCAAAAACACAGAAAGCTATCGGCAGCAAATTAAACAATCCTTTTGGGGGGTGGGAGGTGGGGAGGCTTCTTAGTTTTAAATTATAAACGATAGAAATGACGTGTTACCTTGTAGGTTGCTGTTGGAAGAAATGACGTGTTACCTTGTAGGTTGCTGTTGGAAGAAATGACGTGTTACCTTGTAGGTTGCTGTTGGAAGAAATGACGTGTTACCTTGTAGGTTGCTGTTAGAAGAAATGACGTGTTACCTTGTAGGTTGCTGTTGGAAGAAATGACGTGTTACCTTGTAGGTTGCTGTTGGAAGAAATGACGTGTTACCTTGTAGGTTGCTGTTGGAAGAAATGACGTGTTACCTTGTAGGTTGCTGTTGGAAGAAATGACGTGTTACCTTGTAGGTTGCTGTTGGAAGAAATAACGTGTTACCTTGTAGGTTGCTGTTGGAAGAAATGACGTGTAACCTTGGAGGTTGCTGTTGGAAGAAATGACGTGTTACCTTGTAGGTTGCTGTTGGAAGAAATGACGATTCCAAGCTGTGTATTCTCTTATATAGCGTGCTAAATATAGCTCGCTGGGTAATAAGCAATCGTCGTGTAGTATTGATCTACATCGTTTCAGGATAGAATTAATAGTTTAATACGAGTATTGAGCGATTAAACTGCGTATTCTGTCACAATACATTCATAATTATCTACATTTTAACCTTCCGTTGGATTATTGTATTACTAACATTATTAGTAACATTTAAGTAATATTATGCTCATTTTTTGTTCATATTACTACCTAAACAAACATGAAAAATATATTTCCAATAGTTAAAACATCAATAAAACATGCATTAACAAAGAATGAACCTGTAATGTATTGATCCGTGTTTGTTGAAGAAATTTAAAAAACTTTCAGTTTGTTTAACAATCAGTCCATTTGACATGTTTTGTAAGTCAGTAATATGGTAAAAAGATATGTTCAATCGGTTTTACATTGCAATGTTTCTTTTAAGAGTTGTTTAGCCAATGTAACAACAATACTGAATGAAGCCAATTAAAACTTGTTATGTTCAGATGAGCCAGATACATCTTTAAGATGGAAATATGTCCAATGATATGTCCCTTCGTCCTGACATATAGCTTAAACTTGATACCTTAACCAGCTTCTTATCATAATGTTTTACTAATATTTTTTTCTGATAGTTGACACTCCCTTACACTCTTGTATAAAGAGTACAAATATCATTCTTAAATTCACATTTATATTTCATAAGCCATTAGCATTAGGCATACTTATCACTTTGCTTGACTTGGCGATACTTGGTGATAATCTTGTTAACCTTTGCAACTAATTAAATTTTCATTAGGACTTTATGACCTTATGCCTTTGTGAACTTCTTTGAAACGGTTGCTTGTAATTGATATTTAATTTACTCTCTCTGTAAGTTTTTGCTACTGGAGATTAGAGACATGGAACTGAGCTCTTTTGTTATTAAATATCTTCAATATTGCATTTCTGGTCATGAATCAGTGTTGCGTCCACCATATGGGTTCCAAAATCCCCGTTCTAACACCTATATCCCTTCCATAAGGACGAGTAGTCGTTCAACTTGTCTGCGTCTTTAAACAGCATCATGTAAACTCTTGCTTCTGTTTGTTTCTTGTACTACAGATAATAATTTGCTTTAGGGAACGCTACATACATAAGACAGTGCCTCCCCACACAAACCTCCGGGAAAACAACAATCCATAAAACATAAGACACTTGAGGAGGTTAAAGGGTCCAAACGTTAGGGAACAGAGGCGCACGGAATGGCCTGGCAGGCAATAAGGAATAACTATGAGAATAAAAGTGGACTCACAGTGAAGTGGGTGATAAATAGATGGAAAAGATCACAGGACAAGTCAAGACAGCTATAGCAACAATAGGCCGAAACTGGGCAGAACATAACATGAACACTATATAAAGTGAAAGAATTGAACAGGGGAAAGGAAAATATAACATACATGTACATTCAAAACACAAAAAGAAACAATAACCAAACAGCGTATTACAGCCTCGGAATACACGACACGAACAACTGTGTGATACGTACTTGAGGTCGCACGGTCATGAAACAATCCCGGACTTTTTTTCTCCTATAATTTATTCGCATGATTTAAGTCCCTTCATCACATACGCAAATGTAACTGTACTTTGGATACTGTGGGAATTTATGAGAGTTATCACTAAAGGATTCACAGGAAGCTCGTTTCCTTTGCTTCTTGTCTACGGAAATAACCGGAAACATGCAAAGATAGGTCTCGGAATCGACCGAATGCATTAACTGCCAATTACCAGGCACGGAAAATGCAATGATATAAAGTTTTCACCTATGGTGGTTGGTAGACACATTATATAAATACAGTGTTCATTGCTTTATATATTCACACCACTTCTATTGATACATGATAATATAATTGATTATAATTATAATCAAGTGCTCAATTATTTAAAACTATTGCAACGGAATATGACTATTCACAAACAGTTTATTTGAAACCTTTCGTTGCGAGTAACAAACTGTTAATACTACTCCGACCGTTATTCCACCAGTCCATCAATTGCATCCGTTCAATGCTAGTGCAATGCATGCATGAATTGTCAAACAAATTGACACGAAAATTCGTGATAATAAGATTAAACTGTTTGACTCCTAGCCTAAAAGTCAATGTGACAGTTAGATGCCAAAGAGTATAGGTCCTTTGTCTAGTCCGGTAAACATCTTTTGCCATGCATGGATGCATATTACACACTCAAAAAACCTTAATATCTCCTTCTCCAGTGGTAAGAACTTAAACTAATATGGTAAAACTAATTAGTGAAATGGTCCACTACAAAACAAAGTTTGGTCGGTCAAACACAATGTCTACGATGTCTGGGGCTTTGAACGCGACGATAATGTGGATTATGATCTACAGCATACTGTCACATGGCTGTTCTTTTTGGCATTAGGAGCATGTTGCGTAAAAGCTCTTCAATAAAACAGAATAACATTTTAAAAAACAGATACAGTCTAAATATATATCCAACTTGGCAGATTCCTAGTTATTCTATACAGACCTGAGATCGAAACCGGGTATAGAATTTAGTTCTGAAAGGGAGGCGTATTTGTCTGACAATACCATGACCCGTATAACTCCTGATCTGTAGGACGAGGCAGATATTCATTCGCGGTCTTTACGAATCTGAATTATGCGCGAGTTCTGGTAACACAGGACGCATTCTTCGATGTTGGTTCTTGTGAATTCGAAGAACTAGTTCCACGGTCGATGTTAGATAAATGAGTTTACAGTTTACGAAAACAACTACGTACGTGTAAATGAATTCAGAGCCAAATTTAAGTTCATTGTTCGACTTTTTACCATTATTCAATTCAGATCTGAGATATGAAAATATGATAATCAAGTGTCGACGTAAAGTGCATTGTATTTGTACTCAATAAACCAATCGACAAAGCTGTGATAGCATCAAACATTCTCAATCAAAGCGTGTATAATGACAGGAGAGTTATTTGAACGAGATTGTCCAAACATGATTATCAGTTACATTGTCTGACACCTTCACTGCTTGATTGATGTACTTAAGTAGGAAACATTTCGATTCATCTTGTTTTCAAAATAAATGCATTCTATTGAATCTTATTGATGTAAGTTGATATATAGCATTTGTACCTTTGATGCTAGAACCAGGATCTTTCGATGTCACATGTATGTAGACTTAAAGCATATCTTTGTAGTTCTACGAGTGTGTCACATCAACGCCGAGGGTCATGTGAACATTGTCTCATTTCGTATTTATTTAAACGAGTTAGTGTTTTGAGCAGCTAACTGTGTCATTATTGTCTGCTGGTACTATGTAGTACTGTCTTCGCGTATGGTTAGAGTGTTTTGTTAAATTTTGAATTATTAAGATAAAAATGTCAATTCCCTTGGTAAGTTGCATATGCTTAGAAGTATTCAACATTGATTTCAATGGTCATGCATTAGGCAAATTTGTTTCACACAATAATGTGGGCACTGATCACGTGAGCGGCTAGGAAATATATCGTACTGACTTGATGGTCAAACGAACATTTCGGCGCATCAAGATGATAAATAAATCAGAGTGCAGTTGAAAACAAAGACAAACGAATTATTCACGATTTGGTATGAAGATTTTAATCATGACTCTTTCATTTATTTGCTTTTTATCTTCCATATAATGTTAATTTGAATATACAATTTGTGATCATAAGCACGGTCTTGTAGCCGTTCTGTCTTGATTACCGCTTTGCCTGCCTCTGAAGTTCGACCTGCCTGGTATACCAGGGCAATCATAAGAAACTAAAATTGCATAGTCTGTTTCCTCGGGAGAAACGGCGTACGAGAAACGTACGGTGAAACGCAATTGGCCCACATTGTATCGTTGTTTTATAAACTCAGCTATACAAATTCAATCATAAATTCGTTTCACGATCAAGTGAACTATTTCCCCGCCTATAATGTTTATTAGGTGGGTTGATCATACAGGTGCATGTTTAGATAAGTTGTTGTACCTGCATATTAAGAACATGGTAAATGTCACGATACTAAAATATTGCCAAAAAACTTTAGCAGCAAAACATGATTCAAGGCCAATGTCGGATGGTCTGTCGAGTACCAAAAACAATCAATTTAAAAGTTCTCAAAATTGATGGTCTTATAGTTTATTTTTTTCCAAGTCCTAATTCAATTATCGTAACAGTCTGTACAATGCTGTTCTATAATTGAAACATTCCACCAGCTTTCAAATATACGCATAATTGTTTCTCTTCTTGTACATCCCCACAGTTTGAACATACTTATACAAAGATAACCAGATCACCAGAGTAATTTGTTCAATTTCTTATTAAATTAGTATCATTATCGACTTAGTTACAACAAAGGGTAAACAAGCATGTTGATAATTAACCCATTTTCTCGTGCGAGGTTACAAACAGTCACACATCATGAACATTAACTATGTCAGCAATCACTTGTTTATGTCCTGATTGCTGCCACAGATAACTGTATCAGAAAACAACAACACTTCCACCAGAGTATTACTTGTCAGACAGATTGTACTGTATGGTACTTATAATTCCAGTATCACCCTTACACGGTTTCCCGTACATACTGTGTGTTACTTTACATGAAATTATAGCTTGTCCTCTAGTCTGGATGACTGGGGTTGTGCTAATAAATGCTACGACGTGTCAGTTAAACACATTTTGTGTTGTCATTTTCAAGTCACATCAACAACTGGTGTTTAGTAACGCGTTGGTGTGTAGCCTAACCGTACCTATTACCAATTATGTTCTCGCCTGACTACATATAGATAAGCAATTTTGGAAACAATTGAAATGCTCACGTTCCATCATAATAACGTTTGACGACTGTAGGCCAAAGGGTTTTTAAGAAAGAAAGTTAAATTAAGAATCGCTTAATAGTAGGGATGTCAACGAATATTCGGATATTCGAATATTCGTTTGTACGTCCGAATATTCGAATACTGATTCAGCAATAAAATATTCGTTTTCAATACTAAAGCTGAATGCAAGTGTATAAAATTTCAACGATGGGCATTACGGCATTGAATGACATTTTAGGCGTGAACATTACATCTACAGGTATTAATTGACATGCCATGTTGTATATTTGGGGGCAAGAGAGATATAACACCCTGGTGGAGACACTTCGGCAATAAAAGTATAAGTAATTGCGGGGAGTTTACACCTTGAGTGATCAGTTTAAATCACAAAATTGATAAGCATACAGTTAAACTTAAAGTTATTAAATAAGAAGGTCGAATGTTCGAATATTCGTTCGGAGGTTGACCGAATATTCGAATACCAAAATTGCCATTCGTTGACATCCCTACTTAATAGTTGAAAGGAGGAGAAACATATCTAAATAGGGATACCAATCTTTTCCATGTTTCTGATAAAGCAGAAAGTACCACGTGTTCTATAATATCGCATGGATATATCCATTGTACAGTATTGTCTATACTCTATGTATTGGTTCGATCCCCGGCCGCGGCGTACCAAAGTCGTCATAATAGTACTTGTAGCTCATTTGCTTACGATCGACATTACAAAAGTAGTACTAGGACTGGTCGACCCGGTGTCAGGTTAATGTGAGTGTGTGTCATATCATGTCACGTGGTATTGTGCCATTAGTCCTAATGTGGTCACCGCTATATCTGCTGTAAGAGGACACAGTTGCATATGCGCGCTAGATGTTTTCAGCTATCGATGCTCCATAATACAACATTCACTCCTACTTCCTCATCCATAACTCTCCAGTCATCTAGTGCTTTCTGTCATTTGTTTCATACAATTCTTCAATCATTTGTCTAGGTTCAAGTTCATCATCATACATTTGAAGTAAATGTTTGCCAACACGAAACGTGTAACTTTGAAAAAGGCTGGCGAAAATATCATAGTGATTATGGAACATTATCAAAACATTAGCTTATCAGTTATATGATTTAACATGTCTGTTGTTTGTCTCTTTGCAGAAATGGTGTTTTTATTTTATTTTGCACGCCCTCTGTTTATCCTTGACAGCAAATGTATCATGTCAAACATGGTT
Organism: Mactromeris polynyma; assembly: GCA_032209605.1. Lineage (NCBI taxonomy): Eukaryota > Metazoa > Mollusca > Bivalvia > Venerida > Mactridae > Mactromeris > Mactromeris polynyma. Next base: position 3,300,753 of record JASFXZ010000022.1, read on the forward strand.
TTAGATCGGCGAATTTTATTATAAACAACAACATTACATTCCTGCTTAGCGGTGAACCTGTATGCTAATCTTCAATAAGTGGTTGCACCAATGAAACTGAGGTTACCTTAGGGGTGAATACGGCAAATGAATATGTTAATAGTTTCTATCGAAAAATTGAAGTATAATTAAGTTTGTAATGAGATTCCATTAGGTTAGTTCATCTAGTAGAGCACTGGATGACCAATCTGGAATGAAGTCATACGTTTGAACCACCAGTGAGGCGTATGTTCTCTGGGACAATCTCAATGAAGATAATTACATCGAAAATCAAGTGTCTCCCACTTCTGTTTTAAGTGAGAAAGTTGTCAGCTATCACTGGCAAAACCGATTAGTATTGATCGGTAGCAATTGCAATGAACTGATTTTGCCAGCTGACGCCATACATAACTAAAATTATGTTACAAAATGGCGTTAAACTAACAAAATACTATGTAAATAAAATCTCACTTTTGAGGTAGAACCTTGCTATGTTCGGTAGTTTGAAGAAAGTGTCTTTCAAGACTATTATAATTGGATTGCATATTTTGTAGGTATGCATTCTTCCGAAGTAGTAAATTTGATTTTTCGTTAAAATTATGTTATGGTTGTGCATTTTAAAATCACAATTTATGTAGTTGCAAATCTACGAAAAACGTAAGGATACAAGTACACAACGAAAATCACATATATACATGATTGAATATCTGACACATTTGTATCCCTACAATCGGTAGACCTCGGAAATTCCTACCAATTGGTATTTTTGCTTGAATGAAATTGCCTATGTGTTCCGAATGCCGTCGGTAGTCTGGTTGATGAACACGTGATCCACAATGACTAGTTATAACGGCACTAAGGTAAAGCTTACATATAGCATGATGACCTTGATAAATGTACATTTACTTACTGCATGACCATGTTTTGTCAATAGTAGTCAGGTTACTGCATTCACAATTGCCGATATATATCTTCTAGTTGGGCTTGTCTTAAAAGCGATGAGACAATTACAATTTATCTATACACATTAAACAATTTTCTTTGAAGTGAAGAAAATACATTCGCGTGACAGAAGACCATTACAGAATATTCGATTATGTCCCCTGGAGCCGTAAAGCGAAGCTCCGGCAATTATTCTTACGTTCGAGAACATAGGATACAAGAGTACAGCATGCTCCATCACATTGACTGGCGATAGGATTGCTGCATCTTTAAATTATAGGAAAGGAAACTTCTTAATTTCAGTAAAGGCATCTGCATAGCATACTCTAGAACTGGAACACTTACGTTTTCATAGAGTTAACAATTAACACAAACCTATAGTATTTATTTTTGTATGCATACACCTGTCTGTGGTGAGATAAACCACCGGTTAAAACATTTCTTACGTAAAGCTTGTGTTTACCCGTCATATAATGTTTTATGTATAAATGAATGGCACGTAGTGTTTTTCAATCCCAGTGTTTACTTCCGAATATTATATAATGATAATGTAATCCATATGATAATAATGCTGATTTCAATATACATATTCTCCATTATGGTCCATTTCATAGGTTTGTTTGACCGCAAGAAGATCACACTGGCCGTAAGTCAGGACATGGAACTCAGGATTCGAACAACACCAAGTATAGGTTACTACTCAGTTCAAAATACATATAAATAATTGACATAAGTACATCTTTGAGACAAAAATATAAACACCGCCATCGAAAATGAGTTCAAAGCCCGTCATGAACAGTGTTTCAAAATCGTATTTTAAGCAACTTTAAATTATCGATCTGGAGCATGTTGTCAGAACATTTAAGGAAAACGTTTTTATTTTCATGATTTCTAATCAATGTGAAAAGGCACGTCCAAGTCTGCTTTCAACAAATAATTTCAAAATAAAACATAAAATTTACACTGCTTGTTCAGACATTAAAATGTTGTTGAAGTATTTATTACTGTTGATATGGCAAAATAATCAATATGAGAAGTGTTTTAAACTGTTTTAAATTGATATTTTATCTTAGCACTAGATCGCAGCGATCATTTACTATCAGTTTTCAGCAATCGTAACGTTGTTCAATCTTGTAATGCGAATGCTCTTGTTGTATCTATCAAAGCATGATATCATGTTTGTTGGTGTAATATTGCGGCGCATTGGAATGTAATAACACATCTTGTAAACAAACCATTAAAATTGTGATTCAAACTAAATGAATAAGTTCATCATAACTGGAACCAATAACAACTGCATCATCGAGATGGTTATATACAATGGTTGAACATAATACACCAAAATGTGCAGTTGGTTATTCTTAATTAGTGGTTATTTACAAACAGCTGAATATAGAACACATCATAATATCATATTATATTTATAGTTCACTTAATTCTCTTAACTCAAACTGATTTTTCACATCTTGCTTTGTTTGAATAAACCGAATTACTTCCTCATCGATGACGTGGAACAGGCAATTTTGTTTAGCGATGCTGGAATGCGTGTCAAAATCTGGATCATTACTCAAGGTATTGATGTTTGAAAGGCACTTTCAAGTCGTCTGCAACTTGTACTCTCGCGATTGTATTGGTGCTGTAAATAGAATGTCCCCCTGTTAGAGGAAGAGAGATTTATAACAGACACGAGGAAGGTAAAGGAACCGAAGTAAACCGTCAGCTGCCTAGGAATCTGGAAACAAACTCAATACATTGTATGTGCATGTTCTGTTATAAACAAAGCATAAACTTAATTTTGAAACTCTAATGCTGAGTAAATGTAAAATGATAGGAAGTGGTAGCTAAGAAACATCCCTATTTTAGGATCGATATGACACCTCTGCCAATACAGGCATGATTAAAGGACAGACATTAATATCCCAAGTCTGAAGAACGCACAAATGCGTACAACAGAGCACTTTACGATCGGTATCTTTCTTAAATTCATACGCAAACCACGGTCATATTTTAACTACGCTAAACGTCTTGATACGTTTATACAATATAAAAACAGAAATATAAGATATAACTGTGTGAGTGTACGCAACGTAATTATTTATAAACTAAATTATACGGTGGACATGACAGAATATAACACTTTATCTAAATGAAGAAACTGCCAGTTGTTCAATGACGTCAAATATCAAAACAGCACGAACAAAACTAACAGGAAGCTGGATAATTGGATCACAAATAAGACTTTGGTCGATAATTGTTTACTTTGTTTAGTCGTAAAATAGACAATTATGGCTCAAATATTTGCACTGGTCAGAGAATATGTACACTCATGCTGTGAAGCTACAAGAACGATATTAGTGTTTATATTCGAGTAGTTTATGTTGATGGAATCTATAGGTCTCTAAATGTCAAGTGTTTATCGAGTACACTAATATGTACGCAATCAACCATTCTGGCTATGATGGAAACACGATTCTACAACTGTATGGTACAAAAATGCTAAACTCGCCATTATTATTTCTCACATGTTCTAATGCACCATCGCCTGTTTTATTATTAATGATTGCAATGAATAGAACTATCGAAAAAATCGATATAAATCTATCAAAATCACATTCATTGTTTTTCAGATCACGTCGACAAAATATAATAACGATCCTCAAAATACAAGATGGTGTGTTAGCTGTTTCTGTGATAAAAAATCATTTTCAGGAAAGTGCAAACAAAATATTCTCCAAAAAAAGCATGAGTAGTCCCTATCATAAAAACTAGCCGAGCAGAACATTTATAATTTTCTAAAAATATTATCATAAAGGTGTTACATATTCTGAATCATCTTAAATCAAACCTGAAGTTTATGAGAATTACAACCGCTAACTGTTTTCATACAATTTCAAGATTACATAAAAAAACTCCTTCAAATATGACTCATCCTGAAACAAATGCGCCAGTGCACGTCAAGTCTTCATACTGATTCTTCACGTCAGGATCACTATGAATCTTCTTGAGATTCTTCTTCTCAGTTAATTTGCGGAGAAGATGTCTAAGACAAGTCAGATATACAACACGTCTACAGTCCGTAACTCCATTCCATGAAGCACACATAGTGCAAAGTAGTCGTCTAATCTTAAGTCATCATCATAACGTACGGTTATAGCCAAACATACATATCTTGAGCATATATAAATTATAATAAAAATAATGTTTTGGCAAAAATCGAGGTAGTTGTATATAGCCCTATTACATAACCTTTCATGCGATACTTTTGGCAAAGCAATTAATCATCAGCCTATACAATTTATGCTCTAGTATTTTTTGCTGACAGTTCCAAGGCTGTAATTCGCTATATGATTGTTGTTTCTGTTTATGTTATGAATGTGTTTTGTATTTCCCTTTCCCCTATGCAATTCTGTCACTTTATACAGTGTTCAGATTGTTTCCTGCCTATTTTTGGCCTATTAAGACCAGTTGTCTTGACTTGTCCTGTGATCTTTTCCATCCATTAATTCCCACCTCCCCTTCCCTTACTGTCCACTTTGATTCTCCTAGTTAATCCTTGTGGTCTGCTGGGCCATTCCTTGCGCCTCAGTTCCTTAATATGTGTACCGTTTGACCTCCTTTAGTGCCTTATGTTTTGTGGATTGTTGTTTTTCCGGAGATCTGCGTGGGGAGGCATTGTCTTATGTATGTGGCTTTCCCTGTAGTTACGTATTCTCTCTCTTCTATAACCTAGTCTATGTTGGTAATTCGTTCTGGAACAAAGACAAAAATCAGCATATATTGAAATATCATGCAAAACACATTTGACTACAATTGCATTCCATGAATAGTGCATAGTACATGAAAATGGACGCTTGGTATGTAGACAAACATTTATTAAAATAACAAAGTCATTCAATTGTTTTTGTCTCATAAAACCAGCGATACAAGGTTTGCTGAAAGCCTTGAATTAACAGACGGATTATGTTATGGAGATTAATTAAGAAGATGAATAACAGCGAAATGTCTATTGAATAATCCTATTTAACGGTTATAGACATAATAAATTCTTAACATTCGTCTACGAGCTTAATAGAAACATATTTTGTCAACTTTCCAAGGTTTCACACTATACAGATTCCTTCACATTTGCTAAAAGTGATAACCGTCTTACATTCGACTAGAAGATTGCTTAAAGCCATCGTAGACTTTTATCAGGAATTGCATTATAAAATGTACATGATTAATAGAAGTGTTGATAGCAAAAGTTGGCTTTCCCTTCAGAAGACGAAATGCGATTTTTATTTTTTTTACTTTTTTATTTATTTTCATACTCGAATGAATGACAACACACGTCAAATAATACACAATTTATTACATTCAATATGATATATATGTAATCCATTAAAGTATATATGTGGATAAGATTGGCCGCTCAAGACAAACCGGATATTGCCCGTGGATGTCAGTGTAAATTATGTCGACCGGAAGGAAAACGGATGTTATATGCTATTTGATTATACATTGTTGCTTATATTTTTTATTACCTTTCGAGATGTACCACGCTATTTACCGTACAAGCCACGAGCCGCGGCTGTGTTACCAGACTAACTCAACTGTACGACGATCGACAACCAGATCCCGATCCCATCCACACCGGATACCACGTGAGTGAATGAGACCGCAACCCGGAGTCGATCGAATATACAGCATGCCAAGCATCACACGATGCAACAACGCAGGACCACCAACCGTGGCCGCCGTATCATACCAACTTACACAACCAACTTACTTGGCCACACACCGTGGCATTACACAACCAACTTACTTTGCCACACACCGTGGCATTACACAACCAACTTACTCTGCCACAAGCGGTGACAGTGCGTGAATCAGCTTCGGTCCAAAGGTATCACGCAGCTATACTACAGCGTATAGCAATATAAGTAAGTAAAGCAACAACAACTTAGGAATTACCAATTACATGAGGGCAAAACCTATTACTATTAAATTACTAGCCAGCGGACACACTCACTGATCCACCGTATGATACCTTTCCGTAGTACATCGTAAAATCTCCAAATCAATTTAGAATCCCAATCAGAGGCCCCTCGTTCCCAAGTTGGATTCCCAGAAACGAGAAGAGGAGCCCTGATCGGTTAAACACATTTAAAATACATTAATTATTTAATTATAAAAGAAGAAACCTATTAATGATCCGTCTGCCTCCCGGTCGACAATTTTTTCTGGCTTAACTGTTAGAGCGACAATAAAATTATGAAGCCACCAACAAATACAATTAACGTTCACATATTAACATGTATCCTATAACATCAATGTAATATCAAAATCGTCTGGAGAGCACCATGAATGCCACAATGTATAGATAAAACACGAAAGTTACAAACACACGCGTAAATACCAGTCAGTACACTTCCAAATGGTAGAATTCAACATTTTCCAAAAAGTGTGTGAGTAAAAGCTGATGAATCACCTAACAACAAGTGCTGTTCCCCTGTGGTTGACGTATAGTACTTCAGAATTGCCACAGTTCCGTGAATAATAATTTCGTTACACAAAACACAAGTTCGCAGATGAAGCCATTCTAACACCAGTGGCAGATAACTGAGGTCGTTGTTCATTAGTCGTCGTGGCAACATCTCAATGTGTACTGTTTAGTGTATCACCATCGTGCTCTCCAAGTAAAGAAACTATCGATACCATGTCAACATAAGTTCCTCCAAAACATCCTGTAAAATATATATACTCAACAGCAATTATACCCGTCCTAATATGACATGAAACTGATATGTTATAAATTGATAAATTATTAAGCCTGTTATCCATGAAAACGCATGGCACTAAAACTGTTTTCGCCAAACCACCTAATGGGTTCACATATGGCATTGTTAACCAATAACTAATTTAATTACCAAACAGCTCCAATAAATAACACCATCTTGATATAGTAATATCAGATACAACATGTATAATAAACCATATCAATTACCAATATACAAACATCTAACGGTAAATCATATAATGGGGTGTGGCGGGAGGGATAACGATTCTAACACGACGGTCAGAAAATATTTCAGCAAGTGATAATGCACGGGATTTTTGCATTATATACTCCCCGTTGGTACCCAGCTTTGTTACCCTCGTACAATTTAAAAACAGAAACCAGCAAAACCGGTCGCCTATGACTAATGCGACGAGTACACAAGCCGGTGCGTAGCTAACGACGTTTCTGAAGGGGATCTCGAAAAAATAAATGAAATTATTTAAATTCTAAAATAATTTTGATTATTTTCATACTCGAATGAATGACAACACACGTCAAATAATACACAATTTATTACATTCAATATGATATATATGTAATCCATTAAAGTATATATGTGGATAAGATTGGCCGCTCAAGACAAACCGGATATTGCCCGTGGATGTCAGTGTAAATTATGTCGACCGGAAGGAAAACGGATGTTATATGCTATTTGATTATACATTGTTGCTTATATTTTTTATTACCTTTCGAGATGTACCACGCTATTTACCGTACAAGCCACGAGCCGCGGCTGTGTTACCAGACTAACTCAACTGTACGACGATCGACAACCAGATCCCGATCCCATCCACACCGGATACCACGTGAGTGAATGAGACCGCAACCCGGAGTCGATCGAATATACAGCATGCCAAGCATCACACGATGCAACAACGCAGGACCACCAACCGTGGCCGTATCATACCAACTTACACAACCAACTTACTTGGCCACACACCGTGGCATTACACAACCAACTTACTTTGCCACACACCGTGGCATTACACAACCAACTTACTCTGCCACAAGCGGTGACAGTGCGTGAATCAGCTTCGGTCCAAAGGTATCACGCAGCTATACTACAGCGTATAGCAATATAAGTAAGTAAAGCAACAACAACTTAGGAATTACCAATTACATGAGGGCAAAACCTATTACTATTAAATTACTAGCCAGCGGACACACTCACTGATCCACCGTATGATACCTTTCCGTAGTACATCGTAAAATCTCCAAATCAATTTAGAATCCCAATCAGAGGCCCCTCGTTCCCAAGTTGGATTCCCAGAAACGAGAAGAGGAGCCCTGATCGGTTAAACACATTTAAAATACATTAATTATTTAATTATAAAAGAAGAAACCTATTAATGATCCGTCTGCCTCCCGGTCGACAATTTTTTCTGGCCACAATAAATTTCCTAATTTATACCCCAAAAAATTCCTTATGTTTTAAAATGATATCTCTAATATAGTCTAGATAAAACTCTAGGCCTACATCGTTCAGGTGAATTCCGTCGTGACGGAAGAAACCGGTTTTGGAATCAATGTCAGGCACGCATATGTCATATTTGCCTAGACTTTTCACTAGTTGGTGCCCAATTCTGTTAACGCGCTGACGCTTTTTTTTCATAGCGCTATATGTATACAACGCGCTACCCCAGACCCGTCTCTGTAGAATATCAAGCCAGACTAAGATGGCCTCGGGGAACGCGTTTCGTAGATAAACTAATTCGGTCCGGATAAGGTCTTTAAGGTGTAAAATGGATACAGATGACAAATCGTTGCCACCAAGATTGATAATAATAATTTTGGGATGAGGAGAAAACATAACTTTCATTTCTAATTCCCGTCTGAATGAGTTCCATCGTAGGCCTCTTATCCCCAGCCAGACAACTTCCGTCATTCCTAAGCGGAGATTTGTGTTTCCCTTTTCCGCCGCACGGACACCAGCCCAGTAAGGGATAGAGTCGCCCAGTATCCAGACGTCTAAAAATAAACAATGTAAATTACCTAAAATTTAATAATAACTGATCGTATAAACTGAGCTGCTCGTATTACGCAAACTGTCTAATAAACCATAAGTGGTTTTGGCAGCTGGAGTCTCACTACTTTCTAATATACCCTGAAAAGCAGCCAGACGTCCAACGACCTAGCCTCATAATGGACGCTGAAGAGACTCCTTGGCTTGCTAAGTCAGTAGCTCTACCGATTCTAAAACTATGTGTTTTGTAATTCGATCCAATTAACGAACTGTTTCCCTGAACACATTTTGTCAAGACGCTCGAAAAATGGGTTCTAGTTACCGGTGTACCATCTGAGTGTATAAATAATGGACCTTGGATTTTCGGTCTGAGTGATAAAAATACAAGAAGTGATTTGACTGGGCATAAATCATCAACCTCTCTAGGTATCTTCAGCGTAACTGGTTTACCAGTTTGGTTAGTTTTAAAATGGTATAGCCGAATAACTGCATATTTATCGTCAATGATTGATAAGTCCGAAATACATACTACTCTATGGATTTTGGTATTTGATGGAGCTACTAACTCACTAACCCTAAATAATCCAAAATATGTGAGAGTAAACAAAGAATAGAATAATTTGGCCTCATAACCACTGAAACAATGAAGTTGTAGTGAATTGCATATCACATACAGCACGCGTTTAGTTATCGGCGCTCGCGTGTCCCGCGTTATTCTGGTCCTACGACAACCTTCTAACAATTTGCTTATGATAAAAACGTTGCCTATATCATAAAAACCATATAGCTTATGCCAATAATTAATACCCGAAACATAGGTTGAAATGGACTTAGCTGAAAGTCCTTGCTCGAAATAAAATGCAATAAACATGACAATATGGTGGCTGGGAATCGGCCACTGTAATTGCAACCCATAGCACGACCGGAATTTCTCTAATGCATTCACGGCTGTTCTATACGTTGACTGGGAATTGGGAGCTATCCCAGACTGTAGTAATGATCTAGCTCTATATCGAAGATGTTCCATAGAAATTCTGGGACGAGATTCGGCTGCGGATCTGCTTCCGGAGCCAGTTGTCTGAATCTGGTTAACTGAAAACGAGATAAAGCGTCACAAATTGCGTTGCTACGACCTGAGACGTGGTTTGCTTTAATAAGGATATTCAGTTTTAAGCAATGTAAAGTTAAGAGCCTGACGAGGCGCATAACTAACTCTGATTTCGAAGACAATTTATTCAATATGCTAACTACCGCTATATTATCGCAGTTGAATTTTATCTTTTTGTTAATAAATTCTGGTCCCCAAATGAATATTGCTACTAAAATAGGAAACAGCTCTAAAACCGTTATATCCGATGTAATATCACGTGACCGCCACGACTCTGGCCACTTGGCTTGACACCAGTGACCATTAAAATAGATACCAAAACCTAAGTTATCTCCCCCTGCGCTGTCGGAAAACAATTGCATGTCCTCATTTGTAACCCAAAATCTGTCATGAAAAACTGAAATACCGTTGTAATTTTGAAAAAACAATAACCACATAGCTAAGTCTAAACGGATTTCCTTCTTTATCCTAACATGATGGTGCGGCATATTTAAACCACAAATTGAGTCTATCAACCTGCGAATGAATGGACGGCCGACAGCAATAGCCCGACAACAAAAATTTAACGAACCGATCAACGACTGGATCTTTTTTAGCGTCGATTTACGATGAGATAATATTTCGTTTATCTTAAAGGTTACTTCCTGTAGCTTAAGAAGTGGAATTCTTATGATCATCTTGTTCGAATCCAGTTCAATACCCAAAAACACCAAAACTTCGGATGGACCCTCGGTCTTATCTTCCGCAAGTGGAACACCTAACTCAGACATTGTTTTTTGAAATATAGACATAGACTGCTGACATAATTCTGTACTTTTTTCCCCCCCTAAAAAGTCATCTAAGTAGTGAATTAGATTAGAAGACTTCAAATTTGATTGAACACAAAATTCTAAAAATCTGGCAAACCTCTCAAACGTTATACAGCTTATCGAAGCCCCGAATGGCAGTGCCTTATCAAAATAAAATTTATCATTGAATGAAAACCCCAGAAGCTCAAAATCCGATGGTTTAATTGGGATTAGGCGATACGCGCTTTTAATGTCGGATTTGAATAACTTGCAGTTTTTTCCTAGGTTTTGAACTAAACTGACGGCTTCATCAAAATTTGTATACTGTACAGAGCAAACTGCCGGATCAATGTAATCATTAACAGATTCGCCTACAGGATAAGATAAATGATGGATCATTCTGTATTCACCAGGGGTCTTCTTGGGCACCAGGCCTATCGGGGAAACTATTAAATTAGGTAATGGGCGAGTGCTAAAAGGTCCCGCAACTCTACCTGTGTTAACTTCCTTGTCTATTTGGTTCTTAATTAATTCCGGATTTAATACCGTAGAGCGTAAATTGTTTGCGTTTCTCGGAGCACGTGGTCCAGTGTATTGCATAGGAAAGCCGTGTAAAAACCCATTTAACAAGAAAGCGGCTTCCGTCTTATCGTATAATTGTGAGTAACGTTTTAAAGCCGTAATATTTACTGGAGATTTCGCTAAACCGTGGATATTGTCCCTATTTAATTCATCATCACATAGTGACTGTTTGATAACGCTATTTGCGATTATTGAAGTTGCCCCTACCTCCATAACGTGAACGGGAACCCCTGCCCCGAAAGGAAGTTCTAGTTCCCGTCTTAGCATTATTGGTACAGCTCACCGATGGATGATGACCTGAGCACGTGGAACAAACATGTGGAAATTTACAATTCGGCCAAGAGCAATTACCCTTGTTAAATTCATTGCACGTGAAACTAGTAGGACTTGAATGATTTCTAGTATTGGACCAATTGGTCCCTTGTGCTGGCCTAAGTTGAACGCAACGCCACCATAGATCGTTATTTATTTTGGACCATGAGCTTGGGGTAATTGCTTGTCTTAGACGGAACTGCTCGTCATAAGTACGCCATGCAAAATTACCCTGACGTGACGCACAATCCCTAATGTTGAACATGTAATGTAACATTTCGTAAACTCTATCGGCATGGTTTGATAAATAAATAGATGCGTAAATGATGAAAGCGTTCGTCCATTTTTCTATATCATTAATCTGGTCTTTACATTCCTTTTGGGCTGATTCAATGTTCCCATCGCTATTCAATTTGAACACTGTACCTTTACAGAATTCGGACAGTTCTACCGCCCCTTTTAATAATAAAGCCAAATTGACATAGTCACCCTTAAAAATCTTCTGTTTTAGGGATGACGGCACATGAGCCGCTAAATCGTCGTCCGCCAAACGAATACTATTTAAAGAGCTGGTATTTGATACCGCACCTAGAAGTATTTGGTGGTCACAACAATTCCTTACGTTATTACGTTGGGACGGGTTGCCACACCCCATTAAGTCATTTGACATATGCTCAGCAGGAATGCCTGTATTCTCAGCATCCTCTGTAACATTTTGCCGTTGTAATACATGTTCAAAATCAACAACATTGTTATCAATATAAGCGGCATTACCTCCGCGTGCTTCCAAAGCACGTTCATCTAAGTTGTTTTCCTCCACCAGCTGTTGAGGTTCTTCTACCGCCGCCCGTCTACGTTTGCGTCCTCTAGCAGGCCTGGGAGGGGCAGGCTGTTCTGGTGGAGCCACTACCCGGTTCCGTAATACTCTCGCTGGTGGTTGCCTTCGCCTTCCAACACCACGTGGCATATTGCAAACTTTAAATTTACAGGTATAACGATTCTAACACGACGGTCAGAAAATATTTCAGCAAGTGATAATGCACGGGATTTTTGCATTATATACTCCCCGTTGGTACCCAGCTTTGTTACCCTCGTACAATTTAAAAACAGAAACCAGCAAAACCGGTCGCCTATGACTAATGCGACGAGTACACAAGCCGGTGCGTAGCTAACGACGTTTCTGAAGGGGATCTCGAAAAAATAAATGAAATTATTTAAATTCTAAAATAATTTTGATTATTTCAACTTAGAGGTCGTAATTTTCAACACGTGTTTTAGCAAACAAAAACGGTACCCACTATCAGGCTGTCATTTCCCTAAAGGAACTCATTATAATTCTGCTTTTGAATACCTTTTGCTATATAATTCGTATAATTCTATGAGTTGCTGAATCATATATTTTAATTCGATATAACATAAAATGTACTTTTTCGCCGGTAATGGCTCTTTCAAATGAGTTAATAATTGCAGACTAAAGATGAGACGCTGCTAGCGTCTGGAACTGATTGAACCATAAATGTGATTTTCGTGTTTAAGCTAATTATTGCATTAGTTTCTACAGTACTTCAGACACAGTTTATACTTGTATGTGTGAGTGGTGGCATGTTCTCACAGTTTGTGGGTTTGCACTTGTTCGTCCTGTACTTACATTGTATCTTGTCTAAACCAATTGTGTTTTTTTTTGCAAGAACCTGGCTTATCGCATAAGATAAGATTTATTGAAATTGTGTTTCAGCTCTTTGTACGAAATTCACTGAACGAATTAGATCTATATTGTATTGGCGTGAAACCATTATCATTTTATTGCTTGATGGCCTTCCGATAGTTTAAAGGGAGTGGGCGGGAGGTTTGTTATTTCTTGATAATTGATAAACTTTGTTTCTCTGATGTCAGTAAAATGTTTGAACAGCGTGAACCGTTAGGGACCAGGAGTCAATGATCATTCAAAACAATTAATTATTGTTGTGTACTTACAAGTTATCTAATAGAAATTTAGCATTAAAGACTAGCACTTTGTGGTGTGAGAACATGTACGTCCATATGTGCGCGTGTTCATAATTCAGTTTGTATAGGGACGTCAATAAACCGCTATTTCAGGCAATATCAAATCAATTTGGACGGTTAGAGCTGAAACCTGTGTGAACTTATCAATACTATTACATTCTATATACTGAAAGGAGTACCGTATTGGAATGTGGGGATAGGTGTGGGTAGGTTAAGGGTGTGTGAAGGGTACGATGGAGTAAATAGGATGTTTACTGGTTTCATATGCAATGTTGCGTCAAACAGATGCCCATACTTGAAGACGGTGACAATGATGTATGTATGATTGTCCGAGTGCACTATATACGTTCTGTGTTTGTGTCTGGGCTTCAGTATCTCGCACATACGTATACACATGTATGCGTAGTTCAATGTGGGCGTCAAACAAGTTTCTTTACAATATAAACTGTAATAGTCTATCAGGAAAATGTAAAGGTTAATCAATTTCGTTGTAACCACGCGCCATCAAATTTTGTTATTCCCTATGAGCACATTAAATCCAGTGAAGTTTAATTGACCCTTAATCACCAATAAATGAATACTAATGCAGTGGAATCTTCATATAAAAATCGTACTCCACACGCTATTGCCTGTTTTATATTTCATTGGGGATATTCAAGTCGTTTTATGATCTGTGTAGGGGGCAAGGTGTTTGTTTCTTCATGGGGTATTTTATTCTTTCAATTAAAGGAACAAATTATAACTTAAAGTAATTAAACATGAAAAAGTTTGATTGTTATCATACAAAGAAATTCGCTCAAACCAAGGTCTTACCTATACACCTGGGTAGTCGTTCTGAGTAATGTTTGGAACATTACAGAGTTAAGATGCGTGCATGAGGGTACATTGTCATGTATACATGCAATACATATATATAAATCATAAACACGTGAATATGTATAGAGGAAGTGAAAAATATACACAGATACAGACGAAAAAGAGACCCATACATTCCACAATTACATATACTGGATTGTAAATCAAAACTGGGTTTCTTAACGACAAAGCTTCATTGATATGCTTGGATGCCCTTTTCAAGACAGCTAATGGTTATCTCGTTTTTCAAATTGAGAACCATAGAGTTTCTTTAAATTCCGAGATATTTTGTCCACAAGAACTACTGCTCAATATTGTATGGTTATATGCATTGTAAAATGTTGACTATGATAAGGCTGCTAAATTGGTCTAAACGGCATAAACCTCTTGTAGTTTGCAATAAATGAGTGTATATGTTCTAATAACCCTCTTGTAGTTTGCAATAAAGGTGTGTATATGTTCTAATAACCCTCTTGTACTTTGCAATAAATGTGTGTATATGTTCTAATAACCCTCTTGTACTTTGCAATAAATGTGTGTATATGTTCTAATCACACTCTTGTACTTTGCAATAAATATGTGTACATGTTCTAATAACCCTCTTGTACTTTGCAATAAATGTGTGTATATGTTCTAATAACCCTCTTGTACTTTGCAATAAATATGTGTATATGTTCTAATAACCCTCTTGTACTTTGCAATAAATATGTGTATATGTTCTAATAACACTCTTGTACTTTGCAATAAATATGTGTATATGTTCTAATAACCCTCTTGTAGTTTGCAATAAATGTGTGTATATGTTCTAATCACCCTCTTGTACTTTGCAATAAATGTGTGTATATGTTCTAATTTTTGTTATCCCAACTAGAACAACTTTATTCTGCTCGTATTGTATTTATATAATTATAACAGTTTTCTTATGTATACATGTTTAGTCTAGCATCATTTGACCTAAATTGAATTCATCTTACGGCTTTGACTCATCAAGTAATAAATTTGAGAAATATTGAATTCTCTCGCGTATCAGTATAACAAAACGCAATTACCTAAGACATTCAGGTAGAATAACAAACCACATGAGCGGTTCATCTATGATGATAAAGCAATATAATTAATATGATTTCAAAAAACCAGACACATAATGTAGTTCCCCTTGATAACGTGCGTAGCCAGACAAAAACAAGTTTCACATCGTTTTGTTGTACGGTGCAGTCAGTACACTTTAACTTTAACGCCAAATACTGATTGCACCAGACGGTCATAGCGATGCTAGGTTGAACGCATGTACAGACCGATTCGATCGAAGTTTACGAACGACCAAACGATAAATATTATCGTAAGTGCCTTATTTCGATTAACATAAATAGTGTTTACCATCATTCGTTGTCTGAACTTACAGAATATAGGAGAATGTTAGTTTTGACGTGAATTTTGTTTATGATTCCAAATAATATAATCTGATAGGATGAAGCAGATATTAACAGTTGGCTTTGCGCGATTATGAGTTTCTATATGAAGCATCTGACATCTAATAATAAACTTAAAATGTTAGATATAATCTTGTGTTCTTCTGTAAAAATAGTTCTCAAACAAATGGAATTAACACAGATGGTATCGAGTTTGTAACAACTAATTGTTGTTACTATTTATAGAAACATAAGCAATGAGTAACATACTCGTGCGAGAAATTGATGTTGTGTTTTGGAAGGTATCCACATATGATACATCCATCTTGTCTTATGTTTCAAAATTATATACTTTAAACATGTTTCGATAAGCATTCCACATTAATGCTTGTTTGTCTAGACTTAAAACAGAACTAGTATCCAGCGGCTCGGGTGTGTTGTGTTATCAGAATCTCGTGGACGATGTAAGAGGATGGTAACGTTTTTGGAACAGAATAACAGAGACTGTAGGCACAGGAGTTCAAGATTGGAGGTAATTAATTACAGGCAACTGTCTTAATTGTACCAAAATAGGTTTTCTCAGCTTGATAGCAAAATGCGGTTATCTCGGCAACAACACCAGCGCTTCTGTTTCAATGTTTTCTGTGAAGGAAACATAATAACAAGTTAGTAGCAAGTACTATTTCTAATAACCTTCAGACGTAAGTAGAAATGTCCGGATATTGTGCAATCAATGGAACGTTTGATATTACAAGTCATGTCATTGAATCATTCGTTTTGCGACTTAAAGTACATTCTTAGGACATGTGATGGGTGTCCTCTTCCAGAATGAAAGTGGGAAAAGCAGAAGGTTTCTTTAACAATGTCGAGAGATGTAGTACTATTCATAATACTGCAATAAAATCAAAAGATCATTAAATATCAGCAATTCCTACCGTACAAATAACATGTACACACCATTCAAACATGAGTATTCACTCAATGTGTGTCCATAATATTCTCAAATAATTTGAACAGACGCCTAGTGAATATTTCATTTTTGTTAAATTACGGATATTACATTTTATCAAACCATCGAATCTGTATCCGTTTGTCAAATAAGTATTCCATAATTTTTCGTGGGCGAACATCAAATCACAGAATCCTTAGCTTCGTCATTAAAACACACAGAGCTTATAGGAGTCCTAAAGTTTTCTCAGTGCATGCCGCCCATAAATCATCAGCGGTCTTGAATGAAAGATATCTGTGAGATTGTATCCCACCATTGACGTCAACAGTCATCAGATATTGTGGCCTTATTTAAATATTCCTTACGTCAACCAAAATCAAAGAAAATACTTGTATCAGAGATAATGGGACCAGCCCTATCGGTACGTCTAATGACGTTTGTCGACAAGGAAGCTTGAATTATGATAAATACTGACAAACCTATGTGTCACACCCAACCCAGGTGGTCTCTGGTAACAGGCTCAATAGTACTTCTTGTTCTAATCCTGACAAAAAACAAGTGTCTGTCCACGTAGGTCCATCTATATATGTCAGGATTTCAGTCGGATATAGTCTTTGCACAAGATTTATGCTGCTTTTATGAAGATAATCAGGAAATCCTTAAAATGTAACAAAATATTCATTAAGATCTATGCTAACACCCGACCGGCTCAAAAATGACCTCGATGAGTTAAACTATGAACTAAGTAAGAAATACAAAGCAATATCATCATGTAATACATGATACAGTGTATGCAAGAGTAATCAAAAAGGTGTATCTTTCTTTTCCAAACATGATCCATCCAATAAACGGTCTGATGCCGCGAATCCTTAAACATGGGGTCACATCCGGTCACTCGGATTGCCTAAGTACCCTATAGAACCACTGATGGATGAGAACGGACGAATTCCCATTGCATATATTGGAGTTTAAACAGATTCGGGCGAATTATAAGGGGCAAAACAAATACCGATATAATTTTTATTTTTCTACTCCAAAGACTGACAACAGAAAAAAGTTATTCCGGGAACTTTTTGACTGCACCTCGTATATATAATATTGATCGCGGTTTAAATCGTAGAAATGTTTTAATGGAACAGAATGTAAATATTAAAAATATAAAGGGCACAACAAATACCGGTGAATTAATAATTGATCGCGGTTTTAATCGTACAACTGATTCAAACAATATCAAAATGAGCACCTAAAGGTTGAGACAACTGCTTCGAAATTATTTATTAATTAAATCAATTTTCAATCATAGTTAATGCTACAAAATACGAGTACTGGAATGTATTCAGTTTACAAACTGCGGACTACTTTCTGTATGACTGCAACAAAACAAAGCTATATATTAATGACTTGTTTGCAGCATACTGCGGTGTAATACTGAGATAAACGTTTCCGACACCGTGTGATATACGTCTTCATGTCAACTCTCAATCTTGATGGTAGTGTTAATGCTGTCGAAAGCGAACAGGAATACCCTGTAGTTACTTCGTACACGATGATACAGGATAATGCACTTGCCATGCCTCACAATAACAGAAGAATAGTGACTTGGTTTGTTAATTTACTGATAGCAAATTTTGAAAGCAAAATCTTATGGATTGTTAACATAAATATGGACCCAATCTCCCGATGTATTGTGAACTTTTCAGAATCTACTGGCTTATGATTCTTTTTTTTGTTTCCACTGTTATTAAGATTGATTTATTGAGCCAAACAATATCTTACCGATGGAATAAATATCAGTTTTTTTATAATTCATTTAAACTTATTGTTATTGTTATTCCACGTCGTGCCTGGGAAGTGTGTGTAAGTTCATTGCAGCAAATGGGAGATCATTAAAATACTATAAAGAAGAATGTTCGATAGCCGGTGTTGGTATTTTATCATTTACTTACTTCAATGACTGATTTAATGCGTCCGTCTTGATTCATTTGGTGACGTTGTCAGATAAGACCAAATTGCTTCCGTAGGCACACCTGTTTCAATCGACTGACCATCTTATAGAAGCTATAAGTGCATTGACAATACAAGTGAAGCTGTTACTACATGCACTAATTGTTTACGGGAGATGTTTTACTAAATGTACGCTTTCACTTGTTAAATATTCATCAACCCGCAGTCGATGGTAACAGTTCTTGGAGAGAGTGTAATTAACTTAATGCCAATAAGGATACAATGTCACACTTCGACATAGAAGCGATTATTACTTTAAGAGTTTATTTGGATTGAACGCGTCAACAGATGAATTGCTATCTCCATTCCAGCAGAAGAAAAAGGTCGCGCTAAAACCAATCAATACCGTTCCTGATAATATAACAAGCGACGTATTCGCGTCTTCCTCTCATAGTGAATTCGTGTATTACAGCTGCCGGTCGATCGACAAACTGTATTAAATGATCGGTGGATGTTAGTAAATGACTTAACTACACGGTCTGAGACTGTATATTGGTATTGCTAGCATCGGCTGATTTGGCTCATAGTCAAAAGTTTTCTTGGCAGAGACATTTACAGAGGGAGACTTTTATCATATTAGTTATCGCTGGAGTATCGCTTATTATTACTTGAGGTTTGTGTCTTCTTTTGTCTTTTCGTCAGTGCATTTTATAGTGACTTTAATTAATAAGTAAAGATAAAATATGCAATTAAAACGCTGGATATTTGGATTCAAATTTTAAACCAGGATTTATTTGCCTTACATTGTAAGTATACAATCGATGATTTACTTCATATATTTATGGAGGAAAAATATATGAAAATTGCTGAATTTGAATTCTTATTTTTATTAATCAATTTGATTTATTTGCTGAAAGGCAATACAATGAACATATTAATTCCATTCTGTGTTGTATTGGTTTTCCATATTGTCTTTTAAAATGCCTTAACTCAAGTAATAAGTGTGAATTCCTTGTCATATGCACATAAAAAAAACTCTCAATTGCATTTTTTCTTATCAAAACAATAAAAACACGGAACAATTAGGCAACATTAAAAAAATATAGAATCACCATATTGACTGGGATAGAAATCAAATACATTTTAACAACGTAAACAGTAATGTTCACAGATAAATATTTGCATTTCCTAAACAACTACTTAATTTCTATAACTGGCGCATAATTACTTTGTACAAACAAACATTTGTAACAAAATACAAGCACAGCAGTGACGTACAGTGTTGTGTGTGATTGTCACGTCGATATTTTGCAATGTCAACATGTTGACATTTCTTGATTGGCTGTTCTGCGTTCTAAAAAAATACTTCCTTGAAAAACGTTTTAATATAGCTTATTGAAGTTAACTTGTACTTCAGACTTAAAAAATGTAACCGATTCAAAGCTGCGAACCCGGCACATTTGTGTTTATTGGATATATTTATATATATTTTTACGAGTCTTAAAGAAATTATTTTCCCACGTTACCAGATAAAGAAGACATTTATGCATAAACTATTGACTTGTCACTAAATATTCTATTATCTTTATGTATATATATCTTTGAGTGGATGAGATTTGTATCGTGTGATGATTCGATAATGCTGATTTTGTCATTTATTCAATACAATATATGCAGGTTTTCCATAGATTAACATTGGTATTGAACGCTGGTAGTTTTAATGTTTATTTGGGATATCAGTAAATACGCTATATTTTAATATCCGTACAATACAGTAAATTTAAAATGTTAAACCTTAAAAGCGATTAGTTGTTATAAGTGTGTTTTTTTAAACAAAACATTTGGTATATTAGTCAGACTGATGTCTTTCCTGATTGTATTGACACTGTACCTGTAACGAATGTGTTGACTCAGGCATGAAGGCACGCACGCATGCACACAGGAACACGCGTGTATATACATAGTAGACATACGCAAGGTGGTAACATCGGATGATGTGTAAAATATGGTCGGGTTATTCAGTTGATGCTTAAAATTCAATCCCAGGTTACATGCAGTTTATCATAGAGACTATTCTTCAGCGAACTAAATCATGGTTCATATATAAAGGAGTGTAATGCCGCCTTTATTCAGCACTGTCTTGCCATGCTTAGCGTATGGTTAGATACTTACACACAAGGTGTTGAATAAACTGGTTGTGTTACCTGGACCGACTCACCCACAGTGGTCAACAATCATGTTGCGTCAAATCTTTGAATTTGTCAAAGTTCAATGCAAATATCCCTTCTACTTGTATTATATTCTAAATAATTATTTATAATTATTAATAAAAGCAATGAATCACCCCTTGAACTGTTATACAGGCAATATAGTATTTCAGCCTAAACAACATGCAGTAATTTGGTATCTTAGTATTGAACCGCTATATTGGAATTTTCAGAAAGTGTATATAGCGGTGAATTATCAAAACAGCAACCTACTGCAAAAATACATATATTCCCTCATGGCGTGTTTTATTTAATTCATGTTTTAATTATTTATTAATTAATATTTTATTTCATACACTGAGATGACTTGGATAACTGAATTGCATTATTCGCACTCAGCAGTCATTGATAATGGTAGGGGAGGCTGCTGTTAATATTGCACGGAAATAACCCCGACTGATATCATTAGTAATAATCAATCGTTAATTGTGTATAGCAATAACTCGCGAACGAATATAATTACTGTCGTCATCGTCATGTATAATTCCTCATTATCTAGTTATCATCGATACAGAGGTTGTTCATGGCAAATGAACGAGTGGTGTCATTGTATACTGACTGTTATTAATATAAATATTTGTTCAATAAAGTCTTATACGAAAACCCCAAACGAATGAACCTTTTGCACTCGCGCGGAAATCATGATGACGTCCGTAGGAGATATCTAGTAATATATTACGTATTCACGTATTTGCCTATAAAATGATAACTATATGTGTGATTGATTCAATAAACACTCATCACACGTGTTTATATACATGTATATGCTATAAACACAATCTGTGTAAAAAAACATGCATTCATAACGTCATCATATCGCTAACAAATGTATTTCTATACATACATGTAATTATGCTAATCTTTGTCTATGCTATTTTGCATAGCTTTATTCAGGGAAGTTTGACATCACTTCATTTCTCGGAATTGTTGTAAACTCGTATGAACTGCTCTATGGCACAAACGTGTGTAACCCAGTATAACATATTGAGGGTTTGAAACAAAACAAGCGTCACTCGTTTCCTATGTAGAAGAAGTTACGTTGGTTTTGCGCGGGGCTGCTGCTGATTGAAATAATTATTTTGACTATTCTATGCGAGATAGTTATCTGAAGGTGAATTCTGCTTATTTTGTTTTTAAAAAACAATTCAGGGAAATGAAATTGTAGTTACACTGGGCCAAATCACTTTGCTGAGACGTGGGAACAAAAATAGGATCACATTAACAACATGTACAGTCATATGCACCCTACACGAACACCACAGACGTACATTGAACAAACACAATAACTAGTTCGGCTTTCGTTTGTCTAAATGTCTAAACAAAAATGCAACTTGAAATTAAATTTGTTGTAGAGTGTATAAAACACTCAAGTTTTCATATACCTTATGTAGATTATGGTATCTTGTCACGATATTATCTTAATCTTCTTCCAGAAAAGCATCCTATTAATGCACAAACATGCATTATTTTATTTCCCTCTCTAAATCAATTTCAGGGACAAGAAAGCGCAAAATTGCGTCATTTTAAAACCATTATTTGCATCTGATTGATTTACGACACACGAACACAGTCTCCTAAGATATTGTTTTCAGATGTGCTTGTCGAATAATTCTAAGTTTCTATTCTAGTTGTATTTGCATTTAATGTCGTTGGAATATTCATGCTGTCTCTGCCAAAATGGCTTTTTTCCTTTTGAATATGCAAAAGTCTGCGTCAGAGTTCTATATAAACGAAATTTACTTCGCTTAACAAGAAATTATTCTAATGGGCTGACTCTCGGAGACGTGATCACTAATACGAAATAATTTAAAGCAAAGTCACACGTATGCCTTTATGAAATTTCCTCGGAGAATTAAAATGTGTTAAGAAGGCTAATTGGCTTCTGTTTAATTATTTCCACAATTGGTTGTTCTCCAACAGTTTCGTTCTACAATGTGATATGTGCTGCTAATGAATGGCATCAGCATGGAACCTTTCCGCAATAACGTGTTTAATTCTTTGCAAAGAAACATTATTTTGTATGCTGTGTCTTAGATGCGCGTTTAAAACAAAGAAGAGGGTAATATTGGCTCCACATCTCTGTTGTTAGTCAAGTCCAAGGTTGTACATCTGAGTTAGGAGAACAGTTTCCGAATACAACCCTGCCATTGGTCAAACTTGAGACTATCTCCATTAACTGACCAATCAGAGACAGGACAAAGCATTGATAAATCCCACAATTAATTTCCTACAATTGCTGCAAATGCATTATACGATTTTCCTTTTTTATATAACCAAATATATTTACCACATGTAGATCACAAAAATCACATTCATGTCATGTACCTATGATGTATCTGTCTATCATAACACATTTTCTATGGTATCAATAGACATAAAGTACATCACATACTAATCAAGAATGTTTCAATACCACTACTTTATCTGATGTGATAATTTGGTGATAGTCCGTGATCATATAACATAATAATTGCATTGTATAACAATCATTTCGCGACATGATATTCTGACGTTCATAACACATCTATACTAGATCAACTACTGATTCATTACATCCCAACCCTAGCAAGGTGGGCTTGTGGACACACTTATTGATTTAGTAAATCATCGAGTTGTTCTTACCAATCTACAATCTGGTAAAATCTACCTCAGTACTGTGTCACGCGAAGTTCACCTATAGAACAGTGCATGTGAATTGGATCTAAAACGATGTATGCAAAATATGTGATAACTTCGAAATCGTGTCGCAGTCGAAAAAAGTCTGCCTGTACTCTAAGTTCGTGTTGTTTTCATTGCTCACCTATAGGAGATTGTCACGAGCTCTTTCCCTTTTATTTCCATCTAGAGTTATATCCCTTTGCCGCTTCTATATATGTATATATACTACCTTGTAGATGGAAATTAAAGGGAAATAATTGGTGACAATATCCTGTGGATACATCGAATCCCAAGTCTACATGCGTGACTTGCACATACCTGGTAGGTTTTGGACGGATTGACCGAACTATGATTTTGTAATATTGCAACAACGTCGAATTCGTGATGTAACGTCGAAATCGCACAACGTCGATATTCATTCTGGTATAAGTACGAAAACTTGCTAAATTCAACTTGTGTGTATCTAATTGATTACGCATTCTGAAAAAAACAAATATATTTATTGAGGTATTCTGATCATGTTATATAATACATTCACATAGGATGGTCAATAACAAATTATCAAAATATACGCACGTTTATTCTAATTTTTGCTTAAAAGTATGGCACTGAATTCTCTGATATTTCTATAAAGCCATTTGCAAACAAACTTGTGTTATATTACATAAATCGTTACATTGTATTATATGCAATATCCAGTTACGTATAAGTATCTATTTAGAGAGAGAATTACAGTTATTATATTAATTATTTTTGTTATATAACGGACTCTCTGTAATTAACATGAATGTGAACGATCGCGAAAACTTAGCAGACGACATGTTGGTCTGTATGTCTCTACATCACGGGCCGATTTAAGTACCGTAAATTGGCTGATAAATGCTGATGAAGTAAATGCATATTTACCAGAAACAACAGATTGGCATTTACAAATAAATTATTGTATGTCCTTAATTGCTGTTTCGTGAATAATAATAATCGTTTAACCAATTGCCGGTATAATTGTGCGCTGAACTGCTAATACAGTTCTTGTTATACGTACCCTATACTTTTAAGCCGTCTTCACATGAAAGTTATTCACATGACCTACCCTTTGACCTCATCAAGTGGCTTATGTTTATGGATTGTTGTTTTCTCGGAGGTGTGTGTGTGGGGAGAAACTGTCTTATGTATGTTGCGTTCCCTGTAGCGACTTATTCCTTCTCTGTTGATGCATTTGTCTCACGTTTTTCAATTCTACCTTTATTTTGCAGACGTGAACTGTTTATTATGCTACAATCCTTATACACCCGTTCACACATGATACTATTCCATGTTTACAAAATCGACAACATTAAGCAAATATATTAAATATGAGTGTAATTTGATTGATTTTCAAGCTGATATATGTTGGAATGCTGTCAGAAACTTGTGTAAATAATCTTCGAGCAGACGATGAAAGTAAGAGAAAAAGATAGTGCATGTGTATCTATTCGTCATATTGTTCGCAGAATTCCGGGAAATCTATAATGTCAAGGAAAAACGTTTTTGCTATGATTTATGTAGTATGGTGAGAATAATTACACCCAGATGAGAATATGTGTTCCTATCTCGAGAATCTACACTATAAAAGCCTATCTTCATACACAGGTTTTTGGCACAGGACTAATGTTAACGATCATTTACTAAACAGAGCTTTCATATTTTTGCAACAAAATCTCAGCAGATGCATTTTATCACAAACGAATTGGACCCGTCCGATAGTTTAAACTTATTTGCATGTATTTTACGTCGATTGTGAAACAAGTTCTTACAACTTATACTAGTCACTTTCGATGACTGCTTCCTGGCTACCAACCAGTAGTCGCGCCAAATTCAGGGTTTTTGAAGTTCGTGATCAAACACCGCTCATCGCAGGGCTCGAACTCACGACCTTCAGATCAGGAGTCAGGCGCTCTACCCCTCGACCACTGCATCCGTCCACTATGCTAGTTTAATATGAGAACTCTGTTAAGATCAATCTCAGCGGCATTATTCCAGTTCTGAGAGGAACTTATTCACTACAGAAATATGTGTATCCCCCAGATTCAGACATTCTTACACCGCTACCAATGAGTTATCAATAATATTTGTTTATAAGTTTAGCGCTTCAGAGAATGCATTGAGTAAGTGCAAATATCTCGATTCGATACATTTCTTGAGCGAATAATGCGTTTACTTCTGTTTTGTCTAGCTGCATGGTATATGAGGATAAAGTTCAATCAAGAACATTTGTAAAGAACTCGTAATATGTTGACAAGTTAAGTACCGTGAGATACCCTTGATCGTTTTCAGAGTAATTTTCCTCAAAGCGTTAAATATGTATATGGTAATTAAGTCGCCATTTAACTTGATTATGTGTTAATGTACGGTGCAACTTGTTAGGTAGAAAATGTCAGAGGTTGGTTACGTGCGCAATACCCCCCCCCCCCCCCCCCCCTCTTTCAAGGTCGAACTATTACGTATTTTTTCTAAAATAGACAATCAATTGTACCTTTTCTATAGAAGACAAGTAAACATGGTTTGTTCTCTAAACTTACACGACAATAGTTCCCGCTAAATCTAGTAACAGAATCAGATAATAGACTGACGATCAATTTACGGTCATTTATTGTTAATATCTGTCAATACCTCGAATATAGTCTATTTATTGATATAAGCGACTCTAACTGATTTGATTTACGAGTCTTTATGATTACGTAGACATTATTGTTAGAATTTGTTTACGAGCAGACGAACAAATCGATGTTTCTCTTATGTAGGTAGTAGTATGCCTGCGGTTAGAGAAAGCCAATGAATATGAAATCTGACCCTTGTTCGGAACTTCTCACTCAATATTGGGTTCTAAACGATCATATTATTTGTCAGGGCCCTGTGAATGCCAGCTTTGATGTTCTGTCTGATAACGTGATTGTTACTTGATTATAAGGCTAGACTGGTGCTAGTATAATTGCATGACATTAAATTAACTCATCATCATTTTTTGGCGCAGTCTAAATAATATGGCTTTGCTATTTGCATATCAGTACTGTGTAAACCAATCAAATCTTACGTTAACCACTCAACCAACTTCTCGTCAACCGAACAACGTTTGTAACCTTGACGTGGATTGGTTAACCTTTCGATGAGTGGCATATTACTTTACCGAAATGCAATGAATTTCGATGAATTTACCGAAATCCTTTATGGATTTACGCTGACCAGCAATCGTTACATCTCGGCAAATATTTATGTTGCATAACAAATCTTAACGTTCTTTTTTCAAGATATTTTTCTCGTTGTTTTATTTGTGTGGCTCTACTTCTTTGGGGGCTTATATCATGCATAGAAATCATCAATGGAGGTGGTGTTGGTGGTGTGAAGACGCATTGGAGCGGCATTAATTATTGGAATGATACAGTTTGACAATCGCGTTACTAATGTAGTGACTTTTCTGTACATTATCATGTTGTCATAATATCATAGCATCAACTTGTTACCGACTTTTAATGTGCGATAACATTGCCTACTTAAAATCGAACAATACATTTTATGCTGTCAAAATCTCAATCACATGAAGCTAAAGGAAATATAGAGGAAATGTTGTGCTCTATACTTTAAGTATCATGAATTCGGTCAGTAAGTAAAGAAGGTACTGTTTTTTATCGACCTCATGCCAAAATGTTGCCGTATTTATTTCGGTACACTAACCCAATGTCACATTTACAAATATAGCAACAAAATACGAGGCGCGAATTTCATTAAATGTTTCTTGGAAACAACAGAATAGTTTTCCCATAGGATTTACAGAGATACGGTTCGTATAATTGCTTTGAACAACCGATAGAAATAGACGTTCAAACCTAATTTCTGAGAAATGCTGCGTCCGCTAAATTAAGAATGATTCGCATTTGTCATTAAGGACGAGTAAGGAAATGTTTTAACAGTACTAGTATTAAACTTATTAACGTGCTCTAATTGTGGAGTGTTATATATCCACCTATATATTGCACCTCATTGAGAGAAGTTCGTGATTTAAATTCGTTTTCATTACTTATTCGAATGACGTCATTTCAATAATTGAAATCTTACGCGATTCTAATTATTCTATTGAAGCGAAAAAGGAACTTGTTTAGCCAGTCGACACTTCGTGTATTATATGACTGACATTTTATTCATACTGTTGCCTGGAATTATATTGAACATGATGATAACTTCATGTGTATTCATTTTGCCGGCTCTTGTTTTGCTTGAAATAGATGACTTTGTTACACCGAAACACATGATGACCGTAACCTGAAATAGCCTGCTGTAGAATAAGTTCCTAATAATAACACCATTATAGGTGTAATCTTAAACTCTTCATTGATCTACTCAGACACAAATTCAAGTTTACTGTATACTTTAGTGCTTTTTGAGACTATTAACAAATAGAAGACATGCGCATCTGGAAATATAATTGATCGTATCTCTGTCGACATTTTCTAATGTATAATGAATATTTATGTACATTTGTTAAATGAAATTTCCGAGCTCATTATGTAAAATCTTTGTTTGTCTAAAACCTCTCTCAGTTAAAAGTTCTATTAATACATTCAATATCCCACAAATTACAAAACAACTTTACGACGCAAACGTTTATAACAATCCCCTTGTTAAAGCAAATTATTATTACGATAATTCTCAATTGCGCAAATTTTCACAATATGGCAGAAAAAAACTAAATAAATTTCTTAAACAATACCCAGAGACGACAATCCACCTGGCCAGAACGAATGAGTATTTACTTCGGTATTGAAACAGTAATTGTATTGTGTTAGTCTACCACACAGCCTTAAACTATGCTTGTATGTACTCTAATCACATGTATTTGTGATGAGTGTAACAAACGAACTGTAAAATGTCCAACAAGTAAGCCATGCACCACTGTAAGAAATCTAGCCATGTCCTAAGACCTAAATTTTCTCTTCTCTGCAACATCATGAAATCATTTGTTAATAAAAGTGGAGGCAATTGAAAGTAAGAACAACATACAAAGCTTTCATGATTCATAGAAAAATAAAAAAACACAGGAAAAGTGTTTGAATGATCAGTTTTTAGTGAATCAGATGTTCGTCTGGTTGATACGGCGGTATATCTATCTACCTACAGGGAACAGGTGCAGGCGAATACATAGCCGAAACAGGTGACCTAATTCTACGGATCAAAAACATGAATTAAACCTTATCAGAAATTGACGATATCTTTTTGTCTAATCTTTTCAGGAAGACGATGACGTCATAGCTTTCAACATGAAAGAAATGTAGCAGAAGAACCACGTGTTAAGAAAGCACCTGAATGAAACAGGAGAACTATATGATTGGTGAAACAGATACAAGAATGAGCATGCCGAAATCACCACGATCTAGCACATCTGACAATCTTCTGCAACTCAATATTAAAGACCATTATGAAGTACTGCAAGACTTGGGTCGCGGCACGTACGGAAAGGTCGTTTTAGCGAAATGTTTAGAGACCGGAACGAACGTTGCGCTCAAGGTCTTACCGAAGAGCTCAACCAAGTTACGTGAATTCCAGAGGGAGTTTCAGTTCAGTTACTTCTTGTCTCCCCATAGCAATATCGTCGATTCGTACAATGTGGCCTTTGAGACAAGAAGTTCTTATGTTTTCGCGCAGGAATATGCACCAATCGGAGATCTATTTGATGCTATTCCACCACAAGTTGGTATGAAAGATAGAGACGTGAAGTTAGTCGTGAAACAGATTGCGTCCGCGCTAGAGTTTATGCACAGTAAACAACTGGTTCATCGTGATATCAAACCAGAAAATGTGCTGATTTTCGAGCCAGACTTTAATAAAGTTAAACTTATGGATTTTGGAATGACCCGAAAAGATGGAACTGTGATAAGAAAAACAAATGGAAGTATTCCATATACCCCTCCGGAAATTTGTGAAGCCGTCCGAAATGAAAATATAACTGTGTCGGCGAGCGGAGACGTTTGGGCATTCGGTGTGCTTTTGTTTTGTATGCTCACTGGCAATTTTCCTTGGGAAAACGCAGACATTGGTGATATATACTTTAGTGAATTTGTTACTTGGCAACGGAGAAAAACATCAAAGGTTCCGTCACAATGGAAGCGCTTCACGTCCAAATTCCTGCGATTTTTCAGAAAAGCCCTAGACATTAAACCTGAACGACGCTGTGAAGTGAAAGAAATTACAAAATATCTTAATGACACATGGCTTTTGCCGATCCATGGATCTGACGATTCTACGGAAGATGACGACGGGGAGTACGCATCCGGAAGTGACCACGCGGATAACTTAGCTCTTATCCTACAAAATCATGGAATTGATACAAAAGTTGACAAACATTTGCGTGATGTGCGAATATCTGAGTGGTTGTTATCTTTGTGACTAGTGAGAGATCTCCAGCTTCTAATTTGTCGTTGTTGTACAGGAAAAATACGGTGCTTTCTTCGTGACTCTAGCGTCCGGTTGCTATTAGTTATGTTGACTTTTATAAGCATAATTGTGATGATTTTCCAGTGATTCTGTTACTGACTGAGTTCATTTATCTAACACGATATGATTATGTGCACGCAACAGATAGGGATAATGACTTATTATCGCCAGATTGTATGCTATAAAACATCGTGTTGCTAATTTACCACATGTATATATAATTACATTCCTAACACGAGTGTTTTAGCGTGATTTTAGAGAGATTCATGCCAGTCATTTTCATTATGTAACTGAATCACTGAATGAATTGTAAATTAATCATAAATTAATATATACATGACCAGTGTATAAATACATGTGTATTGTCTATTAACAATAAATTCATCCGCACGTACTTAGTTATTTTGTTTCTTTTGTTAATATGGGTTTTTTCAGTCCCCCATTAAGTGTCGCAACAATTCGTCACTAATTGCATTAGTACAGATTGATTTCAATATATATTGCTATAATTATTAATTGCATTACTAGAGACTGGTTTCAATATGTATTCATACAGTCACTGGCAACAGACTGGTTACACTATATATTCGTACACTCATTGACAACAGACTGGTTTCAGAATATATTCGTACAATCAGTGACAACAGACTGGTTTCAGTATATATTCGTACAATCATTGACTACAGACTGGTTTCAGTATATATTCGTACACTCATTGACAACAGACTGGTTTGAGTATATATTCGTACAATCAGTGACAACAGACTGGTTTCAATATATATATTCGTACAATCATTGACAACATACTGGTTTCAGTATATATTCGTAAAATCATTGACAACAGACTGGTTTCAGTATATATTCGTACAATCATTGACAACATAGTGGTTTTAATATATATTCGTACATTCATTGACAACAGACTGGTTTCAATATATATTCGTACATTCATTGACAACAGACTGGTTTCAATATATATTCGTACAATCATTGACAACAGACTGGTTACAATAGGTATTCGTACAATCATTGACAATAGACTGGTTTCAATATATATATTCGTACAATCATTGACAACATAGTGGTTTCAATATATATTCGTACAATCATTGACAACATAGTGGTTTCAATATACATTCGTACATTCATTGACAACATAGTGGTTTCAATATATATTCGTACAATCATTGACAACAGACTGGTTACAATATACATTCGTACAATCATTGACAATATACTGGTTTCAATATATGTATTCGTACAATCATTGACAACAGACTGGTTTCAATATACATTCGTACAATCATTGACATCATACTGGTTTCAATATATATATTCGTACAATCATTCATTGAAAACAGACTGGTTACAATATACATTCGTACAATCATTGACAATAGACTGGTTTCAATATATATTCGTACAATCGTTGACAACAGACTGGTTACAATATAAAATTCGTTCAATCATTGACAACAGACTGGTTACAATATATATTCGTACAATTCATTGACAACAGACTGGTTACAATATATATTTTACATTGAAAACAGACTGGTTTCAATATATATTCGTACAATCATTGACAACAGACTGGTTTCTGTACATATTTTATACATATTCGAATAATCATTAATTGAAACAGTCTAGTGATTTCAAATTTCAATTTATACATGTGCAATTAGTCCTAGCTAAAGAAGCCATGATTATACATGAATACTGACTATGTATACAAACAATCCCCTGTATCGTGTCGTATCATTATAGATACGGTTTTATCAGGCTAACTGGTTTCAACTTACAAACGAAGACGCAAGTTTCTATTACGTTCCGTAATAAGAATATTCCGCCTACATCTACGATATTTGCGGTCCTATTGTTCCGCTGACGAATGCTTTAATGGCTTCATTCTGTACAGATGAAGCCGGGCGTTTAGATGGTTGTAAAACCCAGACACGATTGATTACCATACACGCACTTCAGAGAACAATGAAATCTTTGAAGTTTATCTACTGCTATTAAATAGAGGTGTTGACATCATGTGTACGTGACATTAGATTACGGTTTGGTCTATGATGATTAAATGTGGAACTGATGAATGGTTAATCAGTCGGGTACAGAAAAATACTCAATGGACAAGTTTGGTCTACAATACAAGTCATCCGTATTCGTATTGATCCCTTATAGATAAAATCAGATTCAGTTAAAAAAAGTTTATGAATATATTCTGATTAGTCTTCCCTAAGACAATTGCACGCAGAATGACTTAAGGTGGTGAAGTCGCCAAGTTTATCATTATACACATTTATGGATTAACCGTAAATTTGTACACGTAGAATGACTTTTGATGATGCTTGACATTCCTGTAAATGCACACACAATTCTGTTAAGTATGCTTTAATATCAAAAGTATTATTTAGGAAAGGAAAGAAAGTATACTAGCTTATGCTGTCGAGTTTTTTCCCAAAATTATATCAATAAAAATATAAAAAATAGATTTTCCGTACTCACCTCTTGTTTCTGTTGCTGTTATTTTGGAATAAAAACTTAGTTTTAAGTGTGTGTTTTTAAATCTCGATTGCACGAGGTAGATTTGATTAGAAGTTTCCAAAATATCGCTTAAAAGGAAATATGGCTCTTTTCTGGGACATATATCGCTATAGGTCTGCGCTAAATCCGAGAAATGAGGAATAATGCGGATCCATGGTACTTGCATATCTGCGAAATGACCAATTATAAACCTTTTAAAAATGTACTTTTTTCATTATGTAGGCCTACACATACATTAATTTAAGACCTAAACGCGCCAAAATGCTGAGGTACAATTAATGGGGTATCGATTCGTGCTTCACAAGTAAAACAATTTAGATGAAATTACTTTTCTTTTGACCTAAACGGATCTATTAACTTCTGTTAACTGGAACCGGAATACAGCATTATACAAGTATGCAGAATATATATATTATTATACAATCATGTACTTCTAAGGCGTTGTATAGAATGTGATATGCACCGAAAAATAATTTTGACAAAGGCGATAGCCGACTGCAGGATAGCTTATTTGGATTCCCCTGTTGCTAATAATAAACCAGTACATATCAGTGAACATTGGTGAATATCGCATATTACGGACTCGAATAAAATACTCCTGGGCCAATCCGAAAGCGTTTATTTATAGATTATATAATCATGTATATTATGTATGGTACATATTGTACTGACGACATGGGAAGGGCCTTAGGCTTACACTATTCTCTTTGAATATTCATTGTGTTACATTGCTATATAAAAAACCTAAACCTCCACATCACTTAATTCCAAGCAAATAAAATGGCGTTATTCCCATCGTCTTACCGACACAATAAATCGCACATTATAAAAAATCACATTGTCACTACATGTATATGATAAACACTAAATATAAACAATTTTATTAGCGCGACATAAACAACATATACCTAACATAGACGAGTACAAACATAATTGAAAATGCATGAACTAGTAAAAGTATTGTTGTCATCTGGTTTTACGCAGTTTTTTCCACAATATTTCTGTCATATACGACGGATAGTTGACCAAACCAGTTGTTCTGGAATTAATTATCAACCAGAACTAACTTTCGCAACCAGCTGACATTTTCTCCTCACATGGAGTACATGACCGTAGCCAATGTCATGGATGAGCATAACCTGCCCAACCTGCCTGTGAATGTCTAGCGCTCTTCCAACTGAGTTAACCGGATGGAATAGTACTTGTTTTGAGAGAGCAATTGCTTGACATCAAATGTTTTGTTTCGGTATATATCAATGAGTATAAACATATATTCGAATGTACCTGCATGGTAATTCCCTAACATTCCCGTGCTTTCAAAATAACATATCTCTAAACATTGAGTACACAAAACTGAATGACAGTTAAGTTCAATGACGAAGCATGACAACTCGAGCGCTACCCAATATCTGATTGATGCAATCAAAAGATCTTGTCTAATCAGCGGATATCAGAGACTAATTTTCGCTTCGCTTCGTCGGCGGACAGAAAATACATTTACAAAATCACTCGTCATTCTTAATTGCAAATTCTGATGTTTTTTTGTAACTTTATTCTGGAAACAGGACATTTAATGTCAACTTATTTTATTGGCATTTTCTCTACATTTTCAGGCTGAGCTGCAATGTTATACAGTTGAGTATAGACACCAGTCTTGTAATGCTGCCTTGCCATTGGCCAATTTTTAGACTCAACCAATCAGATGCTTGAGTATTGAGACTGGTCCCCAATCTATAACTTATAACCGCAGACTTTGGTGTTCAAAACGTCGCATCAATCATTGACCTGTACCTATACTGTGTTTGTTCCAGTTAATTGCCATCAGTCGATAGACAACCGCATTGTTCCAAGGAAATTGTTAAATAAACACCCGGTAATATGATAGTATTGACCTGTGGTAACAATAACACGTATTAAAAAGTCAAGCACAGTAATTTATCTTCACGATGTTGTACAGTTATAAATATGGAGCACGGTTCTCACATTTTAACACAATGTGCATAAACAAAACAGGGTATGATTACTATAGAAAATTTTAAAATGACTTTCGGGAAATTCAGTATTAAATTTGGAAAAAATGCCATCATGAATATAGTAGAATAAACATAGTCTAAAAGCATACAGCAACAACTTGAATTTTTGCAAACGTATTTTTTTGTGATCTCTTAGTTGCGATAAAAAGCCACTCGAACTCATTTATGTTACTGGTCGACTTACAACCTACACTACTTGAATATCTATTCGATATGATTGTGAAATTATGATAAAACGGTCGTCAAAACAGCATTTCTAGTATGTTACTTAACAACCACGAGGATGCTATTTTATCTCATAGAAGATCATTAAATGAACGGTCGGGAAATAAAGTAGGAAAAACAAACACTTATTTTAACAATTTATTTCTGAAGTTACACAATTAAATGCTCATGTCTTATTTTAAGGCTACGATTTATTCAGCAAAAACGCCCACTGTCTTCCAGATAATTACAGCCACGTCTGTAAAACAGTTCATGAATAGAAAACTGTCAACATTTTGACAAGACCGGTGGATAAATAAAAGTGTTTCCTTAAATAATAATCTAGACGAAAATAATTAATGTTAAAATCTACCTCTAAGAACTAAGCGTTTTTCCAGCCTCGTGGCTAGTGTTTTTCCTGAAAGCTCAAGAGCGTTTTTACCCACCGCTTAGTTTTGGGAACAACAAAGAGTATTTCACGAAACAATACAAACATCGTTACATCATTAAGCAGACTTATTTCACATACTAACTATATGTTTACTGAAGTAAGACCTGACCAACAGTTAGTTCCGCCCACATTATCTGAATAAGTATACTCTTAAATGTCAGAAGGGGAAGTTGACACAAAACTTAACGCCTTTATGAGTCCAGAATCCAGTCGAGTTCAATGTGTTGAATCGGTTTAGGTATCGTAAACAAACGATAAAAAAAAAGATGGCATTATGTCAAAATGGTATATTTGAAACAACACAAAACATGACATGTCAATACATAAAACTGCCAAAACATTAATGGTATGGAATTCAGTATGGAGTTCAGTTTTGTTTCACACTTATTGAGCTCTATTGTCAAAAAAAATCAGAATACAACTACAGCTACCAGTGCACGTGATAAATACATCTACAATGTCAAGTTTAATGAAAAATCAAGTGCCTTTAATCTTGCAATGCTGAAATCAACCTCGAAAATCCAAATGTCTTGAACATCTCAAGTGATCATAATACGCATGGTAAATTGTCTGTGATACTAGTGAGGAAGTCCAACGGACGGAGTGACATCATGCCCTGCTGTGAGAAGACATTTGTATACCCCTACAAACAAAGCAAGAAAACAGACAAATAGGTGCTGAATCAAGACAAACCGCAGTAGGTGAAAATAAATGTGACGTCATCATGCCTTAGTATTACTAAGCACATACCAACGTTTTTTGGCGTCTTAGTGGTGCACATGCTACAGTGTATAGAACAATAGATAAATGTTGCAAATTATGTCGTATTTATAGTTGATATTAACCGTTTTAGCTACGTGCAATTTAATGCAACACGCAATGATTTTATACACCCGTAATAGTGGCGCCCATCAAGCGGAGTTTTACGTTAGATACTATATAGTCATACAAATGATATAAAATGGAGTCAACGTGGACATACTGATTTGCCTATGTATTAACAATAGATGATTACATCACAAAACAAATGCCACATTAAAGATAACAGCAGCATTTACCGGTATGGTCGTGAAAATACTGAAAATATTAACTGTATATGATACCGGCACTTAAAACACCATATGGAAACATGTGCTAGGGCAAGAGGAAAGTAGCTATTTGTATTGACTAAAATCATATGGATAACAATTCTAGAGCTTAAGTGTTTTTTTTTCCTATTAATAACTTGAAATGCAATAACAATATGATAAAAACAGCAACCGGTTTATATTTTAGGAAATAATGTCAAGAGGAGAAAATTGAGATCTTAACATTACATGTTGTATTTTCGCAAATGCTTCTTCTTTTTCCTCATGTGTTTAATTTCGCTGCACTTTTCCTCAGAGCGAAGGTTATTCAATTCTGACTGATATAAATCACAGAACACGAAGATCGGAATGTATTTGAGTAATATATATCAATCACTTGAGTTATAGCATCCAACTCGTCTTACATGTCATTATCAACTTGTTCACCCTTCCTTTCTGTAGTCAATCTTCAATTTGCGTATAAGACTTGCCATGAATTCTCTCATATCTGTGAAAGTAACAGTTCTGCTATGCGTGAGTGCAAGTACACGGTACTTTCAACATACAATAGTATTCTAATAACGATACAGTCAATCCTGGCTGTCTCCTTTTCACGCCTTCAAAAAGCAAACTCAGGCTGGTGGATGTTTTTTATTTTGTGTCATTTATTTGTGACTTATATATAAAATTCGTCCTTTTGAATAGCCAACAGTATATATGTTGATTTGTTCCTTACACAGACAAAGTCTTCATTTACGCGGGTTTAACGAAGGAGTGAAATTAGAAGACGGCTCTCATTAGATAAACATTGTAATATTGGATTATTCTTCCCATGTTTCCAGAACAAATCTCAGATTTTTCATTTACGTCAGTTATGACTCATTTACGAGAAACATTTACTACATATTGGTAATAAAATAGATTAAAGTAAACTGGAAAATCAACTCTATGACGTAATGAAATGTTTTTAGAACGAGCTACTCCAAGATAATACTGCGTTGTGATTTCAAGTCCGATTATATTTATTAAAGTGCGTTTATATAGTTTCTACGTGAATTGGCAACATCATAATTACCTCTGAATCCTAAACATATTTTCAGTTTCTAATTCCAAAGAGCGAGGGTCGATTACGTATTGTTGATTACATGTAACACCGGTATTCCTCTTCATAGAACTATTTTTCGCCAGGATGCACAATGTTATGCGTAGTAAGTTGATTATGAAATGTAGTCAGAACTCGATAACTAATGAGAACTCAGTTGAGGTGTTCCTCAAGGCAACCGGACAAATTCGGCCATTGTGTTATTGCATCATTAGCTTCAATGTGTTTATGTTGAACTGCCGTTGGTAGAAGTCGTAATTATGAGTCAATACAATTCGAGGTATCACGAAAAGATCTGTGACGATGGGTATTTCGTAAGGAATAGATTTTCATGGTAGGCTGATATAACACAAAATGTTAACCGCAACAGTTAAACATGTTTGTATATAACATATCTACCATATACTAGAATGTGCTCTATTTTTTACGATAAGTTTGTTAAAACATTTAAACGCATTGTTTTAATTCCGGGATAATGAGTAGCGAATTGGAATGTGAAATTTATTAGGAAATGGCATTTCACGGGCATAAAAAATATGCCGTGCTTCAATTGTATCGTATAAATACGTGTTTTTTTTTCATTTTACGAGGAGTTTCAATTTTGATTGACGTCAAAAGGAAATTCAAGAACTACGTAATGCAACAATGATAAAATAAATTGTATTGACATTTTCTTAGGAAATTTAAACCATTGCACAAACTCGTAAATTAAGTCGGATGTCGTTATTAAGAAAGCCACCGAGTGATTTACAAGAAATGTAATTCTGCCTCGTTTTCACGTACGTTGTCTCCATGGCAACGAAAAGGTCTGGATGAATTATTTCCTTTGATGGCGTCTATAACAAGGCAAAAACAAAATTACGCGAACATTGCAACATATTTATTGTATTGATCTGACATCATTCAATGGTAGCTGAATACTGTAATAGACATTTTTATAATCGTAAATTAATAAAAAAAACTTCTCCTAATTCCGTAAATAAAACATCATTGTACTGCTTGATTTGCGTAGGTAGTTCTTGAAAGACAATTTAAATAATGCTTGTTCACAACAAATTCAGCATACTTTTTTGGAAACACACATGTTTTTCATAAAATTCTAGACGAAATGCAATTATTTAAGTAATTCAAATACAAATGTCTTCAAGAAATTTGCCGCGTGTTATTTTAAGTCCAAAGTCTGAAGTATGTCTCTTATTTTAAGGTTTTTGTAAGGGTCATACTATCGTTAACACAATGTTGAACATGAACTTTCGTATTGAGTGGCTTAAATAACTGAAACTAAGTCTTAATCCAAGACACCGTATTTGCTTTTAAGCTTTCGAGACACACCAATAAATTTCCCTTGTGGAAAATTAACGTGTCTGTCAAATACGTAAATGTCCTGAATATAATGGACAGAAGACAACAAAAAACATTTTATAAATTCAAGTAGGCCCAGGTCGGGAAAAGTAGGCTTAACAATGTTTTGTCAATATGAATTTAGAATAACACAGAATCGACTTTTCTTATACAAGAAGATTTCAAGACCCAGCCATAATGCAGTATAGGAAAACGTATATCTTAATTCATTTGAATATTCCACCACATACTAAGTAACGATTATTCGGCGCAGCCGTACTAACATGGCTTTGCTATTTGCATATTAACGATGTGTAAACCAATCAAATTTTACGTTAACCACCAAGTCAATTTCTCTTCAACCGAACAACGCTTGTAACATTGACACGGATTGATTCCTTTTGATAAAGGGTACGTTACCTTACCGACATCCACTGAATTGCGTTGAAAATACCGATATCCATTTTGGATCTGGAGTGACCAACAATCGTACCAGCTCGGCATTTGTTTATGTTGCACAACAAATCTTAACCTTCAAATCGCGCCGACCATCTTTTTTCAAGATATTTCTTGTTTATCATTGTTTTCTGGTTCATACTGTAAAATACCAAATGTCAGCCATAAAATATATGGAAGGAGATACATACTTCTTTCAAATAGTGGTTATCTTTTACAAATGGTGTTATGGTGTATCAGATGACGACACACTTATGTAGCTCCTATACGCCCATGTTGTCAAACACGCTGTTGGAGATACGTTGACGACGACCTTCCGGATACCTCGGTTAAGG
Organism: Mactromeris polynyma; assembly: GCA_032209605.1. Taxonomy (NCBI): domain Eukaryota; kingdom Metazoa; phylum Mollusca; class Bivalvia; order Venerida; family Mactridae; genus Mactromeris; species Mactromeris polynyma. Next base: position 3,340,374 of record JASFXZ010000022.1, read on the forward strand.
TGGTAAAGTTGCCATGTGTTTTGACACGTTTATCAATATACACATTTATGGATTAAATCTATTCACTGTATAGTAAATTTGTACATGTAGAATGACTATTGATGATGTTTTACATTCCGGTAAATGCACACAACATGTACAATTTGACAGTACCAAAAGTTCAAATAGCTTCATTATTTTTCAACATTTTTACATAAGTATAGCAGTATTAGTTGGAGAACTGTATAACGATAAAACAGTGCTTTATTATATAATTTCCAAATTATCACTTAAAAGCAAATATGGCTATTTTCTGGGGTATATAACGCCTTAAGACGATTTATCGGACATTGACTGTCTCAAGGAGGAGTGATATGTTCAAACGGTCAACATGTCGTCTGCTGGCAGTACGGCTGCTGCATGTGTTAGGTTGTTAAATATTGGTTTTATTCTGGCAACATTCGATGGCATTGAGACAGGATTTGTGTTTGGAAAGAATGCAGAAGACCGGAACATTCATAGTCAGTTTTTACATTGCTTTCACTGCCAGTCATTTGCAAGCCGATAACGTTCATTTATAACTACGGGAAATTGAATGCCGATTGCCGAGCTCTCCATTTCAGCTCTGTTTTCTTTTTCTGATTTATAAAATCGGATGACGATGGCCGATCTCGACATTACAGCCCGACATTCGGTTTTCATTATGTGAATGTAGATAGCTGATGGCCGATCTCGACATTACAGCCCGACATTCGGTTTTCATTATGTGAATGTAGATAGCTGATGGCCGATCTCGACATTACAGCCCGACATTCGGTTTTCATTATGTGAATGTAGATAGCTGATGGCCGATCTCGACATTACAGCCCAACATTCGGTTTTCATTATGTGAATGTAGATAGCTGATGGCTGAACTCGACATTACAGCCCGACATTCGGTTTTCATTATGTGAACGTTGATAGCTGATGGCCGAACTCGACATTACAGCCCGACATTCGGTTTTCATTATGTGAATGTTGATAGCTGATGGTTGATCTCGACATTACAGCCCGACATTCGGTTTTCATTATGTGAATGTTGATAGTTGATGACCAAACTCGACATTACAGCCCGACATTCGGTTTTCATTACGTGAATGTTGAAACTTGATGGCCGAAGTCGACATTACAGCCCGACATTCGGTTTTCATTATGTGAATGTTGATAGCTGATGGCCGAACTCGACATTACAGCCCAACATTCGGTTTTCATTATGTGAATGTTGATAGCTGATGGCCGAACTCGACATTACAGTCCAACATTCGGTTTTCATTATGTGAATGTTGATAGCTGATGGCCGAACTCGACATTACAGCCCAACATTCGGTTTTCATTATGTGAACGTTGATAGCTGATGGCCGAACTCGACATTACAGCCCGACATTCGGTTTTCATTGTGTGAATGTTGATAGCTGATGGCCGAAGTCGACATTACAGCCCGACATTCGGTTTTCATTATGTGAATGTTGATAGCTGATGGTTGATCTCGACATTACAGCCCGACATTCGGTTTTCATTATGTGAATGTTGATAGCTGATGGCCGAAGTCGACATTACAGCCCGACATTCGGTTTTCATTATGTGAATGTTGATAGCTGATGGTTGATCTCGACATTACAGCCCGACATTCGGTTTTCATTATGTGAATGTTGATAGCTGATGGCCGAACTCGACATTGCAGCCCGACATTCGGTTTTCATTATGTGAATGTTTATAGCTGATGGCCAAACTCGACATTCCAGCCCGAAATTCGGATTTCATTATGTGAATGTTGATAGTTAATGGCCAAACTCGACATTCCAGCCCGACATTCGATTTTCATTACATGAATGTTGATAGTTGATGGCCAAACTCGACATTACAGCCCGAAATTCGGATTTCATTATGTGAATGTTGATAGCTGTTGGCCGAAGTCGACATTACAGCCCGACATTCGCTTTTCATTATGTGAACGTTGATAGCTGATGGCCGAACTCGACATTACAGCCAGACATTTGCTTTTCATTATGTGAATATTGATAGTTGATAGCCGAACTCGACATTACAGCCTGACATTCGGTTTTCATTGTGTGAATGTTGATAGCTGATGGCCGAACTCGACATTACAGCCCGACATTCGGTTTTTATAATGTAAATATGAATGCTGATAGCCGATGACCGATCCTAGAGCCAACTTCACACATTACTGAACGCAGAATGCGGATCTAGACTATTTTACATTTCAAGTGGCTATGTTAAATTGAGTCTCGATTATCTGAATTAGTAACTACCTGGTCTATGTTCATCAAAGTCGCGAGAAGCTATATTCGGAACAGAGTTAAATGTGTTCCGTATATATCTCAAATGTTAGCAGGGGAGTTATATATGGTGAAAAAAGCTCCGCAAGACGGGAGCTATAAACGGACACGTGCTCCCAAAGGAGTTATAATCGAAAGGAGCTATTTATGGTGTGACTGATCTTATTTATTGCTACGTTTAGAGTACCACCTTCTGATTGGTGAACGACACTGAATGCAGGTATAATCATACAAGGACATCGTTAGATTCCATTTTCCAATGTATTACTTGGATATATTTGTATGAGAAATCTCAATACAGCTCTCACACATCTAACAATGGATTATAACAATACCAGTAACGGATTCCAATGTGTTATCCTAATGTTCAAGAAAAACATGTTTTACTGCGAAGTATTTCCAGACGAGTTAATGATTATACACAAGTGCACATACACTCATGATGCACGTATTCTAGCAATTGTTTCACTGACCTACCGGTAATGTTCTGATTCATTTCTAGCACGTGTTTTCCTGTTGAATCGTTTCCCAGTTTGTTATATATAGTATTATGCATATGACTGAAAATATATACAAACATCACAAGATAAGCCCAGTTCTAAATAGTACACATCATTCATTTATTGATTCTTATTTGAAATATCAAAAGGGGTTGATATCTTAATTTATTTGTTGTTATATTAAACGAAAGTTACTTTTTCGGTTAAAAAATTAACGGCAAATGAGATTCGTGTTTCATGCACGTATGACGTGTACCTTTTATGACAACATTTTTATTAAAAGAAAAAATAATCCATGCAGTTTTAAATTTTATTAAAATCTCTTAAAACTGCATTGTACATGTAATAAAATAATATAGTTTGACTGGTAAAAAATGCTTTCGGAAATTTTGTTGATTGGTTTTTCCTTTTAACAGATAAAATGAATAAACGATATATATCATTAGAAGCTAATTACATATGGCGTGTAGTAAATCGGGATGCCGTTCTGAATAGAATAATATGGAACGCCGGTCTTGTCTTTTGTCATGAAAATCTATCATTATGTTTGTTATAGAATTATGTACCGAGTTCTTTACATATTGCGCAAACATATTTGTGTTAAATCCGTATATCGTTATATGTTGTGTTTTGTATACTATATTAAGATATTATTGTTATATTGCGTAGATACATCTTTATATCATGCAAACATCTGATTTCTTTATGTGCACACATTACTATGTTATGTGCATATTTTGTGTCCGTTAGATATAATATCGTGTCATATATGTTGTACTTCCTTATTTGTATGATGTACAATTATGCGAATAAGGCTTGTAGCGATATTCTGTAGATTTATATTTACATCTAGTGTTTATAATGTTGCAATATGAGCTTTTCCGTGATTTTTACCACGGTTATTTTCTTCAACACGCAGCGGTGTCTGGTATTTCAATCATAAAAACTGATGAAGTTAGCATGGTGTTGGTCATATTTTATTCATACCCAAATCACACCCTAGCTGTCCATGTTAGAAGCTGGGGGCTGAGAACCTTATTTAGGACCTTATATTACGGGCCGACCAGACATTGGGCTACTCGGCAGGGGGTCTGAGTAACCCCATTCCCATTTATAATTATTAAAAAGTCTGATTGAGACCAGTAAATTAGAATTGTTTGGGTCATGAAATGTAAGTGGAATGAATCTTGAGTTGGGTTTTTGACAAATGGCTAATTTTGATGTTGTTAACTTAGTGCACTTGAGTTTAAGGGAATGTGTCATTAAACAGGAAATCAGATTCGTGTGTCAGCTAAGCACAGTCGTCTAACTATAGTTTTTTATTATTTATTTGCTCCCCCCCCCCCCTTCCCAATTTATAGACTGAAGCAGTGTGTTTACTCAATATCGCACGTGCGCTTGCATTTTCCGGGGACGGGGTAGAATATCACCCCACTGAAATATCCACTTCATCATAATAAAGTTACCACAACATTACGAAGTTTGCACAATAAGTAATACATCATCACAGAATATAAAGTTCACAGTAATGACAAAATGAAATAAAAATCATCGACACAATATAATAAAAGAAGCACACAATGTAAAGATAAACCCACATGATGAAAATAATATATGACACAATATAATATATAACGGAAGCAATATAGCAAAGTATGACCATACTATAATAAAGGATGCACAAAATGTCATAAGTTGTCTACATGATATCTACATAATATAAACAAAACATGTCGTAATATAAGTTCAAAAACACAACATGAATATATGGACATAACAACAATATATTTGCACAACATGTAGTAATAAAACAAACCTAATTATACAAGTCTATGACTACAAAATCAGTGCCGGCGTTCCATAGAATAACGTGACCACGTGAACCAATCACGTGCCTGTTTATCTTCGAGTATTACGACCTTTATACCAAGTAAGTACCTTCTTAACACAATAACAAGTTGGTAATTATATCATTAAACATGAACTCAACTTTAGTTCTCTACAAGAGATGTAGCCTGGTAAAGCGAACTTCATACGTTTTTCCTTTAATTGACAAAACTTGTTTACGTCGTCAAATGATCAGGATAATGGAGAAATAGAAATTGCGCGAGATCATTTATTTACACTCAATCAATAAACTAAGATATCTATTGTAGCAATGTAGTCAACACCTCATTGTGTAACATCACTCAAAGCACGTTACCACATTTCTAATTATTAATTATCCCTTACAACAACATGTAGCCGTAATGAGGAACCCATTCAGACCCATTATTGGACAGAAAAAATATTTATATTTTATGAGATTACATGCGGAAGATTCACATCATTTTGTTTTGCTTAGAAAGGTGGTTGTCAATAATGCTCATGAAAAATTATTGTTAGACGGAGATATAACTAGATTTTAAACCGACCGTAAGACCAGTAGTCAAACCGAGAGGCCCGACCGACTGACCCGACCCGAAAGTTTGAACAACCTGCTCGGCCAACTGACTGATAAAGCGTTCAACAACTTATGTTATCAAAGACAGGTAGGCCTATTGATGTAATTGGGCATGTCTTAAAACATAATAAAAACAAAACATCTAGTACGTGTTGAGGTAACTCAGGGCATATAACTTATATGTTTTCCAGCCTAATGCCACTGGGAACCAACTTCGCCAGAATCTTCATCTGTTTTAAGACATTTCCGCAGCTTTTTGGATGCTATTTTCAGCGTGTAATAAAAATAAACATAATGACCTATATAACTGATCTAGGTCAAGTGGTTAAAACAACAGAACTGCTTATTCCAAGTTACAGTAATTCGAAATATGTTTGTGATTAACCCAATAACACCAGCGGTATCAAGAATAAAACGCTAAAAACGCAGCACTTATAATTATTTCAGACATCTTTCAGGGCACGACATGATAGTGGATACTTACACTCAAATCTTAAAGATTACTCTTATGATTCAGATCAGGACTCATTGTTAATGAAAATGTATAGTAATCTTCAATGAGTGCTGAATATTTCTAATAGTTTTGGCCCATTTTCTTCGGGATGTGTGTGTAAAAACAAGTTGTGGGTGTAATTATTAAGTCTGATAGTGGAATGTGGCACTAAAACTCATTAATTACTCCCATATCTCGCATTCACTTTTAAATCTCAGTGGAAATGGGTCACAGAGAATATTAAGCGACCATTTAAAATGTTCATGCATTTTTCACACTCAAAATCCACCATCAGACTCACAAGAGTAAATTGTGTGATTGCAAATTTGAGTACCGAGTGAAGGTATCCGTTATAATTTTGGGTAAAAAAAAGGTTTATAAGGCGTCAATAAATTTTGGATCAGATGAATTCGAATAAACGCGGTCGAACTGTAAATACATTTAAACTTAAAGAGCTAACTGTAGTTTCGAGCATATGGTTTCTAAAAAGCTGAAGATTATATACATATTCAATCAATTTTGAATGAAGTCAGCCACGGTACATATGTTTATGAACTGAACTGCAGATTTTTTTTTCGGCGTAGCTGTATGATTTTGACCTACATTTTTGAACAACCAAATGTTGTCCTCGAAGCGGGCTTTTTAAAATCTGACCAATCATGTTTCCACCCCAGAGGCACCAAACGAGGTTTTCGTTAACCCAAGAGGCACCGAACGGGATAGTAAATATGTTTAAGCAGGTACATTAAATGACTCTGATAAGACAGGTCCATGATTATAGTATACATGTATATAGATCAGAGATAATTTTTTGTAAGGATTTATTTTCAACATGTTGCAAAAAACATTATTTCATTTAACATATCGGAAAACATCATTCTATCTACGCCGTTTATCTTTTTTAAAGATATTTCTTGGTACCTTCCTTATGTTATGTTCAACGTATCAGAGTACATAATGGTAACTTGATGACGATACTCTGAATGTCAAACGGTGAGCTGCCTCGTTTGTCCGGAATATAAGATAAATACCATGTCAATTAATGCAATCAAATCGTGCGCTCTGACGTCACTGCAAAGTTCTTCCGGGTTCTAGTTGTCCAATTACGATCAAAGCTTAAGAATGAAAGATGATCTAAGATTGATTAAAGGTAATTCATGAGACCGAGAATAACGGTTGAATGTCATGCTAGTGGTTACATCCACTTTATAACATCGTGTGCAAACACTAGAGTGTAATCTCTCAGGTTACAAAAACCATGATTACAAATATAAAAAAAGTTTCTTGTAAGGGAAAAATTGAAGAGTCAACAGAGACAATTGATCCATTTAAAATTCGTCATTTGTCTTGGAACCACCTCTGATTCATGGAGCGATATGCTTAGTTGCTTGCGGAAGGACATATAAGTACAGGTTGGTAAAAAGGGGACAATGATTAACTGACTGCCGTACGTAATAGAAAAACGGTTAAAAACGGAGTAAAAGACCCATCAAACGCAACTACAAAGGATTAATAACCTTCGGAGTTATATATGCTATAGAGGTTTGCATTAACTGATGTAGACAAGCATCTCGATAAAAGGAGTGAAATTCAGATTTATTTACAAAAATCCTTACGCCGTAAAATTCGCCATCAACCTTCTTGTCGTTCGGCCACGACATGATTTACCTCTATTCTAGTATGCACAAATTTACTTCGCCTCACTTGTGATGAAATCATCATTCTGATATAAATCACTTTTGATTGTGTTTGCTAGAAGACAAGTACAACGACTTGATGAAACGATCGACACATTATCTACTAACTACCAGTTTTCCTTCATTACTCTCGAGAAAAAAGGAAACGGGTTCTTCTTCTTCTCGTTAAGGTACCGCACACTCTTAGAATGTATGTTCTTAGTAAGCAATAGTTTTCCCCATTAAAATGTTATAAACATTTAATATTAACATTAAACTATTATTAACAATAATCACAATTATATACATTGTATGTACAATAATATACATTATCATTGAGCGTTATTCTTGTCTCACCATTATCGCAGTAATATGTTTGTCTAATATTAGTCGTAAGTTGAGCTTGTTGGGTATATAAATAAAAAAAAAGATAAAACGCTTTTCCTGGAATTATTTGACTTCCCCTCGTATGTGTCGTTCTAAAGACGTAATGTTAAGTTATATTCCAGAAAAAACTATGAGAACGTATAAGGTCGATGACCTTTAGAAGATATGTGTACACACCAAAGTGAATATCAAAATTCCAGATACCGGTAGAGGCTTCTGGGTGTGGAACACTAGATCATTTTCATTATGATATAAAACAAGTGAAGGATTTATAAAGTATGAATATATCAGACATATTGGCAATAAAACCCGGAGATGTAACTGAGCAAAACAATATTGTTACGACTGACGACGTTATAAGGTACAGACACATTGCTTAGATCACTTGACTCGGCGGAAAAACGATATTTATTGTAGTTTATGACTACAATTGTATGTTGTTTTATTGATCTACCTTGTTAATTACAAAAAGCCATGCTGCATATTTTCCTGGAAATAATCGACTTTATCATATCGTATACTCTTAGTTGTTTTGAAAGTTCAATGCGCTTAGCACTTACTTTTGACAGTTTGAATGCAGTAGGCCTACAGTTATAAACCCTCGCCATAGAAACAAAGAGCGACCTAATATATTCATACAGAGAATGGAACATGACTTGTATTATGGTCGATGTATGGAAAACTGATTCAGCACTTTCCTGATTAATTGCTTCTCATTTTCAGATTGAAAGCTGGGATTTCATTTTCATCTTTTGAAGCCATGACAAATTCATTATGCAACTATTGAGCATCTATTTAAAGACCCATTATTTAGAAAATTATTATATAGAAAATTGAAATAACACCATATCATATAACGGAAATGCACAACTGATTTACGACCCTAGAGCCACCAGCGACCAACCATACGTCGGTTATGTTCAAAACACCATAAAATGATATTTTCCACTGGATTAGCTGCTTCCAAGAATATACCTTTTTAATATTCAGTATAGTTCCAATTTCTAAACCATTGAAGAGGTCTGATGGAAACGCGTAATCTCCCGACTTATTATACCTGAACATATTAAAACATCTTCATCTAAAGTAGAATGTATCTATGGAAGAAATAAGGACAATCTTACGTCAATATTTACATGCGTATGATGCAATAACATTGGATGTCAGACACGACACAAAATGTTTACGTTTTTGGTATTACAGATGGCATAAAGTCAAGTCTAAAAACATCGCCGATATAACTGCCATCTTCACATGAAAACATCGCCGATATAACTGCTATCTTCACATGAAAACATCGCCGATATAACTGCCATCTTCACATGAAAACATCGCCGATATAACTGCCATCTTCACATGAAAACATCGCCGATATAACTGCCATCTTCACATGAAAACATCGCCGATATAACTGCCATCTTCACATGAAAACATCGCCGATATAACTGCCATCTTCACATGAAAACATCGCCGATATAACTGCCATCTTCACATGAAAACATCGCCGATATAACTGCCATCTTCACATGAAATCATCGCCGATATAACTGTCATCTTCACATGAAAACATCGCCGATATAACTGCCATCTTCACATGAAATCAACTAAAACAATACCAAAATAAACACGAGTGGTGGAAATTTGACGCACATACGCAGACAAGTTAAACACAACATCGGAGACTAAAACATGAGACAAAACGTATTGAATTCATGTCATATATTGATACACATGTAATGTAATGTTCTGTTGTGTTTAATAAGATGAACCGAGTTACTTAAATGAATGAGTTTCGTCAAAAGTTTCATATGTTTGACAGTATCAGCTCAACATATCAATGATCGCCAAGAGATACGAATGTATGTAAAACGTAAGCAATAAATATATTATTATCAGTTTGTTTAGTTTCTCACCTGCTATTTATTTCAAACCGGATTGCCTCTGTTACCTAACGTAACGTTGCATGAGGGCAGACAAGACATTAGAGCCATAGCTTTATCTTTTAACTGGCTTTCACGCTTTAAATAGTTAGGAATTATACCTGTTGTTCGTATTTCCATGATCATTCTTTCTGGATAATGGCAGCGTTGCCGTCTAACCGGACTATACAATTTATTTCATGTCAAAGCGTTGAAGAACTGAGAATATTATTGAGGTATTGGTGTTTCTAAGCCAAACTGTGGAAGATGTTACAATAACAACATATCACAGAGCAAACAAAAACACATTGCTGATTGAACATGAACTGTACACGATAGTATCAAATAAATGCTAGCTCGAAATTGCCATAATGTGCCAATGGAACACATTGTGCTATAATTATATTGAGAAAAACGCTTAGGACGACAACGCAATAATGATTTTGTGTTAAGCGATTGTAACGGTTGTCAAATACTGAGTCGCAGTTGATTGTTGAATAAGACACAAGGGGACAACCTGACAGCTAGTTCTTGTTGGTACCTGGTTGGGTAGAGCAACTGATTTTTCACAATCCTGCTTGAGAAATCGCCCCGGACGAATTTCAGGTGAGGACGGAGGCAAGTTATAGTCAGTGATAGTTAAAGCAATATTATGCTCATTTTTCGTTCATTTGTTTACCTTAACAAACATGAAAAATATATTTCCTGTAGTTAAAACATCAATAGACATGCATTAACAAAGAATGAACTCATAATGTTTGTACATAATAATATTCAAATATACTTCCAGGGTTTTAACAATCTGGCTATTTTACAAGTTTTGTCTGTAAGTAATATGGTAAAAACAGATATTTTCAATCGGTTATACATTGCAATGGTTCTTATAAGAGATGTTTTAGCCAATGTAACAACAATACTGGATGAAGTGAATTCAAACATTTTATGTTCAGATACATCTTTAATAGATCTATTTAACCAAAGAATATTACGAATTTCCATTACCCAATGAAATATACTCCCTGGTTTAGAATAGTAAAGGTAAGAACATTTACACTTTCAACATGGTGATACAATAATACAAGTATGAAATGACATACACAAGTTCAGCAATATTAACTAATTAGAAGCTGTACATACAATCTAATTATAAACACATTTTATTCATGACAAGTTGATATAAACAAGTATTGTTGTCATTTGTAAATTTGTGCTTGTTCTGTATTTCAGTCAATAGAATGATTCACATTTTCCCGAGGTTTTAGAGAGGAAAAGTTACAACACTTCATTAAGCCGTTTCCTCAGTTGGTAAGCTTGCACAGGTAAACCGATCGGCTAAAAATAAAAGAAAAAATATGTCGGTTATCTTCATGGGTATACATAACCTAAGGTTGTGGGGTGCAGTAGTATGTCATTGTTAGACGAGTGACTATGTGTGTTTTGGTATTGTGGTTAAACTATTTTTGAAAGTATACACGACTAACAGACGCCTTTGGACGTATTCTGCCGAGACATTTACAAAGTTCCGATGATTCATCTGAATGATACGTCATGATTCTTGTAAATCATTCACTGATGGTTTCGCAGTTTCTGTGCCCAAATTATTAGTAACGCTGACAGACTCAAGTCGTTATTTAGTTTTTCCAAGAGCAGTTCTTGAACGAGATTCGTTTTTTATTACTTTTTCTTGTCTGCTTCTTCCTTTTGTTTTTGTCACAGTCTGAATATTTTATACAGTTCAGTGCGTAAATCATTAATTTTGTTTCAAGTATGTCTGTATAACTACAGCGTTGTAATCGGAATGTAAGTGTTCAAAGTTATAGGGTACCCAGTGCAGAATCGCGTCAGCTAGGTTATTATTCAGAAAGTATCGTCCTCAAGTCCCATTTACAATATAAAAAATGAAGCAAATTTATGTCTAGGAAAGTAATTTCCTCGTAAGCATATCAGTCAGTAGCAAAGAAAATCGTTCTAAAAGACAAGCATAAAATGCATAAGATATAGTTATGTCTGTATTGAAACAGAGTCCGCTTGGCTAGATCAGTTGGTAGATCCGGGTTAGATTACCGGTTTAGGCAAGTTATTGTATTCAGTGACATTTGCTACGGTCTTGCCATCCACACGTTGAAAAGTATTTAGTTACTTGCGGAAGAGCAGAGAGAGAATAAGTTGCTACAGAGAACGCCTAATATAAGCTCGTACTGGCTGATGATTAATTCCAGGAAAACTGGTAAGGTCAACTGGCCGCCGTATATGACTGCAAAATTGTTGAGAAACGATGAACAACCCGATGAAAACAAACATCCCACAACAGACTATGTAGTATATATACCAATAATCATTTCCTCTACCGCACAAGACTGTAAGCGTGAAATAAAATTCCAGATTATTTTCGCAGTAACGATTCATTTTGTCTGCCATACATTAGTTAATTACCAACGTGTTCATTTACACAAACCCTGTGAAGTACGCTAAATGATCCTAAAGACGATTAAAGTGGTTACATAGTGGATTGTACAAGCCACACTCAATCAATGATGCTTAACAAGAACAAATTCAATCACGATATATCATGGACACGACCGTTAATAAGCTTGTTGTCATCTATCGTCATATCATCGTATCTGAAAAGGTTGTATACAAAAAAATCAATTGCGATACAGTAACCGGTGATATATTTACGGATAATAAAATCATTGACATTTCACGATTTTTTTTTATACTTTCTGCTTTGTTAATAACAATATAACGAATAATTTGATCGGTCTTAATGAAACAAAATCCATACAGGTTATTCTCTGACTTGACCATTAGAACCGAATTAAATTTTCATATAGTTGCCTTAGATTTACATTTACGTGTATTAAAGATTATTGTTCATGTTCAGCGGTACTCCCATACAACACTGAAATTTCAATAAATGGTTTTACATCATATGCATAATAGGAGACCATTTCAATAAGTAAATTCAAAATAAAATCAGTAGTAGTGTAAAAGACAATGTGTCTGACAAGTATGTCGTGGGTTCGAACCGCGGTCTCTTCATAATGGCTTCAGCTCATAAGTTACAATTACTGCTTCATTACAGAGAAAGAGAGGTAAATACGGTGGCCTTCCCTGATCTGCATATGTTCACTTTCGTCGCAATCGAGCTAATTTTCTTATTTACACTGTTCGTTTAATTAGTATGTTGATAGGATCAGTGTGAGGTTTGATGCACCCTTCCAGATATATCTGGCTCACCTGAACCTATTTTTTAAATGGGTTTCGTACAGTTTTGTTGTTGCATAGTCTAAAACATAATTAATGAGAACTATTGCCATGTATAACCGTTTAAAACAATCGTGTTTAATCATATTATTAACAGACCAAACTAGTAAATAAACACCCGCTTGTTTTTTTTAAATTTTATGATTATACAAACGTCTTTTTTGACACTGAAATACAAAGAAAAACGTTATAAATGTATTCTGTGATAATGCACATTTTTTGAAGTTTTAACTAGATAAAGTATATTCTTCATGTTTGTTTAGGTAAACAAAGCATAATATATTATTAAGCCATGTTTAAACCCCAAGTTGAGTTTTTGCCATTGACGGTTCCAGCATTCGTTCTCCTTCATGCTCACATGTATGTCTGTGTCACTGTTATATGTCTGTGTCACTGTTGTATGTCTGTGTCACTGTTGTATGTCTGTGTCACTGTTGTATGTCTGTGCCACTTTTGTAGTTTTTTTTATTTGTTATCCGCATTATTTTGTTAAAATCGAAGGTGTCCAAGAACTGTTTGGACATACCGACTGTCCTCGTATATGTTAGTTGTCATGTCTCCATGCGTTTTATGGAGAGTGTTACCCTTTGCGTGTGGCATTTCCTGCTCGACTTATTCATATACATTTACAAAATACAACTGCCATCATGTTGATAACGTTGAATGGCATATTACTGAAGTTTCCCCATTTATTGTCTCGATATATTATTGACAAAACACATCCGAACGTCTGCGTTTTAATCTTCGCTCCAGAGGACACGAACGTCTTACAGCTTGGCAACTATCGCCGACAGACAATCTAAATAAGTTGCTAAATTAAATAAACCGAACGCCAAATAACAAGTTGAACATTTATCCAAATAGTTTACTATATTTAGACACTATATGTCGTCACCAACTAGACAAGACTATTGACCATGATTTGTCCGGGAATAGATGGAATCCATTTGGAAGACAAATATGTTTTCATTAGAAATAACGATTGTATAGAAGTACCACACAAATGCTCGTTTGCGATGTTTTAGTATCTGTTATAACTATGTTCTAACAATATACCCTCAAAGTTTTATAAGAAATGTTTCAAAGAGCGTCCCATGTATTTGACAATACAAAAGTAAATAGCGTACGTGTAAACAGATCATCATGTATTTGTACAAGTATTTACAAACAATGTTTTGTAGTGCATAATATCATTACCATTAATTCATATTTTCATTAAAAAATGCAGTGCAAATATGTTTTCCTTCTTTCCAACATCAAGATCTATTCTAAAAGGACATAAATTTCAAATGTTAGCTGTGTTTCACCGTCAGGTTTTAGGCAGTCTAGACTCGGATATGTACACCATTACCTCAATGTAAGGCGAGAATATAACAACTGATCTATGATTTTATATCTCATTCTCCTGAAGGAACAGACAACTCCGTAAGGCGAGAATATAACAACTGATCTATGATTTTATATCTCATTCTCCTGAAGGAACAGACAACTCCGTAAGGCGAGAATATAACAACTGATCTATGATTTTATATCTCATTCTCCTGAAGGAATAGACAACTCCAAAATGTATCCATCTACTAGTAATTGCTTCAATGGCCCACTCGGTAAACTCAATAGGAGTATTAAAACTGTCAATGGATAACTTTGCAGTTATTATTCCCGCAAGAATCCTGCTTTTCTGAACGATGAATAAGTGAAATGTTTTCAGAAAACCGAAACGCATTTTCCTTGATCACAGCTGTTGCCATAAAGTCAGAATATTTTTAAACTGCACCCGAAAAGCCTGTATAGATACTTGATAACCAGGTTGTCTATATAAACCTAATGTGCGAATTATTTAACTAAAACAGGGTTTTGGAAAGGTTGAAAATAAAGCGAAGAGGTTCAATGAAGGTTTCACACTAAACAAACGTCTTGGCCTGTTTATATATATCTCTAAAATATCAAATAATAATCCCAAAATCGCCGAACCGCAAATGGTATATCAGTATTTGTTATACTATTTGTAGCATTAAATGACACGATGCAATGTTTTTTCAGCCTCTTAAGTTGCACCAGTCACTATGAACGACAAAATGGACAGGTGTTGCATAGTTGGTCGCATTTACAGTTGGCATTTTCCTTTTTGGCAGCAAGTATTTTATTTAACTTGTCATAACAAAATATAACCGTAATGGTAGGGTGTCCTTAATTTGTTTTTTCGGCAGATACTAGATAGTCAAAATAACCATTAAACGATTGGAGTCAATATGGACACACTCATTTATATGTGCAATCAATGACTATTTCTATTATAAACCCATATTTTCGCTTGTGTCTTTTTTCATTTCCTCACGTTTTTCTTTCGCAACAGTTTTCCATTGATAGATTGGCAGTTAATATTAGCAAATATCACACAGAAAACGACAAGACTTATCGAATATAGCTGAGTAATATATATTAATTACTTGCGTTATATAATCAACTTCATCTTAATTGCTGTACTTGTTAACCTTCTGTTCTGCAGTTTTTCTTCAATTTGTGTTGATTAAACGAATTAGTTTGTTTCTATACAGATAAAGATTCTGCTACATTTCTGGTAAGAGTGTGCATCTGTACACGAGACCTTCATCACACAGTAAGATACGAGAGAAGATCATGCAAAGCACAACTGTAGTCAGAAAAAGGTTTAGCAAAATATTATTGTATATAAGTATTTTAAGGTTATCTGAAGAGAAAATAAAAACAAAAGTGATGTAAATGTAATATTAATAACACACAAGGAATTGTTGGTGTAAAGCATTCTTGTTTGATAATGCGGCAAGTATTGAACATGTAAAAATGTTGTCTTAGAATTACATAGTCATATACATTAATGATGTAAATAAAAACACAAGGCAAAATCCTTTCTTTGAAAAAAAATGTTACAAACAGCTTTTGTGTATAGACTTCTTCAGAAAACGGGGATTCTAGATAAGGGTGGTAAAAGACATTTGTTTAGAAACTTCTACATTATCCAAAATATTACCATATTTAATTTATTTATTAACGAGCTCGTTCAGACCCATCTATTTTTAGAAGACTCTATATATTAATTTCCTATCTTGTCGACCGGTCAGTTTAACCGAGTTTCTCGTGCGTTTGTTTACACTCACAGTCTGTCGATGTTCAAGATTGCATCCGACAGATACATGTAAAATGACGTCTCATCACTTGATAATAGTTTTATATCGTTGCTGTTGTTCTTGCGTAAGATGCAATCACTGCTGGTGCTCTGATGAATATTGCTAAGGAACAGTCACGGGGGCATATCTGTAATACACGGAAATTGCTAAAAGATAAAAAAATGACGTATTAGTACACAACATATGATGGCTTTAATATGTGTCTTTCAAATACTGCACAGAAATAACTGATAACCACAAAGCGTCAAATTATTTATTTTTCAAGAGTGTGTTACAATATTTGCGGAAGAAATAAATAAACATACTCACTCATAGGGCCTTTAATAGTTGTGAATATTTTACAGATATGTTCTCAAATTAAAAGGGACACAGAAATTGGGTCATATCTCCTTATGGTGACCTTGTCACAAACATGCGAAGAAAACCCGAGTTAGGAATCATGTTAAGTAGGCAATACAAACCCCCGTGGATAAAGCTTATTAGCGCTATGTCGTTTATTGCTGCCATAAAACACTTCGCTTCCATAGACAAGACAATGATGTATGTGGTAAATCCCTCCTACATACATCGTTATTTACGGTGGTTAAATAATGGAGTGAGGAAATTAGGTCGACGACTCTCATTTCGTCGATGAATTTTCCTAGCTACGATAATATTTTTTCTTCAAAGGTTTCCAGAAAAAAATCAGATTTTATCTGACGTCAGTAATGTCTCATTTAAGAGAATAGTGTATTACGTGTTGACGATAAAATAGATTAATGTAAACTGGAAAGTAAACTATTATGCCCCGTGACGTAATTATATGTACGTAGAACGTGTTTGTTCTACACAAATTACAAAGTTATGATAACAATGTGAGTGTGCATATATTTATAATTGATGTGTTTATATTGTTTCCAACTTGGCCACACATTCATCTTATTCTATACTCCCCTTAATTGTTGATATGTCCTCTAAAATCCTAACATACTTCTCATACATCTAATTTAA
Organism: Mactromeris polynyma; assembly: GCA_032209605.1. Classification (NCBI taxonomy): domain Eukaryota; kingdom Metazoa; phylum Mollusca; class Bivalvia; order Venerida; family Mactridae; genus Mactromeris; species Mactromeris polynyma. Next base: position 3,357,528 of record JASFXZ010000022.1, read on the forward strand.
AGTTTGATGGTTGATTATGCACTAGACTACACCATTACCACGCGTCTTATAACTCCTTTTCATAATGATGTCAAAGTATTATGGACGCATCGTTGTTAGTGACGTCTCCATCTTTAGAAGATGACGAAAAAGTTAGTATTGATTGGTAGTCAGAACAGTAGACACGACATTCAGTCCCGTTGAATCATTTACTTGTTAAACTGCTGCACAATAACGAGCGTCGACATTCAGGATAAGAACTAAGTTAAGTATAGTTATTTTGTGGATATCTTGTCTATAGACACATTAATTACAGTGTCGGTGTAGTCAAACTTTACCAAATACCAGTATGTGGTCTATATTTGACAGTTTGAAACAGTTTCAAACACATTGTCAATTGATATCAAGTCAAGAAAAAAATAAGCGGTCGCTATTTAGGAAGCATTTGTGTACTTGGAATGTACTTTGAAGAAGCAAGTCGCGGGTAGTTAACTGTACTGGAAGTTTATCTATCGTTATCGTATTAATACTAGTATATGGAATGATAATAGTAAAAACCCAAACTTTCTGTCAGTACTTTAAATTCATTACTCATTTTACTAGATGAGTTTCCATAGTGATTGACGTCAAAGGGAAATTCAAGGCGAGCAGACTGCAACCAAAGATTGAATAAAATGAATTGACATGTTCTTGGGAAATTTAAACCATTCCACAAACTCGTAAATAATGTCGCAAGTCGTTATCAAGGAAACCAGCGAGTCACGTATTTCGTCTCCATGGCAACGAAAAGGTTTGGATGAAATAATACCCGGTATAGCGTCTATAACAGTACCGAACGGAATTACGCAAAATGTATGAAATATTAATAATATTCCGACATTATTCTTTGGACACTAAATACCATTAATTACATTTTATCAATCGGAAAATAAATTTCAGAATGGCCCTTATTCCGACAATAATAACTAAAGATTGTATTATTTGGTAGGCGTATGTCAGCCATTACATTATATAAGTTATGCCTCTTCAAAGTGAATGTGTTTGGAAGGGTCACTTTTTAAAGTATTTGATTAAGGGAAAATGTTTTAGTCATAAAAAATCCATACGTCTGTCTAAAAAATTGTTGTTTTTTATTTAATCCGAAGTCTGAAGTTGATCTCTTATTACATTACAAGGTTTTATGTAAGGGTCTAATGGTTGTTAGAATAATGTCGAACGGAAACTTGCGTTAATTAAATGGCAAAAAATAACTAAAGTAATGTCTTAAACCAGTACACCGGATTTGCATTAAAAGCTTTCGAGACACTCTTACGACTACTCGATGTAGAAACGTAATGCGTCTGACAAATATGTAGACATCTTATGCATAATGGACAAAAGACGTCAAATACCATTATATAAAACCAAGAATGAACCGACAGTCGGGAATATGGAAAAAGGGTCAAAATAAGTAGGTTTAAGCTTTGTATCATAAGAAACTAAGAACCACGTAGAATGAAATTCCTGTTAAAAGGATATTGAAGACCGAGTCACAATTCACAACGCCGAAAATGTCGGAAACTATTCTAAAAAAGTGGAAATGTGAATCACAAATCAGAACGTCCCTTGGCATAACTTAGCAAAAGAGATAAGGAACACATTAGGGAGGGTCAACAAACGGACCGGGGGGCACACTCAGGGAGGGGACAAAAAGCAACACCTAAATGAAAAAGACGAGGAATCCAAAACACAGCATCCTCAAGGAACTAAAAAACATTAGAGTATTATGACACTGCACTAGTCGACAGAGCATCAATACAACATCATCACAAAAGTACAAGTGATAACAACAACAAAAGAACCAGACAGCACAACAATTGTGTCTTATGTGAGGTGTCTGTGGTTGTTTTATTTTCAGATCATCGTAACTTTTGTAGCTTTTGATGATCTCATTTATCATTTTAATTTGTTGTATGTTTGAACATGTATAGATATTTTCTAATATTGATTTCTTACAGTGTTGTTGTTTGAAGACCACATTGTAGAAAAGGTAACACCTGCGGCTGATTGTGATATATTCAAGAAATTAAGATATAATTAATAATAATTAAAACGAAGACATTTGATGGCATACATCCTTGGAATTGTCAGTATAAATAATGGGGCTTTAACCAGTTTAATGGTATGTCAACCTCGCGTTTAACCTCCGTTCTACCAACATTCTAATGTCTACAGAAAATACATATTGAACGAGCTGTTAGATTCTAACCGACTCGATAGAAGTCCTACTGCACAAATTACAGACACAAAGTACAAACATGCAAACGAGAAACAGGTAAAGCAACAAACACGCAATACACCACATCGCGTGAGAAAATAAATTTCTATGACATGACACATTACTGGCAATGTTGAGGAATGTAATGACTTATATCTGATAAGTCGTGTATACCCAAAGTTTATATAATAGCAAAGACATTAATATGAAAATAGTAGACGAAAGTCGATCTCATATTGCCGTACAAATCATGATCAATAAGTTGGACATCTGGCAATAAATAATTCGTATCCGGCGGTAAGTGAGACAAGAGATGTAAATGTTTCAGAAATTAGTTGATTCAAAATCAAGGACAATGTAGTTTTCATTTTATCAGGTTTAATTTAAAACATTGAATACCATTGCATATTTCGCCAAATAATTATATACAATTACTTCTCATCTCAATAATTTTAATATTACCTGGTTAGGACAGCTTATCGAGCCTCGAATGTGCACAAGTCGAGTGCTATGTTCGAACGGTCGTGTCGTCTGCTGAAAGTAAAGCTGGCACATGTATAAAGTTGTCAAATAATCATGACAGTAACGCGTATAACATTAAATGTGCCCGTGTACAAGAAATGACGTGTGTAGCTTAAGTTTATCCGGAGGTCAACGGAAAAGTTCGATTTTGGTATTTAGTTTTTCATTATTTTCCCTTAAGTTTCTCAAGCATTTGTGACAATGACAACATTTGTATAATAATTTAAAACGTACATCTTTCTGATAAAACTGCATTTGTAATACCACATTTTGTCTTACATAAATAGGTTCGTATAATATCAAATGTCCTCATTGTACAGTCAACACGCAGATACATAATGTGTTCCGTTGTATTGAAGCCTGGTATAAAGCAATTAATTTCCAGACTATTTAATGGTTATACAAAAGTGCAAACGCATTCAACATGCACACATTCTTGCATCAAATTCGTGCTAGCGATAACTTTCCAGCTCATGTTTTTCTCTAAAATGCATTTGCCAGATTGAGGTATACATATGACTGATTGAACAGATCTACAAAAATCACAAGATAAGACCTGTTCTGTTAAAATATCATTCGTTTAATCAACATCATTAGATATAACAAAGGGACTGTTTTCCAGAACATCGTCTTTCTGAAAACTTTAGCAAAGTAACATCAAATAAGATTTTGATCCATTGTGTTTCTTGCAGAAAATAGAAATACGGTAATCAGTATTAGTTCATGTTTACAAATCACACGCTTATTTCTCACAATATTATATTTAAAGAAAAACCAACAGTTCAGTTAAGTCGGTTTTGAAATACTACGGCTAATTATAACGTTATAAATTTTGACTAAAGATAATGTACCTAGTCATCTGTCCGCCACCTCTGAACTCTGCCATACGTGGAGACGTTGTCAGCTGCTTGTGGAGGAGCAGGTTAGTACTGGTTGGTAACCCAGGATCACTGGCTAAACTGGTTGGTAACCCAGGAGCACTGGTTATGCTGGTTGGTAACCCAGGAGCACTAGTTATGCTGGTTGGTAACCCAGGAGCACTGGTTATGCTGGTTGGTAACCCAGGAGCACTGGTTATGCTGGTTGGTAACCCAGGAGCACTGTTTATACTGGTTGGTAACCCAGGAGCACAGGTTATACTTGTTGGTAACCCAGGAGCACTGGTTATACTGGTTGGTAACACAGGAGCACTGGTTATACTGGTTGGTAACCCAGGAGCACTGGTTATACTGGTTGGTAACCCAGGATCACTGGCTATACTGGTTGGTAACCCAGGATCACTGGCTATACTGGTTGGTAACCCAGGATCACTGGCTATACTGGTTGGTAACACAGGAGCACTTGTTATACTGGTTGGTAACCCAGGATCACTGGCTATACTGGTTGGTAACCAAGGACCATTGTTTATACTGGTTGGTAACCCAGGAGCACAGGTTATACTTGTTGGTAACCCAGGAGCACTGGTTATACTGGTTGGTAACACAGGAGCACTGGTTATACTGGTTGGTATCCCTGGAGTACTGGTTAGTACTAGTTGGTAACCCAGGAGCACTGGTTAGTACTGGTTGGTAACCCAGGAGCACAGGTTATACTAATTGGTAACCCAGGAGCATTGGTTATACTAGTTGGTAACCAAGGAACACTGGTTATACTAGTTGGTAACCAAGGAGCACTGGTTATACTAGTTGGTAACCAAGGAGCACTGGTTATACTAGTTGGTAACCAAGAAGCACTAGTTATACTAGTTGGTAACCAATGAGCACTGGTTATACTAGTTGGTAAGCCAGGAGCACTGGTTATACTAGTTGGTAACCCAGGAGCACTGGTTAGGACAATTGACTGCCGTACAAAACCGAAGTACTGTGGAGAAACGGCATAAAACCCGAACAAACAAACAAATTAAAAACATATTAATTTCGTAATTGAATTATGGGCACACGCTAATTTTTCGACGTGTTGTGTTCCCGTTCGTAAAAATATTTTTACACATCGCATAAAAAAAATTAATCTGTATGAAAATGAAGAAATTTGACTATTATTTGCTTTTAAAAAACATAAAACATAATTTTTTTAATCGGTTGAAAAATCAGATATACGTTTAATTAATCTCCATCTGAAGGAAAATAATAAGCTTCCAATTTCGTTACATGTTCTAGATTCACAAAATATTGTATTACTTTGAGAGATAATTGTCACTAATATTTTTGAAGATATATTATCAAACAGTTATAGATCGAGATTGTAGACTGACAGTAAGATCGGCAGTCATACGAAAAGACCAAGTAAACTGACGAGACCTAAACAGCCGTTTGGGCGCCCAGGCAGACTAACGATCTGATATATCGTTCAGCAATCCATACTTCTAACGATAGGTATAAAGTTCATGTGAGTGACAATATATTCGAACGAAGTACAATGCAAAATATTTCAATATTATACAAAGATTAGGACTTTTCCATTCTGAACCAATTAAATCGGGAACACCACACTCTCAGACCTTCTCTCCGAGCGTCGAAAATGTATCTAGAGTGAGGTGTGTGAAGTTGGCGCGTAGATCGTAGGTCGTAGATCAACAAAAGTTTGTCGACCTGGGTCGTAGGTCGTAGATCAACAAAAGTTTGTCGACCTGGGTCGTAGGTCGTAGATCAACAAAGGTTTGTCGACCTGGGTCGTAGGTCGTAGATCAACAAAAGTTTGTCGACCTGGGTCGTAGGTCGTAGATCAACAAAAGTATGTCGACATGGGTCGTAGGTCGTAGATCAACAAAAGTGTGTCGACCTGGGTTGTAGGTCGTAGATCAACAAAAGTTTGTCGACCTGGGTCGTAGGTCGTAGATCAACAAAAGTTTGTCCACCTGGGTCGTAGGTCGTAGATCAACAAAAGTTTGTCGATCTGGGTCGTAGGTCGTAGATCAACAAAAGTATGTCGACATGGGTCGTAGGTCGTAGATCAACAAAAGTGTGTCGACCTGGGTCGTAGGTCGTAGATCAACAAAAGTTTGTCGATCTGGGTCGTAGGTCGTAGATCAACAAAAGTGTGTCGACCTGGGTCGTAGGTCGTAGATCAACAAAAGTGTGTCGACCTGGGTCGTAGGTCGTAGATCAACAAAAGTTTGTCGACCTGGGTCGTAGGTCGTAGATCAACAAAAGTGTGTCCACCTGGGTCGTAGGTCGTAGATCAACAAAAGTGTGTCGACCTGGGTCGTAGGTCGTCGATCAACAAAAGTTTGTCGACCTGGGTCGTAGGTCGTAGATCAACAAAAGTATGTCGACATGGGTCGTAGGTCGTAGATCAACAAAAGTGTGTCGACCTGGGTCGTAGGTCGTAGATCAACAAAAGTTTGTCGACCTGGGTCGTAGGTCGTAGATCAACAAAAGTTTGTCCACCTGGGTCGTAGGTCGTAGATCAACAAAAGTGTGTCCACCTTGGTCGTAGGTCGTAGATCAACAAAAGTTTGTCGACCTGGGTCGTAGGTCGTAGATCAACAAAAGTTTGTCGACCTGGGTCGTAGGTCGTAGATCAACAAAAGTTTGTCGATCTGGGTCGTAGGTCGTAGATCAACAAAAGTTTGTCGACCTGGGTCGTAGGTCGTACATCACCCAAATTTGGTCGACCTGGGTCGTAGATCAACAAAAGTCTGTCGACCTGGGTCGTAGGTCGTAGATCAACAAAAGTTTGTCGACCTGGGTCGTAGGTCGTAGATCACCCAAATTTGGTCGACCAGGGTCGTAGATCAACAAAAGTTTGTCGACCTGGGTCGTAGGTCGTACATCAACAAAAGTTTGTCGACCTGGGTCGTAGGTCGTAGATCAACTAAAGTTTGTCGACCTGGGTCGTAGGTCGTAGATCACCCAAATTTGGTCGACCTGGGTCGTAGGTCGTAGCACGACCATGGAAAAAAATTAGATATGGTTGATCTGGGTCGTACATCGTAGCACGACCACGGAATTTGTTTTTAATATGGTTGATCTGGGTCGTACATCGTAGCACGACCACGGAAAAAACTTAGATATGGTTGATCTGGGTCGTACATCGTAGCACGACCGATGAAACAAACTGAAATATGGTTGATTTGGGTCGTACATCGTAGTACGACCACAGAAAATAACATATAATATGGTCGATCTGGGTCGTACATCGTAGCACCACCACTGCAAATAACATGAAATATGGCTGATCTGGGTCGTACATCGTAGCACGACCAAGGAAATAGACTTAAATATGGTTGATCTAGCTCGTACATCGTAGCACGACCACGTAAAAAAAGTAAATATGGTTGATCTGGGTCATAAATCGTAGCACGACCACAGCAAATAACATGAAATATGGCTGATCTGGGTTGTACATCGTAGCGCGACCACTGAAAATATACTAAGATATGGCTTATCTGGGTCGTAAATCGTTGCACCACCCTTGAATATACACGTTGAAAAACAATTAGCGAACTTATATATTTCACCACTGATTTCACTGATTGTAGATAATGATTTAGGCATAATAATAAAAAATGTAAGTCCAAGTATACAATCATAATGAAATATATTTATTATCATAATTGAACAATAACATGTAATACCTTTTCACTAGTGAAATAAGAAATTCTGTGACTCACAATTGCCTTACAGTGATGGCAGCTCCCATTACGCATTACGGAAGTTTTAACAAGAGTTTCATTTGCAATTTATGATAAAATATAAAGTACATTCTTGCTTAAAAAAACATGTAATTGAACGTACATTTGTATTAAACCCCCTTTCATGAAACGATAGAAAACTTGAGAAACCAAGAAAACACGTTTGCTAAATTGCTCAATTTATGACCACACTTGTATTATCGTATATTTTAGTGTAACAAATACATACTATCATGCACTGAGTTGGTTGTTTAGCCTGATAAAAGCAAAATTACATTTTATACTCTCTTCTCAGATGGCTACATGGTAGTTTCAAACCATGCCATGTAGAAAATGCCATGTTGATTGGCTATTGACATATTTCTAAACCGAAAGCAGCCGATTTCAGTCATTAATTATTAAAACTAAAGTATTAATTTTGGCTTATCGGAGTGAATTTTCTCATTTGTTGTTTTGATAACGAACATGGAATTACCTGTGGTTTCAATTACATCAAAACAATTTTTCCTACGCGTTTCCATGCCAGAAATCGTCTCATTAACAGTTGATGCCTATAATTCTTCAGTGACAGCGAAATTACTCGGAAGTCGGAGGTCGACACACTTTTGTTGATCTACGACCTACGACCCAGGTCGACAAACTTGTGTTGATCTACGACCAACGACCCAGGTCGACACACTTTTGTTGATCTACGACCTACGACCCAGGCCGACAAACTTTTGTTGATCTACGACCTACGACCCAGGTCGACAAACTTTTGTTGATCTACGACCTACGACCCAGGTCGACAAACTTTTGTTGATCTACGACCTACGACCCAGGTCGACAAACTTTTGTTGATCTACGACTTACGACCCAGGTCGACAAACTTTTGTTGATCTACGACCTACGACCAAGGTCGACACACTTTTGTTGATCTACGACCTACGACCCAGGTCGACAAACTTTTGTTGATCTACGACCTACGACCCAGGTCGACAAACTTTTGTTGATCTACGACCTACGACCCAGGTCGACACACTTTTGTTGATCTACGACCTACGACCCAGGTCGACAAACTTTTGTTGATCTACGACCTACGACCCAGGTCGACAAACTTTTGTTTGTTGATCTACGACCTTCGACCCAGGTCGACAAACATTTGTTGATCTACGACCTACGATATACGCGCCAACTTCACACACCTAGTGTAGAGTGCTGAGTGTAGAGTGCCGAGTGTAGAGCGCTGAGTGTAGAGCGCCGAGTTAAGAATGCTGAGTGTAGAGCGCTTAGTGTAGAGCGCTGTGTGTAGAGTGCTGAGTGTAGAGTGCTGAGTGTAGAGCGCTGAGTGTAGAGTGCTGAGTGTAGAGCGCTGAGTGCTTAGTGCTGAGTGTAGAGCGCTGAGTGTAGAGCACTAAGTGAAGAATGCTGAGTGTAGAGTGATGAGTGTAGAGTGCCGAGTGCAGAGCGCTTAGTGTAGAGTTCTGAGTGTAGATTTCTGAGTGTAGAGTGCCGAGTGTAGAGCGCTTAGTGTAGAGTTCTGAGTGTAGAGCGCTGAGTGTAGAGTGCTGAGTGTAGAGCGCTGAGTGCTTAGTGCTGAGTGTAGAGCGCTGAGTGTAGAGCGCTGAGTGAAGAATGCTGAGTGTAGAGTGATGAATGTAGAGTGCCGAGTGCTTAGTGTAGAGTTCTGAGTGTAGAGTGCTGAGTGTTGAGCGCTGAGTGTAGAGCGCTGTGTGTAGAGCGCTGAGTGTAGAGCGCTGAGTGTAGGCGACGTTCTCGTTAATCGATGAAGATGCTCTAAATACTAAAATGGCGAGTATTTGTCCAGTGCATAAAGTAAATCATATTTCAATTAATGTAATCAAATCTGCCTCTCTCACATTACTGATTTCTGATTGTTCTTGGTTGAAAATTACGGCGAAAGCTCAGGAATGAGAAATCCATTGATTAAAAATAATCAAGATACCGAGAATAACAGTTTGATGAGTACATCGAATTTATGATTAATATCGCGTGCAAAGATTGAAATTATATCTCACGTCGAAGATACCATGAACACACAGTATTGAACATTTTCTGGTAAAGACTAATTAAAGAAGCAACTATGGAGTTAACACAATGATATAACTATATTGCTAGAGTGTTTACATTAACAACAGTAGGCATACATCTAGATAAAAAGTTACAACAAAAAGTAACATAAGTCTCTGTTGTCCCTAATAAATTGCCAGCGCCCTATTTTTCATGCGCCAACTACATGAATTTCTTCTGAAAGAAAGCGATAAGAGCCAAGAAAACAGCCAATGTCGGAGATCCAGATATCCCTTTTTTCCTTCTGTTTCCTTTTCAAAATATCCAACATATTCAAAAAGTAGATGATTATCTAGCGATGGATAAACCGTGTATTTCTGATCTTAATATGAACATACACAGAGAGAGACGAGTATACTAGAGTGAATAAATGTAACAAATGTTGTAGTAAATTGTTGACGAATCAATCATGAGAGGCTCTACACAATAATTGTCCTTAAAAGCAAGGCTATATCAAACTAGAATTGCTGATAGGCATACACGGACATCTAGCAATACAATTATCTTGGTTCCCTCGTCAACATCATTCCGCTTGGTATAACTTTTAAACAAGAAATATCTTGAAAGAAGATGGTAGGCACAATTTGAAGAATAAGATTTGTTGTGCAACATAAAAAAAATGACGAGATCTTCAGATCCAAAGTGGATTTCGGTAAATTCACCGAAATTCAGTTAATTTCGGTAAGGTAACGTACCATTAATCGAAAGGTTAACCAATCCGCGTCAAGGTTATAAACGTTGTTTGGTTGTAGAGAAATTGCCATGGTGGTTAACGTAAGATTTTATTGGTTTACACAAAACTGATATGCAAATAGCATGTCAGTACGGCTGCACCGAAAAATATGTGAAACGTGCTTGGATTAATATGTATACATTTTCTTCAATTCTACATCTACAAGAAGTGCACAAAACAGTTTGCGCTGTTGTGTTGCATGCACTATTTCTCTATCTTATATCGCCCGATATTATGTTTTATCGTCTGGATTCTTATAATGGTTACTCTCATTTGTCCTTGTGATATAAATGAAAGCTATCCGGCTTCCCGTACGAATGATGAAATCGTTTATACGTGCCACTTGAGACGTATTGCTGAGTTATATCCCGGACAAATTATGAGAAAGAATCAGGTCGATGGTTTAAGATCTGTGTACAGAACATTACTCCAGTTAGTTGCCTCTGTGTGTGGATTACTGTATCGGTTTCTTTATCATATAATACAAGTGATGGATTATGTGGGATAAAATACATCATACATATTGGCAATAAAATTCTGTAATGTAAATGAGAAAATAATATTTTTTATGACCGTTGACGTAATATGGTAGAGCCACTTTGCTTAGATCACTTGACCTGACGTATACGAGAGGAATTATCTTAGTAAATGATCCTTAATAATGATGACACCCACAACTGCGTCTGGCTTTATTGGTCTGGGTTGGTAATTACAAATGATTTCGATACACAGTTGATTTATCTCACAAAGCATGGGAGTTAATGAGTCTCGGCAAAAAGCCATGCTCTATATTTCTGAATCATAATCAGAACGCTGAGCTCTGTATTGGTGGGTAAGTTCAATGTTCGGAGTACCAGCTCTTGACAAATGAAGAAGTGCCAATTGATTGAGAGCAGTATATAAGTATTCACCTTGACTACAATAGCTATTTCACTTCTGTACAGAAAATGGTAGTATATGAAATAATGTAATAGCAGACTCCTAAATAATGTCTTGTCATTTTCACGACAAAACTTTTTCTTGTTCACGTCTTTCAAGTCAGTAATTATAACTACTGTTTTAAGATATAATATTTCATAGAAAACTGAAATATACCATTTAACGAAATATACGACTTATTTACTAGACGCTGGTGCAAGTTATAAGATCGATAAATATCGGTCTCGAATGATATTGTTTTATTTACCGTCCAGTGTTCCTCTCTGTGGTAGCAATATTCACAGCAAGAAACTCCTAGCAACCTCCTAGCAGCGCTATTGCATGACCCCTCTAAACTATCCATCAGCCGCACCATGATTGAAAACAGCGGCAATTGGTGTGATTCTGTCAAGAGTCCCAAGTGGTATGACGATATGTTTTACAGCAGGGCACATCATTGTGCTGCACGTATAGTGTTATTCCCTGTCTCAAGGGCGCGATATTCTACTCAGTTGAGTAATGTTTGACACATTCATATTGACCACAACTGTCGAATGTTTTTGTTATCCTGCGTTTTTAAATATAGTACTGTTAGACTGACCGCGAATAGGTGCATGAACTTTCAGGACCGATCCATGTCAATTTAGATAAGGAAATACTCTCGTGCGTAAAGCTATAAGTGCTGTTTGAATTACTTTTCTGTCAAAACACAACCAGCGCCTTTTCTCTGTCAAGCTTACGGACAAACACGAACATCTCAATACACCTATTGTAAGATGTACTGGTCAAGTAATATATTCATACGTTCGCGGTTAATAAAACCGCACTATACAATATTTTACACAATATCGGTTGATGGTAGATATATGCGAGTGACCGCGTACAAACCCTAAAATGGAAACAATACCAATCCTAGATCATGTTCATGATCAAATAATATTAATAACATAACAAAATTGTCTACATATCAACTGTCTAATTGAAATCGGAATCATTGCAATGGAGTCATGTTTTATAACATTGCCAAGATACGCTCGTGCACGGAAAAGCAAAACAAGGTCATAGGAGACAGCGCGAAAACTAACTCCACATAATTTCACTACATATAATTATGTATATATATATGTAGCAAGACCTTGATAATGTAATGTTGTGTGCATATACCTGTTACATGGTATCAGTTCAACAAATCTACCTCCGCCATGAAATGCGAATGCATTGAATACATTACCTATCTACCATCTCAGCCCACCAACGCTATACGTATCAGAAATATTTAGTTCAAACCGGATTCGTCCAACACCTTATGGGACACTGCAATATTATTTAGAGGAAATAATTCGGAGTAAAGAAAAGTTGGCTTTATTTTTAACTGGTATTCCCTCTTCGTATACATGTTTATAGTCTTAAAACGTCTCCTACTCGTAATTGTATCTTCAACTTTTTGTAAATGCCAGCTTTGACGTCTCACTAGCCTATTAAATTTAGTTATTGTCGGAGTGTTGAACAAATTAAAATATATTGAGGTTTTAATGTTTCCAAACCCAGCTGTGACGGACGTTAAATAAGCAACTTCGTCCTGGAGAAAAAAGAACTTAGGGTAAAATACAATGCATCTGTGGAAGACGATGCTAGCTGAACAGGAACTTATTCCAAATAGAGTCAGCAACCGAACCTTTTACAATTAAAGCACCACTAACGCGCATTGTGCAAGAGATTGAGACATACACTTAATGGGTTAATGAAACAAGTTTTCTGTAGTTTAACAGGTCATTTTTAGGAAGACACAACTTGACTTCCCGGCAGCATTTCATTTAGGGTTGGTAGATACCTTGGTAAGGCGACTGTTTTTTTGGCAATGAGAAATCTTCAAGGCGATGTTCGGAACGATGAAAAATTAGTAATGTGATTTAAAAGCGGTGATATTTACTAGTTTACCGGTGAACCTCATGCATCTCCATTACCCGACGAGATATATTCCATCCATAAGACTCTAAAATATACACATTGTACACTAAAACTTTTAAGAGATAGAAGTGACTTATAGAAGTATCGCTCGTTACTTTAAATTGAATTTCAGTGTTTTGTGTTAAAATATATCACACAATTATGAATTTTGTAAACAACAAGCTCGCCATGAAATCGTTCAGTTCCAACAACATTTACAGCTTGGAAACTTCTATACAGGCAGTGTACTTCTTCACCTTCCAAAGTAAATGCCATGTCGATATGCATAATTATTGTTGTCGTTTATATATTTTTCCGTGTCCTTCATTTTAATCATGGGGCGTTTTTTTAGAAAATGAAAAGCTACAACTTCAAGTAGACGTTAATTCATCATTACGAAAGTCTAGTGGAACTGATCGGCTAAAATGTAGGGCAAAATCTAATTACATATATACAGGAATACGTATTCTATTATAGCGGCGCACAGAGTATATTATTAACTCATACAAATGTGACTGATATTTGCGGGTACCCTTATTTGTTGGAAAGGTACATACGGCATATAGACGGAGATTCTTTGCCGGAAAATGAGCAGAGGTTCAGTGATTCATCGAATTTGTACTGTACTAACAGTGTATATAATTCACAGATGTTTTAGCAATTTCTGCTTCCGAAGTATCAGCAGCCCTGGCAGACTCAAGCCGATTATTTTTCCATGAACAGTTACAAAACGATGTTCTTTGTCTTTTTATTTGTCTGCATCGTCAATCTATTTCTGTTCTGAACATTGTATACAAGTTGATTGCATATATCAATATATTTTGTTTCAAGTATGTCTGTGTAACTACTAAAAGCAAAAGTATATTTGTGTGGATGAAAACCAGTTACTGAATGAGAAATTGGTTATAAAACGTATGATATATAGCTATGTTTACTTGCCATGTATTGTTATTTACTATCCCTGCAAAACGGATAGACCACCTGATTGTGATTTAGTAAATGAGCACCTACTGTATGGGCGAAACAACAGCTTAATGAAGTCGTTTGATTGATACATCGAGAGATAAAAGATGACCTATGTTTCTCAGCATTGGTTTCATGCGTTTTATAGTTATGACTTACTCACAACAAGCACTGTTTGAATGTGTTTCATCACAATAAAGATACATGCACTTATAACACCCATAACATCAATTTCACAACCGCTAACGATTACATATATGCACTTAGTGTCTTCTTGCACAGAAACTGAATCGATTTATCTCGTGAAATGCATTACAATCCCACGTTTGTTTGATAATGAACAAGTTCACATACGAAGTGCCTGAGAAGAAAGATAAATGAGCCGAGAAGACGATGTAAGTAATTATATAGTTGATTGTACATACCATCATCAATCAATGGTGACAAAGTTGATGCTTGTCAAGAATCAATTCAACTGGCAATCCTTCGAGATATATCAGAGAAGGATATTAATAACCTCGGCGTCATCTATCGTCATCACGTAGTATCTAAGAAAGGGCTATCAATTGCGATATAGAAACTGGTGACAAAATTTACTGTTCATATAACGTACGCCGGCATTTCACTAATTATGTTAGATATTTCTGTCATATCAATACCACTCAAATGTGCGATATACAGAATCGTAATGAAGCAAAATCCGTACCGATTATTCTCTGACCTCAGAATGTAAACCGAATTAAATACAAATGACATCAATTTAGTTGCTTCAGAAAGGTGCGCTGAAATTCGATGAATGATTTACATGAAAGGCAACATTTCAATAAGCTGTACGTATCCATGTCTGTATCACTTCTGTCTTGGTTCTGTGTCCTCTCCCTGTGTGTATCTCCTTGTCCGTTTGATATTGTTTTGTCCCATCCTTGCGAGTACCTCTCCCGTTTTCGTTTCTGTAGTTATGTGTAAGGAAGTTCTGATTTATGAATGTGACACTCCCTGATCCTCTGTACTTCTTTTATTTTTAAAATATTGCAATATGTAGTGTAGACGTTGTGCCGTTCACTAAACCTGGAGGTGATGGGCTCGAAGCGCGCTATTTTCATCATTACGCCAGCTCGTAAGACGCAGGTACTGGTTTATCCCATGGAGCGGATTTGAAAAATAAATAATGAATGGCTTTATCACAACCGAGCTTAAATAAATATATAAAACACAATTTCCATCGAGTTCCTATGCTAAAATGGTATTTTACAAAAGTCCCCCTCTCTTATTGTATCAAAGTGTTAGTTCACACAACACATCCAAACGTGTGCGATTGAATCGATGCTTTGTCTTACGGCTTGGTAACTTTGCCAAATTAAATAAACCAGAAGTCGCTTATCAAGTTGAACATCTATCGAAATACCGGACAATGTTACTATATTTAGAACCTATGACGTCACAAACTAGACAAGGATATTGACCATGCAATGTCCGAGAATTTATGGATACCATTTGTAAGACAAATATGTTTGCATAGGAAATAATGTCTCACAGGATTTCCGCACAAATGCTCATTTGCGATATTGTAGTGCCTGTCATAGCCTCCAAGTTTAATAACTTGATTGCTTCAAAGTACGTCACAAGTATTTGACACCACTAAAAGTCAGTATCGTATTCATAAACAAATCAATAGTTATGAATAATGCAACTGTAGTACATGATAACATGAGCATAAGATCATATTGTCCAGAAACGTTGTCCGCCCGATTAGCTGGGTAGAGCGCTCAGCTGTTAATCTAGAGGTTGTTGGTTCGATACCCGAGTGAGGCATATGTTCTTCTCTGACCTGACAATTTGATTCAAGATAATGCAACCAAAGTCGTATGTGCACCACCTCTGAATTCTGATTTATAATGAGAATTTGTCAGTTGCTTGCGGGGGGACAGGATATAACTGGTTCGTAACCTAGGTCAACTGGCCATCGTATATAACTAAAATACTATTAAGAAACGGCGTAAATCCCAAAACAAACAAACAAACAAATCAAAAATCGTTGAAGCGAAATATTGTTTTCTTCTGTCTTGCAACAAGTTACTTTTTAAAAATGCATTACTTACAAATACAAGTCGATGTTGCTATGATACGTTTGTGTCAATCCAACGCATTAAGCTTAAAAGTTTACATCGATTGTGAAACATGTTCTTACAACCCTATACTATTGCTTCTGTGTACGGCGATCAGATGCCATAACAAATGTTCTATACTTTGTATCTAATTCTCCTGCAGCAATTCCCAAAAATGATCCGTCTTATAGCATTAAGGGATCCGTGCGGTAAGCGAAATTGGGAGATCCCGACCATAAATGAAAATGTCTAAATTCTCGTACGGAGCCAATGTTCCTGGATCGTGAACCCGCCGTAAATAGCTGAAGCATTGTTATAAAACCAAACTGAAACACACAATCATTGATCACAAATATTTCTGCCAGTCGGCATCTTTTAATCTGCATCATAGCAGACTGTAGAGCCAGCATCTGGATATATATATACCTATATTTGTACATATCATTGAACATAAGCCGACAAAACAATGTACTTGTACGTGAATGACACACTATAACATAAATCATTGCGTTTCCAAAACGGGAATCTAAGAAATGGAACTGACAATCTAAGTTAGTGTAATGCCACTCTCTTTATTAATATCTGTAACTCTAGTATTCCTCAGTGAATTGTGATTTAGTATTTCCTTATAGGACACCGGGTTTCTCAATATGTGCTAGTGTTTATTTATAACTGGAAACGCTATTAAACGAAAACATCGGCATACTGTAAAACATTTTAGGGGTGAAGAAAACTACACAGAATTATTTAATTTATGGAGAATTTGGTAGATTTCCTTTCATTTTCTCCAGATATTTCATTATAATAAAATATTGAAACGTTAATGCAAGTTAGGGAAAACCAATATACGAAAACGGTATATTGTATAATAAAAGATGATATAGATAAATATCCAAACCAAAAGAATTGGTGTTCTTAACTTATGCAGTTAAGGCTTTCAAGATGTTTGGCTTTTTTAAAAGAGTAGGAGACACGAAATTGTTGTTGAATGTATTCTGAAGATAATTAATGGACTAAATTTTTCAAATGGTAGGTTGCAAGAATCAAGTTGGGCAAATCTTATATTATATATTAAATATTTCAGATTTCAGTCTTATGTAGATATTTTGGATCTTAAAACAATCTGCACAAAGTTTACAAAACTGGGAGATCCTCATATAGCCTTGATATTGAATCTGGTTCGGATGGATGCCAAAACCCAGACCCCTAGTTGACAAAAAGTGTAATTAATGTCATACAATAGATGATGAGTACCACTTTGTTCTACAGTGTAATTTGTATAATGAAAGACGAAAATCTTATCAGTCTAGCTATCACTGGAGACATCTGAACATGTTCAAATTTATAGAACTTAAACGATGAAAACAAAACTTTGTTAACCAATTTTATAAGTAGTGACAGTGAGAAATAATTCAAATTATAATGCATGAATAATCATTATTTATTAATCTACTGACGACATGTTATTGTTATCTACGTATACATGAAGTGTCTATTATTACATATGATGATCATTTCCCAGTCTATCATAATAATGATAGGAATTCAATACGCTCATTCAATCTCAACGCACTTAAATAAGGTTAAGCATACATTGACTTCATAAAACAAATTAAAGTCTTACAAATGCCATGAACAAGAACGAGGGTTTCTGTACAAATGTTTTGGTACTGTCAAAAATGTCTAAAATTCCATTACCGCATCTCCTACGCACTCCTTTTATTTTTAGCAGAAGTTATCGCCAATGGAAATAAGCGCTGTTAGAAGAATGGCAATTAGGATGCCACTGTGCTGTGCAGTTAATGTCGTAACGAGTTGAGGTCTGGATCAGTGTGTGTCCATGTTTTTATCCATTACTGAATAAACAACAATTTGAGACAAAGCTATGCGTAGTAGTGCAGTGTATTAAGAGAAATTAATTAAATAAGATAAAACCCTCGGAAATGAACTCGTATATAGTAGATAGCAAGACATTCAATGATAATTAATCCTTACCACACTAACACTATGTTAGTTACATCAGTTAATTAACACAGTAATTGGACACAAGTTGCCGCAAAACCATCACGTGAATGTCATCTTTGTTTAAATGCCAGTTAATGAGACGCCTACATAAAGTCTGGAACAACAGGGACAATAATACATTCTCTCTATCAAAGTTCAAACAATACCGTGATGGGTCTTATTGCCATTAACAGCCAGCTTGTGGAAAATGCCAGCTGTCATAACACATTTTGCCACCAGATAAGTTTGAGAAATATTTGGGACGCACTTAATTAATTTCACGCCGTATACTTAACGTTTCTAGAGCCATTGTGTAATTATGCTTTGCACAGTCAGTTCTTTTTCGGCATAGTATAAAGTATGGAGTCATGGAGTGGAGTCTTGGAGTGGAGTCTGGAGTCTGACCTTGGAGCTGATTTTTGGAGCTGATTTTTTGGAGCGAGATTTTGGAGTGAGAATTCTGGCCTTGGAATTGGGTTTTCATGTTCTTAATATAGTAACTTGGATCTATACTGGAAAATATTCTATTATTGGAATTGTTTGCTGGGACGTTTTATAACTTTTGATTATTATGTATATGCATCTGGTTACATTATTTATACTTAATAAACTTTATTATAGTTATTTACCTGTCATTTTCAGTAATAATGGGTGATGAAACTATGACTTCCTTTTTTAAAAGTGTACTTTCTAAGGACACGGATGAGTGAATTACATTGCAAACATGTTCCTTTCTGCAGAAGCAGGTACCATTTAAGACCATTAAATACAAGAAACTGGTCAAGTACGGTCTCAGGGGACCATTTAACCTCTACTGAACTAATCATGGACATAAGGTAGACACATTGTACAAACACACTGTTGAAATAGGTCTCTGGTGTATTATTATCTTGTAACCTGCTAGTTAAAGGTAATAATTATAATAATGCACCAGCTCCAAAAATCAGCTCCAAGGTCAGACTCCAGACTCCACTCCAAGACTCCAAGACTCTACTCCATACTTTATACTATGCCGTTCTTTTCACCACTCGTATGGTAGTCGATCAAATATTTCATGGCAGTTATTTCCATTAAACGCTTTGAGAAGTTTTAGACATTGTCAAACATATGTCCTGTTGATAAACGAATAGCTGAATAAAGAGAAAATGAATCTTAAGATCAGTTAATTGTTGTTGATGGATGTTTTATACACATACAAAAACAAACCAAACCTTATATTTCTTCTGAGATTAGGTCATAATTATGTTTGTCTTATCGAAACAAAGTTCAACAGTTTAAAATAAACAAATTAATTTGAAAGAAACACGCCTTGTCTTTTACCAATTCATTAATTGTGCTTGGTTGCCTGACTGGTATAAGAAATAATTAATCTGAGTTTTATTGTGAGCCCAATTTAACCGCCACATGCCCAAACAAATGACTGTCGTGTGTATCCAAAATGAGCGCCGCTGTACGATTTTCAACCTCTTCTATACGTGACGTCATTTCCAGAAAAACGTCATATGTGAAGTCACCATGTACTGACACTAAGCAATATTTGCCCCATATGGCAATATGAAAACGAAGTGACTGCATGGAGTGAATATTGTTTCCTGCTTGCAAATAGTAACATCACATGTCGCGTTTTCTTGAAGTGACGTCACTTACAGAATAGGTTGGAAATCCCACAGCAGCGCTCAAATGTATTACCCTCTCCTAGCTTCATGATAACATTACTTCGTATATCTTGTCCGAACTCATTTAGCATATCTCTTACAAGTACTGACCGACATATTCCGAATGATTTGAACGTGGACAGGTAGTGCCGAGAGGTTGCGTGTGTTATTCAGTTTGATAGACAGAATTACCTTATACTGGAACGTATGTAATCAAAGCCGTGAACTGACTTCATAAAAGTGTCTATAAAAAGCAAGGCTGTACATAACACACGTCACATTTGATTGACTTTCCGTCGTAAGAACAGCTGGGTTCAATTTTCTAACCTATTCTTTTCATACCTGTTTAAACAAAGCAACCACCCGGTCTTTATAGTTAATTAATCTGTAGAATATATCGAGATGACGTCATTATCAAGTTATTTCAGCAATAAACAACGCGAGCGTCTGCATTCCTCAATTGTTTAATATATAATCCGGATTTTGGAGGCAGTTAATGAGCATACGCGGTGTATTCTCCTACCCGAAAATCATGAAACAATGAAATTTTATTATCCTTAATTTATCTGAACAACCAATTTATTTCTATTATACATTATAGCTGTTTCTTTATGGTTGCAACATAATGCAAGGAAATATTAAAACTTATGCTGAAGACATGATAAAGCTAGCGCATGCATACTTTTTCAAATTTATAGTATAAATGAGTATAAACGCATAGGAACATAGCCAAAATCTCCTTATTATGTTATTAATGGAGACTTAAAAATATGCGGCATAATAAAGTTATTGACGTAATTACTAGAAGAAAAAAGCTTTAGGCTTGGTGAACCAATGTGACATTGGAAAATCATTATTGATCAAATACTCCTTCAATTCGCTTAATTTTGATAGGTTTTTTCAACTTATACTTTTATGGCAGCCCCTAGATTTGGAAACCGATTTTTGTTTGTTAAAAATAACAAAACTGTCAACATAATTCATCTACGAGTATTTTATTCAAGGGAATAAAATATTACATAAACTGAATAATATCGAATAGAACAAATGCAGGGTTCAGTGCGAGGCTATCCTCACTTCTATATAAATACATATGAGTTAGCACAGTCATGCGCTGAACCCCCGAAATATACTTGCAGAGGAGTTATGGCAGAACATTCATATTATGTGAAACATAAGTCAGAATTGCTGTTGTTTGACTTCACATTAACTGACACATGCTCATATACAGGGGAATATCAAATGAGAACAACCGGATTTATAACAATTTGATAGTTTCCATCTATAAATATTGTTTTACTCATTTGAATTATTCATACACCAGAGTTCTATGCTGATTAGTGTTGTCTTATTTGCTGGTTATCTCCAAGTATTTTCATTATTTTCAACTTCAAATGCCATAAACTTCAACAAACTGAGTTTTTCTTTGCATAGCAAAGGTACAGATAAATGTTTCACAATAGAAAGTTCTACTGTTACGACAGACAGACACATAAAACATATTTAAATGAACACATGATTGTCTGTAGACAAAAGACGTGGTGTTCACAAACACGCATCGTGACATTTAACTACTCTAAGAAAACATACATCAGCATTTTTTTATAGATGCAGAAATACTTTTAGCGTGTTATGGATTCTGTCTGGAATCAAGCTATTTATAAGGCATTGTATTACTTGTAATCAGATATATATGTTTTATGCTGACAGGTTTTATTAGTGGAAATTATAAATGAGAAATAATGTTCTCTTCTTGTTCTGTGTACTTCTTGCATATATTTTGCATTTCTATATGTCCCATTTGTTAGAGAACAATTTGAACATCCAATATTGCGCAGGGTCCTCTCTGGAGTATCGGACATATCTGTAACAATACATTTCAGTTTACGACCGTAGATAAGTTGCCTTTTGTAGTTGTTTCAAGCCCTCTAAATTATATCACTGTGTTATGTGTTTTAGGTTTATTACCTTTATAAACAGGAAACTTTTGGAAAGGTATATCAATAATTGCACGATCGGTTAGCCCAGTTGGTAGAGCAATCGACTCCGAATATGGTTGTCGTTGTTCGCTGGTCATAGGTTCAATCCTGGATGGGGCGTATGTTCTCCGTGACGTAATATAATATATTCAAAGGTATGTACCCTCAATTTCAGATTCAGTTGGGAAAGTGTTTATTTATTATATTGTCGCCCCTATTTAAAGGGCAGGCATTTCTGACTTATGAGAAACCTTTCTGAGCAAATTTACTTCCCGGTTCCTATCCGCACCAGGCAGGTAGGCACACAGTAACCATTATTTAACTAGCTAGTGGCTCACCAACCGGCCATATAAGAACGGACCCCTACCGGGATTCGAACCTTCGACCTGCCACTCTCAAGGTGGATGCCATTCGGCTACGGGAGACGGTTGGGAAGTGGTCAGTTGCTTGGGGAAGAACATGTTAGCACTGGAACGCTGATTCGGTCAACTGACATCCACTAAAAAACCAACACATCTCAATGTTCATATTTACGTCCAATTGTTTTGAGAACCACATGTCACTTTTCGATGCATTTACATGTCCCTATTCCATGAATGCACGTCGCCTTTATTGGCCCACTGCATTCCTCTTCCTCCAGGATATGGTCTCATTGATGTTTTTTCATTATCTGTACATTTATACCGCGCTTCATCTTCTTATTACTTAAAAAGAAATTGCTTTCTAAATGCTTACGTACATTGCAAACAAGTTAATAAAAAAGAGGTAATTGTGGCTGTTTATTTGTTATTAAAGTTATCAGCAAAAAGACATGACCTGAAAATGTTATCACTGAATGAATCTTTGAAATCGGGATTAAAATAACCGTGAATTTAACACCCAGTGTAGAAGTGAGTAGCACCGTGATTCATATTTTAAAACTAACACATTTGGCAGAATTGAGTCCACATCTTAGCAAGCGGAATACAAAGAGACATTACAGATTATTTAATTTAAATCGAATGAAGAATGTCGTTCTCCTGGAGGAACATCCCTGATAATGCAATGTACGGCACACTGCGTGCAATAGAACTTGGCTAATTGAATGTTTCGTCCTGAGAAATAAAATTTTATTCAATTTAGGAATGCCTTACGCGAGCAAACTTGTTTCCGAGAAGAAATAACAGCTTTACCATAATAATGGGTTTACAATCGATAATAATCAGCAAATATGCGTGAAATTAAGATTTAAAACGTTTGTTTGTAGAAACAAGGTTTGTCAGTTTGTCTGAGGCATTGGTCCACGTTTTGTATTTGATCTTGCAAATGCGAAAGGTCTCTAAAATGTTCAGATATTATCTAGAGGTTGTGTACTTGTGACTGAGTTTTAACAACGGGGTGCAAGTTTCACACTGTAAAATATATATATAAAGATAAATGTTAATATTAAATATATAAATATTAGGCTAATAAAGATAAAAGGCTCCGCTTTAGTGCTTCGAGCGTACTCAAACATTTGAAAAAAAATTCAGATCGTTTTGAGTACAAGCTTTCATGGTCTCAGATAAAAGGCACAAGTTAAGTAAATGATCTATATTCTAAAACAGTGTTAATAGTCTATATTTTATAGTCTTATACTTATTGATATTTGTTGTAGTCACTTTAAAACGTTATTGGATGAATTACTCAGTACTTAACGTTTTATACTTTGCAACCCTACTGAAAGTTGTATGTGCATGTATGATGTTTAACTTACGTTGACTCAGAGCATGTAAAATCAAAATGAACGGATTTGTAACATTCGCAATACTGGCCAGACGTTTCAGTGTGTTTCGGCTTTTGTATTCAAAACGAAGCTGGATGGATCCCCTTTCCCCATGTGTAGTTCTTTTGCTTGATGTAAACTGTAATGTACGTTTCTCCCCCTTTCGTCCTATAATTGCTGCCTTTCTTGACTTGTTCCGAGATGTATTCCATCCGTTACCAACCCCCATAGTTGTGCGTTGTCCTGCTAAATTATCTTTAAAAGCTGTTTATGGTCGGCCAGACCATTCCTTGCATACCTGTTTCCTTACATGTTTACCCTGGCACCTCCTCTGTGCCTTATGTTTTAGACTGTTTTCCCGGGAGTCTGTATTGGGAGGCATTGTCTTAGGTATTTAGCAATTTAATCTCTCTTTTGTATTCGACCTTCTTTTGTATTTGACTTTCCCGGTGATGCTCAGACTCACTATATCCATGTAGTGTGTGGAAGAGTATTGTTTCTCTTTAAGAATATTGTATTGCTTAGATTTCCCACAATAAATTATAGATTAATGGGATAAATGCTAGTATTATCGCTTTGATATGCAATGTAGATTCTGTTAATAGTCGATCAGATACGAACAGGCGGCTGAAAAATTGTTCATCATTTATGCGTTATATAAATAGAAATATGTTGATCATTGTGTTATGTCGTATTTGACAGATTAGAATTTATTCCTGGGAGAATACATACGCACACTCAGATGAGTCAGATGCTAGCAATGCCGAGTTGTAAGAAGTTCGCCCCGACCTAATCTGTTCCATCAGTAAATATATACATACGATTGAAGATTAACAGAGATATTACATCATCGCCTTTGATGTTATTTTGGAAGAGGAAGAAAAATAGCCCGGATTAAGCAAACTCTTTGTCTTCTGGATATTTTTAGAAAAGTTTGAGACAAAGAGTTTGATGGAGCATATTGCGTATTACATCACAACTATTTTTTCGCGATATAATGTACTATATCAGAAATGTAATATTACATTGTGATTTTATATATCTGCATATGGATAGAGTTACAAAAGATCGCAATAAAGGTCGAAATGTCACGTGAAACAATAGTTTGACCATACGTGCTGATATTCTCATTCCGCATTGGAGGGTTTACATTCCCAATGCTTCTTCACAACTGCCAACTGTGTGAAAATAACGTTCCTGGCCACCAATGTTACTAAGGTGATGAACCACGCCTCAGGGTCTTATTATTCTAATAAGTTGAAATGTAATTAGAGAGGGGTGTTACGGAGGGACATTTTGACTGAAATACTTGGACTTACAACTTATTATCATTCTCTCTTTTATTATTTATGACTTAGAACTTAGAACTCAAGTGCCTGTATATTTATTCGCCGCGATAATCATATCCTATCAGACACAATGGCGTTGCTTTCATATGGAAATGTTTTACACTCTCTCTGGATTTTCATTATTATCGTGATATTTTATAGAGCTACCTCCACTGCATATGCGGTGATCCTAGCATGGATCCCAATTCCCGGAACAGGACTCTCAGAATTAGAACAGATACACAAGCCACATCCATGAAAACCATTAAACATGTCTACCGTTTAAAAAAATCTTGTAAAATCATATTTCTAAGAGAGAAAAAACAGGGAAAAAACACTCACTTGTTAAAAACTGGATTTTTTTTAATTTTATGATTATACAAATGTCTTTTTTCGACAAGTTAAGAAAAATACATTATAAATGTATTATGTGATAATGCATATTTTTTTGAAGTTTTAACTAGATAAATTATGTTTTCATTATTGTTTAGATAAAAAAAATTAACAAAAAAGTGAGCATAATATATCTTTATAGAACAATCTATAAGAATCTGGTCCTCACACACGTGCACAGGTGTTTACACCAATGTACTGTCACTACACAACTATATATGCGACCAAACCTCAAACGTATTCATAGGTTTTTACATCAGTGTTCTCAAAACATATCAGTGAAAATATCAAACGCCCTCATTGATTTTCACACCATTGTAAACGAAGCTGTTTAATTCATAAAACAATTTGATCTGCTGTCAGTTACAGAATTTGAAACATATATGTGGGCGACCAATGTATCCCTTTCAGTCAGCTATCTGTTAAACATGTTCATTGATCGCTATTTCTATTCCATCTATATAATTATAATATTATATTATAAGCTAGTATTTACTATATATTTTAATATTTTAGTATTTAGAGTTATGAGTTAACACGTTAAATTTAATAGCTAAATCGTTTGAGTTATTACTTAACAGTAAAAACATATCACTTAATACTTTAATCTCAAGAATCATACCTTATTATTTATTACGTTTCAGATTAACAAAAGATAACCCACTATTTTAACACTTTGTTTTTCGGTGTTGATACAAATATAAAATGTATCTAAATTTAACTTTTTAACCAGTGACTTGACCTCCAATTTTATATGAAAACATTCTCTCGATGAGATTGCCTATCAGACATCAACAAGTACGACGCTTAATCGTTTAAAATCCTAAACATGCATAATGTGGTTAGCCACCTGCTGAAAACACGTGATAACACAAGTTAGGTAGAAGATATTATGACTAAGCGCGGCGGACTCGCTTATGAAAAGTTCATTCTGTGCGCCGGAATGCATGGAGTTGAACCAGGATATATGCATACTATTCCTGTTATTGAATACACAGGTTTACACCATGTTCATGTTGCAGGTGATGTTATAAATCATGTTACAAATTTCCAGTTAACATTCAGCAGAATTGAATTTTCATACACAGACATATAGACCTCAATGTTGAAATTTGTTGGGAATACAATTGTGTATTATAAGTCATAAATCGTAAGTCATACATCATAAGTCGTAATTAAACAAACTTGTCAATATGTCCCTCCAGCGCTTCCGTAGTACGGCGATTTTTATGAAAAGCGTGAGAAGTCGTGAAATAGAAAAGTTCAGGATTTCTAAAATGAAATAGTAAATAAGTACACAGTCATGAACTATGATTTATCATCATTCCATATCATATTTAAACCCCGGTTTGAATCTAGTAACACATCGTTTTGACGAACATCCACCTACGTCTTTTCACTTGCTGGTTTTGCGAGTATACGTTACTAGTATACGATTTGCGCAGTCGTCTACAATTTTGCGTAAATCACTGATACATTAGCTGTATCATTACTTTACGTCGTCGTCTAATTAACTCAAAATTCAGCATTTGGACCGAAATTAAGACTCTCACTTACCGGACGAATACGACCACCTCAAAATTAAGAACACAATTTTGAAGTCCATGTTCACTGTTTGCTCTTTACTCAACCTCAATACTAAGACCACCTTAACGTTAAGACCGGTTTTTAAGGGTCACATACATGGTCGTATTATTGAGGCTTTACAGTGTATACATGTAATATATTTCTCGTGATTATGATAGTTATGGTATACAGCACATATTTTATTGGCAGAAATACGCTCATACAGTGACAATCTCTCTAAATTTCTCCTCCGGGGCTCCGATATCCAATTTGGCATAAGTACGATAAAACACCCACATAATCATTAAAACAACTTCAAAACTCCTTAAATAAGCATTTGCATTAACCTTTCTTAGTGTGATTGTTTGGTTTTATTGCCACCTTCAAACGGTATAGTACAGACAACCTCCCTTCATGCTCAAATATGTCTGGTTTTAACTTGATACTTCGTAACAAATGAACACCGATTCCACATAAAATTGAGGGAAACTATTTTAACCGACGGCACCCATACCTCAATGCCTACGCTCAATCCACACGGAATTAGCGCTCAAATCTCGAAGAAATGGGATCACACTCTAATGTATGGAACGCCGGCACTGTATTTTGTAGTTATGAAAATACATTATTATGTTTGTTTTTTATAAAATTACAAGTTCAAAGCACAACATTTAACGATATACGGACATAAAATAATTATGTTTGCTCAACATGTAAAGAACTGTGTTCATACTAAACATAGTTACCCAGTTTGCACTCTCACATGTCATCATTCGGACTTCTCAGAATAAGCCTTTAAGTGCGTGCTGAGTAACGGATGTAATCTTAAATGCACTGAACGAATGACTTAAGTCTCAAAGTATCTGAAAGACAAGTGTAACCCAAATCACCATTCAAATCAAGCCTGGCATACGATGTGAATTGAATGAATCATAAAGTCGAGCTATACTCCCACACAGCGCTTTGATTCCACTACCGTTACATATGAATGTAGCGGAATAATCGCCCGATGTAAAGGAGAGTAACGTCGAGCTAAACAGGGTCACATACAAAGGGCACAGCCGATAAACTTATACTCAAACTTATATTTCAAGTGCTGACATATCACGTCAAGGAATCCAAGATCGGTGACGACAGTTGGTTGTATACATGTACTAGTACTAGTTTATACTTTTCACATCTGTCATTGAAGATAAGATTTGTTTCAAATACTAGTAGTAGACGCGGCCTAATGCAGAGTCAACGAAGAACTTAAATATCACCACTATCCATAAAATGATGGGTATGCCACTTTAAAACATAGCCTAATAATGTGCATGTATTAATAAAATGTATCAGAAAGCGTACACGTCGTCAACAAAGCTCTCTGGATACTGTAAAACAGCCAATCAAGCAAGAAATAACGACTTTTGTGGACATAAAACTAGTCAAAGAAAGATAAAACCTGACATAACCAGAATATTTGAAAGGCTTCGGCAAAGTCTGACAGCTCATTGATTTCCTGCACGTTGATGGTTTCAGAGATACAAAGTGGAAATTACCGTGTCTGGGTATGGTATATTATTTGGATGTTTCAACAGTAACACGAGAAGAGATTGTCGAAAGAGCTCTCTAACGAAGTTACATGTGTTTCTGGAGTTTCAAAAATACAAAGCTTCAACACATTGTCTGATTTTCCTTTGGTGAATGTTCAGTCATTTGTCAAATGTTTTATCAGCCTGTCTGTGAACAAGAATCTAACTCAAAGCTATCTTTCGTCGGTTATTTAGATAGAGCTATAAGTTCACAGTTCGAAGCTGTGTGCCCTAATTTCTAAGATAATCGAATTATAATTATTTCGGCGGTCATCATGGTAAATCAGTCAACATGTACATACAGAATAAATTCAACAATTAAGTTCCTCAACGATATCTATTGATTCCCGTGCAAACAGTGGCACGCGTCCATTTAATGTAATCTGACAAAACAACACATTACACATTATTCTGGTACCCAGCGCACACAAGATAATGAAATGGTAAGGGTAGGTAATCCTGGTTAATTACACGTCTGTAGGTTGACCACGGTAAGTTCTGAAAATGAATGTAAAGTGACATAGGATAGCATCGCACTATGTCTTCTGAAAAGGATACTAGTATAGAAATAAATCTTTGGATCATAATAGTATATATATATATTTAACAAAAAGCTATATTGCACACCCTAAGTTTTAATTTACTCATCCAAAACTTATTTAATAGAACGCGCTATCGTGTTTCCCATGGTACGTAACGAGGAAAGTACGGGTTCGACTCCAGGAAAATACTGGTTGGATGCCAGTAAAATGGTACCTGTACGATGGGTCTCATTGGCACAGTGCAGTGACCGTCTTTGAGTTCAAAATTGCCAGTTTGGCCTATACTGCTCTACAGGTAGGTAAATCCTCCTTCAGTCTCAAAAAGTATCTTTACGGTGTGCAGTGGACATACCTGGACGACCGAAAACCATAAAGTACATAAGAAAAATGTACGGGGCGAGTGTCGACCTTATAAGCACAGCAATTTTCATTTTGGGGAATAGTAAGCGGTATACAACTTGAGACAGTATAAACGAAAACACATTTGTGAGTCGTCACATCAATGCTTCCATGACTCCATTTGAGACATCGGCGTTCGTTAGCTTTCTTTAAGCATGAAATGCTTCCCAGAATTTATAAAATAGGCATTTACGAATTGACATTTCCATACAGAGACGTGGATTACACTGAACGCTGTACAATAATCTCATTTCCTTTAAGACGTACGCAATAAAACGACAATATAGTGCCAGCTTTCGTTCTTATCTAGCGACAAAGCAAACAACAAGAATGTAAATCAGGGAATTTGTGTGAAAGCAAACATTATATCGTGTACGTGTCGCAGATTTTAATGGTCCCATACCACGATAATCGTAATAAATTGTTCCTTTAACTGCGCCAATGTTTACTGATTTCAAATAAATTGGACTCGCCCACTCGTAAGACGATCATTAAGTTTCTATAAATAGAATAACAATTCCAGGGAGACGTTTTCTCGATGCTAGAAATCACAAGGAATATTAATGGTTTCAATCCGAATTTCCATCAGCATAAAAACTATGAAAATGTTATTGATTACCGAAACAAATTTAGATATTTGTATTCGTCAGTCGAATGAAACATTGTACCCATCAATAAACGTGTGTCTAACAATAAGATATATGGCTTAAAACAGAACATGTTTTATTGTTCAAAACATTCTGACAAATATCAAGATTTGTGAATCATATGTTACATTCAATTTGACCAAATAGCTCGCGCTAACGAAAGGCGACACACATCAAATGTAATTACAAATAACTACGTTGGCTAATTAGAAACATTACTCGCATAAATTACTCCTCGCCTTCACAAGCGCATTAAACAAGCATGAACATCAGCGTGACAGCAAATGAAACCTATGAAATGACGAGCAATCGTTATCTCGAGCATATTCCTTGTCCCGATGACTCCTCGAGTTAACGAATTTTTACCGTAGTTTAGTATAAACTTAATATTTCTACAACTATGAAACAAATTTACAACTTATTATATTTATCAATCATTTTCGGTGTCTGATTCCTGGGTTATGCAAACCAGTACTCGCGCCTTATTAATGTAATGTCACCGTAGTTCGTGGTTCAGCCCCGCTGAAGAAGGATTCAAACACTCTTAGGATCTTCGCATCGCTTTAATCACAATGGATGGTCTAGCTTTTTTCTAGCAATATCATTGAATTTATTAGCACAGTTAAGAAACAAGGTTGTAGTTAAAAGTGTCATAGCTGTCCCGTCATTCCGATTCTTGACATCTCACCAATCCATGAATAAGACCATACTCTGATAAGTGAACTTTGGACTATGTTGAGGGGAAGTGTGTCTGTGTACAGCGCTGAAGAGAACTCTTATATTCAGAATGACCAGACAAATGACATTCTTAAACTAAAGCTGGTGTAATTATATGCAGTGAACATTCCAGGAAGCTCTCGGATCGTCTTGGTCAATATATAACAGACAGTCGTTACACGTTGGGTTCTCCCAACTCCACTTCGATAACGTTTCCTATGCGTTACGGCAAGACCCGATGTTTGCCGATGAGGTGTCGAAATTTTGATTGCATCACTTCGACGTAACACTGTCGAGATTTCCCGATGTTTGCCGATTGAGTATCCATTTCTTTTTTAGAAATACTCCGCCATCCGTCTGCCTAGGTTTCTTGCAGGCCACGGATGGACCCGGAGTTTGCCCATTGACAGTATCCTGAAGATTTCGAATGTTCTAATAATTCGTTGGAGGTATGTTATTTCTTAACTCGGCCATATCCTGAGTCAGCTAATTAAAATGTTGATTGGTTGTCCAAGCGTGATCGATCTAGTATGGCCATCTGTTTTATACGATTCATTAAAAAAATAGTTTCCGCCAGCATCGAACAGGATTAAGATACTTACTTCTATTCAACAAGTAATGACAGGCAAATCAATACAAACGGTCGACGTTGGGAATATCTATTGAAGCAGAAGCAATTACCAGAAATATAATCGACATTTCTGTGGAAGATTTATTGTGTTGTTCTATGATATGTCATAGTAATTCAAATCTCCCATAATTATTTTGATTATTATGGAATTTAATTAACGAAATAATAGGATTGTTCGTATTTTGCGAATTACAGACTCTTATTATCCTTTGTCACGAGCTCCACAGAAGCTGAGCAACTCTGGTACAATGGTGAATGTGTGATAAGGGAGTTATTGGACTAGATATGCCTGGTAGCTGTATGCCTGTGTATATCATGCTAGCTACATGATACTTGATCTACTCTTCACTCTCTGTAGACGTTCAATTATGTCACAATAGGTCATAACAGAAAAATCTACGACAAACGCCGATTACGAAGCAACAAATCTGTATAGAAAGCAAAGTACACATGTAGTATGAACAATGTCCAGAATCACTTTCCCAGCGTAATACCCTTGGTGAGATACACATTTCGGTGGTGGTTGATCTGCAAATGTTCAATGGGTGGTGCTTTTCTACGAGAAAACTAATGTTGTTGTTGACGAGAGATTGTTACTTTACCTTTGTCGCTCTGGACAGGTTGTACTGCGCTTGTTTAATACACAAGCAATCACGTAACGAAGAACGTTCTTATAAACAGTCGACACAAGGGAGATAAATGATAAATATTGTTGTCAAATATCCTTATCTGAATTACTGCCCGTGCTTATATGACTAGTTTAGCTTGGCAAAGATTCGCAATTTTTTCGGGGCAGTCGTACTTTTGTAATTTGCTTGTTGTAAGTCATGGAATGCATTTCAAACAGGCAGTTGTGCATATACCTTCCCCTTATATTACTAAGAGTGTTTAAATCAGAATGAAACAACAGTAAAATGAGTCGTTGTGGTCGAAAATGCGACCATGCTCAACTTCGTAGTATTTGTGTCAATTCTGTATCTCACATCTACTGGAATAGTTATGTTATTTGTCATACTTGTGCTGTGATGTTTATAACCAAATACACATAGATCTATGTGCAAAGTACAGTAAAACCTCACTTAAAGACCATCTCAATAATAAGACCACCTCAATATTAAAAACACAATTTTCAAGTCCATTTTCACTGTTTTGCTCTTTATTCTATCTCAATATTAAGATCACCTCAATATTAAGACCTATTTTCAAGGGTCCCAAGGGTGGTCTTATTATCAAGGTTTTACTGTAGTTAATGTTTTCCCGCTAGTACCAAATTATAACCCTTCCTATTTGTTACAGCATGGCATAAAGATGCACCATGCACAGGGAAAAACACAACAACTGTAACTTTTCAGATGTTATTTAATACATTTCAGTACAGCACTTTATCATCACACTTGTTGAATATTTTTAATTTACCTCACATTTGTGTTTTTTTGCACAACAAAAATACAATGTTGCATCATAGACAAACAATAAATGCAGTCTTCAATCGTATTGACACATTTTCCATATATTCATAGATATAAATTTTTAACAAGTACATCCGTTATTCAGTGCATTTAAATGTCTTACATTCACTACCTTCAAACTGACTTCAGAGATGGAGTATTAAAAAATCAGTGGATTTAATCAATTTCATTTATTGCAGAAACTTTGACACCCAGTGATGAAGTCTTATGTATAAATGCTTCTTTTCCTCTCAAACTGACTGAAAAATGGGATTTTATGGAAAAATCTAAAATATAGGCAATCACACAGCTGAACAAAGTAAATAGACACAGCTCTGCGCAAATGAATTTGTACACATACAGCCAATGTCAAGAAAATTCTACAACAACAATGTAATTGTTATTCTCTCACAAAATCATGTAAGGAGACAGGAAAACTTCACAACAGAATCAAATTCCAGAAAGCATGTGTTGTCAAATTATGACAAATTATGAGCCATAAAAGCAACTAATTGGAATTGCAGGTTGAAAATACATACTGGTACACATAATTTGCCAAGAAAAATGCAGTTTTACACAAAAAATAAAGCATTACAAAAAAGTTTTATTTTAACACCATGCAGCACAGAAGTATTCTTCATAAGGAATATTATAAACATGACAATAAATCTATCTATTTAAAAAGTTCTAAATTTTTTCATTTTAACACTACATGTACATGTATATGATGCTAACTAATACATGATTCTTATAACATATCTGTCTCCTTGGCAAATACACTCAGAATGCTACATTAACCAATAATCATGAATGTATACAAAACAGATGGAATGGAGTTTCATTAGAATGAACCCTGCATGTTAATGTTGTAAAACTATTCAGGTATTTAAGCTGCTTTATACATGTATAGCCGTTCTTTGGTCATTCCAAATGGCAAAAATATGTTCCCAAATTACATGTAGAACTGCCTGAAAGCCATTCTGGAAAGAGATGAATCTGTCAAACAATAGCAAAAGATAGACATGTTTTCACACTCACATATCAGTCAAAGCTGAAATGGGTGTTGTGTGTGTATAAAACTGTTCATAATATGTACGAATGCACCAAATGTATGCAATTTTACCCAAGTTAGACCATCCTAACTTGAAAATTTCTAAATGTCATGAAAACATTGAAAACAGAAAAAACTATTCCTATTTAATGTCAAGCAGATACTACACTTACTTAAAGATTGCACATTGTAGAACAGATATGTTGTTTAACACAAAAACGCACCAATCAACCAGCCACCAAACTGATGCAATGAAACACAGACAAAAAGCAAGAACATAAATTATGAGTAATCACCACCAGATTCACACAGGCTCAGTCAGAGACGACGTCTTAAACGGACTGAAATAATACACTCTGTCCTGTTTACTGTAAACTTCAAGGATTGTTACAAAATTAAATACCGATTAACTAGATAATGTCTAGGTGTGCAATGTCTTTGGATAACCAAATAAATCACAATTTCTTTTTTCATCAGGGCCATATTTTAAGCAGCTTAGATGAAGAGAATAGAAAAATATCTTCTCAGACAAAAAATAATCTCAACATTGTCAAAAAAATCTGAATATCTCTGTTAGATATATGTAGCTTTAAAATGGAATCATTCGATTTAAGAACTTTTAATTCTGGATGATGCCGAGTAAAAGGTCTCTCTTATGAAATTCACTAGCATGTCCTCGAGATTCAGCACCCATACTCTGCTTGCATTTACATAACAGCTCATGGTTTCAAATGAAATATCTCAAATATTTTAGTAATCTGGAAATTAGTTCAAAATTTCACCACCACTGCCTGTCTGTATAGAATCATTTCATGCATGTCTTACACCAGTATTCTTATCAAGATAAAAAATTGACGATACTTATAAAATTATGCACTTAACAAGTAAGATGATGAATAAACATTGCTGTAACAATGAAATGACCATTAAAAGCTGTACAATTAAATATTATGTTTAAGTCAATGAGTGAAGAGTAAATTATTAATTCCATTATACAACGACCGTCACAAGATCACTACACTGAAACTCATTCCCTTGATGTATCAAGATTTCTGCTTTGTAGCATCCTTTGCTGAAATAAAGTAACAAAGTTTGTCAGAGAAATAAATATACATACATTCATCAAACAGTACATTCCCTTTATCATCGGCACTAATTGACAAAAGAGAAAATATTGAAGGATACTCCTTACACCTAATCAACACAATTACCAGTTTGGCACATACCAAGGGCCTTATTCATAAAACATAATATGACTATAATTCAGATATATAGGGATGCCAACAATGAAGTGTGAAAGAAGAGGAAAATTTTGCCGGGGGTCAAGGGGGCCTACTCGGCCCTCATGCAGGTCCAGGTCCGAGCCCTGGTGGGGGACCAGAAGCTCCTAGTTTTGCACAGTTTTTGATGTCCTAGAATTCATTTCCAAAGCAACAAATCCATGACTTCCATAATTCATTTGTTCCAAACAAAGTTTGCAGGACACTTGGCCTGGGAGTTCAATTTTGACAAAGTCACCGCCCATGCTCATAGTCGTCAACATTCACTGAGACTGTCTTATCAAGCCATTTCAATCTGAACTTATTTTTAACATTTCTGTTGCATCATTTAATTTTCAAAGCAGTTTGGATTAATAGTTGCCATTTAGTCACAAAGGTTAAAATTTTATTCTACGGCCTGCATGTTGTTTTCCTTTCGAAAGCAGAACAAATACAATGCAATACGACTGGTTAAGCTCAGTAACGCTATCGTACATTGGTTAGCAGAAATAGCGAAATAAATGAACAGATCCGAAACAGCGGTTCAGTACAAAATTTTACAGTACATTGGATTCGATCAGACTCTATGTGCGATCTCTTAGAATATAGAAGGGTACCCCCCCACCCTGAAATTCTCTCCTCAGATTGTCGTCGATCTCAAAAATGGTACCGATGGCCTCAAATCTGTGGCTTTCCGAAGATCCATGGAAAATTCACATCCCTGGACTTAGACTTCCAAATGTTAAATATCCTTCATGCTCCTACATTGTATAGGTTTTACTAAGAATTCAGGGTGCTGAGTAATGCTTATAATCCCCAGGTCCTGTTCTCATCCATTCTTTACAAATTTTAATAATTTCTTAAAATTCAGAACTTGTAAATACCAGCACTTTATGTAGAACATCTCGTATGGATTACTGCAAAAAAATTGAAACATCGAAAAATTTCGTGACAAGTCTGTTGAAGATCGGTCATTTCGGAAACCCGAAAAATATTTGGAAACAACTGATCTTCAACAATAAAGTAATGGAATTCACCGATACTGGCCAATATTTCATTCGTTTGGCAGGAATCCATTAGGGGTATTCTACTTTAAATAAAACAACCGTTACTAGTTATACTACCTAATTTTTCTTCCTCTCGTTTTTTTGCTGCATCTTCTCTCTGTTTTCTGATGAGAGTAAGTCGAGCCAAATCATTTCTAGCTTCATCAGTCTTGCCTTCGCTGTGCATTTTCTGATAACGTTCTCTCGCTTGCTGTTTCTCTACTTCTTCTCTGGTAAGTTAATAATATGTTATACAAACATTTCCAAAGAGTGATCAGATGAAAATAGCCCCATTCAGTAATTTTAAACTGATTAAAGTTGTTTTAAAAACGTTGGACCCGAAGCCTTGCACCCGACTGTGTTGCAAACGTTTATGCATTCAAAGAAGTTATTTATGTTTTCTTCTAATGTTCAGTATAAGAGACAAACGCCTGGCAATGATTCTGGAATTCAGCTGGTTCAACATAGGAAAAGTGGTCATATAATCGCTTTGCAATGTGGATTGAGATTCATTCAAAAGCAAATGCTTAGGTGTACAAATATATGAAATGGGAAACTATGGCACCGCATAATCGGAAAATATGCAATCAAGTTTTAGGCTCATATGAACTAAAAAGCAAGTTTACACAAATTTTCTAACCATACTAAATAAAATTTATTTTTATAAAGATCGAAACATTTTTCAAACTAGAGAGAATATTAAGCAAACACCAACCTTTCTTTTCGACTCAGCTGCGGTTGGGAAGTAGCTGCAGCTTCATTATCCAGTTCATTCACCTTCTTATTTTTCTTGAGGGCTCTGTTTGGATTTTCTATTTCGATTAAGTGTGAAACACCCTTGTGTCCCTTATCCTCCTACAAGCAGAAACAATGCATCCAAATATGGTATGACCATCTTTTTTTCAAGCCATTACATCCGAAAAACATTTAATATTGATGAAGATGAGTGTAGTATAACCTGCCATCATATCATAGTTACTTAAAGTTAGTATAAATGGTTCTGTTGTTTGACACTGAAAAAGGTATGACAAAAAGTGTAAGAACTTCTCAAAGCTCAATACACATGCTATTACTATAAATTTTCATTTTCAACTAAATTCCGTGAAAAATATACTTTTGTAATATGTTTCCGAGTCAATGTGTCACATACAAAGTACTACATGATCAAGTTCAATATCGTATCATATTAAGCTTTGTTTAAATGGCTTTATTTCACATTGCTTGTGCAACAAGATCTAACAACTTATATTAATCACTCTCGATGACAGTTTCCTGGGTTGGTAACCAGTAGTTATGCTTATTTCAAGGATTTTTGAAGAGCATGGTGATTCTAGCCAGATTTGAACCCAGAACCTCCAGGAGTTCTGCGCTCAACCTCCACACCACTATGTCTCCAATTATCAGCTTAAGATTCAAACACAAAACCAGAGATTGGAGACATATCTAAAGTGGTATAACCTCAGAACTTAGACACAAAAGCCATGTTCACCTATAAATACATCAATGAAGATATTTCCAGCATATTTCAACTAGAAGAGCCCATAGGTTGCAATGGGCTTTTCAAGTATTGTTGATCCGAAACAAGTCATAAAGGGTCATAACTCCTCCACAAATTGGTGGATTATACCCGAAATCGAAGTTTACCCGTAGTTTATTATCTTATGCTTATGTGCACAATATCATGACTTATTGAATCCATGGACGGACAGGGGAAACATTTTATTGCCCTTCGCCATTCCTTGAATGGAGGGGGCATAAAAAAAGAAACTCTATTCAAATTGAAGTAAGAATTCTTTGTCTTTATTTAAGAAGATACAATTTTATGTTAGAAATGTATAACCCCATAACTAAATAGATACAATATTATTCAGTTCTTCATCAAGTATGTCAGAGAAGTAGGGGCAGTATAAATTGTCTGACTCTCCAAACATATCCATTACATATGCTGTGTTGAGGAACAATGAGGCCATCCTGAACTTATCATTCTGTCAATGGTAGCCTACCTATCCACAAGTTTAGGAGTGGATCGGAAGGTCGATCATTTTTCACTCCTATTTTTGGCTTTTCATATTATTTAGATTTTAGACACAAAAAAACAAATCTTGCATGCAAAAACGAAACAATGCAAATTTGAACCCATTTCTGTAGATCAGTCTGAGTATCGGAAACTTAACGAATTTCTGAGGATGGCCGAACAGCAAATTATTATGTAAGTTCAATTTGTAAGAATCATAGTGAAGCTAAGACATTTCACTTACATCGTCAGAATCTGAACTGCTTGAAGAATCCGAGCCACTTCCTTCAGGTATATCACCCTCAGCACCTTCAGTTCCATCATCGCCACGTTGTTTCTGAAATATCATCACAAATACCAGTCACATTTTTCATTTAAAGTGAAATTTAATAATTCATTTGTTCAATATTTACAAGATTTACATTTTCAACCAACTCCGCTAATAATAACATTCAGCGGACTACAGCAGTTATATTACGATATCTGAATAACATTATATCCAAGATTACTTTTTAGTAGTAAAAAAAAGTCAACATAATGTGCTTGACTAAGAAATGTGCTTTGATAATCATACAGTAATAGCAATTATAGAATTCTATTATTCCATTAACCTCATGTAACAACATATATTGCAACATTTAATATCATCAAATCAAAAGAGAACCAAAAACCTTGCAAATTTTGTGATTTAAACAGCTTCTTTCTAACGACTTTTGTTCCTGAACCAGAAACCGTTCTGAGGCTGCCTATGTCACAGACTGATTTTGTCAACTGTAAACGTTTGCGATACATGGAAATTAAGAATAACTATGAGTAGTTTTTCAAATTAGCTGTAGCACAACTCCAATCTGTGTCACCAGAGTGCTCAAGAATGTGCGAGACAGAAAGTGCCAACTTACTAGACCAGGATTCACCTAGTAGGGTTTATTGTATGAAGCGACCTGTGTTAAGGTCATACTGTCAAAGGTTCCAAAGGAGTCACAAATATCATTACAAGCATAAACAGTAAGAGATCACATTGTTCTATCCGACATATAGCAATATCCAATCACCAGCCAAGTAGAAGCCAGCTGAGAAGAATCAACAGAAATATACAGCAAGATGGCTGGGACTGCGAGATTTGCAACATAAGTAGTTTATTGCAAAAAGCAATATAGTTATATGTGGAGTTTACAGTATATTTCTACAAGTCTGGCAGTAAAGAACAGTATTATTGCACAGATATGTGGCTTGATATCCATTTGTTAAGGAATGATATGAAATCATACCAAAACTCATGAACACTAACACTAATTTTATCAATAGATTCTAAACTAACACAGCAAAACAAACAGACATATAGGAAGAAAGTAAATCTTCATCTTTAAAGCATTATCTGATTGCTCTTCTATAAGGCTACTACCATTTTAAATTACAGCAGCATTTCTTATAAGAAATATAACAGTAATATAAACTGTAACCATTTCAACTGAAAGCAAAACAAAAAACATGATGACATTTTCTGTCCTACAGTCGTTCCAACCTAAAAAGTTATTCTGTGGTGAGGAAAATCAATAGTTTGTCTTATATTGAAGATTTTGTATTTGAATCAACTGCCAGCATTATCTATTTCTATTCATCAACTTAGTAGATTCCTGATGAAGGCTGTAATGCCAAAAGCATTGGAGAAATATACTCCATATGAAGCATTGTTCCTCAGCCTGGTGATTACAAAATATCAACTAATTGACAACATCCAGAATAGAGCCATGAGATATTTTCTTGACGTTCATCATTTTAACCTGTTCCTGTGATGATCAGTGATACCATGCGGATGCCTAGTCTATGTAGACGTTTGGGAAACATGTTACGCAAGTGGAATAGACTAGTCGTGATGATTGAGAATCGTATTACTAAGGAGGTTTCTACCATGGATTACAACAAGAGCAATAATAATTGGTCCTATGTTATCAAACATGTTATGACCATGCTGGGATATTCTGCTCTAACATTATGACAATATAAATACCTTTAACTTATCAAAAGCACCGTGTTTACTGGTCGATCATTACTAATGTTGCGTGGGGTCAAACATGTGCATAGAAAAAGCATGCATCCCGAGGAATCATTGATCGGCATTTTCATGCCTCCTCTTAAATAAATATGCGCCCAAATTTACTTATTTACGTGTTTCCTAGAACCCTGATAACTCTTATAGCTGATGATTGAATGTTCAAAGCGTGCCTAAATTGAGAATATATCGCATTTTCAAGACTGAATTCAAGTGTGACAACTACGTGAAATAAAACTTAACTAAATAAGAACATTCCATTTTATGTCAGTTCAGGACAGGAATCTAACCTTTAAGAATTAAAACAGGAAGATATACTGGTGAATATCCTAATCAGAGAATTATGTTGACTTTGTTTATTAAACTCTGTTGAAGATGGAAAACACTTTGACCTTCGTGGACATACTTTCTTACATTTATTTGATAATAATGTTGATACATGTATAAATATTGTTGACAGACTTATACATATTGTATCCTCACATCCAAGGAGATTAGGGAAATTTCTGCTTTGTGCATTTCTTAGAAGAAGATTTATCTTATTGCATAAATCATTTGATAATTTTTATTATGACTTTACATTTATTATATTATAATTATACCTCCATATTCATTCATAGAAAAAAGTACTTCATATCTATGATGATTTGTCGCTTGGACTACATGCAATATTGAACAATACTTGTTTTACTGCAGTACAGCGTTATATAAATACCACCTCAATAATAAGACTCTCAAAACTAAGAACAATTTTCAAATTCATTTTCACTGTTTTGATCTTTATTCAACCTCAAAATTAAGACCACCTCAATATATATAGACCAGTTTTCAAGGATCCAAAGGGTGGTCTCATTATCGAGGTTTTACTATACACATTTTGTACTTAATGATCTGTGATTGGTTTATCATAAATAACTTATCAATTGCTTTTACTTTCTGATTATTTTGATAGTTAACTTTTAAACATTTTCCTTTTTATCTATACAAAGATAGCTTAATATAAATTCAAATATGATGTGTTCATTTGTATTACTGAAGCCTCAGATACTGATCACTCTATCTATACATACTTTTGATCATACATTTTATAATCATGTATACTGTAAACAATTCAAAATTACCTAATATTGCTTAGGTGACTTAAGAGGCCCATCTTTATTTGTATCTTGTAAACATGTTTGTAAATGTATATGCACAATGCATGACAATAAATAATTTACTTGCTTACTTACTTACCAGTAATACATTGCACACAAACAATACAGACCATGGCAAGCCACTAGCCCAACGTTCCGGACAAGTCGAATTGCCAAATCGGGCTACCAACGGCTGAGTTGGATTTTAGTCCTTGACATTGCCAAATCGGGCTACCAACAGCTGAGTTGGATTTAGTCCTTGACATTGCCAAATCGGGCTACCAACAGCTGAGTTGGATTTAGTCCTTGATATTGCCAAATCGGGCTACCAACAGCTGAGTTGGATTAAGTTCTTGACATTGCCAAATTGGGCTACCAACAGCTGAGTTGGATTTAGTCCTTGACATTGGCAAATCGGGCTACCAACAGCTGAGTTGGATTAAGTCCTTGACATTGCCAAATCGGGCTACCAACAGCTGAGTTGGATTTAGTCCTTGACATTGCCAAATTGGGCTACCAACAGCTGAGTTGGATTTAGTCCTTGACATTGCCAAATCGGGCTACCAACAGCTGAGTTGGATTTAGTCCTTGACATTGCCAAATCGGGCTACCAACAGCTGAGATGGATTTTAGTCCTTGACAAGTCTGTTAAGTATGCCTACCTAACTGTTAAACTGTACCCTATTTTGTCGGACAAGTCAAAATTTACATGTACACTAGTCCAGGAAAACAGTATTTAAAGATAATTTCTAGAGCCCTGCAAGTTGACAAGTAAGCTTACCCTCCATTGTTTTTCTCTTTCTTCCTTACTAAGCTGCTCTTTTAAAGTTTCCTCGTCAGTAAAATGACGACTTCTACCCTTGTAATTTTTCTTAGGTCCTCTACCAGTACCTCCACCTGTAATTACAGAAATATTCCCAGTAATAAACTATGACTCGTAACGTGGATAATGCAATGTATATTTATAGGACAAAACACAAGCCATTGGGGGAATGATACCCATATCTGTAAATGGGTGAAATTGCTTCTTTACAAAATGAAAAGGATTTTTTTATGTTTTATGATCATTTTTTTTACTTTTATCAATTACGATGAATATACAGTACTTCCTGACTTATGTCTTAATAATAATTAATATGTTCAAAGAATACAGATCCCAAGTAGTTGTATAAGAATTTTCCTTCACTTTTGTAAGATGAATTTAAATGGAAATATGGCACAAAAACATATCATTCGAGTAGGGGAAAGGTACTTATAAACAGCCCCAAAAATGGCCAAAATGAGTGCCTAACAGTCACAATGTTCAGTATTTTTTAAAATGAGTCAGATAACTTGACTTTGAGTCTTAGTTGAACGTACTCACTTTACAAAGCTTGGGAAAAGCCATTTAAACATGTTATAAGTCATTCTCAATAACTGCTTCCTGGATTACAAATCAGTACCCAGTCAAGCCTCATTAAGGAATTATAAAGTTTACAATTCAATCTAGCCATAATGGGGATTTTAACTCACA
Organism: Mactromeris polynyma; assembly: GCA_032209605.1. Lineage (NCBI taxonomy): Eukaryota > Metazoa > Mollusca > Bivalvia > Venerida > Mactridae > Mactromeris > Mactromeris polynyma. The sequence goes on from JASFXZ010000022.1 coordinate 3,400,351, forward strand.
GCTTTTGCATCTGAATTCGGATGCACTATCCCTTTACGACTGTAACTCTGTGACTTCAATATCATTAATATTTATTTAAACCCAATTTACAGACACTTGGCAATGTTTGAATTGTCTTCACTGGTAAAAAAAACTTAAATAGGTCAAATATTTAATTCTGCCAGTCATGCCCAGAATTTAGATATTCCAAAGTGTGAATCAAATCTACCCATACTGCATAGTGCATATAATTATGAAAGCAAAAGAAGATTTTTGGAAATTTGCTGTAAGGTAAACAAACTAAGGTGATTGCAAGATTCAAAGATTTTCAATAAGGAGTGTCCCCCTGGATGCACACACATAATTTTTAGGTGTCAAACCCCCATTACCGTAGTGTTTCTTTGCGTATGGGACTACCTTACTCCTAGACTCCAGTTCATGACTCGAGATATCGAACCATACCCCTAGTCACTGCCTCTTTAAAAACAAATCTTAGATTTTTACAAATGAACATACTTATAGTATGAATAACTTCACAGCCATTGACAGTTCAGAATGGATGAAGTATTTCTTGGACCATTTTGTGAAGAAATAAAGCTGTGTACAGATCAGTTGTAGGACCATTCACAAATAAAACCTGTCAAAAACTGTCATGTGAAAACTGGTGTATTATATTAAGGTATAGAGATAATAAAACATGTTTTTATCAACAACGCACGTAGAACGAATGCATTTTTGTGAGATTGAGGAAGTTTTCTTTTGTAAACTTTTTATAAACCGTCAGACGTCTGGCCTTGAATTATGTATCATATACCATTATGGTATTTTCTGATTGTCACACACCTTTATCTTTCTTAAGTACCGGTAGACATTGAATAAAGTAAATACTGCAAACTTTATTCAATTTTAGGTTTTAGTGCATTACAATTGTGTTATGTTGTTGATTATGATGATATTATTCCATTGATTTCTTCAAAAAGTTGTCTCGAAGTGTGATTGTATTTTCCAATTATAAAAAACAATGTTCAAAGTGCACTGTTCTGTGTTATTTTCTTGAAAACAAGATGGGCTACACCAAATATAACAGCATAAGTGGAATCTACAGGAAAAATACTCATAGATTCCAAAACATATAGAGATGTCTTTTGTTATAAAAAAGTTACTAAGAAATGAAGATTTTTTAAGCATTCTTCGGTGCCGCGAACCGCGAGCATTTTTAACGCAATTATATAGCAAAAAAGTTCAACAAAATAGCCCATTTTGAGCGACTTCAAACCTTCATAGCTTTTTTATTTTTTTGAGGTATAGACAAAATTCAAACAGTTATGTGAATGTATGCTTTCTGATTATAGCATTAAATATTAGATTCAGTATATTTGAAAAAAGAGCTGGGGTTGCTAATACTATTGTGACCAATGGCTATGACACTAATACTATCGTGACCAATGGCTATGTCACTAATACTATCGTGACCAATGGCTATGACACTAATACTATCGTGACCAATGGCTATGACACTAATACTATCGTGACCAATGGCTATGACACTAATACTATCGTGACCAATGGCTATGACACTAATACTATCGTGACCAATGGCTATGATGCTAATACTATTGTGACCAATGGCTATGACACTAATACTTTGACCATAATATAAACAAAATGTAAAGCCAGAATCTTTATCTACATTCTATGTTAACCTGTCAACTTTGACAAAGATTTAATGATGCGCAAAAGAAAAACAATTAAAACAGATAATAAAATATTAATATTACTAAGTTGGAAGCTAGAATGGTCAAGAGTGCATGAAGGCAATGACAGTAAAAGAGTAGAAATAGAAAGAGTCGTCCCAGTTAATGATACCCTTTGTGTGAGTTATCAGGGCACTAGACCACGCCGCCATAGCTCAGATCTCGTATTGTGAGGTATAGTAGCTGGGGACAAATCGCCAGTGGAAGTTGACTAGCAACAAGAATACGAATGTGTAACAGTATTGCATTTTATAACTCATATGTGATTATTTATGTACAAACAAATGTTTATATATATTATACTGCTTGGTTATAATATAAAATAATTAATTAATGTAATATAAATCTTGCAATTTTAGGCTATTATCGACAGCGTCAAGAAACAGCCAATGACAAGAAGCGGCAAGAAAAAAACAACCTTTTATGAATAAATTATGAATATATACATGTAAGAAAATATGTTTATATAGATTATTTCGAGTGACATATTGCAAATTTTTTAATTTCTGTACCTATACAAAGTTCTTATCATTTATGACAGCATAAAAATCCTACTATGTACAGTAAAAGTTGACTAGCGACAAGAAAACAGACATTACCGGAAACAAACGATCTTCAACGGACTCATTTGCCAATATTTCTGGTAGCCTGATTATGGGACATGATTAATTCAACTATAAACCAAAACGTGCAACAGTTATCTAGCATTCCTTATAGAAAATGTGTGTAGTCCTAAAAAGGACCGTTGTGTTGTCCTGAAAAAGGACAGGCGATTTGTTTGTGCCCATCAGGACACGTTGTATCTTGCATTGATACTTCCTCATACCGCTTGTATTATTCAGATGCACTTTGTCTGTGTGGTAGTCCTTATTGAATCTCATATCCCCAAATCTGATAAGTTTATCTTTGTATTTTTTTGCCATTTTTTGTTAATTTAGAAGCGTTGATTGTCAAACCATTGCTTTGTTAAGCCTGGGCACTTTGAGAAGTCACCTCTTGTCATAATTTCCGCAATGAAGACTTGTTTTACCCCGGAATCGTACAAATCATCAACCATATTACATTATTTTTGGACACGCTATATTATCCAATTATACAGTACGGACTAGTTCATATAAAATAGTTGTTTATTGTTAATTTTTCAACATTTCGCCATTAAAAAACACACATACACGGTGACATTATAAAGAAATAATTACATTTTAATTATAAAACATACTTTCTATTAATTTGTTACAGTATTGCATTTTGATTACCTTCAATTAGCGACAAGAATGCAGATGGCAAACTAATTGTATAATCAACACTCAATATAATTACAAATGGTGTTAATCTAATTAACTTTTTAATTGAGGAAGTGAGGTGTTTGATATCGAATACTAATTATCAGTTTTTCACACCTATGTAAAAAGGCATGCAAGTTTATATCAAAGATTGGGCATTGTTTGTTCACGCCTTTTCTAATACAGCGTTGAGTATGTCATGTCAGTAAGCTTTTGTATATATTGAATATGGAAATGATAGTCAGCACACAATAAGTCTACCTAGCCTTGCTACTAAGATACCACATATCACTGCGCTTTGCTGTCTACTTCCAAGTAAGTGATTTTTCATGTACATGTGATATATTTTGCTTCATTTTGTCTGTTTCTAACTAGCATAATTCCTTAATATTTAAAGACAATTTTGGCTTTTTGCCTATTACAGAGAATTTTCGTTATTGATATATATCTGTTGACTTAAATATTCATTTTGTATTTAAAGTCAATTTTGGCTATTTGTCCATTCTAAAATAATATAATGGCTTATCCATGTGGTGTGTGTAACAATGAAAGCACAAAAGTGCTGTGGGACGGTACTACTCGTCTCTGTAGCCAAGCTGGCAACTCGTTTCAATACAAGTTTCCGTTTTGTAACTAAACAGTATATCAAAGTATGTGTAAATAGGTAAGATGGTTTGCATGGAATATGGAATAAAACTAAAACATAAGACAGAAATGCGAAAAAGAATAACAAATATTGAAAAATAGTACATTTTTTCCAAGAGATCTTCAAAATGACTTGTTCTAGAACTTGTACAATAAGTGAAATGTTTGTCACGATTGTAAATAAATGAAATACAAAGATATCAGACCCTTTATGTAACGTTTGTGAATATTTAATTATATAAATATGAGGGGTCGAAAAATCTTGATAACATCTGATATGGTATCGGTGAATGGTAGACGTAGGCCTAATCATCTATGTTTTACGTAATTTATGCAATGTTTACACATATTGTTGTCTGTACTTTTAAATCAACCTATTGTTTAACATTATAACAGGAAATAAAGAATATGCATTGCATAAAAATTATGTTATATAAGAAGTGTTTTCAGTTGGTCGAAAATTTCAGTGAATATCAGTATGGTAGGGTACCAGTCTGATAGCATTTCTGTCACATAGTGTGTATTAATACATTGCTTTAAACCCATCTGAACTCCACAGAAACAGCTAATTAGTTCACAAACCACTTCATTTTATTGAAACATGATATTATCAAGGTCGGTAAACTACTTAGTAGTAATTAGGACGATGTGGACGTTTTTGACACATTCTGGCTTTCAGTCTGTTTTGTATGTGTCTCAAAATTGCCACTACTATAGACCAAAAACTGTGTCTGCGGCGTTATTGAATGTGAAAATTGTGATAAATGGTTTCATTCAAGATGTCAACATTAACCAAGGTACAGATTAAATTTATGTCAAAGACCTATTGTGATTTTTTCTGTGTGTCATGCACATCAGACTTGGATGGTAATTTTAATTTGTCTTAAAAAATATCCATGTCGGGCAAATTGGAAGCTGTGTTAAATCTGAAAAATTTCTGATGAGAAACAAGTTTCGGCAGATGGAAACTGTCTTTTTAATGCTTTGTCCCTAGTAGGTAACAAGGGTCTTGCCACTAGAATCCAGGTCCTGACTTGCATAGAATTGACTGATAATTCCCACGTCTATGATAATGACAAAATAAATTTTTTTCCAGATTACGGTAAGTCGCAAAAATAGGGGCTGGCCGCTGCAAGCGTGATTGGCTGCCCCATTCAATAAATTTACCCACCTATGCACAGCATTTTGGACATATCAGTAGGCATATTGAATTCGACATTTTTACCTTCCGGTTGTTCAAAAATCTAAACTGACCATATCCAAATTCTGAATAGTACACCAGACTAAAAAAACATGTTCGACAATATTTGATTCCACCCTCAAATTGGCAAATGTGACCATGTCTGATTGCAGTAACGAGTCCTGGTGCAGTCTTGAATGTAATACAAATTCCATCTCTGTATTGAATACTAATCTATCTCTGAATTTAATACCAAATCCATCTCTGAATGTAATACTGAGTCCATCTCTGAATGTAATACCGAGTCCATCTCTGAATGTAATACCGAGTCCGTCTCTGAATGTAATACCGAGTCCGTCTCTGAATGTAATACAGAGTCCATCTCTGAATGTAATACAGAGTCCTTCTCTGAATGTAATACCGAGTCCTTCTCTGAGTGTAATACCGAGTCTGTCTCTGAATGTAATACCGAGTCTGTCTCTGAATGTAATACCGAGTCTGTCTCTGAATGTAATACCGAGTCCTTCTCTGAATGTAATACCTAGTCTGTCTCTGAGTGTAATACCGAGTCTGTCTCTGAATGTAATACCGAGTCTGTCTCTGAGTGTAATACCGAGTCTATATATGAGTGCATATCGACTCGGAATATGTGAATTTCCAGTAGTCTATTTTTAGACCCGCGAGCGTTATGGTGCAGTGTAAAACTACTATGTCACAGGGTACAAACGTTATGTTACAGGATAACATTACGGATTTGTTTATAGCGTGTAAATGGAAATTTAACAAGGCAAAGTCACGTGAGGTATAATAAATAGTAATATACACTTGAATACCCGCGTATAAATGCAACTGTCAGCAGAAACCTTCTTGTCGCTTTTCAAGACTTATGTCATTTCTCTTGTCGCTAAGCTTGGTCAGGCGTTGGTATTGTATGCGTGCGGCATAATCAAAGCAAACAGTTATAATTAAGATTACCATTACCAAAAAACATTACACCAACGTATATAATGGTTATCTGTTTATAAATAGTGTTTATTTGGTGTTTATTTGGTTTGTTTCGCTTCTTGTCGCTAGTCAACTTCTACTGTATAGAGTTGGATTTTTACACTGTCAACTGGGCGTCACACTGTCAACTGGGCGTCAACTGTATAGCAGCATCCTAAACGGTTCAGAAATTAATAATTTTGCAATACATCACTAAATAATCTAAACAAACATATTTTCATACATATTTCATCATGATTTATTCATAAAATGTATTTTTTCCTTTCTTGTCGCTTCCGGACGCTTCTTGTCGCTAATTAGGGAGACCCATTCTGTAATAAAGTTTCATCATAAACTGGAAATATGCCACATGCTTTAGAAAACTTGTCAACACTGTCCAGGTTTCTGAATAAATAAACTAACCTCGTGGCATATTGATGACTATTCCTGTACAATTATTTAGCTGACAATAATTTGAGATAATATGAGAGTGGGTGTGTAGGAGAAGGATGAAATACTGCCTTTCACGAAATCTTGAAATAGTGGAGTAGAATCACACGGTGTCGTCATAAGAATGAGGTGAGTGGTGAAATCAACAAGATACAAATTTCACGATATTGTAAATTGCACGACGCACCGCCAGAACGCAATTGCAATAAACATTTAACGTTTTCTTTTGTAGAATTGATTATTAATAATGCCTAAAGTTAAAAGAAGTAGAAAACCTCCACCAGAGGGATGGGAATTGATAGAACCAACTCTTGATGAGTTGGATGCCAAAATGAGAGAAGGTAAGCTTAATAATTAATTGACCTACTTTCGGCTAAAATATTTCGGATGAGAAACTGAAATCGGGGCTTATTTATCTCCACATACTACCCTTTACGTGTATATACTAAGTACCTACTAAGGGAACTTCCAGTACCATCAGTCATGGTGATTACTCATCAGACAGTGGGACCTGACCAATAAAAAACAGCTAGATCCAATGTAAAAGGTCTGCACATGTCTCCACAGACGGAAATCTAGAGTCATATTCCATCACTGTACCAGTACTACCATGTCTTTGGTATTATGTGACCAGGGATCGAACCCACAACTTTGTGTACCGTAAGTGGAACAATTGAGATTGTAATGGTTATGTCAGTAATTATAACCAATTATGCATGTTTTTATATTTGCCACATCAAAATGTGTTACTTTTATTTGGTCAATATTAGATGCAACAATATTTTAATTTGATTTTTTATAGATTTTATTGTTTAATTGTTTTAAATTGGCATAACAAGACTGTTCTTGCTAATTCTTTGTATCATTTGGGGTATACTTTGTTGATGTGCTGAAAGATTTATGTTATATAGATTATGAAATGATGTATTTTACTTATAGCTGAGACAGATCCGCATGAGGGAAAGAGAAAAGTGGAAGCTCTTTGGCCAATCTTTAGAATTCACCATCAGCGTTCCCGTTACATTTATGATTTATTCTACAGACGAAAGGCTATCAGTAAAGGTAAGTGTTTACATTATGTTTCCATATTGCAGTGCTTCATGGGCTTGGAATAATCAAATATAAAGAGCAGTACGGTAATGGATAAGGTGTATATTGGTTATGGGAATGTCATACCTGTCCAAGATCTATTAGTCATTAGAGACCAGGATCCATGATTTGTCGACTTCGGATTTGTCTGAAATCTCAAATATTAGTTTGAACCTATTAATTTTACAAGTCTGTGATGTCTGTCATCAGATCCCGCTCAGTAGGGTTCATATTTAGGCCTTGGAATTATGAGTTGGGTGCTCTACCTGTCGACCACTGTACCTCCCTGTAGGAGTTGATCATGGTCAGATTATGCATTGGATCATCTGCATTGTTCTCAGAAACTCCTTATCTGAACTCCTGAACTCATGCTGTTTTTAGTAAAATTTTCATGGAAGGACTCCAAATTTTTCCACAATCTTTCATAGGACTCCTATCTTGAAATCCTAGTGAGAATCCTGATACAGTATTTCTGGATCCTTTCTAATCTCAATAAATATTAGAACATGTAACAGCAGTATGTATTAGACCACAGTAAGTTGAAAATAAAAATAATTTTGAGCATACTGACTTGTCTCACGTTTTCTAACCTCAGAAACAGGGCTGATTTTACCTGGAAGTGAACTCTAAAGTGATAGAAATAAACATTAAATGTGAAATCCACACTGTCTCACTATTTCGGCCACAAAGTTAGCCTTTTTCAAGAGCACTGAACACTGTTATAACACAACATCGATAAAAAACAGGCTAGTAAATCATCCCCTTTCTGGGGTATTTCAACGACTGGATTGAAATAAACATTGCTTTCCTCAGAATAAGATAATGTAAGTTAATGACCAATTTTGTTTCTTTAATATTGATGTGGTACAGAATTTTAATGTCATTCATTGACAATGCACAATTTCTTCTGTTCTTGTTGGTTTTAATATTTTTATTGGTTCATTATTTCTTTTAATATCATTGCAGGATCCATAGTCATATTTTCTTTCATTGTACACATTTAGTTAATTACATATATTGCTTATAGTTATAGCTGTCATCGCTTATTTTTAGTATACATATTTATATATTTTTCCAGAGCTGTACGAGTACTGTTTGAAAGAGAATATTGCGGACAAAAATCTCATCGCGAAGTGGAAGAAACAAGGCTATGAAAACCTTTGTTGTTTGCGTTGTATTCAGGCTCGGGATACAAACTTTGGTACCAATTGTATCTGTCGTGTTCCTAAGAGTAAATTGGAAGCTGTGAGTGATTTCATTGTTGTACCTTGTTGATTTGATTTTCTGTTCATGGTATTGATATTCAGTTTTAAACAAGCCCGTTATATTTTTTTCTTCAAAATTTGCATTTAAGATCATGAAAATAATTAACTCAGAATTCTTATTGATACAATTATGATAATCGATGCTTGGCCTCATTCTTAAAGGAAAACGGGAATTTTGCTATTAGTTTTTCTTGATTTGCTTGTTAAATTTATCAGTTCAATTTATTTGTGTAGTAAGTGTGTTTAATCCAGTCACTTGTATCATTTTTTATTCAATCAGGATGCACTAATTTAATTGAACTGTTTTTCGCCAGTTAGAATGTTTTCGTCAGTCATCACAATGTTCCGACTTCTCATTTGATCAGTTTTTGTATTTGTCTACTTCAGGGTAAGATTGTGGAGTGCATACATTGCGGTTGTAGAGGTTGTTCTGGATAAATGTGATCATCAGTCTTCACACTACTTCAACAACAATGCTATACCAACGGTGGATTATTTCATATAGATGTAATACGATACCCGAGATCTTGAGATCTTACTTGAAGGATGTTTGTAATATTGTTGTTCCAGTGTGCATGATTGCTTTATGATGTTTGACTGGAGAAGAATACAAACTTGTCTTTGCTTGATCAGTTTGTTAGTTAAGTTTACCACCTCCAATATGAAGTCAAATCCACCTCTCTTTTTGTCTTAGTGAAAAGCAATGGTTGATCAACTTTCCATACTGTTTTAACGTGAGTTTAGGATTTTATATAGACAATTGAGGCTTTGAGTTGTGGTTGCAGATCTTTTATCATTTAGCCTGTTCCTGTCTCATTTTTCAAAAAAAACATTTCAAAAAAACTGGTTCAGACATTTACATTTTCTTGTGGGTGTCGTAATATGCTGCATTGGTTGAGTACTAAAATCATTGCAATCGGCAATTTTACCGATTTCTTTTTCTTGTACGCATTGCATACAGTTGTTTTTATTTCGATATTTGAACTACATTGAAAATTGAATCATGTATTGTATTCATTTTGTAAATATCATTGTAAAATAAAGTCTTTCAGTAATTGACAGTTTACTTATAATTCCGTCAAATTAGTACATCAACACTGTAGAGGCCACATGTCATGTGTAGCACTGAATGGAGAAGCAATTATTCAGGTAATTTTGCATTTTTGGGAAGATCCATGAAAAGTGAGCAGCTTTATACTGTATATTGGTACTGGTGAAAGTCTTCTTGTGTTTGTATAAGGATGAATTAAAAATGTGAATATTTAAATATTTTCTTTACCTCTTACAGAAGCAGAGAGTCAGTATTACGTACCATTTGTGTTTCTTTTTTGTACTGAATTAGTATGAATTACAAAGTGAAACTGTCCTTTAAGCACATTGGCTGAGATAGCATGTAGCTTTTTCAATTGACTTGAACTTGTAGAATCTATTGGTATACCTATTGTAAATATCGATCTAGGTATATCTGAATGTATAGAAGACAACTACATATTGACATGTTAAAATAAATAACAAAATGAAACACATTTTTTACATTTATTTTTTTGTAGATTTTTCACAATTTCTAAATGACAAAAAGCTAGATATAACATGGATTTTAATGTGGACATAATCACAGCTAAACAGGCTTTGAGTTTTGTTCTTAATAATAATTATGAAAAAAGTTCAAACTTGTAACGAATTTCTGACAGTCATCATATAAAAATCATCTGTTTCTTTATTATTCCAAAAGAAAAATGACTTCTCTAACCATACATTATGTATAAGATAGGACCCTCATTTCACTGCACATCAATGAGAAATTTTCAGCCCAGTTCCCTGTTATAATAGCCGACTGTTGCACCAAAGATTAGGTTTAACTGCAAGAATATTTCTATGTAGTCAAAACTGAAACTGCTTAAACATAACAGTTACCTCACTATAACATATACTAGATCTCTCTTACATTATATTAACACCTCTGTTCATCAACAGTCACGACATACAGCGTGTTAATTAATCGAGGAAACTGCTTTTTTTTCTATCGGTACCAATCTAACATGTATTCAACAGTTTTATCCAGAAAATAGTTTTGTGGCCATGTTGGGAAGATATAGCATTCACACAAAGTGAAGGTATAACGAGAGAAGGTGAAGGTCAGAATATTTCCAAGTCTAAACATAATATGAATGCTTACTATGTAAGAAATCCTGTGACACTGACTTACGCATCAATTAATTACAAGTTTATATACTTAGACATTTGTACATGATATAAGAAAAATTAAAATATTTTTAACAAACAAAAATAACAATGACTGATAATTAACAAAACGAAATATAAAACAATATATGTTCAATAAAAGCTTGTATCAAAGATACAATAATTCACGAAGAAAACCATCAATTAAAGCCAACATGTATATGATAAAGTAATTTTTGCATAAACACTAAATAACAACTTAAGATTTATTCAAGCAATTTGAAACTGTAGGTAACAAAATTTCTCCATGTTACAAAATTAATATGTATTAGTTTCATTTAAGATTCAGACTTGTGTGTGAGGGTTGTTACAGATAGCATTGTCTCTCATTATCAGACCTATTTCAATTGTCACCAAGAAGCCTTTCTTATTCTTGTAACATGCATTGGTCAACAAGAAAGCAAAAGCAATTGTTCAATTGTAAATTATTTATGACAGTAGTTTGTAAGTGCCACAGTTGCAAAGCTTTATATGTTGTGGGCAAATGTTTTAGGCAAACATACAGAACAAAATGGTGACCAATGTTTCTATTCAACAAGGTAAATTATTGATTTTGCTTTCTTGGAAAAAGTATGCATACCAACAAGACACCAGACTGCACCTTACACATAAATAGGTACAAAAGTATGTCTGTTCAATAAACCTTCATTTTAGAATCATTTTTGCAACCATTTTATTCCATATATTTTCTTAATATTTCGTATACAGCTTGAAATCTTTGCCACCCAGAGTTCATAAGCAGAACATTAATTCAGCCATGTAGAAACATGCAGAGCAAGCACGTTATACTGAGGTACTTTGCCACCCAGAGTTCATAAGCAGAACATTAATTCAGCCATGTAGAAACATGCAGAGCAAGCACGTTATACTGAGGTACTTTGCCACCCAGAGTTCATACGCAGAACATTAATTCAGCCATGTAGAAACATGCAGAGCAAGCACGTTATACTGAGGTACTTTGTACAACTAGAATAAATATGATACAGATTTAAAACTGAATGACAACATAAGGAATGTGTATGACAGTGTAATAAATAGACTACTGAACACATTAATTAAAACAAATGGATATAATCCTAACTCAACACACCTTACATTTCTCATATTCACAGAAATCTTTTTAAACATCAGTTTAATTCACTGATGCCATAATTCATTGTACCAAATTTACATCTGTAAGTGAAATGGTGATTATTAAGGACAGAAAAATTAACATCATAATCCATTTAACCGCGGTAATACTGTAGACAACTTTGAATTTGTTCATTCATGTACTTTCTTTTTGCAAATCGACCAATGTTGGCCTTATCATTGGTTTTGTGAAGTCTTTAATTTGCTCAGCAACGAAATGTAGATAGTTTTAACTTCATATATATCAGACCTTATGATGCTAGCTTTAACTTATATTTGCATGAGAATTCTGGATTCACACTGAAATGCAATTTAGTGAAAATAAAACGGTCACCAAAACGAGTTATTTAATTTGTCTATTCCTAAATATTTCATGCACATTCTGCCCATGATAGTTAAATTTCGTAAAACTCAGAGGTTATTTGTATACCCAGTTAAGTTGATAGTTAAGTTGCAGCACGGCCCAGCAATTTGTTCTTGATTTAACTTCTTTTTAGAGATAAATCAAGGTAGCTGGAATAGGCAATTTGGCCTTGCCATGATTCTTGGAGCAAGGCAGCAACACCCACAATTCAACATGTAATACTTTACTTTGTATACCAGTACATGGTTTGGTTTTGAGAGCTTAATTAAGTTGAAACACAAGGTAAAAAAGGAAAGAAATTCAAAACACTTCTACACATAAAATTCATTCAGACTTCTTGCAGGAAAGATGTAACAGGAACTAACAAATACAGTAAGAATTCAGCAAAATACATTCAATCAGAATGAGTAGATTATTTCATTGAGTACAAAACTTTATGCCAAGCTAACTTAAACATACTTAAATAATATTGCACATATATATTGCCTAAGAACAACAAAATGTTTACAAATAATACAAGAAGTATCTGTGTAATAAATTAATGTTAATTGATTAGAAATTTCTTTGTGAATAAACCAGATAAAACAGCAATAAATGAAGGACAGCAACTGAGTCGAGTTCTGTTCAAGTAACAAATCAAGGTATAATGCAACACTACTGTCGGTCAGTTTTGGAGATGTTTTTGCACCCAACTCAAAAATATGTAAAACAACTTCAAGATAGTTAATTTATATCACATGTCATTAAGTGATTGAGTAAAATTTCAAGTAACCTATTAAACTTGTCAAAACAACAAACAATTTTAATTCAATCAATAAATAAACATGGCAGTCTTGATCAGCAAATATGTAATTATATTAATGTCATCATGAAATTAATATCTAATACATGTAATAGTTACTATATGGCCTTCAATAGACTCCAGTCAGGTAAATAAGTATATATTTATATATTCCTTATCTGATTTAATGGCATCATAACTAAAGTTATCACAGGGGACATATCTGAGTTTACAAATTTAAGCACAGACTTTGAAGCATCAATACATTACATGTACCAATAAAGTATTTCAAGTACCATAAAAAATAAATAAAGATATTGGTTAAACTGTTAAGACAGATAAGATAATATTTCTTTTTTGAGTCGGCAAGACAGTTTCAATGAAAAGAATATGACATTCTGTCATAATTAAAACATGAATGGTTTTAAGCACATAATTATGGACTCTAAAAGATAGTGTTGGCATTCTTTTACATACAAAATAACTCGATCTCTCAAATCAATCGGACAAAGCTATGAAAGTCATTCAACAAGCATGTTTCAATTATATGCTATCAAGTTTATCATATTTTGAGTAAACCATTCATTCTGAATCATTTAAAGTTCTTATTCAACCATATATTAATCAACTACAATAAAGGATTCTGAGTCCAGGGTTAATACACTTGAGATCAGCCTCCAAACTCAAATTTCAATCTCATTTTATTGTGGAGAAATACGCACTTTGGCACAAGGTTTGGTAGATATTCAAATTGGGTTTCATAAAGAATACTGCATAATCAATGTCAAAAGTTTGCTACAATTTTAGTAGAAGATTTAAAACAAAAATGAGATTTGAGCTCAAGTTCATATCGAGCATCTAAATCCAGTGGTCGAAATTTGCACTAATCCAACAGCAAAAAAATAGTAGATTTTCTCTCTGGCTAGTAAAAAATCCGAAAATATTAGCCTGACATGCAATGACCATATTTCATCTTAATATCAGTGATTTTGATACAAATCCTCATAAAAATATGAATGTGAATTTCCATTTGGGCTAGTGAAAATTGGTAAATTTCTAGTCCGACTTGCTTGTAAGTTCAGATGTTAATTTATATGACTGTAAATCTCAAGTTTCATAACCTTGAACCCTAGACACATAATTGGTAGTTAAAATAGAGCTAAGAGTAATGCATATAAACCAGACAGTTTTTCACCATACTGAAGTGTAATATTGAACCAACAAAAATTGCTTCTTTAGAAGTTTTTCTATTACTTCTATAGGCTTCTAAATCTTTATAAAATAAATTCTACACAACATCATCAACTATATGACACTATTACTTAAATGTGAGTATTGTTTCAGATCTGAAGACTTGGAAGAAACAGCAAATGTGTCATATTTTCGCTGATTACACGAGTACAAGAGCTACAAAGCCCAGCTTAATGAAGGTGCTATGGTGCTGAATAATTCTATTCTAAATATTCTCAAATTTGTAATAACTTGCACTTAACAGTTTGTACATATCTGATCAATTTCTACCATTTTAAGTGAACTTTCAACTAAGAGTATTGAATTCAGACAAAACAAAGAATAAATGAGCGCCGCTGTATGATTTCCAAACCCTTCTTAAAGTGACGTCATTTCCAGAAAACGTCAGATGTAACGTCACCATGTACAGTAAGCAATATTTGCCCCATATGGCAATATGAAAACGAAGTGACCATATGGAATAAATAATGATTCCTGCTTGCAAATAGTGCTGTTACATGTTTTGTTTTCTTGAAATTACGCCACTTACAGAAGAGGTTGTAAATCCCACAGCAGCACTCATATGTTGTTACTACAATACAATACAGGCCATGAAAAGGAAGAGCATACCAGTATTTGCTTTGGCAAACATGCAGAGTGAATTATTCAAAATCATATCGAAACATATATAAATAATTTAAATCCCTAAAAATGAGCAGTGTAATCTGGAAGAAAGGAAACAACATGTTTTTGGCAAACTAATTCAATAGAAGATAAAAATAAGGAAGTGAGACAAAGTTATAATAAAACATATCAAGAGTTTGCCACAAAACCATTTTGAGAGTGCCAAGTACTCGGAACATGCTAAACAACATACATGTATGTAAGGACTGATGCAGAATTTACTGAATGTGTCAACATTCTGTCTGGTAAAAAATTCACTGGTACAATAATTGGGAACTATTACATTAAAGGGAACAACAGTTCACGCTTGTACAACAGCATGTAAATAAACATATTTTAAAAGTCACAAATATCAAATGTAAATGACCTTGCTGGGACTACAAATAGCTACCTGATGTTCAAACATCATGAGAAATATTTCATTCTTAAAAAGCGTTAACACATTTTAGTATACAGTTATTTCTATTGTATATTTAACTTCATGTTACTTGTCAACAGGTTTCATGAACATAAACAATTTAAAAAGATACTGTTAATAAACATATGAAATCTTGGCAGAAAATACTTTGTGAGATAACCAACTTATATTATTTTGTTGATACTTTTTTATGAATAAGAGACTTTCTAAATAGTTTCTAGAACATTGATATCCATTGTACCTGCAATTTCCTGGCCAGTTGCTGTAAATGAGGCGATAGTGCAGTTGTGCATTGATAGTGTAACATACTCTAAGCATAGGATACCATCACCAGTGCAGGTATATACTACAAAGCAGCATTATTTAAAAATAAAAGCAATATGTTAAACAATACAAATAAATTCCAATCTTCACATTTACAAACTAACAACTCACAAGCCGGAATAAATAATAAACAGGAATGCAGAAATAAACAAGAAATATCAACAGTAAGTGACAAATGCCCACTAGGTGGAAAGCACAGGAGATTGTCATATGTTCTCTCCCCTTCTGGTTCCCTTCTATAGTGTATGTATTATATAGAAGGGATAAAGGGAGAGAACTCATGACAATCTCCTGAGCTGGAAAGCCCTAACCTATAACCTTGGAGGTATAGACCTGACTCTCGCACACAGAATACCCTTCCATCGTGCTCAATGTTTGTGTTAATTTTCATTGGATCTGTCAAAACAGTCAATCATCCTAGCTGAGATAGCAAGAGTTTCCAACAGAGGGTCAAACTAATTGACATAAGTCAGACAGTGGGATTACTCTGTTCCTTACTTAGGAGGCATAATGAATACCATCAAAGTTACAAATATTCACTCAATTTTATACAATTCTAATCTCAAATTATTACAATCTTTGTGGAATCAGTACAACAGTTTATGTTAGTTTGTCGGTACAGCAAATCAGGTTATTTGGTTTTACACAAACTGGCAAAATAGACTAGATAGTAACAAGCTCACAGTTTATGTACAATAATTAAAGACATCAATATATACACATACATTGTACAGAGGGTTAAAAGTATATTTTTACACAATACACACATACATAGAGCTATGTTCAAACAACAATGAGAAATCAACAAATCCTCATAAAAAATCCAAGGTTTTTATGGCTGTTAGACCATGCTCACACTGATCTATACAAACAGTGTTCTTGATTTAATGTTTCTACATACCAAATGCAACATCGATACTGGTAAAACATTTTCTTTAAATCCTACATTTAAAACTGGCGAGTTTCTCCAGGTCAATGTACTATGTAGGCAGTTCTGATGTTCTGCATATTGACATCGGTCATACAGGTTTTTTTTATAATTTGTGGTAACATTCTACACAGACAAAATCTTTATCACAAACATACATTTTGTTAAATAGAACAATTAATCACATCATACAATTTTACAATTATCCTTGAATTGACTAAAAGATCCAAGAAAGAGCTGGCTTCATCCATTCCAAGTCAAACTTAGATGAAATTATGGAATGTAAATGGATCAAACGCAAAAACTTTGTATACTGAAATCACATCAATGGTTCAGTGAAAATCAGAAACATAAAGTTTTATCGTTAAATTTCGCTCACGAACACAAAGATTTCTTCCTATGACATCAGAAACAGTGACATTATAATTACATGCTACATCACAACAGTACACACATTATATGTCAAAACTGAGGATTTATTTCTTTGAATCTGAGCTAGATGAATGCTGGGATTTCAGTTCATTGTAGCATTCCTGACAAACACGTACTGGCTTCATTATTCTCAATCTCTTGATAACAGTTTCATATCTGCTGCATCTAGAATATAGAAATACACAATAATTAATATAAATTTGGCATAATCATACACAAAGAAGAATATTCTAGTGGACATAAACATGAGACATACTGCTGTCCAATATGACAGAGATTATCTACTGACTACAGGCGGTCATACTGTACAGTTCAACCGCTGTTGGCCGAAGCCTTTCCAAGTCAATGATCAAAAACCAACAAGCTGAATCACTGACATGAGCAAAAAAATGTTCTTTTTTGGCTCAGCCGTACTAACATGGTTTCTCTATTTGCATATCAGTGTTGTGTAAACCAATCAAATCTTACATTAACCACCAAGGCAATTTCTCTTTCAACTGAACAACGTTTGTAACCTCGACGCGCATTGTTTAACCTTTCGATAAAGGGTACGTTACCTCTTGAAACCCACTGAATTTCGGCGAATTTCATAAATTTATTTTGGATCTGAGGTGACCAGCAATCGTTACATCTAAGCAATTTTAATGTTGCACAACAAATCTTGACCTTAAAATTGCGCCGACCATCTTTTTACAACATATTTCTTGTTTTTTAATTTAACGTTGTTTATTATATAATATGTGTAATAGTTTTTGTTGAGGCCCACATTGAAGATCGGGCTGTCCCAAAAGTGCAGCCTCTTGAAATAAAATCTTTATTATTATACCAACTTCTTCCAATGGGGCATGAAAAACATCTGAATATTGATGCAGCACCTTGGTGTATGGTTTTTGATTAAAATAAGTTTTAACAAAATATTACGATTGACGATTTAATATTTATGCACCCAACCAATTGCAGTCATATTTGTTGCATCTATGCAAATAGATATTTCATAAAGGAATATTTTGAGGGTTCAGTGCAAGACTATTGTAACTCCTGTATAAATACATCGGAGTTATGATAGTCTTGCATTGAACCCTTGATTTACAAAAGAATTCTTTACAGTTCACTACACAATCTGACCAACAGGTGTGAAAACTTCCCCTTCTCAACTGCTTTTCTCTTTTTCTGAAAATAAACTAAAGAACAGTTTTGACCTTACCTTGAACAGAAAACACGACCACAACTTCTACAGTGATGTCTTCTCTCAGAAAATGAGAACCTTATTCTACACATGTGACAAGTCTCTGCTCCGTCATCTTTCATCCAATGGTCAGCTACCACACGTCCAGGTTGGTCAGTTACAGTCCAGCTGAAGATCCGACCCTTAGCATCACCAACATATACAGTCTTATGATCTCTGTAGAGCAACATATATAAATGTAGAAAGCATATACAGTTCTGATATTTTCCTAAAAATACAGCTCTAAAACTCATTCTAATGATTTGTTTTCATTTTGCAAAGTTTTCTACCTAAATATTTGCAATTCACGACATTGTCAGATAGGTAAAAAGTCAGATTTCTGAGAAGAGTAAAATGAAGACTACAACAACTACAGAGATATATGTAAAAATCCTCATCACAGGGGTTCCATTAGGGGCTGAATCTCGAGGGTCATTTTCATAATTGTTGACAGGATTTTACTATTTTATAGCCAAATTACCTATTTTTTTTTTTAATTGACCCTTCAGCCAGAATCATGAAGGTCAAAATATGGCTTTTTGGAAATTCCAGGGGTCAATTCCAGGGTCAATTCCAGGGTCAAATGGAACCCTTGTCATCATATGATGTACAATTTCCCCAAAATCCATCTAGTTAAATAAGTGTCATATACAACATTACCTGGATATTGCTACAGCAGTAACAGCTGCAGGATCCTTGTTATCTTTACGTTCAAATGCTGTATGCATTGTTAGCTTACTGCGGAATACAAGCTGCCGTACCCAACGGAAACCTAGAAAACAAAATATCGTTATTGGTGTTTGTTTCTCATGTGGTAGCCTGCAGACCTAACTAGAATTCCCAGAATTCCAATAAGGACTAAACAGCTCAACAGACCAATGAACTTCCTACATGACTAAGAGGTATGAGATGAATGACATTGAATGCATTATAAAAATATTTCAAATATATGACTAAAAAGGATAGATAATTGCCATGAAAGTGTGTAAATAAAAATGTGTACTATTAATCTTTCCCCAGAACACACTTTAAGTACACTACTTACAATGATAATGAAATAGGTCTGATAAAAAGGTTAATGAATTAAGTATAATTTCAGAAATCATTTTATTACCAACGTTTTAAAATGGTAGGCATGGTTGACCGCAATAGAAAGCTACCAAACAATTTATATCAACCAATATTGAAACTTTCAAGTAGTTAAGAGTAAAATCCTAAAACATTGATTGTGACCTGTGCTAACCCCAAAGACAATTTTTTGTCTGGCATATACCTGAACACTTTACTGTAGTAAGATCGGGACATTTACCTTCTCTCAATGTATTTTTAGTTCTTTTCTTGTACTTTCTATCAGGTGAGTCAACAGAACGGACTTCAGCTTCAGAGATGACCTCAAAGTCGGATGACAATGATCTTTTATTATCTGAATCTGACTCCTTTTTTATATCTTGTTGACTGCTGCTTCGTCCAAGATCAGTACTGATGCCCTGTAATAAACAACATCAATCTTAAGTTCCTTACAAATGCCCCTTTTTATTTTTAAGATAAAATGGGCAAAGCATAAATAAAATAATATTACCAGGTTTACTTTAACGCATATATGATATGTGTTATTAGATCTTGCTATACATTTAAAAGGCCTTTTCATCAGAAAGGATGAAAAACTATAGCAACGAATTAAAAGGATTTAACAGCTAAAGGAATGAAAATGTATATCAATTTCCTAAATTGACAAAGGTGGCATTTGAATAAAAGGAATGTCGGAGACTTAAAGGGTCGAAAATATATTCATACAGAAATATGTATACCTTATTATCTTCATATTTTGTCTCTCTTGATTTCCCAGTGTTATCATACTCAGAAGTCTCAACAGCTGAACTGATAGATACACTTCCTGCAGACTTGGTGCTTTGCACCTCTCCATCTCTATTCGACTCTCCATCAACACTTCCAACTTCTTCTGCATTGCATATATCACTAATACTACTTGAAGCACTCATTGAAACTTGGTCCATTGCACTTTGAGATTCCCGACCAGGAGTTGCAGATCCCTCTAACTTTTCAAACACTTTTGACAGGAAATGACTGTTACTGTCGACAGACGAACCCATCTCGACCATTTTAGATGTTAAGCTATCGGGGTCTTTAAAGTCTTTTAATCTTTCAACAGCACTTTGATTATCTTCCTCGTAACTTTCACAAGAAGTACTTCGCTTTTTCCGTGCATCTTCAGAACGATTTTTATCAAGGGAGGTAACTCCAGTAGTATCTCCAGTAGTTTTAGAGTTATTTCCCACAGTCTTTTCTGGAATGACTAGTTTGGTCTCGTCTGGTACCTGAACATACTCAACACTCCACATCTACAACAGAACAAGAGAATCGTACAAATACCAAGAAAAAAACAGTTTCCAATCATAACTGAAAATCTTTTAATATCAATATCTCTGGACCACGGTTTCAAGCCTACATTCAAGCCTACAATGCTGAATCCTACAAATTGATAAATTCTATGTAGTTTTTTAGTAGTTTATATACGATTATTCTTTACTTGCCCAGATTCCAAGAACTGTTGCAATGATATCATTTTCTGCAAAATTTAAGAGCAATCATCACCTAAACTTTAGTATAAATGGGAACAATACCAACATTTATGCAAGAAATATTAATTATCCTTTCAAATCCAACAAACACAATCATTCAGTAAGTTACCTTAAGCTATTTATACATGTTCTCATACGCGAGTTCAAGAAAATACATCAAAATAATGGTTTTAAAAGAATGTGACAAAAGCCACTAACACAAAGGAACAATTTACTATCATTTGATATTGAAGCATTTGTAAAGACAAACTTACCCTCACCACACCATCACTGCTACCTGTCAGTATAACATTTCTACTGTCCCATTCCATCATCTGTAGAATATGACATTTATATCATAAGTACATCAGTACATTTGAAATTGATTCGCAGTTTACAAACCATATTTTTATTAATGTACTCTCTACTAACTAAATAGCGGCTAATTTGAAACTCAATGACAAAATGACCAGATTTTTTCTTTATTAATAATATTAATGAATAATTACATTATGATAATACAGTGCAAAGGTTTAGGTTTTCTGTAGCAGAAAAGGGATTTGAGTACATATTAAGATTAGTACATATTTCAACATTTTTCTTAAATACATTCAGATAATAAGAATGAAGGATGTTACATGAAACAGATTATACAGTAAAACTTCACTTAAAGACCACCTCAATAATAAGACCGCCTCAAAATTAAGTCCATTTTCCCTACTTGGCTCTTTATTCAACCTCAATATTAAGACCACCTCAATTATAAGACCATTTTTCAAGGGTCCCAAAGGTGGTCGTATTATTGAGGTTTTACTGTAATTACCACCTAGAAATAAATGTCAAAGCAACTGTACCTTTCTAAGCAGTAACCTAATATGTTTTTTCTTGTTTCCAGGAAATATTTTTATATCAGTAAAACAGAGAGAATACGTAACCACAGGGAACGCCACATACACAAGACAATACCTCCCCACTCAGACCTCCAGAAAAACAACAATCCACAATACATAAGGCACTTAAGGAGGTTAAACGGTACACATATTAAGGAACAGAGGCATAAGGAATGGCCCAATAGACCATAAGGAATAACTAGGAGAATCAAAGTGGACAGTAAAGGGAGGGGGAGGGGGAGGGGGGAATTAATGGATGGAAAAGATCACAGGACAAGTCAAGACAACTGGCCATCATGTACAAGATCATGTACAAGTTTAATACAAAATAAGTTTTCTATTATGTACATACATTGTACATTTATATACGTAATAATGTTGCTAAATAACTTACTTGCGACATGGCAACACAGAGTATTTGATGCATTCGTACAGATGCTGTATTCACACATGCAATCTCCTCTCCATTGATAGACCATACATGTAGATATGTCCCTGCACATGATGCTATATCACCCTGTATGGATACATACACAATTGTAGAATTATAGAATTGATAAATTCCAAATAGTAATCTAGCACTTGTTTTAACAGACTGTAAGTAACATACGTTGGTTCGATACTTCGTTACAACCTCCTTCATGTCATATGATACTTGATTTAAGGCCATTTCAACCTGTAACACGGTTATATATGGCTGATGGTTGACTATGATTTAAGGCCATTTCAACCTGTAACACGGTTATATATGGCTGATGGTTGACTATAACTGTGTTCCACACCAGATATATCATGTTCTCTGCAAGTTTTCACAACTCCCCAATATGCCTTATATGTAAAACTCAGTAACAGTACATTTGCTTGTTATCTTCTAGTTAATAATAAGTGATCATAATACTACATTTGTACTGACATACTTTGAGTAACAGTTTAAGTAAACAGTGCTTTATAAGTATATAAATAACTTTACCGTCAATTCATTAATACAGACAGCAGCCACTGGTGCAGTGTGACCTCTGAGTTGTCGTACATACATGAGACGACTGAGTTCCCAGATAATACAGGTTCTATCACGAGATCCACTGACGATGATGTTATACGCAGGGGATACAGCAATACAGGTGACAGGTTCAGTGTGACCATACAGAGGTTGCTTTAAGTCAACACGTTTATCCTTCATATTCTGTTCCCATACATTAACAACCTGAAATTTATAATAATAGAATAACAACTAAATGTTATTAACTGAGTTAATCCATATTGATTAAAAATAAGTCCTCCATAGATCTAATAATAAAGGCACCACATTGCAACAAGCATCTCATATTAAATAATTTCTCTTCAATATCAAAAACAAATCCAACAAAAATCTATGGTCTACTCCCATCAGTCCATTGTGAAGTGCAAACATAGCGTCATACTCAAGAGACAGTGAAGATTTGAATCAACACTGTATATTACCTATCTTGCAGTGTGAGCATCGAGCTACCTAAGTTACTCTCATCCCAGCATCAGAACATAAACCAGAAAATGGTGTCTAATGTCAGTGCAGTTTGTCCTAGTACAATAAATTGTTAAGTTACACTAAGTATGTTGAGAGTACAGTACCAAACATGTGTAGTGTCTCAGTTTATAAAACATGATATCAGACTCCATACTAAATATCAACAGCTTTAAAAAGAAATACTTACACAACTTGTTCCACCAGTAATGAACACTTTAGAGTTTGGACATGCTGCACATAGAATGTCTCCATTGTCTAAACCTTCAAATATTGACGTAGCCTACAACAGCAATAACACATCAATAAGAGTTCAGAGTACTTTCAAGTCACAATTAATTTAGTCACATTCCAAATCATAATTTCCAGTATTAATTTCCAACATATAAATCCAATTTGTTCACAGTTTACAAATAAAGAAAAGAAGTAATGACAAAGCATGACTTCTCTGTTATATAATGAGCAGATTATATATTATGTATCCCATATCACATTAGCAGTATAACAGTCATTGAATGTATCCCATATCACATTATCAATGTAAGAGTAATTGAATGCATCCCATATCACATTAGCAATGTAAGAGTAATTGAATGCATCCCATATCACATTAGCAATGTAAGAGTAATTGGATGCATCTTATATCACATTAGCAATGTGAGAGTAATTGAATGCATCCCATTAGCAGTATAACAGTCATTGAATGCATCCCATACCACATTAGCAATGTAAGAGTAATTGAATGCATACCGTATCACATTATCAATGTAAGAGTAATTGAATGCATCCCGTATCACATTAGCAATGTAAGAGTAATTGAATGCGTCCCGTATCACATTAGCAATGTAAGAGTAATTGAATGCATACCATATCACATTATCAATGTAAGAGTAATTGAATGCATCCCGTATCACATTAGCAATATAAGAGTAATTGAATGCATCCCGTATCACATTAGCAATATAAGAGTAATTGAATGCATACCATATCACATTATCAATGTAAGAGTAATTGAATGCATCCCGTATCACATTAGCAGTATAACAGTCATCGAATGAATCCTATATCACATTAGCAGTATAACAGTCATTGAATGCATCCCATATCACATTAGCAGTATAACAGTCATCGAATGCATCCCATATCACATTAGCAGTATAACAGTCATTGAATGCATCCCTTATCACATTAGCAGTATAACAGTCATCGAATGCATCCCATATCACATTAGCAATGTAAGAGTAATTGAATGCATACCATATCACATTATCAATGTAAGAGTAATTGAATGCATGCCATATCACATTATCAATGTAAGAGTAATTGAATGCATACCATATCACATTATCAATGTAAGAGTAATTGAATGCATGCCATATCACATTATCAATGTAAGAGTAATTAAATGCATACCATATCACATTATCAATGTAAGAGTAATTGAATGCATACCATATCACATTATCAATGTAAGAGTAATTGAATGCATACCATATCACATTAGCAATGTAAGAGTAATTGGATGCATCTTATATCACATTAGCAATGTGAGAGTAATTGAATGCATCCCATTAGCAGTATAACAGTCATTGAATGCATCCCATACCACATTAGCAATGTAAGAGTAATTGAATGCATACCGTATCACATTATCAATGTAAGAGTAATTGAATGCATCCCGTATCACATTAGCAATGTAAGAGTAATTGAATGCGTCCCGTATCACATTAGCAATGTAAGAGTAATTGAATGCATACCATATCACATTATCAATGTAAGAGTAATTGAATGCATCCCGTATCA
This sequence comes from Mactromeris polynyma, assembly GCA_032209605.1. NCBI lineage: Eukaryota > Metazoa > Mollusca > Bivalvia > Venerida > Mactridae > Mactromeris > Mactromeris polynyma. The sequence continues at coordinate 3,425,511 of JASFXZ010000022.1, forward strand.
CATTAGCAATATAAGAGTAATTGAATGCATCCTGTATCACATTAGCAATGTAAGAGTAATTGAATGCATACCATATCACATTATCAATGTAAGAGTAATTGAATGCATCCCGTATCACATTAGCAGTATAACAGTCATCGAAAAATGAATCCTATATCACATTACCAGTATAACAGTCATTGAATGCATCCCATATCACATTAGCAGTATAACAGTCATCGAATGCATCCCATATCACATTAGCAGTATAACAGTCATTGAATGCATCCCATATCACATTAGCAGTATAACAGTCATTGAATGCATCCCTTATCACATTAGCAGTATAACAGTCATCTATTGCATCCCATATCACATTAGCAATGTAAGAGTAATTGAATGCATACCATATCACATTATCAATGTAAGAGTAATTGAATGCATACCATATCACATTATCAATGTAAGAGTAATTGAATGCATACCATATCACATTATCAATGTAAGAGTAATTGAATGCATGCCATATCACATTATCAATGTAAGAGTAATTAAATGCATACCATATCACATTATCAATGTAAGAGTAATTGAATGCATGCCATATCACATTATCAATGTAAGAGTAATTGAATGCATACCATATCACATTATCAATTTAAGAGTAATTGAATGCATACCATATCACATTATCAATGTAAGAGTAATTGAATGCATACCATATCACATTAGCAATGTAAGAGTAATTGGATGCATCTTATATCACATTAGCAATGTGAGAGTAATTGAATGCATCCCATTAGCAGTATAACAGTCATTGAATGCATCCCATACCACATTAGCAATGTAAGAGTAATTGAATGCATACCGTATCACATTATCAATGTAAGAGTAATTGAATGCATCCCATATCACATTAGCAATGTAAGAGTAATTGAATGCGTCCCGTATCACATTAGCAATGTAAGAGTAATTGAATGCATACCATATCACATTATCAATGTAAGAGTAATTGAATGCATCCTGTATCACATTAGCAATATAAGAGTAATTGAATGCATCCCGTATCACATTAGCAATGTAAGAGTAATTGAATGCATCCCATATCACATTAGCAGTATAACAGTCATTGAATGCATCCCTTATCACATTATCAGTATAACAGTCATTGAAGGCATCCCATATCACATTAGCAGTATAACAGTCATTGAATGCATCCCATATCACATTAGCAGTATAACAGTCATTGAATGCATCCCTTATCACATTAGCAGTATAACAGTCATTGAATGCATCCCATATCAATTAGCAGTATAACAGTCATTGAATGCATCCCTTATCACATTAGCAGTATAACAGTCATTGAATGCTTCCCATATCACATTAGCAGTATAACAGTCATTGAATGCATCCCATATCACATTAGCAGTATAACAGTCATTGAATGCATCCCATATCACATTAGCAGTATAACAGTCATCGAATGAATCCTATATCACATTAGCAGTATAACAGTCATTGAATGCATCCCATATCACATTAGCAGTATAACAGTCATCGAATGCATCCCATATCACATTAGCAGTATAACAGTCATTGAATGCATCTCATATCACATTAGCAATGTAAGAGTAATTGAATGCATACCATATCACATTATCAATGTAAGAGTAATTGAATGCATACCATATCACATTATCAATGTAAGAGTAATTGAATGCATACCATATCACATTATCAATGTAAGAGTAATTGAATGCATCTCCTATTAAATTAGCAATGTAAGAGTAATTGAATGCATCTCTCTTACCTTTTCAGACTCGTAGTTTCCTATCCTAACACTAAGATCTGAGAATCCCCAGGCCAGATATTTGTTGTAATTTGTTGGTACTAGAACTTTGTTCTGCTCAACAGCCAACACGTATCTATCTGTATGCATAATCTGTCCAACTGCAGTCTTCAGCTCTAGAAATAAACAAAACCACATTAAACTTGATATGGAACTGTTTAAATAGATATATCTAAAATCTTGTTAAGCAATGAATGATCACAATCACAATTATCGATTATCTACAAGTATTAAAAATATTGCATCACACGAATTTCGATACCAAATTCATGAAATATGATTAATAAAATGTAAACTTTTAAGGGATAAATTACAGAATTAGAAGCAGCAAATTGACACATACTATGTTCATAAACTCACACATAGTGTCTAACATCAGCCTGTTAATAATCTCTGACCTTTACAAGCAATTTGAGTTTGTACAAGAATCAGAAACAACCAAATACCAAGAAATTCTTTAAAAATGAAATGTTACATATTATATTATGTATGTTATACAATTTAAGCTTAATTGTAATAAAAGCATTATGCTTAATTGAATCACTCTCAAGTCTGTTTCCTGTATAAGCCAGTACTGGTGTCTTGTGAGATGTGATCATGAATCTTTGGATGGTTCAAACCCACAAACTTTGGGTTCAGTGGCCGACACTTTATCAATTACACTACCACACCCTTCAAAATGACATGCTGAGCATGAAACATCTGAACATACAAATCAAAGACAATAACCATGAAAGCAACAATAAGTACTAACCTTTGACCGGCTGCATACATGGCTTTAGGTTGTCAACATTATGGAAGAACAATCTGTCAGCAAGAGACGAGGACAGTTCCATGCCTCGGAGATTCAACTTCTTCTGTGGGTGTGGCTTACGGAATATCTAGCATTATGCAAATACATATCATGAATAAATATACAATGAATGAAGTATAAGATTGAAACTTCACTTCATGACGTCTTTCTTTGCTATCTATGCACATACAACATCATGTATCAAGATTATGAATGGAATATATGGGAATCAAGAGTGCCAACTGTCACAAATTATGCCAATCCCTGCTGAATTGAACATTCAGAAATTATACCCATAACCATTGCGACAAAGTTTGGTGAAGACTGAACAAAGGTTTACCAAGATGGAGAGTGGACAGAGTTAATGTGGCACAAGTTTGGCCTTTCAATGGTTATAACACTAGACTGTATAAGGTGATCTGACTGCTTATGGAACATCAATGAGATATTCAGAACACAAATAGTGTAACCAAGTTTGATGATTATTTACACAGAATTATTAAGGTAGAGTGCCAACAATGTTATTGGAAGTCACCAGAAACAGTTGATCCCTTATTACATGACGTCAAGAGATGGACATATATTAATGGATAATAAGTGAAAAAGAATATTTAATGGCTTTATACTTTTTTGAAATAATAAAATTTTTATTTATGAAAACAAAAGATGAACAATACCTGTTTTGGTATCTGGCCAAAATTATTGATGAAACCAATCGTAGCATTTTTCTTCAAAGGATCCTCAATACTGTCAATATCAACATTTCCCTCGTAGAACAGATGGTGGAAAACATTGACAGAATCAACAGCTGGTTGTCCTTGCTGCTTGTAACCAAATATCAAATCTATCCATTCATGTAGATGTGCACTCACATAGTCAGACTCTAGAGCCTGAAAAATACAAACAAAATCTGGTTATCATTTAAATAAAAGTCAACACAAGATTGATATCACTATCATTGGAATTAATGGGTTTATCAAGAACAAGTTATAGACAGTTAGCTCCACCTCTCAAGATGTAGCACTACAAACTTCAAAGAGAACTTAATTAACTGTGATACAAACACACTATACCAGAACTTCAATTTAACTTCTTCATCAGATTCAATAGAACTAGGAGAAATTAGTATTTTACTAACACTATGTTTTGGTGTTCCTTTAAAAGATAAATAAAGAGTTAAATTGTTTTTATATTTAGTAATTGAGGCATTGTTCAAAAGTAATTTATACAAAATAATCAAGTTCCAACCCAACAAAGTTCATGAAATGTATTCATGTAAGATTTAAGGATAAGACTTCAGTTACTGTCCAGTCATTTCATAGCAAGAAGAGTATTATACCTCTCTATGGCCCCTGATAAACTCTCTAGGATCTCCACGTGCCCAGGGTGGGAGAACGACATCATTCAACTGTACACCACTCTGCTTGAAACCTAGTTATCAATATAAATCATTGATTTAATGAATAATTTAAATTAACACACGTAATGCAAAGGAGCAATATTATGAAAAGCTTAACATTATACAAATGATTTCCTAATATTAGTATAAAATATTTCATCTCTTAGGATTACATTGACTTAATGAGTAACATATACATCAATCCTACCTCCCCAGCCCAAAATCAAGATATTATGAAATAGAAGATGATTTTCTTCCAAATATTTCAAACGATATTATGCTGTATGCTGTAACAGGACATTTGGTATCATAACTTTGTCAATTGGTAATTATGCTCATATTTTCCCATAAATCACTTATTGATCAATAATATTCAAAATTTTCTGTACATTTTTATAAGACATACACAATTCTATGAACAATATGTAAGATTTACCCAAATCAAAGTTGTTATCATTATTGAGGAATTCCGGCAAATAGAAAAATTCAGGTATCAACTCTTTAACGTCAGCCATATTGTTCTTGGAAGCCGACAGCCAGTTTTCCTTCACACTATGAAACATACGATCGGCCAGATCAAAATGTCCGCCCTGAAAGTATAACAGGAAAGTATACATCACACTATGTACCCATTCTCTAAACAGTCCTATGTGCACTCAGTTGGAAAGGATTCACGCTGCAAAACAATGTACAGTCAGACCTCTTTCATCAAATTCATCGACTCCAGAATTATCTTTTAAATAATACATGGTTAGGAATAGCCGACATGCCTAAGGAGATTCAGTCATGACCAGCCAGCAGTGCACCCACCGCCAAGCAGACATTGGGATCCTGCTTGGGCTATCGCAGACTGCCTTCACAAACAATCAAGATGATATACACAAGTAGAATCATAAGGTGGCAGTTTTAGTGAATAGTACAATACAAATGTAAAATTTATTGATCCCGAAAGACATGGCAAACTGATTAAAAATATAAAAGTACAAAGAGTGAATAACAGATTTTTGTAGGATTTTCAGGAAAATTAAACATTTTAATGATTGTTTAATGTTATTACAGGTTTCACCATGAGGCCTAAGATACTTTTGTTACCTGAGAAATTTTGATTTTCTCGAAAACTGCAAACATTTCCATGTTGTGAACTTGTACAGTAGTGATCTACATTATTCTAATCATAGTAGACAAATGTAAGAATTACAAAGCAGAGGAACCAACAAGTAGAGAATATAGGTAAGCATACGTAGAATATCATACCTGAAGGTTGAGAAATGTTTGCGAGAACGGTTCCAGTCTCACAAGGTATGAAGCCACAATCATTGCAGAAGAATAATGAGTACCGTAATGGTATGGTGGTGTTTCACCTGTATAAAACAATCATATGAGGAATTTACAATACGGCTATCCTTACAAAAAGATCTTTATCTTTTGGTCGAGTTTTGTAGGCGAGTCAAAAGATCTATTTTTTTAAAGATTTTTTATTTTGTCACATGACAGAAATACTAATAATATGAGAATGAGAAAGTAGAGGCCAAAATTTGTTTGTCGGTCAGAGTACTGAAAAGACAACCTAAACTCAGAAAATATATTTTAATATGATCGAAGTCTTCACTTGCTCACATAGGGAAATACACATATACATGCATAAGTAAACATTGATTTTAAACAAAAATGTATGTCTTTTGGATAATTCCTACAAAATTGGACAGACAGATGTAAAGACAGAACAATATTATACATTGACATTATTGAACACATAAATTAACAAAAAGCTACTTGTTAGCACTTATGAATAAAAAAGCATACATTTTCCACATTTATCAGAAAGCATAAAGACCATTTCCAGTAAGCAACAGATTAACTGAGTGTACCTTGAGGGTCGTCCCAATCCTGGAATCTTTTGTTGAAATGTTTAAGTCTATCTGGTGTCTGAGCTCCCATGGGTTTGGCCAAATCACGGAATGTTTCAACTTTGCTGAAATCCAACTCCTGCAAAAAGAAAGAAATACTTATTAAATAACTTTGGATTAAATGCAGCATTCAATGGTACATCCAGGCGCATAGCTTCCTGTACACATAAAACGCTGTGTGTAATGAAATGAAAACACAAAGAATGCAATAATCAACATATGAGCATTGGTATGCACTTTGGGGTATATTTTTTCTGAATATAAAACGCTACCAATTTTTCTCTATTGATTGTGAAAATGTCACCAGATTGCACCTCAAATGTCAAGTATCAAGCCCCTAGACCCCCTAGATTACTTGCCTACACATTCTACAAGCTCCAACTATGCCCCTAACATCACATATATATGACACTCAGTTGACTCACACACCTTACACAAGTGACCAAACCATATTACCACATTTTTCTTACACAACCATTTATCACAAACATACTGAACATTTTGTGTTAGACAGAAAACCATAAAAAGCCATCTTTACATCCAATCTAAATAATTTCAGCAATAAAACTGCATCTTTTCTATCGTAATAAATCATTTACAGTAGACATTGCTCGAGCGACCACCTGTAATAAGCGATTTTTTTATTAAACGACCACTTAAATTCCCGCCTGAGCGTTTTTACTATATAAATTGTATCTATTAAACGACTTTTCGCTAACGCGACCAGCGACCGCATTAAACCAGACCCGACAGGTAAAAAAGATAGTTAAATAATCCATTAAACGACCGCATGCACTTAATCCCATTGTGCATTCACACCTTATTCACAACTGCATTCGCGCATTGTCCTTTAAACAATTGAATAAACAATTAGGTGTGATAAATGCGACCAGGTAATTACTCGGCGACAAAGTTATACAACGTCATTTAAACATCGTTGCATATACATTTTGTATGTGTCCGTTTGAGCGCGAGTCGCAAATGTAAATGGATTACACAGCATAACGATCATAATTTCTACAAGAACCAAGTTCATGTGACGTCATTGCTAAGCGACTTACGTTGCTTGATGTCACCGAGTTTTTATATTACGATGTCCCGAGAACAAATATGCGAGATGTAATTTGTGTGCCGACTCGCCCGCTTTTATCTTTACTTGAAAGATCGTCGTGCCGACAAACTTCTTTATACTCACTGAGAGAATGAAAATGTCAGAAAAAACACATCTCATAATTTAACTCTGGGTTCAAATGTGTAAACACTCACTTTGTTTAGTATGTAATCCATTTTAAAGACCCCGTAAAATCATTGCCTTTAATATGGAAAAAAACGTTTATTACTATCAGCCTGTTTTAATACGCACGTGGAATAAAGTTTTAGAATTATTCCAGTTAATAGCTGTCGAAACATCGTGTCACTGAATTCATGACGTCATGCGCACCATGCGCATATTCGTGTTACTGTTATGAGTACACTGTACAGTTATTTATTTATGGACTGAAAATTATTATGTACTTGTGTAAATGTGTGTGTCTGTGTTTCGCCTTTTACTTTCGCGTTAGTTAGAAAATTTCACGTGTGTGATTAGAAAATTCTTGAAGTTTAAGCACGAGGTAACTACACTATTCAAAGTACATGAACCTTGTCACATTGGATAACTTACGTGGAATTTACGAATTAGGCACTTGTAAAGAGTTCTATTGCCTAGTGAGCTGATAGAGTAGTTTACAATTACGAGCTTTGATTCACACCATAGATACATATAAATGAAAGAGGATGGTATTTATATGTTTTGATTGTTCAGTACGACATTCATTTGTACTTAACTTTCGTTAAATTTGTTGATATCTATTAAGAGACCACTTTATTAAGCGACCACTTTTTGGCCGTCCCTTGGGTGGTCTCTTAATACAATTTCTACTGTATTTTACTACGTGGTTTCCAGTTGGCATTACTCATCATTGCATTGCATGGTCTTCACAACTACAGTCATAATTTATGTCAGAAAAACACAGCTGTCATCCTTACCTCAGAGTCATAATCTGCCAGTATCCATGGAAACACAGGGTACTGCATTAAATCATTATATGATCGACCAGCTAGAGTGTTTAAATGCATCAAATACTGAAAGTTGTTGATCTCTCCTCGCTGAAAATGTAATAATAACACCTTAATTCTAACATTACCACAAGTATTTATTGCTTTTCTCATTATTTTTTTACACAAAACAATGTGCACGACAAGATGTCCCAAATTGATCAAAGCTGTGGGAAGTCATATAAATGATATATGGAAATAACTTTACGAAGCATTTCAATATTACAATGTAAACTTTTCCTTTCCAGGTCACAGTTATCCATGTTCAATATATGGTCTTATTATTGAGGTGGTCTTTTAGTGAGGTTTTACTGTAATTATTGAAGCCTAAAAGTAAAATGCCAACTTTTCCACATGATGCTGTGTTGGTGGACTAAATTAATCCAAGTAACCAGCACAATGAACAGAATGACTTTGTATCTAACCCCAGACCTCGAGGTTAATGTTCTTGAAATATGCCAGCGAAACTAAGCTGGCAAGCTGCTAATTGTTCCAGCCATTTGTTTCGATGTTGAATTTTCATACATAAACCAAAAGGAAAAGAAATGCAGCACTTACCTCCCATCGTTGAGCCACAGACTTCTCTCCCATCAAGCTGCTTATAAGTCCAGTACTGTAAGGTTATACACCATAATAACAAGTTACCAATTCAAAATTTACAAAAACTTAAATGTTCATTAGAAGGAGGTATGCAACAGTATTAAATGCAGAGTTCTAAAAAGGACAACACTTACCCCAAACTGAACATTTACTTATTAAGTGACTACTTTCATATTTTTACTTCATCAGATGAATGTCCGACAGACAAATACATTTCATAGCACCTTGCAAAATATGTACATACCCAGCTTCAATTCTTGCGTTCTGTTTCTGGCCCGACACTGATAACTGTGCATTATCTGTGATAGCAGTAGCCACAGTCATAAACCTGCAATCAGTGAACAGTACAATTAATGCCAACCAAACTGACAATTAATACAACTAAGTTTAGCAAGTATTTAAGGCTTGTATCTTGTTTACTAAAGTATTTTTATTCATGATTTTGTAGTCAGGTACAGTTTTGTCTATTGATTATTAGCGATGTAAATACTGATAAAGCCACATTTATCGCTAGGGCAAAAATAAGTTCATTCTAAATTAAAACTTTAGACTTTTGAATGCAAGGTTAGGTCACTCATCACACAGAACTAATCAAACTCACCCCACCTAAAATACCCCCATTCCTGTATTAGGACTTCAGAGTTATTCAAATAGCATAAAATGCCCGAATAAAAATTAATATATCTGGTACTAACAAACCTATAACAAGGCTATAACATCTAAGTTAGTTCATCATATTTATGCAAAACACCTTGAATCACAGCAGTTAATTAACTTACTTGGAGTATACTTTGTTACGTGTTTTCTTCGGGAAAGCCAGAAGATAATTTCTACCATCCGATGAGAATACTTCAATAGCAATGGGTTGTAGTAAATACCTACGTTTGTGTACCTCACGTATATCCTCATAGGCAAACTTGTTATACCTACAAAGTTCAGAACATTCCATATTTTGTTATGTTCATTGTGAAAGCTATTGTTTAGTTCTGTTCACAACTGTTTAATAGTCAAAACATGTTGCAATAAGTACAAAACTAAATTTAAAAGAAAACACTTGTTGATTTATTAAAATTTATATCATTCACTGTTGAATAAACAATACCTATACAATGTACTTACACTTTCTTCTGACCTTTTGGTGTCTTTGGAATAATTGGCTCATGTAAACTAAAATAAAGACACACACAACAACATAAGTAGATATAACATGCTTTCAGATAGTAGGTTGTTAACTCTCAAGTATATACATGTATGTGACTTTCCAAAAACAGAAGCAGATTAGGATAATACCATTGTTGCAATGCTGCAATAAAATACTTTTTACAAGCCACTACATTCTTCTCACATAAAAGGCTGTTTCCAAAAAAAATCGTAAGATAATATGTCAGTCACCATCAGGTGCTTTGGCACAACTATCGATCTTCGTTAAGTCTATTGGTGACTTTCTTACATGGAATAATTCAACAGCCGGTGCGAGACTCTAACCCATGGTGGTTAAGAGGCACATGATTTGAAGGGAGTGACTTTAGCACAGAGGTCACTATTATCTCACTTGATAAATTTGATACTCTTCAACACTTATTTAATGCTGGGCTACAGTCATTTGTCCTCGACCTCTGATTCATGTGGAGAAGTTGTCAGCTTGTGGAAGGGCAAGGGTTGATAATGAATTCCAGGGAAACTGGTAAGGTCAACTGACCACCGAACATAACTGAAAACTGTTAACAAATGGCATTAAATCCTGTTAAAACATAACAAACATACAGCATTGACTTATTTTCAACACACATGTATGCAAGTCTAATTTGGATTAAAATTTCATATTTGATGTTAACTTACTCTTCAGGTAATGTATCAATGTCTTTGATTTCCTTAGCCGCCAGCAATGTGAAGCCATCAATAATATGGAAATGTTCCTTGCCAAACATCAGTAAACCTTCAGCTGTATCTAAACCTTGTATACGAGCACAGCGGAACATATGATAAATCTGAAAGTATGATGCAAAGTATATTCAAAATATTGGTAGCTTGAATGGCACTTATAGATAGTTCCCACATCTACCTCCCTTGTTCTTAACCATCAGCCATTTTGATAAGCAACACTGATAAGCACTTATAGGAGTTATTCCATAATACGAGATAATTGAGAAAAAAACAAGAGAATTTACAAGTAACAACTACTTTTTCTTCAACTTTCTGAGCCATCTGCCCACATGAGCATAATGAAAAAGTTATTTTTTTATATATCTGATTATTTCATCATCGTTTACATTATATTCCCTTTAAACTTTCAGGAAAAATGCCAATCAATATGGCTGACTATTCGGAACAAGGGAGGTAAATATTGTAAATGTGGGAACTATCTATTTTCATAGAGGTCAAACATCCTAACGGTCAGTTATAAATTTTCAAACTTTATGATAATTGTGTAAGTCATGTGGTGATCTGTCTATTGGAATATTATGGTAATCAATTTATAACTTGAAATTTGATGTCACAGCTGCAGCATATTTCTAAATTGTGGCAACTTCTAGAAAGTAAATGAACAAAAGTGACATTCTCAACTGATTACAGTGCAAATGGTAAACCTCCAAAATATTAGCATCCAGGTACCGGTACATTAAAGCACATGTTTAATGTCTCAGAGAAAACACAACAGCTCCATATATCTAAAGATTGACAATGCTTCATTATGAACCTACCTTTTCTCCATCACCAAGAAGCCGTAAAATAGCCTGGTTATCTTTTTTCTGTCCTGTTTCCTGTACAGTTTCAGACTGGTTTTCTGTGTTCTCCTGATTTTCAGTCTGGTCCACTTTTTCCACCTCTGTTTCATCCTCATCATCATTACTTTCAGGCATTGGTTTTTGTAGTTTCTTCGGCAACAATTTTGGTATTTTCATGATATCTAAAAGTTCATATTTTCATATAATATCTGACAGTTTGATGTTCCGTGATTGCTATGGCTACGTTAAGATTCTTTATTATGTTTTTCAGCAGTGTTTCAGTTGGCAGCAGTCAAATGCCCATACCAGAACTACCACCAGTATTACATTGTTCTTCCACATGCAAGACCTAACTTCCCCATATTGATACAAGATGAGTGAGAAATAACTTCAGATACATGTAAACTACTACAGTCAAACAGTCACAAAGAACAGATACCTAGCCTTGATAGCCAAATAAAATTTGATCATTAATCTATGTTTTTGATAGGTTGGTAAATTTTCAGTAAAACATGGGATCAATAATAATAAACAAATATTTGCAATTACATGCGTCGATAAGAATAGGATGCCTCCTCTACGGGCTTGGCCATATAATGCCAGTATTTTGTTTGTAAAGGCTATATAATTTTGAAGCAATATGAATTGAATCCATCCATCCTTTCAAGTGTTACTGATCAGAAACTAATTATTTAAGTAAAAAAAGGGCCATAACTTTTCCAAAAACTGGTGGGAACCAACTTTATGCGAGGACGCACACCAGGACTGACAGGGGCAACATTGTATGCCCCTTCACCATTCTTTAAATGAAAGGGTGCATAAAAAGGGACCATGAGACCCTTCGAGCAAACTTTTCAAACATTAGCAGATCAGAAATCAACCTTCACTACCTTCAGGATTTCTCTCCTCAGTATTCATAGATGGAAGTTCTGTACCAAGTTTGATAGGTAAAACATCTTCACCAAATAAACTCTGAGGTCTGTATTGTAGATAATACTCCTTGCTGTCATTGCAGATTGGTATCTTATACTTCAAAGGCTAAAATACAGAAAAAATATTCAGACATGAAGGTTATAACACCACTAAATTATTTGGTGAAATTTGTCTAAATAAGTGTTCAGGTACAAACAGAAAGAAATATTATTTTGTTGGTTAGGTACCTTATACTTCAGAGGCTAAAATGTGTAAATGTTCAGACATGAAGGTCAAACATCACTAAATTATTTGGTGAGATTTGTCTTAATAACTTTTGAGGTACAAAATGAAAGAAGTATTAACTTTTGCAATTAGATAATGTTAATAGAAAAACTGAGAAACTAGGCATTTATGGCATGTTAATGGTCCTTATTCCAAGATAGTCTTGCTGTCTCCATTTAAAGGTGGTGTTAAGTACATGTCTGGATTATATAATGGTATACTATTCACCATTACTTACACTATTATCCATATCAGGTCTGTACGGGTAATGAATGTAAAACATGCTGTTTTTAACCATCTTCTTCCTCATACGGAATGGACCTAAAATATAACATACACAAGATGGTAGAACTGTGAGTAGCACAAAGTCAAAATAGACAAAAGTAATGAATTATGCACAAACAGATCTGAATAAATAGTGCCAAATATACAGGAAGTAGTGTAATACAAAATAACTTTACTAACAAGAACCAACACACTAACATATGAAGAGAACAGCTGTCATGTTGACACTATGTCCGGCTCACCACAAGTGGGATTGACCAAAATGACATAGATGGGTTGAGTATATGTTCACAATCTGAGGAGTCATTTGGACATCCCTTGTAATATAAAATGCGAAATGAATGACTTGAATATAAATTCTATATAAATGAGTTGCATCCACAGGACACATTTATATAGAATGCCCCCGCTATGGGATATTCATTAGATTGCAAATTATTTGATTGTAAAGGTCAAATAATTTAATTGTAAAACCTATTTTTTAGCACAAAATGGGCCCCAACTCCACCAAAATCAGGCAGATTGCAACTAAAATCACACTTGACCAGTATTGTATTAACCTATGCTTATGTGCCCAATATGACACGAATCAATCCATCCTTTCAAGAGTTATTGATTGGAAACCAATTTTTTAAGTTGAAAAAAAGGGACATAACTCCTCCAAAAATGTGCAGATTGTAACGGAAATCAAATCTGACCTGTCTTTACTTATCCACCCATCCTTCCAAGAGTTATTGATTTCTGCACGTTCGGTCCGACGAACACTTTATGCCTCTTCACCATTCTTCGAAAGACAGGGGCATAAAAAACTGAGTTTGCCATTTTATTGACAGTTAATACAAAACCAATGTAACTCAGTTCTAGCAACAAGGCAGTTAAAATAGTTTTAAAACCCACAGTATATTTAGCTAACCTTCAGTCATATCTAACATCCATTTATCGAGTCTTGAACCAACAATAGGACCCCACAATCCTCTCTCACGTAGTAATTCATGTTCCATCTGTGTCCATTCTTCTGTCAAATACCTGAATATTGATACAAATATTCATTTTATTTCAATGCCATATTCAATTTAAAAAAATATTTGTTCCCATTCTAAGAAGAAACTGAATTAAAGTGAGGCGTACGTCATTCAGTCACATATTATTGTAAAACAAATATCAGACATCAAGCTTATAAATAACAGAGCCGAAGTCTTGCACATTAACTATTGTCTGGACTAGACTCAGCTATAAAGACTCCCATATACACAAGGAACCTATGCAGTCTTGTGAAAACATACTCAGACACTTACCATTTTCTCCACAAACAAAATGACACTTAAATCAGTAACCAATATTAAACAAGAATACAAACCTGTCCATATAATCCTGGGTTTGTAAATATTGTCTATGTTGAAGTTCTACCAAATCTTTCACTAACAACAAGTGATCCAATGTCCACATCATGTAGTCCTATAGTTACAAAAACAATCATCAGTGTATAACAGGAACATGGATAAAAACTTTTCAAAATTGTAATCTCAGCCGTAACAAATGTTTCTGCTTGGTTAGCATCTCCGTACCTCATAGTCTCTTCCCTCCATCTCATCTTCTGTACGGAATGATCCATCGTTTTATTAATATTGTCTTATTCAAACATTTATTTTAAAATGGTGTGGAAACAGTGCACAGCAAGGTATGAATTTTAAGGTATATTTTTCTATTTAACATGAAATAGCACCAGGACTTGCATGCATCAATAATATAGATAATTTGAACATCAAACAGACATTTCAATAGTAACAACGAACTTGTAATGAACACTAAACTCTGACAGATTCCCGATACAAACTGAATTCAAACAAATAGGGAGCTTCCAGATAAACCTCTGTTACATGCCTCTCCTAGTTGTGGGATTTAGGACCGGTTGCATGATTTTAACAGTTTGGACAAAAACCCTCTCATAATTTAGAATAGGTATGACAAACCCTACTAAACCTATAAACATGGTACTTACATGGGGGTGTATGGTAGTTGTGGGTGAAGATTTCAGTGGTAGTTCTCTCTTGGCCTTCCTGGTAGCAAAACTGAGGACCTTGCTACTCACCATCTGTATAGTCTAAAACAATACAATCTCTGTTAAAGGTGTTCAAACAATAAACACGAAAACATGGTGTAATCATCAGGCAAATCAATGAGTTATTACAACAAGTTCAACCACGTACAGAACTGCACACAAGCAGTGGCATAAGAAGAAGCTACCCCAAGCTCACACTGTTTATAGAACATAACATTTTAAAGGTTAATAGAAAATGGATTCAACATAAGGACTTGCTGACTTACAAACTAAGGTAGAGACAAGTTAATTCTATAACTTGGGCAATTTTAAATAAATTGATGACTTATCACCTATTTTGTACAAAATACGAAGCTTTTTTACAATAATGTCTTGGAAATTTATATGTATGTCTCTGAGGCTAAGCTAACAAGGCCCTTTATTGGTTTAAAATAAAATAAAATATAAGCCAAAAGCATTATAAAGGGGTATCATGTTTTGCTCAAGTGATTGTACAGGTACCTTAATTTGTGGTGGTTTTTCAACATTTGTATATGATCCCTTTCTTTCATTTTCTGCATAAGCTACCCAGATTCTGGAGGACTGCTCCTGTATCACGGGTCTGAAACACAGATATACACATAAAATATACGGTTTAATTCCGTTCACAAACACATAATGGCTGACCAAAAAGTTTTGTAAACATTGTAAACACATAAGATGTACTTGAAAATAAGAACAATATCTAAGACCATTTTCATCAACCCAGTTATAATTAAAAATAAATAAAACACAATAAGTTATAAGTTGTTCTTCTTCCATTTTATTTCAATATTAAGATGAATCAGATCCTTTTTCAGCAAAATGTTTTATCATCATTTTTATGGCAAAAATTATAAAAGTAGAGATAACATCATCTCTGCTATAAGCCACTCTAATGTTAGATGTATAATTACAATAAGTATCATCAGTGATATCATATAATCTATTAATAAACACTTTCTGAATGGTCCAGGGGTAATTTTTTTTGAAGTCTGTAAAATGCGATATTCATGTTTACTAATAGCAATGTTGGAATCCCAGCTTTCTATATAGGGCAATCAGTTTCTTATAAACACTACGGAAATTGGCAAAGCATTTTTCAGATGACCATGATTAGTGCATTTAAGCAGTTCAGTGACTGAGATCATTTAAAGTCAGCACCAAATGACAGGTAGAATCAATGGATGAACCTCGGTTCGTGTACAACTCATAGGTTAAATATCCTGTTCAATTTTTCAGACAGAAATGAAATATTTGTAAATGATGATGATATGCACCAACAAGAGGGCCATGGTGACCCTTTATCACTCACCTGAGTACATTGCCATCTTGGCTTCAAAAGAGTCCAAGAGGATTTGACCTTGTGACCTACTTTTTTACCCAACATGACCCAGTACCACACTGGACTTCATTTTTTTTAAGACAAACATTCTGATCAAGTTTTATGTAGTTCTCGTAGATAATGCAGCCTCCCGAGAATCCTAAAGGATTTTCAATCATTTGATTATGTGACCTAGTTTTTGACCTCAGATGACCCAGTTTCAATCTTGACCTAGATTTTATAAAGGCAAACATTTTGACCAAGTCTCATGTACATAAAGTAAAAAATGTAACCTCTGGAGAGTTAACAAGGTTTTACTATAATTTGATCAAATGACCTAGTTTTTGACCCCCACATGACCCAGTTTCGAGCTTGGCTTAGATTTCATTGAGGCAACCATTCTGACCATGTCTTATGTAAATCAAGTTAAAATGTGACCTCTGCTGGGTTAACAAGGTTTTACTATAATTAAACCTAGTGACCTAGTGTTTTACCCCAGATGACCCAGTTTCGAACTTGACCTAGATTTCGTTAGGACAAACATTCTGACTAAGTTTCATGCAGACCAGGTAAAATATGTTACATCTAAAGTGTTAACAGTCTAAATTGTTGACAACAGACTACAGGGGACTAAAACTCATTATTGACCTCGTCCAACACCTCTGTCAATAATGATTTTTTGGTGCATATCACATCATGTTCGACAGCTGAAACATCCATAATTGTATATTTCTTACCTCACAGAATGTAAATCAGGTGCAGTAAAGTCTTCAGTCTTCGCTAGATCTCTGTTGTTCATTTGTGTTCTAAATATTTCCTCCAATGCCTGAAACAAGCAACATATTTGTCTATCAATTTACTTCAGCACAATTGTGATAAAAGCATTATATTATTTGAAAAACTATCTACACTGCTAACATTAAAAACCAGTACCCATACCTTATGAGAAGGTAGGATAATGACCTTTGTTTGAAACAACATCTTCTCTACAATACTATCGGTCCCGACAACCATGCTATTTAGGTCAACAAATACCGTGAAGATGGGCACATAGAAAACACAACAAGAGTGAAAGTTCAGTGATTAAGGTACACAGAAGAAAGTCAAATGAACAGTGTATTCAAGTTTTTGATGATCAAGGAAAAGCCGAATACAGACATAACATTCTATACTTTGATAGATGGATGGACAACATATAAACCTAAATTACATTTAAACACTCATGTGTTTCTGCTTACATTAACAACCCCGCAACATATATGTCAGAACTAGAAATGTGTCAACCAGACACAGGTACCCCCATCATAGATTCAAGGCCCATAACTCTGTTTTCCATTGGTGGAGGGACATGAATCCCAGGTGCACAACTTCACATTCCGATTTAGTTTAAGTAAGACTCTAGGTCTAATGAATATATAAATGACACAAGTTTTGTGGACAGTTGAACAGATGGACGTTCTGACTTTTACGGTTTAGGTGTTTTTCCTTCTCTACAAAATAGTTCCTAAGCAGGTGGTTTTATGTGGTTCTCATAAAGAAAACAGACCAAAAAGCCCTTAACCCTAATGTCAGTAATCCGTAAACCCTTAATGTTTGCCTGAACAGACTGACAACCAGACAAGGATAAATCTAAGTGCACTCTCACAATTGTGTGAAGGAACAAACATCATCCTTAAACTAAATATTATCTGAAATAATCTTATACAGAAACTTACAAAAAACAGACTCAGATATCGTACAGCACTTACTCTTTTCTTATGGAGATACAGTTCCTCCCATACTCGAGTAGCAGCCCTAGAAACAAGTGTTAACCCGTCTGCTGCAGCAATGCTTCTCCTGGTAGGCGAGTCAAAACTTGCTACATCTGATGTATTCAAGTTTAGATGCCATGTTGTCTGTATGGGATGGGACTCTTGTAAATTTGTGTAACTGCAATGTAACAATAAATATGTAGATGCAAGATATTACAAATTAGACACGCACACACATAATATGAAAACACTGGCCTTCTAATTCTGAATATGTAAGGTTCAATGAGTGTTTGGTACAAAATAATAGCTACTCATTTTGTAAACCACAAGAGACTGTTACAAGTTCTCTCCCATTATCCCCTCTATAGTATACATAAAGGGAGACAATCTCATGTGGGTAAAACAGCAGTTACAATAATTTCGTCAAACCCTAAATACAGTTTATTTACTTGAAGTTTATGAACAATTACATGCAATTAGTGACATCTGTTCTACTGGAATATTTGAATTCAAAAGTCTTATAAAAATACGTAATCAAATAAGTTACATAAAACAACAACACCAAATACCACAAGCAAACTGAACGAATGAGATAGAAAAATAAAACCAAGCCATTGAATGTTGATATGGCAAAGTTTACTTTATAAAGTTCAGGAGTAATGTTATAAAACAAACAGAAGTTAAAGCGAAAGTTCAGGAGTAATGTTATAAAACAAACAGAAGTTAAAGCATGTTATTATCATAAGCACTAGCTAGGAATTGGTAAGACAGTCTACAAAACTTGAAACAACAATGTTACTTTCATAATAACATAAACCTTAGCTTTTCATAATTTATTACACTAGCTTTCAAACGCATAAATTGTGTCAACTAAAGCAATATGACAAAAGGAAAGCATTTTTTGTTCAAAGAAATTTTAACCAAAACAAAATTTCGCTCCATCTATGTAAAGGTATACCAAATAATTAAATTCCAGTAATGAAACATTTGATGTGTGGTTTTACTTTCACATGTGTCTGTCTACCATTGCTCAACTATAAACTATAAATGTTGTGCTTTCAATTCTCATCAGTACTATGTGTACACTCCATGAACAAGTAATATCTGTCAGATTGTCATGAGTTCTCTCCCTTTATTCCATCTATTATGTATGTAAATGTCGTACAAGTACATATACATGTACTATAGAAGGGTTAAAGGGAGAGAACTCATGATAATCTCCTGTGTGTCTGTCTCTGTATTATGTGTATATATGTTAGGTAAATATACATGTTTTTAAAGAAAGGTCAAAATGATGCATAATTTTATAATGTTGAAGTGTTGATTAAAGGCAGAAATACAAGGGAAAGATGAAAATTAAGAGATTAAGGTTAGACAAATTTGAGAGGTGAAAGAGAAGTAAGTGTATGTGCTTCTTCCTTTACATACATCTGGGTAGTTTCACTCTCACCACTCAATTCATTACTAAATATAACGCAAATGCTGTACAGTGAAATTACTAACCTTGTCATAACATAGTCAAAAACAAAATAATGCACAGATCAACATCAAATCATGAATATATACCCACATGAACAACTTGCCTAACCCCTGTATTTCATTGGAAAGACAAAATGGCCATCCAGTCCAGCGAATCCTAGACCCTAATTCCCCTACACATGGACTCCAGCAGTTGTTAATAGGTATTACAGGAATAAAACAATGTGTTTACATTATAGACTATTTTCAAATTAATGAATTTGAAATTTAACAAAAAGAAGACAAGGACATCCATTAAAATGAAGGATCTGATTAATGTTTCATCTCTGTACAGCACTTGATTAACTACAAGAAATGTGCAAATAGATTGATTACTTAGAACTGGAATCCGGAGTTCTGAAGATGAAAATGTTATAATAATTCTTCTTTTAATTATGAGTAAGGAATTGACAGGAAGCATTTTTTGTACAAGGTAACTATATCCCCACACACATACACACAAACCACTGGTCCTTCAAATCTGTATTCAACCAATCTATCACTGAAACCTCAAACAACTGACTAATTTCTCAACTTTTGTCATGTAGATTACCACTTTACAATCAGAAATTAACATTATTATTTCAAAACAAGGCAAAAATATAAAATATGTATCAAAATATATTTCCCATATTTGTCCTGTGTTTTAGAACTTTTCTCATATTGGTCCAGTGTTTTAGAATTTTTCTCATATTGGTCCAGTGTTTTAGAACTTTTCTCATATTGGTCCAGTGTTTTAGAACTTTTCTCATATTGGTCCAGTGTTTTAGAATTTTTCCCATGCTTATATAAGATAAGTGTGAAGGATATCAAGCTCAAAATATTATATGCAATACAACATTGAATGAGAAGTAAATATGGCATAATGGAAGAATACAGTTGAATTTTAAAATTAATATTTAATACTGCAAATTGAATAAGACTTTAATGAACACATTTTCTCCAACAGCTACATAACAATGTAAGACATCATATGACCATATTTCTTTTCAGGTAATTTCCTCTAAAAGATTTTATACTTCCCAAAAAGAAGACTTCATACAAAACTAAAGTAACTCAGTTTTGGTAAAGATGCAGCTGAAAAGATCAGCAACAAACCATAAATTTGTTCATTAAACTGCAAAACCCAAGGCCTAGATTTTTGTATCATACTTCCAAGCAATAAACTCTGAACTTTAAGTCTGCAGCATGCAATTTCAGAATATTCCACGAGTCATACATATGATTATGAAGATATAAATAAATTGCATGCACATCATTCAGGCCTTGACATGCTAAATCTTCAGAATAATATTCTAAGGTTAATCAAGGAAAATCTTCCTGGGGGTAGGAACAGCAGTGGAAAATAAGGGGACCACTTACAGAATTTCATTGGTTTTTGATACCCCATTAATAGATGTTGATCCCCAACAAAGGTATTTTACATGGTTTTCATTCCTACCCCCTCCCTCGGGGAGATTTTCCTGGAATAGCTCTAATTTTTATTCAATAAGTTTTTCGTCAAATAAGGCTGTCAAAGTGAATTGTCAAAGAAATTTTATCAATTTACTATCCTGTCCAGTACCATATATTGTATACTGAAAGTTTACCTGTGTGACTGCATGCATACATGCATCAGATTGATCAATAATATCATTTTCACATTTGGACCAACAAAGCGAAATTCATGTAAAAGTCATCGTCATCGTATCACAACATTAAAGTAACACACAAAATAAACCATAAACACTACAAAAACAAATGCTTACTATTTCAAATACCAATATTTCTACGATCAACGATGCACAATATTCATTTCATAAAACAACAGTCACAAAATGACATCTATATACAAATGTATACCTGTTAGCTGTATCATCAGTAAGATTCAGTAAGCAGTAACAGAGACAGCCGAGGAATTCCTGATCATAATTATTGGGACCAAACACCAGTGATCGACTGTTTGTAAGTTTATGTAGAGCATCTAGTACTTGTGTTTGTCCAGGCACACTGTCTACAGGTCGTGATAGTTGGAACAGAATAGTTCTGTTGAGTGACTTATACACAGAGTCTAGGGACAATCCTGACGCTACAAGAAAAGTTCAATTGTCAACATCACAAGAAAGATTTATACACGTTTTGCAGTTTGAAAAGGAAAGAAAAACAACGACCACTGCTTCGGTAGGTTAAAACTTTTGTCGTGTTTTAGCAATGAACTGGAAGATGAACAACAACTGATCCCAGTCTCTAAGAGTAATACTGAACGTGTTACTATGGCAACAACTTGGTATGTACATACACTGCAGATCACTATTTACTTTCATCACTCAAACAGTTGCAAACTTTTGAAAATGCATTTCAATATGAATTAAATGTTCTATAGGATATTATGATCCGTGCAACGTCAAAATACTGCTATATCTAAATATTGGTACATTTTCTTTCAATCCAAATTAAGACACCACATAATAATCTTAGATGTAAAAATCAGCAGCTTTCAGTTGATAATGTACCTATGAATCCAAAGCGATGAAGAGAGGCATGATACTTACATTTTCTCTTTGCCTGACTGATAAGTTTGCTGATAAAATCAAAAACTTCTTTTGTCTCCCTGGTGAACACACCTGAAACAGTAAAACCATTTATGGAAATTATAAATGCTAACTGCAAATTCAAATTGTCTACTCAAAATATGCATAGGATTCCATATACAATCAAATCAGTCCATCAGATACTCTACCTTGGAATAGGGCTCACATAACTTTATTAAAGGGCATTCTCTAAGTGATTGGTGATAATAAATTTTCAATAGCTAATGCAGTAGAGTAGTGGATAAGGAATCAGATACCGAACATAAAGATGATGAGTCAAGGTCATGATGTAAACAGAACAGGAAGCAAAAATATTTTCATTCCATCCAACTTACAGCATTAAGTTAATGAATAAAGAAAGACATGTGCTAAAACAAGACCACTATTCCACTGTGGCCATTCACGCACATTTAAGTTGGTGATCTTGACTTTTACTTCATATAACCTTAACCAAGGGATAGCATATATTTTTACCAACTGATGATTTAGGATAATTAAACAAGGAACTTATTTCAAATTTATACTCACCCTGCCAGAGTTTATCCACAACTCTACTCGTGAAATAGAAGACATTACTGGCCAATGTGGTAAAGCTTCCACCAGCCATGATTGGTACAGCCGCCTGATCCCCTAGCAACACATCCACGGCAACCAGATGATCCATTATAGTCTTCAACATTTCAGTTTGATATTCTCTCTGCTGTGCACGAGTTGCATGCTCTGCAGATGCCTAAATTACAAAAAAACTTGAAGAATTAAATAATGTCAGCTTTAATTATAGTAAACCTGTTTAAGTCCAATTCTATTCATCAATATAATTCAAGTAAATTGTATGATTTTTGCTAATAATATGAATGAGTTTGCTAATAATATTGATTAACTTTAAACACTTGCCAATGAAATTAGAGAAATTCAGAGAGTTCTAGTGCAAAGATTATATGTTTCAAGTATACAGAATAACACATACCTCAATCATTATATCTATAACAGACAGAGAAGTATACAGAATAACACATACCTCAATCATTATATCTATAACAGACAGAGATTTATTGGCTGGTGGAAGTGACATGCTGTCAATCACAATGGTACGCAAGAAATCTATCACAAACTTTCTTGCAGGATGCATTGTTAGATAACCTGAAATGCAAAGTGCCAGATATTTATCAAGAGTCATACATTATTTCAAATCTGACACATAAGGAGTCACAAACATGTACAGCCAAACCAGCCTTGCGTTCAGTAAAGGTGTTTGCAGCTAACGTTTCGTAACATTTGCAATTAGGTTCCCTTGTGCAGTGAATGTGATACGGTGAGGCAGGGATACAAAAAAACAGTTTTGTCATGCTCGCGACTGTCATGCTCGCAGATACCTATAAACCCCACTCTTAGAGGGGGATTACAATTTCTGAATGTCTACCATCGGATTACACATAATGCCTTTTCATTCTAAGAAGAATAAAATACGAAATAAGTGAAATTTTCAAAAAACATTTTCATAATTATAGTAAAGCATTCAAACATAAAAATTTGAGTTCACATAAGTTTAAAATAACACCATCATTAAAATTGGTTGAATGTGGTTCCTGGACGACCCATCAAAATTGGCCCCTATACCCTTAATATTTGGCTTGTATGTAACTAACAATCAAAAACATCAATAAAATCGACCTCCAAACCAAACATTGTGGGAAAGCTTTACTGTAAACAAACAAATTTAAGGATGGCAGGATGGCCTGGGGTATTATAATAAATAACTCACAAGACTTGTCTCTGTTAGGAGATCGTATGAATACCATATCATCACTATCTGGGAATGGCTGAAATATATACAATATTGGTCAACACATATGACATTAATTTGATTCATTTCGTGCACACAATTACATTTCTATACCAGCTTTCTAAAAAGACAATACATTCGTGCATATAAATATTAAAGGTTATGAAAATATGACTTGAAACAAATCTCACATTTTGTCTTACATGAAACCAGGGACAAATATTATATATTTTAAGTTTTATCTCAGATTTTAAACTTCTCAATACCTTCCTCATTACCAATCAGATTTTACAGGACAAGAGCTTCAAAACTGGGCAAATTATCATAAACTGATAGCTGATTTTAACATTTAACATCACCTTTACTAGATGACATATCATTAGAAAAAGCTTACATCCAATAATTAGTACTGTCCAATTGTTATAACAATGTTTAAATATGTCCATCATGTACATCAGTGATCTAAATACATTTCCAACAATTAGCTAAATACATATATGCCAATGGGACAACTAGTGGTGATAATACAATAAACCAACAACATTGTCATAGTTTCTAAAACACCATCAATTTATATGCAATCATTCTTGAACAAGATTAACTGTTTTTCACAAAGCCAAAAGACACACCTATTTCCAATCATCTAACAAACTTGTCCATTTTGGACAAAGACACGAAAACAAAGGTGCAAGTTCCAAAGTACTTTTGGAGCATCCCTCAAATCTTACCTTGAATTCATCTTCTGGGGTTGTCACACACTCATCTGAGTCTGGTGAAAAGTACGGGAAAAGTGTAGCAGCTAGAGCCGTGATAAAGTCAGGTTGTGTTGAGAGTTGTATAAAATCTGATTGGTTGTGATACAAGTACAGTAAAAACTGTATCAATGTCACGGGGTAATCTCTCGCCCACGTATCTCTTTCCTGGTCAATCCTCTGTAACAAAATTATCAACAATAATAGTAAATTGTCAAGAGAGCGTAATTCATTCCAGCACTAATGTTACAGCTATAACTGATTTTTCAAGAATTTATTTAATACAATTATTAATTTTAATTTGATACACTATAATATAAGCCTATTAGATTTGGTTTATCGTTTTCTGACAAATCTATGCAATTACAAATACCTCCTGAGATAAGTATACTAGTTTCATGTACCTTCAAAATGGCACATTTTACTAGTTAGTGACTACATAGCATCAGAATTTACCATGGTGCTCTAGTCTAAGAAATATTTACACCAATATGTTATCTTTGCCAGTATTAAAATAATTTGGCAAATGAAATTAAAAAACTTACAGACATAAAGTCTACCAGAAGGAAAGGCAGCACAATTGGCAAGTGTGAATAAAATGTTCTACACATTTGTTTCCAATAACATCAAACTAAGCTATGGGAGGCACCGTGTTCAAGCGCCTGACTCTTGATCTGAAGGTTGTGAGTTTGAGGCCCCTTGTAACCAGGAAGCAGTCATCAAGATTGATTATTATAAGGTGTAAAAACTTGTTTTAACAATGTAAAATAAATAAGTTAAAACCGAATTAAGCTAACAATTTTGAAGCCATTTTCTGGTAGGTTAAACTCTTACCTGATTCAGCATGCTTCTGATCATAGTCAACAGAATGATAGCTGCATCTGCACACAACTGTATATCCCTCTGATGTTTACTCAGCACTGATCCAAACGCTAGGTTTAATATGGAGTCCAGGTTTAACTGGAGATAGAAAATGGTAGTTCAGAACGAAATGGACGTTATCGAAATATTAATGGAAAATGTAGAACAAAACACAAAAAAATGGCTCGTCAAGTAATATACAGTATGAGACTTCAGACTGAATAATAAAACAACAGCTTCACAGAAATTAAATATTTTCAAAAACCCTTAATCATATGGAGGTACACTGGCTATGTTAAAGCTATATATACAACAAATCTGCTTAGAAAAAATGGTAACCCCATTACGAGTCTCTGAATCCACTGGCCAATTTGATTATTATTATGTTGTTTTATGGCGCATCGACAGCTTTGGTCATTTAGCGCGCAAGAAATGTCTGGCCAATTTGAACTAAATACTCCATACATACAACTTGCATCAAAACACCAAAGCTACTTAAGTTGAATATGAAGACCAGTCTCTGAATGCAGTCTTTCTGTTTTGCTATGTTAAGACTACGTCGGGAACCTGGCAATCATGTACCAGAGTTCCCGACGCTGGCAATCATGTACCAGAGTTACGAGACTTTTTGGTTTCCAATTTCAAATTTATAACCATGACCAAGTGCTCTCCTTTCAACAAATAAAACAGTGCATCTCAACTTGTATACAAAGCCAATCCATAAACAAAGAGCAGATTTGACACATTTCAAGGACAGTGTATAGAGATAGGTCGTACAAAACATAACAAATACCTGTGTATCAGGTGGTATCTGATTCAACTGTTGTCCTAGCAACATAGCCATCAGAAGAAAGTAGACTTCTGGTACACTGTTATGTTTAGGAAGTAACCATTGTAACACAGTAAAACCCGGTACATGACAGATTTCATGGTTGATTTCCCTCGATTCACCTTGATGACCAGAATGCAGATTGAACCCTAGAAAAAATACATCAGGTCATCCTGTAAACTGTTCTATACTGCCTATCAACAATATGCAATCAGTATTCGATCAGCTCAGCTAGTTTCAAACAAGTATGAATTGGTTCTTCTGTAAGCAAATCACAATTTGTCCTCACAAGTCTGGGGAGGACAACAAATACTTTAGATGATCCATCAGTAAAACTTTGAAGGGAAAATAGAGCTAATCACATGTGTTACATCTATATGTATAAAACGGCCCTGTATGTTTTATAACCAAACTCATGAAAATCGTACCAGTTTTGCCACAAACGATGTCAGAGTGTGATCAAGATAAATACAATGATTGACATAAACACTAATTATTTTCAACAGCATTTCTGTGTAACATGATAAAATTAGCAAACATTTAAATAATTTTAGGTCAGCAACAAACATTATACCCACCAAGCATAGTGGCCCCGGAGTGTTGTTTTATAATCATATCAGTGTCTTTCAACCAGCCACCTCCACATATTCCCTCACGGAACTTAGCGACGACACTCGGACTCTTAAACATGACTAGCAATATCTGTAGGGCTCTTATCACAGTAGTTGAATGTATGTGACTTTGTAAAAACATCAGGACCCAGTCAAAGCCAAGATGCTTCATCAACTCCTCACAAAATCTGAAATTATACAAACATCACAGTCACTTTAACATAAAGGGTTGCCTGGTAACTGACTACAGAAGCTTACTATTCACTTAGTTTTTGCGAAGTTATGCATTTATATTCCATCCAAAATTTAAAACTCTTGTGAAAAATTCCTAAGTGGCATCATAATATCAGCTATACAGTCGACTCTCGTTAGGACGAACTCGCTTAAGACGAATTTTCCGTTACCTCGATGTTTTTCAAAAGTCCCAATTTTATCCTTCTTTGTCTATATAAATTTCTGTCGGTTAAGACAAATTTTTGTCTCGAAGTTTTTCATTACGTCAAAGTTTTTTCAAGTTCTGCTTAACAAGTTCGCACCTTAAATCTATTGTTTAACACGAAGTCGGATCGTATGTTTCCACACGTCACTGAGATTATTAATTATCAATTATTTACACAATGAAAGGATGTGTACAAGTGTTAGACTATTAATGCAAACATGTCAAATTGTTCAAAACTACGACCAAACCAATTAATTAGAACATGTCTTCTTCAACAATTGTTTTTATGTCTCAGATCGGAGCCATTGGCGAATTTGCGATCAAAGTGGCGATAAAAAATGGCGAATTCGGCATTTACGTGCTTAAAATGCATATTATCTGAAAGATGATGATAAAATTCGATCGATTTATCCCTTCATATTACATTGATTGCCCCTTAAGCAGCATCGTAAATTTCGATACATGTACCTGTGTGTACAACTGGTACTATCAGTAGGCGGAGTCTATCGCCTGTCAACTTTGCCAATCGGCAAATCACGCTTATTCTACACAGATGGTGTGTTAGCAGTATCAACATGCGTCGATATTTATGTCATTATTTGGTAAACAAACATTACTGCCCAGACTTCGTCGGCATGACTCAACTTTTTAATTAGATTAACACCCGAAAACTAAAGATGTCGGTGAACCAATGATTATTCCTTCATGATTATAGACTACATAGAAGCTGAGTAAGTTATCATGTACATGTTTTCGTCTTCAATAACGTAATTTGGGAGTTCAAAGAGAAAGTTGTGAATAACAATTGTGTTGATCATAACTATACAACGGGAACGAAGCTTCTCATTATCGTCGACGACCGTTCGGCATCTAAGCTCCGATTTACGATTCTTGTCAAACCCATCCATAAAACTGATATTTAAAGAATCTCCTAGATAATTTGATATGATTGCATCATATCATGTTTGAATTGAAAGAGGCAACATATACACATGCATACAGATTATTAAACACATCATTTTTAATGAGAAGTACATAAAGTGCAATTTAAGTAATTTTTACGAACTTTTTTACGAAACACCGACAGTTAGGCTCCCGACGTTTAAGTCAAATTTTCTTAACGAGAGTCGACTGTATATTAAAATGTGTACATTTTGTTGCAGCATGATTTAAAGGCAACACAATATAATTAAAAAGGTAAGAATCAGCAGATCACCATCAAGACAATAGGCACTGCCAAGGGAGAAAACTCTGAACTGCTTAATAAAATGTACTGAGCTTCCTGTTGTGTTTTCCAAGCTGGGGCACAATAGGTTTGACTATTTAAATGAATAAATACATGAGATAGAAGACTTACATGTTTCCAGGAGTTGATAAACTTTGTATAAGAAGCTTATGAATGACATTCAGTAATGTGTTCCTCAATCTGACTCTCTGTATAGATGGAACACCTGGTTCATCTGCTGTAACACAAAATACGTATTTATAAAGTCAGACCAAAGCATTCATTATTTTAGACTTTACAGAAAAATAATAACAATCACCAATTCACTATTATCTGCAAAATTGCCCATGGATATATCCAGTTATAAACATTTAAGAGAAGAGTTGTAGTGTCATTTTCGATTCATTAACATGTGTATTCAATATCTACAGACTAATAGACTTTTATAGGGGCTTTTATTAGTATTTTTGACCATGTATGCATTCTGCTGGTTACAAAAAGGCCTTTAAACTGGTTAATTAACTATAGTTAAACTTAAAGATTACAAAAATGGTCTTAGATGCATGACAGTCACTAAAAGACAAGCCTCGGTTTCACACTTTAGTCAAATTGATTTTTTTCTCATGTCATTTTTTGGCTATGTCTTAAATACAATAAATGGAAGTTCTCAAAGTTTGAGTGTAAGACCTCAATTGATACATATCATGAACTCGACCCTGGGTCTCGTATTTAAGATTTTTTTAAATTTTGTATTGATTTTAAGCACAGACTTGACCAGTCCTGACTTACTTTCTACAATGATGAAAGATCCACCAGTCATTGAAGGGTTCTCTACCACAAGCAGCTTCTCCGAGTGTGATTCAGGAATGGTAAAAATAAGAAATTGTCCCAGTCTGAAATATTACCATAGCAACCAACCATGTAGAAACTTTCAAGATGTTAAAATCTAAGACACTCGATTATTACCAATATAATTCTAGCACTAAATATTCAGTGCCCAACTTAGAGGCAGTATTATAATTTAAATTATCCCCAAATAACTTTCAATCAAGAAATATCATAAGTGAAAAGTCTGATATTAAAACGACAAACACTTGATTTGGAACTTCCATGCAGATGATAATAACTAGGAAACCCGCTCATAAGTCACACCATATAAATGGACTTCATCTTGTAACATGTCAGAAGAGGTTTCAATGCATTTGCATGCTTTAACTGGACTGTATGCAACAACTGGACAATACATACTTCAGTAAGGCTTGTGCATCTGGTGTTCCCTCCAATAGAAGTCCTATAACACTAGCCATAGTTTCAATGGTGGCCTGTGGTAGACGGGGATCTCTCAACACATGTAACAATCTAGACGCTACACCAATCTCACGCATTATTCTCAGATTTGTAGACTGGTCACTAGAAAAGATAACAAAGATAAGAAAACGAAACTAGATCATAGATTTCGAAATTAGGACTGGATTAGTGTTTCTGACAGCCCACCAGTAAAATATTCAACAGACAATAAATTAAAAAGTGACTGTAAAAGCAAAATGAATATTTGACTGATTTTTAACCAGTCGTTTTTTAGATTTGTAAACCTTTAACACTGAAGAAATTATACTATTAAACCCATATAAGCATACACCCTTGTAATTATCACAGAAATACTAAACATTTACTTTTATTATTTAACTCATCAATATTTATCTTCAAACAATAGTCTGCTTATGGACCATCTACCTGGAATTGCTGGGAACAATAGGTAGGTTGATTTTTAAGATTTTTCATCCTGAACAACTTAAGTAGAAAATTCTGAAAATAACATTAAAAAAGCCTGCACATAAGCCAAGTGGGTTAGTGGGTCGGTCAAGGCAACACAATTAAACATTTACAGATGTTGTGAACTGACATTGCATTTGTTACCTTGAATCTGTGAGAAGTTCATAGAAATGTTCGTACAGAGATCTCTGTAAGTCAAATGGGGCATCATGCCATACCTGCAGAGATAAACGGAATACAATTTTTTTTAAAGAATAATAAATTTTGTCTATAATGAGTATATGACGGTGCACTTTCATTAAACATCATGTTTAATAATGCATGCAGTATTTGTCACTGTTATTGAAACAAGATTACAATAACTTTCATTTAAAACTTAAGTATATTTGTAATAATCAATATAAACATATATTTACTTACATAATGCAGATAAATAATATTAAACATCCTTACCTCGAAATCACATAGAATATCTTCGAATGCCTTCTTGTTTGGTATCATAGAGCTCTCCTTGCCACTGTCAATTGTTCCCACAAGTGAGAAAGTTAGATGTAAAATATGACTGTTCAACAACTGTTGTTTCTTTTTGTACAACATAGCTAGAATCTGATGTCCTCCAATTCTGTCCAAATCATGTAATGCTTGCTTGTTGCTCTTAATAACACAAACAAGAGCTTTCACGGCAGCGTAAAGTCCCTCAACATCTGTTGCCATGGCAACCAATCCAAGAAGTGTCTTTGTTCCACCCACATTCTGAAGCATTTTGGCAACTGGCATTGGACAGAATGTTCGCACACCTAGATTATAAAACAAGCAAAATAATTCATTTGAGTATCTGCATTGTCATTGAATGTCATAATATCGAATGCTTTACAAAAGAAAAAATATAATTAAGTCACAAACTTATAAAAAGAATTTACAGCAGACTGGTGAGGAAGAACCTGCATCGTAAATTCATGGCTCTACTTCAAAGATAATACTACATCAATGAAGTGATCAAACTGAAATTATTCAATCACAAAGGAGAAATCTTGAAAATTCACACGATACCCCTGCAACCATATAGTCTAAAACAAGATTACCATTGTTCACATGTCTGGTGAACTGACAACTTTCATTGACAATGCTCCTTTAATGAATTATTAGTTTGCATACATTTACAAAGAAACTGTATCGTAGCTGTCCTTGAGAGCTTAATATATTGTAATCTCATTGGACACAACTGTTGACATTGTATTGTTGCACATGAATGTATTGTTGTGTATTTTGGGCCGGTGGCCTATATTACTTTAAATAAACTTTATTATTTCATAAATCTTTGTGGCCAAAAACAAAAAATAGTTAAAAATCACATTTTTACATATGAAAATATCATGACAAGTTTGAAAGAAGGGTACAGACCTAAGTATCCCATGAGTATAGCACCAAGACATCTAGCATAGCCTCCAAGGTGTGCCGCTGAGTTGTGTAAGACTCTAATAGGTGTAGCATTGTCATGGGAAGACATGGCCAACTGGAAACAAAATAACTAAATAAATGAAATCAAGGAATATTCTGAGTACAAATACTTAAAACATTTCACAACAACTAATCTAGTTTTAAAAACCTGTTTATTCTTTACAAATTCTCATCTTACATAAAAAAGGACTCCATTCCTCCTGTAAATTGTTTCACGAGACAAATGAATGTAAGAGTTAACAACAAGCAGCATTGGTGTTATCAGGTAGTGTCCAGAATCTTTGACCATGTAACAACTTATTTCCAAACTTTAGAACCACAGTAAACAGTACTTGTTATTCGAAGTTTCAACTTTGGATTCAAACTATGTTCAGACAATATGGACAAATGAAGCTTAAAGTACGATTCTTGAAATTGACCAAAAAACTGATAGGCAAAAATACAACACATTAATTAGAGTAAATTTCAAAAATAAATTACTCAAAATAAATGAAGATAATATCTGCCATACTGGGCTAGAAAAGCTGAACATAGGTTTCATTGACTGTTCATGTCAGCTTTTGTTTACAAGTAACACCCACAAAAGACTAACCTGTTTAGCTATAGATTTGCTGTCGACCTTGTTATATATTTTTCTCATCTTGGCAATGGTCATCTGTGACATAGCATGAGCATGAACACCAAATACAATCTTATCTTCTGTCACAAATGGTCCCAGCATGTCTTTATCTTCTATAATATAAAATATCGTCTCACAATTCAATTCTTTCACATTTCAACATATTCATGTTCAATTCTTCCGCATTTCAAACATGCACAGTTAACAATATTCATAAGTCATTTATTTCACAAATTAGCACATTAACATTTCAACATATTCACAACTTGACTCCTTCACATTTTGTTAACAGTTTAAATATACGTGATAACACATTCATATGAAACATTGATAACTCTTTCAGTTTTCAACATATTCTGATATCATCACATTTCCATGTCCAAACATGTACATTTCCACACAAATTATCCAGCTGAACTGGTTGCTATGGCTACACAGAAATTATTACAACCCATTCACTACAAAGGGCCTTTACAACTAAATATTAATCACTTACCTAAATATGGGGCTTGAAAGCTCCCAATATATGTCGGACCTAAAGTGTAGATATTTTTCACTGTGGTTGTTGATATGACATCTTCAAGCAGGTAGCATGGTCCCTGTCTCCATGTGAGGCGTGAAGGACGACGTAACTGAGGCGGGGTACCGATGTAAGCAAACACTGATGTGAATGCAGTAGGGCTGGCTGTACCTCCAACACCAAGATTAGGAGATACATAGTGTAGCTGTAAATAAATATGTCCTCTAGTTATACTTCCTCACTTACTTCCTAACAACGTTATAATGGCAAGTAAAAATTCTGTTCCTACACAAATAGAGATCAGCAATCAGAGTTTGATTAATGCACAGAATATATACATGTACTACAAAAATATGGCCACTTCAGCAACATTTCCTATCACGTATCTTCAGGAAAAACAAACAATTAAATTGACTTAACCTTGAGAACAGTTAAGTATCAATCAATTATTTAACCTTGCATTTTAACAAACAATATTTTTATGTGATAAAATCCAAGGCTTTCAATTTCTTAGACGAGAAAGATCTTTCATTATACAAGGACCCGTGCAAATTAATACATCTCTAACCAATAGGATTAATATGTACATTCATTTTAAATATCTAGTATTACGTTGTAGCAAATTTATTCTTTGAAATACATGAATACTGGATCAGAGGTAATAAAATTGAGCTTGCAAACCACTCTCAAAACTCCAGCATATGATCAGTTTGTTTCTGAGTGCAGTCTTAAAATTGACCAATGGTAAGACAGCATTCTGAGATAGGTCTCCAAATTCAAATTTATAACCGACCCTAGTCTTACAGTCAATGCTCAGAATTTGTTGTCATGAGACAAGTAAAGATTAACATAAAATTGCAGAACATACACAAACTATACATTTCAGACCAGTACAATGATGACTTGATTTAATACACATATACCTTGTTAGTGTTGACATGATCTCCATCCAGGAACAGACTAACGCTAGAGTTTTTCATGATACCAGCACGATGGAAGATAAGAACCAAATGATGCCATTGACCTTCTTGGTCCAAATCTTGATGCCAAAATCGCACTAAGTTGTCTGTAAGTTTTGGTTCCCCAGGGTCATCAGACGGGGCTGTAATAAAGACAAAACAGGAACATTGTAAATGTATGTGTACAACTATTGGTAAGCTACATTTGATTAAGGAAACACCTCATACATATTCAGTAATACTTAATGATCTTAATAAAAAACAAAAAATACAGGCACAGACTGGGAAGAGTATCTTTTATCAACAACATGATGTTCCTATATCTCTTATCTATTATACATTGATAAGATACTTTTATGTACTATAAACAGAAACCAGCACTAACCTATACCAGTTATGCTTTTCTGACAAACATCCTTGGCCAAAACAAATTGAAGACAGACATACTGACAGACGGAGTGCGAGTGATCACAATTGCTTAGCCTGAGCACAATGACAAAAATACAACATTTGAACAATTAATTATAAAATATGTTTGCATCTACAGTAAAACCTAAATAATACGACCACCCTTGGGACCCTTGAAACTTGGTCTTATTATTGAGGTGGTCTTAAAGTGAGGATTTACTGTACATGTATTAAAAACAATTTGAGAGAGTGACTGTAAGATACAACACATGATAACAGAAAGATCACTATACACTTACCATTGGAAGGATTGACTGTAAGATACAACACACGATAACAGAAAGATCACTATACACTTACCATTGGAAGGATTGACTGTAAGATACAACACATGATAACAGAAAGATCACTATACACTTACCATTGGAAGGATTGACTGTAAGATACAACACATGATAACAGAAAGACTACTATACACTTACCATTGGAAGGCATAAGGACTTCTTGAGTACAGACATACAATGACTTGTCTCTGGGTGATATCGTGATGCTGAGACAGATCAAATTTTCATCACGTCCCTGTAGATTACGTACGATTGTAAACAATCTAACTGGATGAGGGTCAATTCCCATTACACTGAACTTGTCAACACAATACCAGGTAGAAAATGTGAGACCTGACTGTGGAGGAAATACACGCTCTCCTGAAACACAAGATCGAAATTTATATAATGGTAATGCTTCCAAATTAGCTACAGTCGAACCTTGTTCATTCGAATTCATCGTGTCCGAAATTTCATTCAAATAATACTAGGTCTCGAATAGCACCTTCAATGTGATGCGCATAAGAAGCTCTATCTGGACCTGATATTAATTTCGGATGATATATAGTATTTGGTTGTCAAATAAGCAAGGTTCGACTGTATATTGCACAATTTTAACAACAAATTAAGGATTTTGTAACAAGAGTAATGCTCTCAAGAGTTTTGTTTATTAAATTACAAAAAGAAAACTGTTCAGGGAAGATCTTACATTGGCAAGGAGGGTGCCCCAAAAACAAAACTCATCTCAGCCGTACCGCATTTGTTTGAGTTGTTCAAAAGTTACTTTTCAGTACAAGGCTATATATGTGTAAGCTATACTGCCTTTGATCAAAGATGTTTATACTGAAAGCACATCTGCTCTTTAATAAAACTTACCTGTAATGTCATGCATGAAATTCAGTTTTATGTAATTTAGAGTAAATGGTGTTTAGTATGCTATTTTGTTCTGTTTTTAGTATTGTAATTATTCAAATAGTGCTGACTGTTTGAAAAAAATAAACAATGTTTTAATTACTATAACAAATGTGTGTACTGTGTATATTTATGTATGTAACATGGTGATTGTACATGTTGTTAATTACAGACAGCATCAAGTTAGGTAAGTCTCTGGTTTACTGAACACTCATCATAAAATACAGAGCATTGTTGACATTATTTTCCATCATGCTTGATCATCCCTTCTTCTGCGATTTTTTCAACCCACCTGATCCTATTCCTCCAATCACTGAGGTATCCACAGCTCCTACGACTCCACTGACAACACTAGGGGTTGGTGGCCCCTGTGGAGCTATGCTAGGTAAGTATAGACATCCAAAACCTTCAGCATTCATGTTGAATTCTACAAAAGCTGGCGTTACACTGGAACCATGCATTCTAGCATCCTTAGGTGTTGTCATGGAAACCAGACATTTGACTCGAGTCAGGGGTACAGGATAACCTGTACTCTTAAGCTTCTTCTCCACCTCAAATGGAGTTCGTTTCTCCTCCACACTGGAATGTCGAGACAGAGGCCAACTCTTGTTGAGACTCAAAGAGTGTTCCAAATCTTCATCTGCAGGTCGACAGTTCAAAGGTGAACCTAATCTCAGAAAATCTCTGTAAAACACAAACACCTTACTTTGTAATTGATGTTTAAAAAAGCTTCAGTTGGTGTAAACACAATGCTAGGTCAAAAATTCATTAAAACTAATTTGAAGAAATATACTGCGCTTTAATAAACGTTTCGGGCAAAGCCTTTCATCAAAATCTAAATATACTTAGCAGAACTAAATGTTTGCGCGGTTTTCCCAAAACAATAATCAAAGAGCATATTTTTATATTATAAAGAGTATATTATCCCTATTTGCATATATGTAATTAGACTAAAATGAAAAGCTTATTGTTTAATTGATAAAACTGAGCTTTCTAGAAAAATTCATTTATGTGGTCCTTATCTGGAAATAATCTGTATGGGAGAATGACGGTAGATTTAAACTAACTGTATGTTTGATTAACTTACCTTAAATCTCTTGGTGTAAGTGACTGGGACGAGAGTCTTTCAAATATATACTGTAACGAAGGGTGAAGTGCATGTGATTCATCGGCTAGGGCGGTATTTCCATTACACAATAACTCGTGCGGGAATCCTGCGTCACACATCACTTGCTGATTATGTTCTTTTCTCAATAAACTTTTCAACAATCCAGCAACGAATACTTGCAAGTCTATCGTAAGTTTGTCACTATCACTGTCTATTGCTGGTAGAAGATGAAAGATGGACATGACAGCGCCGGCATGTATGATATGCTCGGGGTGCTGGGTGTTGATTGGAAGGGACAGACTTCCTGTACTCGCACGTTTGAGTTTCGGCGAAGACTGTGGTGATATGGAAGCCCCATCATTGAACACTGTGTGACGTTTGGTGTGTGGTGAGTCACTTTTCATCACCGCTGATACAGGGTAAGGCCTGAAAAAAATGTGTTTAGTAAATTTAGACTGTATGTAGGCGGAGCTATATTTGGTAGACTGTCTACCTATTTTTTAACTAAAAACATTGTTTAGTAAACGGTTTTCATTCAAACTGGTAAGTTAACCTGATCTATAAGAGTTTTGCTAATTATTGTCATGCAATTTTTGTACTGTTAATACTATAGTCAGGATGAAAACAATGACTGGTGAATGAAATGAAAGTAACATCAATTCAAGTACAAAACAACCAATATACAATCTATTTATAACACACGACTTTATTTTCTTTATTTTCTTCATTCTTTTCAATATGTACATTTCTAATTCATTGACACATAATAAACCGTAAATAGGAACCTCATGAAAAAGTAATACTGACTTCACAAAAATATTTTTCTAACCACAATATCATACTTTTAAAAAGATTGTACTCAAAATACAATTAAATTATAGAATTAAAACAGTAATAGAAAGCATCTTATATCTCAAAATACTAGATGTCTCCATAGGATAGGGATGATCGCGCTATGCACTTTTCAAGCATTATGGATTGGAAATCAATTATTAAAGTCGTAAAAGGGCCACAACTCCTCAAAAGAATTGGTGGACAGTAATTGAAATCGATGTTGACATGTATGTTATTATTCTATGCTTATGTAACCAATATGAATTGAATACGTCCATCCTTTCAAGAGTTACTGTTCAGAAATCAATTTATCGCGACGACAGATGCACAGGTGGATAGGGGTAACATTTTATGCCACTTCGGTATTCTTCAAATGGTGGGGGGATAAAAACAACAGCACCACATACCTGTCAAATGCATCAAGGGCCATATCGTATAGATATTTGACCATCTGACATGCTGAAATCAGTAACACTGGAACATTTTCTTTAGACCTGAAATAAAAACAATGATTAGACTAGAAAATATCTATATAAAATCAAACCTCAGTAACTCACACATTGTCAAGTGAAGATCCACTCAAGTTGAAAGCAATTATTCAAACTCAAAGAGACTCATTTAAACAACCACTTATATCTTTATTTTGAATTTATTTATCTTGCAAATCCTTTTATTTCAGTTTTTCTTGTGTTATAATAATTACGGATGAGGATTCTAATGACATCACAGAGAACGTATATAATGGGATAAGACTGACAGAAATACAGAGAACACAACTCTGTACATTTTGTGCAAAATTATCACAAAGTTACACACCAAATACAGTACTCAGAAAAAAGTAAAGTGTTTATTTTTTATGATGTCGCATTTATTTAAAAGGGGGCAAGCCATTTCTGACATATGTGACACCTACTTTGTGAGCACATGTACTTCCTGATTCCTATCCGTTAATGCCAGGCACCAAGCAGGTAGGCACACGGTAAACATTATTTAACTAGCTGTCGGCTCATCAACTGGCCATATCAAAATGGACCCCAACCGGGATTCAAACCTTCAACCTCCCGCTCCCAAGGTGGATGCCATAACAACTCAGCCATGGGAGACAGAGCAAAGATGTGTAAAGCTGGAGACTAGATAATACAATGGAAATGTTTTTGTTACAATACAGAAACATTAACTAACCTTTGATCTTTAGTTTGATGGAAGATTTCATCAAACATCTGACATCCCTCACTCAGTGAAGTACTGTCATAGTTGTCATCTAGACCTGATACATCAGACACACAGGAGAAACATCCCAACAGTCTCACAGCTTCCGTCAAACTGTCATATCTCACCTACAACAACAATACATGTAGATGTTTCTTCTTTGACTTATTTGGTCCAAAGTCACATTTACATAATAATTCAAAACATTTACGTATATCTTGATCATAATTTCTACATTTATTTCATATAGTGTCTCAAATATTTACTGGCTCAATAGAACAATTACTAAGCTCAGATTATAACGGAAACATTTAAGACTGTAAAAGCAATGTTAGTGTAAAGCAAGATCCTATACTGGATCATTCGAGCTTTGTTAACTAAACTAGGTTACCATAGTAATGTACAAGAACTATGAAGCTCTAGCATAAGGTACGAATGAAAGACGGAAGATAAATGTCTTCAAAATGTATCATCTTCCGATAAATATCAGCAAGAATTAAAGTCAAGGTAATTAAAACAACAGACTATAAAGACTGCTAGATATAAGGTATTTTGCACTCCCTAAGGCCACAATTAAAAATATTTCAGTTTGCCCAAACCCGACCCATGATGACTGGGTGTGGGTAGGTAGGTAGGCAAATTCTTTTTTTTTTATCAGGATTTCTAATATGATACTAGATGTACTAGCCCTGATGCAATTTAAGTACTAAACAGAGTCTGCATAACTTAAACTAAAGCATAAGTTTTTATCAATATAAACCAGTTAAAATCTTTATTGCTAAAACAATGCACACACAAAAATAACTAAAAATATTCATTTCGCAAACTTAAAATTGTTCATCATTCACAGCCTTTCAATTAACATCTGTTACAATCTTAAAATAACATCCCATTAACAATATAAAAAGCATCCAAACAGGGGTTCCACTAGTCTCCAAAAGTCAAGGGTCACTGACCCTTGGGCCTGAAATTTGGAGGGTCATTTTCAAAACTTCAGGGGTCATCCATTTTTACGATGTTTATGGATCGAATGCTCAACATGTTTTGTATATACTGATTGTGTGTGCTATTTATATGTGCTATGCAACCAACAGCATGTATGTACCAAGTCTGTTAATAAAATATACATGTGAGGTCATCATTAAAAAAATATTGATTTTTGCATAACCATATCCATAAAAATATAGAACAGGTACAATATAAACAATAACGGTGGGTACACAACGAACGGCATTTATAAAACTGATCTGAATTGACTATTATAATATTCATTTCTCGTAAAAGACGGAGCGGGCGACATCATAGACCGTACGGTACGGATTTTATCGTATACTAGACCCGAAAACGAAAGCATGGATATTCCCGTTCATCCACTACGCAGGCTAGTTTGCATTGTACAATCGTTAATTCAACTTTATCCTCCGAAGAACGAACATTAAGTGTTGTATTTCAATTCAAGAAGTACGGGCATAGATCGTAATAATTAAATGTTACTTACCGGGTATTTTTCACAGTTTTATATATGCGTGAGAAAGGCCATTGATAACAAAAATAATTCTACACGTGTCTACGATGAAAGACGACCGTCTCCAATTATAACTGTTGTAACAACAAAACTTTCGAACGTCCGTTCACACATTTCACAGATCGCTTTGTTTTATCGATCTATGACAGACTAATTAAATGTTACCGTGTATTTTTCGCAGTTTTAATTTTATATATGCGTAAGAAGGGCCCTTGAGAACAAATAAATTTTCTACTCGTGTCTACGATGAAAGACAACAGTTTTCTGTCTCCAATTAAAACTACCAAAATGTTTGTACTACCGTTCACACCTTTGACGGGTCGCTTTGGTTTATCGATTTATGACAGACTTTACTCGTTACCTGTATTGTCATCAACACGCGTGCATACATGGTTACAAATACTCGCATAAATGATATCCTTAACACAGCGTAGCGCTCATTGGTCAACCATCAAATGTCGCTTTACATATATGGTGCGGAAGGCGGAGCTTAAATTTTGACAGCCTGTTGTTTATGTTATCGATCGATACTGAATATACTGTTTATACAATTAGAATGTCTGCTGTTCCGACGTCTTGCTGTGATAGAAATGCCATTCTGTGTTATGACTTCATAGGATTGAAATTGATGACGCACGGAAGTCAATATATTAAAATTGCCCCGGGTCACGCTGATGCACAGACTGAAATTACTACGGGTCATTTCGGCGTCTTTTTGAAAACACCCGGGTCAAAACCCGTAGTCCCGGGTCAAATGGAACCCCTGCCAAATTATATTTATTTGACAAACTTAAATTGTTTATTGTTCACACCAATTCGTTCACACCCCTACAGTTAACATATGTTCCACTCGAACAATTTTTAAAAAGCGATCCCGGAGGATCCCGGATCACGGATCACGGATAACGGATTTCAGTCCCACCCGATAAAAACCGAGAACATCGAATATCGATTTACTGCGTCTCCTACACGCTTTCTTTTAATCTTATTCACAGTTACTTTCAAACGCAAAGACGACAACATTAAGTTTCATACGATGACGGAGCGGACACGAAAAATATCCGAAAAAAAAAATCTTCCAAAAAACGGCAAAAAAAGAATTTGAGTCGGCGGGTTTTTTTGGGGTCGGTCGCGTTTGGGCAAACATACAATCTTTTTATTTTGGCCTAATGAGCTTTAAGTAAGTCAGGTTGGCAGACTGATATCACCCATGTTTGCAAAATGCATGTATATGCCTATGGTTGGTCAAGAAAACAGTTTTGCCCGGTGAATGCTGGCTTTCTTTGGGATATA
Organism: Mactromeris polynyma; assembly: GCA_032209605.1. NCBI lineage: Eukaryota > Metazoa > Mollusca > Bivalvia > Venerida > Mactridae > Mactromeris > Mactromeris polynyma. Next base: position 3,467,024 of record JASFXZ010000022.1, read on the forward strand.
AGAGGAAATTCTTTAAGCAATACATAAACAATAAACTAAAAAGCATACGTACATCTGTTGCAAAAAACTTAGCATTGGCTGGTTCATATCTCATGGCAACAGTTAGAGTACTGAAGACCGTTTTCAACATAGTCAAAACTTCCAATCTGCTAACTGAAAACAAGAGACACTGATGTTGTAAACTATTACTAAATCTTAAAACTTCTTGATATATGGTTTATGAAATCTTGGCAATACCTTTATCAATGCTAAAAAGGGATACTTGTCAGTGATAAAGTCGCTACAAAACAAAACATGATGTCTTATTAAAACAGTATAATAATACTTTGTCCAGTGATACACTTATATTTCTTGAAAAAGGCAATTATATCTAAACATTGAAATTCCGGGATTGATAATCCAACTAATAAATCAAATCTTCATTTTTCTAATGCAAATATCTGAGGCACCAAGCTAACTAACAAACCTTTGTCCCATGGTTGTTTTGGTGGGTCAGCCAAACATCCTTCCATTATAACAAGTACTGACATAACATACACAAATCCTCCCACTTTCCTAAACACAGTTCGTGTTCTATGACTCTCACGTAAGACATTCAACAAGGACTGAAAAGAAAAGTTAAGGACCCATTTAACAATTTCCCACAGATAAAGAAATATACATTTAGCAGTTTTCAACTTTTAAACTTTGACACCAAAGAAGCTGACTTATCAAACATCCGTAACTACTTTATCTCCACTTAAATAATTTACTTGTTTATAAGACTATCTGTCAAACAAAGACATATGTACAACTGGTTTCCTTCACAGACTAGTTTGTTGTCCCTCTAAATTCTCCATAGTTGAGACCATTCCTTGCACCCCTATTCCAATACACGTTTACCCTTGCATCTCCTCAGTGCCTAATGTTTTGTATTCTTTGCACCCCTATTCCAATACACGTTTACCCCTGCACCTCCTCAGTGCCTAATGTTTTGTAGACTGTTGTGTGGGGAGGCATTGTCTTATGTATGGGGCATTTCCTGTAACTTAATCTCTTTGCCTTTATTTACTATTTGTATTCAGAAAAGGTAAATACAATTCTTTATCTTTTACCTTGAGTATAGCTGTTTTCAATTCCAGGTTAGTTACTTCTGCTGTGTTCATAAGACCAAGAAGTGTCCCCATGTCGTCATCTCCACCAGGTGACAGCACCAACTGTTGAACGATGTTCAACGCAGCTAGACGACACTCAACAAATGGTATCATATTATGTGCACACCGAGCGCCACCACATTCACGGAAAACATCTGTAACAGTAAGCATACATCAAATCAATCAGAACATCTCACATAAGTAATGTAGTCAGATAAGGTAACACCCTGTACACAATTTAATTAAAATCAGAACCTCACTTTGCTTCATGATCGTTTCACTACATGGGGATGTAGCAGAGTGTCTCGGGGAGCAGTTTCTAAGTAGACTGCCCTATACAAACATTCTATTTTGGTTATTCAATATTTTAATTCATAGAGTGTACTAATTAAATTTAACGGGCCATTCTTCATTAGTGATAAACTAGCATTCAACTATATAAGGATGGCCTTACATCTTCAAGCAAGATATTTTACATTCTTCCGCAGATAAATAATCACATATGACAAATAAATTAAAAACAATTTATGCAACTTTGAAAGAGGCCCACCCAAGGATCATTCCTGTGAAGTTTGGACAAAATCCATTCCGTGGTATAGGAGAAGTTGTTTAAAAATAATGTTGACGGATTACGGACAACGATGGTCATCGATCCTAAAAACTCATCATGACCACTTCATGCTAAGGTGAGCTAAAAATCTAATAGACTTACTTGTATTAGCATTACTGTTGCTTAGCAACATTGCAAGAACATCCATGACTAGAAATCCTAATTCTCTCTGATCTGGTGTCATTCTTGTGGTATCTGTAATAGAAACTGTTATACTTTCAATACATCAAACATACTGTTATATTTAATAAATATACATTCTTTCAGATATATTTTCATTATTTCATACCATAATTGGTGCATTCTAACACGTCTGTTTTACTGCTTACCGTATGTTTTATTGTCAAACAGTAGTATAAACATTTTGTGATCAGTGTATGCTAGGTAATAAATAAATAAATCTAGTTCAATGAATAACCACAAACAATTGTATGATACTGCCTTAGACGACTATCATACATGTGAACTCTTCCCCAGGAGACTCTTGGATTTGAAAGGTGACTCAAGCTTTCCAATTTTGAAGATGAACACCATAGTTTTTTATGGGGTAATTCAATTTATTCCCAACTGGTTTGCTGATTAACCGATAACCAGAAGTCAAACCAGAGAACCAGTCGAAAAATCACTAATGCAACGTTTTCCAGATTATGTCAACACTGTCAACAACAGAATTAAAGCTTTTCGACCCCAATCAAGATGGGACTTGACATCCACACATTTCACTTCTACACATTTCCATTTCTTCCAGACAAGACAAATGGCAACAAGTTGACAATTGACAGCTATTTTATAATAATGACCCCCTAGATCACAGGTTATTTCATAGAATATTATCATACACAGCTTTATTTTGAATGGTTATAGAAACAAACAAAACCTCCTGCTTTGAGTCTCAATCTTCCACCTTTTAGGGCCCAATCTCCCTCTTTGAAGAACCAATCTCCCTCATTGCCATCTTAAAAGGTTCGCATGTATGGACTACTTATAGTTAAATATCTACCTTGAAAGGTTCACATGTATGGACTACTTATAGTAAAATATCTACCTTGAAAGGTTCACATGTATGGACTACTTATAGTAAAATATCTACCTTAAAAGGTTCACATGTATGGACTACTTATAGTAAAATATCTACCTTGAAAGGTTCACATGTACGGACTACTTATAATAAAATATCTACCTTGAAAGGTTCACATGTACAGACTACTTATAGTTAAATATCTACCTTGAAAGGTTCACATGTATGGACTACTTATAGTTAAATATCTACCTTGAAAGGTTCACATGTATGGACTACTTATAGTTAAATATCTACCTTGAAAGGTTCACATGTATGGACTACTTATAGTAAAATATCTACCTTGAAAGGTTCACATGTACAGACTACTTATAGTAAAATATCTACCTTGAAAGGTTCACATGTATGGACTACTTATAGTTAAATATCTACCTTGAAAGGTTCACATGTATGGACTACTTATAGTAAAATATCTACCTTGAAAGGTTCACATGTACAGACTACTTATAGTAAAATATCTACCTTGAAAGGTTCACATGTATGGACTACTTATAGTAAAATATCTACCTTGAAAGGTTCACATGTACAGACTACTTATACTAAAATATCTACCTTGAAAGGTTCACATGTACAGACTACTTATAGTAAAATATCTACCTTGAAAGGTTCACATGTACAGAATACTTATAGTAAAATATCTACCTCCATCAGCTTGTGGATCCTTCAACATGGCAGCAAATCTATGTAGACATGTGACTAATACTTCTAACATTCCTACTTCCTGGTAAACTTCTTTAAACACAGTATGATACTGTAATACCCTCTGTAAGCTTTTCAAACATAAGATGCTATTTGGAACAGAGCTGAAACAAACAGAAGGATTGCATAAAAACATATATACCAAAAACTAGAGATTGCTTTAGGTAAACGCAGATGTCTCTACATGATGTTTTAAAAACAAGAATTTAATTTCAGAATTTGCAAACAATATGAAAAATGTTTTTTGATTTACAGTTAGCCATATCAAACATAGCAACAACACAGATTTAGTTAGCCTTTGAAAAATAAAATGTCCATTAAAACGCAAGTTGTTTGTTGTAATATGCCATACTTAATGAACTCTAATAAGAACGTCCTTAAGAAACTGTTTGTTGGCAGAACCTTTATATCCAAAGTTTCGATGTTGAGTCTAATGGTCAATTAATTTTTTTAGATTGTTTTGGATGTTTTAGAAAAGAAAGACATCCTGCATGAAAAAGCTAAAAAAATGCCTGTGCCAATTTTGTTTGATCCGTCTGGGTACAGAAATGGGTACTGAAAACAACCAATTTAAGAATGGTCTAATGCTTGTGAATTCAAGCCACAATCATATTCTCACAGCAAGGATTAAGCAGGAGTTTGAACGACAATATTTGCATTATCTGATGTTTGAACATGAAACACCAGGCTTATTTTGCCAATGCAAACAATTTCTTTTCCTAATTAGGAGTTGCCATTCACCATCAATATTTCAAGTAATGAGAAATAAATGCATATTTATACACTCAATACAAACAAGGCTTTTAAGTTTTCATGTAATCACCATACTTGAAGCAGTAAAGAAAAGATTTAGTATTCAAGTTGCATTAATGTTTCATGATCTTTCAAGTAAACAGTCAATAGAAACATAATTTAGATTCAATGAAGCAATGTATTGGAGACATAGACTGTTTATGACATGCTCATAGTGCACTGTGATTACATAAGTTCCACTTTGTCAATATTTACAGAAGCGTAATTGTGTTTCAGTCAGACAGTCACTTTTCTTAGGATCAAAATGGCAACAAATAACACAGGAAGTCTCATGTAATATTTAATTCAATTTTGGAGTGGGGGGGATTTTAAAAGAGAAAAACATTAAAACTTAGAAACATCTAGTGTTTGGTGCATGTTATTTAGCCTGAAGTAGAAACAGGGGTTCCATTTGACCCTCGAGTTGAACCTTGAGTTTACCCTTTGACTCCTTGAATTTCCAAAAAAGCTGCATTTTGAACCTCAGGATTCTGGCTGATGGGTCCATATTTCTCTAAATTATAGGTAATTTGGATATACAATGGTAAAATAACCCTTGAGATTCAGCACCTAATGGAACCCCTGAGAAACCCTCTAAAATGAAGGCAATTCTTTGGGATTCTGTACAGCAACCTGTGTACACAGATGGCCTTTGAAAAAAAACAGGTCTTTAGATTCTCTTAATGAAATATCAATAAGAAGATAAATAATCTTTTGAGGGAAAATCTGTCGGATTTGTTAAAAAACAAGTTGACAAATGCATTGATTATTACTAGTGTCATGTTTTCTACAATAAGAACACTTCATACAGTACCAAGTCATACAATATGTTTCTTTATCTGGGATGGAATGTGTAACATTGTCAGCAACAATTCACAGTATTACTGTATCAATATTTTATTCCAGTTAACAGCATGACAGTGAACTGTAGTATTCTGCAGCACCTTCTAAACAACAGAAAAATGGCCCCTACTTTTGCATTTTCTGTTTATTTGTGTCAACACTTTTTAATAGCAAGTTATATTCCAAACAAAACCATACAAAGTAATTTATTCTTTGATGTACATCTGGAGCCCAGAAGATGTCAGCACCAGTATGACTATATTTGGTATTAGTGCTACAAAAAAAGACTTACTGTTGAATTTTAAGGAGAAGACTAAGACTAATCAGCTCTTTACAGGGAACAAAGTTCAGATTGAACACAATAAACTCCAACAACTCAAAGAACTTCTCCTGAAATTACAAATAACAATATGGTCAGCATTAGCTGTATAATATGGTCAATATTAGCTGTATAATGTAGTCAGTATTAGCTGTCTGTTATATGTTGTGGTCAGTATTAGCTGTCTGTTATCTGTTGTGGTCAGTATTAGCTGTCTGTTTGGGTCAGTATTAGCTGTATAATGTGGTCAGTATTAGCTGTCTGTTGTGGTCAGTATTAGCTGTATAATGTGGTCAGTATTAGCTGTCTGTTTGGGTCAGTATTAGCTGTCTGTTTGGGTCAGTATTAGCTGTCTGTTTGGGTCAGTATTAGCTGTCCATTTGGGTCAGTATTAGCTGTCTGTTTGGGTCAGTATTAGCTGTATGTTTGGGTCAATATTAGCTGTCTGTTTGGGTCAATATTAGCTGTCTGTTGTGGTCAATATTAGCAGTCTGTTGTGGTCAGTATTAGCTGTCTGTTTGGGTCAATATTAGTATTAGCTGTCTGTTGTGGTCAGTATTAGCTGTCTGTTTGGGTCAGTATTAGCTGTCTGTTGTGGTCAGTATTAGCTGTCTGTTGTGGTCAGTATTAGTTGTCTGTTGTCATACAGAAAACATCTTCATTTGGATTCATACTACGACCTGTACAGAATTGAATACTTCACGACAGACAAACAAGTAACAATGTTATTATTCTAATAAACTCTGTGTTTACCTGAACATCTGGTGACTTCAAATGTATTTTCTCTGCAAACTGTGATAGTGTATGCTGTGGTTCCAAAATGAAATAATTAGCGTTGTCCTGATGATATATACTGCTCATTACATCTAGAATTGTGTTACACAGATGGCTGGACTGAGCCTGTAATATAAAATAAATATATTTTCACATATCATACACTACAAGGTAAAATATAATTAACCATAAAATTATCATGTTTTTTTCTTTCTTTACATATATATACGCTTATATTAACACATAAAGCACCAGAAATAAGAATTACTCATCTGCCAGTACAGTTCTTAATATCAATACTGGACAGTATATTTGTAGGGTTATGTTGGTGTTCAGAATCAGAAAAATGTCCTGTAAATTTTTTCCAAAACTGAACAACAGTATCACTGTAATGCTTAATTGTTCATGTTATTTATGTCTTGTTTGTAACTTTGCTTCTTTAGTTAAGTTTTGACTTACCAATCAGAATCAAGTCTTTGTTAAGTTTCAACTTGCTTGTATTATTGTGATAAAATTGCCAGAAATACTCAATGATTGGAAAACACAAGATATTCTATATCAAGTTCACTTTCATCACATTTTACTGAGACTGAAATGTAAACATTTTGATTTCACACGAATAAACAAGTCACAGGGGTCTGTTGATAGAGAATACACTTACCTTCAGAAATACACTCTGTAACACTTGAAACGCTTGTATATTCCTAACACTTACACCTGCAATAAATACAACAAGAAAATAACAAGAGAATACATTAGGATAGTCTTAACCAATATGGTCATTATAAAAAAATCATGAACTTTCAATATTGACAACGGAACAATAGTTATTCAAACATCATTGTCTATTCCATTAAAGTTATAAATAACTACCAAAATACCAAACAATTATATTTAGTATATTTCAATTTAAAGAGATAAAATTTAATTGCATGATAAAGAAAATGACTAAAGATCACAAAGCATAGAACTGTGTCTAGACTTTTGTATTAAATTGCTGATAACAGATCACACACCTTGAATATATTTATCAATGTGATGGAAGCATCTTCAGTGAATGTGAAACTTTGTGAACAGAATAGAAAACAAGAGAATTGCAGTTAGACCAAACCTCAAAACTCACACTAGTTAATGAGTTTTTTTAGATTTTTAAAGGTCTCAACAAATACCAATCAAGAACACATTTGTCTGGTTTTTGCATTTTTCAGGGAGAGTTTAGATGCTGCAGATCAACTTCATTTTAATTCAGAGTCTCTGAGCCTACTAATTATATCAATACAACAGAACAGAGGCAGAATTAAAGGTAGAAAACATGGAATTCTATCTATGTAGGGAAAGTAGCAGTGCCTTTTCTTAAAAAGTCAAGGAAAAGTAATCCCTATCTTTAGATAGATAGCGTGATCAGACACTGCTAGCTTTGCTTAACAAAATGAAGTCCATGCAGGGCAATGTAATCTGGTCTGGTGGACCCCATTTGTAGCTAGCGAAGCGTTGAAGTGTTTTTCAGACAGCTACTTTTTCTACCTCAACTTTTCTTGCTTACTTCCCTTACCTCTAAAATACTTGCCTCTGTTAATTTATCACTAGCAATCTAAAGATATATAGATGTATGTTTATACTGAATACACAGCTGAGTATAGATACAAGTCTAAGAATGCACCCTTGATATTGGTCAATTTAAGATTGACCTTAGAAATGACCAATCAGAGGCTTGATTAATAACCTCTGATTCATGTTACAAAACATTTAATCAGCAGCATAGCAATGTGTTAGTTATTTAGCTCTACTTTTCAACCAAAACTGATTTCTGTTATCTCATGTAAATGAAATGCTCACCTAAGTTATACCACTTTCACATCATAAGAATTAAACAGAAACTAATTCAAATTCAGATTGATTCAGATTTGCATAAAAAGTTCATTTTTTCCAAATGAACATAGTAAATGATTGTATATTTGTCAGAGTTAAAACCAACTGTTCTAGAAACATTTACCACATGAATAGGTGTAAGTCACTAACAGAACTAGAGGAAGACCACAGTAACAGTATTCCCAAAACCTTCAAGCTAGTATAGGTCTAAAGCAGAAATTCCAAGCATCAAAAGCAGTATAAAGTCAGAAAACACTACTTTTACATCCTATAGATTTAAAATCAATTGATGTTCACACACTTATTTAGAGGTCATTGTCACTAAGCAACCAAAATATTCTTTTCTCTTAACTGGCTGCTTGAAACAGGTTTACTGTAAATTTACAATAACCAAAACCATTCCACAAAGAATATACTGATCTTGATCTTCACTTTGACCAAAATTATTTAGCCCCAATGTTTCTAGCACACACTATAGTTAAGCTGTATAGCATTTATCTTTATTTAGCATCTGGCTCCACTGTTTAAATACAATATCTTCTAAGAAATATCTTTGAACTGTCTGCCACCGTTACTATGGTTAGATTTTTTATAATGATCATTGCCAATAGTAATACATTAAAGACCATCACCTTATTTCAAAGACACCCATATGCATGGGTTCGCACCTAACACCAGTCTGTCAGTCCTGTGCCCACCTATATTACTGCAGGAATAACTTGCATTGGAAGCTGAATAGTTTGATGGAATAGTTGATTTTGAGACATAAGCAATCAATAAATGAAATCTTAAGTACAAAAAGGAAAAGTGATATGTTGTAAAAAATACATTTTTTACTTTATTCTAATTTTCCTAGAAACACCCCCTTATTTCTGTTTGGGTCACTATCCCTGCTTTTTCAGGACCACCTAATTTACTTGAGGACTACATGATTGTGACATTCACTAGTCATGGAGACTCCCAGGGGCCTTATTCATAACATTATCAGTCTGACTTAGACTTTAAAATGTTCGACAATCGTGTTGTCATAACCATATAGATTTTAATAAAAATTGGCAGTAGTGTACAGAGGGAAACAACAATTTGTCATACAATATTTCATTTAATGAAAACAAAATGCTGGTAAGTACAATGTATTAGCTTTTGCAAATTTAAAATCAAAGTCTGAGTTTCAGTTTGTGAGTAATGCCCCAGGTTGGAACAGTTAGAGTCAAACCCTGCATACAGGGTGCAGAATAATACATTCTCATACAGCTTCACCTTTTGGGAAATGCCTTCTATTTGAATATCACAGTCACATTTCCGACTGACTGGCAACCACCAATATCTATAGCTTTTACAGCTTATGACACACTATTTCCTAGACCTTATACCACAACTTTGTACCATAAGCAATTGTCATGAGTTATCTCTTTAACCCTTACAGAGTTATCTTCCTTTATCCAACGTATAGTATATGTATATAGCACTTTTATATACAATCATATACAGTGTATTATAAAATGGATAAAGGGGAGATAACTTGTGACAATCTCTTGTGATGTGTACAACATAATTTAAGTAAGAATGACGCTTAACTTGTATCACAGAAAAATGGGAAATCATAGCAAGAAAGAAGCACATAAAATGTGAAAGGTACTAAAAGGAGGTGAAGCTAATTTATAGATAAAAGTTGTATGTAATTTGTTAGTAAGTCACCCCTACAAGCAATAAAGCCATCAAGATCACCCTCAGGGAACTTTCTTCAACTTAATCATTATTTGATACCCAATTAATCAAAACATTAATCATGTGATGTACTATTCTTTTTTAATAAACCATCATTTATGCCAGATTAAGTTTGACGCAGTCGAGTGTGTACAAAACACTTACGGAGATCAGTTATTTCCTAAAATCATACTTTTCTATCTTCAAAACCAATTTTCTCCCCCCTCATTAACTACTTTCAACAATCTTTAATAACCAGAAGAGCTGTATTGAGAGGTAGTGACAAACAGTCACATAATGTAAAATATGAGATGTTAAACAGACAGAGATATAATTATGCTTATACAATTACAAGGAGATTGTCGCGAGTTCTCTCCCTTTATCCCTTCTATAGTATAAGTATATATAGTGCGATTTCAGCTGCGGAAAGAGGTCAAGCATGAAAAGCGTTAGACTCCTTCTACTATATATACATACACTTGAAAACGGAAATAGAAGGGGAGAGAACTCATCTCCTGTGCACATTTAAAATCCAACAAAATAACCCAGTACTTTAAAATTAAATTAACCCTAATTAAACCAAACAATTAACAACAGACCCGATTTCAAAATTAATTTAGTGTAATGGTGATATAATATTTAAGTTGAAGAAAATTATCATTTCTATTGAACCCATTTACCACAATAAATAAAATTTCACTCAACTGGAACTGGGGCTAGCATTCACATGAATGACATCTGCAGAAATAAATACATAGCCAAAAATGATAATAAAATAATACCAAATGTTTCTTTTGTTCTCAATTAATTAAAACCGAGCACTGGACGAATACATTTACAAACACAACATAAATAAATCAACCACACAAAACATATAAAACCAAGGCAGCTATGTCACCAGCCAAACTGCATATCATTACGACACAAAAAAATGAAAGTATTGCAAGGGAATCAGAATTAAATCATTGCAAAGGGCCACTAGTCTGAAAAAGTCAAAGAGGAATCAAAATCAAAATTATCATTTTCACTGAGGGATCAAAATAAAAAAACTAAGTTTGAACTCAAAACAAAATCATGTACAACAGTTTTTGGGGCCATGAAAGTCTAAAAACTGTTTGTTAATGGCAAACTACCGGAAAGCTCTAATGATTGAATACTGTATTATTACATACCAGGAAGAGTGTGATATTTCATATTGGGCAGTCCTTTGATAATGAAAAATAATGTTGCAATAGAAAGTAAGCGCATATATTGACTGACAAGGCAAACTTCAGGAAGCTCTGATGAATTACAGTCCATATACAAAAACATAGGTTTTAAGATATATAGGCCAAACATTCAAAAAGTTGTTACACATATAACTATCAAGGGTTCAGTGAAAGCTTTCAACAATAATGATACAGTATACTTGATAAAACATAACATCTAAAGAAGTAGTAAGATGAACTAGATGTACGTACGTTCTAAATATTAATGTGACCACAAAAAAAGACAATAAAATTATTAAATTTACCAATATGATTAAATATCTGACAAAATTCAAAACATTCAAAAGCATGCGACACAAACTTAATTAACACTAAGTGAAGCAGTACACATAAATCCTACCTTTCCCTGCAGGTTGGGGTAACGAAAATCCTGGTATCTGATATATGGATCCTGAGCTTGCCGAACTTGGTTTCATTTCGGTATACCCACATGTTGTGAGAGAGCCAACAAGTAGAACAAGATTGCGCAATGCCTGTACGGCCTCGTCGCTGATGTCCAACTCTAACCTGGTTTACAAAAATAAAAATTTACCTGTTGATGTGTCTGTCATACAGACAATTCATTCCATTTAGATATGACACTACACTACCACTTGAGTAAGAGCACTACACCTTTGATCATATACATGTATAGTTAAACCCGACTGTCAAGATCACTGTAAGCGAGAGGATACAGATGTTTGTCTGCAGGTAACTTTATCATTGGGACATAAATTTTCTCTGAAACTGAGATCAACTACAGTAAAACTTCAATAATATAACCATCCTTGGGACCCTAGAAAACTGATCTTATTATTGAGGTGGTCTTTATATTGAAGTTGAATAAAAAGCAATCTAGGGAAAATGAACTCGAAAATTGTGGTCTTAATTTTGAGTAGGTCTTATTATTGAGGTGGTCTTTAAGTGAGGTCTTACTGTATTATTATCTAACATTTTGGTGGATGCTAACAATGATCAAACAATGATAATAGCATCTCATTTTTTTCAAAACAGACAACCTAACAATGGATATCAATTGCTTTACAGAGAATACAGCAGAATTTTATACAGAGAGTTTGTTGCTTCTTTACCAAGACTTGAAATCTTGGCTGACAAAAGAGAGCAAGATAAGGTCTTGATAGCGAATTTGTTGCATGTAAATGTTTAACTTTTGTTTAATCAACAAACGTACATTTAAATGCCTCATAGAGCAATAGATTTGTAAAAGCATTACGGCCATGCTGAATGAATCATTTACAGATTCTACACTGACTTCATCCATTTTAACCACAACAATTGTAACATATACGTTAATAAGAGACAATTTGACACTCATTGGCTGATGGTTATCAGTAATTTCTCTTTCCTTTTCCAAAAAAAAACTATGAAAGACATCATGTCTTGTTTACAAAATATGTTGTGTTTGACCTTGTCGCAATTTCCATAAATTGCCAATGTGCTTCGGTGACTTTCCGTACGCGATATAATATATAATATTCATCCGAACACAAGTATTAATAATGTCAACTTCAACTACAACCACAACAACTAATCTTACATGAAACGACCATCATCTGATGAGATGTCAATGATTTATGCACATCAAATTACTGTAACTTAACTTCATTGACCGAAACAGATAACTGCAGTCTGTGATATTGCATGTATTACTTGGACAAATTAACCTGATCCTTGTGACCTCTGTTAGCATAATTTCACAGTAGACTGACTGTTTAAATTTGTCTTCGTCTCTAATCCAATTAACTTCAGTTCTCATTGAACAGATGTACACGTTTGGTCATGTAATGATATATACTGAAAGAAATCCACAAATGCAATGATTTCTGTAACTGCAGTGAAAAATACCGATGATGCACGATTCTCTCATGGAAAATTACATAGTCAGCATAATCGACGAAATATTCATGCATAAAGGTCAGGATCAGGTTTATATGTTTGGACTATAACAACTCCATAAATAGAAATACCTTAGTATGAACTCAGAGAGGTACGTATATCCTTGACATGATTTGAAATCATCAAGAAGAATTTGGGAAACTTCGCTAGAATCTTTGAGGAAACAAAATACAGTAACGAACATCTCAACCAGATCAAGGGGAGATAAATCTTGTGCCCGCTGCATGTTCTCGACACAGTGTCTTACACAACCTTTATCTGAAAATACATGTAAACAATGATAAACATGTATGGGTATCTGATAGATTTGCATAACAAAGTAACAGTATGGCATCTTTCTTAGTATACTAAATCTATAACTGTTTATTTTTGGAAGAAGATCATATGAAATCGATTTCTTCATCATATATTTTTGGCTATAACAATTCATTTGGTTACGCAATTTTTGATTTTAATCCATTAGTAAGTTCATTGCTGTTTGTATACCATGTTTGTATTCTATGCAGGTTTTAAACATTTCAGTCTAAATCATTGTTGTAACTAATGATTAAACCATGTATGCATAACATTTAAAAGAGCATTAAACACGAGTTTTAATTACTGTCTAAACCATTGATTTGCCATGCCATTGCTGTGTTTCAATTGATATTTATATTGATTATTAATATTATAATAGTACATTTATCCAATTGTTTGCAAAACCAATGTAATTGCTGCATTGAAAGACACTGGGCAGTTTTATTTACTAATTTTAACCAATATTCTGCTTGAACTATAATGGTGAAATAAAACAATTAAACCACCATTGTGTTTTATTCTTGTGTCTTGCATTTAAAATATAGTTTTACAAACTGGGAATCATGTACTTTCCCCACAGATAATCAACTCTCAGAACTCAGCTAAACATTTACAAGATAACATACTGGTACTATTGTTCACTTATATATGTTGACAGACTGTGAGTGTTTCTTGCAGAATATGGAGGCAAGGTCAAAGCAAACACACACTTATCAAATAATGACATAAGTCGAGGAATTATTCTGTCAGACAATATTCTCTAGAGGCTGGACTGAGACATAATTATAGCGCAAAAGAGAATTCAAATAACATAGTAATAATCACAATTGAAACTCCCATGAGATAGAGATACGCAGTGACAAAAAGACTATCAGTTATAAGCCACCAACGTTAACCAGCCCAGTCCCCAGTTATATAAAATATTACAATTTTGCGAATATTGTCTCAAAGAAATTCTGAGACCAATAATTTCTAGTCAGACATTATCGTAAATGAAGAATGATGAACACCAGACTGAGACATATATAACATCATTAGATGATATATGTTTGTTTAACAGATAATGATATCAGTAAAGACTTAAAATATTTTGAAATTTTAGATATTTTGTTAAATTGGTGACTCACTTCAAAATTTAGGGTATTTATCCAAATGTGGGGATATTAATAAAATTTTAAGAGCATTGTATAAAAATGTCAAGCATTTGTCCTTTAAACCACTTTAAAGAATGTTGGATGTCACAGAATAAGCTTACCATGTATATATTTGGTGACACTATTTGTAAGTCCATGTCTAGACAATGTTACCAGTACTTCTCCTGCACTTTTACGCCATATAACATTATGTGCCGGGCACCAGCTAGTTATTGCACTAAACAACAGGCTGAGATCATCCTTCCTAGCTAACTCCTCTGCCGGCGATGCGTGATTGCACAATCTGACCAATACCTGAAATAAAACCAGTAATGACGGTTACATAGCTGTCTTTCACAAATCCTTGGTTAGTTTAGTTTATATTTATTTATTTTACATCGATTGTGAAAATAGTTGTTACTTATACTAATCGATCGCGATGAATGCTTCCCGGCTACCAAGTTACCAACCAGTATTCACGCCAAATTTAGGGATTCTGAAGTATGTGATTAAATCCCGCTCATCGCGGGGCTCTAACTTGCGACCTTCAGATCAGGAGTCAGGCGCTCCACCCCTTGACCAGTGCTCCTTTTGACTAATACTATGTTTCAAGCCTTAAATGCATGCAAGTGGGGCACATAAATCAAACAGTAAAATGCCCGACTCCTGATCCAAATATCGCGAGTCTGAGCTCCACAATGAGTAACGTTTGATTACTAATCAACTTCACAATCTCTGAATTTGGGTCAAGTATCAGTAAGTTACACAGGAAGGAGTCATCAAGAGAGACAAGTATTAATTGTAAGGAAATGTTTGACAATCTATTTAAAATGAATATATAATTAGTGAACATGTAATATTATTGTATAATTGATAATACATTTTTTTTTACTTTTTATGAAATTTATCGCAGTATGTGCCCATCATTATGATAACAGACATGCTGACTTGTGAAATTAAAAGTTTTATAATTTGACCATTTAACACAATATTGAATTCCACTTATAAAACATGTAGATTTCATCAACAGATGGCTCCACTTGTTAAGTTTAAAGTATTGCAAGAAATGTGCTCCAAATCAGCAGTTTGTAAGCCATGAAACCATAGTACTGTATGCATAGTTATATAAGCACTGCTCAAATTTAGGACTAACACATTTTACGGTAAATGTCTTATATATGCTCTTATTTCAGTGCTGTCAAAACAAACCACAATGGAAAACAATTGGATAAGAGAAATTTTAAAATAGCGATGGCAAACTGTGAAATCTGAGACAACAAGCAAACCTACCTGAACAAACACTTTCTGCAGTAAGACCCTCCTCTCTCTGGGCGTGAATTCACAGCCTGCTTCCAATTCATCCGGACCCCGTACTTCCGGCAAGTCAAAGAACAAGTACAGACATTTAACGAGAGTAGATGGAAGTGAGGCAGCTGTCATACAATCTATTAAAGCCTGGGTCCCCATGGAGAGTAGATTTATTGTAGTGAGTAACATCCAACCAGCACTAGATTCTTCGGTTGATTCAATCTCAAGAAATTTTACTATTGCACAACTGGCCTCCTCTGAAAATAGCAAGAAATTGTGTATTACTTTCTTATTATCTGATACAAACAATTACAATCGCATTGCTCAGGCTAAAGACCTAAACTGAAAACCTAGAACATTCAAATCATAAAACTTATGACTTAAGGAAGAAAGGTACATCCACAACCTGTTCCAAAACAGTGCAAACATTTCTGTACCTTGGACATGTACAAAACTTGTCAGTAACAACTTCTTTAACAAAAAGTAACAAAAGAGAAACAAAACCTGAATCTTCAAATAACTTGAATATATTATATGCCAATATTTACTAGAACTACCATATTGTGACTCTCATACTAAGCTTTATCCCACAAATTGAGGGTTTAGTGCAAGACTATCACAACTTCTATATAATTACACAGGAGTTAGGATAGTCTTGCATTGTATCCTCGAAATGTGAAATTCCGAGCTTTTCAACAGACAAATATGCACAATAATAACAAATCTTACTAAAACAAATTGGTACAACTGCAAACAGCAACTTTAAGCAATTTATTCAAAGTAGCTGAGGTTTTTAAATGGAACTCTCAAATGAGTGTAGCACCATCAGCAATTATTGTTTCACAACACGTTGATGAAACTTTCTTGTCAATATGAACATCCAATGGTTGTAATACTTAAGTACACTGTTAACTGTAATTTAATGACCTGGGTCTAAGGTAGCAAAACTGAGTTTATGAGACCAGTCTCAGAATGCAGCCTTGCCATTGGTCAATTTTTAGACTGAGTTCAGAACCAACCAATCAGAGCTTATTCTCCACACATAGAGACACATACCTGTTGATTGATTTGAAGCTCGCCGTCTCACTTCAGTCACCATTAATTTGGAAACATGAGAACAAAATTGCAAAATGTCCCCGAATTTCTCAGTCATAGATGTTGCAGCCACATTCCCAAATATCTGAAAATAAAGACAACGATCATTACAAGAATAGAGAATCTTATGCCACTGAATAAAAAAATTTACAACAAAAGATGCATATTTAATATGATGATTGATTTTATGACAAAAACCAAGTATTCACCCAAACTACAAATGTAACTGTAGATCACAATGTATGATCTTCTCCAGGAACAGAAATGACTGAATCATCTCATAATGTCAAATGATTGTGTCTAAGAATAAGTTTCATATGGCTATAAAATGACAGGGAGAACAAAATTTTGTAGATGGAAAGTGGATGACAAGGCAAATACCAATATGCATACATGTATAAAAGAGAGAATTAGACTGAGAAAACGTATGTGCAGGAAAAAAAAGATGGGTAAAATATGCAAATGAACTGCTTTGAGCTTTGTAATAATTTCAAATGTAAGGGCAGATAACACATTTTTTGTTTTAACTTGAAAACCAAATACAATTGATTCTTTAGTAGAACAATTATCCCATTCTCTCTCTTAGTGACTCCATTCTGTATGACAGTTATACCAACTATCACCAACATATTCTTATTTGTAATAATTTCTCATCTTCTCAGAAACACTCCATACAACAGTCAACCATGATAATCCAATAGGATTGTTGCTAAATAGAGGGGGACTGTAGGTTCAATGCTAACACAGCAAAAATATGCCAGCTGTTGTTTCTCTTGAATTGTATTCGCCATTTGTATGAGCTACCATTTATTTTATACACAACATAGAGACATGCTTTTATATATCATAAATATCCAATGCGGATTTCTAGTTAATTAAGATTGTTTTCGTCTAAAGCAAATTTTCACCAGTTTTTCAGTTATACAAGGTAGTCAGCTAACCACACCAATGTTCCTTGGTTTTCCATCCAGTATTACATCATTTATATAATTACTACACATCCTATATCAAGGGTTTGATGCAATACTGTTTTAACATACGCAAATTAACAATTACCACGATAGTGCTTGGACCGAAAGAACGAGGGAAAATCCAGATTTCATCCGACTGCGAGCTTCCCAACTCGAAATAATCCCGTCTCCGATATGGCAATCAGCAACCACTCGAAAACATATCATAAATGCGATGACGACAGCACGGGTGATTACGTGTGCTTATAACAGAACAAATGACCAATGTTGTAGTCTGTGTTCAAACCAAACTTTAGACTTATACCGACATGTGATCACAGAATGCCAACACCTTCTACCGAAACAAAATCGAACACACTTTGTCAAAACCATAGCTAATTACTATTCACCTGCTTTAAGTGTTAACTTGCTGCACCAAAGTGGAGAAAACTTTCTTCTCAGTATAATAAACAGTGACAATTTGAACATGTGCCCTGAATATACGCTAGACGTATGCAATTTCATACATTCTACATTACGTTTAATAAACAATGTATGACATGATTCATAGAAGACTTTATATCTGTTTTAAACAGGTATAAACGCAGTGTTTATATATTTATTTCGTATTACCCAATATTATTTGAAATGTATATATGTATTTAGTACTTCATGTTTTTACAATAGTTACTAAACACCATCTCTCTCCATGTTCACCATAACAATGTCTTAAACATTTCGATTTCGGTTTAAGCTATTGATATTATTGGTAAAACATGTGAAAATATTATACATGTACAGGTATATCAAGATTACGTATAGTTTTAAAGCCTAGCAGTTTCGTTTTCGAGCTAGGCTGGCTTAATAAGCGTATATAGTCACATGGAACTCTTTTGTGTTTGTAGATAAATTATATGTGCGCTTTCATATGTTTATACATGTACATGTAATTATGTTTTTGACTATTTGTCATTCTGTTGTATATATGTTTCATAGTTTTCTGTTATATGTAATCTCAATCTGGAGGAAACTAAACATATTATTATTACATATATGTGATTCCTATATTTCGTTATGCATCATCATCTAAATATTTCATCATGTGATTCCCTATTTCTTGTTGCATCATCATGTATATATTTCATAATGTAATTCTCTTTGTGTTGTATAACTATGTATAAACCTATGTACATGTAAAATCACTGAAAAGTGGAAATAAAGAGTATATAAGAGTATATAACCAAAAGAGAACATTTAACCACAAACACAGATAAATATATATTGATAAACGCATAAAAACATAATCTGATTCAATATATAAATACAACTGAATAATACATCAACAACGATCTGTACAGATAAGATAGCTTAAGTTCGTATGACAAATAAATTGAGACATATTTAGCAACAACAAATGCAGCATATCTTTTGCTTGTGTCTGAACATTGCATACATGCAAAAGTTGACATTATATGGTTAGTTAAGAATCACTTATGAAACAACTTCCAATGTTTGAGTAATACTTAAAGATTAGAAATGAACACATTTCAATGTTTCATGCACTTCTGATACTTTAATAAAACTTTTTCACTAGCAGTTCCTGTAGAATCAAAAATGTCTGAAAGGGATCTGATTACAATACTTCCTGGTCCAAACAAAATTGATGCTTTACAATGAAAACAGGACTGGTAATTTTCTGCCAGTGACATAAGCTGTAAGCCACAGACTATAACCAATTTTCTCAAATGGATTAAGCATTTTGGTGAATAATTGACCAGGGGAAAATAGAGGCAAGCACTCTGCAGAATGTAATCATATCAAATGGTGCTGAATTTCAAATTTTCTTACACATGGAAACATTCATTGAATCGTACACTTGAAATACTGAACAAGTAATCAAAATCTGATCACATTTTTATCAAGTCCGTGAGAATTTAATATGAAAATTCAATTCCTATGAAAATTGCTTCAATGGAATAGCTGTAAATTTAATCAAGTTCAAAACTTTGTAATTTCTATGCCCAGTAAAATGCAACAGAAGCAAATACGAAAATTAACACTAAATTTTGATCATCCTAGTAAAACAGATTTGTGAGACAAACAAGGCCATAATTATCCCTGGTGATTTTATTTATTGGCAAGGTGATAATTATCTCCTGTGATTTTGATTATTGGCAAGGCCATAATTATCCCTGGTGATTTTATTTATATATGGGTAAGGTCATCATTATCTCCTGTGATTTTATTTATTGGCAAGGCCATAATTATCACTGGTGATTTTATATATGGGTAAGGCCACAACTATTCCTGGTGATTTTATATATGGGTAATGTCACAACTATCCCTGGAGATTTTATACATGGGTAATGTCACAACTATTCCTGGTGATTTTATATATGGGTAATGTCACAACTAACCCCGGTGATTTTATATATGGGTAAGGTCACAATTAACCCTGGTGATTTTATATATGGGTAAGGTCACCACTAACCCCGGTGATTTTACATATGGGTAAGGTCACAATTATCCCAAGTAATTTTACATATGGGTAAGGTCACAATTATCCCAAGTAATTTTACATATGGGTAAGGTCACAATTAACCCTGGTGATTTACATATGGGAAAGGTCACAATTATCCCCGGTGATTTTACATATGGGTAAGGTCACAATTATCCCCGGTGATTTTACATATGGGTAAGGTCACAATTATCCCCGGTGATTTTACATATGGGTAAGGTCACAATTAACCCTGGTGATTTATATATGGGTAAGGTCACAATTATTCCCGGTGATTTTACATATGAGTAAGGTCACAATTAACCCTGGTGATTTACATATGGGTAAGGTCACAATTATCCCTGGTGATTTACATATGGGTAAGGTCACAATTATCCCAGGTGATTTACATATGGGTAAGGTCACAATTATCCCTGGTGATTTTATATATATATGAGTAAGGTCACAATTATCCCTGGTGATTTACATATGGGTAAGGTCACAATTATCCCTGGTGATTTTATATATATATGAGTAAGGTCACAATTATCCCTGGTGATTTACATATGGGTAAGGTCACAATTATCCCCGGTGATTTTACATATGGGTAAGGTCACAATTATCCCCGGTGATTTTACATATGGGTAAGGTCACAATTATCCCCGGTGATTTTACATATGGGTCAGGTCACAATTATCCCTGGTGATTTACATATGGGAAAGGTCACAATTATCCCCGGTGATTTTATATATAGGTAAGGTCACAATTATCCCCGGTGATTTACATATGTGTAAGGTCACAATTATCCCCGGTGATTTTACATATGTGTAAGGTCACAATTGTCCCCGGTGATTTACATATGAGTAAGGTCACAATTATCTCGGTGATTTTACATATGGGTAAGGTCACAATTATCCCTGGTGATTTTACATATGGGTAAGGTCACAATTATCCCTGGTGATTTACATATGGGAAAGGTCACAATTATCCCCGGTGATTTTATATATAGGTAAGGTCACAATTATCCCCGGTGATTTACATATGGGAAAGGTCACAATTATCCCCGGTGATTTTATATATAGGTAAGGTCACAATTATCCCCGGTGATTTTACATATGGGTAAGGTCACAATTATCCTCGGTGATTTTACATATGGGTAAGGTCACAATTAACCCTGGTGATTTTACATATAGGTAAGGTCACAATTATCCCCGGTGATTTTACATATGGGTAAGGTCACAATTATCCCCGGTGATTTTACATATGGGTAAGGTCACAATTATCCTCGGTGATTTTACATATGGGTAAGGTCACAATTAACCCTGGTGATTTATAATTTGGGTAAAATAAAGCTTCAGAAATTATGCAATACCATTTCCTCAGTTTTCAGGGAAATAACTCCCAAATTAATATGTTCCTAAAACACCCGACCAGAAAATGAAAAATCATTAATTATTTTTAGAAGATTGACTGATGACATAAGTTATAACAAAGTAACAATACCTTGCAAAATATAGGGAGCATTTTGTACAACTTGTCTTCTTGGTCCCGCTGTGTCGAGTCTGCACTTGGATGACGGAACTCCGTAAATAGCTTCCGCAGGTGCATAAGCCCGAGAGCATTGTCCTGAGGTTTGGACGCTGTCTCAGCATGGGCCTGAGACCCACCGGACCTGAACCGGCTGAATAAACCAGACATTCTCAAACCTTCATTGGTCCTGCAACTGTAACAGATCAAAGTAGAATAGAACAATAATAAAAACAGATCAATTACTAGTGTTTTGAGGTTTTAACAGGCAACTTTACATAAAATTGAACAAAGGGACATAAATATCGTCAGAGAAATAACTTGGGAGATCTATGCAACTGGAAGTGAACACTTTTCCCAGTGCATTTTATTGCTCAAAGAAATTCATTTCTAAAAACTTTAGTCAATCATGTGAGCATGAGAAATATTGAAAATATTAAACTACAATAGTTGGCTATACAATTTCCGGTCAACTACATGTATACAATTTAGAACCAAAATTCAAAATTTGAAAAGTTTCATAATTTCATGAGCATATAGATTTTATTTGGTTTTGGTTTTTTTGGCATTCACACAATATAACAAAATAAAATACTGCATACCAGTTATCCACTGAAATACAATTCATACAGAAATTTCCCTAAAAATGTCCTTATAAGAAGTAATCTGACAATATTAAACAGTGACACTGAGTAAATTGCTAACAAGCTCACACATGAATTTGTACTTTCGCAGCTGAGTCATTAATAGATTGGACCAATTATTTAATATGTAAAATAAACCAATTGTAAATAAACTTCGTTTTCGGAAAATGTTTTGTTATCTGACTTCCGATAAAAATGAAGTCTCCAGGGAAACTTAACACTCATCCACATGTCAACTCAGTAAACAAGCTGGTCAAAGTCCTACATTGTGTGAGATGGAGAGACAAATAGTTTGAATTGTTGAAAAGATGAGAAATTTTACCACAAGTCAAGAGAAATCCATTAAGATTACAGCACTTGAGGCTGAAAATTTAGACATATAATCAATTTAGCCATGAAATGCAAACAATCTTAAATGTTATGATGATGAAAATCTATTGGCATTCTCTCAAGCTAGACACAGTGTCATTTTGTCAAACTACAAAATTCTCAAAATTTAATTACATTTCCAAGACAAGCCACCACTAAAATCGTGATCAGAGAAGTATGTAAGATATGTAAGTGTGTATGGAAATCGATATGTGTGGGTAGTAAAGTTTTGAAATCATTTCATTTTGTTTGCCCTACTGCACCATGTGACACAGAAAATCTGCCTGCATGAAATGGAAATCACTTGTCCAACAAGGCTTGCATGTAATTTCAGACGGACAAACAAAGATTTAAACAGAGGATATTGAATGAGTGTTGTATTAGTATTGAATTTATTGAACAAGTTGAATAAAAGGATATGAAGCGAGCCTCTGGCGAGAT
This sequence comes from Mactromeris polynyma, assembly GCA_032209605.1. Taxonomy (NCBI): domain Eukaryota; kingdom Metazoa; phylum Mollusca; class Bivalvia; order Venerida; family Mactridae; genus Mactromeris; species Mactromeris polynyma. Next base: position 3,490,273 of record JASFXZ010000022.1, read on the forward strand.
TCATATTCTTTTTATTCCACAAGTTCAATAAATTCAATACTAAACAACACAAATTTTATATTCTATTTATCACATACCCGACAAAATGAGGTAAAACACACATCCAAACTTGACCTCATTAATATAGAAATCAGCCTCGCGAAAGTTATAAGGTTATTGAATTAAAATATGCACACTGTGTCATATGATATTTATGGCATCATAGAAACATGCACGGGTATGTGATAAAGATGTTTCTGACTCATCTGAACATAAAATGTTTGAATTGGTTTCATCCAGTATTGTTGTTGCATTGGCTAAAACATCTCTAATAAGAACCATTGCAATGTATAACCGATTGAAAATATTGTTTTTTACTATATTGCTAACAGACAAAACTTGTAAAATAGCGTGATTTGAAACCCATCAGTCTCTTTCTTTTTTCATTTATTGGTCATTTTTGCCATTTTGGTAGAGGGTCAAAAGAATATCCTCTCTTGTAAAGTATGTCTATTTTTAACAACAGATACTGGAAAAGAAATTCTTAAATATTTTGCATACCATTGCCATAACAACCAGAGAGTGATTCCGTTTAGTTTAACTCTTTTGACAGAGGACCATCCGAGGATCATTTAATTCTAAGTTTTAATGAAGTTGGCCCTTTAGTTTAAGAGAAGAAGTTATTTGAAGCAACTATTGATGGATGACAGATGATTGACAATGTTGATCAGGTGAGCTAAGAGGATAGTATTTTGTTCAGTAAGTAAAAACTGCTATAAATCCAATAGCACTAAATCCAGGATTTTCTCTGACAATGATGAAAACCAAACCTAGTTTCTTCAGTAAGCTTAAGTTTATCTCCAGTGTTAAGTGGATACATTCCAATCAATAGACATACAATTACTAGTTAAGTATTAGAATTGATCAATACATTCACATGTTTGTTAAATTGTAGGAATTGCCATAAACATTACAGATTTCTTACAATCCGACTCAGAGTCTGATATTAACATTGAGACTCTACAGTAAAACATTGTGAAGATTTGTAAACTGATGAGGTGAACAATACACACCTTCTAGAGAAATAGATGGTCATAGCTTTAGCATGTTGTCTGACAGGCCGCTGACATATGAATGAAAGGCCAAGTAAATATATTCCAAACATGCCAATGAATGATAGAACATTTATTCTGACCAAATCAATATAATTCCAAACAGAGCAATGGTAATGATGACCTTGAACATTATACATTAAGCTTGACTGGATCCTACTTGGTTTATGCAGATGTTTAGAAAAATTACCTTAAGGATCAATCCTTTTGGACTCTGGTTGTCACTCTGATCATAAGCCAGCAGTATTGTTTACTGCTTGCGCCTTATTGTATTAAAGGGGAATGATAGAAGTGAACACATGTATTATGTTTCTAAAATCTAGCTGACTACACCAGAGTAGAAAACACCAGAGTAGATTATACTTGTCAAAGGATGTGCCAAATACATCTGTTGACAAATTGGGTAAAATGTACATGCAGGAAACATTAACATGTTGCAAATAATGGGCAAAGAGTTGTTAATATAACTAAGTTTTGTCTGATTTTGGGGGGGACAGTTTGAGACTTAAAATGTGCTCGATGTTGGGAGCGTCAACGAGTAAAACAACTTGCAGACAATCAGTTTTTCCACAAGGGTTGTCTGAATGGACATGTAAAAGAGAGGGGGAAAGGAACAGACAAAAAAAACTTATGGAGAACCTTTTAAATTCAGCTTCATGAATAAAACAGTACCCATAAAAAACAATGGAAAGTAAATTCAGGGTATTTTCATATTGTTATAGGGACACCTTCTCTGAATTGGGAAAGCTTGCGAGAAAAAGAACAGCAGTCAGCCAGAGCAAACATACACACAAAGTGTAAACAGATATTTTTAACACACAGTTTGGTACAAATTTCTTTTTTGCTTAATCTAAAAATGACAAAAAGGCTGAAAAAGCTTCTACAGTGACTATTTCAGGACATATTTTTAGCAGATTTCAGTTCAAAATGTCAAAAAATTATATTTTCTGCATAAGGCTAGCAAACAAAAAAAGCTGACAAGACATTAATATGTCAACTGAACTAATCCTTTTTCCAATTCGAAAGACGAATAATTAAAAATCATGTAAATTACAAATTATATGCAATGTCCGAGACGTACAGGAGACATGGTCAGTTCTGATAGATACCACACCAGTCCTAGCTCATATTCTACAGTACAGATGTACACAAACCTAACAACAAAATGCGAATTGTATGAAGTATTGAGGTCACTTACTTACCATTAGAGTTAAGGCAGCAAATTCACAGTAAATCTCCTAACTTAGCACTACAATCCAGTCACATTATGATGTTATCCAGGGAGATAAACACGATGGAAGTCTCCTGAAATTGACAAAAATTCAGGTCTGAGAAATTTCCTCTGTCATGAATAAGAAGACGAAACTGTGAACGGTTCCCAACTCTCTATGAATAACTCTGATTGGTTCCCCTTCTCTCTGTGAATACCATCCATCAAGCAGAATTACAGCCTGATCAATAAGAACTGTGGTAACAAAACATTCACAGTGAATGAAGCCTGCCTCATTTAGTAAGTTATTGGATAAATGGCTTGGTTCCGTTTCTGAGGTGACAACAAAGCTAACATACGGAAGTAATATACTCTGTTAAAACTTAAGTATATTGCTGTAACATGCTACTGGCAGATTTCAGTACCTGAGGAAACTATCAGGTAAATTCCAAATTAAAAAGTAAATTAGGTCAACCCTGAAGGCAGAAAACCTGAAGAAATTCGAATGAAGTATTATCATGCGCGTTGTTTGTTCATATTTTACTTAAACAAAAATAAAAACATCTTAAAACATCACTGAATATAATGCATTATCAACGAAAAAAATGATATACTCTTCTGTATATATACTTATCAAGTTATGTTGAAAGAATGTTTTAATGAAGTTTTGTCCACGTGTAACATGATAAAACAAGATATTTTAATCAGTATTACATTGCGATTATTCATAATAAAATGTGCCAATGAATCAACAATAATGAACAAAGCCGTTTTAATATTTTACTATCAGACAACCCAGATATATCTTTGAGACAAAAAAATACCTTTTTAAAGATTTAGATATTGTACACATGTAATTATCTTACAATAAACATGTTACATCATTTCCCTCTTTTCTTTGTTTCAAAAACATCAGGGTAAATTAAAAATAGTAAGTAACTGTTGCAGAGGAATTTGGTCCATTGTATTATACCGGTAATGTATGAGCAATGAATGGTTTGCTAAAGTGCTCATTAAAACAACTCTTCCATCTGTGACAATATATAAATGCTACATATGTAATGAGATAAACTAGTACACAATATTATATACAACATTGTACTGTGCTGTCATGAAAAGCTGTTTCACATACGAATTACAATATTTGAAATCTCCACAACTGTTTTGGTCAGAGGTATCTTGATCATGATTTGGATAAAAATGTTGTCAAAATCGTTGTCCAAACTCATATCACAGATGACGATCTCATATCAATGTGAAACTAAAAATATTACCTTGATAATTTTATGGTGATTTGCATAAAGATACAAACTGGTAAACAACTTATTAAATGACAATTTGCATACATGCATGTTGGATAGTAAATGTACTACTAAATATAGGTACAGATTTGTATCAACATTACGATGTCAATAGCGAACAATATACTATTATTATTAAGCATTTACATGATGTTATATCATAAATGATGCTGCAGACATTTGTAACACCTATGTAATAATTGGGATAATTCACTAATGAAACATGAAATACAATGCAAATGCCACAATTTCCTTTAACAGGGACCGCGGCCGCCGCTGTTAACATGGGTGAAAATATCATATATCTATAAAATACTACATTGTGATCATAAATTACCGAATTTTATCAACTCGTTTTCAAAAAAACAAAACAGTTTAAATATGTACTTTTTAATTATTATCGTTTTTGGAATACATGTTTATAAATTCATTTATTCATAACCAGTAAAGCAATAACCTCTACCAGGTATTGTCTAACCTCTAAGGTAAATATTTTTAACATAAAGTTCATTTGATGAGGGCCTTGATTGAGCATAAAACTTCAAATCAGGCATCAAAGTACTTTTAATCTTTAATTGAAAACAAACAAATAAAACTATCATAATCTGGATTTATCATAAGTATGGAATACATTCAATCAAAACTGGATGGATTTAAAATGTAGAATCTATGCATATGTATTAGAAATACAAAACATAAATTTATGAAAATATCTCTCCTGCATAAACCTTCCATTACATCTCATACTCTACTCATAAGTTTCAGGTCCTGTCCAAAATGTTTGGGTACAGAGTTGGTACATCAATTACCTTTGTCGAAGTTTTTTTTAAAGAATTGGGGACAATGTTGGTTGGTTGGATGAGGTAACTGAATTTTTTTATTAAGGATGGTCAAATAGTATTTTATCATGCACAATACTGAACAAAAGAATGAACAATATTAAAAGTAATACAAATTCTCATAGCAGAGCACAATTTAGATTAATTCTCCCTGAACAGAAACTGTTGTTGTTAATATCGATAAACATTCATAGACAATCATTAATCTGTCAAGAATTCAACAAGAGCGCAAACTAATTTGCTACAACTACTTGTCTAGAAACTAGATGCCTCTGGCTTAATATTACATTTTAGCAACGTCATAGGTGACATTCACTTAAAATCTGACATCTGATATCCAAATTACTTAACAATTTAGTTAAGAATGAACTTATAATCAATAATGTACTTGAGTACTACATACCAAGCACAGGTTGAGCAGATAACTTTGATACTGTCATGTTTAGTGAGTAAGTTACATAACAATAATGTTCACCAATCTACTTGACCTTACAATGTTTGAAATTAAAATTTTCATTATATCAATGAAAATTTTGCAGGTTACAAATTATGAAAAAATAAACATCATCTTGGTTTATATAAATCACAATATGCAGACACAAAACAGACTTACGCCAGGACAGTGCATGTATTGAGAGTCAGCCGCTCAACAAGAGGGTCTCTTACTTGGAGGCTGTAAAAAGACAATGACCACACTTTCTCAGAAGACCACAGTATTGGTTTCTCCAGAAAGTAGCCTTCAGAGTGACTGAAGTAAGCACATGTATGCTTTCATTACAGTAAGAGCATAAATCAATTGATATTATTTCAAGTATGAATGCATATAAAACTATAGTATGCAATAATTATCACACAAACTATATCCATATATACTTTCAGTGAGTCATATTTTGTAAGCAATACGGATATGGTGCAATTCCAGGAATTGGTGCGAATCCACTCTTAGTCTGAACTCAAGTTCCAGTAAAAAAACAAGTTGCAACAATTTTTCTCCAACTAAACACTCTTTATTACCTCCAGTCATAGTTAAATAAATCATGTTCAACTGTTTTACTAAAACTTTCTTCCTTATAAGAGTGATGTTAGTTATTACATTCTGGTACATACTTCATGGAATTTCACTACACTTTACATAATCTGACAGGCAATTCAGAGAAACTGTCAGTGGTATACACAACATTAAACCATTCTCGCATGAATTTCACCAATCACCGGCCTCATAATTAACCATATATGTGGCAGTCTCTGAGATTTTTGGACCAAATGCACTGCAGTCTCGTTTCTGAGAAAAACGCAATATAGATGACATCATGTTTTCACATTAATTGCAACAGCCAGTAAAAGATTTATGATTCAGCGGCAAGCAGAAGAAAAACAATCATCTGTAAACATTGAGACGGCCACATTTCTTAAGGAAAATAATAATACATGTATACATCTATTTGTAAAATATTAAGTACTGTATCCGAAAACATATTTGCTGTATTAAATTTGTGAAACTCAGAATTGTTTGTAGTTCTAGTCTTGATGACCATATTAAAAGTGCTGTATTTTCCTAAAAAATGTTGTTTTGCAATAATTATTGTTTTGTAGTGACCTACAAATATCCCTGAAATCAGAAATGTAAATAACTCAATTTCGTCCAGATATGTTATTTGGGCCAAAAATCTCAGAGAATGACATATTATGTTGTGTAGAAGATGTTTATGTGGTCCAAGTCTGATAGAAAACCTCATATCTCGCCATTACCCATATTTATATCTCATATATATACAACACCAACCATAATGTCTATTCCACATCCGGTGATTTAAGTCATTTCCATGATGTCTTACAAGTACAATTTAAATTTCCGAGAACTAGTCTTTCCACAGGGTTGTCCGTATGGATAGGTATGTTTTATAATGGGGTACTGTCAGTCTGAGAAAAATAAAAAAACTATAAAAAACAGGATCGAGCCATATATTAAAACAGAAGAGTCAGGCTTCGCGAACGTTTCAAGACCATCTGACAAGTTAGACAAATTTCCTAAAATTCCAATAGCTTGATATAAGGTCTCTGACTGAATGTCTGGCAAGTTGACAAGCTACCATGCATTCTACACCAGTCAATGTCAAACCAAATTTCTTTTAGTCAGACAATGATCTTAAGTTTCTCAAACTGAATGTCAGGCAGGAAGCCTGCAAGAATAAGACTTGTTAACACATTAATTAAGATTAAGTTCTTGTGTCACAAGTTTCCACCTTCCACTTAGTCCTGTCTTCTCCCTCATCCTGTAGTTTTTTACCCGAAATTTTGTGAATCACTGAAATGGTCTAAAAACCAACTGCTGGAATTCCAGATGTATTGGAAAAACTCGGACCAATTCTATTTACACAACATTATATATATACATGTCATTAATAAGTAAAAGCCTGAACAGTGAGTTGAGGGACAGGTGTTAATTGTTAGAATCAGCCAAAGCCAACATATCCATCATGTCAATTAATGTTTATAAACAATTCCCATTTTAACATAAATTGTAACATACGATAATGAACATAGAGTTCTGTCTAGCTTAAGATGTTGAACATGTGATATATAATACAATATTACGTTTATTATTACCAATTTTTATAAACAGGTGTCTGTACTTTTACTGCATTAGCCTGTGCTAAGGTTTGAAAAGAACCTGGCTTGCATATGTTTAAAGTCATAATTATTATAATCTTCAAGCAATGAAATATACGTAATTTATCCCAATAAATAGATGTCATTTATTGGCCCATTTAGTCAAAATATTTCAAAGTAATGCAAATGAATGCCCAAATACATAGAGAAACAAAAGAAGAATTTTCATTGTACTACACAAAATGGTATAATTCCTTTCCACAGTAAATAGTTTCTTCATATTCCTCTGCACAGTATTGGCAAACTGTTCAGAGATAATCATCAACAGAACAAGTGCTTAGATATTTCTAGCATTAAACATGTGCACATAATCACCTTTTCTAAACAAACAGATTGTACTAGTATGAGTCGTATTAACTACCTGGTACCCTGAATCCAAAGCACTCCTCTATGAAACACCACTAGCCTTTCAAATCATTGACAATTTTCCCACTTTGATCAGATCCAGTACCATTCCCATGATACTAGAAAAAACTACCGTCTAGAATAATGTTTTGTACAATCACAATCATGATTTCATTCAAAGAATTGCAATACCAGAGTCAATTATAAATTTATAGAGGGAGTTTTGATGAGTTGATGCTGCTTGTCTTTGGAATTGGAAGTTCTGAGAACATTTTAATTCAGAATAATTATTATTGCCAAAGCTGTTCATGGTTGCCATATGAAAACTCTCTGCCTGTTCCCAGCCTTTTCTGATTTCCATACACGAATACATCAATGAAACATAATTTACTGCCTCCCCTAACTGCTCATTGTCTCCTCTACTCCACTTCATCTAGTTTACAACAGTCAGATTAAGTATACAGGGGTTCCATTTGACCCTGGAGTTGACCCTTTGACCACTGGAATTTCCAAAAAGCCACATGACCCTCAGGATTCTGACTGAAAGGTCAGTTTTTCTCTAAATCACAAGAAATTTGGCTATAAAATAGTAAAATTTGGTCCAAAATTTTCAAAATGACCCTTGTGACTCAGCACCTTGTGCAACATCTGAATACTTTGAGTTCTCAAATTACTTTGTCAAATTTGAATTTGAAATTGAATTGGAATTTGCTTTCAAAATCCAGACTTAAGAAGTCAAATTACAATTTTGGAACAGACAAACAAAATAAAATGCCTAGATAAGTTTATTGCTGCTTTAAATCAAAATGTTCTTGTTCAGAAATTATAAAACTCCACGACTTTTCTCAGTCTGTCTGATATTCCCCAAATTTCCCTGACATGTAAAAAGTTCCCTGACTCCATGACCCTGGCAAATAGGTATTCTTCCCTGGCCGTGGCAACATGCAAATCTACTGCAGAGCTAAACTTAGTTTGGTGGGTAAAACAAGCAAGAAACAATAAGATCAGATTTGTAATGCAGTCAATATAAATCATGCCACAGAAACAAATATAAATTTTGGTTAATGAATACTACTGATCGAGATATCAAATTCATGCAAGTGTAAAATACTCCAAAATATGTTAACAACCAAACTATAGAGTAGGAAAGAGCAAATTGCAAGGACCAATCAGTGATTGGCAATCACCAGTGACATCTGACAAGTCATGTAATCATGTTTGAACTAAACGAGAGGCATATGTTCTTCATAATATTTCTAGTCCAAACTTAATCTGCAAATTACAGGTTTGGAAAAAGCACAATATTAAAATCCATTGGGAACTAAGAACTGTAGGTCTCCCCCCCCCCCAAACATCCCATGAGGGCCATAACTCTGCCAAAAATAATCCCACCAAAGTAGCTGACAATATGCACAACTAGACTGGCACTTATATCTCATGTGAAGTTTCACTGAAATCAAACCACTGGTTTAGGAAAATAAGGGCAGCTTTAAGCCATCCTGACAGATAGACAGCATAACAACATAAAACAACATCAATATGTCTCCCCATCCAACTATGTGGGGGAGACATAACAATACTTGTATGTTTACATTGATCATGAACAAATCAAAGGATCCAACTTATTTTTTCTAAATTTTTGTATATTATATTTATTATATATATTTTAATCTGCGCTATTATCAAACTTTCCGAAATTTACATGGCTATCTGAATTTTTAACTGTCCGAAATATGTGTATATGTACTTTTGTTTTTTCTTCTCATATGTCGCTGTTTTTTCTGACAATCTTGGTGGAATACTTGGAAACGTGGAATATTTTGACACACTATGATTTCTAGTACGTAAGAGTGGTTTAAATGGAACATTCATTCATAAATTGATTTTACTTTGTTTACGATTTTTATATAAAGAACATACGGCTGCATAAAATCGTTGTCTTCTGGAGTGCATGCGCTGCAAACTTTTTTCTACATACTTTAATTCTTGAAATATATTGAATTACAGTAATTAAAACCAACACTGTTATAGGCATAACTAAAATCTGAGATTGTCTTTTGCAGTGAAGACAAACACTAATTTTGTACAGTTGTCACTGTACATGTAGCTCTAAGGAATTTTTTGCACTTGTCATTGTTGTTATAGAGTAATTGCCAACACCTTAATATTGTTTATCTATCTTTTGATGTTTCTACACTTTTTATCGTACAGCCGCGTAAATTAATGCCAATTAACAGTTGGACCTGTCATATTGCTTATTCCAAGGGGAATGCTCTAAATCACATACATGTGTTGGATGGTGCAAAATAATGACAAGCGCTGCAATACCTTCATTTTTTGTCTGATTTTTTTCTTTAAAGAAATTTAAAATGACATGACTTTAAATTGCTAGCTAGGTAAGTAGGTTTAAGCATAAAAAACACAATTCAGAAAAAATATGGCCAAGGAATCCCACACTTAAAACTTGGACGTTAGAACTTAGATTCATTTCATTTCTCAAGTTATGCCTATTCACCACGATTGTTTGTTATATCAATTGAAACACATACATGAATTAGGTAGACCAATAGCAACTTCCAAATACCTGATCATAAAATAAAATGATGAGTAAGGCTAGCCTATGTGAATTGTGATGTCATACAACTTTTCCACAAGGTTTCATAGAAAAAAATAGTTCCAATGCTTAAAAACAGGTGCATCCATACCTGGGATTTTCAAACATTTGCGTAGGTCCAGAGATCATTTCATTTGACTTTCAGAATATTAAGCCAAAAAATAGTATCAGGTAAAATATGGCAGTCTATCAGATAACAGGAAACAAAGTAACATAAAATTGTTTAGCCTAAAAAGATTTTTATTTTGTATCAAGCATTCAAGACATTCACATTTATAACTTAGATACAACACAATTCCATAACAAATTATTAATCTTATTCAAGTTGATATTAACATACACTTAAAGATAACAATGGAAATTAGCCGGATGATGTCATTTAAAGTACTATGTATTGATATATCCGAAATTTACGAAAAACGGATATCCGAACACTGCAACACTCACTGGCACAAACTTACTCGAAACGCTGTAAAGAAACATGCGTCGTATAAACCGTCGCTCGTGCGAACGCATAAATATATTTAGATAATATAAAGTGACATAAATCTTACAGATGTACGTAATTAAAAAGAGAAGAATAACGTTTGCAGCAATAATTAGCTAGAACTGTAGAACGATCAGATTTCAGATCAGAGACGTCAGAGAATTAACACTGAATAAATTAACCACCTTTCAATGATTCATTAATGTTGTTCAATGAATGGTTTACAAACTATTAATACGAGACAATGAAATTCAATGCACTTACGGAAAACTAATAACATAAAATCCGGAAAATTATGTAGATATTTCATCAATATCCCACTTCCTGGGATTGGGCTAAATTCAATTCATTTCGGTCTCAACGAATTAGATGGGTGTATCTAAATCTCAACCGTTGAGGCCGATTTACATATTTAATTTCTCAACTGGTGAGGCCGGAACGCCTACTGGATAGATAGTTTGGAATTGTAGCTTAATGGTAAAAAGTAAAAAGGCATCCTCTTCTTATAGAATAGTTTTCAATCAAGTATTGATTGTTAAATGATTCAATAATATGTAAGATATCACTTAAAAGTTGTTTTTGCAATCAACGCATCTAAAATTCGAATTTAAGATACAAATTACTTTTTCATGAGAAGCATTTATTTCCAACGAGTAAGATCTTGTTCAATATTTAACCCGAGTTTGAAACAACGTTTTATTTCTATCTAACGATAGTCGCCGATGAAGAGCATTTTTTAAGCAGTATATAAATACTAAATGACTGAAGTTTATTTGGTAAATAATCACCACTTTGCGATGTAAAGGGAATGAAAGTGTGCTAAGTGTACGTCTTTGGTATGAGACCTTCACTCATGATAGTTAAAGTGTAATACATGTATACAACTGAGACCCTTTTCAATACTGACAACAATTGAAGTGTGCACATACGTTTTTGTTTAATTTGAAAACACTTGAAGCCGTGTTTTTATACCATAATAAATAGTGAATAATATTATTACTGTTACATTTCAGTGTCCAATATACTCAGATACAATGTATTTCCTAACGGATGAGGCCGATTTCAATATTACAAACAACAAATAAAGTCAGATATAAGCTTCGATATCTATCCCAACGGGTGAGGCCTATTTCAATATTGCTCACCAATAACGTAACTAAGATACAACTTTTCATGTATTTCCCAACGGGTGAGGCCGATTTCAATATTACAAACAACAAATAAAGTCAGATATAAGCTTCGATATATATCCCAACGGGTGAGGCCGATTTCAAAACTGCTCACCAATAACGTAACTAAGGTACAACTTTTCATGTATTTCCCAACGGGTGAGGCCGATTTCAATATTACAAACAACAAATAAAGTCAGATATAAGCTTCGATATGTATCCCAACGGGTGAGGCCTATTTCAATATTGCTCACCAATAACGTAACTAAGATACAACTTTTCATGTATTTCCCAACGGGTGAGGCCGATTTCAATATTACAAACAACAAATAAAGTCAGATATAAGCTTCGATATATATCCCAACGGGTGAGGCCGATTTCAAAACTGCTCACCAATAACGTAACTAAGGTACAACTTTTCATGTATTTTCCAACGGGTGAGGCCGATTTCAATATTACAAACAACAAATAAAGTCAGATATAAGCTTCAATATATATCCCAACGGGTGAGGCCGATTTCAATATTGCTCACCAATAACGTAACTAAGGTACAACTTTTCATGTATTTCCCAACGGGTGAGGCCGATTTCAGTATTACCGACTCTTATAGGTATATACAAGCTGTTATATATTGCCTATAATGGCTGAGGCCGATTTCCAAACAACTTCCAAATAAAGCGCCTATCAATCACTGTCCAATATCCCAACGGGTGAGGCCGAATGAAATACTACTTCCAAATGAAGTGAGCATCCATCAGTATTTATTGTCTTAAATTGTGAACAGATAGTGACACATGTTGAGTTTGTTTAAATTTCCTAACGGGTGAGGCCGATTTCAATATTACAAACAACAAATAAAGTCAGATAAAAGCTTCGATATATATCCCAACTGGTGAGGCCGATTTCAATATTGCTCAACAATAACGTAACTAAGATACAACTTTTCATGTATTTCCCAACGGATGAGGCCGATTTCAGTATTACCGACTCTTATAGGAATATACAAGCTGTTATATATTGCCTAATAGCTGAGGCCGATTTCCATACAACTTCCAAATAAAGCGCCTATCAATCACTGTCCAATATCCCAACGGGTGAGGCCGAATGAAATACTACTTCCAAATGAAGTGAGCATCCATCAGTATTTATTGTCTTATTGTGAACAGATAGTGACACATGTTGAGTTTGTTTAAATTTCCTAACGGGTGAGGCCGATTTCAATATTACAAACAACAACTAAAGTCAGATAAAAGCTTCGATATATATTCCAACTGGTGAGGCCGATTTCAATATTGCTCACCAATAACGTAACTAAGGTACAACTTTTCATGTATTTCCCAACGGGTGAGGCCGATTTCAGTATTACCGACTCTTATAGGTATATACAAGCTGTTATATATTGCCTATAATGGCTGAGGCCGATTTCCAAACAACTTCCAAATAAAGCGCCTATCAATCACTGTCCAATATCCCAACGGGTGAGGCCGAATGAAATACTACTTCCAAATGAAGTGAGCATCCATCAGTATTTATTGTCTTATTGTGAACAGATAGTGACACATGTTGAGTTTGTTTAAATTTCCTAACGGATGAGGCCGATTTCAATATTACAAACAACAAATAAAGTCAGATAAAAGCTTCGATATATATCCCAACTGGTGAGGCCGATTTAAATATTGCTCAACAATAACGTAACTAAGATACAACTTTTCATGTAATTCCCAACGGATGAGGCCGATTTCAGTATTACCGACTCTTATAGGAATATACAAGCTGTTATATATTGCCTAATAGCTGAGGCCGATTTCCATACAACTTCCAAATAAAGCGCCTATCAATCACTGTCCAATATCCCAACGGGTGAGGCCGAATGAAATACTACTTCCAAATGAAGTGAGCATCCATCAATATTTATTGTCTTATTGTGAACAGATAGTGACACATGTTGAGTTTGTTTAAATTTCCTAACGGGTGAGGCCGATTTCAATATTACAAACAACAAATAAAGTCAGATAAAAGCTTCGATATGTATCCCAACGGGTGAGGCCGATTTCAATATTGCTCAACAATAACGTAACTAAGATACAACTTTTCATGTATTTCCCACCGGGTGAAGCCGATTTAAGTATTACCGACTCTTATAGGAATATACAAGCTGTTATATATTGCCCAATGGGTGAGGCCGATTTCAGTACAACTTCCAAATAAAGCGCCTATCAATCACTGTCCAATTACCCAACTGGTGAGGCCGAATGCAATACTACTTCCAAATGAAGTGAGCATCGATCAGTATTTATTGTCTTAGTTATTGTGAACAGATAGTGACATAAGTTGAGTTTGTTTAAATTTCCTAACGGGTGAGGCTGATTTCAATATTACAAACAACAAATAAAGTCAGATATAAGCTTCGATATATATCCCAATGGGTGAGGCCGATTTCAATACTGCTCACCAATAACGTAACTAAGGTACAACTTTTCATGTATTTCCCAATGGGTGAGGACGATTTCAGTATTACCGACTCTTATAGGAATATACAAGCTGTTATATATTGCCTATAATGGCTGAGGCCGATTTCCATACAACTTCCAAAAAAAACGCCTATCAATCACTGTCCAATATCCCAACGGGTGAGGCCGAATGAAATACTACTTCCAAATTAAGTGAGCATCCATCAATATTTATTGTCTTATTGGGAACAGATAGTGACACATGTTGAGTTTGTTTAAATTTCCTAACGGGTGAGGCCGATTTCAATATTACAAACAACAAATTAAGTCAGATATAAGCTTCGATATAGATCCCAACTGGTGAGGCCGATTTCAATACTGCTCACCAATAACGTAACTAAGGTACAACTTTTCATGTATTTCCCAACGGGTGAGGCCGATTTCAGTATTACCAACTCTTATAGGAATATACAAGCTGTTATATATTGCCCATTGGGTGAGGCCGATTTTAGTACAACTTCCAAATAAAGCGCCTATCAATCACTTTCCAAAATCCCAACGGGTGAGGCCGAATGAAATACTACTTCCAAATGAAGTGAGCATCCATCAGTATTTATTATCTTATTGTGAACAGATAGTGACACATGTTGAGTTTGTTTAAATTTCCTAACGGGTGGGGCCGATTTCAATATTACAAACAACAAATTAAGTCAGATATAAGCATCGATATATATCCCAACTGGTGAGGCCGATTTCAATACTGATTTCAGTATTACCGACTCTTATAGGAATATACAAGCTTATGAAGCTGCCATGAACGTTGACGTCTTTTTTCAATTTGAGATGCACTGAGCTTGTGAACATTGCACTTTTTTCGCAGTTTTGTTTGCAGAAAAGTTTTGAAGATTCTTTGTACGGTTAACTGAGACACCCCTAGTTAGTTTGACATTTCACGCTGCGTCGTTGGATTCACCCTTTTGATCATCATGGCAAATTTACGAATAACGTCAGATGTTGACGTTTTGGGTGTTCTCCGATATGGCCCTGTCTTGGGCTTGTCACTACCAACAATGCATCATCCTTTGCAATGCTTTACTTGGGTGTAGTCTATGATCGTAGATAAGTTTGCTACATCCGTAAAGGGCACGACGATCATTCAAAACTGAAATTGTGTTCAACGCGATGCGTTTGCACCAGGCTTCATGATCGGCCGGAGTTAGGTTCAACGGCAAAACCGAGATTACGGTTACCCCTAAATGATCGAAAAGGTTAATTCTCAGTTATATGTAGACACATTTCTAAAGCAATTAATTACAAAGGATGTCCCAAGAATGTTTCCATGTTATCAAATTAAGGGCATGTTATATCACAAGTGGATGCCTAAATGTTCGGATGCCGCCCCATTAGTTATTGTTATTTGGAGGATCCTTAAAAGACGTTACAGAAGCGGAAAATCTAAATTTTGGCAGACCTTAAACGAGCGTTGTGGAACGAATGGCAGAATCTGGAGCAATCTGTAATCAACAAGACCCTGGAGTCGTGGCCCTGGATCCAAATAGAACATTTGTTGCAATGAAATTGTTATTATGTGCCATTTATAGATCGAATAAAAGTGTTTCAAAACTTGTGAATCACCTCTCGTTTATTTCAAATGAATAATCAATATCCCGCTCGTACGGATTTAAACTACATTGATCAAGACACATTGGATTATAGACAATCATTTTTGCTCTTAAAATATTTATGATATTTTCCTTACCTGGACAATAATATAATACGTAATAAGTGTATTAGTTATTAATAGAGTTTTGCAGCTAAGTCGGATGTGGACATCAGATTAAAATAGGGGGTTTTCTCAAGATAATTTCATGTGATGGTATATACGTGTATGTACTAATGCCTGGCTAACTATTCCATGGGCAGTCGGCGCTATTGATGGTACATCGCATGAAATAAATTGATCAAGTGACGAACGACAACAAGAATATTATTTAGGTTACAGACATAATCACGCTCTACATTCACAGATTGTAACACATAACAGTGTGTCCAACCCCAAGGGGTCTGTATGACCAATTACATGCATATACATGGTGGTTTTAACATTATTCATTGTGTCCAACCCCAAGGGGTCTGTATGACCAATTACATGCATATACATGGTGGTTTGACCATTATTCACTGTGTCCAACCCCAAGGGCTCTGTGCAACCAATCTTTATTGACTTAATACCCATGAATTGCCACAATTTAATAAAAAAAAGAAAAAAGAATATTATTTAGGTTACAGACATAATCACGCTCTACATTCACAGAATGTAACACATAACAGCGGAGTGATTGATTACATAGTAGTTGGAGCATTATGAATTGGCACAATTTAATAAAAAAACATTATGAAATAAACAAAATATACACATTTTCATACCTATATGTATGACCGACCGGCGCAGTCCAGATATTTAAGTAAGTGCTGTTTTCTGAACAGCTAGAGTAACACGATTTTTATGGCGCGAAAAGGAGCACCGAAGTTATGATTTTAAAATATAAGTCATTAATGTACAGACGTCATTTCCTGCAATTTTAACTGCATCAGTTGCAAAATGTGCTGTAGTCGTACAAATTTTACACTTCAACTGTTTTTGATTTTGACTTAAAAACGGCGTTGAAGGATGGGATAGGGAACTATCATTAAAGTGTACGTTTCATTGGATAAAACACCCACAGACACGATGAAAACATTACAGAGTGGCACATTATATTCGTCAGTTTCCTGATCGCTTGTATATAAGTGGCAAAACATTTTTCAATCCAGCGTTTATCAAAGAAAGATGATAAGGGTAGGCCGAAGAAAATTAACGTCAAAGTCATTGCGTTGGTTGAGAAAATCGTTATGGAAGACTATCGGGTGTGTGTCCGCAATATTAGTGAACGCCTTGGACTTAGTCACGGGACAGTGCTTAACATACTAAAATCCGGACTTGGAATGAACAATGGGTGTGCTCTCTGGGTCCCTAAATTTCTCTTAACAATTAACACGGAGGCATCTATTATGAAAAGTTATAAGTGAAATTGTGACGTTAACGTCAATGTGACGTTGCGACGTGCGCCGCATATCCTACAGTGGCCATTGTGAATCTTGCATTATTTTGTTACTGTTTCATGTAACTGCCCAGTTTTTTGAATAACGTATCATAAATGGCTTGTGGTTAAAGAGATATACATGTATTTATCTTTTTGTTATCGAACTTTTTGGACACACCTCGTATGTACCCTTTAACCTGCTTAAGTGCCTTGTGTTTTGTGGATTGTTGTTTTCATGGAGGTCTGCGTGGGGAGGCATTGTCTTATGTATGTGGCTTTTCCTGTAGCTACGTATTCTCTCTCTTTAATACATGGTAGTTTTAACAGTATTTACTGTGTCTAACCTCAAGGGGTCTATACAACCAGTAAAAGGTCTAATCATGGTTGTTTTATCATTATTTACAGTTATGGCCCTTTGATTATGCCACATATAGTATATATGGTACCATTCTTGTCCGGCCTACTTCTCAGAAACTACTTGCTGGAATTCAACAAAATTTCATGGGATGCTTCACTACCAAGAGAAGATGCGCATACTATCACACGGTTTTGGTTCAACTATTTTTCACGGAGTTATAGCCCTTTGATTATGCCACATATACTACATATGGTACAATTCTTGTCCGGACTAATTCTCAGAATCCAATGACTGGAATTCAACGAAACTTCGTGGGAAGCTTCACTACCAAGAGGAAATGCGAATATTATCACTTGGTTTTGGTTGGAATATTTTTCCATGGAGTTATGGCCCTTTGATTATGAAACATAGTACATATTGTACCATTCTTGTCCGGACTACTTCTCAGAAACTACTGACTGGAATTCAACAAAACTTCATGGGAAGCTTCATTACCAAGAGGAGATGCGCATATTATCACACGGTATTGGTTGGACTATTTTTCCACGGAGTTATGGCCCTTTGATTATGCCACATATAGTATATATGGTATCATTCTTGTCTGGACTAATTCTTAGAAACCACTGACCGGAATTCAACAAAACTTCATTGGAAGCTTCATTACCAAGAGAAGATGCAAAACTTCATTGGAAGCTTCATTACCAAGAGAAGATGCGCATTTAATCACACTGTTTTGGTTGGACTATTTTTCACCGAGTTATGGCCCTTCTATTATGCCACATTTAGTATATATGGTATCATTATTGTCCAGACTAGTTCTCAGAAACCACTGACTGGAATTCAACAAAACTTAATGGGAAGCTTCAGTATTAAGAAGAGATGCTCATATTATCACACGGTTTTGGTCAGACTATTTTTCACAGAGTTATGGCCCTTTGATTATGCAACATAGTACATATATGGTACCATTCTTGTTCGGACTAATTCACAGAAACTTTTGACAGGAATTCAACAAAACTTTATGGGAAGCTGTATTACAAAGAGGAGAAGCGCATATTATCAGGAGTTATGATGGGTCTGTTTTTCATATAGTTATGGCCCTTTGATTATGCAACATATAGATTAAATATTATCAGCTATGCAAGATAATCAAAATTATATTCTTTTAATTTTTCAAGTAAGTTTTTTGATGTAGGTAAATGTTTGTCTACGTAATGTTTATAATATATACATGTATATATTTGATTTCAAATATATTTTCTTGTTTTTATGGCACCTTTCAAGATCACCTTATGTCAGACCTCAAACAATAAGCTTTGGTTTTGTTGTTTTAAATTATGATAAAAACTATTGAACAAAAAGGACATTCACACACTGGTACATCTGTCAACACCATACTTATTTGATCATCAGCTGATATGGATTTGTATCAATCTACAGTCTTTGTTGTAAAGGTACGCATTGCATTGACATGGGCACTTGAATTGTGAATAAAGGCTTCTTATATCTGTAGCAAGATTCCTTTTTTCAGGTTTGTTTTCAGTTAGCAGGATTATCCTAGCCCAGCATGTAATTAAATTGTTCACTATCTCAATTTCATTGTACATTTTTGTATACCTATCCAGGACATTTCCAGTGCTGCATATAACATTCAGATTGTAACCATCAACAAAGTGAGATTTTCCAATTAGAGTCTTGTTCGAAGTTATAACCATACTTCGGGGAGCATCCATCGGTTCCACCGATATCCTTGTTATCATTATTTACTGTGTCCAACTTCAAGGGGTCTATATGACCATTTACGGGTTTATACAGGGTAGTTTTAACATTATTTACAGTGTCCAACCTCAAGGGCCTATATGACCAGTTACGGGTTTATACATGGTAGTGTTAATATTATTTACTTTGTCCAACCTCAAGGGGTCTAAATGACCAGTTACGGGTTTATACATGGTATTGTTAACTAACATTATTTACTGTGTCCAACCTCAAGGGGTCTATATGACCATTTACGGGTTTATACAGGGTAGTTTTAACATTATTTACAGTGTCCAACCTCAAGGGGTCTATATGACCAGTTACAGGTTTATACATGATGGTTTTAACAATATTTACTGTGTCCAACCTCAAGGGGTCTATAGGACCAGTTACAGGCCTAGAATTATAAAAAAAATATGAAGCTTTTTGTTGGAAAGTAATATTGTCAACCTTTGGAGAAATACCATCACCCTTGCCTGCACCTTGAGTGACAGTTATGAAATAAAACAATATGATATTTATATACTTGGCAACTGTAGAACTCACCCAGTTTGCTATATTCAATGGTTCCCCTAGTTTCATACAAGTAAAAACTTCACAGACATAAAAGATGTCAAAATATGAGCAACACTGTATATTTCTTAAGGTTATCAAATTGTAGTTCTAATGAAACATGACAATTAATTAAAGTATCATTATTTACTGTCAGAGGCACTTTACATACACATTATTTACATGGCGAATTTACCAGACTTGTCCAGGATTTGCACCTGGGACCTCTCAAGCCAACAATCAAGATGGCACGGAGCGCTCTAACTACTGAGCTAACAAATTGAACAGTAAATGTCTCCATTGTAACCGCTAGCAATTAAGAAAGGTAGACATTTCAAGAAGTAATTGTTATTTTACTTTGGTTTCCTAGTATGCACAAATGCTGATATGAATATTGTTTAAATGCAATTTAGATTATATGCAATTTTAACAGTATTTAAGTTAGAAAAAGGGATTGGATGACTTTATGTGACACAAGAAAACCAACATATCCCACCAGGGATTAGTTTAGTTTTCAATTAGCAATAACCACGCCTTGTATAAACCTCATTGGCTATCGTACCAGCACTGCAATTGCACCCGGGACCTCTTATATGATTTAAAGCTGACATTATACCGCATCACTTCAGAGCTAGCCCAACAGAAAAGCTATTGGAAGTGTTGGCAGATGTCATTCAACCCCTCCAAGTGTGAAGTTGTCAGATTCACCAAGAAGCACAACCCCATCAGTATAACTACACCATCCATGGCCATGACTTAGCCACAGTAAGATCAGGCAAGTACCTCGGAGTCACCCTTTCAGAAAACCTATCCTGGAACGCATATGTGGATGACAAAACCAAGAAGGCCAACAATTCCCTCAGCTTCTACGCTCCCACACAGCGCTTTGATTCCACTACCGTTACATTCAGACGCTGCTGTATTACCCAGTGTATTTTGATATTTGACCTTACGAAATCACCGTTCGTTCCTGATACTAAATGCCATTGGTCGGCACGATCACATGACTACTGAGTTTAAAATAGATGTGTATTTTCCAGTGTTAAACCAAATGTGTACGCAGTGTACATAGCCTTTCGCGTTGAAGGAAATTTTTACTATCTAGCTAATCGGTTTTATTTCATGTCATTAAAAGTGTAGCATTTACAGAAGACAGTGTTTCGATCATTCATCGAAGATTGTACTGATACGTATTAAATATAGCGTGGCGAATCTGAGTAACAAAATGCCAAGTAACGGTATGACGCATTTTAAATATACGCAGATTCCGCACGTTCGGTTGTTTAAATGACCTTAACTCACTACACATTTACAGGCATCGGAATATTTTGGGATGCTGACAAAACGATAGTCACTTACTCATTTATTTAGTTTTTCTAGCAATTTCCATAGTCACAGCGGCATTTCTATGAAACTGAAATCTGTCTATTCAATGCACACTCGCATAAGCTTTATTACACATGTTTACTGTCCTACATTTGGGACATTACTAATGTCATTAGCGAGTTGTTGTAAGCTAAATGGCTGTGAACGCATGTCGACCCGCCTGAAAATATCAGCTGCGCGGGAGTTATAAAGCAGAGGGTGAACATGAAGGTATCGGAATAAGCGCCCGATGCTAAAGGAGAGTTCTCAGTTTCTAGCCAGGTGCCCCAGGGATACCAAAGCCCAGTGCTATACTAGCCTGGTGAGGCCAATCATTGAGTATGCCTCCTCTACCTGGGACCCTCACACCAGTAAGAACATCAAACAACTGGAAGCGGTCGAGTGCTGAGCAGCCAGGTTCGCCATGGGTGACTACAAAACCAACAGCAGCACCAGCCAAATGATATTTTATCTTGACTGGGACCCACTACAGCAGAGACGGTCAGACAGCAGGCTGGTGATGATATTCAGGATTACCCATGACCTCATTGAGTGATTGACATCCAGGTTGACACCCAGCCACACCACGCAATACATGCTGCCTTTCTGCAGGACAGACAAGTATCACCGCTCATTCTTTCCAGCTCAGGTCTTCGTCTGTGGAACCAGCTGCAAGAGATTGTCGCTACAGCCCCAACTTTAGAAGCCTTCAATGATGGGCTGGTAGGCTGCCACCAGATCTTGTAATGCACAACGTCTTTTTTTTGCTATTAATCTGATTTTGTCTTTTATCCTTTCACTGTGCACTTCACAACGACCTTGTACATAATTTCATATGCGACAATGCTCCAGAGAGAGCCCTGCATATTACTTGGAAGAAGAAGAAGTGACACAAGTCATCACATTCACGGACATGCGTACAGTGGTACAGAGGTGACATGTGTATGTTTTTTATTTATCTTTATATTAATACATTGATCGTTAATATTTAAGTTAAATGTAAGTTGAAAACATTACTGAATATTCTCAGTGCATTGAAGATTCGCGGTAAAGTGGAAATTTCCCCGTGAAATGTATATTGGTATCTGTTATAATAAAGTAGACCATATGATTTTTTTAAATATTTATTTCATAATATTGGTATAAATTACAAACAATACATAAATCCCAGATAAAGCACAATACATAAATAATGAATACAGATAATGCATTGATAACAAATGACGAACAAACAATTAGACAACAAATGAAATAAAATACATGTAACATTAATCATTTGTCTTAATGAATGATAATTAATGATACTGAACACAACACATGTATAAATACTGACACATAAACGAAAGAAATAGCTAATTTGAGCTATACTGAATTGGATTACCACTGAATTGTGTACTCATTTTATATCATTCCCGATATTTGCAATGATCTTTGTATTGATACTTATAAATAAATTTGAACATAATTTAAACGAAAAATAACATCAACAAGACATTCATTTATATACATTTTGTATTTATAATAATATTTATTCTTTCTGCTATGTCTGTCATACAAAGTTAAAGTTGCACGTTGGTCTACACTTGTATGTAAAACATTGAACTCGTAATCTTTATTGTTACAATGTTTTGAAGGATGTTTATAAAAGAAAATGAATATTACATCGTATATCAATGCAAATTTTTTTATTCTATACATTAAATTATGACTTACCAGTGCCACAGGTACGGTGCTTTTTTTACTCAACGTAATTGTATGTTGCACCTTCTCTTTTAATTACATTATTAATTAACTGTATCTTTTTCATTCATATAGTACATCAAAGTTCATTGAGGTTTATAAGGGTTTCAATTCAACAGGTATGACCCCCAATTAACGACTCAACCACCTTCGGTGTGAATATCTTCGCCTTTTCATTGCTATTAAAAAGACGTGGAGTTGAGTTTATTTACCCTCGCCACCGGGATATCCCATATGGGCGAGCATTCACTATTTTAGTATACTTTATGTGTACATACTATATTAGCATTCCTTTTTTTAAATTAAAACTATAGTAAAAAGACGACTTCTATCACATTCTTTAATATGCCGAATTGCACTTCAAAAGTGGGCCGAGTCGGACCGGAATGTGGGTCGACCTTCTTTAGTAGCCATGAAAGTAACATAGCCATCGTAGCTACGAAAGTTTAATGAGGTGGGCGGAGTTTGGTGTAGGCACGAAGACGCTAAATCAGTATCCATAAACTCAAGTGACCTGAGTTTATGGATACTAATTTAGCGTCTTCGTGCATACAGTGAAGGAAGGGGGAGGGGGATTAATGGATGGAAAATATCACTGGACAAGTCAAGACGCTTGACGAAGTTCGTTGACGTTAGCATGTGGGTTAAGACGTTGTTTTTTTTTAATTGAAGCGTTTTCGTTCACTTAACAACAATATCAGTAAGACAAGTAAAACAAATTGACCGAATACCACACGGGACATGTTGAACAATTCATGCACGTGCAATCGAGTTTCACGTTGTGGACGATTAACAGTGCAAACATAATTCCTAAAATTCATGAATTCTGATAACACACACCAAGGCTAATTTTACCTATCTACTTTCTTTACACAATGAGTTCTTTAACACAACAAACACTATGTGTACAAATCGGAAGTTTCTTTTTTTGTTCAGTATATATATTACGCTCATATTGCATTTATATTTGTCTGTCCGAGTGTGCATCTACCTGTTGATCCTCGGTTACATGTGTAGTTTGTAGGTGCAATATTAAGTGTGTATGATATATGCCATTGTATGCCATTATTCATGTTTTAATTATCTTTGAAGATTATTGTATAGTCTCTTATAACTCAATTTGAGTGGTGATATACATGTTATAAGTTATAACTATTGCAGTTGGTAATATGTACAATGTTTATTGACAAAACTGAATTACATACTATTAAAAGTTACCTATATACATCAGTTCTCCCGCGATATTATCGAAACTTTTATAGAATTATGTAATACATGTATAAACAAATCCAGAACAAAGCTATGACATAAAATACCCCAAATGACCCTGCCGTAGGGATAGAGTATAACTACGCGGGTAGTAATTAACAAATATCGTAAATGAGATTCAAGAGAAGAGACAACGTGGATTGACATGGTGCTGATACCCATTGGTTATCATTTTCAGTACTGAAACTAGTCGCCTCACATTAAAATGAAACGAATGAACAACTCGCACTCCAATGTTAGCAACACCACGAAAACAAACAAAGTTTATTTATGCATGTACACTGAACACATTTTCTAAACGTCCATGTAATAAAATACAAATTAAATAAAACGGTTTTACATGCCAAGTTGAAATTTGGCATTCTAGTATTATAAATGGTACTTTGTCGAATTCTATAAAGAAAATACCTATTTATCTTCATGGTTGCCCACGCGTGACAGTGAGTACGATTTTCAACTTTTGGCACGTGGATCACATAAATTATATAGTTAGCGGTTAATTTCATTTCAATGCACTCCACGTTGTATGTCCAAAACGAAAAACAGAAAAGATGCCAACAAAGACCATTGAAGAACGCTCCAGGACCGTCGGTATGATTGATAATGGTACTCTGATATGACAGGTATGACTAACTTTATAAATTAATTAATCAATTCAAATAGCATTTGGAAAATAATTATAAAAATGTATAGTTTTTGAATTATTGACCACTTTTTATAAATACATAAATAAGTGTATTTTAGGTTGCCCGTCTGTTCAATAGGAGTAAATTTGCACATTTTTTCTGTTCTTATATTTTGACGAATTAACAAGTCGATTTTTAGAAATTTTGTTCAGTTTGTGCTTAGGAGAAGTGGGTAATCAAACTTAGTCCTCATACCCCAGAAACGGTGCTGTTGATGTGAATCGACTAAGTTGTTCAGAAGACATGTGGATCCGAAAAGTCTCGTGGTCAAATACCACAGGAAGGTTGTTAGCCACCATAGTTCTGGTTTTCCCTCCGATAAGGATTACTTTTCTATGGCTGTGGAACCAATGACATACCGCCGTTGCATACTTGGCAAACTAACTACCGGGACATAAGGAAGCAGTTTTGCATAACATAAGGCCCCGTTTCATAGCCGATCTTAAGACGAAGACTGTATCTTATCATAAACCCTATCTTACGTTAACGTAGCTACGAAAATGTGTTGCATGAACATTAGCTGAACTTAACTAAGTTCATCGTAGAATTTGTCGTAACTTTACGAATACATTAGAACACTCTTAGTACGTTCACACTATCGTTAAGTGTCATGGGCGCCCCCATACGAATCCACGATGTACGTGGACTTTTTCATAAAAGTTACTTGTTTTTGTGACCGTAACATGATATAATTTTATGTAATTATAAATACGCCAAAATGTCGTACAAATGTTTGATTTTATTACCGAAACGACATGGTATACTATATGTCTCTACTAGGTTAGGGTTACCTGTATATTGTACCCGAGTATCAGAGACAGTTACAATATAATAATAGGCGTGGTTAAACTCATGATATTAAACAATTAAAGAATAAGCTATATCACAACACAACACTTTGAATATTTCCAACATTTCTATAAGCCTTTAATGTAATGTAAACTGTGTAAACTGTTTTCTGTGGAAATTCAGACAATTATTTGGACAAGTTAATAAAACAGAATATGAGTTGAGCCAATTGGCTAGGGACGAGTTGGCCTAACACCGCGTTGTGTGGTTAAACAGGCACATGGTTAGCTCATTCGGATGAGAACCGTGCTAGTCTTGAGGGTGTTGACACTGTATCATATAGTATGTATTTTATCCTAATGTAGGGGAGATAACTGCTATGGTCTTGTGTATGTCTGTTTATAACAGTTATGTTACTTTGGTTTAGAGGTTAGTTTTGGAATAAAAGAGCATGGAACCTTCATTTCTAAGATCTTACCGTTTCAGCTACAAGCTGGGACATCATTACGCATATCTTATTTCGTATTCTGATGTATATAATTTATTTATTGAGAGCAAGGTCAGTATATGGCTGCTTATGTCTTCGTCCTGGATTATAGTAGCGTAAGGTGGGCCATGTATGGGACAAAGCGCATTTTTGATAAGGTGCAACAATCTCTAAACATTATATAGATATAACTTCTTGTAAAATGTAGTACAATTTCGCGATCCTGTAAGCACTGCCTAAATACCGTCAAACAAACTACGAATGGCAAAATCGAGAATACAAGGTGTACGAGGCAATACTAAAATACCAACTAATCAGCGTTAACACAAAATAGTGTAAAATGACTAAAATGAGAATTAAAAACTTATCTTTGAAGATATTAAAATTGTTCGCGGTATTAACATCTGCGTAAGACGTCACAAAAAGAATATCACGCGCACAGCAAATCTAACGATGTCAGAATTTTTACGAGTAGGCCTTTTACATCGTATGGGCATTTTGCCCCACTTAACTATACATGTGTTATTATATACTTAATAGTTTTTAACGCGCTTATTCAATTTGTGTTTATAGCTGTATGATAAGCTCGTCTTATTGCCATGAATTACATTGACGACCATACACGTCTGTAAAGTAATCAATCAATGAAGAAGGATATAAATGATATGATCATTTTCCATTAACTAACATTATGAAAAAGTATATTGTATTGGTTGACTGACGAGTTCTTGTTTCTCCTCGTAGACGAATATTAAGAAATATTATAAGTAAGGAATGTTTCAGTTTAATTTGGATGTAATATTAGTATTTTAACTTCGTTATATTTCTACAGACTAAATAATATCAAGTGAAGAGTTATTTCTTATAAAGAATTAAAGTTTTAAATGTTTTCACAATGTGAAACGTCCTGATACATCCGAGGATGTTCCTTAAAAAAGGCCGAGGTGTTCAGATTGGCTTGCGCTGTAGCATGCCACGCGACAACCAAGGTTTCACGTGCCATTTTTCGCCAAAAGAACCTTTGTTCAACTAGACGACATTTATTGCTTGCTTCCGCATTGAGTCTTACAATGACGTAGCGGGATTCCGTTTACTAATAAAGATCCTCATCATAGAAGGTTTAGGCATTATCTTTGATGTTGCGTGTGCCTTGTACTCTAATATTTAAATTAGCTCTGCCATGCTTTCCACAGAGACTACATACATTCATTTTGGCAGCCATATCGGAACTACTTTCCCGCCACGTTTCTTCCGAAGTATATGTATATTAATAATAGCCGAAATGATCCGATTGTAATATCTTCAGTTTGATTAGCAGTAGCGTTGTTCGACTTCACTTGGACCACGTTATCAGCCTGATTAAATGACAGCAATAGCTTCGTAATAGTTAATTGAACTAGATGCAATTTCCGACATTTTTCTGACCAAAACATGTATATATAGCAAGTGAATTTTAACTGATCCAGACGGAGTTTTCGTGTGACACGGGCAGACAGACGGACACACAGTTCATAACTTGGTTCCAGTGTGACGATATTGCAATTCTACATTTTAAAAAGCAGGCGAGAAATGTATATTGAAAGTGGCATATGTATCGTTTTTTACCGCATAATAAGAATATGAAATTTTGACAACGTTACTCGCGGTCACTCACAATGTAGTCGGTTGCCCAAGTGCTACCCATAAATCACAAATTAGACAGTAATTTGAAATTTATGTTGTTTTATGTCTTGTTTATCGGAGGTGGTCGAGTTGAAAGGGAAACTTACTATATATAGCAAAAAGATAACAGTGATGGGTGTTGGATATTTTAAAATATGGGCGTAGTATGTGTAGAAGCCGTGTAGTACACGGCTGAAACCACCCCTAATATTCTCGTAAACATCGAGGGTAGGTATCATGGGTGAAAGATTTAATGATGGTACAACACAACGTGCCAAAGATTATATGTATCGCGTAATTGTACACACAGTATAACGGAGACCTTTTCAGGCGGTCAGTTTAAAGAATTAATCCCTCGGGCGTGTTTTCATACCGTGAAACGGAAATGCACGAGAAGCTCGGTGTGTAGACAGTATGTATAATAATTATCTTTGTTGAATACTAGCGGAAAAACTCGAACACTTTTCGTAACGTCCGATTCTAGGGTCATCATAATATGTGACCTTTAAATCACGGATTTTTGTTGCTGACTCTTATGTGTTGTGGAAATATGCGCGCCATTTCATGGCGGATGGAAATTTAGCATGTGTTTACGATGTTTACGACTGGATTAAATGGACGAAATTGTACATACTTTGGATGGAATTATGTTTTATGTAGGATATATGTGTTTTATGTGCTCATTCGCTGTGTTATATCCTGGATGTTAATGGTACCAGATAGGACAGTGTCCATTTTCTGTGACCGAGTCAAGAAATTTGGTGGTCTGCATATGTTGAATAGGTATAAACATAATTATATTCTTGTGCGAATTCGTCAGCAAAGATATTGCCTTATGTTGTAACACTTTAGACATAGAATATGAATATCATTTTATTTGTATTTGGTGCTGTTGTAGTGGTGTGGGGTAGAGCACCGTACTAGTGTTACGGGGTCGTGGGTTCTAGCCCCACATTAGGCACACTTTTCCCCCTTGATTTACTTCTATGGTGGCAGTGGTGTTTGACGGCCCATGGTGGTTGAGCCTCAACTGCCGGAAGGTGGAGGAGTGTAGTGGTGTGGGCTTAGACAGCCGCCCGGTTAGCTCAGTCGGTAGAGCACCTTACTAGTGTAAGGGGGTCGTGGGTTCGAGCCCCCACATTGGGCACACTTTTCCCCTTGCTTGACTTCAATGGTGGCAGTGGTGTTTGACGGCTCATGGTGGTTGAGCCTCAAATGCCGGAAGGGGGAGGTTGAGTGTAGTGGTGTGGGCTTAGACGGCTGCCCCTTTAGCTCAGTGGGTAGAGGGTCATACTAGTGTTAGGGGTTATGAATCCAAGTCCCACATTGGGTGCACTTTTACCCCTTGATTTACTTCACTGTTATGGTAAAACTCAGGGGAAAAACTAGCAGGCCCCTCAGTGGGATTGAACAGCACAATTTAATCTAGCAGAAAGAAAAATGAACATTCAATTTTTTTTGATTGGCGTTATTTATTTAAGAACTTATGATCTATAATGTGGGTATTTCACGTTCCTTCTTTACAGTAAATTACCAGTTATTGAGAGTTTTATGTATTTCATATATTTATGTAACCGAACCGAAAGAAACTGAACGAAACTGAGAGACAACCAGGCGCGTAGCTTGGCTTATGCATGTATGCACGTGCGTAAAATAATTTTAGACAGGTCGAAAAAATAAAAATGAAATAATTGCGAAAAACGCAATAAAAATGTACACTGGGAGTTAAGGGGGGTCAAATAGTACCACATTCTATGTTGTAAAATATACTTGAAAAGACACCATAGACCATAGAACATGCCCCCGGACCCCCCTAGCAGAGTGCGTAAAGTCAATTTGGGCTCAGCTACGCGCCTGACAACAGGTCTGCATCATTGCAGCCCTACTACACTGGCGTTGATAATATACAGTTAAGGTTTGAGCTAAATTCAGCTTGATAAAGTCCATGTGATCAGACGCTTGAAATGTGAATTTCAGAATCAAGCGCACGCTTAACCATGTGTATTGAGGTACCTTATGGGGTATACAATACAGGCAATATATGTGCGAGTGAAATAAAAGAAATTTGATCTGCAGCAAGTAATTCCAGCTTTTAAAAGGAAAACGTTTTAATTACTTATATTATACATAACTAAAACACTCTAAACAATTTTTTGAATTTAAAAAACAGCAAAAATACACATACAGTATCTAAATATTAGATCTAGAGAGCTAGGCATCGCAACATTGCTTGTTTAACTAAATTTGTATGAAAACATGGATTTGCAGTATTATAAATTCGTTATACAGGTTGTTGACAGGGTTTATGGGGGATTATAACCTGTCAACAACCTGTATAACTAATAATATAACTAGAGTTGACTGTTTTATATCATCTACTTGTATGTTTGTTTTTATTCTAGAATCTGTTAAATTGATGTTAATTTCTTGCCTTATAGATGACAGTGATTGAATCCAGTACCATGGAAGTAATCTTGCACCATTGGAGCTGTAATTATGGTAGAAGTCATCAGAACATGGAAAAGACATTACAGAATAGAACAGAATCACACAGATAAGTGACTCTATTCACTTCATTTTTCTAAAATTTGTCTGCATAATTGTTTGTACCTGTTAATATCATTAGTTAACAAAAAACATCAAAATCATCATCATCATCTAGAAGTGGAAAGAGTGATTGACTGGAGTATAATAGCAATAAAAATGTAAGTTGTATTCTCTACTACAATATTGTTTATTCATTTATTTATTTTATCATCATTTGAAGTTTTCATTTATCATCATTTCATTCATTATACCCCTGGCAAACAAAGTTTGTATACAGGAGTCACTCTGTTGGTTGGTCGGTTGGTCTGTTAACAAAAACTTGTGGAGCGAACTACATCTACAGCTTTTGGAGGATTTTCATGAAACTTCACATGGACAATCTCCATGATGAGTTGTAGTGTGTCACATAATCATCAAGGACTGTATATAAGCTTGATATACAGCTCTTTTTTCTGACAAAGTGGTACTGCTGTGGTATTACTCACTTCCAGTCTGCTGGGGTATTACTCACTTTCAGTGATAGTTTTAGTATACTTGGTTGGTGTTTGTGGTGTAAGAGAGATGTTGGTTGAGTAACATGTTGAATGGTCCGGGGAAGGTGATTTAGTCCCATTAATTGGTCAGTTTATAGATGTGGTT
The DNA here is from genome assembly GCA_032209605.1 of Mactromeris polynyma. Taxonomy (NCBI): domain Eukaryota; kingdom Metazoa; phylum Mollusca; class Bivalvia; order Venerida; family Mactridae; genus Mactromeris; species Mactromeris polynyma. The sequence continues at coordinate 3,521,384 of JASFXZ010000022.1, forward strand.
TTGTTGTTGCATTGACTGGTTTCTGTGGTAGGTAATGCATGGAAGACAGTGTAACTTACAGAAAGCAATATCAAGGTGCTTTAATTCATTTCAACTTTTGTGTATATACCAGTGCATTAAAATGAAAGTGTTTCAAGTAATAGACATTTGCACTATGCTTTGACAAAACAGCCTCAGTCTGATTGGATGAATTTTAGAAATGTCAGAAATTTTGTGAGAGAATTATATTTGGTGAGAATAGGTATTTTTCTGTCTTGCTTTCTTCCATCAAACTGTAGAAACATACATGAATAGAAGAGTTATTTTTCAATGGAATTATATAAGATATGCTATATAATGAAATATTTATATTGAGATTGGTTTCCTAATCAGCAAGTATAGGCTTATGCATGTAGTTTTGTGATTCTGTATATTGAGTAAAGACCATTTCTGTAGGCGGACTGTCTGACAGAGTGCATTGACCAAAGTCTGTTGCAGTAAAGGTTACAAGTCAACATGTCATTCAGATTATGTCAATTGTGTGAATATGGTTAGAATTTTCCATATTTTTCAGTTAGCAGAGTTAGATACTTAAATTATTTTGACTCACCTGAGCTAGTTTTTATGGCTTGTTTGAAATACTGTCCTGTGCTCTACATGATATTAGCTACAAAAGAATATTAGTTGAGATAAGCAGGAGCATTGCCAGCGATATTAAAGTTAAAAATTGAAAAAACAATTATGACCAAAAGTGGACCCCTCCATAGAAAGTCTGAAAAATGGCCCAGCTACACCCCTGATAAGTGATATAGGTGATTAATAATTTGAAATAATGTATAAACCGAAGATAATGCTGTTATATTGCCAGTTTATTTATACCTGGTACAGTTTAGTTACAGTTTATGATGTATATACTCACAATACTTAATACTCTTACATGTCTTCCCACCGACAAGTGACCATGATGCAGTAGTTGTCTTACTCGTTGTCCGTAAAACATTCTGGTTCATAGTCCTATTATCCATCCTGTTGGGTCATTCATCCCTCTCTGAAGGCCCTGGTGGTATTGCTTGACTTTTGTTGTCATAGCTGGTGTGGATGTATAAAGTATTGAGAAAAATGTTTCCAAAATGAGATTGTGATGATCGTAATGACATACATAACTGTGCGACAGCAAGTATATTCGGTACAGACTGTTAAATGTCTTGTCTTACTACAGATCTGTCTATATGTTGCATGCACATATGAATGAATTTTACTTGATAAGAAAGAATCATTTTGGATTATGATAATATTAATCTTTGTACTACAAAGTGGTCCCTTAACACAGATTAATTGGAAGGCAGGGAATGGTCATTCAGTGTGTTGTTTGATATGAGTCCATAAATAGAAGAGTCTTTCCGTATCAGGAAGAATGTCCTGGTCATGACACTGGTTGTTATTTAACTGATAAGAGAGATAACCACTGTGGGGAGCTTGGTTGATGTATGTTGTATGCACATGATTAGAAAAGGTATTGAAGTTTGATATTAAAACTTGTTTTGGGTCATTGTAACAGAGATCTTCTTTTTTTATTCATGCATGGTTCATTACTACAGGTATTATGATATCTGCATATGAACTCATTTTAAAGATAAGGGCAGTGGTCCTGAAATGCTGATATATAATCAAAGTGCTGTAAGGACTGTAGGCATGGGCTGCTGAAAGTTGGATTGAGCGTTTGCTTGCTTGTTATAGATGTAGTGATTTGTTTGCACACAAATTATCACATAATGTATTATTTCGGGAAACTGGGACATCATCTTATATTCAAAATTGTATGACAATTTGCTTAAAATTTTGTGTTTATCAGATTTTTTGTGTCTTAATTAGTCTATGTTATACTTGCTTGTTGTATGCACTTATCAAATTGTACTATTTATGGTGAGCTTCTTGGATCCTTGGATGTCCGTTGTCATGCATTGTGAATCGTGCGTCGTGCATCAACATTTTCTTGAAACAACAACTCTACCTATACATGTACCACTAAATGGATTTTGTCCAAATTTTACAGGAATGATCCTTGGTTAGGCCTCTTTCAAAGTTGCATAAGTCATTTCGGGCCGCTGCATAATTAGGTCACAGGAGCAAAAAAAGTGTAAAATTTGAAATTGTTCTTGTCCAAAACCCTAAGGTCTAGAGCTTTGATATTTGGTGTGTAGCATTGTCTAGTGGTCCTCTTACAAGATTGCATAAATTATTAAGTTCCGTCAAAAAACATGGCTGCCAGGGGGCGGGGATTGTTCCCTATATGTATATAGTGGAAACTATAAACATCATCTCCTCCTAAACCACTCTATGGATTTTGACCAAACTTCACAGGAATGATCCTTAGGTGGTCCTCCTTCGAAGTTATATGAATGGTTCTGGTCTGTTGCATAAGTAGGTCACAGGAGCTAAAAATAGATTTTAAAAGTAAACTTTGAAAATCTTCTTGTCCCAAACCACAAGGTCTAGAGCTTGGTGTGAAGCATTGTCTAGTTGTCCTCTTACAAGACTCATACATTATTAAATTCTGTCATGTTCCCCATATGTATATATTGGAAACTATAATTTTTGGATTGTATGATTTATAATAATTTTGTATAATGGTATTAAGAAATCGGGAAATATAAAACACAGTGATAACAACTATTTAGAAGACTATTTATCGGAAACCTAATCTGACATTTTATATAAATTGGGCAGAGATGTAGTAAGTATGTTTGCGGTGACAGTTTTCTCTTGAAGATTACCCCATCCATTAGTTTGAACATCTCTTTGTTTATCCAGTAGTATTTTGCCTCTGGACTTGACAAGAACAGGGCCCCTTCCTCCGGTTCGCATTGGTTGTGCAGAAATGGGTGAAAAACTTGCAAGTTGACATCCTTCGCTTGGGAAATATATTCTTACATAATGATCCTTTTTACACGCTATATTTGCAAAAGTTTAACATATTTACAAGAATATCACATAACCTTTTTTAGTTTCACATATTTTTAACATTTCTTGCGCGCTAAATGACCAAAGCTGTCGATGCGCCATAAAACAACATAATAATAATAATCCTTCGCTTGGGACTGGTTGAGCTCTTGGGCTGTAAAACCCCAGCTACATTGGTTTCTGGGGGATGTTACTTCCGGTAGTCTCACACTGCCATTGACCATCACCAACAATTTGTTTATGGATATATCCATCGACACCTCTTGTCTATGGGTGTGACAAAACCCTTCCTTGTTTTGGACGTTTTGCTCAAGCTGTATAGTAAGTGAATCTTGTGCAGCCATTATATCCCCTTGGTTGTAGCCTTCACTGGACTCTTGGGAACAAACTGCTCCCACTGTTGTGTTATCGCTTGGCACTGTCATTAACTGCAAACTTCCACTATTAGCATAGTTCACTGCATTGTCTGCCTCCTCAATGAAACTTCTCCACTGTGCATGAGCCCGACAGCAATAATTGCATCCTCCACATGGGAAACCTTTGGCTGTATCCCTGTCAAGTACGAGGAACAATGGGTTAATCTGTCCAGTAGTCTTGATAAGGCGTCCGTGCTCCCATGCTTGTATCCTAGTCGGTTCTTAACAACCATGTGGTATTGTGCTAGTTCTTCCATCCACAGGGCAAGCTGTCCTTGGCGGTCCCTGAACCTCAACAACCAGGTCAGACTTTAGTGATCGGTCCTTACACCGTAAACACTTTCCCCAATAAGTAATACCTGAATTGCCTTGTAAACCTTTAAATGCTCAGCAGCTCTTTACAAGTAGACAATATCTTTTTTGTTCCGGAGTGAGGGCAAAGCTGCCATAAGCGACCACTCTCTCCCTGCCATTGTGGACTTGACTAAGGATGCCTCCAATGGCCCAGTTAGAGGCATCAACATCCAGTATGAAAGGGTCTGAGGGATTTGGGATTGCTAACACCTGAGGTTCCACCACGGACCTCCGCAACTTTTCAAATGCTGTTTGTTGTTCCTCCTCCCATATAAACTTCTGTTTCCCTGTGATGGCATACAGAGGTTGCGCTAGTTTAGCGAAATCTTTAATGAAGGCCCTGTGATCATTTACAAAACATAGGACAGTTCGGGACTGCCCAGTTGGTAACTGATTGTATATTTTTCTCAGTCACGGACAACTATTCCCCATTGACCATTCTTTCCAAGAATTCCACCTCAGTCTGGAAAAATCAGCATTTCTGGGGTTTCAGCTTCAATCCATGTTCCCTGAAGCCCTTAAATGCATCTTCTAAGTTTTCCAGGTGTTCTCTAAAGGTCTTGCCCATCACCAGGATATCATTCAGAAATGCCAAGACGGTCTTCCAGGTCAGTCCTCGGAGAACCAGGTTGACCACGTGAGTAAGTGGCTGGTGCATTTGTTAGACCAAACCCCATCAGTACATGTTCAAATAGACCGTACCTGGTGATGAATGCTGTCTTTTTCCTATCCTCTGGTTTAATGCCCACCTGCTAATATGCCGCATTGGCGTCCAGTTTAGAAAACCATATGTTCCCCGTAAGTGAATCTCATTAAATGCTGTTCATGTCTGTATAAAGGTTGAAATGCTTATATTCACATATCATGTAACTGTAAAAGGCAGTAGCCTATTATTGAGTGTCCAATTTTAAAACATTGTAAGGCATAGGGTTACTTTTCTTGCTTGGCATTATTGTTTAAGAATACATTCAGAAAATGTAAATAAATATAAGCACTCCATTAGTGAAGGAATTCAATCCATTATAAAAATGTTACAAATGAATAATGAATCTTTCTTGGGATGGTTAGATAGTCAACAGGGTAAATCACAAAGTATAATTCTTTTGCATACTAATTGTTCTAATAGAGCAAGCACTTGTCCATTAGTTAGAAAGTATAAGCTTTAACAGAACAGAACAGAACTAATTAATGCAAAATCAGACATTGGTTATCACATGGCAAAATCCCTTCATACAATCATGATACAATTCTGAGAAAATGGAATACTGGCATACTGAATACAATCTCAGGTTTAATACATTTATGAGCAGGTTGTCAACATATTTCTGATTTATGTTTTCTTAGATCAGTGGCTTATGAGCCATTTGTCACTTATCAATACAAGAACATAAGGGTATACTTAGATGAACAACTCAACTCTTACATAATTAAAGCAACCACTGTTTGATGAATAAATCTCTAATGTCTAAAGCAGTACATAGTTACATCTTGGTAAAAATGCACAGTGATATTCATTGACTTTACATGTACAATTCAATCAACAAACTTATAATGATTAACAATACATAATTGCTTATATAATTTATGAAACATTTTTACTTTGAGATCTTTTTACAAAGATATTTAATAGGTGTTTTAATACTTGACATTCTCAGTTATAACACTTGTTGAAGACCAAATTATTTGATGTATTGCAATAGTCTGGGAAATGTTAATGGCTAATTTTACTTTATTTCTTTAAATACCAGTGCATTTTAAGATCCTGTAATTTTCCTCAAATTTTTTTATTGGATAAATTGTCATGAAGTATATGACTTCTAGAAAATTAGTAATTAATTATATATACACAATGCTTTGTAAAGATTGGTAATGTTGATTTGAGATCTCACCTTTTACAAAGAAAAGTAATACATATGGTACTATCAGACTTTAAAGTACCTCATTAATAGAAAGTGATTTAAAGGCATTCTGGTGTTAATATGTCAGCTGGTTTTGGATTGTTTAAGGGTGATTCTTGGTTGTCTTGTTGTTGCATAAATAGTTAAAATCTTGTAAATGAGAGGAATTTTTTCAGGAGTATAAATGTTAAAGCAAAAGTTGATGTAGGATTAGATCACCAAGATATTTAAGGTGTATCAGAGATTTGTCATACTCCTGATTATTTACTATGCATTAGGTGGATTGTGTCAGGTTTCATTGTGATTGCCACATTATAGATGATAATGACAAACAACTCTGCAATTGTACAAATGGTGTTTACTTAGACTGTTGTTTATTAAATGGGAACTGAAATCAGATTGAATACACAATGTACATTGACAATGAGATCAATTTATTTTGAGCTGCCTGTCAGGATGTGAGGCAATGCTGTAATGTGGCTGAACATCTATTCGAACCTAATTTCTCTGTTTGGATAGGTGAGTCCTTAATAGTATTTGTTCTTTCTATTTGAATAGGCAGCGTCTTGTTCTTGACTGGGGACTTTCAAATTTTGGCCTTTGTGTAAAATAAATTTACACCTCTCTATAGAATGTCACAAAACTGTCCTTCTCAGGACAAAAACTGTCCTTTTTAGGACAACATCTCAGTGACAAAAAAACTGTCCTTTTTAGGACAACTTCTCGATTGACAAAAAAACTGTCCTTTTTAGGACAACTTCTCGATTGACAAAAAAATTGTCCTTTTTAGGACAACTTCTCGATTGACAAAAAAACTGTCCTTTAGGACAACTTCTCAATTGACAAAAAAACTGTCCTTTTTAGGACAACTTCTCGATTGACAAAAAAACTGTCCAAATGGTGTTTACTTAGACTGTTGTTTATTAAATGGGAGCTGAAATCAGATTGAATACACAATGTACATTGACAATGAGATCAATTTATTTTGAGCTGCCTGTCAGGATGGGAGGCAATGCTGTAATGTGGCTGAACATCTATTCGAACCTAATTTCTCTGTTTGGATAGGTGAGTCCTTTATAGTATTTGTTCTTTCTATTTGAATAGGCAGCGTCTTGTTCTTGACTGGGGACTTTCAAATTTTGGCCTTTGTGTAAAATAAATTTACACCTCTCTATAGAATGTCACAAAACTGTCCTTCTCAGGACAAAACTGTCCTTTTAAGGACAACTTCTCGATTGACAAAATGCTGTCCTTTTTAGGACAACTTCTCAATTGACAAAAAAACTGTCCAAATGGTGTTTACTTAGACTGTTGTTTATTAAATGGGAGCTGAAATCAGATTGAATACACAATGTACATTGACAATGAGATCAATTTATTTTGAGCTGCCTGTCAGGATGGGAGGCATACACAATGTACATTGACAATGAGATCAATTTATTTTGAGCTGCCTGTCAGGATGGGAGGCAATGCTGTAATGTGGCTGAACATCTATTCGAACCTAATTTCTCTGTTTGGATAGGTGAGTCCTTTATAGTATTTGTTCTTTCTATTTGAATAGGCAGCGTCTTGTTCTTGACTGGGGACTTTCAAATTTTGGCCTTTGTGTAAAATAAATTTACACCTCTCTATAGAATGTCACAAAACTGTCCTTCTCAGGACAAAAACTGTTCTTTTAAGGACAACTTCTCGATTGACAAAAAAACTGTCCTTTTAAGGACACCACTCAATTGTCACAAAACTGTCCTTTTAAGGACACTACTCAATTGTCACAAAACTGTCCTTTTAAGGACACAACTTCATTGTCGACCAACTGTCCTTTTCAGGACAACCTCTATAGATTGGCTACAATACAAATTAATATAAACTACAACCATTTTTGATCTCATTGATCTCGGTTTGTAGCTATCGTTGGGTTCAAAATTAGTCTAAATAATAATCATTTGTTACGAGAGCTGAGTTTTTGTTGATATCATTTTTAATAACAAATCTATCACTCTGAAATGCTTCCACATTCAGTCAATGTATGGTAAATGTGTGTTCCTCAAAATAATCTTTAATATGAAAGAAGAAACAACACAAGCTCCTTGCATTGTTCTTTACAGTCACAAAATTAGCTGATTTGTTATCAACTGAATGTATAACTTCGGCTGGGGGAGAGGCAAATCTTTACATGAGACTCAATAGAGGAGTGCCTGATAGGCAAAGAGTATAAGAATATGAAGGGTTTAGAAATAAAAGGTTTAAAAAGATAGAAAAGTTATAAACAGATTTTTGTAAAAACATACAAAAATGAGGTTTTTTTCTTGAAAGATGAAAACATGAAGCTAAGTTACTACAACTCAAAAAACTGTGTTAAAAATATATATGTAAGGAACATGAACATAGAATTTTACCATTGTATAAAAGCTTTCCAGACTATAAGCTTATTTTTTTATTCAAAATTATTTTATGCTGGAAATTGTTTGGGATGTAAATGTAATCTGTAATTACTTTCCAGCTTTCTTTTAACCATATTTTTGTGTTAAGTTTGAAAATAGTGTTTTCATTGCATAACTTAATATCACTTGGTAGCAGAGCTTTTTTTCAAGATGTGAAATAGTGCTGTTTTATGGGAGATGATTGCTTTATAAATCATTTATGTAAGTGCAAACTGAGTTTTGATTCTATGTATGGGGAAGTCATCAAGTAAAAAACTTGCTCCCCAAATTCTTTAATCAGAACAACACAAAAATGTACACCATTAAACTTCAAGCCATGTGATTACTGACGATCAGACAAACAGTACAGGTGAAAAGCTTTTGAAAATATTGACACTGACACACTGATAAAGCTCTCATTGGCTAATGTAGTCATGCAATATTGGAACAATTATAGAGTTAAACTTTATAATTACATGCAAGGTTATCAGGAAATGGGTACATACTCAATGTACCTGGAAGAGTTGTTAAAGCTCTTTGCTGGTAAATCCATATAACACAAAAGCTTTATGATTACATAATGAACAGTGTTTCTTTGCTCTATCAGTGCAAGACTGGGGTTTACATGTTTTAAAAACAGCTATATTTGTGAAAATTGATTACTCATCAGATTACATGTATGTTTGAAATATGTTGTGTTTAATAGAAACAGGATAATATGACTTACATGGGTATGTATGGTTAGGGGGTGGAAAACTATTGCTTGAACAACTTCAATCTTAGATATGGTTTGCTTTTTATAACTTTACATTTAACTGACATGTTGGCGGCTCCACATGGTTTCCGCTCTCTAAGTCAAAGAGTTTTCATCCGATCTTTACCAAACTTTGTGAAAATGTTTGTGGGCATAATATCTCGGCCAAGTTCGATAACCAGCCACATCCCTCAGGCACTTCTGAATTATGGCCCTTGAATTATCCAAAATTCGTCAAATTAACCGTGTCCGCTCTCTAAGTCACAGAGTTTTCATCCGATCTTTACCAAACTTTGTGAAAATGTTTGTGGACATAATATCTCGGCCATGTTCGATAACCAGCCACACCGCCCAAGGTACTTCGAAATCATGGCCCTTGAATTATCCAAAATTGGCCAAATTAGCTGTGTCCGCTCTCTAAGTCAAAGAGTTTTCATCCGATCTTCACCTAACTTGGTGAAAATGTTTGTGGGCATAATATCTCGGCCAAGTTCGATAACCAGCCACATTGCCCCAGGCACTTCTGAACTATGGCCCTTGAATTATCCAAAATTGGCAAAATTAGCCTTGACCGCTCTCTAAGTCAAACAGTTTTCATCAGATCTTTACCAAACTTTGTGAAAATGTTTGTGGACATAATATCTTGGCCATGTTCGATAACCAGCCACACCGCCCAAGGTGCTTCGAAATTATGGCCCTTGAATTATCCAAAATTTGCCAAATTAGCCTTGTCCGCTCTCTAAGTCAAAGAGTTTTCATCCTATTTTCACCTAACTTGGTGAAAATGTTTGTGGGCATAATATCTCGGCCAAGTTCGATAACCAGCCACATTGCCCCAGGCACTTCTGAATTATGGCCCTTGAATGATCCAAAATTGGCAAAATTAGCCTTGACCGCTCTCTAAGTCAAACAGTTTTCATCCGATCTTTACCAAACTTTGTGAAAATGTTTGTGGGCATAATATCTCGGCCAAGTTCGATAACCAGCCACGCCGTCCAAGCTACTTCGAAATTATGGCCCTTGAATTATCCAAAATTGGCCAAATTAGCCTTGTCCGCTCTCTAAGTCAAACAGTTTTCATCTGATCTTCACCTAACTAGGTGAAAATGTTTGTGGGCATAATATCTCGGCCAAGTTCGATAACCAGTCATATCGCTCATGTCACCCAGGAGTTACCACCCTTTGATTTTAGAAATTTCCTAAAATTCGTCTTGTTTTAACTCTGAGCTGTGTCTTATGACGGGCGTATTTTGTGACAGTTTGGCACTCTTGTTCTTACAACAGATTGACCTCATATTATCAAACTGATGTCACTGTCACAACTTGTAATAACATTACAATTGGAGAAAGAGAAGTACAAAGAATGTAACATTAATTCACAAAACAAAACTTGAAAGTTCAAACACAGTGCATTCTTTCCAGTCTGTCTTGTATAATCACAAATTGAATATCCATGAACTATTCCTTCCTAATGTTCACTGCTTTAGAGAAAACCCAAAGTGAGTCAAATTTAATGAAACCCATCAGTGTATAATGTCAGTCATGTTGGTTGATGGAATAGGTCTTACAACTTGTATGGAGGATATGGAGTTTCTATATTTGATATTGCACATACAGCATACCAGGCTGTGTAAAATTTTGAAAATTGCTCTATTCCTTAGAATGGTCATGTAAATATTGTGTGATAGAATGGATAAAATATCCTACTATTTAAATTGGTACAGTAAGATAATAATTGATATTGTGCATACAACAAGGCCAAATTCTTGAGTATAACATGACAGAAATTGACATGGACATAGTGTATATAATATTGTTAGCATGGTCAAGGTCAAATTGGTTTAGACATACAATAATCCTCATACAGTTGGGCGCATTGATAAACAAAACACAAAAATGTATCAGATATTATGTCTGATTTTTAGAACATTGTATTTTTCTAGATAAAATAGTTCTTTGTAAGTATTGCTTTGGCTCAGAGGGAAAAATTAAATTTGAATTGGGAAAGTTCTTTGCAAGTATTGCTTTGGCTCAGAGGGAAAAATTAAATTTGAATTGGGAAAATATACTATTTTGGTGGGGGAATCAGGGGCTGATATTTGGCTCCAATAATGGAGAATAGAGGGTTCTCGTTAGTGCTATCATATAGAGCACTAAAGAATTATGTGGTGAAAGCTTTTTTCCTTCACTGTCAAAATGTTAATTGTGTTAACAGTTTGGTTTTTCAGAATCTTATTTATTTCTATAGGAATATTAAAATTAAAAGCTGATATCGGGCATACAACATACTTGACCAATTATTATGTTTTCTGGGTCATACAAATATGGACATTGTATCAATGGCAATGGCTAAGTATTGGTTTTGATAAGCCCTTAAGTACATTATGGCAATTTAATCATTTGTCTTAATTTTAGGTAAAACGTTCCAGTAAAAGGTATATGGTAATTCATATGTGGAATATTTTTACCTTTGTGCCTTTAATATTACATAATGGGAACAGAATATAAGTGAAGATTTGATGTGCATGCAACATATCAGTGCAAGTGTTATGGATGTCATACTCAAGTAATCTCATTTACTGAAATTTCTCTATTCGTTATTCATAACAATATCTTGAGTAACTGTTTGAGTGGTTAAAATATACTGTTGTGTAGTATCTTGTACTTGGCATTCATTTATGAGGTCAAATGTTTGAGTCCAGAAACATGCTTAGTGGTTATCACAACTTAAATGTCACATTTAATGCTTTAACTGCAACAATGGGACCTTGTCCATACAGTATGCACAGCAATTATTGATTGGTACTGTCAGATGACATTAAGAACATAAAACAGCAGGTTCTAACATTGGTCATAACTGTTTTAAAAATGAACAACCCTATTAATTTTGCATAACATGCATTTATATGCAATTGTATAATGATGAAAAATGATTCATTATAATCATTATATTCCTGTTTGGTAGGGTAAGTTGGTAGAGCACAGGACTGAGCATTCAAGTCTCAGGATAAGGGTATATTTTTCATTTTCACCTAAAATGAATCCTGTAAGCTAGTATTGATCTAGAATTATGACCCCTGTGTCAATATCAATCAGCTAACATTAATTTTACTTCCATGTCCTGTATGCAAGGGCAGATCTGGGATTCGGGATTTGGGGAGCATAAATTTTTGGTCATTTTTGGTTTTGTTCAAGCCTTATAAAATGACAATGACTGTTTCTTTGTTTATAAACATCATCATATTGCTTCAATAAATCCAATTATTTGAAAATTGCTTATTTAAAGATCTCTGTATATTTTCGTATTTATACTCATAGTTATTTGTAAGGTTGGGGAATTTTAGGGGGATGTCGGATGTGCCCCCTGGATCTGCTAGTGGTTAATGCACATCAGCATAAATGAATTACTGTTAGGAATTATTGCTATTCTGTAGGTCACATTGATTTCTATGTCAGTTTGTCCTTTGAAAACAGGAATCTGTTAAAGTAACAACACATTATTGCATCCTCCTTCCCTGACCATTTATCATGTTGCCACTGGCATAACTCTCTGTTGACCACATTCACCAATCATGTCATCCATGTTCATGTCTTCATCATCATTCAGCTTCATTGACAAGATATGTTTGCAGCTCTATTTTTATGTTTATTAGTTCTTATAACTCTCGAACATTTGTTATTTGTTTATGTACCTTAAAATTACACTGTTTATATTTTCAGAATGAGGAAGACAGCTGTGATCCCTCTAGAATGGGTTCAACCGAGTCTAACAGTACTAATACTTCATGTCCTTGTCTGTTCTCATTTAATTTAGTATTTTGGTCCTGTGTTTGAGGTCATTAATACTATACCTCTAATACATGCTGGGAAGTTAGTGGTTCCTTGCAGAAGAACGACAGTGGTTAGTACTGGTAGGCAACCTAGAATTTGTATGGTCAACTGACTGCTGTATTATTGAATACTGTAATAACATGTTCTTTATTACCTAAATGCAACAGTCTTCCTTGCATTGTTACTTCTTTTGTTGGAATTATCTAGAATTTGGTGTGTATAATATTTTCAGGTTTTGTGTGAATGAGTAGTTTTGATGTTCAATTGCTTTCATCCAATCAGAATGAAGCTGGCTGTGAAATGTAATTTTCCTGGAACTCGTGAGTTTGAAGTTATTTCATTTTATTTAGAAATAATGATAAAAATGCAATTGAAAAATATAATATTACAATTACCATGAATAGTACTACAATTGAAACTGTTAGTTTATTTTACCTGGTATAACCAATATGCAAGGCCAAGGCAGTTCTTCAATTTTGGCACAATGATATTTTATGATAATATTATAGTACCAGTATGCTTTCTAAAACACATTGAGAAGAATCTGAAAAGGGATTTGCGCCCCTTGCCTCCTGAGCAATAATTTGAGGGGATGAAAGTGAAATCAATCTTGTATCTTACAATACAGAAAGACTGGTTTCGCTTTCACCCCTCAACATTTAGAGCTAGTATATCTGTAGATAAATGTAGTGTACGAATTGTGTACTATTTGTATTGAGTTTAAGAACTATTGATTTGTTTATGGTTTAGTTCTGTGGTATATTCTTGATTTCTTTGTGCATACTTTGTTGCCATTTTAATGATTCTGAATGCTTTTCAACTGAATTCTGTGTCAGTTTGGTAACCTATGGTCAATGTATTGGTTTGTGTTGGTCATTGTCCCCTTTCTTGTCTACATTTAACATTGATCTTTGATCATTGATGTATGCTCAGTTCTTGTTCTTTGTCGAGATGTAATTCACTGATCTGTCTCCAAGCCTATCTCACCATACATATAAAGCCAGAGTCTTAAATAGGATGATCTTTTAATATCTAGACTTTTCTTCTTTATTGCCCAGCTGAATTACATGATTTACGATAATTTTATGCAGGAATATCGTTTTAGTATCTATGCAAATTGTGCGAAATGATGGAAAAATGGGGAAATGTTACACACAGGGAGAATAAGTAATTACAAGCTTATTTATCAGAAAACAAACTGTTTATGTAACATTTGGCAGATATGTAGAAAGTATGTTCATGGTTTCAGTTTCCTCTTGACTGTTTAATCGATTTATTTAAATATTTTTAATTTAAATTTATTTGAGAATTTTTGAATTTGCTTAAAAGTAGCTACACAGCTTTGAGTTAGGTTTTATGTAATATTGATTATTTTTCTTGTGTAATTGTTTTGTTTATGATTATTTTTCTTGTGTAATTGTTTTGTTTAGGTGTCATTTAAGGGTATTCTGGACTTGCATCATATGGCAACAACTTTCGGCCAGACCCTATTCCAAATTTCATGCTAAGTTGGTTAAATGAAGACATATTGAACATGGTAATGAGGTTTATGGACCTTTCAGAACTCGGCACTTAATGCTTCAAAATTTCAAGCAGCAAATAACCTCACTTAGGATTTCAATAATCTTATAACTATTTCATTAACTTATTGTTGTATTAAAAATGTCAGCTATTAGGGTTAAGATAGGTTTAGGGAACTTTTTGGAACCTAATTTTACTCAAAATTGCATATTAGGGTTCATTTTTTGAATGAATGAATGTGTTTAATATAATTATTGTGTTTCAATTTATGTTGTTTTCTGTTAGAAGGCCATGTTTTATTTAAGAATTGTACAATTGTTTTTGTATACCTCTTTACATGTCACCTTCTGTAAATAAAGATATTATTATTATTATTTAAGGAAACATGTGGAACTTATTTCGCATCAAAATTTCAATTTAAGTGCATGGTAGGTTTAGTGGATAATTTTGAAAATATTTAATACTAAACTTTCATATTGAGGTTTAGGTTAAGGTACTTTTCGGAACTTTTTTGGCATCAAAATTTCATTAAAATTATTCCAAATACTTTATCTGCATATATCTTATTCTTGCATAAAGGAGCGGTTATGGTCTGAAGCTCATAGCGGCCATAATTTATCCTTTCAACTATTCAATTTAAATAAGGACATGTTCAATGCAAACTCTGTTTCCCTTAGGAATATTGAGGGGTGGAAGCGAAACTCCTCTATCTGCTTGTTTATAAATAGGCAGTTAGACAATTTCAATTTTACACCTTGATATTAACCTCAGATTAGCTATCAACTATCCACGACTCTTCAACTTTTCATTTACTTTTCTTAAATTATTTAAGGTTCAGGGTCTTAATGTTTTAGGGATTTAGGTTTACTTTAAGGTTGTGATTAAGGGTCATATGGTCATTTCCAGTATACAAGGTTAGGCAGAGAAGTCGTTAGTCCTCTAGCCTCATTTAGGAGTTTGTATTAATATTGCATTTTTGCTGCTTATTGATATCATGAACATACTTATATAATTCTGATGAATGATCAGATTACAAATTTACTGATTATCTTTCTTATGTGAATCTATCATACAAAGGTCAGTACATACCCCCTTCCCTGTATGTGTGTATTTTTCTTGAGAGGAGATTTTTCTGTTGGCCTCTGTGTTATTTGTGAATGACATGTTTTTGTTTATTGACACAAGTTCTGTCCCATTATCCCTTCCAGAGTGCTCTCCCTTTATCCCTTCTCCATTGTGTGTTTGTATATAAAATACAGATTTCACATATCCTTGCTGTAGGAACATCTTTCTTTTTTGATGTGTTCGTCTATTCAACTCGTGCACATGATTCACTTGTTTATGCTGATTCAGTTTCCTCCTGTGATAATGTATAAACATGGTTGTAACCCAATGGTCCACTCGATGTATCTTTTGACAATGACCATTACATCCCTTCTGAAAACTCTTTGTCTATAAGTTCTCTTACCAAGATGGTTCCATGTGGCTGTCAGTGTTTTGGGTTTGGTTATGAAGCTTGTAGTGTAGATATCAATATGTTAAGTTATCAATAGTGTAGATATCAGAAATTTTGTATATAACTAATATATTAATCATTTAGATAAGAATGTCATAAATATTACACCCATATATTATTATATTATTTTTATTTATGTTATTCCTTCTTTAGTTTACGGAATGAAGCAGACACTGGCACAGTCTCTTGGTTTATATGTATTGCTTAAAACATGTTTTGGTTTATTTTCTCCATGTACTACAACCACAATGTGGGATGTTTGGTGTGGAATGATGGACAAATGGTATAGTTGGGAATCAGAGACCTAAGATAGCAGGTAAATTACTTTTTATCATATTTTCTACACTTACTTTAACTGTTGTACAATAATACTTGAAGTTGCCAGAAAGGATCAGAACCTTAAACAAATTGCAACATGGCAGTTTTCTTGCTGTTTTACAGCACAAAGTGCTCAATGATGAGCTATTTGGATCTTTAGCTGTCGGTCCATCTGTCATCTGCTATTTAATTGTTTACACTCTAGAATCCACATTTCTTGAGCAATCATAATCAAACATGGAATAATGTCTATATGGCCATCAGTTCTTGGCCAGTTTCAATTATGGACCAAATCATTCTACTAGATCCAGAGTTATGGCCCTTGTATTGAACAAACAGGAATAAAATCAATTAATTGATGATAATATATCACAAAATCTATTAACAGTATGTAGTTGTCATACATTATAAACTTTGAAGATCATATGAAAGTTATGGTCTCCTTAAAAAACTTTTTTTTTTAACCAACATGACATTTTATGTCGCTCAATATATATTTTAGAGAAAATTATTTTTAATTAAATTTTGTGCACATCACCCGAAATGAAAGTATCAGAACTTTGTTAAACATAGTAGTTGGTCATGCCACTCGATATAAGTTCGATCCAATAAAATAATAAGTCTGGTAAAGTCCGGGCATATAATAACATGATTTTAAGCAATTCCAAGTATGGATAACAGGATTTGATACACTACTGTGCGGTTGTTGCTGTTCTTGCCTTGAATTGACAATCTGTCCATTTATCACACCAGGCAAATGTCACAAAATAAAAAGGATGCAATGATCTGGGCATATACTAGCTGCATATTGTTAAAAGACTGTTACTGACCTAAGGAAGTGATAAATATCAGCTTATGGTAAAATCATAAACAAAATTCTGAGCAAAAATGATCCGAGTGAAAATATAGTCATGACATAAATAAATCACTGTGCAGTGTACTCAATCTATTAAGAGACCACTTTATTAAGTGACCACTTTTTGGCTGTCCCTTGGGTGGTCTCTTACTACAATGTCTACTGTACTAAGAATATAAGGCAAAAATATGAATTATGATAGTTAAAACACCTCAAGCTCCTTGTCTCTGTGATTTTCTAAATTTACTGCCGGATATAGGCTGTTTCCCCCTATCAAAAAGTGTCCATTTTCCCCAAAAATCTTCATTTTTTCCCAATTCTTTGTTCATTTGTCCCCCCTCTGACTGAATTTCTGTCTTTGTGTATTTAACGTTTTATAAAAGAATCTTTGCTCTTACATCACCTTATATGTATAACAAACACCAGCCACAGCTGAAAAGTTATTTTTATAAGCAAAACAACCATAACCTGATTTTCCCAAATTTGGTATTTATCGCGGCTCTTTTACCAATTAAAAAGGCACAGGCAGTAAAATTATTTAAAAAAAATCACTGGCAGTTGTACAAATGTGTCCACTCCTGTACATTGCAAATCTCTGTGTTGGCTGAACACTGCGATTGAACATGCTAGGCCACCATATTAAAATGAAAATGCTGGCCATTATACCTGTTAATTGGCGGACATGCTGCCCCAAAATGACAATGGTGAGTGTTCCTTGGCAAAAACCTCAATGAGCATACTGTACAGTGATATAGATCTCAATACTTGCTTCACATGAAATATTGTGACAAAACTTGGTACATAGATGGAGACTACATTTTGATTACTTGGGTCAAAGTCAGTGCTTCTAACACGGTATGCAGACCATTTCCTGATTGCCTAACCAGGTGAAAAGTTCTTGCAATAAGCATAGAGATTTGCTCCGGACAATGACATTTGTTATAACTGACGGTACCTCTTTGGTTAGAGCACTATAGGCTGTTACCTGGGAAGCCCCGGTTCCATTCCAGCAGACTGGGCAGGTCATGTTTTTCTCGGACATTTGGCTACTGTCATTTGTTCTCCACCTCTGATTCATGTGGGGAAGTTGTCAGCTGCTTGCCTAAGGGCAAGTTAGTATTTGTTGTTAATTAATTCCATGGAAACTGCATGGAAACTCACCACCATATACCAAAAAGTTGTTGATTAATTGGCAAAACCTGATTAAAACATACAAATCATCTATATACATATGAAATTGCACAAATACTTAACCCATCAGCACTATGAACTATTTTTGAAGTTATAAAACATTTAGATTGATCCTTTGACTGTGATATAATGTTCTCCAGTTAATTGTTATAAGGATATGACAATATTTATACAATTTTCTATCTGCTAGGTTATTAATCTGCTTGTTCCAGCAATGTTTGGTCAAGGTCACGCTTGAGGGTCATATTATAAGTGCGTAATTGTTTCTTCTCGGCTCCTTACCCATGTGCGGCTTTCTTGGATAAATATCAAGAATAATCTTCGTTGATAAGTGGTTTTGTTAAAGCCATTTCCTCTAAATGAGATTGTCTCCCATCTACCTGAAAATGATAACTGTCAAATATGGTAGATAATAAATAATTGATATTGGCTCCATACTATTACTGATGTAATATATTCTTGAAGTTAACGTCTCCTGTTCATTATTGTTAGGGCCTAACCATCCCAGCTTCGTTGAAAACATGACATAAAGAAGTAATAATTCTACACTAATTCACTAACACAATTTCCTGAACTTATTCAATCATGAAATATGAATTATTGGTCCATAGTTTCAATACTTTTTTAACAATATTTTAATCATCGGTAACAGTTGGTAGCTTTTAACACCATGTACAAAATGAAGCCATATTAAAACAATTGCATTTTTAATGGTGTTAAGTATATATTCTTGAGGGTTATTGAACAACAATGACTTTACTATGGAATTAACAGAAATAAATAATTTGTTAATTTTCTAACATTAATGGCAACAATAAAAAGTTCAATGTAAGATAAATGATATATTTTTTGTAATTATGTATGCATGTTGATAATATGTGAAAATGAATATACTGCTATTATCACACTCGATTTAAAAGTAAATTTATAAGATCAGAAAACTAGTCTATAAGAACAGCTAGTAACTGTCGTAGTGGACATAAAACATGCAAAGTTTTAAATCGGCCCCTTAACGTTTGGAAAATGACAATTTTTCCTACATGGTCTATGTGATTAAAGGTGAAACTCGAAGTAAGAACATTTTTAGTTTGAATAAATATTTTTACACTAAATAAAAGAGAGGAAATTGTAGAATACTCGTAAAACTGTTAAAATATTCTAGTAATAAGATAAAGCTGTATAATCTACATTGATAAAAACTGGTAGAGCTGGAAACTTGATATTGATTTATGAGTCATTTTCAAGGGAGACAATCCACTTCAATAAGCCAGCTAAAAGGCAGTGAAAACTGGGTATGCCTAAATTGGTTGATGAGGTATACCAATCCATTAAATGTGTTTGTTCTTTTATAGAATTTTCTTAAAACTTTTTTATAGAATAGTTTCTAAATTACTGTATGTCATCAATGGGAATAAACAAATGATATTTGTATAATAAACTGTAAATGAATTAATTCATGTTTAAATCATGTAAAATACAGTCAAATCTGCTTTAGTGACCGCCTGCCCTAAATGATCACATTGTTATCTGCCCTTTTCATGTTCCTTTATTCCAGCCCACATGATACAAGTTTAAATAATTATATCACATATTGTATTCGAAGACAATAATTTCCAATGAAAGAAAATGTCATACTTGGTACAGAACGCATATTTAACAATATCAACATCATTGAGTGCACCTTTGTCTCGATTGTTTTGTTGTGATGTCACGCACATGAGTTGTTATTTCACAAGTGAGTTATCAAAATTATTACCACTCTTCTTTGTATGTTATGTTATAAATGTGAGATATAGAATTACATGATGTAATTGGACAAATTCTGTTGGAGTCGTCTGCATGCCGAAATTGAGCTGGAAGGATTTCTTTGCTAACTATTTAATGAAAATTGTGTAACAAATTTACTTCTTTAATTTCAGGTCTACATTCATTATTTGTTGGTGTATCTGCTGGTCATTGTTGAGAAACATGTCTTGTGCGGAGATCCTGGGATACATTTCATGGTGAGTTAAATAAAACTGTCACAGAATTCTACATATGAACAACAAATACTGATGAAAGAGCTAACCCACCAGCATTGATACTTATGCCTCATATTGGTTAGCTCTGTTAGTCAATATTTTATTGTGGTGATTCTGCTGATTGAGGGATGAAAGCAATACTCTGTCTATAACATTCTATATTCATATAGACTTTTTCACTTTCACCCCTCAAAATATTCAATTGAATAAGCAAAGCACTAGGCTATTGGCAACACCGAACATTAACTAAACTTAAGGACTATATCTTAGGTTAAAATTCTATTTTAAATGGACAGCATATATCATTATTTTGCTTGTATCCAATTTTCACTATATTAGCAAATCAAAATAAGACCTTAATGTCTAGAGCTCTGATATTTTGTGTGTAGCATTGTCTATAGTGGTCATCGTACAATTATGCCTGATATTTTGTGTGTAGCATTGTCTATAGTGGTCATCGTACAAGATTGCATAAATTATTAAGTTCCGTCAAAAAAACATGGCTGCCAGGGGCGGGACCATGTTCCCTAAATGTATATAGTGGAAACTATAAACAACATCTCCTAAACTACTCAATGGATTTTGACCAAACTTCACAGGAATGATCCTATATGTATATAGTGGAAACTATAAACGTCATCTCCTCTTAAACCCTTGAATGGATTTTGATCAAACTTTACAGTAATGATCCTTAGGTGGTCCTCTTCCGTTACATAAATAATTTTGGTCTGTTCATAAATAGGTCAAAATTGTACATTTGAAATATAATATTTAAGTTCTTGGACGTTCAAGTTCATCAAGCTCATGGATAAATTTACACAATGTTTATGCACAGTTCATGAACTATTCATGAATGCATTTCAATGGGTTTAAATCTGGCGTGGTCAGTAGCAAGCTAGACTACCAGCCTGAAGGACCCGGTTCAATCCTGGGTCCGTCCAGCTACGGTCACTGTCGTGATTTGATCTAAGAATCTTTCTGAGGTCATTCACCTCCCACTGCTGATTCAAGTGGGGAAGCTTTCAGTCGCTTGCAGTGAAACCAAGGACTGCACTGACTATGGAGCTGTTAAATGAAGACAGCTGTTAGTAGGGGGTTATTTAAACAAATTCAATTGAAAAGATACTGAGGAAACAATATACAGAATGGTCAGTCAGCTCTTATCAGCTGTTTGTGGAATGTGAATTCCATCGTCACTATTACAGAATGTTAATAGTCTAAGCCGTAAATGGTTGCTTATAGCAATGACACAAAATGTATCAATTAAAATGAAGACTGTTCCATTAATAAACGACCACTGTAAGTAAACCTTTACATCAAAAGCTTAAATACGAGGGGCATTTGATAAGTAATGGCAACAGCGGCGGGTTATTCAAACCCCTATCATTAACCCATAAATGACTATTTGAGACCTTCAAAGTACTCTCCCTGCGACTGTACACACTTTTCAAGTCGAATTAGCCACTCAGAAAATGCACCTTTAAAGCGTTCTTTGGGTATACTGTTTATACACTGATATAACGCGCTGCCTACGGCGCTGCGCGTTTCAAAGAGGCGCCCTCACAAGCATGATTTAATATATGGGTTCAACCAAAAGTCACAGGGAGAGAGATCTGGGCTATATGGAGGGTGTGATAAAACATGAATATGATACTCCTTCAGATCATCTTGTACTACAGCTGAACGATGTGCTGGTGCATTGTCATGTAGCAACTTGATGCCGCGGACCCCTGTCCGTGGGCGCTTTGTTGTGTAATAGTTAACAACAGCCGGTAGTATATTTTCTTTGTATAATATACCAGTAACACTTCTGCGTTCAGGGACTGGGATTTTGGCCACAATTCCATCGGAATCGAAAAACAGGGCATACATAACGCGTCTGACACTTCTACTGCGCCGTGCAATTACAGGCCGTTGATTATTTTCACCTATCCACATTTTGTTATTTTCTTTAGTGGCAGGCTCAAAAAAGTACAGCCATGTTTCATCACCTGTTACATTTTCTTTGAGGCGCCTGGGGTCTTTATTTCTAAACATAGTGAGAAGAGCCGAAGCTTTCTCTACCCGCTCCCTCTTCTGCTCAGGGGTGAGCAAGTGCGGTATCCAGCGCGCACAAACCTTGTGTATGTTTAACTTTTCCTTTAAAATCAAGAAAACCCATGACGAATTGAGACCCGATATCTCCCCAATCTGTTCAACAGTACATCTGGCATCTGTTTCTATTATATCTTTTACAGTGCAGATGTCTTTGTCAGACACTGCAGATTCTGGGCGCCCTGGACGGGCCTCATCTTTAATGTTAGATCTGCCATCTTTAAAGAGAGAAACCCACCGGGCAACTGTGCGATATGGAAGAGCACTTTCTCCATATACCTTGACTAAATCAGATTGAATATCTAATGCGCTCAAGCCAAGCAATCCACGTATTTAGTAATACGCCCTTTGCTCCACGCGAAAATCGCTATTAGCTTCAGCCATTTTTATAGCCACTATAATGTACCACGCTATTTCAAACTTCATTTTAAAGTTCATTTGCACGTGATTCGCGTGTAATTTTTTGCCAGGTGAACGGAAAAATCAATACTCTTTCCATCGGTATGCTACACTAGTGGATGCACGTGAAAATCGATAAAATATTGGATCGTTGCCACTAATTATAAAATGCCCCTCGTACTGTAGTCAATCACTGAGTACATAAAATAACTGTGTTTTTGAGAAATTATCATGTTAAGTGGTTAAACAATTCATCAAAATTAATGAACTTTGGTTCATGAACTAGTTTTAATGCTAGAAATTAATTAATGACATTGGGTACATGAATTTGTTTTAATGGATGTTTGGTGGACAGTGAAGGACAGTTCATGACTATTCATTAACATTTCATGAATGTTCATAAAGAGTTCATCAGTTCATGAACGGATTCTGGTATGATCTAACTGATGGAGCCAAATTAATGTACTATAATGCATATATTCTTCCCATTCTTGATTACTGTCATTGGGTATGGGTTTAATACATGAAATGCTATATCAATAAAGTACAGTAAAACCTCTATAATAATACCACCTTGGGACCCTTGAAAACGGGTCTTCTTTTTGAGTTGGTCTTAATATTGAGGTTGAATAAAGAGCAAAATGGTGACAATGGACTTGAAAGTTGTATGCTTAATTTTGAGGTGGTTTTGTTATTGAGGTGGTCTTTAAGTGAGGTTTTACTGTTCAAGTATTTTAATTAAGAGCTGCCAAGATTATTCTGAACCAGGCAATACAATCTTCTTCACAATTGTTCATAGATCTAAAATGGCTAGAATAAAGAAATGGGTTAAATATCAAATGGCAGTGATAATTTTTAGCAAATTAACCAGTTTTTAACAGCATACTAAAGCCCGAATATCATAATTACAATATTACCATAACAATCTTCATAATTTATGTTTAAAACAAGTATTATAATTTAGTGTAGGTAAATATGTCATATAAGTGTTCTGTATAAGTATAATTATGTATTGACTAGATTGAAAATGATATTACATTTCTGTAATTAGTCATTGGTGTCTTCTGCTGGCTTTGAAAGTACAAATATGTCCAAATTAGCTGAAGTTCTGCACTGTGGGATTATAAGTGATTCTCATGTTATGTTTAAATAAATGCTGTGGTACTGCTTTGGTGTATGATAGTACACTGCAACTCCATTACAACGCGATGAGAGGGGTCCACGACTCACGATCGCATTAGACTGCATTAAACTTTCCCACCCACCCAATATATAGCATTGTGCATACTTTGTGTTTTCATAATATATAATAAATATAGATCTCAAGACCCCATTGCATGGTCTGTGTTAGGTAGCAGTGGTAGAGGAAAGGATATATGAATACTGGTAACCTAGAAATGTTTGCAACAATATTTCTGTTTTTTTTTATTTATAGACATTTTTGCGACTGTAAAATGTTCACATTTTTACAAGAATCATGATTAGATAGTGGATATTTGTGTGTTTCCATGTAAGATCGAAAGTTATTTCACTGAGTGAGCAGCAGAGAGAATATTATCGAAAGTGACATAACCGCAAGTGAAAATTTAAGTCAGATACTCATGAGGTGAAATGACTCGATCTCACACCGAAACATACAGATGTTCTATTTATTTCATGCATCATTTTCGTCCTTTTTATTTTTTACACTTATTAATTACTTCAAATTTCCGTTCAATACCTCAATTTTTTACATGACGCCGTTTATATGTTGTCATTATCTTTTTGATAATTTCACAGACAAACATTTCAGATGTAAGTAAGGAATTGCGTAATTTATTTGAAGAAAGTGTGCAAGGGGAAGGGGTCTGCCCTGCAACATTGAGCTGTGAGGATTTTAATGAAATTGATGGCTGTAGATATGTAACAAAATTCCTCCTTTACTTTCAGGTCTCCATTCAATGATATGTTTGTGTATATGATAGTCATTGTTGAGAGCGGTTTCTGGTGCTGAGATGCTGACACACATCACATGGTAAGTTAGACTGTCACATAATCCATCATATAAACAGGAAATATTAACCAAAAGAGCTAATCCACCAGAATAAATGCTATTATCTTAAAGATTTGTAAAAATTAAAATGATATTCTGAGTATTTCCTACTAAATTATGCTCAAGGAAGAAATGGCAAGGGAGGTAACAATCACTGTACAATTTGCTACCACTCCCTGTGTGTCAGTAATGAGGTAAACCTGCACTATGGTATAATATAAAATGTAAAAAATGTAAATACAAAATGGTGGGTTAGCTCTGTTAGTTAATATTTGTTGTCAACATTCTGGTGATAATCAAATTGAGTTAAGCTAGTCTTCAAGACTCTATCAATCTCATTGAAATCAGCCCCTAACTTTAGCTCCATTACTTTCTGCTGTTAGGATCTAAAATAGATATGCATGATCTACGCTCAAATAGAATTTACGGAGCTCGTCTGAGATCAACGAATATTCATAACTCTAAACCACAGCAATTTGCAGTCGACGATTTGATTGGCTACTCAAAGGTCACAAGAATGTGACCTGTATTGTGCAGTCATCAGATCCAGTTAGCATATAGTATAGGAGTGTGCGACTGGAGCTGATTTTAATGAGATTGAGACTCTATATGCATATACTGTGAAACCTAAATTAGACCACCATTGGTTCTCAAGAAAATTGGTCTTATCAATAAGGAGGTCTGATTTTTATTTAGTTAAAATGTGGATGAAAAATTGAAAACTGGTCCCTGAAAATATGGTCTCAATAATGAGGCGGTCTTACTATTGAGGTGGTCTTTTTGTGAGGTTTTACTGTAGATCAAGCAGCATAATTATGAGCACTGCTGTATGAATTTCAACCTCTTCTTTAAGTGAGGTCATTTACATAAAACATCATATGTGACATCACCATGTACTGACAGTAAGCAATCTTTGTCCCATATTGCAATGGAAACGAAGTGACCCTAGAGAGTAAACATTGTATCTTGTTTGCAAATATTGACATTACAAGTTGCGTTTTCTTGAAATGACATCACTTACAGAAGAGGTTGTAAATCCCATAGCAGCGCTCGTATAGACTTTTCACTTTCATCCCTCAAAATTGTGTCAAGAATTCAATTGATCTTTAAAATTTCGATCGTGGCTTATAGAAATATCTCATTGCCTTACAAAGGTGCTTGTTGTTGGCAACACCAAACATCAACTTAACTTAAGGTATGTTCATTTTAAATGATAATACACAAATTCCTGGAAATCTTGGCATTAAATTTATTATAAAAATTACAATTACATGTACTAGGTTAGAATAATATATCACTTGATAACTAGTAAATTAATATATATTTATAGTTACTGTCAAATATACTGATGATCGATAATACATTCTTTAAAGAAAACTAAATACAACTTAGAACATATTCAATAAATATTTGCTCAAGCATATATTGAACAAAAATATGTTTCAAAACATTCTATTTGAATATGATAATTGATGTATTAGTTAATTATTAAAACAGAAACATTTATAGACATAATACAACAAGATTATACATGTACATTGTAGTTGTAAATCTCTGACAAAGCTGTATTGATGCCGGGCACATACCTTTAAACATATGTATATAATTTCACACTAATAAATAGAGGATATTTGTATGTTTTGGTGTAAGATCAAAAGTTATTTCAACAAGTAAGCAACCCATGCAATATTTTCACGAGTGGCGTAGGTGAAATACTTTCCATCTTGCACCGAAACATACAACAATTCTATTTATTTCATGCTTCATTTTGGTATCTTGTGAATTTAACTTGTTAATTACATTTAATTACCCCATGCCTCAATATTTGATTTGACTTCATTTGCCAAAGCCTGCACCTTAGCCATCAAGTAGTTCTTTTTCAATACAAATGTGAACTCCTTACTTAATTTAATTGTGCTATACTTCATAAACTCTTCTATAGGTCTTAACCATTCTAAACTTCATAAACTCTTCTATAGGTCTTAACCATTCTAAACTTCATAAACTCTTCTATAGGTCTTAAC
This sequence comes from Mactromeris polynyma, assembly GCA_032209605.1. Taxonomy (NCBI): domain Eukaryota; kingdom Metazoa; phylum Mollusca; class Bivalvia; order Venerida; family Mactridae; genus Mactromeris; species Mactromeris polynyma. The sequence continues at coordinate 3,547,969 of JASFXZ010000022.1, forward strand.
CATTCTAAACTTCATAAACTCTTCTATAGGTCTTAACCATTCTAAACTTCATAAACTCTGCTATAGGTCTTAACCATTCTAAACTTCATAAACTCTTATATAGGTCTTAACCATTCTAAAGTTCATAAACTCTTCTATAGGTCTTAACCATTCTGAACTTCATAAACTCTAATACAGATCTTAACCATTCTAAACTTCATAAACTCTAATATAGGTCTTAACCATTCTAAACTTCATAAACTCTTATAGATCTTAACTATGCTATCCAGCATAAGCTCTGCTATATGTCGAAATGCTGACAAACATTTTAAACTCTGCTGTAAGTCTTAAGGCTGCTAAACATCTAAACTCTGCTATAGGTCTTACACATGTTAAACATCATAAACTCTACTATAGCTCATAACACTGCTAAACATCTAAACTCTGCTATAGGTCTTACCCATGTTAAACATCATAAACTCTGCTATAGTTCTTAACGCTGCTAAACATCATAAACTCTGCTATAAGTCTTAAAGCTGCTAAACATCATAAAATCTGCTATAGGTCTTAAAGCTGCTAAACATCATAAAATCTGCTAATAGTCATAACTATGCTGGACATTATAAACTCTGCTATATGTCATAACACTGATAAAGTTAATAAACTCTGCTATACGTCTAACCATGCTAAACATCATTAACTCTGCTATGGGTCTAACTGTGCTAAACATCATAAACTGCTTCAGGTTTTGACTGTGCTAAACATCATAAACTCTGCTATATGTCTTAACTGTGCTAAACATCATAAACTATGCTATAAGTCTTAACCATGCTAAACATCCTACACTCTGCTATAGGTTTTAACACTGATTAACATAATAAACTCTGCTATAGGTCTAACCATCCTGAACATCATAAACTCTGTTATGGGTCTAAAAATGCCACTTAACATCGTAAAAGCTGCTATAGGTTTGAACTCCGCCAAATATCACCACTACGTTAGTGCAGGGTTTGATCACAACCTTCACAATCCCTGTATTTGATATAAGAGTACTGGTTTGTAACCCAGGAAAAAGTCATCGAGAGTGAATAGTATGATAGTTGTAAGAACTTGTTTCACTATTGATGTAAAATAACTAAGTTTAAAGTGAACTGAAGCTGGGAAGTTGCCATATGACCATACCTGTGTCCTTGCAACTTAAAACCCTAATAATAAAACCAGTGCAGTATAAGTCCAACACCAGTTAGACCAGTATTGCGCGAAAGGAAAATAGCCTTCTGTAATAGACAGATACGTTTCTTATCAATAAAAGGGGTTTTGATAGGGTTTATCTCCTCAAATATGCATTATTTCTATAATTATTCTGTTTATGCACTTATTCATGCTTAATTAAAAGAAGAGACAACTCTCATTTTTCAAATTTTATTCCAAGAATAGATTTACCAACTTGAAACAAGAATAGTTTAATGATTTCAACCCAGATACAATGAAACCACAACATTTTGGTTTACAGTAAAACATCAATAATAAGACCACTCTTGGGACCCTTGAAAACTGGTCCTCTTATTGAGGTGGTCTTCATATTGATGTTGAATAAAGCAAAACCTTGAAATGGACTTGAACATAGTGTTCTTAATTTTTAGGTGGTTTAATTTAAGTGAGGTTTTACTGTATATGATTTAAAAAATCATACTTTAATGATATGAAATATATATAAACATTCCAAAAAATACAAATACATTTCTCCAAAAACTTATGATGTAAGACAAAATTGGCATTCAGGCCAGAATATGGTTTTGCAATACTGGTAGTTTTGATAAAAATTGTTTAAAGATGTCGATCAAAAGTTGCATAGCTCATTAATCAAGGGTATGTATATAGAATGTAGTTGTAATACAATAAAAATGAAATAAAAAAATATGAAACTATGAAAACAAGAAATATCTTTAAAAAGATGACCGGGGCAATTTGAAATAAACAAAGATCATGTAGTTTTATTGGTTAATGTTTGGAGTTATTGCACAAACACTTGTTCATAGAATCAATAAATAAAGACAACGAAATATTAAAATTCTGCTTTCTTTCTTTGGTTTTAACTTACATAAATATTTTCACTAATAATAACATGCATGGTAGAAATAGTTTGTTTCATGCTCAATAAAATTTACTAATGTGGCTTTTTCCAATGACATTTCAGAGATTTCCATAATATCACTACTTAAATGTAAATAATAAAGTAAAATCTTCATTGATATGATACTTACGCATTTATCTCGTGTCTAAATTAAAGATAAGTTACATAAGACCTGACAATTCTTTGCTCCCCTACATGTTTGCCCTTGCACCTTCTCAGTCCCTAATGTTTTGTACCCTACCAAGATTGTTCAAATCATGTCCCTTGGGTCAATATTGGCCCCGCCTCAGGAGTCACTTAGTTATGTTATACATAAATATAGAGTTAGATGTCTTTGAAAATCTTCTTGTCCAGAACCAGGTCTAGAACCAGAAGACCCAGGCTTTTGATATTTGGTATGTAGCATTATCTTGTAGTCCCCTACCAAGATTGTTCCAATCATGCCCCTGGGGTCAAAATTGGTCCCTCCCTGGGGGTCACTTTTTCTACAGACTTATATAGGGAAATCTTCAAAAATGTTCTTCTCCAAAAACCCACGGCCCAGGGTTTTAATAATTTGTATGTAGCATTGTTTAGGGGTCTGTAACCAAGATTGTTCAAGTTATGCCTCTGGTGTTCAATGCCCCCAGGGGGCATGTTTTCTATAGAGTTATTTAGGCACAACTTCGAAAAAAGCTTATCAAAGGTCCATATGCACAATGTAGCTAGTAAAGCATCAAGCCCTCATGGGTTGATGTATAAAGTAAATAAACTGCAATAAATTCATAGAATAAATAAAAGCCTAGATACTGTCCATATGGATGTGTAGCACAGTCAGAGATGTATAAGTCAAATAAGCAAACCAATTCATTTAGCAATGCGTAAGTCAATCAAATCTAAAGTTATAAATGTCAATGCAAATTTTGGAAAGTCAATTTTTTTTTATTAAACTGGACGCGGATATGTTCAAAATCTGCAAGTTGTAAAATGGACTGCCGTGAAGCAAAAGTCAGCTTAATACGGCTGTGCCGAAAATATCCAATGATGATATAATAGTTTAGGATGATAAATCTTTAGTTTATTGCAAATTAATTAACTTTGTGTCCAGTCTGTATTATGTCTGCTAGTGATGGCGCGATTATCGAAAATAATTGAAAAAAAAAATTGATTATGAACTATAAAAATCGATGATAATCGGACATTTTGACTGAAGTGTTATTTCAAAAAGATGATATTATATATACTCAAATTTTAAAGTAGCATTCAAATCTTACAGTTATATAGAAATGTTTTCGATGTATTCAGTCAAATACAAATATACAAAGTAAAACAATATTTATTGAATGATAAAATGATCTTATATGATATAAGAGTAATGTCAAACCCCATTGATATTAAATATAGTAAAAAGGGATAAATAGAGTTGTACAAATGTAATTAACTGTCAGCATTATACTTACACTAAACAACTAAATATGGATCAATTATTTCTAATTAGATTATCGATTATGAGTTTTCAAACCGATCCAATAATCGATTATGAAATTTGTCGGATTATCCATCACTAATGTCTACTGTAATTGAACAAATTTTGTTGGAGAGGTCTGCACGCCAAAATTGAGCTGGAAGGATTTCTTTGTTTACTATTTAATGAAGATTGTGTAACAAATTTACTCCTTTAATTTCAGGTCTACATTCAATGATTGTTGGTGTATCTGCTTGTCATTGTTGAGAAACATATATGTCTGCTGCGGAAATCCTGGGATACATTCATGGTGAGTTAAATAAAACTGTCACAGAATTCTACATATAAGCAACAATACTGATGAAAGAGCTAACCAACAAACATTGATACTGATGTCTTACATAGTTTGTAAAGATTAAAATGATATTTCGAGTAGTTTCTATGAAATCATTACAGAATTGAGCATTAATGTCTGTGGTAATATTTTATTCATTTGCTGCCTGTCCTTCAGAGATGTATGTGCTTAAGTTTCAGTTTGGTATGATACAATTACATGGAGATAATGTCAAAAAACTGAATGGTTAGCTCTGTTAGTCAGTATTTATTGTGGTGATTCTGCTGATAGATGAATTAAGGGATGAAAGCAATACTTAGTCTATAACATTCTATATTGCATATAGATGTAGCAGCAGATAGATTTTGTCACTTTCACCCCTCAATATATTGTAATGAACCCAACTGAATAAATAAGGCACTTGGCTATTGGCAACACCAAATATTAACTTAAATTAAAATCTATAAGTAAGGTTAAATCCTATTTTAATTTGAGCTTATTTCATTTCGATAACATCAATGTGATTAAGTGCTTGAAAATTAGTTTAGTCTCCAGCAGGTGCTTAACAATGTATATTGAGGACATAATACAGCTCAGCATTTATACAACAACATATATAAAGTGACGTCAATGTCTTGTAATCGTCAAACAACAATAAAAAAAGACGCAAGGCGACGTCCTATGGTGGCACGCCATTAACGTCAATGACTGACATTTACAATTGTAATTTGTCAGATATTAAATGAACAATATGCTGATTTATTGATTAAATCTTAATGATGTAAAGTATTAAAACAATATTTGATGTCAGTTAAACTTTCAAATTTGCTTGACCTCTTCTAGGCACTGTCTTATGTATGTGGCATTCCCTGTAGCTTTTAGAATTTATAAAGTTTTTAAGTACATGTAACAAGTAAATGTATCTAATAAAAAAAACCAGCATTTATGATAATTCGGTCAGTTTAATTCTGTATTATTATGTACATTATTTAAGTTTAATAATGAAACTCAAAATATGATACAAAAATTCTATGATATTTAATAAATATGATTGTGAAAATACTAAGATGAAGTTGTTTAGTATGTTGTAATGCTTAGTAGTTTGATAAAAACTTCAGTTGATAAACTTTAATGCTTGTACAAAATGTATTATCAAATACAGTAAAACCTCACTTAAAGACTACCTTGATAATTAGACCACCTCAAAATTAAGAACACAATATGCATATCCATTTTCACTGTTTTGCTCTTTATTCAACCTCGATGTTAAGACTGATATTATTTACTGTGTACTATAGGTTTAAATCTCATTTACTCCATTATCAAACTGTCTACCTGTAAAGTTGTCTGTTTTTAAAATGAGGGACAGATGGTGTTGCCAAGTGCCGAGTATGCTTAGTGTCCGTCTGTATAAGGCTGATATCATTTGTTCATCTGTCACATTCCAATGTGATGTTTTCATACCTCATAACCCTGGCAATCTTTACAGTGAATGCCTATTACATTGTAAAAATAGACATATATAAATTTTCTCTCCTCAAAAGCAGATATAATCTTAGTGTAGGAACGCAGGAAAAAATGTTTTTATGCTTACTTTGAAAGAATATTTTACTAAGTTTAGTCGTGCAAAGGTGAAATTGGTGTTTCTCTTGAATGTTGTTGGGCAGGCGGGCAATCGGGCTGGTGGTTATCAAACTGGGGATTTCTGGTGATTAACTTGAGTTTCATTTATCATATTCTCATCAAACTTGGTACATAGTAAGAACATGTGATTGGTTTTGGGGCAGTTCTGTCCAAGGTCAAGGTCAGTGTTACTAAAAATAGCAAATCAGTTTCCACTCAATATCTCCAATTTTGCTGATTCATACTGTGTCATTATTGGTTTCGGCTTTGCATATTTTCATACCCTGACCTACTTATGAACAGTCAATTTCAAGTGTTGCTTATGCTTTTATGCTTAGATCAGTGTTTTAGCATCCCCTGCAATATAGAGGCTTTCCTAAACCATGGGTTTTCTACAAAAAATGTTGGTGGTATTGCCACATTTCTTGTTTTATTGGGTCATATGTTTTCTGTATACATGTAGTTATGTAGCGAATAATTTCAAAAATGGTCTTGTCCAGAAATAAGCTTATCGAAGTTCTATTTGCACAATGTAGCCAATAGAACGCCTGGCTTTTATGGCTCTCTAGTTGTTCATTCAAAATTTTAAATCGGTAAAATCAACTAATAGTCAAATTTAGATATTTTGTGAACAAGAGGAAATGTTTTGTAAAACACCATATTTTTTTCATATGGTTAAGTTTTTTATTTCAAATATATCGACAAGATTCAAACAAATATCGAGGTTAAAAGATAACATTTAGGTATAATATTAAATGGGTATGGTACATGACAACATAGGGTCTACAGACTATTGGAATTGCTATAAAAAGAAAAGTAGATATTCGATTTTAATATATGAGCTATTGAATGAAAATAGATGAATATATCTGTTAGAAATAGTAAAAATCAGAAAAGTGATGTTTGGTCACTAGTGCTTTTTTGCTTTCAGTCAGATACTACTGGTTAAATACTTAAGTATTGAAAATCTAATAAATTTTTTGTATCAGTAATAACCTGAAATAAGAGTGATACACTACTGTAAAGTTTCTAGTCATGAAAAACTCCTATTCAATCAAAGATTTAAATTATATTTATAATTGTTTTGTTCTGGTTTATGCATATTTATTTTTGAATTTATTTAATTTAAGAGCTAGAAGTTGAATAAAATTGTTAAAGTAAGAAAAAAATCTACAGTCATAGATGAGGTTAATGAAATAATATATTGTGGTACATATTGCAATGCACTGCTAAAGTATTGCAATATATCATGGTACACTATAGACATAAGATGACACCCCTATAAAAAGTTTTATATGAAGTGGTTCAGTAAAGTTTCGAACTTTTATTTTAGTTGACACAAATTTATTTATCTGTGATTTCTTTTTCAGGATCAAAAGACTGATGATCCATGTAGTGTTACACAAAGCCATGTATGTGTTCTTGGTTGTGTTGTTGCTGCATGTTGATTTACTGAATAAGGTAATATAAAATATTGAACAAAATGTCAAATAATTGATTAAAGGGAGACAACTTGCATTCAGTTCAAGATCATTCAAGAACATTTTCCAACATTAGACATCACTTTTTGCAAAGAAAACAGGCTTTCTAAGGTCAAATACTTAGATCTATACTTTTTTTACCAAAAACGAATATTTTATTACGAGTTGGAAGTTAAATGGCTAGTTTATTGCAAATTATGACAATTTCAGCCAAATAAAACATATTTTCATTGACAAGAATATCATTCCATACTAAATTCCTGACAAAAGTTATTTTAAATACATTAATTTACATACAATATGTAATGCCACTTTAATAATATCACAGTATGTTAAATTAACTTCATGATGTTGTCAGAATAAAACATTGGCAGTAGAATATACCAAATACTAAGCAAATGCCTTATGAAATGTAGAGCAAACTATTCCTTTTGAATCATTAATACTTACTGGTATACTTTCCATAGTCAGTCAGTGGGTCAGTCGGTCAATAAAACTTCAGAACATTGAATAATTGTGAAGTGAATTAATAAATGAAAGAATTGTATTCTGAACATCAAAAGTTTGAAATACTTTGGTTGGTATTTAAGTCTGCCAGTATTTCACAAAATTGTGGAATTATAACTGGTTTTGGTTTTTGTAACCAAATGAAGACATACCATCAAAGTTTAAATATCTTTTTTTGCTTTCATTTGATGCATTCAGGTGAAAACTATCACACCTCACTAATTAAGCACATTTTAATCTGAAGAAATCTGAACATTGACAAGTGATTTTCTGTTCATATAGGCCAGTGAAAATAAAAAAATGGGGATAAAAATAGTAGAAAATGTTATAGAACAAAACGTGGATTTCTGTTGCAGATGTTTGTCCCTTCATGAATTGGATTTTTTAATCAGTTACCGAATGAATCATAATTAAGTTTAGCATCATTAAAATATTTTGGACTATCAAACTATTTTACAAAACCTTTGGCATTCAATATGCATGTTCTTGAAAACCTAAATCAAAACTAAGTTATTGCATATATTTAATAAAATAATATCGCAATGCGAACAAACACTTCGAAGTTGAATAAATTTATTTTAAATTTAAAAACATATATTCAGATTCCCCATTTTAATAATTTCACAATAATAAAAAATATCAACATACATTTACCACTTTATGTCCTGGGTAGAGTTTCAATTGAATAATTTAATAAAATAAAATGCACATTGTTACAAAAATATAATATAATGGCATTGTGATAAAATTAACTGTTCATACAAAAATATTGATGATTACAAATATTAGTAAATTATTAAATTTCCTGATATTTTAAACTTCGTATTTTAGTATGGCCGAGTATTCTCGAGAAATCAGGGCTAGGAGTATCAAATTTGTGACAAATAATAGTGAAATATTTCAAATGAACACCTTTGTCTGAGGTTATAAAACTTGAGATTGATTTCAAATCTTGTTTTGTGTGTTTTCTAAGATTAATTCTGTTGTTTTATAATTGATCATACAGTAATTGCCATATAACATTAATAATTAACCTAAAAAGTAACTGAAACATTTAACAAAATATCTATTTGACAAAATAAGTTGTGACTGAAAAAAAGCTTTGAGTACAACAACTGATCTCAAGTTTATAATCTCTGGCCATGGGCATTGATGAATTGCAGATTCACACTAAAATTAAAGCAAAAGCTAAAAATACAGAAATAAGTTTATTATCAGAATTTTTTCTTGTACAAAATGATGGGGAAAAATAATAATAGAGAAAATTAACACAAAATTGGATAAATTCTTTGCCACTGAGATTACAGTAAAAAATAACTGGGGCTTGTTGATTAATTAACCAAAATATTGACTGACTTACCTTAAAAAGTAAATACATGTAGTAGAATAATTAGGGATGGGAATAATCAGTTATTTTGTAAACTAGTTAACCGGAAAATCTTCCGAACGGTTTATCAAACAAGAATACAAACATTTATTGCATTAGTAGATTAACACACAGTTGGTACATATACTGACATTTGCATTTTTGCGTAATCATGTAGTCATTCTTGATGAGTTCTTTTGTAAATGTCCTTTGAGTTCAGTCTATGTAGACACTAATGCCATTGACATGGTCAGAGGTAATGTACAATGTATATTGATGATTTGCCATCACTTTTATAACTTAAATTATTAACATACAGAAATGTATTCTCTATAAAATAGTTATAGTAAAATAGTAGCTGAAAATTATCTCAAGATGTCACACACACCGTATATACCATGTACTGAACTAACGACAACCATATCAGCGTCATTTGAATAACCGTTTTTGAGGTTTCTTCGTTGGCATAGTGGGTATGGTTGCAGTTTCTTCAGTGCTAGGTGCTGACGTCATAGGGGTCATAGGTTTGAACCCCTTTGGGTTCACTAATGAATTTCAAAAAATTATTTGAAAGATATTCATTAAAGTCAAGTCTGTCAGTTAGACATTTAAATAGCTAAATATTATCACCCAACTAGAGTTTTGATGAAAAATGTTGGATTTTGTCTTGAATGATAATTGTACTAGGTTGTTCAAAATTTTAAGTAATACTTGGTTTCAAATAGCCCATTTCAATTTGACGCGCATAAGGAGATACATTAGGACCTGATATTTATTTCCGATTATACCTAGTATTTGGACAGAAGGTTGTCGAATAAACAAGGTCCTAACCCACTTTGTTATTTGAGGATATTTTCGATATAGCTGTGTTAATTGTGACAAAATTGAGACATGAAAGTGGACTAATTTTGATAAAAAAGTTTTAAGAACATACTTTTTTATATTTCAGGTATGGAATGAATCTCATCAAACAACTTCATCAAATTGGTGCATTTGTCCCGTCAATGAATTGTTGTCCAGAATGAATGGTTGTCCAGAATGAATGGTTTATTTTTGAACGTTATTAAATAACAAAAAGTGACATATTAGACATGAATGATATGTTTCAACATGGACCAGAAGACTTTTGTGTTAGAAAATGGACAATTTATGTACTTTCCATTGTGAAATCTTGTTTATTATGTTTGTTTTGTCCATAAAGGACCATGGTCCGTAGAAGTGACCAGATATAATTTGTTGCATCTTGTTGGTCTTACTTATTGCTATCTACTTACTATAACCACCCACTGACATCCATGACTGATTTATTCTCTTAACTGCTCCACCATCTTTGGGTTTTAGTTCACAGTTTTGATAGCTCAAATACAAACCATTAATTGGTTTCTTCATCATAAGATGAAGAGTTTTTCCCGATCACATGGCTTATTCTATGATTGAAAGTATTGACCCACATTTGATGACAGCGGTTAAGTATGATAGTCAGTGGCAAGTTAAAAAAGACTACCAAGGCCTGCCATTGATTAAATGAAGCAGCCATTGGATAATAGATGGATTGTCAAGTATTGGTGGCAAAGTAGGGCTAGACTTATGTGTCCCCAGTTGTCAAAGGGGCTAACGCGCCTATGAAGTTCTGCCACATCTTAAGCAGGGTAGAAGGGAGGCTACTCTTGTTTAGAATGGTCGCCCAAGCAATGTAGAGTTATGCATCCTGCTTAAAAATGGTCGCTATTATGAATAAGAGTAATGTCCCTTTATTACAAAATGGATGCAATTTTAGACATGATTTATGTCCTTTGATGTCAAAATGGCTGCCATTTTCGCGGAATATCAACCATTTTAAAATCGGGGGAAGTAACCCATGCTGTAAATTTCCGCCATTTTGAAAGAAGGGAGGCTACTCTTGTTTCGAATGGTCGCATAAAAGGTTCAGTTATGCCCCCTGCTTAAAATGGCCGCTATAATAAATGAGAGTAATGTCCCTTTATTACAAAATGGATGCAAATTTAGGCATGATTAATGTCCCCTGATGTCAAAATGGCTGCCATTTTCGCGGAATATCAACCATTTTGAAATCAGGGGATGTAATCCGTGCTGTTAATTTCCACCATTTTGAAAGAAGGGAGGCTACTCTTGTTTCGAATGGTCGCCAAGCAAGGTAGAGTTATGCATCCTGCTTAAAAATGGTCGCTATTATTAATGAGAGTAATGTCCCTTTATTACAAAATGTATGCAATTTTAGACATGATTTATGTCCCCCGATGTCAAAATGGCTGCCATTTTCGCGGAATATCAATCATTTTGAAATCGGGGGAAGTAACCCATGCTGTAAATTTCCGCCATTTTGAAAGAAGAGAGGCTACTCATGTTTCGAATGGTCGCCTAAAAGGTTCAGTTATGCCCCCTGCTTAAAATGGCCGCTATAATGAATGAGAGTAATGTCCCTTTATTACAAAATGGATGCAAATTTAGACATGATTTATGTCCCCTGATGTCAAAATGGCTGCCATTTTCGCGGAATATCAACCATTTTGAAATCAGGGGATGTAATCCGTGCTGTTTATTTCCACCATTTTGAAAGAAGGGAGGCTACTCTTGTTCGAATGGTCGACAAGCAAGGTAGAGTTATGCATCCTGCTTAAATATGGCAGCTATTATGAATGAGAGTAATGTGCCTTTATTACAAAATGGATGCAATTTTAGACATGATTTATGTCCCCTGATGTCAAAATGGCTGCCATTTTCGCGGAATATCAATCATTTTGAAATCAGGGGAAGTAACCCATGCTGTAAATTTCCGCCATTTTGAAAGAAGGGAGGCAACTCTTGTTTCGAATGGTCGCCTAAAAGGTACAGTTATGCCCCCTGCTTAAAATGGCCGCTATAATGAATGAGAGTAATGTCCCTTTTTTACAAAATGGATGCAAATTTAGACATGATTTATGTCCCCTGATGTCCGCGGAATATCAACCATTTTGAAATCAGGGGAAGTAATCCGTGATTTAAATTTCCACCATTTTGAAAGAAGGGAGGCTTCTCTTGTTTCGAATGGTACAGTTATGCCCCCTGCTTAAAATGGCCGCTATAATGAATAAGAGTAATGTCCCTTTATTACAAAATGGATGCAAATTTAGACATGATTTATGTCCCCTGATGTCAAAATGGCTGCCATTTTCGCGGAATATCAACCATTTTGAAATCAGGGGAAGTAATCCGTGATGTAAATTTCCACCATTTTGAAAGAAGGGAGGCTACACTTGTTTCGAATGGTACAGTTATGCCCCCTGCTTAAAATGGCCGCTATAATGAATAAGAGTAATGTCCCTTTATTACAAAATGGATGCAAATTTAGACATGATTTATATCCCCTGATGTCAAAATGGCTGCCATTTTCGCGGAATATCAACCATTTTGAAATCAGGGGAAGTAATCCATGCTGTTAATTTCCACCATTTTGAAAGAAGGGAGGCTTCTCTTGTTTCGAATGGTACAGTTATGCCCCCTGCTTAAAATGGCCGCTATAATGAATGAGAGTAATGTCCCTTTATTACAAAATGGATGCAATTTTAGACATGATTTATGTCCTATGATGTCAAAATGGCAGCCATTTTCGCGGAATATCAATCATTTTGAAATCGGGGGAAGTAACCCATGCTGTAAATTTCCGCCATTTTGAAATAAGGGAGGATACTCTTGTTTCGAATGGTCGCCTCAAAGGTACAGTTATGCCCCCTGCTTAAAATGGCCGCTATAATGAATAAGAGTAATGTCCCTTTATTACAAAATGGATGCAATTTTAGACATGATTTATGTCCCCTGATGTCAAAATGGCTGCCATTTTCGCGGAATATCAACCATTTTGAAATCAGGGGCTCTAATCCGTGCTGTTAATTTCCACCATTTTGAAAGAAGGGAGGCTACTCTTGTTTCGAATGGTCGCCCAGCAAGGTAGAGTTATGCATCCTGCTTAAAAATGGTCGCTATTTAAATGAGAGTAATGTCCCTTTTATACAAAATGGATGCAATTTTAGACATGATTTATGTCCCCTGATGTCAAAATGGCTGCCATTTTGCGGAATATCAATCATTTTGAAATCAGGGGAAGTAACCCATGCTGTAAATTTCCGCCATTTTGAAATAAGGGAGGATACTTTTGTTTCGAATGGTCGCCTCAAAGGTACAGTTATGCCCCCTGCTTAAAATGGCCGCTATAATGAATAAGAGTAATGTCCCTTTATTACAAAATGGATGCAAATTTAGACATGATTTATGTCCCCTGATGTCAAAATGGCTGCCATTTTCGCGGAATATCAACCATTTTGAAATCAGGGGAAGTAATCCATGCTGTTAATTTCCACCATTTTGAAAGAAGGGAGGCTACTCTTGTTTTGAATGGTCGCCAAGCAAGGTAGAGTTATGCATCCTGCTTAAAAATGGTCGCTATTATGAATGAGAGTAATGTCCCTTTATTACAAAATGGATGCAATTTTAGACATGATTTATGTCCCTTGATGTCAAAATGGCTGCCATTTTCGCGGAATATCAAACATTTTGACATCAGGGGAAGTAATCCGTTCTGTTAATTTCCACCATTTTGAAAGAAGGGAGGCTACTCTTGTTTCGAATGGTCGACAAGCAAGGTAGAGTTATGCATCCTGCTTAAAAATGGCAGCTATTATGAATGAGAGTAATGTCCCTTTATTACAAAATGGATGCAATTTTAGACATGATTTATGTCCCCTGATGTCAAAATGGCTGCCATTTTCGTGGAATATCAATCATTTTGAAATCAGGGGAAGTAACCCATGCTGTAAATTTCCGCCATTTTGAAATAAGGGAGGATACTCTTGTTTCGAATGGTCGCCTCAAAGGTACAGTTATGCCCCCTGCTTAAAATGGCCGCTATAATGAATAAGAGTAATGTCCCTTTTATACAAAATGGATGCAATTTTAGACATGATTTATGTCCCCTGATGTCAAAATGGCTGCCATTTTCGCGGAATATCAATCATTTTGAAATCAGGGGAAGTAACCCATGCTGTAAATTTCCGCCATTTTGAAAGAAGGGAGGCTACTCTTGTTTCGAATGGTCGCCTAAAAGGTACAGTTATGCCCCCTGCTTAAAATGGCCGCTATAATGAATGAGAGTAATGTCCCTTTTTTACAAAATGGATGCAAATTTAGACACGATTTATGTCCCCTGATGTCCACGGAATATCAACCATTTTGAAATCAGGGGAAGTAATCCGTGATTTAAATTTCCACCATTTTGAAAGAAGGGAGGCTTCTCTTGTTTCGAATGGTACAGTTATGCCCCCTGCTTAAAATGGCCGCTATAATGAATAAGAGTAATGTCCCTTTATTACAAAATGGATGCAAATTTAGACATGATTTATGTCCCCTGATGTCAAAATGGCTGCCATTTTCGCGGAATATCAACCATTTTGAAATCAGGGGAAGTAATCCGTGATGTAAATTTCCACCATTTTGAAAGAAGGGAGGCTACACTTGTTTCGAATGGTACAGTTATGCCCCCTGCTTAAAATGGCCGCTATAATGAATAAGAGTAATGTCCCTTTATTACAAAATGGATGCAAATTTAGACATGATTTATGTCCCCTGATGTCAAAATGGCTGCCATTTTCGCGGAATATCAACCATTTTGAAATCAGGGGAAGTAATCCATGCTGTTAATTTCCACCATTTTGAAAGAAGGGAGGCTACTCTTGTTTTGAATGGTACAGTTATGCCCCCTGCTTAAAATGGCCGCTATAATGAATGAGAGTAATGTCCCTTTATTACAAAATGGATGCAATTTTAGACATGATTTATGTCCTATGATGTCAAAATGGCTGCCATTTTCGCGGAATATCAATCATTTTGAAATCAGGGGAAGTAACCCATGCTGTAAATTTCCGCCATTTTGAAAGAAGGGAGGATACTCTTGTTTCGAATGGTCGCCTCAAAGGTACAGTTATGCCCCCTGCTTAAAATGGCCGCTATAATGAATAAGAGTAATGTCCCTTTATTACAAAATGGATGCAATTTTAGACATGATTTATGTCCCCTGATGTCAAAATGGCTGCCATTTTCGCGGAATATCTACCATTTTGAAATCAGGGGCTCTAATCCGTGCCGTTAATTTCCACCATTTTGAAAGAAGGGAGGCTACTCTTGTTTCGAATGGTCGCCCAGCAAGGTAGAGTTATGCATCCTGCTTAAAAATGGTCGCTATTTAAATGAGAGTAATGTCCCTTTTATACAAAATGGATGCAATTTTAGACATGATTTATGTCCCCTGATGTCAAAATGGCTGCCATTTTCGCGGAATATCAATCATTTTGAAATCAGGGGAAGTAACCCATGCTGTAAATTTCCGCCATTTTGAAATAAGGGAGGATACTTTTGTTTCAAATGGTCGCCTCAAAGGTACAGTTATGCCCCCTGCTTAAAATGGCCGATATAATGAATAAGAGTAATGTCCCTTTATTACAAAATGGATGCAAATTTAGACATGATTTATGTCCCCTGATGTCAAAATGGCTGCCATTTTCGCGGAATATCAACCATTTTGAAATCAGGGGAAGTAATCCATGCTGTTAATTTCCACCATTTTGAAAGAAGGGAGGCTACTCTTGTTTTGAATGGTCGCCAAGCAAGGTAGAGTTATGCATCCTGCTTAAAAATGGTCGCTATTATGAATGAGAGTAATGTCCCTTTATTACAAAATGGATGCAATTTTAGACATGATTTATGTCCCTTGATGTCAAAACGGCTGCCATTTTCGCGGAATATCAAACATTTTGACATCAGGGGAAGTAATCCGTTCTGTTAATTTCCACCATTTTGAAAGAAGGGAGGCTACTCTTGTTTCGAATGGTCGACAAGCAAGGTAGAGTTATGCATCCTGCTTAAAAATGGCCGCTATTATGAATGAGAGTAATGTGCCTTTATTACAAAATGGATGCAATTTTAGACATGATTTATGTCCTATGATGTCAAAATGGCTGCCATTTTCGCGGAATATCAATCATTTTGAAATCAGGGGAAGTAACCCATGCTGTAAATTTCCGCCATTTTGAAATAAGGGAGGATACTCTTGTTTCGAATGGTCGCCTCAAAGGTACAGTTATGCCCCCTGCTTAAATGGCCGCTATAATGAATAAGAGTAATGTCCCTTTATTACAAAATGGATGCAAATTTAGACAGGATTTATGTCCCCTGATGTCAAAATGGCTGCCATTTTCGCGGAATATCAACCATTTTGAAACCAGGGGATGCAATCCGTGCTGTTAATTTCCACCCGGGCAAGTATGCGGGGAAACGCGACGTCTACTGTGTGTGCTACCAACGTACTATCACTCGGCTGTCCACCTATTATACTTAAAATTTTTGTCGGTTGTGAACCCACGGGGTACTTTGGATGTGGGGATACTGAACCCACGGGCTATCGCTTCGGCTGCTTTCCCCAGTTGCCGTACATTCAGCCCGGGCAAGTATGCGGGGAAACGCGACGTCTACTGTGTGTGCTACCAACGTACTATCACTCGGCTGAATGTACGGCGAGCTTGGGGAAAACAGCCGAAGTGATATCCCGTGGGTTCACACTCGACAATTTTTTTAAATTTAATAGGTGGACAGCCGTATGATAGTACGTTGGTAGCATACACACTAGACGTCCCGGTTCGTATCATACTTGGCCGGGCTGAATGTAAGGCGAGCTTGGGGAAAGCAGCCGAAGTGATTTCCCGTGGGTTCAGTATCCCCACATCCAAAGTACCCCGTGGGTTCATAATGGACAAATTTGTTTAATATGATAGGTGGACAGCCGAATGATAGCTCGTTGGTAGCATACACACTAGACATCCAGTTTCGTATGATACGAGAACTGCGGAGTCTGTCTCCCGTAGTACGGCGCCCGAAATCCGGCCTGTTTCACATCTCTCACACCTTCCGACCAAGGCCAGAAATTTCAGTCTCCACAAAGTCTGCCAAGTAACTTAGCGAATCAGGTCGGTAACTTGGCTAGGGCGGGGGTGTGAAATGTATCATAAGCCAATCGGGTCAGCTACGAGGCTATTTAATATAATGCATCATCATACGTCGGTCACAAGTTAACACTGTACCTATTAGTAAAAGATGACTTATTTCTTAGGATCCAGCCATTTCCGCAGATTCATGCCGTTCCTGCCGAAGACCTCCGACAGTCGTTTCTTCGTGAGGGGTGGAGCCTGCCTGGTGGGCATTCAAGAACGGGAAGAGTTCAAACGCATGATGAATGCCTGCAGTCAGCGCCGCCCAGATAACATTATCGTCCATTTGGGCGATAATGACATTTCGAAGGTATTGGCAACAATGCATGCCGGGGGACCGTGCTGGGATCAGATGCCGAACGCGGTGGCAAAAATTCTCATAGCAGAAATGAGGCGACTGGTACTAGATATAAGAAACGTCGTTGGGTCGGAGCCTAACATCTACATAGTCGATTTGTTGATGCGCCAGAAACGCGGCGAGTGGGAGCATGTTAGGAACTTGTTCAACGGCATGTTGGCCGCAGTCGGCGACGACGGAGTCCGAGTAGTTAGATTTTGCTGTGTGGTACGGCGTACGCACCTCAGGCAAAACGGCGTGCATATAACAGATGCAGCCTACCTGAAGCTAGCGCGGTACCTAGTACAGGAGGTCCCCAACATACCACGGCCCTTCTCAGGGCCACCAACGTCTTTCGAGAGTGAACTTCTCTTTGAATGTCAAATTTTCAGTCCCCAGCGACACATTCCACACATTCTCCGGTACATGCACGTTTGCTCAAAAAATTTCAAAGTCGCCACGGCAGATCAAATGCTACCCTGTACAGAAGCCTACCATGTACCCTACCTTTTCCCCGCATACCGACCCATGTGGTAAGTCGGGTGTCCCCAGGACGAGTGCCCCAAGTCGCCTTACGTGGGGTAGCGGTAGCATGGCTTAGTTCTGGTATATTAACATTTGTTATATGTTTCCCAGCGAACATAACGTAAGACCACTGGCTGCACTTACGCAGTCCCCAAAGCTCCGTACTAGCACGGGTAGGAGGCCGTGCGATGCCGGGGAAAGTGACTGAGACCGTCTCCCGTGCTTCGACTGGCTTAGCTAAAATTTAGTGTTTCGCATATCAACTCGTGATTATCCACGCATCCACCCCATATGCATGTGTACGTCTTATAAATACAATTTGAATGGTGAAAAATGCTTTCAAACCCGAGACAAACTATATATGTACGCGGGCAATGGCGACTGATCGCGATCATCAGCGGTACAAACAAAGCCTGACTCGCTGAAATTTTCAAAGTCGCCACGGCAGATCAAATGATACCCTGTTCAGAAGCCTATCATGTACCATATCGTTTCCCCGCATACCAACCCATGTGGTAAGTCGGGTGTCCCCAGGACGAGTGCCCCAAGTCGCCCTGCGTGGGTTTGCGGCTAGCATGGCTAAGTTTTTTCGCATATAAACTCGTGACTAGTAGCCTGATAAAACATCTATCGCTTAAGATGTTCAGTGAAAACGCATTAAAATACTAACTGCTAACGGACACTTTGTACCGTTCCTCGTATACGGCATTTGACCGTATAAGGCCGAAAATGATTTTTTTTTAAAAATTCAAAGTTGAAATTAAATTTCAAAGTCGCTTAAAATACACGCATCCGCCCCACATGCATTTCTACGTCTTATAAATACCATTTGAATGATGAAAAATGCTTTCAAACAAATTGTATAGACGTATATGCAATCTCCTGCATCTACCAGCAGAGAAAGCAATTTTATTTAATTTTTCAAAGTTTAAATTAAATTTCAAAGTCGCTTAAAGTACACGCATCCACCCCACATGCATGTGTACATCCTAAAAATCCAATTTAAATGATGAAAAACGCATTAAAACTAATTTTATAGACGAATATGCAATCTCCTGCATCTACAAGCCGAGAATGCAATATCTCGTAGCGGGCAATGCAACTACTCGCCATCCACATGGCGAGTACTCGCCATGTTGGAATCGAGAAACGATCTGTAGGAAGTTTGGTGGTATCCCATAATTTACAGCAAAATATATAAAAAACAATTATCTTTCTTCAGTTCTCATGCCTATTGTGTGAATACTTGCACTAAGTCTAATATAATTTTAACTCCGCAATTTTGGCCTTTGTTTCATGCTTTTGTGAGATATATTTTGTAGTGAACGGTGGATAAGATTCATAATGTAAGAATCTACAACCCTCGAGTTTTAATACCTATGCTTACACGATACTTTCTTAGTTAGCATGTGGTAACGCTTTCATGAATGCAGATATGGCAACACAAATTTTATCACCGACACTATCATTATCTGAGCTCATGTCAGTAATTTCATCAATTCTACTCCTTGATTCCTAGGTCCAGCATCCCGACTATCTTATGCCAGCAGGAATGAATGATTTAGCAGGGTATATAATTCATTACCAACTGATTTGATGTCAGTCTAAGCCTTTACTTTATATTGCACCATTTTGACATATCAATCAACAGAATATGTCAATGACAGTACAGTTACCTCTTTTGAAGACCACCTCAATAAGACCACCTCAATATTAAGAACACGATTTTCAAGTCCATTTTCACTGTTTTGCTCTTGATTCAACCTCAATATTAAGACCAACTTAATAAGTACCAGTTTTAAAGGTCCCAAGGGTAGTCTTATTATTGAGGTTTTACTGTAAATTTACTGTCATATTCCGTTCTGCTTCACTTCATGTTTTCAACATGTTCCTGTGGGTCATGATAAATCTACTGACTAATTATCATGCAACCTGCTCTGTCTCAATTTTGCATTCTGTCTGGCGTCTTCATTTCTATAAAAAAACACAGATGGTGTTGAATGTCTGACCACAGAGAACTAAAAATATCCTGAAAAATGATGGTCAGTGCAATTAGAAGGTTAAGATTTGTTGTGCACAAACAAAAATGCCGAGATGTTACCATTGCTGGTCACTCCACATCCAAAATGGATTTAGGAAAATTCACAGAAATTCAGTGAAAATGTTAACCAATCTATGTCAAGATTACAAACATTGTTCGGATGAAGAGAAATTGCCTTACTGGTTAACATAAGATTTGATTGATTTACACAATATGCAAATAGCAAAACCATGTTAGCACGGCTGTGCCAAATAAATCCCTCTACTAACATTTTATGAAATGTAGCAAGTAATTTACATATCATTGTAGAAGTAACAGCTTTATTGAGGTAGTCTTGACTTACTCTACAGCTTCTTATTCAGTTTGAAATATCTCAACAAACACATAAATCATTACAATTTTTATTTCTAATAAATCCACAAAAATGGAATTTCACACTCATCCCTTAAGAGAGATTTTGAACAGAGATAAAAAAAGTACAATGTACGTAAATTATACAATACAAGTAAGTGGATACATCATTTTGTAACAGTTTCATCTATATCACCTTCATCCCAGGCGATACAGAGTATCAGGGGTGTCAAGATACAACTGAATGTACTGCAATATAAATTGCTTCATTAACCAAAGCTATTTTCATATATCTTGTGATTTGAACATTTTTATTAGCTTCCAAACTCCTCTAATGTATTGCATGCAAATGATGCAATAAACACAAATAAATTATAACCTCATATGTAGTAATATAATAAAGAGGATGACATGACTAAATATATATAATATCGGCTTACGCCTCGGTTGACATTAACTTTCTCAGGTAAACATTATATGCTACCCACCCTCCATGGGATCTGATATTTGTTTTATTATACCGAACAAATATTTTGATATCAAAATATAAAACTTTAAAGTCAATGTGAAACAGAAACAAACAATTTATACTATGTTAAATATTATAATCTTAGAAAACATCAGAAGGATGACAGAAAATTGTTATAAGTTGCCTTTTATGAAATTTAACATTTTGTGTCTTCATGTATTTATCTGAATCATTTCAATAACATAAACATTGAAAAAAATGAAATACAAGGTTAGCTCGATTGTTACCAATTTTAATAGGCGCTTAAGGACTCGAACTATGGGAATTTCCAATTGTCTATTTTTAAACATGCACGAGGTTAAAAGACCTGGGCGAGGGTAAAATTATTATATCACCTGGTAAAAAAGGTATGTCACAGGATTAAAAACTTTATGTCACAGGATAAAACAGAAAAAAAGCTATGTCACAGGGTGAAAACGTTATGCCACAGGGTAAAAACATTATGGATTTGCTTATAGCGTGTATGTGCAAATTTTGCATGGACAAATCAAGTGAGGTATCATAATTTCATTTGTTTATTTAGAGTTTGTAGCCAGTTACTATTGAACAGAAACCAAAAAAAATGTATTTTAAAAAACTTGTATGTTAATTTCATCTGTGGTACAACACAGTTTAGCTGCATAGCGCACGCAATATACCAGTGTATCGTGACACCCCTACTCGCAACATATGTATAAATAGAGAAGATAGTTCTAACATGGTGTTTCAGTCCCAGGTACTAAGTCATGAAAATGAGTTTCACTACCAGCTCTCAGAAGGCAGCCTTGTCATTGGTCAATATTATGACGATGTTCAGAAACAACCAATAGCAAACTCCTGTTTTGAGATTCATCTCCTTACTCAAGTCTGACTACTTCAGACCCATTTCCTTCAAAGACTAGTTAACATAAAACCACTTCTCTAAACAGTACAAACAAATAACAGTTGAACATTCAACTCTGTAACTCCTATAGTAGATAATCCAAACTAAAATCAGTACAATAAAAACAGTCAACTCATGTTTGTAAGTATGCCAAGATTATCAAGCATTTTTTTCTGAAAACAAATATTGGCTTCTCAAATGTTTTGCTAGTAAGGCCATTTTTATTCTTCAAAGAAATAAAGATGTCCACAAAGAATCAAAACAGGTGTCTGGTGAACATGATAATCCAGCTATTAATTTATACAGTTTTGTCAATAACAACCGACTGCCAGCCGAAATGGCTGGTTCAAATGACATTTGGGCCAGTTCAAGTTTCTTTAGCTGGCCGGTTACTTTTCTGTTTGGGCCGGTTCAATCAAAACTTATTGACATCACTGTTATAACAGCTTTATGTCATTAGGAACAAAGTGACTAACAGAACATAAAACGCAAAAAATTAAAATGGTAGGAATATTTGTTATTTCAAAACATCTAATACTAGTAGGTATGACACTATACAAAATCAACAAATGTTTTATGGATAGATTTTAGTCTCATTTGACATTCTGGCAAGAACAAAACATACTTATGTGTTTAATGTAACTTATAACAGACAATTTATATATATTCACTACATGTATTACATCAAACAGATCTTCAGAAACTGATAATCAACATCTGTGACAAAATATATAAACTATTTCTTATATCCTTAAACACAATCTGTTAAAACAAACCAGGCCCGTCATAAAAGATCTGAACTGAGTTCCATCTCAATTTAAGAATTTCCAGACACAGATTCCACATAGAATCTCAATTGAGAACTTTCTCAAACTCAATATTTCAAGGACTTATATCTGAGTTATAGAACACACACATACTATCCCTGGTATGTATGTAATGACTAAGATAAATAAAATGGATATCTGACTTGAGAAAAATATCCGTACGAGGACTTTTGTGAAACATATATCTTGTGTTATTGAATGCATAGTAGATCAGGTATTTAAACTAGAGTTAGTGATAATCAATATAAATGACAATTTCGTTGTTGCATGATTCTCATAATATCAAATAATACATCATATTAAAAACATCAGACTTGAGTTAAATCTCGATTTAACAAGTTTTGTGAAACTGGGAGCTAATCAAGTTGCACAACTCTGAATAATCATGAAGGACGGAGGAAGGTGACCATAAGATGGAGATTCACACCCCTGGTAATAACATTACATGATAAAAACATTATAGCAAGACAAATTTATAGCAACATCAAAACAGAAATCTCCTCAACAATTTACATTCATTAAAATATCCTCATAGCTCGAGCAACTTATCAGCAAGATATAGTCCATTAACTTTACAGTCAGATATAGTCCATTTAACTTTACAGTCTGATATAGTCCATTTAACTTTACAGTGAGATATAGTCCATTTAACTTTACAGTCTGATATAGTCCATTTAACTTTACAGTGAGATATAGTCCATTTAACTTTACAGTCAGATATAGTCCATTTAACTTTACAGTCTGATATAGTCCATTTAACTTTACAGTCTGATATAGTCCATTTAACTTTACAGTCAGATATAGTCCATTAACTTTACAGTCAGATATAGTCCATTTAACTTTACAGTCAGATATAGTCCATTTAACTTTACAGTCAGATATAGTCCATTTAACTTTACAGTCTGATCTAGTCCATTTAACTTTACAGTCAGATATAGTCCATTTAACTTTACAGTCTGATATAGTCCATTTAACTTTACAGTCAGATATAGTCCATTTAACTTTACAGTCAGATATAGTCCATTTAACTTTACAGTCAGATATAGTCCATTTAACTTTACAGTCTGATCTAGTCGATTTAACTTTACAGACTTTTAATAAATATGAATAAAATTGATTTTCATGACAAAGGCAAAAAAAAAAATTTCAACATTTTCCAGTAGTTGGCAACTTATGTCTATATATCTATCATGTATTTCACTGGAGAGCACTTTGTCGCATTTACTTTACAAAAACAAGATTGCACTGACATGAAAAAACATCCAAACTGATGACCTCATTAATATAGACAGCAGCAGCATGAAAGTAATTAGGCTTGTGAATTAAAGAGCCAAAAAAGTAGCCCCATCAACAAATTCATTATTTCTAAAATTATCAAGAGATGTATCAAAATTTTATCATTTTCTAGTTTATTCAATATATCTTTCAATTCGCTAATATCAAGCATAACTGTAAAACATACATAAAGAAAAACCATTCCTCTCAAAATGTCATCGATAAATATATCAAATGACGTCATCACATGAACAAGTCATTCAGTATTCACATGTTCTGTGAATCCATATCATCTATCTAACTCGAATCGCTATCAAGTGTGCGGCATCTAGTTCATTTTATAAGACTAAGCTACTCGAATAAAGATAAATATTGATGTTCAATGTTCTTCTGTACACTGATTATATGTTGATATAATCTGAAACACGAATCATTTGTGATGAAATTAACTTGCTGAACTGGATAATGTAAGTTAGGAGAATTTTACAGGACATGCTTAGTAGATTTGTCATAACTTGCATGTTAACCTTTAATGTTTATTTTTGTTTTTGCTGCAGAGAGTTCATTGAGCATTCCATTTAATGCATCAATAGATGGCAATGTTTTGTTAAATGTAAACAAGTCGTGTAGAGATTTCATTTTGGGTTTTCTGCTCATTTGCACACTGTGCCATATGATTCTTATAGCATAGTAGAAACATGAACGCTTATAATAAATATGAATATGGCAGCACAACTAGCTACCAACTAAATGACTGCTTAGCAAAGAGCTCCAGTGTGAGAAGTTCTAGTCACTGGTTCTATGTCTGCTAATCAGTTTCTGCAACATTTATATGTTGCCTGCTTATAACAATAGGCATGCAATAGAAATTGCAGAGAGCAGCCTTAACCGTCCGACTGTATGGCGTCATGTCTCGAGTAATGGGGTTAAACATCACAGTTGAATACTGATTACTTTGACAACCAACAATAAGAATCTGACCTTCATGAGGTACAACCCCATAATGATCAAAATGTGGCATATTTCCTATAATGGTCGCTGATGAGCCTTCTTTGAATTCAACGATATCACCATGACGATAGAATATGTACACAGCATCATCCAACACAGTGACACGACTGGCTGTGGAAGCCATCAAAGGCATATCTTCCATGACAAAGCACATTCTTTTCTTCACATCAAAGCATTGGACTTTTGTAGATAAAGTGCGGTCCTGCAATTTACCACCAAAAACATAAATCCTGTTTCCTATAGTAGCTGTAGGCATGAAGGACACAGGAATATTTAGCCCTCCAACTAACTTCCACTCATTTCTTTTAGTATCATAGCATTCAATACTAGACAATGTCTGTGGTAGCCTGGTGCTTCCACCAATAGCATAGATATTCCCTCCAACTTCAATCATTGAATGTCCCCAACGACCTTCAAGCAAAGGACTACAGTGCTGCCACCTATTGTCACTGGACACAAATTGCAGAACAAGATTCTGACCATGGTAACCACCTGATATGTAAACATCATCCTTATATTTACAGACAGCAAAACACGCACCAGGTTCCGTCGGCAGGGCTGCCAGAGTGTATTCGGCATCACGACGGAAACTAAAACATTTAATCTCAGTGGTTTGTGGATTAGGATGACGACTTCTGGTTCCAACAACACACATCATCTCTTCTTGTCGATAATGCATGTGTCTAGACATCTCTGATAGATGCTTTGAATCCGTTGCTTCGGAATCTTTAGACGTCAAATAGTCATACACATCTTTCAATAATGCTTGACATCCCTCGTTGCTTTGAACCATTTCATTTTTACTCAGTTCTTTCACATACTTGACACTGATCAGAGGAAATCGTATATTACGGAACAATTTACCAAGTGTTTTTCCTCTGTTTGCTGGGTCTACCTCCACCCATTTCAATACAGCATTGCACACAGCTTCTTCAGAGCTAGTATTTAAATCGTTATCATTGATCACCTCTAAAAGGTCATCAGCTGACAACTGACCATACTCTTCTGTGTTAAGAATGGCTGGAAAGAACTCTAATATGTAAGTCCAGGTTTTTTTCTTCAGAGAAGAACAACTCAGATTGGATGCCAGACGCCATATACCAAGACAGTTTTCAGGTCCTGCAAATATACAAAATGTCTTAAGTCCCTAGGCTGAAAAAAGCAAGCAGCATTGACATTATAACCTAAATAATTTCAGCACCTTTTTATCAAGCTGAGAAATCAAAGCATGCAAGTTGAAATAGACTTACTTCCATCAACGGATGGAGTGAGAGTTTTGAGCCCTAAAGAGTTCTGTTCATTTTTATTAACACCGTCTGATCTCTATGGCTGCATACTTCTGCCACCTATTAACTACATAATTAATATGGATGGGAATATTCGATTGTTTTGCTAACCAATTAACCAAAAATTCTATCCAAAGATTAACCAGTTAATCGAACGGGAACACAAACATTTATCGCTAAATAAAATTTAATACACAAATGATACATAAACATGTACCTAGATACGTGTATATATGACAGTAGGACCACAATGGAAATAAGAGTGTACTCGTTTTTGTGCTATCCTAGGTGTTGGTGTGTATGGCATGGATATTATGCACATGTCATAATTATTATTTTAATATCATTGCATGTCTTAATCATCCATGCACCATGTACTCAACTACCGAAATAAATGTATGAATATATACAGCTGTTCCTCACAAGTAATCAAGCGTGCATTTCAATGAGTAGTTTATGTAAATGTGGCAATTTAACGCGGAAGATATCAAAATCAACCTAAACATCAAAGAATTTGTAATAATTGTAACTTTAATATGATAGAAAGTGAATATCACTTCTTACTTATCTGTCCAAAATACAGAAATCTTAGAATTCATGACTTAAAACGTTATTATTACACCTGGCCAAACATACAGAAATTTACAAATCTTACGTGCGGAAATCGAAAAACTACATGACTTTGTAATCTTGCGAAATTTATTTACCATGCCAATTTATGTAGTAATCAAACATATGTATGAAAATGATGTAAAATTTGTGATGCTCTTTGAAAATCCATGTATTTCGTCTACATGTTGTATAGTATAGATTTTTGTTTGCTATAAACATGGACATATAAACTATTGATTCGAATCAGGCTGATATCTGTCACATGATAAGAATTAATAAAAAAAAACATAATCCTTAGCGCGCAATTACCCACAATCCTAAGCATTGTAATATGTTTTATGCAATAAAATGATATTGTATTGTATATGTAAATTTATTTTTTATTCAGTCTTTATACAGATGCATTTTTAATTATGATGATGATTATTATGTGATTATCTAGATAAGTATTATTATTAACTGTCACCCCAGATAGTGCCCACAACTGCTACCGCTTACCCCCTGAACAGATCCAACAATCTATTTAAGACAACTGTTAAGTGGTTAACGTGTTAAGTATTTAGTTTGTTTTGGCAGAATAATCATCAGAACAATATCACTTTAAACTTGCATCAAATTTAGGAAATTGCAGGACGCTAATCAAACAAATGGCTGTATTACCTATTTGCTTCTTGAGGTAAGATTCACACTGTTCTTGTAGACAGCTGATCTGCAACATTACAGCAGCTTCAAGAAGTCTCTCAACATTTTCCTGTGTGATAACATTGGCACCTGAGTACACAAACTGTAACACAGCTTCAAATACTTCCGGTTCTATATTTTGTAAGTCAACAGAACCAGCTACAGTCTCTTTCATACCAGATCGGAACATTGCACTGAAGTACGCAGATAATGATGATAGTACCAATCGATGACAGTGGTAGGACTTCGGTCCAATTTTTATGACAATGTCTGAGAATGACTGCTCTTGCCATATCTCTTCTATTCCCTGTGAAAGAGTCTGATGATATTTCAACAGGAAATTATTTTCCACTGCCATTTCAGTGTCACCCTCAACACACACTGAAAGAAAAATAAAAGTAAATGTATGCATTTTGTTTAAACGTATTCCATTATTTTACAAGTAGTCACAAAGTGAAATTTTCATCCATAAGCTGGCAGGAAGTAGTACTCTCAACTTGTGCGAGCCATAGATATGGGGGCAATGGGCAATCCTTCAAAAATTGTTTGTTTGGCATAACCCTACCTAGCAAAATTTAGGAAGGTAGGTCGGTAGGTAAATAATTTTCATTTATCATTTTCTATGGTCATACTAGTGTTAACTATTAATATGCTGCTAAAACAGTTCCCACTCTTACCCTGAAACATTTTTTGAGTAGGGGTCACTTTCATGGGTAGGTAGGGTATGGCTGTGAGTGCAAGAAAAAGGCCCATTGGGCACAGAAGTCACGATTCGATTTTTTTTATCCAAGAACAATTTATTTATAATCCTCTATGAAAAACTTTTTGAAATGAAGCTTCATAGCGTATCTTTCTACATTGTAGTATGGCATCTGGAAAATACGCTGTACCATATATATAGCTTGTTAGATTTACGAACCATAAACATACCCATACTCAGTTACAGCTGTTTGTAATCATTTTAATGATTCATAGAAAGATTTGCTGGAAATTGATATATGCACCATATTCAGTGAAACTTTCAAAATATAAATAAAAAAATGAATTTATATCTTATACATTTTTTGCACATCATGATTTTTATTTTTTGCATGATTAGCTGTATGTTCTACATTTATTTAAGAATTAACCGTTGGACAAAATCTAAATTTAGTTATATCCAATGCTTTTATACAGAATCTGGGAAACTGCAATTATGTTGTTCTACACATCCTATGAGAAATATTTCACTTGACTTGGTTGTAGTGGTGTGGGGTTTAGACGGACACCACTTTGGTCAGGCGGTAGAGCGCCGTACTAGTGTTTAGGGGTTGTTGGTTCGAGCCCCACATAGGGCACACTTTCTCCTTGATTAACTTCAATGATGGCAGCGGTGTTTGGCGTCCCACAGTGGTTATAGCCTCAAATGCCGGAAGGGGAGGAGTGTAGTGGTATGGGGTTAGACGGCCACCTGGTTAGCTCAGACGGTAAAGAGCCATACTCGTGTTTAGGGGGTCGACGATTCGAACCCCACATCAGGAGCACTCCCCCCCCCATTGATTTACTTCAGGGTCTAGACTCATCTGCAACAGGAACCCTAGTCAAATCTTAAGTTACAGTGTACAGTCTGAATCAGACAATGTCAAGCATGCGGAAATCATGTATCATAATACAATCGAGTAAAATCGAGGTGAATCGATACTAGCTGATCATAGCATCTACTTACCAGTACCAAAGCAGATCGCGTCACATCAATTTGGCAATATTGTGAATGTTTTTCTGGAGTCAGTACCCGTACCGAATTACCATTTCAACGAATATGATGCAATCGATAATCACAAAGACGTAAGGAGAACGGTCGCTTTTAAAGAAAATGAATCATTGTAAATATTAATTACGTAACAAGTCGGTTACAACAAGTTATTGATAATGATGTTCCTTTTTCGTGAGTAAGTAGAGAACATGTATTTCAGTTTTGCATCTGAATCTTTTTGTTCTTTACAGCGATCGTGGACTCTTTAAGTTGGAGGTGTTTATAATCCGTTAGTACCGTTTGATTATTTAACCCGGAAATGGAATGCCTACTTTCATTTTCGCTTGTTTGATAGATTGCGGTGCTTCTTATACTAGTATGTAAGTATTATTTAAAACTTACTTTCGTCCATCGTGATCAAATATTCCTCATCCATTGTAAAGTAGTTGTCTGATCGTCTGAAATGAGTAGAAATAACATTAAATTTATTTGTTTACATTACTTTCGTCAAGTGCATTAAGTTGGATTTTTTCAGATGAATTACTAACGATTCGCCACAATAACGATTCGCCACAGTCGAATAACGATTCGCCACAGTTGTATAACGATTCGCTACATTTTTTTTTAGGATTATAATGATAATATCACTGACATATAATGCTCAGTTTCTTAATTGGTCAAACTTCAAATAAATTTGAGTAATAGACATTGTTTGGACTGGTCTGTTCTTTAATGCTGAAAATATCATTTATTTTACGTATTTTTCCTACTATGCCAAATTGTTTCAATGTGTTTTGTTGTCAAAATACCACGAAACCAGAAGTAACGCGAAAATAGCGGCAAACACTTAATACTCACATATATGTGTATGTATAAGTGCAAATATGTTTCTCGCGATTGAGGGGATAATGAGGATTTTTTTGCCATCTATGTACATAACACCAAAATAGTCAACTAAGAGCATAAACACGTAATCAATATATTAATTGAATTATACTTCAATAAATATTGAACGAAAATTCAAGCACTTATATTCATAAATGGTCACTCACAAGTACACATTAAAACATATATTTCAACATCTTTTCATGACAATCTTGGGCGTAATCTTCCAACAATATCTGGGCCGTTTCGTCCAAAATCTTTTAACAGAATAAATACATGTATCTCGCTTAAAGCATTTTTTCTACTCGGGAAATAAAAGATAAACAAACACAAATGTACTCATAACAGGATAACAAAACATTTATCATTATTTGCGTTTATTATAACACCTAGATTTAATATCTTTTTCATAAAGTGGGTTGTTTCGTCCGACAATCTGGGCCATTTCGCTTGACATCCTGGGCCGTTTATTAAATAATAAATAAAAGTTTTATAAAGTTCAAGAAGAATGAGTAGTAAAATACAAAACGGTATTTGATTTGTTCTATTATATTCATCCAGATACAAAATTCTAAATCATAAAAAACATAAATTTATGAAGAAATGAAACAGAATTCTGATTTGCTAAATTTCGAACCCCGCCAAAAGAGAAAAGAGACCCTTAATTTATTTCTAAAGAGGTGGCACACTTCGTGACAAGGGTATAAATCTATCTTGTAAGGTCCGTGAACTGAGCACAAAGTGTTGGAGTCAAAAGCATGAGGTTGAAAATCTCACTGAACAAGATACACAATTACTAGCATAGTATGACTGTATGACAATGTTATCAGAAGATGTGTAATCAACCACACAATAGAAACAACCAATAATTACTGCATATTGTTTAATTGGTGATCTTGGACTAGAATTTATATTGAAATAAACCCATTACTGCCACACTGTCATGTTTTTCACTGATAAAGTTCCACAGCAGTCATGCACCATATCTTGTTCCGTGAGAACTGCTTTATGTGCGGCAGTTGTTGATTGGTTGCACCAGGTGACAAACTGTCTAATTTGCAGTATGTTAACAATGAAAAAATGTAAATAGAAATAAATGCGACAGCAGGAAATGTCTGTTTAACAGAAGTCACATTCTTCCATTAAAACACCCCGTACAACCAGCTGTATCGATGGTAGAGCTGTTGATTGATGGCGGTGCTATATGCATGGTGTGATATTTACGAAGGGTAAGTATTTGCTATTTGTGTTGCCTTTTTTTGTTTGATTTTAAGAGTAACCACATATAGGTATTGTTTAAGCAAAGAACAAGCAATTTCTACATACCGTTTGTGTGCGAGTGAGTGCCATATTTACCGAGAAAACTGGTCATATGTACGCCATGTTTGCGAAAAGTTCGACGTTTTCTTATTTGACATTGAATTCAAAACACAAGACTATTGTTACATTGTTTATTGACCTTTGAAGGCTTTCAGAGATTATCATAAAATCACTACTTAGGTGTTCAATAATACAATACTTAAACATTTATCTTGTATCTAAGTTGAAGATAAGCTACAATGTATATTAATGAATGAGTAATTATAGGACCTGTCTACTTTAAACTATATCACAGATAATAAAACTTTTGAATCACAGGAAGGTGTATTAAGCCTAGACAATACTTATCCTGAAGTCTTTTTGATCTGGTCTAAGAAAGTTCATGCAAAAATGATTTCTTTGAACATAAATCCTGTTTTGACCATACTTTGTGTTTAATCTGTTTGATTATCTCAACTATAGAAAACAAATTAATTACTGTTGACTTTGTCTAATTGTTATTTTGATTATGATTTCATTGTATTATTTTGATGTGGAAATTACATGAACTACAATAATGTGTTGGTAATTAAAAGTCTAGTTACTGTCCGTGTGGATGTGTAGCACAGTAATAGATGTGTATGTCTACATTCAAACCATAATATATGTCTAGAGCAGACAAATTTATTCAATGATGCGTAAGCCAATCAAATAAAAGTTTTCAACAGCCATACTGCATTTGTAAACTGGATGCTGATTTGTTCAAAATCTGCAAAGTATACAATGGACTGGAAAGTAGCAAAAGCCAGCTTAATTACAGATGCGCCGAAAATATAGCCTTACCATAGAAATTAATGTGCAATTGTGCACAACCCTTTTCAAATACCTAACTTATTTGGTATTTCTGTGAATAGACATGCCCAAGGTATACTATTACCTCTATGCAAATTTCTTAATGCAATAAACATACATCTTTTTGTGTCATTAATAACACGTAACCATGTTTTACCAAACCATTATGCCACCATCTATGGAAAAGTATGGCATTTAGTGTAGATAGATAGATAGATAGATTTATTTCAACATAAAATGTACAATTTACATGGCAACAATATGTATGAATCAATAAAGCCATATCAATTAACATTATATGCTAAGGATAACACAAAAAAGAGTACAAGTAAAAACTCTCATTTCCATTGTGGTCCTTAAAAATAGATATTTATCTACAAACGGCTGACTGTCTCTGGTTACATACATAATGCGTTTTATGCATGAAAACATTAAAGCAAAAATGCAAATAATTATATAAAGTAGAAATTTAAATATACATTTATAAATAAAATGAAAAATGCGATAGTCAGTGGGTTTCAATGTTAGTTTATTATAAATACTATAAATTAACTTACAAAGTCTTAACTTTACCATTGTACTTCCACGACTATTTAGTCTTTGTGTTAATCTGATATACTTATATATTAAATACAGTGAAATTAAAATGCTGCACCCCTTAAACAAGGAAGAGTCCAAAATGAACACTGCAGTCACAGCATATTCTGGATTTCTTATATCTATTGCGTGTATCATCAGATTCATACATTTTGTAAATAAAATTAAACATGAGTTCAGATCATTGACAACAAACGTAGGTATAGTGTGTGAGCATTTACCTAACTCTTACGGATAATCCATGCATATCCATTAATAAATTTCCATCATCTGAGTCTAATATAGTGTAAGTTTATAACAAGCCCAAGTACTGACAAACAATAATTTAATCCTGAATCGCTCTTTTGTCACATTCAAGAACAACTTTGTAGATAATCCTTTTGGTTGCTGATCATACGCTTGGTGGATTGAGTCTGGCATCTGTCACTATCCATCTTTGTCATCATTATTCTATCTACATCTGTTATAAGATATACTGTCTGGTAGGAAGTTTTACCACAAAAATTAAATGTCATTTAAAAGTACATGTATTGAACATTTTAGTGTACATAATTATAATAATGAATTGCAATTTTTTGTAAATATGTATTGTAATTAAAATGGATGGAATAAGACAAAAAGAGAAATATGTAGATATGTGAATATGATAATAAATCGTTCTATTACATTATTATTAAAATAATAATAAAATAATAAAAAAAGGAAATAAATAGTGATACAATTAGCACATTTAATTATTGAACTGAAATATAGTAAAAAATGGTACAGAGTACAGTCAAACATATGCTACCTTGCATGGGAATCCGATACCTAACCACTGCGTCACTGTGTTGTCAGTTGATCTTGTTTGTTGTTTTAATAAGTAAAATGTTTATTCCAAAACAATTTGTTGTGTAGAATATTACACGAAGATTAATAAGTGGCTACTTAAATCCATCAAATAAACACTGAAACATAATTAGAAATAAGAATAATAATAAACTAACAATTGTCCATCTTAATTTGGCAAGATGAAAATAAACATTGCCACGATGGCTTTACTTAACAGTTGGATTTTGACCCTTGAGGCGACTGCTGAATGACTCATTTATTGATCAGAAATATTTTCGTTTTCATTTAACAATTTATAAAATCCTTGTGCAGCATTGTGTAGACAATGATATTCACCTGGATAAAGTGCAAACATTGCTGACCTACAGAAATCTGACCATGTTTGTTTGTTTATCACATGGTGTTATTTAATTATCAATTTTGTTGTTGACATTTTTACAACTGAACAGAATATTGCTTGAGGGAACATAAAAAGTAATCATAACCAATTATACAACTACAAAAATGTATAACTACAAATAATTTTGTAATGCATTAAAACATATTAAATTTTGTTATAGGGAATAAACAAAATATATGTGACAAAGATTTTCTGGAGAGCACACGATGTTGATTTGTATGTATGTATATATACTGAACCAAAAGAGAAACTTTTGCTTAACTTGAATGGGAATATTTCGTTACTTTTTGGAGTGAAAGTTTCGTAATCTGTTTGTAATTGTGATATCATTTTATTATTAATTCATTAAAAACATTAAATCGGCAAAAATTATCAGTTTCATTGTTTTATTTGATATCAACCTAGGTAGGGGTCTGATTTGTAATTCTGACATCAGTCACTTTATTTTAATCTACAAACCAAACATTGCGTTTGTTTAAATTTGTATTTTAGCCAATTGAATAATATCTTTCTAATAGTGTAATTTATTATTATGGTCCTTTTTTTACTTTTTAACGCAGGTACATGTATCAGTTTTTTCCATAATCGGTGTATTCCGAAAATTTAATAAGGGCTTATCAGTTTTGCTTATCAAAATGGCTGACAGTTAAGAACAAGGGAGGTAAAATTGTAGATGTGGGAACTATATATTGTGACCAGACCCTGTACCATGGTTAACTGTGCCCTGAATCTTGGGTAATGTGATGACCCGCATGTAACAGGTATTTCGAGTGCTTAGTGCAGCACAAAATGTTGGTGCAGCATGAAGATAGGGAGAAGTGGGACGATAATACAGTAATCAATTTACAGTGGCCTTACTGAAAAACCAATTACAAGATAAAACAGTGGGACGATAATACAGTAATCAATTTACAGTGGCCTTACTGAAAAACCAATTACAAGATAAAACAGTGGGATGATAATACAGTAATCAATTTACAGTGGCCTTACTGAAAAAACAATTACATGTATAAAACAGTGGGACGATAATACAGTAATCAATTTACAGTGGCCTTACTGAAAAACCAATTACAAGACAAAACAGTGGGACGATAATACAGTAATCAATTTACAGTGGCCTTACTGAAAAACCAATTACATGTATAAAACAGTGGGATGATAATACAGTAATCAATTTACAGTGGCCTTACTAAAAACCAATTACATGTATAAAACAGTGGGACGATAATACAGTAATCAATTTACAGTGGCCTTACTGAAAAACCAATTACATGTATAAAACAGTGGGACGATAATACAGTAATTAATTTATAGTGGCCTTACTGTAAAACCAATTATGTGTATAAAACAATCACTTATTGTATTCTATCATATGACTGCAGTTCCTAAGTGCTGTTATTGTTAAATTAAGAGGTCATATCCTTTCTTATAGCCAGTTAATAAGTTTATTCTAGAGGTACAAATTTCATTGGTTCAACAGCAAAACACAAGAGCAAAAGAAAGCCTTTTCTTTTTGTTTAGGTTAGTATAAAATTAATTTAGTGCTGTTTTTTATCCAATTTTTCTTTAACTAAGGCAGGGGGATGTCTTACTTTCCGTACTGAAAATTGTTGTCGGTGTCTCTGCTGCCAGGATTGTGAGTGCTGCTTATCATATGAGTGCCGCTGTATGATTTCCAACCTCTTCTTTAATGGACATCATTTCAAGAAAACGCAACATGTGATGTCACTATTTGCAAGCTGGAAATAATATTTACTTCATAATTATGGTCACTTTGTTTTGACAGTACATGGTGACGTCACATGTGACGTTTTCTGGAAACGGCGTCACTTAAAGACGAGGTTGGGAATCGTACAGTGGTGCTCAAATATAAATAAATTGAAAAAATGTTGAGGCTATTGAAAAATAGTGTTTTAGGGATGATAATCAAGGATTACTTTCATTAAGGCTTTAATGTCCACACAATACTGAACTACATTTATATCTTAATATATGGAAGTTAAATGAATTCAAAGGTATGTACTTGGTTTATGGTACATGTATTTCAAAATAATGCAGGTAACTTCCTGAATCATAAAGATAGTGGGTTGATGTTTATAGAAAGTTGAAAGTGTTGTTATCACATATATTAAGTACAGAATTTTAAAATCGTGACTGAGATTTATAAAAAACTTTTTTAGGTAAACATTTAATATAATATAACTTCACCAGGGTATTTTGTTAGTTTCAGGTCATTTTCTAGAACATTGTCAATATTGGATATCATATTGGATATAATATACAGAGTATGTGAGAAATAAATATAACATATTTGGAAAATATTAACTTTTCGGAGGCAATAAAGGTGGCCATTGATGTGTGAAGTACTCTCACAATTTAGAGGTAGGAAAATGGGACCTTTAAATTATATCAGGGTGTACTGGAAAATCATTTAAGACTTTAGTGTTTGTTGCTGTCTGAGTGCTATGGTTTAATAAGTTAAAATCATGATGTGAGGAGTGGAATAATATTGTTAAGACTTTAGTGTTTTGTGCTTTTCAAAATGTACTGATTTTTCAATTTCAACATTGGGAGGGAGTCATTCCATTTATCGTTTTTAGACAATTGATATCTATGTGTATAATGTCTATTTTTATTTTAGAAAACAGGTCGAGAGTCCAGGAAAAGTAGGGGACTAGTGAGGTTCATGGCAATAATATTTCTGTGACTCTTCTAAATGCAATTATTCCTCTAAGTCTGTAGGGTATCCATAGGGTTACCTTGTCGGGATGGTCCAATACCGCAAACCTACTACTACACTTTTCAAGGACTCATGCTTAACTGCATTCACATGATCACCATTATGTGTAGGTGTGAGTGACATTTTCAGAGTAGATCCAAGCATTTCAGGGTGTTAAGGTGTCCTTGATGTAGACCAAATGTGTACGTTGTCATTATTTGTACATGGGAATCTCAGGGATTCCAATTTAACTTAGAATCCAATGACATATTTATTTTCTAGGTTGCTGCAAGCATTGCAGAGTTAAAGGCACTTGGACTTTGACAAAATATGTACAGTAGCATTATGGATACATTATATTTAAGCACACTGAATTATGGGTAATCTTCCTGATCAGATGTCTCTGTGAGGAAATTGAATTATGGGTAATCTTCCTGATCAGATGTCTCTGTGAGGAAATTTATCTACCATTTTCCATTTTAGAAATTTCCTCAAGACTGAACAGAGTGAATGATGTTGTATGTGACAACTTTGCTTGCCTTGCTGACCACCGGGTATGCACTGCGGTCGGATCGGAACAGTAGGCCTATTATAGGTATGCCATAATTTTCAATCTGTTTTCTTGATTATCTGATTTCATGAATTATTGATAATTTTAAGGGTTAATTATTATGAATTAATTTTATCATTTTTTATGTGTGCAGGGAGGATCTTTTATTTCTTTTTGCAGAAGATTTATATATACCCAAAAGATGATTTGTAAAGATGATAAAACATTGAGACAACAACGGTTGTTACTCAGTTATTTGTAGGTCAGCCCTGAACGCATAACGAGAAGCAGTGGGACAGGTGTCGGGGAAATTTAATTTTGTTGTACTGTCATTATGCACTTATCAGGGGGGGATCTTCTGGACTTTAGACAAAGATGATTCCAGTCGGATGGGAATTTGAATTACTGAGTGATTCTGATTCCTGGGAAATAGACTTTGGCCCGCGTTTTAACAGATGCTGGAAGTGGGGAATTAGCATCTTCCAGACTCCATTTGTGGGGGGTTACAGAAAATGCTTGGCTCTAGGGTGGGAAGTTAGACCATTAACATTTAGACATTTTTATCATCAGGTGTAATGGCCCAGGAGAGTGACCCAGATTCCACACATTTAGGGGACACCTACATTCCGGCTGATTACTTTCAGTATATAGAAATGGGCGGGGCCAGAGGAATACCTGTGTTGTAAGTAAATTGTTGTTATTTAAGTGGACTTGTTTCTATATCACGTTAAGTAAATTAAAAGGTATTAAAACATCTTGTAAAACAAATGGTTATTATAGGTGGTGAAAATACACATAAGATAAGTTACACAGTAAATTACATAAGTAGTTCAAAAACAATTATATGCTTAATAAGAAATCTGTCAAAGTCATGGGGAGCAACAGGCTATGAAACAAATTGAATTGTTAGCGATCTAAGATCATGAATACAGAAAGCACACAATGAACTCAATTTCCAACACAATACAGTAAAACCTCACTTAAAGAGAACCTTGATATTAAGACCAACTCAAAATTAAGACCATAATTTACAAGTCCATTTTCACTGTTTTGCTCTTTATGCTACCTCAATATTAAGACAACCTCAATATTAAGACCCACTAAAAATTAAGACCACGATTTTTAAGTCCATTTTCACTGGTTTGGTCTTTATTCAACATCAATATTAAGACAACCTCAATATAAAGACCAGTTTTCTAGGGTCCCCAGGATGGTCTTATTGTTGAGGTTTTACTGTACATTTTGTATTTGAAGAAATAACAGAGACACACATACCTAAAACATGAAACACAAGTACAATACAGTTTGCAATAGCACATAAATGAAGCAAAACACAAACCTCAAAATACCAAACTGAGAACAAGAGTTCACAGACAGAATGAATATTTTTTAGGACAGCCCTCTCTGTTTGATGCTCAAATTAACCTTTTAAAATGCTAAGAGTTTACTTTGTCTACAAGGTTTATCATCAAAACAACTATTTTGTACAAATATTTGTATGTTTTGTTGCAACACAGGTAAGGGACTTGACAAAATATTTGTATAAGTACAAAACTGCTAATTTTGTCAGTGAAGTACTTGCAATTCACAGTGATCTGTATGCATTATGTGATGAATGATCAAGTTATGTTTTTGGTTTTATATTCTATTGATATTGATATCAGTTTATGTACTTAGTACCACCACCATTGTATACACTGAAAGACTTCTTATTGGTCTGCCCACGTTTCTGATGATTATTTATGTTAATAAAAATCTTCATAAGACCGTCCTTACAAATTGTTTGTTCGCAGTTACCCGACTGACTCATGAACAATATCACAACTCAATTTATTTTTTAAGGTTCATTGATGAAAACTGTTTTTCCTGTCTTTTAGCCATAACAGTATACTAAACTAAACTAAAAACCTAGCGACCTACCCACTGTTGGAATTCCGGGTCATGTAACTGCAAACAAACATTAAGTTTGTGTGATAATGTGTAAATTTTGGGTTTCAAAAGATTGAAGTATAAGTAAGAACGCAGTAAAAACAATTCAGTTCTCTTGTATTGCAGTGAAACATATCACAATATATAACAAGTGACTAATTAGAGAAATATTTGAATCTAATGTATTTTAAATAATCCTATGTTTAATCATTTCAGTGTGAAAAGAGATGCAGACTATTATGATAAAGTTTTCAATTCAATCAATGGGTAATTATTCTAATATTTAATAGAAGTTTTTGTGGTAATATCATGATTGAAAAGCAATGAGGTGTAAAATACGGAAATGTATTTAGAAGACAGTAATTAAAAAACATTTCAAATTGTTGTGTTCATGTATTTGATATTAAATGTCTCTGAAGAGTGTCACAGTTGGGAGTTACAACCCCACAGATAGTTAAGTATGGAGTCATCTTATGGGCATTTAGTTGGTTCATCCGTTGGTCAGTTCGTTGTGAAAGTTTGTGGTGCATACTTCTTCCACATTTTTTAATGGATTCAATGTCATTTATATGATCACCATGAAGTGTAAATAAAGGTGACATATCTTTTCAGTGTATATATAATGCTATTTATAGTATATATTATACTGCACTGAAGGGAGAGAGCTCTTGAAGGCATAAAGGAGAAATCTTGTGACAATCTGTGTGGCAGTGTCCCAGAACTTGTATTTCTGCAATGCTTGGACAGACACTGAAAAAATATGTCACCTTTGTTCGCACTTCATGATGATCATATAAATCTCCTGTGATTGGATTTTGTGGAGTTTTTGTTCCCATTTGTTTGTGTATATTGATGTGTATTATTTACTGATAATATTAGAGAAAAATATGGATGGTCTTATTACCTTTGACAAGGTAGTATTTGCAGGTATTAATCACTCTCAGTGACAGCTCTCGGTGACAGCTCTCGGTGACAGCATCTAGTGACAGCTCTTAGTGACTGCTCTCAGTAACAGCTCTTAGTGACTGCTCTCAGTAACAGCTCTTAGTGACTGCTCTCAGTGACTGCTCTTAGTGACAGCTCTCAGTGACTGCTCTTAGTGACATCTCTCAGTGACTGCTCTTAGTGACATCTCTCAATGACTGCTCTTAGTGACATCTCTCAGTGACTGCTCTTAGTGACATCTCTCAGTGACTGCTCTTAGTGACATCTCTCAGTGACTGCTCTTAGTGACATCTCTCAGTGACTGCTCTTAGTGACATCTCTCAGTGACTGCTCTTAGTGACATCTCTCAGTGACTGCTCTTAGTGACATCTCTCAGTGACTGCTCATAGTGGCAGCTCTCAGTGACTGCTCTTAGTGACATCTCTCAGTGACTGCTCATAGTGGCAGCTCTCAGTGACTGCTCTTAGTGACATCTCTCAGTGACTGCTCATAGTGACATCTCTCAGTGACTGCTCTTAGTGACATCTCTCAGTGACTGCTCTTAGTGACATCTCTCAGTGACTGCTCTTAGTGACATCTCTCAGTGACTGCTCTTAGTGACATCTCTCAGTGACTGCTCTTAGTGACATCTCTCAGTGACTGCTCTTAGTGACATCTCTCAGTGACTGCTCTTAGTGACATCTCTCAATGACTGCTCTTAGTGACATCTCTCAGTGACTGCTCTTAGTGACATCTCTCAATGACTGCTCTTAGTGACATCTCTCAGTGACTGCTCTTAGTGACATCTCTCAGTGACTGCTCTTAGTGACATCTCTCAGTGACTGCTCTTAGTGACATCTCTCAGTGACTGCTCTTAGTGACATCTCTCAATGACTGCTCTTAGTGGCAGCTCTCAGTGACTGCTCTTAGTGACATCTCTCAATGACTGCTCTTAGTGACATCTCTCAGTGACTGCTCTTAGTAACAGCTCTTAGTGACTGCTCTCAGTAACAGCTCTTAGTGACTGCTCTCAGTGACTGCTCTTAGTGACATCTCTCAATGACTGCTCTTAGTGACATCTCTTAGTGACTGCTCTCAGTAACAGCTCTTAGTGACTGCTCTCAGTAACAGCTCTTAGTGACTGCTCTCAGTGACTGCTCTTAGTGACAGCTCTCAGTGACTGCTCTTAGTGACATCTCTCAGTGACTGCTCTTAGTGACATCTCT
This sequence comes from Mactromeris polynyma, assembly GCA_032209605.1. Taxonomy (NCBI): domain Eukaryota; kingdom Metazoa; phylum Mollusca; class Bivalvia; order Venerida; family Mactridae; genus Mactromeris; species Mactromeris polynyma. Next base: position 3,589,148 of record JASFXZ010000022.1, read on the forward strand.
CAATGACTGCTCTTAGTGACATCTCTCAGTGACTGCTCTTAGTGACATCTCTCAGTGACTGCTCTTAGTGACATCTCTCAGTGACTGCTCTTAGTGACATCTCTCAGTGACTGCTCTTAGTGACATCTCTCAGTGACTGCTCTTAGTGACATCTCTCAGTGACTGCTCATAGTGGCAGCTCTCAGTGACTGCTCTTAGTGACATCTCTCAGTGACTGCTCATAGTGGCAGCTCTCAGTGACTGCTCTTAGTGACATCTCTCAGTGACTGCTCATAGTGACATCTCTCAGTGACTGCTCTTAGTGACATCTCTCAGTGACTGCTCTTAGTGACATCTCTCAGTGACTGCTCTTAGTGACATCTCTCAGTGACTGCTCTTAGTGACATCTCTCAGTGACTGCTCTTAGTGACATCTCTCAGTGACTGCTCTTAGTGACATCTCTCAGTGACTGCTCTTAGTGACATCTCTCAATGACTGCTCTTAGTGACATCTCTCAGTGACTGCTCTTAGTGACATCTCTCAATGACTGCTCTTAGTGACATCTCTCAGTGACTGCTCTTAGTGACATCTCTCAGTGACTGCTCTTAGTGACATCTCTCAGTGACTGCTCTTAGTGACATCTCTCAGTGACTGCTCTTAGTGACATCTCTCAATGACTGCTCTTAGTGGCAGCTCTCAGTGACTGCTCTTAGTGACATCTCTCAATGACTGCTCTTAGTGACATCTCTCAGTGACTGCTCTTAGTGACAGCTCTCAGTGACTGCTCTTAGTGACAGCTCTCAGTGACTGCTCTTAGTGACAGCTCTCAGTGACTTCTCTTAGAGACATCTCTCAGTGACAGCTCTCAGTGACAGCTCTCAATGACTGCTCTCAGTGACTGCTCTCAGTGACAGTTTTCAGTGACAGCTCTCAGTGACTGCTCTCAGTGACTGCTCTCAGTGACTGCTCTCAGTGACAGCTCTCAGTGACAGCTCTCAGTGACTGCTCTCAGTGACAGCTCTCAGTGACTGCTCTCAGTGACAGTTCTCAGTGACAGTTCTCAGTGGCAGCTCTCAGTGAATGCTCTCAGTGACAGCTCTCTGTGACTGCTCTCTGTGACTGCTCTCAATGACAGCTCTCAGTGTCTGCTCTCAGTGACAGCTCTCTGTGACAGCTCTCAGTCAGCTCTCAGTGACAGCTGTAGTTCGAAATTTCTGATGCTCATTTTCATGCCAAAAGGGAAATTCATTGTTTATGAAGACTTTTTGAAGAATTTTATTTTACTTTATTTATGTTATAAATTTGTTGTTTTACTGATATTCTTGTTGAATTTTGACCTGAATATTTGTTATTGTTTATTGAAGGATATTATTTCCTGGTGGTGGAGTCAATCTTATAACTTCAGAATATGCGAAAGCTGCAAAAATATTCTTTGACAAGGCTGTGAAAGTAAGAATCCATGTTGTGTTATTATATTTTAGGTCATCATTAAAGTGTGTGTAATACCACTCACTACTCACAGTGTTTGGTGGGGATATATACATCATTCTTTTGTTTAGATTTCGTTACATATTGTTCAAATTTTTAAACACACAAAAGTCTGCCTAAAAGAGCCAAAACATTTTTTGTTCAATGGACATGGGGTATCACAAGCAAACATTATTTATGGATGGTATATACTTCAATGTTCGATACATGAAATCCAGCCTTTTGATTGGCCGCATGACGCACACCTCATGCTTTACAGAAATTGCCTAGGAGTTACGGATGAAATGGCAGTACGATCGAGCCTTTCAAATTGGACATTTGTTTCCAATGGTCACTGCCATTTTGTCAAATTTGCAGATAGCTCTTCTTTTTTTGTTATTGTTCATTTCATTGGTCGAGAAATGCTAATAAATATTCATGCATTACGAAGTTACGCTAGCTAATTTCACCAGGATATCATATACGTTACGAACAGCCTGGGTACCAAGGATGTTTCATATCTAGTGAAGTACAGACGTCTCTGGATATACAATGTACTAGAATGTTGTGACACCTCCATGGGAATGTTATTAGATAGCAGGCATTGATTACCGTAGCTGTTAAGAGAGTTCCTTTAAGTCCAGTCTTGATGGCAGAGATTTTTATACTCGGCGAAAGGAAACTGTAATAATGTGGTTTCTGAAAGGGGAGGTAACTGATGTGTAATATTTTGCATCCTTTACCACAGTGATCTCCTCTTACAGTAAATTTACTGCACAGACTGCAGAGTGCTGGTGATTTTATTACCATGACTGCAAGACCAGGTAGCTGTTGCTGTGAGTTTGAATAATTTGATTTTTTCGTTTTTGTCACATAGGCTAAAGATAATGGTGATTATTTTCCAATATGGGGCACTTGTATGGGGTTTCAATTGTTGACTGCCATGACAACAAGGAAGGATTTACTGACACCATATGATGCCGAGGATTTGGCTTTGCCACTCAATTTTTCTGATGGTAACTGCTTGAACATATCTGTTTAGATTATTCTCATTTGTTGTAGTTTATGTATAGAATTTTTTTTAGGTGTGGGAGCTATTCCTTTTAATTTCATTCATTTTACTCAGTTTTGTCGGCAATGTCTTGGAAGTTAAGATCCTACATTAAATGTTAAATGTTTTTCTGGCAATATTTTAGTTATATATCATACCGATTAACTTTTTGCAAACATTATAATGTACACAAGGTAACTTATATTATTGACACACATGTTATTCAATGTACTTCCATACAAAATTAATGAGCCAATTACCGGTAGTCACTAATTTTCAGAATTTGGAATAAAACTTTGATTTAAAACATTTGGATGAATCTTCGAAAATATTTTGTTCATGTCTCAGAGAGAGGATATAAGATATTTGTTATATATAATTTCTCAAAAAACAATTTTTTTAATGAGCAGACATTTTCAGACATACAAAAGGCATAGTGGTTGAGGGGTAGGTTTTTAAAGGTTGTTGGTTTGACTCCCACCTTGGAGGATCTACACCGTCCCTGAAATAGCGTGCAAGTATTGATTAGTAAGCCAGGAAGCAGACAACAAGAGGGATTGATATAAATTGTAATGACTCAATTAAACTATTCTGTATTATTGAATTTCAGGCTTTGAAAGGAGTCGTTTGTTTGGAGATTTACCTGAAGATGTGTATCACTTGTTACGGAAGAGGAATGTTACAGAAAACTTTCATCATTATGGTTTAGATCCTGTTATTTTTGATTCAACCGTTGCTCTAAAGAGCTTCTACCGAGTACTCTCCACCAATGAGGACAGAAATGGGAAAGTGTTTGTGTCATCTATGGAAGGTTCGTATTATAGGAATGGTATGCTACCAAAAAAGTCCAACCGATAAATTCCTTATTGATATTATCAATCCTTTCCTTTTAACCACTTCTAAACAAATATTGCATCATACAGACTTGTTTTTAACCCGCTTGCAGTTAGCTCGACATTGATGCTCAAATGGCAGATCGATGTATGTGCATGCGTGCGTCCAGTTTTGATTCTGTCTGGACCATTACTCTGTCATTTATTTGGGGATTTTCAAATTACATTCCACAAATGTTTAGCATGATATGAGACGATGTGTTGCACACAAGACCAGTGTCCGTAGCTCAAAGGTCATGATCACAGCGGAAAAATTGGTATAATAGATACAGACAGTATAGCATTATGTAACCCATCCTCGGTACCCAGGCTATTCATTACATATATGATATCCTCGGCAAATTGGCTAGCGAAACTTTGTAATGCATGTATATTCATTAGCATATTCCTCCTCAGCAATTTCCATATCGCATGAGGTGTGTGTCATGCGACCAATCAAGTGGCTGGATTTCACCTCAATAATTATATATGAGAACGAGATTATTACAGTCTGTTTGCCAAGGGTATCATCGTGCAAAACTATTTTGTCTGCTTCTATACCTATACTGAGTTACAGTAGTTACGCACCAAACATTTTATGTAGGGTCAAGTTTGAATGATAAGGTCAAATCAGCAGTTTTAGGGGAAGGGGATACTTGCATGGTTTGTGTTAAAACAGCCGCAGTGATAATGATTTTAAAGTATTGATCAAAACTTTGCAGCAATCAAGTACCCAATATATGGGACACAATGGCATCCAGAGAAACCGAACTTCCTGTGGAACACAAAATACAACATCAACCACGGAGCAGACGCTATTCGAGTGGCTCAATATTTTACTGACTTTTTTGTTGCAGAAGGTAAGTGCAGTAAACTTGTTTTAGTGTCAAGGTGGTCTCAATATAGAGGTTGAAAAAAGAACAAAACAGTGAAAATGGACTTGAAAATTGTGTTCATAATTTTGAGGTGATCTTCAAGTGAGATTTTACTGTATATCACATTATTTTATTCATTCATCTTTCATTTAACCGTAGCGATTTTTTTCTTTGCTAATGACAAGAAGTCTGGAGCGTAGACAGACGATCTTACATGAGTGGTTATTGTTTGAAAATAGGAAAAATTCCTAAAATTGAGCTTGTGAACACAATAGAGCATTCATTTATTATCAGATGTTAACAAAATTGATACAATAGTTAGATATCTATGGGAGATTGGTTCCTTTTGATAACAAGCTAGATCCGCACATGCATGACTGGATTATGACCCTTGCAAATAGGAAAAAAATTGTGAACACAATAATGCCTTCATTTAGTATCTGATGTTTACCAAACTTATTAAGTAGTTAGAGGTCCACGAGTGCTCAGTTCCTGTCTGAAACCAGTTTGATATCCATGAGACCTTGGTTCCTTTTGAAAAACAGACAGATACGCACATGAAAGACTGCATTAAGGCCTTTGAGATTGGCAAGATTTATGTAATCAATAAAGCCTCCATAAAGGCCTTCTTAGAACTTAAAGACAAAAAGTGACCAAATTTTGACCAGCCAGTAGAGAACAGGCCCTCATTGGCCTCTTGTTTTAAAACCAATCTACAATAATTTTGCATTAAACCTTTTATTTTAGATAAGTTGGTGGTGATGTTATCCCATAAAGAAGACCCTACATAACTTGTTTCACATTTTGTAATTTTCCGGTTATGTAGGTTACATGTAAAGTGAAAGTAAAATGTAAAATAACGACATAATGAATATTTATGGTAAAATGGGCATGTAAATGTCTAATATTTTCAACTAGTGGTGATGGATAGTTGCCATGGAGATTTATTATGTTGTATCCCCTATCTTTGCAGCAAGAAAAAGTGGACACAGATTCAGTTCTCAGGAAGTAGAAATTGAGTCCTTGATAGAAAATTATCAACCAGTTTTCTTCAAGGACCGTACATTTGAATCAATGTATTTCTTCAACTATACCACAGATGCCGGACATGTGTGATTTATTGACCTGACAAACTTAACTATGCATCTAATAGAAGATAAAAGTTTTCTGTTGTCAGTATAATAATGTACATTAAAATTTCTCAATGTGTTGTTTATTAACAAATTTCAATTTTTCAAGACTTTTCATGTTTCTAATACTTTCAAGTTATTTGTTTTGGTTAAGTATATTTTCACGAGTTCCTTACAGTTACTAGGACCAGGCTCCAATCTCCCGAAGCATCTCGATCTTGAGTTAAATCTCAGGTCAAATATTGTCTCAAATCGTGATATTTCTCTGCTGAGACTAGACTCAAAATCTGGCAAAAAAGAGATTTGAGTTTTTATCAATTTTTTTTCAAGAGATCCAAATTGAGATTTGTCTTAAAATTAGTCTTTGACTTGAGCAAAATCTCAGAATTAGGAGATCAGGGCCTGGTATTATATCCACTCTGTACTCAATTCTTTTTTTCAAATTTTGGATTCACACCCGTAGGGAGTTGATCAATAAAGAATATATAGCACTCAGTAGGCCATACAATACACATTGCACTCGACATCTTCACACTTGTATACATCAGTGTAAGTACTTAATGCTGTGTTAAAGTTTTTATTCCAAGAAAATGCTTGTATGATTTTTATTTCATATTAACCAAAATCTCAATCAATAAACTTTGAGACATATCTGAAATTTTACCTTTTTATCATTTTCACAATATTTTTTATTTCTGACAGTATTTTACTGTGCATGTCTATAGCATTTAAAAAGTTTACATTGTTGTGTTGAGTTTTATTTTATCAAGAAAGGTTGTATGATATTTTATTGTGTGATACATGTTATATAGCGCGTTCTGTAAATCACTTATTATTTGTGTGACTTTCTTTCGCTAAACCACTGCCCTGATTTTTTTTGAGGATTTATAAATTTGTGGCAAAAGGTCCGTAATATTAAATTCTCAAAAACCGAATTCCAGGAGGTTGGATTGCATTGAATTGAAGTTGGATTCTATAACCCATTCCATGACCCAGTGTAATAGTCTGTGTGGTAATTAGTTATAGATTGTGTTTTGTTCATGAGCCACAGCTAACATGTTTTACTCTGCATTTACTTTAATGTTCTTGTATACATGTATACTAATATCTGTTGAACTGATGTTCATTTGTTTGTGTAAGCTTACGATCGCTAGACAAGAACAACAATTTTCCATACGAAACTGAATTTGTCTGTACTTGCAGTTTAAGTAATTATTTTGATTGTACGGAATGAAAGGTTATAACTGATCAGTTTTATCGAGTTTGTCAAGGTTAGTCAAAAAGATATTATTAGAAATGCGTCAATGAACATTGAATATCAACGACGTTTATATTTGGATATTATATATAAGATATGTTGTATGTTGTGAATGAAAATTGACATAAATTTTAGGCTTTGTGATGCATTCAATTCATTAAGCATAGCGAGAATAAAAATATGCAAAAAAACTGGATTTACAGTTCATATTGTTTGGCTTATGAAATTTCATTTTTGTCTTGTACATAGTCACCACAATGGCGGTTCTGTGTGTGTACGTGCGTTTGTGTATCTCTCCGGATTTGTTTCATCCGAAACACTACTCTGTCATGTATTGGGGGATTTTCAGATTACTTGACCCGTGTCTTAAGCTGAAATGTCACACTTAGATGTCAAAGGTCACACTTGGATGTCATAGGTCACACTTAGATGTCATAGGTCAAAATGGGACTAAAACATTCTGTCCAAAATATTACACTGTCATTTATCTTCAAAGAAGAGAGTGCATATTGGTTTGCACATGTTGGTCGGTACGTCCGTCTGTCGGTCCGTATTCTTTTCGTTTCTGATCAATAACTCGGGAACCCCTTGACCTATCATTCTCAAACTTGGTCCACACATTCTCTTTGGGGAGCAGAGGAACCCTATTGATATTGGGGTCACAGGGTCAAAGTCACAGGGGGGGGCATAATGTTTTACAAACATCTCTTGCTATTATTGATAAAATGTATAATACAAACAAAATGTAAAATTTTACATTTGTTTTTAAGTTACTACCAATGGGTTTTTTTTGTTTTCAAAAAATATTTAATAAATTCATTGACATGTGTCCATACTATTAGTAAAAATAGGACAGCATTTCCTGTGAAAGATATAAAAAGTTCAGGTTGAGTTATTGAGGTAATGTTATTCTAAGATAAAAAGTGAAGGAAAATAATGCAGTATGTTACATATTATATCACCTCTTCTTTAATCCACGTTGATGTATGTTTGAATGTTTATTGATGTTATATTTGTTAATAAAAAATATATTTTTCTAAGATTTTTGAGATTTATTTTCTATTACACAACTGACTGTCAGTCATAAAGACATAGGCTCAATTTTATAAAACTGAGTTTGGAAGAGATTTTTAGAAAGCTGTCTTGTCATTGGCCACTATTAAGACAGCGCTCAGAAACAACCAATCAGATGCTTGAGTCACTGGTCACCAAGCTAAGTTAAACAACCTCCAGTCCTGCATGCTGAGACCAGAGAAACTAAAGTAAAAATTGAGAGGTGCTCTGCAGTACTCTGGGATTTATTGCCACTTCATTTATAACCAACCGATTTAAACGCCAAGACATTTTTGTTTGGTGGTTACTAATGAATTACGGATTTCCTTATGTAACAATTACTACACTAATGGATTCAGAAATATGAAATTATTCAGGCTACGATGGATCAAGGATTTAACGCAAATGTATCGCCTCATATTGCTCACTTTTTCTCCTCACCTCGTGCTTTTTCATGTAATTTGACCAAAACTCATTTCTTTTTACCGATGTGTCTAGGAAATTGAGTAAAATGGTACCTAATGAACATGGGTGGTCTTAAAGGCACAGTATCGTGGGCCGTTTGATGGAATTTTATGAAATATGAATTTGATATGTCATTTTCTATATTTCTGGCACCGACTTAAAAATTATATTAGTTCTAGTGCCACCCAGCTAGGGATCAGTTTACAACCTGAGACTGAGTTCTACATCAAGAACAATCATCGTGGTAACACGAATCTTAAGTGAAATTTGCGAATTTGAGTTATTAAGTAACATAATAAGTGGTCAACTAGATTAGATTCGTGTTACCACTTAAATCTTGTGTAATACATCATAAAAAGCACGGACCTATATAGGTCCGTGTAAAAAGGTAAGAGGTGGCAGTTATGGGCACTTTCAAGCCTGTTTCTAGTTGTATGATATTTATCTTACCGAAAATTTATCACGAATATTAACTAGATAGCTAGATAATTATCGTAATAATTAAGTGGTTAACACGAAACTATTCGCGAACGCTATCACGCTAACTGGTGGCAGTAATATGCCACCATACAAATCAATTCAGATACTACACAGGAAATGAATAATTACACAGATGGTTCAACTAAACAAACGAACGATGGAAAACACACATCAAACAAAACAACTGACGTATCAACACCACGTAGAGAACTTCGTGCTAGATCACAAAAGAGAAAACAATCAAACTTGGACAAATTCGTGAAAAGTGCAACAGCCAATACCCCATCAAACAGAGAAGTCGATCGGTTGTTCGCTCACCACCGACTCCACTAGAAAAACAACAAGAACCTACAAAGAAATCTCGTAACTCGAATCATAATACTAAACTATGATTTTGACTAAAACAATCGAACAAAAACACCGACAACTAAACCCGTTCAATGGACTCTGATTCAGACGAATCGAATTCAAACACTTGCAAATATGAAGATAGCATCACGCTATGCACCGATGTTTAGCATAGTCATGTATACAACTATAATAATGTTATGTCATGTCTAATTTTCCTTTAGAAGATGTGGAAATTTTACTTGTCCAAACAACTGTTTTCATAAGAATTATTATTCTAAACATGTATAATGAAATCATTACCACAAAACTGTCACAATATGTTTTGTTTAGAAAATGTAGAATTTTACGTGTTCTTATGACCGCTTTTTTCATAAGGACAATTAATTTTCATACAATGCTGTTTATATACGTATTATACGTATCTTGAAGTAGCTACAATGTTAACATAAAATATAGTATAACTGTTATTTAAACTAGAATATATATATTTATATATTACCGTTACAAAATATTTTGTGGAAGAATGTTATACGAGTGTACATTTCTTTATACAACCGTTCTATTTTTTTTTTTAAAAGACTTATGTATCAGTCACATTATCCAGCGATGGGGTATACGATGGGCAACCGATGCGTTTTTTGATAAAAATGGCGTGGTTGCCGGCCGGACACCCATAGTAATCGGACGGTGACTGAGGCCATCAGGCGAATCGGTGGGGGTCATCGGGAGAAAATAAGTTGTAGTTAAAATTCAGCGATGTCTCCACCGATGCCCCACATCGCTCCTCATCGGCAACCCATCATTAACACATCTTTCAAGGATCGGCCGATGTATGGCCGAGCATCGTCCAGTGTCCGTTGAATCTGAGGTATTCGGGGGGTGAGTGGTGGGCAACAGACATCGGCCGATAATCGGTCGATGTTCGACCAAACATTGGCCCATAGTCGACCGATGTACGACCGATGTACGAACGATGTTCACCAATGTAATATACATCGGCCGATTACCGCTCGAACATCGGTCTATGATTAGCGATGCATCGCTGGGCCTTTATAAGCGCGTCATTTTTCGCATGTACAACATTCATTCAGCAGACTACAACAATGCCAAGACCGAAGAAAGACAGCAAAGAACCACCAGAGGGGAGTGACAAGGGCAAGGGCAAGGCGAGTGACAAGGGCAAGGCGCCGAAGAAGCCAACCCAAGCACCACCCCGCAAGAGACCGGAACAGGATCCAGAGAGCACAGACACTGACCACACCATCGAGTGATCGCCAACTTGAGACCAAGTTCCAAGGGAGCCCTCTGCCTGAAACACAAAAAGGAGAAAAAATACCATTAAAATCTTGCAGTATAAAATAGATTTGGAACATATGTGTTTGCAAAATTTGAAGTAAATTCACCACAATTTCAGGTAAACTTACGTTGTCTTCTTGGCGATGCGTGGCCCCACTCGTGCCAGAAGCTCGTGGAACATCTCCGGCTCCATGCGGAGGAAAGACTTGAAGTCTGACGAATGCTCCGCCTCAAGCTCCCTCATAAGAGTTTCGTACTGCCCAAACAGGGCTCTTCTCAAGATCCAGTCTCGGACCCACCACCTTCTTCTTCGTCTTGGGGCTCTTTGTCGCTCTCGTTCTGCTTCTTCTAACAACGCCGCCAAGATAACGTCATGTTGAAGCCGGGCTTATGCGAGTTGTTGCTGCAGCATGGCCAATCTCAGATGTCTCGGTGCCAAAGCTATTGTGGTTGATTGACCATGCTAGGTAGGGTGGTCATTTTATACTAATTGTCCGAAAGAATCGCCATCGGCCACGGGAGTTCAAGTTACATCGGCCGACCATCACCCGGGCATCTTACAATGTCTGTAAGATGGCCGGCCAATAATCGTACGATGCCCGATTCACAGTCCGGTCACCGGCCGAGCATTGTAGGATGATCGGTGAAGACTGTCCGATGTCCGGTCGATGTCCGGCCGGTAATCGGTGCCACGCTGGTCAAAAAATGTTGGCGGGGGTATGCACGGCCTCAGTACGATGCCTGTTGCTGTGACAGATGTGTTAAGGATTACTTGACCGATGAGGACCGATGTTGGGGCATCGCTCACACCACCGATTACCACCGATTTCCACCGGTCTACGGCCACCGGTCGGCAAATCTGACTGAGGCATTAGTGATGTAATGTTTCCAAGCATATGGAATGTTATCATTCATTACGATCAACAGACTGATTTGTCTAAACAAAACATTGTACCGGTCTATCGGCAAATTGTTTTTCTTACGGCTTTGTACCACTGCTGTAATATTCACATATACGAGCATTTATTCGTAATGTTTATAGACGTATTTATAATAGTGTATGTCAACATACAAATGTCAAAATATATTTATCCCGGACTGACATAGTGAACGATGATTGCATGCCAAACAATAAACACGCACCTTAAATACTTATTGTCGCGCATGCAATCATCGTTAATAAGAAAACAAGCAGCTATACTCTGATACCATTTTATTATATATTTTATTTGTTATAAGTTTTGGCAGTATATGAGCGCGACCGAATAAATTTCTAACAACACGGGCTAATGCAATTACATGTGAAAAATAGTTTTCTGTGTTAGCTACAAATTTACAAATTGATCAAATATGTAATTCCACATTTAAGAGTGGGCTAAATAAGAGTGGGCCGCCGACCAGATTGGTTTGAATGAGCAGGCCCCAGATAAATGTAGATAAATCATTAGCCCCAAATGTATATTTAAAAATTGTACTACATGTATATAATTTCAAATTCCAGAGTGGGCTAATAAGAGTGAGCCGCCGACCAGATTGGTTTGAATGAGCAGGCCCCAGATAAACATTCTAAACAAATCATTAGCCCCAAATACATGTATTAAATATAATTTCGAATTTCAAAGTAAGCTATTAATAGAGTGAGCTACAGACCAAATTGGTATGATGTGGCTAGCTCCGGAATAGTATTATAAAATAAAAGCATAAGCCCAAAATGCTGATGTTCATACACAAGTAAAGGACCCTGGGCTATGAACAGTGGTCCTTAATTGCAACTGCATATCAGCGTTATCAACAAGAATTATTTAGAATATGAGAACATTCGTAAATATAAATGTTTCTTGAGAATCCCTGTCCGCCACATTGGCAGTTTGCATGCAATAAAAACTGCCAACCGCAAAAATAGGAAACCCAACATTTTTGCGGCAGCGTATGTCAAAAAAATTCTTAAACATTTTATTAGGGTATTTATGAACCATATCATGAATTTAAATAAAGTATGTATTGAATACTTTAAACGAAACCATATACATTCACACGCCAACATATTTTTCTCCATTGATGCACTGACAAATTCCTTTCCTAATTTGTTTCAAATATATGTCATTGCCTTCATCCGTTAAATGGACACCATCAGACATTAGATATAAAAATCCATTATTGCATAGAATGGGATGCCTTAAATACATTTCCCGTTTTTCAATTACCACTTTACCGGCGTAACTATTAATTCTTTTCCTACAGCTGTTCATCGCTTTTTGCTTTTTCGAATAGCGCCATAACATTCTTGGCAATATCTCGGACCAAATTATTTTAACATTTGGAAACAAAGTTAATATAAATTCAAAATTGATACAAATCAAACGACTAATTGATTACGTTTCCTATATCATTTCCACCACAATGTAATACGATGACTGACGGTGTGTGGCCGATAGCATGCAACGTCCTAAGCTTTCGTCTAGCCTTTTCTAGTGTCAGACCACCATATCCCTGCCACCATATATCGACCTTTTTTATACCCAGATTACAATCTTGTTTCCTAGCCGAGATGAATGCATTCTTTATGATGGACGATCCGACACACCATACTAAATATTATAAAATAAATTAAATACAGTAAATAATATCACTATACTTAATTTTCTATGGCACTCATCGAGATATATCGATATTGAATATAAACAGTCTTTATGATTGTTAAACACAACTATGCTGTTTGGAGCTCGCTGCTTGCCATATTGGCAGCCTGCAGAGAATTTGCAAAAGCTGCCACCGCCAAACATTAGGGGAGAAAATGTTGTGTAACATGCCAAATATTCATTGTTCAAAGAACAGAGTAAGTATTACCAAAGTTTACATGGAAAGATCGTGCGTGCAAGAGAACGTAACTTGCTACTTTTTATGCCAGTTTAGGCATTGTATAACTGTCAGCGTTTGAACGTACACAAGTCTTATAAACATCTGATGCCCATCTCCCGGCTGATTTTATGGTTTCTTCGCTATGGTCCATTTTAGCTGCCGTAGTTGCAGCACCTATTCTAAAAGAATGCGATTTATAATTTGCATATTGAAGATTTAACATAGTAACTGCCTTTTTTAATATGGACGAAAATTGATATCTTGTCAACGGTTTTCCATTCAAATGACAAAACAAAGGCCCGTGAACTCTAGGACGTAAATGTAAATATCGAGTCATGTGACTCACTGAGCAAACGCAACTTCCAGATTTATTAAACTGTAACTTTACCCCTTTACCTATTTGATCTGTTTTTAATATCTTATTAATATTGTTAACATTCCCTCTTTGGGGTTTAAATGCACATCATCAATTGAAATTACTCTATCAACATAATTAGGTTTGTGTGACCGTAATCTCACCAACTCTGAAACAAAATGCAAGGCTATATGCAGTTGCAAATAAATGATTTTCATAGGCGCTTGCGCAAATAACTGGTTTTTTAATCAAAATGAAATTTAACAAAGATAAAGTTATTGGCAAACGAGGTGTGCGTTTTTTGGTGCTTTTGTTCATACCATCTAAAAAAAATGAAATAATGTAATTTTTTGTTACGTCCTCAACCAACTTCATTTTACATTGAAAACCTATGGATGTCACATATAATCTGACGGTATTATAAGATAGACTCTGCAGTGACAAGGATGCCAAGAATACTGTTATCTGTTCTATTGATGGAGGCCAAGTTTCTTCTATTCCATACTGAGTCCTAAACGCTTGGAATCTTCGTATGCCTACTTTGTATGAATCAATTGTATTTGAAGCCAATGATTTAGAAATCAGCCGCTTCCGGTGCTACCAGTCTGAGACTGCCCACTGCACGCGAGAAAAAGCATCAGCAATTGCATTTGATTTTGAACAAATGTGCACTGCTTTAAAAAATATTTCTAAATACATACTTAGCAGAACAAATTCCCTTACCAAAAACATTAATCGTTTTGATTTTGATGTTTGCTTATTAATAACATGTACTTACGCTTCATTGTCAATGTGAAGCAAAACTGTTTTCGTTTTATTTTATTACCCCACAAAATTAAAGCTAAAACAACTGGTATCATTTCTAAGACTGTGATATCATTCAATATTTCGGTATCAAACCATTCAATTGGCCATGGACAGAAAGCCCACTTGTCTCTAAAATAACACCCACAACCGAGTCCTGCAGAACCTGCACTATCTGTGAACAATTTCAAACAGTCACTATTTATCCATATTTCATCGGGAATATAAGTAATACCATTAAAATATTTCAGAAATCCTAACCACATCTGCAAGTCCTGTCTGAGTTCATTGCTTCTTCTCAGTCTATGGTACGGCTTTTTAATCCTATCGTTGCATCATAAAATCTTCGCAAAAAAGCCCTACCTGCTCTTAGTGCTTTACAAAAGAAATTAAGTTTGCCTACTAAACTCTCTAGTTCTTTTAACGTCAATTTGTTTTTGTCAATGAGTCCTAGTAAATTGAGTTTTAATTGTTCAATCTTTTCTTCCGTTATTCTTATGCACATATTAACTGAATCAATCTCAAAACCAAGCAAATTTAGAACTGTTGTTGGACCTACATATTTATCGTCAGCAATTGGCACATCTATTTCCTGACATATATCATTAAAATGTTGTGTAAGTATCAAACAATTACTGGATTCACTTTTACCCGCAAAAATAAAATCATCAAGATAATGATCCAATGTATCCCTTTTACTTTTGTACTGAACCAACCAATGCAAAAAGGACGAAATATTTTCAAACAATGCACAGCTTAAACTTAACCCCATTGGTAACATCGTATCAATATAATATTGACCATTAATCTTGATACCCAATAAGTTGAAATCATCTGGGTGAATGGGCATTAGCCTAAACGCTGATTTAATGTCTCGTTTTGCCATTAGCGCCCCCTTTCCTAACCTAAATACCATTTGTGTGACATTATCAAACGATGTATATGATACAGAACACAGATTATTTTCTATTCCATCATTTACACTTGTTCCAGGTGGGTATGATAAATGAGTTATTAGCCTCCAAGCACCATCATATTTTGGAACTAAACCGACTGGAGATAATTTCATTTTTTCGAATGGCAGGTCTTTAAATGGCCCAATCATACGACCTAACTCAACTTCTTTCATGATTTTACTTTTCAATTCTCCTGGATGCGAATATGCAGATTTCATTTTTTTATATCTTTGTGAAGCTCGTTCCTGAATAATGCAGCCTAAACTCTTTTTGAAAACCATCTTTTAAGCATGTTGAATCTTCCTTATTTTGATATAACATTAGGTATTGAGTAATTTTATCAACTATTACTGGTGAATAACCTAGTTTAAATAAACTACTTTTGGAACCTTGAATCACTGAACCTTGGTCTGAACTACGGTCTTGGTTGGCCCTGGGGTGAGCAGAGGCCCTCCAAGTGTTCGAAAATGTTCCCCTATTTCTGAAGCAATACCTGGATGATTAAGATTACAGTTTAGACATGCATGTTTGTATGGACAGTTGGTTCGATTACATCGCCTGAAATTAAACTCATAGCATTTCTTAGACTCAAACCCAGTGTGTGTACCTAAATTTAATTGTTGATAAGCACTCGACCCCATAAACAACAACCATAACTCATAATAAACCTTATCATATGAATACTGTTCCTGATCAGATGCAATACGGAGTCTAAATTGTTCATCATACAATTTCCAACCCATTCCGCCATGGCGTTTAGCACAAATTCTAATAACATTCAAGTATTTCAGAATTCCCCATTTGCATTTATAGACAACTTGTTATCAAGGCTTTCAGTGTGTGTCGTTAATAAATGTTCAAGATCGATATATGGACCATTTGTATTTTTTTCCTTATTTGCAGTAGAAACGTGAGCCCCAACTGAAGTATGAAAACTGACAATTCGCTTATTTGGGTTAAGAAGCGAGTCTAAATTCAAATTCATGTTAAGTATATCGTTACCCGAACCTTCAGGCTCCTCTGTCCGGCTTCTTTTAGATGTCTGCTCCACCACATCTTCATCATCTTGCCTCTTTGACATTCTACATCTTGGAGGATGTACACGCGACTTGTTCTATATCTGAAATCAGTAGAGGCAACAACAAGCAAACATTCCTTTATATATATCATTGAATTATTCAATATAATATTATCATATTTAATATTAATTCTAAATATGGCATATAGTACACTCAGGGGCTTTAGAAACGCAAAAGCGGGAGAATGGAAAATAAACACGGTTCTGAATTATCAATTGTTAAGAATGGCAGTAATAAACATCTGTATGTCCTTTAATAACTATATAAATTTCATCTGATAATATTGGCAATATCAATAGAAACATTAATCGAAACAACAGCACCCCAAATTATAAAATTCGCAAATCAGTGTCTTGTGTAACTTCCATTTGCAGCGATACAAGCTACGCAGCGCTGTCTCATTGAAAGAACAAGTGTGGATATTTTTTGCTGTGGAATGTTATTCTATTATTGTTCCAAAGCGTAAAGGTGGGTTCACACTATGAACGTTTGTACCAGCGTTGGCCAGCGTTTGAAAAGTCTAAGAAATGAGCCCAAACGTCGGCGAAATTACGTTCGCGAGAAGGATTTTTTTCATTCACACTACGAACGTTTTATATCTGGCGCAAATGAACTTTTACCAACGTTTCCTAGCGCTTGGCAGCATTTACCAGCGTTGTATTTATTTTCTATTAGCGTAGGCGAACTTTTGCCATCGCAGATGTAGCGTATGTGCAGTGGTCGCCGACTTAGTCCAACTTAGACGAACGAATACTCAGCATAGGTAAGCTGAGGTCAGCGTCAGGCGACTTCTATATATAGCCGAACGTTCGTGGACACTTCCTGGCAGTCTTGTTTTGATTGAAGAAGTGGTCACATCTCTCCGTCTCCCTTCTGTGTATTTGGTTGCTGTAAAGTTTCGCTTTATGTATCCGAATTGTGATCGGCATACACTCGAAAACGTTTGGGTCGCGCTGGTAGTGCGTTGCTGACCGCTGACAAAAACTTGCAAACGTTCAGTTCGTTCGCAAAAGTTGTTGAACGTTGTTGGAACTTGGCTTGCGTCAGGCTTCGTTAGGATCCGTTGTCCAAAGTTCACCTAAGTTACGGGTACGCTGTGGAAAGTTCGCCTACGCTAGCCCCTTGCGTTACCATCGCGTTCATTGCGTCGGGTACCCGTTGGACTAGCGTTTGGCTACGTTCACCACCACCAGCGTCTCAGTCGATGTTTGCCAACGGAGTCCAACTTAGGCAAACTCTGTACAACTTAATCCAGCGTTCAGAAACGTTTCCAAACGTCGCCAAAGTTTTTGCATGTTAAAATTTTTCAACGAACACAACGTTCGTCAGCATTCGCCAGCGTACATCAACTCTTATAAACTTTTAACAACTTTTACTAGCGGAGCTGGACGTTTGCCCAAACGTCGGTAAACGTCGGTCCAAACGTCGTAGTGTGAACCCAGCTTAAGAAAGCTCGTGAACGTTTCTAGAACTTGGACGACGAGCGTTAACGCGCCTTCCGAGCTCGTCCTACGCATGGTCTATGGGTGACAAGTCTGGTGACAAAGACGGCCAATAAAATGATTGAACGGCATGGTTTGCAAGGAATTGTGTTGTCAAACGAGCAGTATGGGCAGGAGTATTGTCATGGTAAAACTGGACTTAAAACATTATCAATATAACGTCGTGCATTAACATTGTCCTGGAAAATAACAAGCTGTGTTTTATCGAACTGCGTGATTCCCTCCCATACATGCACACTTCATCCACCTCCACGGTTGCGTTATGTACACATTGTTCTAAAAATATCTCCCCCTTTTCACGGTAAATACGTGTACGATCATCAGAATTTTGCACGTTGAATTGATCTAAAATGCGCCTGTGCCCATCCAAGTCGTCCAGCTTTATGTCTGGCGGTCACACGCCTTCTTCGGTCTTTGGCATCGTAAGACAACATCCTTCAGTCTATGCCTAACGGTGCAGGGATGGATTGGTCGCCTGAAACAAAAATGTTACGGGCTTTATCTAAAATTCACAAGAGAATTTGAAGGAACCGCGAGTGTAATAGTGTGAATAATGGAATGAAACTTTCCCATGTATGCCGATAGTTCGTTTGGCGCTCACAGTGGCGGGTGAAGTCGACGTATGTTGGCGTCATGTCTTGGCGTCGTGATTCGTGGCTGGCTTGAACGAGGTCGATCTTTTATTGACCCTGTAGCGTGAAATCGTTCTCGAAGGCGAACTATTGTTGAGGGGTGGCAATTGTATAATCTTGCCACGTCGGAATCTCTACTTCCGACCGTATCATCCCCAAGGCCTCAGAACGTTGGTGTTCGGATAAAAGGGGCATTTTCAATGAAGGTTATGAGAGAGTCTAAGGTTGCTTTTCCAGCTTGTACAACACAAACGCATTATTTAACACACCATAAATCTCGCTACCGCAAGAATTTCGAGCGCCACGTGCAAAACATGGGAAATCAGCTCATGCGTAAAAACGATATTTTTTTGTACAAATATGTCTTAAATTGTAATCTGGACAGTTCTTTTCCAGACCAGGTGATTTTTCACTGGACCTAGAATGTATAGCATGTATGATGTTATTTTTAACAGAATCAAATGTTAATGTTTTGCGTTTCTAAAGCCCCTGAGTGTAATATATCTACCTGAATTTTTTAGAATATTATTTCAATCACAAATAGTAATATCATGTCTTCGTTTTCGTTTGATATTTCAATTGATTCGAGTACCATGTGATCTTCTGCGGCGTGTTCGTGTTTGTGCCAGTGAAAATATATCTATATCTTAATTTTGAGAGATATTACCGTGTTCATATATATTGTCATTCAGACTTCAACTCCTTCAAATGTTTTGTTCTATTTCTTTGTGAAACTGTTTTCTTTGTATGTTATTTGTTCCAGTTGTTGAAATATAACATTGCTAAGTGAATGTTCGAAGATTTTAAAATGTCTGTAACTGAAGTTCTTATATTTCTTATCCAGTCATATTTAATATATATATGTTCTCTTAAACGTGTTTAATTTGTAAGCCAGTTTGACCAATGTTTGTAAGGTTCAAGTAAGTATGTAATATCAGTTTAAATATTAACGTTAAAGGTTCTACCATTCATATTTGAAGTAGTATTATATTTACAAATCAAATACTTACAACATGCACACCTCTTAGAACTGCACTAAGAGATAATAGGGTAGGTCCTATGTTTTTTTGCATATCCACAATACGACGCCTCATATTTGCCAAAGACATCAAACCTGATGTACACTATGTATATGTTTGTTTGTTTGTTTTATCGGGTTTAACGCCGTTTCTCAACGATATTTCAGTTATATACGGCGGCCGGTTCACCTAACCAGTTTTCCTGGACTGAAATCTAACCAGTACTAACTTACCCTTCCACAAGGAGCCGGCAACTTCTCCACATGTGGAGGAAAATCGACATTTTTGTCAAATTTTCATGGATTTCAAGTCCAGCGGACTAACCACTGAACCACGGCCGCGGCTCTATGTATATGTAATATGTCATTTAAATAATTGTGTCAGCTGTTCTAACCGAACCTATATTAATTATTTTAAACTTTTATAAAAGGGAGATTAAGTGGTCACATGGTACGCCACATACACATGACAGTGCCTCCCCATCAAATACCCCCTGGAAAACAACAGTCCACAAAGCATTAGGCACTAATAAAGTGCAATGGTAAACGCGTATAGGAACAGGTGCATGTGCAATGAATGGTCTGTGTTGTATCTTTTGTACATTTGTATCTTCATTTAAATACGTTCAACAACCAAAGAAAGCTTGCTAGATATACACGCATTGTTGTATTCGTTCTATATGAAATAAAATTGCAATTCCACAAGATGCACCACTTTAGCACTTAAATTCTAATTTAGATTTTTCTGCTGAACTAAACATTTTACACATTAAAATTTGAATACGTTCGACAACCAAGCAAAATAAAACACAAGCTATATATACATGCGTATTGTATTCGTTCTATATGAACAAAAGTTTCAATTCTCAACGATTCACCACTTAAACACTTAAAATTCAATTGATGCATGTGTGCCAAACGGATGTTTCTGAATAGTCAAGGGACATTGTTCACTTTATATAGCATACGACTTAAGCGATGTAAAACTTCCTTATGCACTTTATTCAAACCGAAATAATCCGTAATATACTAGTACAACGGATGCTATTTGTTGAAGCGTTCCAAGTTTGATAAACATATAAAACTTCCTTATCTAATATCAATGTTAAGTGTTTTACTTTCGATAGTTCAGTCATTACAACATACATGTACTTATATAGACACGTTTAATAGTGTACTTTGATTCGTGTGGAAAATACAAAACATTTATTGCATCTTAATACTTATTAAATATTTCCGGCGATAAGCAGAAAATAAAAGGTAAGATATATTTTCATAGTACATGTAATTGCCTAACACAATATGATGACATAACATATTGATTTACTCCAAATGTTATAATTAATTATAAAACAGTTAATATTCTAAGATAAGAGACTAAGATTTTATTCTTTTGTTTTTCATCGGCATTTACGCAAAATCGCCCCGTACTTCGTCCAAAGTGTAGTTAACCTTAATCAACTTTATATAATTTAAATTTACACGAAAATGACGTTTGTTCGGTGTGGTGTAGTAGTTAGCATAACGGACCGGCAATCCGTAGACTCGAGTTCGAATCCCGGTAGCGCCATTGACCGACTTTTCGTGTTCCTCAAATCATGACTTCATTATAACATTTTTGTTTGTTATATATAGCGGTAAGTTGAACTTACCAGTTTTCATGAAATTAAGTATCAACCAGTACTAACTTGCTCTTCATGCAAAGAACTGACAAGGACTGCATATTTGATGACATGACCGTAGCCAATGACAATGAAGAACATAACCTGCCTATCCCGGGAATCGAACTCGGATCTACCTGGTGACTGTCTAGCGCTCTACCAACTGAGCTAGCCGAGCGACTAAGAAATCTTAATTGCTTAAGGGAAAACAAAAGGTTTCAAAAATAACAATATTACCAGAAGATTCATAGATTTCATGATAATGAACTTCACGGAACATATTCAAGGTAGTATTATGCATTAATGAATTGTTTTATGCACATGTGTACAAATTTTAAGACGTACAATTTGAGGCTTGTTGGTGAAATAGTATGTTAACAGAATAGCGATCAAGTCAATTTAAAAAAAAAATGAATGAAAACGAAAAACCCTGCATATTTTCTTCGAATCAAAAGTCATATTGAAATATCTTAAAGTAACTTAATCGCCTTGCGTCATAGCCAAATATTAATTTATAATCAAAATATTTCAACTGATTTTATACATGTAAACGGAATATGGGGTATGTCACTTTTTGAACACTGTGTTGAAAAATATTTTTTAAAGAATGTGTGTATTTTTCCTTCCGTTATGTCTTTATAGTTATCAAACAATTGCAATTAACTATTGATGAAATATTTCTATCAACTTTTAAAGGATCAAATAAATAATATGTAGAAAAATAAATGGAATTAATCCAATGAAAATCAGAAACAGTTTGATAATCTTTGAATTTTCTATAAAGTGCTTCTCATCATACTTGTACATGTCTCTTCAGTACTCAGTTTCTTTGACATTCAAGAAATACAAAGACATATAATGTTGAAAATCTATTCAGATGTTTTATGTTTATTGCCCGTGGGTTTAAAAGGGAATATCCAAAGGAATTTATTTTGTTGAAAGGTGTAGTTTGATTCGTTATATAATACAGTTAAACCTCAATAGTAATAATACCACCCTTGAAACCTGGTATTGTTATGAAGGTGGTCGTAATCTTGATGTTGAATGAAAGGAAAATTGGGGAAATGGACATGAAAATTGTGAAAATTATCGTTAACAATTTTATATGATATAAGTTCTAAACAATTGCTACATCTTTTTTACAATATATAACTCCCCAGCTGGAGGGGGGCTAGAATTCCCCAGCTGTCGCACTACAGAGGGGTACAACTCCCCCACTGTGCCTACATTCCATGTAATACGCCTTTCACAGTACAACATTTTCTTGTCGACTGTGTAGACCTTTCAACCAATTTTTCAATACCACTGACATAAAAAAGTCTATATGAAACAATACAAGTTGGAAAAATTATGAGTTATATCAAAGAGATTGGCTTGTACAACAAGCTATGATCCTTTTTAATTCACACCTACATACTTTACAAATAGATACTTTCCAGTACATTCGTTTTTACCTTTCAAAACTCAAGGCCTTAAGGCCAATATAGATGAAATATCTCTTTTAATAGGTAAACATTCACCTGTTGCTTTCTGCATTCCATGTAATACGCCTTTCATAGTACAACTTTTTCTTGTCGACTGTGTTGACCTTCAACCAGTCCGCTCCCAATGTTTCAATACCACTGACATTAAAAGTCTCTTTTAGACTATACAAGTTGGAAAAAATATAACCTACATCAAAGAGATTGGCTTTTACAACAAGTTATGATATTTTTTAATCTACACTTACATATATTACATTTACCGGTGAAGGAGGATTGCCTCGCTCACCCTGGTACATAAAATATATTCGTACCCTAATGATCCCAATTTTTACCCACTATATTTACACCAATTTAACATATACAAGATTATCACGTAGCCTTTTATAGTTTCACATATTTTTTACATTCCTTGCGCGCTAAATGACCAAAGCTGTCGATGCGCCGTAAAACAACATATAACTAACTAACTACAATATATAAATAACAGTAATATATAATTTTAACTTTCAAGTACAACGTTAAACAACATCAACCCCAAAATTGAACTTATTTTATTCAACTTTTAACATGTTTACAGATTAACGTCATGCTATTGTCACCCAATAATTAACCACACCAAAATTTCATCTCAACACTATTCTATAAAATGTCATATTTCCCCAAATTCTTCCCTATAAAGCGCACTCCAAGTCAATTAACAGCTTGTATAATCGCCACATCCGGCTTTATCATTTTAATCAGAAGTCATGCCGCGCGAGCGCTGCTGGATACCGACCACGCGTACACCGCAATATCTAATGTATTCGAAATTATAGAAAACAAGCAGACAATTTTTAACAAAAATCATTAAAAAAGACAGCATAATAGAGTACCTACATTAAATCTAAAAAGTGTGTTCGAAAGTACACGTTTTGAACTCTAATATATCTCTGCACTCAGTATCTACCTCTATTGGAAAGTATTTAAATTAAGAGATATTGTTTATAGCCCCTTCTTAGTTCAATGTAAAAAAGTGGACCTTAAAAACCTCAAAAAATGTAGAAATCACAGAAACATACTATTTACACCATCATAAAGTAGAAGGTTTGATCTCTAACATTTGTTTGCACACGAAAGATACCTTGAAAAGATTTTGATTTATCGCGATTTTAATATATTTTCCTTCTATAATTTAATTAGAAGTTGGTCAGACCGCAGTGACACGAAAGTTGGGTATGGTTACACTGTACACATTTCTCATGTGCTGGACCCTTTGACATACCAAGAGATTACGTCAAAATCTTGTTAGCAGTCGCTGCTCCTATATCGCACACATTTGCAATGTCCTTCACCTTTATTCGCCGATCTGTATTAAGCGCGGTTTTACAATCACAACATTTTCGTCAACCACAGACGGACGACCAGATCTGTGTTTGTCCTGTGTACATGTTCAACCGTTATTAGCCTTCTCCAACAGCTCCTTTGTTTCCGTCAGCGTTTTCCTTAGGTCGACACAACATTTTATTAAAATCCGCTGTTCCTCTTTTGTTGGCGTTTGCATAATGCGCTTAGTAAGGTTGCATTGCTAGGTGCATGTATTTAATTATTATTTCCGGAATAGTTTCAGGAAAAAACTTTATGATTCAAATATGCGTCATATACGCTTTTTTTATTATGATTGGGTGTTCAATATATAGCAGTGTAATCGAGAAGTTAAGGGTTGTGCCGGGTTATTACAACGCATGTTGCTATGTATACGAATAAAAAAATATGACTGACGTCACAATATAATAATCTGAACATAAGCTTTTGAAATATAATATTCTCATATACGCTTCGGTTTCACAACGATTTGTCCAAGGAACATTGTTAACTGGATGTTGTCTCAAAGTTTTACGAACGTCCCTCATGATTACAGAGAAAAAAGAAAACCCATTTCTTCACTCTTCAATTCTATTAATAGTGTACATTTATGGACGTAAGTGTACATTGTACATGGCATTTCCATCTGGACTTCTTCACTCTTTTAATACATGTGCATTCCTGTCTACATGACGTTATCATATAACCGATAACGGATTAGATAAAAAAGTAACGGGAACTGGAAAACATTGAACATTGAGTACACGGCGTACATCTTTTCATTATTTCATTCTCGAGATGAGGCTCGCGAGATCAATGCCATATTTATATTTTATCATCCGGACGAATTAAAAAAAATAAAATAAAATATTATGGATAAGTCTCCCTTCCATACATCAACAAAATATAAGATGAGTTGCACAACTTACATAAATAACACGTTTAATATAACGTAAGCATCAAATAATATATAATATGTATCATATCAGAGTCACTAGTGTTTTCTACTTTTTTCAGTACATTACATTGCCAAACTTACAAAGAACATCAATATTTCAATGGCAATCTATATACGTGGTGTAAATCTGGCTGTGGCAATTGCACTTTTTGGCTGCCTGATGTCCGGCAATTGTTATATATGTCCAAATGATTGTGACACGTGTATTGATGATAACATGTGTAGTAACTGTAGTAATTCAGGTTACTATGTCCACAATCATGCCTGTGTAAAATGTCCAGAGAAATGTTTGAGTTGTACCTCAAACACGGAGTGTACATATTGTACAAAAGGATTTTATGGTAAAACACAATGTCTGCAGGAATGTTCAGATAAATGTAAGGATGGAGATTGTGATATAAATGGACGATGTAAATCTTGTGTAGATGGAATGTATGGAGACAATTGTAACATTGAATGTGGACAAAATTGTACAATATGTGACAGAAGTACAGGTGGGTGTTTAACATGTGAGACAGGTACATACCCGTATAACAATCAATGTAAACGTTGTTCAACATCGTGTACACAATGTACAAGCGCAAGATGTACTGAATGTGTCGTTGGTCAATGGGGTAAAAATTGTGAGAAAGTATGTTCAGGCTGTAAACCAGAATTACCCTGTATGAAAGATGATGGACTTTGTGAACAAAGTTGTGTTGACGGTATGTCCGGGTATTGGTGTAACACACTGTGTAGATCGCAATGTTTGTCATGTGATCGGTTCTCCTTCAAAACATGTATAGCTTGTGTAGCAAACAAATATGGCTATTACATCTATGACAACAAGTACATATACAACTGTTACGAAGACTGCTCTCAGAACTGTCTCAATTCTACATGTGATGATCATACAGGGGCATGCACGTTTGGCTGTATAAACGGTTACCATGGACCTAGATGCACGTGCCCACAAAATTGTCACTGTATCAATTATGATAAATGTATTACATGTAAGGAAGGCTTTGGTAACATTAACCAAAAATGCAATTGTACGAATGAAAACTGCGTAAACAATGATTGTAATGCTTGTACCAGTTTGAAATATTTTGTACATGATAAAACATGTTGCTCTTGTCGTGTTCAAGATACAAATTGTGAAGAGTGCACAACACATGAAAATGGTGACTTTGGATGCACTAAATGCAACACAGGATTCTTTCCCTCTTCAAACTATTGTTATGCATGTTCGGCTCTCTGCAATGATGAAATATGTGACCCAGTTACTGGTGCATGTACACTAGGCTGCAACGGACCTTTATGGGGAGCACATTGTAAAAAATACTGCGGTTCGAGATGTATGTTTTAATGACAAGTTTAATATATCAAAGAAGAGAGAACACAAGCGTGATTCTACTGTTATGCCCTAAAAATGGTGAATTTTTGTGTGTTTTATTTTGAATTAATATTTTGAAATTCTGGAGTTGTTTTTAAGTTTAGGGTCAATTTTTATATATTTCAACTATTTTTGTGATAATCGAATTAAAGGCCGAGTTACTTTAATCAGTCTGTCGGTGTTGTGATAAACACAAGCTACATCTTAACGATAAATACTTTTCTGATAGCTTGTCGCATAATTTAAAAGATAGTTGTTAAACTGCAAATTGCTATCAAAGCAAGTGGCGGGGTATTACGATAAAAGCGACATAATTGAACAATGGACAAAGTAACACATGTTAGGGTCTCAGATCCCAGAGTTCTTTGCAGTTATATTAATCCCTACAATTTTAATTGGTCAATCAATCATTAGAATTTTGTAACAGAGTTTCTTATTGGATAATTACTATTTCGGTCTTTCGATGAAAGTTGTGTCCTTCCTCCAAGAAGTCACTCTTGATTCAGACTTCTATGTTATAACACCTGTTTAAATAAATTTGAGGAAAGGACACACTTCTTGATTATTTTTAGGTAAGAAACTTTGCTTTTTATGTTATATCGATGAATGATATTTTAATTCTGTAACTTTATCAAACAGTATGGAATTGTATTTGAATTGATTAGATTTAAGAAATTGATTAATTGGCCTATGTTTCACAGAGAGCGGAATATGCTTTTCGGTAATTAGAGCGGTTTCGGTTTCATTATTTCACTTTAGAGTAAATTCATAACTTTTGCCTTATGAGGACCAGGAAATGAAAGCCGAACAAAAGCGAAGTTGTTACATTCAATGTTTGTGTCTGATTAAATGTATTCCATGCTATTTGACATGATGACATGTATGTATACTTATTACTGATATACTTTTTAAATGAATTAAACAAGAACTTGATGTTGAATTTAATCCATATGCATTTTTGTGGTTAATTTATGGTTGACTATTTTAACTTTTATCTTGAAATATTTAAGATATGGATACTTGAAATTGAAGTACTTTATTACATCTAATATACTCATGAATACTTGTTTGTATTCATGAATACTTGTTCATGTTCATGAATACTTTGTATAATTGATGATATATTATATTATGACTCTTGATTCAGACTTCTATGTTATAACACCTGTTTAAATAAATTTGAGGAAAGGACACACTTCTTGATTATTTTTAGATCTTGGAAGACAGTCGTCATCCATCGGGTGTACAGTACGACACCCCGTAGGGATCAATCCTGCCCTCTCAACTTAGCCAAGCGAGTGTTTAAGAAATGCCATTGAGCAGCAAACCATCTCAGGTCAACGTTAGTGTAAACACAAGATCAAGAGGTGCCATCGTATCAGAGGCTGCAGCTACATCTGTAACAGTAACTCAGCCAGTACAACCACCAGTACAACCACCAGTACAACCACCAGTACCACCACCGAGTATTATAACAGATACTAATAATTTTGAGTTATCCAGTATGGCACATGCAATGAGATTAGAACTTTTTAAAGGTGATGGTTCTCAGGAAATAGAACAGTTCATAAAAAGATTCCATCAATATGTTACATGCATGAACTTGAAGGAAAACCAATTGATGGCCACACTTAGTTGGCATTTGGAAGGGGTAGCCAGGCTATTCTTCGAAAAACTAGATCCAGCTCCAGCAACTGTTGAGGAGCTCAAGGAAAAATTAATCAACAAATTCAAACGTGAGAAAACCTTTGATTTAAACATTTTTGCTATGAGACAAAAAGACAGTGAGAGTGTCGACACCTTCTTGTCAAGGTTAGAAGAGTCGACCTACAAAAATGACATTAGTGATGCCATGCAAGTGCAGATTGCACTAAATGGCATGAAGCCAGCTGTGGGCTCAGCTATATCAACCCACGGCCCAAAAACCATCTGTGAGGTCAGGGATTTGGCTAGCAGATTATCAAATGTCCGCCAGGAAGTTTCGGTTGCAGCCACAACACATGACAATCTGGAATCAACCATGAACGTTTTAACAGCAGCTGTGGCCCAACTATCGACGGTGCTTGCAAAGCAACAAGAACAACCCAGGGAGACTGAACCCAACAGACCTAGGCAAAGACCTAGTGAACTTTGTCACCGGTGTGGAGGTAGGTGTTCATCTTTCAATCATTGTAGAGCAAAGGGTCTAACTTGTTATAATTGTGGTGGTCAGAACCATCTAAGTACACAATGTAGGTCAGCTAAGCGTAGAATGTCGAATATGTCTAGAGGTCAACCAAATAATTCTAGATAGGGATTCGCGTCTGTCTGCAGGGCTGAGTCAGTCAATCCAGTAGATGGGCACAAAGATAGGTTCTCTAACCATACAGGCAAGAATGGTGCTAAGGTTTATAATTTAAATGGTGCTAATAGGTTAACAGGTAAAAGTAACATGCAAAACCGTGCTAAGTCTTCATTTGAGAGTGGTGATAAGGATTCAAGTAAATTAGGATATGTTAATGCCAATTTCACAGCTACAATGACCAAAAATACTGTTTCTGTCTCTGTAAATATGAGAAAAACCAATGGTTTAGTTGATACAGGTGCTTCAGTTTCATGCATTAGTAAAGATTTCTTCGACCGTTCATTTCCACATGAAAAACCTTACTATGTTCAAAACAATATTGAATCAATTGTAGGTGTAGGTGGCTCACGTCATTCAGTTACGGGGAAGGTGCGACTTGATATCTGTTTTGGTGCTTTAACTGTGTCATACCCATTTTTAATTGTTCAAGATTTACATCATTCTCTGATAATAGGTCATGATTTTATGGATGCACATAATGTTAAAATTGATATTAGGGCTAAGCAAATGATAATTCAGGATGTTCAAGTGTGTAGTCTGAGGCTTGATACTGGGTATGCTAGGACTGTTAAACCTACTACTATTCAGGCAATGTCAGAGGTTAACATTCCTGTCAAGGTTGCTAGAGTTAGATCAGGAAATGAAGTGCTATTAGAACCATTGAGTAATCTTACAAATAGTAACGTCATAGGTGCCAAGTGTCTGGTAAAGGTTAAAAAGGGCAGGGCGGCCTTGAGAATTTTTAATCCCACGGATAAGGACATTCATTTTAAGAGTAACAAAGTTTTGGCAATTGTAACTCCAGTCAAACTTGATAATGTTTTTGCTTTTGATGGAGAAGTCAATAGTTCAGTTCATGATTCAAGTCATGCTAAGAAATTAGAACATATTCAGTCTGAACAAAACCAGGATAAACATGTAAAATTTAATATAGACAATCCAGAATTAAGTTCTGAACAAAAAGAAGCATTGTTGAAATTATTAAATAAAAACATTGATCTGTTTTCTGAAGGCTTGCATGATTTGGGTAAAACAAATTTAATCACTCATGTAATTGATACTGGGGATGCTAAACCAGTCAGAACCCCATTTTATAAGCAAAGTCCTGATATGCGTAGGACAACAGATAGAATGGTTGGTGACATGTTGAAAGATAATGTTGTTACAGAGAGCAACTCAGATTGGTTTTCACCTGTAGTTTTGGTCAAAAAGGCTAATTCTGATGAATATAGGTTTGCTGTTGATTATAGGAAACTGAATAAAATAACAAAACCACAGGCTTTCCCACTTCCTAGGTTTACAGATATGCTTGATGCAATAGGTGAGGCTAACCCTCAATTCTTCACTAGTCTTGATCTTGGTAAGGCGTTCTGGCAAGTACCACTTAGTGAGGATAGCAAGAAAAAAGCTGCATTTGTTACACATGACGGAATTTTTGAGTTTCAAACTATGCCTTTTGGATTGTCGGGGGCTCCAGCCACTTTTCAATGTTTAATGATGAAAGTTTTAAGGGGAATAACTTGGAAATTTGCTCTGTGTTATGTAGATGATGTGGTTATATACTCTTCTACTTTTGAACAACATTTAGAACATATTAGTGAGGTTTTTGAACGATTACGAAAAGCAGGTCTAAAGCTCTCATCTACTAAATGTCAGTTTGCTAAGGAAAAGTTACATTATTTGGGTCATGTTATAAGCAAAAAGGGTATTCAAGCAGATGATAGTAAGGTTGAGAAAGTACGCAATTTGGTGGCTCCAAGAGATCAAAAGGGTGTGAAAAGTTTACTTGGGCTTACAAATTATTACAAAAAGTTTATTTCTGGTTATAGTAAGATTTGTGCTCCATTGTTTGAGTTATTGAAAAAGGACAAACAATTTATTTGGTCAGAGCATTGTCAGAAGGCATTAGATAGTTTGAAAAATGCTTTAACAAATGCCCCAATACTTGCATTTCCAGTAATGGATAAACCCTATATTCTTACGTGTGATGCGTCTACAGTTGGTGTAGGTTACATTTTAGGACAGTTAGATGATGAAGGTAGAGAAAGGGTTATCGAGTATAGTGGTCGTGCTTTACATGCGGCCGAGAAGAATTATTCAGTGACTGAATTAGAATGTTTAGCTATTGTGGAGGGTGTAAAAAGGTTCAAATCTTATTTGTCTAATGATATAGAGTTTACAATTATCACTGACCACAAAGCACTTTCATTTTTGAATTCGGTTAAGAATACATCCACAAATGGTCGGTTAGCTCGATGGCAAATTTCAATACAAGGCTTACGTTATAAAGTAATATATAGGAAGGGAGAACTCAATAATGCAGATGCGCTCTCAAGATACACCCAGGAAGCTCAACAAAATTCTGAACAGGTTGACTGTGTGGGGCTGAGAAATAATGAAAATCAGTCTCATATAGTTATGCCAGTCAGATCATCATCAGATAACCAAGCAGAAGTTATTACCGAACAAGACAATGCTTCAATACAGAATACAGACCAAACAACATCACAGTCAGTTTCGTCAGTCAGTCAATGTGACATAAATGAAGCTCCTTGTAAGATGGATCAGGAGAGTATGACAAACAGTTCACAGGGTACATGCAGGTTGGACAACACAGCACAATTAGACAATCACCATGAACAGGAGTGGCTTGAGGCATCCATTGAATATGACGATGAGAAAACTGTCTGTTCATTAGATGCCGGGCCCTCAGACCAGACAAGTGAGAATAGTCAAAATGACAGATTTGAGGATCTTATTCAGCTACAGAAAGAATGTCCCGATTTTAAACACATTTATAAGTATTTAGCTGATCAGGTAATTCCTGAAGATGAGAAAATTTACAAACTTGTACAAATTGAAAAGGAACACTATCATCTCATAGATGGGGTCTTGATTCATCTGTATCAAAATAGGTCAAAGAAAAAACCTTCAGACGAGCGCTTTATTCATCAAATTG
This sequence comes from Mactromeris polynyma, assembly GCA_032209605.1. Taxonomy (NCBI): domain Eukaryota; kingdom Metazoa; phylum Mollusca; class Bivalvia; order Venerida; family Mactridae; genus Mactromeris; species Mactromeris polynyma. The sequence goes on from JASFXZ010000022.1 coordinate 3,620,752, forward strand.
CTTTACCAAAGAAATTAAGACTAAATGTTTTGCAACAATTTCATGATAATAATGGTCACTTTGGACATAAGAAAGTATTTGGTGCTGTGCAAGCAAGGTATTACTGGCCACGTATGCATCAACAGGCTTTAGATTATATTAGGTCTTGTGATAGGTGTCAAAGGACAAAAAGAGATCCAAATGCTTCAATAACTCCTCTCAATCCACTCCCTGTCGTGGGAGTCTTTCAGAGACTTCATATGGATATAATTGGTCCGCTCACTAAAACTAATGAAGGGCATATGTATATCTTGGTTTGTGTATGTAGTTTCACACGATGGGTAGAGGCATTTCCATTGAGAACGCAGTCCGCATCAGAAATTGCTGAGGTTTTGCATGATGAGATATTCTGTCGGTATGGCGCATCAAATGTTATTGTCACTGATCGTGGTAGAAACTTCTTGTCCAAACTTGTTAATGCAATTTGTGAAATATACAAAGTATCCAGACACAAAACGGCTAGCTATCATCCTCAAGCGAATGGGTGTGTAGAAAGACAAAATGGTACTATCAGCAAAACAATTCGAATGTATGTTCAGAAGGACCAAAAGAATTGGCATAGAATACTTCCAACTGTTTTGATGGCTATGAGGTCCAACCCAAATACTGAAACATCTGGTTTTAGCCCATTTAAGATGCTATTTGGTGGAGAGATGAGGTTACCTTTTGACACCAGCTTAGTTCCTAATGAAACATTGAAGCCACAAGACAAAATTATCGTTACACAGTTGATAGACACACTTAAGATGGTACATGGAACTGCTAAAAGTAACTCTGAAATTACACAGAACGAGAGCAAAGAGAGGCATGATGTCAAGGCAAAGGAATCTGACTTTCAGCTGGGAGAAATTGTGCTCAGAAAGATCAACAGACACACCCCAGGATTATCAGCAAAATTGGAAGACAAATGGGAAGGGCCATACTACATCAGACAGAAAGGTTCAAATGATAATTACCAGATAGCGGATTGTACAACTCACAAAATGATTAAGTCTATGGATAATGCCAAAAACTTGAAAAAATACTACGATCCTAGAGACTATAGAATATCATTTAATTATAATGATAATGTTAGGTTAGAGGTTGACAATGAGGATCCAAATGAAGAGGATGATAACCAAAATACCAACAACAAGAGTAACAATACAATAGAAGAAGGCAATGGGACCCAGGACAATTCAAATAATACGGTGGATAATGAAGGTTGTGGTAATCAAAACGATGTGATAGCTGGAAAGCAAACAAAAGAGGTACAAAAACCGGATGGTACCAAAGGTAGTTCCCCACAGATCAAAGATAGAGATGAGACGTTGACTCAACAACAAGATGATACTAAAGGTAGTTCCCCACAGATCAAAGATAAAAATGAGACAATGACACAACAACCGGATGGTGCGAAAGGTAGTTCCCCACAGATCAAAGATAGAGATGAGACGTTAACACATCAACCGGATAGTACTAAAGATAGTTCCCTACAGATCAAAGATAGAGATGAGACATTGACTCAAAAACCGGATGATACCAAAGGTAGTTCCCTACAGAACAGAGATAGAGATGTTAAGCCAAAACAAGATGATCAATGGCATCCTGTCAATCGATTATTAAAACAAAGAAAAAGAGGTGTTAACAAAGAATACTTAGTAGAATGGGCGGATAAGAGCAAGCCGTCATGGCAACACACACGTAATATAAATGAGGCAGTCAAGAGACAGTTTCACCTTACTCACAACAAGCAAGGTAAACCAAGAAAACGACAACACAAAAAATATAAACACTTCCTATAGAGTCTAAAAACCATTATAATTGATTGAGCTCATGGAAAATACTGTTGGGTGTCAGTGGCAATATTATTACAGAGGAGCATTATAGTAACAAATTGAAGGGTGGAAAGTTTAACAAGGAAATGGTTGAACTGCATTGTTTCTTTCGCTGTTAAGAGCTCTCAGATACTTATTGTTAGGTAGTGTCCTTTAATTTAGTATATTTTCATATACTGGGATTTTTATTGCCGTTTAACACAGGTGGACTGTTTAGAATTAATATCTGTTGATATATAAAGGTTTCAGATAAGTTTGAGTTATTTTTGTCAATCTAAAGTGTCAGTACTACATCAGTACCCAATATAAGTTCATAGTTATCGCCAAGCCAAGTGAAAGTTGAGTTCTGTGAAAAAGTGTGAGTGTGAGAATTAGAGTGAGAGTGTGTGAGACAGGTCTTTATAATTTTCTTTCTTTCTACTTTCTTTCATTTGGCGGAAATTGATGCATAATTCCCGGGAATTGATGCATACTTTCCATGGTGGGTAATGGTCATTATATCTTATATTTTTAGTTGACTGGAGCAAATTGATGCTGGTTCTGTACCTTGTTGTTCTTGGTTCCACCATGGTGTCTGGTAGTTTACCGACTGAGCTGCAGCGAATGAACTATGGTGTATTGTTCAAGCCATATAAGCCATTACAGTTGGCAAGTGAAAATTGGATTCACACGTTTGGTATACAGCTACCAGTAGGAATGAATATTGTAGACATAACAGGGTGTAGTAGAGGCCCTGACACTTGTGCAGTTGTTAATGAGGTGTTGTTGGAGCTCAATCAAATTAGGCAAGAAACGGAAGTCATGATTAATAACACTATTGACTCTATTAACAGTTTAGTTCGGGAGAAGGATTTAGTCAAGAGTAGAACTAGATCTCGTCGATCATTATTACCTTTCATTGGTAAATTGTCAAAGTCAATTTTTGGAACTGCCACAACAGATGATGTTGAAATTTTAGCTAAACACATAAATTCTTTGAATAAACTCACTAGAAACATAGTCAACAGTGTTCAACACCAGGATAACAATCTGGCTTCATACATTCATACAGCAGATGAAAGAATGAGTGAAATAGTTGAAGGTATGAAGATGAATGAAAGAGCAATTGAGCATATCCAAATGCAATTATTTGATTCTTTTGATGATTTAGAGCGGTCGTTTTCTGTAATGAATGTATTAATTGCTAAACAAATAGAAAAATCAAGGAAGTTGGAACACATATTTAATGAATTGTTGGATGGGTTGTATGAATTAGTTGAAGGCAAACTGTCCCCACATTTGATTTCACCTGAAACTATGATGAATACTTTGAATGACATACAGGCAATCATTCATAGTAAGTTTCCAGGTTTTTACCTAGTATTCAGTAACCCGGATGAAGTTTATAAAAATGTTGGTACTATTTTTACAAGGAAAAGCACCATGTTGTATGTATCGGTTAAATTCCCAATATCTCCATTTTCCCAGCCATTATCCCTTTTCCATGTGGAGTCATTTCCAGTACCAATAAATAGTAGCTCAGATCATGCTACTCAGTTGCTAGATTTACCACAACTATTTACTATAACCAATGATATGCAGTATTACACCACATTTAAATTAGAAGAATTGTATCAATGTAAATCAGGAAAAATCATGACCTGTAGTTTTAACAAGCCTTTAAATCCTATTACACATGATAGTTGTATTTTTGCCTTGTTTAAAAATGACAAAGTTTCGATTAAAGACAAGTGTAATTTTAGATTTTTGTTAAACCATTTGTCATCTGGTATAGTCCAATTGAGTCACACAGATATTTTAGTATACAATATTGAAATAATGGAGTTTGATTGTAAAACTGGTAAAAGAATGGTACAAGGGTGTAAATTTTGCACTATGAATGTGCCTTGTGAGTGTGCAGTTTCCACTACAAATATTTATTTACCTCCTAGACTCACCAGTTGTCACCAAAATACAACAAGTAAATTACATCCAGTTAATTTAGCATTATTACAACAATTCTTTAATGATACAGATCTTGAATCTATTGATGGTAATTCTGAGTTTAACACTACATTGGCTGTTAATGTACCTCAATTTCAAATGTACAACCATTCCATGAAACATTTAATTGCTGATGATAGAAAATCTCATTTGAGTCTGGAAAAAATGGCTCAGGCAGCAAGAAGTGATGCTTTGGTGTTTCAGTCATTAACTGATCCATTGTTGTCTGGTGATATTAATTTACAAGAGGACTGGCCAGCCTATGATGATATACTGTTATACTGTACCACTGCAGTTGCATCTATTAGTTTTATTGTTATAGTACTGCTGGCTGTTAAACTAAGGAAAATACTCATCATATTGTCTGTGTTACAAAAATCTAAGTCGCAGGTACAAGCAGCAACTGTACCATCATTCATTTATCACAAACCTGACACTACTCCAGCACCAAATAATTATTTTTGGGAAAATATTAATATCACTTTTGATCATTTAATTTTGGCATGTGTGATTTTAACACTGGTATTTGTCATTATTTTGGTGGTTAGAACATTTAGCTTCAAATGTAAAACACAGATAATTGTGGAATTAACTGATGGTTTTTCATGTGTGTATGTGCCTGTATACAACCTTTCTATGTGTCCCAGCTACTGGAATATTAGGGTTCCACATGATGTATCCTGCATTTCAATTCAAGGATTGTGGTCACCCATATTATCTTTTGATTGGGATAGTTTCGATGTAGAAAATAAACAAACAGAACAGAAAAATAAGGTTAAATCCACTTTCAAAGTTGGTGTTAGGACAGCTAGACAAATTCGACATGTATTGTGTACTTCATATTCTGTGAATTTCTATGCTAAACATGACAATTTATTAATTCCTTTGTACATGTAGATAATGAAAGACCCATTGCATTACAATAATTGAAGTTGGCACCTACAAGTACATGTACAATGTACTGTGGTTAAAGACAATTAAATGTCTAGTCAATTCATGCCATTTTTAATAGTAGGTTGCAGTTGATACTTGTTTTATTGTACAATTTATGTGTGTATTGCTTGATATAACATTGTTTTATTGCAGAAATATTGTAATTGTAAACATTTATCAAAATATTCACATACACATGTTGGGTTTTATTACTTGCATCATACAATGTATATATGTTTTTATTCAGGAAGTACAATAGTGGGTTATTTGTAAATATTATTGATTAGGTATATTCATATTGTTGTGTATGCTTAAAAACTCCCTCATAAAAAAAAAAAAAAAAAAAAAAAAAAAAAAAATCATCCACATGTGGATCAGCATATAGATTGTTGAAAGATTAGTACTGGTGAAAGTACGGTCAAGAATACTTTGTAAAAAATTATTATGGATATTATTGTATATATACTATTCAGCAAACATTAAAGGTGGGTTTTACGTGCACTTTATAGGAATAAAGTAATTTAAGGGAAGGGGAAAGTGTTATGCCCTAAAAATGGTGAATTTTTGTGTGTTTTATTTTGAATTAATATTTTGAAATTCTGGAGTTGTTTTTAAGTTTAGGGTCAATTTTTATATATTTCAACTATTTTTGTGATAATCGAATTAAAGGCCGAGTTACTTTAATCAGTCTGTCGGTGTTGTGATAAACACAAGCTACATCTTAACGATAAATACTTTTCTGATAGCTTGTCGCATAATTTAAAAGATAGTTGTTAAACTGCAAATTGCTATCAAAGCAAGTGGCGGGGTATTACGATAAAAGCGACATAATTGAACAATGGACAAAGTAACACATGTTAGGGTCTCAGATCCCAGAGTTCTTTGCAGTTATATTAATCCCTACAATTTTAATTGGTCAATCAATCATTAGAATTTTGTAACAGAGTTTCTTATTGGATAATTACTATTTCGGTCTTTCGATGAAAGTTGTGTCCTTCCTCCAAGAAGTCACTCTTGATTCAGACTTCTATGTTATAACACCTGTTTAAATAAATTTGAGGAAAGGACACACTTCTTGATTATTTTTAGGTAAGAAACTTTGCTTTTTATGTTATATCGATGAATGATATTTTAATTCTGTAACTTTATCAAACAGTATGGAATTGTATTTGAATTGATTAGATTTAAGAAATTGATTAATTGGCCTATGTTTCACAGAGAGCGGAATATGCTTTTCGGTAATTAGAGCGGTTTCGGTTTCATTATTTCACTTTAGAGTAAATTCATAACTTTTGCCTTATGAGGACCAGGAAATGAAAGCCGAACAAAAGCGAAGTTGTTACATTCAATGTTTGTGTCTGATTAAATGTATTCCATGCTATTTGACATGATGACATGTATGTATACTTATTACTGATATACTTTTTAAATGAATTAAACAAGAACTTGATGTTGAATTTAATCCATATGCATTTTTGTGGTTAATTTATGGTTGACTATTTTAACTTTTATCTTGAAATATTTAAGATATGGATACTTGAAATTGAAGTACTTTATTACATCTAATATACTCATGAATACTTGTTTGTATTCATGAATACTTGTTCATGTTCATGAATACTTTGTATAATTGATGATATATTATATTATGACTCTTGATTCAGACTTCTATGTTATAACACCTGTTTAAATAAATTTGAGGAAAGGACACACTTCTTGATTATTTTTAGATCTTGGAAGACAGTCGTCATCCATCGGGTGTACAGTACGACACCCCGATAAACAGCATAACACTACGACTAAGTTTATTGTACAAGTGCCTTAACAGAGATTAGTAAGCAACATAGTAAGATAGTGTGATGACGTAGCTATAGTCTATTTCAATATAATGTAAACATATAACATCTCCCTGTTTTTAATAAAAGAAACATATAATTCAAAAGTATGAAGAAACAACTTATAATCAAATTTCAATGTATAAAAAAGCTAAGTTTCAGTAATCTTAAATGCATTACAGTCAATATTCTGTGTAGTCAATAATATGTGTAGATAAAGATTTTTCTTTGTATCAGTACGTCATTCTCTTATCAATAAATATTATCTAATGTACATACAGTAATTACATATCAATTTACCCAATCATTTCCTACATATTTTCGGTTGTCACGCACTAATCTTCCAGCTCTTGTTTTGTACGCGTTATCGTCTTGGTGTAATTCATGATTCGAATGGGTTTCCGAAGGGGTATTCGGTTCCAAATCATGTTGTAAAACTTGCGCTTGGAACGGTTCAATGTCATTAGTATTTTCGCGCGTTTGATGTATTACTGACCTATTTCTCCGATAAATACTACCATCTGGCATTTGTATGAGATATGAACGGTCACTATGAATTTTCATTACCTTGCCTAATTTCCATAATTTCCCGAACTTAACTCTTACGGAATTTCCTACTGATAATGGATCTAACGGTTTAGTTGATTTGTCGAAATGCGACTTTTGTTTTTGTTTAGATTCTTGCATTCGTTTTTTCAATTGTTCTGAGTTTACTAACATTGGTTGGAGTGCTTTGTTAGTAATAGGCACGATCGATTTTGTTCGGCGACCTAACAACAACTGGCTTGGGGAATAACCGCATTCTAATGGCGTATTTCGATATTCTAAAAATGCTAAGTACGGATTCGAACCAGTGTCTTTAGCTTTCTTCATAAGCTTTTTCGCAATTCCTACCCCTTTCTCAGCGAGACCATTGCTTTGCGGGTGACCTGGGGATGAAGTTCGATGCTCGAATCCCCATGCTTTCGCGAAGTCCTTAAACTCGTTGCTAGAGAACTGAGGTCCATTATCTGATACAAGAATATCAGGAATTGACATTCGTGACATGTGTTTTTGAAGTTTAGTTATCACAGTTTGTGATCTTGTGTTGCGTAAATAATCAACTTCAAAAAATCTACTATAGTAGTCAATTGTCAACAGATACTCATTTCCTTGAAAATGAAATAAATCGGTTGCGATCCTTTGATATGGGCGATCAGGGAATTCAGTCGTGACTAAAGGCATTGATGCATTTGCGTCCCTGTGTGTCAAGCATGTTGGACAGCTTGTTACGTACTCGGTAACCTGCTTACACATCCCTGGCCAAAATAAAGAATCTTTCGCGCGTTCTAGCGTTTTCGTAATCCCCAGATGGGATGAATGAACTTTCTGTACAAGATCATTGCGTAATGATTTCGGTACCACAATAGTATGACCTCGAAATACAAGACCATCCTCAGTGCTAATTTCATCACGATGATTGAAATATTCCACAATATCCGGTGAACATTGCGTTCTGGACTCTGGCCATCCTTTCAGTATAGCCTGTTTCAGTTTTAACATTTGTGAGTCTTTGTCGGTTTCCGCGCGAATTATTGCGAGCCGCTTATCTGTGACGTGTAATTGTTTTATAACCGTGTGCACATGGTTGTCCATACCTTCGATCATTCCTGGGAATGTATCAGGTAAAGATTGTCTCGATAAGCAATCACTGACAGGTATGCTCTTACCAGGTACATGTCGAACAGTAATTTGATATTTCGACAGTGCGAGAAGCATCCTAGATAATCGCGGTGGCGCAGCTGATAACGGTTTTTTCATGATAGCTGAAATCGGTTTATGATCACAGTGCACAATGACTTCTCGACCATATGTGAACTGGTGAAATCTTTTCAATGCAAACAATACCCCGAGTAGTTCCTTTTCAATTACAGCGTACCCTATCTCGGTCTGAGTTAATGATTTGCTGGCATACGCTATGGGTTTTTCGTCTTGCATTAGACAACATCCTAGTCCATATTTACTTGCGTCAGTTTCAAGCACTAATGGTTTCTTAGGATCGTAATACCCTAGAACCGGCGATTGAGTAATAATTTGTTTGATCTTATTGAGTGCCTGTTCCTGCGGGGCGTCCCACAGGAATTCTACATCATTTTTCAAGAGGCTCCGGATGGGGGCTGTTATTTCTGCAAGATTTGGCGCGAATTTTGCAAGATAATTGACCAATCCTAACAATGTTTCAACATTTCCCCGGCTATCTGGCCGCTGCAATGCCGTAATAGCCTTGATTTTATCCGGGTCGGCCTTGAGTCCCGTGTCGGTTATCACGTGACCGAAGAATGGAATGGATTTAACACCTATTCTGCATTTCTGTGAATTGAAGCGAATTCCGCGTTCGCGGGCGCGTAGCAATACTTGCGTTAAGCGTTTGTCGTGTTCCTGGGGTGTACGTCCCCAAATAAGAATATCATCTACCAAGGGGTGCATTCCCTGTAGACCTTCAAATGCTTCATTTACTTTTTGACAAAATATATCTGATGATGACGCTATCCCGTATGGAAGACGCAAATAGCGGTACCTTTGAAACGGTGTTGCAAACGTAGTCAAGTATGAGGATTCCTCATCTAACTGTACACTCCAGTACGCATGTGTTAGATCAAGTAAACTGAAGTGTGTAGCGCCTACCAATTTGGCGGTAACATCTTCGAGTGTCGACATCGCGTAATGTGGTCTGCGAATCGCTTCATTTAGAGGCTTCGCATCTATACACACACGAAGAGACTTATTCGGCTTTTCGACTACCACGATAGCGTGAACCCAGTCTGTAGGTTCAGTGACAGGCGTTATAATCTGGTCTTTGACCATCTTATCAAGCTCAGCTTTTAGCCGTGATTTCAGTGCTTCCGGTATTCGTCTTGGTGGCGTTATCACCGGAACCGAATCTTCCTTCAGGTGTAATTTACTTTTACCTGGAAGTATACCTACGCCCGTGAATAGATCTTTGTTATCAGATAATACCGATTCTTTGGTCATTAACTGATTAGAATCTATGTTTACTTCATAGGTCAGCTGAATTAAGCCTAATTCAGTTGATGCTTGTAAACCAATTAACGGCGGAGCGCTATTGTTTACAATATAGAACACTGCGTTTATTTCTTTTGCTCTATATTTACATTGCAGGTTGACCTTTCCGTATACATGAATTGCGTCACCTGAATATGAAGTTAGTTTACAATCAGAGGCGTCTAAAGGGAGTTTGACATTAAGCGATTCAAATTGGCGTTTTGGCAACGTGTTAACGCTTGACCCCGTGTCAATCTTAAATCGACGGTGTTGGCATGTCGGGCCAATCTCGATATTAACAAAAGCGCGATCAAGAGCTGGAGATTGTGAATGACTTACCGTATCTATGAAATATGTATCCATCCATGAGTCATCACTCTCACTTAACTCTAAATCCCTAATATTATTTGTCACTTCGTGCACATTTTGTTTTTTGGATCTACAAACAACTTTCCAGTGATTGTATCGCTTACACAAATTGCACTGTTTTCCATACGCTGGACAATTTGTCCTGTTTGTAATGTCATGGAAAGTTCCACAATTTCCACAAGACGTTTTCCCTTGCTGTTGGTGTTGTTGATGACCCCTGGCGTGTGTTGGCTGTCGTCCCCTTGAATGGTTGCCTCGTCCACGTCCACGGTTTCTGATGTAGCTGACGTCCTGTGTAGTAGGTCTTGCGTTCAGTACCTGCATTTGATGTTTACAATACTCAAAATTTTGAGATATCTGTATCGCTTTCTCTAAGGATAACTTTTCCCCTTCATTTATCAACTTTTCTCTAAGTCTCTGATTATTTACTCCAAATACGATTTTGTCTCGTATCATTTCCTCTACTGTGGTTTCTTGGAACTTGCAGTCTTTAATTTTGAGCTTAAGTCTTGTGACAAACTGCTCAATGCTGTCATCGTTTTGCTGTTCGTTGTGAAACTGGTATCTTGCAAATACCGGATTGAGTTTAGGTTGAACGTGTTTCCTAAATTTCTCATAGTATGTGTCCAGTTTTTTCGATTCATCTTCACTTAAAGTCCAAGATTGTGATATGTCTTGTCCTTTTTCACCAACCCATATCAGTAAGAACGATACTAGTTCCTCCTCTGATTTTTCTTTAAGAGGTCCGGTGAATATCAACTTGATGTGTCGCTCAAATTTCTCCCAAGTTGTTGGTAGATTTGAGCTGTCCCAATTCATCACTGGTGGTGTAATTCCGGATAAAGCCATAATTTTAAATTAATGACTTCAATTTACATTCAAGTCCACTATTTGTCCGACGTATTTATTATTCTTATAAATAAGTTTTATTCTGACACCATGTTTTAATGACAAGTTTAATATATCAAAGAAGAGAGAACACAAGCGTGATTCTACGACTAAGTTTATTGTACAAGTGCCTTAACAGAGATTAGTAAGCAACATAGTAAGATAGTGTGATGACGTAGCTATAGTCTATTTCAATATAATGTAAACATATAACAATGTACACAATGTGATCAACAGAATGGAACATGTACGGTGTGTCAACAAGGAAACTATTCACCCGATTGCTCTAAATCATGTTCTCAGACCTGTAAAACTCTCGGTAATATTCCAACATGTGCTATACTTGACGGTGCATGTATTGATGGCTGTCAGTCTACGAAGGTTCATGGTTCACATTGTCAACATTCTTGCAGCATTAATTGTACAGATGAACTATGTGACTGGCAGACAGCACGCTGTTTATATGGGTGTACAGACCATCACTATGGTAGCGTATGCAACAATACATGCAGCCAAACCTGCTCTACACCTAAAACAGGATATCGTTGCTATGATGCCAATGGGACGTGTGTGGATGGATGTGAGGTTGGTTACTATGGGGAAATGTGTGAGAACCAATGCAGTCCAAATTGTGTCAATACTACATGTGAGCAGTTTACTGGGTCTTGTCTACATGGATGTCGTGGACGTTATGAAGGGGACGATTGCATGATGGGTAAGTTAAAGTTAAACTTTAATTAGAGAAGCATGTATCGCCGCTTTATCAAATGTATGACATTACATCACTCTGTTTTCCTGATCACATATGTATGTGACCGATTTTTCGTGCTCCTCAAAACTTGACTTTATTTCAATATTACTACAGCTGTTGTTAAGTGCTGTGTGGCGAATATAAAAATTCGCCCCGTACTTCGTCTAAAGTGTAGTTAACCTTAATCAACTTTATTTTAGTTAAATTTACACGAAAATGACGTTAGATCGCGGTGGTGTAGTGGTTAGCATAACGGACCGGCAATCCGTAGACCCAGGCTCAAATCCCTGTAGCGCCATTGACCGATCTTTTGTGTTCCTCAAAACATGACTTTATTTTAACATAAAATGAGTTCAGATCTTATTTCATCTTGTTCATGTATATTATATGTATAGCTGGTATAGCTGGTAGGGGAATCCATGGTCAGACACAATTTGTACATGATATAGCTGGGTGGGGAGGACATGGTCAGACACAATTTGTATCTGGTATTCCTGATTGGGGAGGCCATGGTGAGGCTCATTTTGTACCTGGTATATATGGGTGGGGAGGTCATGGTCGAGCACAATTTGTACCTGGTATATATTGGTGGGGAGGCAATGGTCAGGCACAATTTGTATCTGGTATATCTGATTGGGGAGGCCATGGTGAGGCTCATTTTGTACCTGGTATATATTGGTGGGGAGGCAATGGTCGGGCACAATTTGTACCTGGTATATATTGGTGGGGAGGCAATGGTCGGGCACAATTTGTATCTGGTATATATTGGTGGGGAGGCAATGGTCGGGCACAATTTGTACCTGGTATATATTGGTGGGGAGGCAATGGTCGGGCACAATTTGTACCTGGTATATATTGGTGGGGAGAAAATGGTCGAGCACAATTTGTACCTGGTATTTATTGGTGGGGAGGCAATGGTCGGGCACAATTTGTACCTGGTATATATTGGTGGGGAGGCAATGGTCGGGCAAAATTTGTACCTGGTATATATTGGTGGGGAGGCAATGGTCAGACACAATTTGTATCTGGTATATCTGATTGGGGAGGCCATGGTGAGGCTCATTTTGTACCTGGTATATGTGGGTGGGGAGGCCATGGTAGGACACAATTTGTACCTGGTATATATGGGTTGGGAGGTCATGGTCGGGCACAATTTGTACCTGGTATATGTGGGTGGGGAGTCTATGTTCGGGCACAATTTGTACCCGGTATATATTGGTGGGAGGTCATGGTCGGACACAATGTTTACATGGTATATATTGGTGGGAGGTCATGGTCGGACACAATGTTTACATGGTATATATTGGTGGGAGGTCATGGTCGGACACAATGTTTACATGGTATATATTGGTGGGCGGTCATGGTCGGACACAATTATTACATGGTATATCTGGGTGAGGAAGCCAAGGTCGGGCGCTCATTCTCCCCTGTATTACTTTCAAGTCTACCATGCTACACCCCTTTCGTGTGAGGGTGTTGCATGTTTTGCATATCAATGCTTTTACACTTTTGTTTTAGGCTGCACTGATGTTCATATTATGTACAATAAAAACATAGCATGCATATCAGGAGTGGAACAATTCGTTATCATGATCTTGCTTTCTTTGTTAACGATAAGCCATTACAAATATATGTGTATTTTATGCTTTATTAGCTTCGCGAACAGTGAGTCTCGTTATTATCATCTTTTTTATCTTATTAGATTATTAATCAGTTTATGGATACAATTAAAGACAAAGTATACTAGATTTTGTTCGATAGTAGGCAAGGTTGCAATAATTCTATTATGGTTTCGTTCTTTAGAACTTGAAAGTTTGATTTGTATTTCTAGCATTGTCACAAGCTGGAGCTATGACAGGAACGATTGCTGGAGGTATCGGAGGTTTGATAGTGCTTTGTCTTATAGTGTTGGTGATTGTGGTATTGGTTTGGAGAAGGTAATGTGTACATTTTGATCATTCACTATTTATGTAGAAATAAAATGGGAGGAGTCAATGCATGTTTGAGGTTGTAGACGTCTATGAATGTTAGAAGTGGGAGGAGTCAGTGTACATTGTGTAAGTATAAAATGGGAGGAGTCAATGCGTATCAATTGCAGGTATGTTATATAAATATGTTTAAATTGGACGGAGGCTTAAGTAGCGGATCCATGGTCCAGTGGTAAAACGCTGGACTTGTAATCCAGGGATCGCTGGTTCGATTCCCCGCTCCATCACTGACAGTACTAACAGTCTTTCGGACGAGACTTTAAAAACCGAGGTCCCGTGTATGATGCTTTACATCGAGCACGTAAAAAAACCAGGGGTGCTTCTGGAACTGGGGCATCTTCTGTATCATGCACTATCCTCCAAAAATCTAATATGACTAACATTCTTCTGGAGGCGTCGCCCATATGGGAAACCGGTGGCGACGATAAATAAACGCAAATACAAAAACAAGGAGGCTTTGTTAAAATGAAAAGGATGGATTACATGTATATATATATTTAACATCAGTTGAGTCTTATTATATATGAAGTGGGCGGGTTTCAAAAATGATGAAATTACGAAGAGTCAAAGTTTGTTTAAAACCAGATGGGCGATGTTTATATGTGTTAAACATGAGTTGAGTCCAAGTATGTTAAAATCGGCGGCGTTTCGTGGTTATTTAGTTGATATTGCTTTTAAGTTTCCCCTTCACAGAGTGCACTATCAATATGCCATTACTCATATTGCATGCACATTTGAATTTATAAAGATAATAATTGTGTGAATACGTAACAGTCTTATTATACAGAAACATTATCTGTGTATATTGGCTTTCAGGCGTCATCACAAGGATGAAACAGGTTCCCCACAGGAGTTTGTTACGTATGACATACCACAGGGAGTCGATGCTGATGATGCCGAAGATAATTGTAAGAACTCTTTGGCTGAATACTTTTATATAGAGCTGTCATCGCTAGAAACCATATCGACGTATCATTGATATCTTTAGTCGATCGATTATCGATAAAAAAATTAATCGATACTTGAAAACGACGTAAATTCACCCAAATCAATAACGGAAGCTGGTGAACAGTCAAAAGGTTATGTCTCAAACTTTGTCGTACCCATCAAATGTGTTTAAGGAAAATAAATTGACGCTTATACTTTTCTACTTTATATTTTGCAAAAAAAACACATACGTCATGATAGTGAGGAAACAATATGGTCCAATTAATACATAAGAATGTGAAAGACATAACTAGAAGTGAAAATATATGAAATAATGTTGCAAGCATGTAAATGATATTTTAGTGAACACTATATGATATATCGATGTATCGTAGATAGTTCTCATCCGATATATCGATATCGTCGATATGCATTTTGCCCAATCATTCACAACTCTTTTTTTATATCATACCATTAACGCTGAAACTTTCAGACTTTCAAACATGTTGTTTAGTGAAATGTCTATTTGTGACGATTAACTGATCTTATTATATTAAAGAGGTAATTGTGTAAATAATGTATTGTAAAGACATTTTTACACATTATATGAGGAATGGCATTCGTTTGTCGTCGAAAAACCTTTTTTTTTCACTGAATTTAACCTTATTAGCGATAAATAAGACATTTAACTGCTGACTTTCTCTAAGAAACCTTTCACTTATGAACTCTTGACATAACCAAATGAAGGCGACGATTTCTGACATCAAAACGCGTTTGAATAAGTTGTTTGACATAATTAAACACAATGTCATTTCATATTCATTATCAATTAGAAGATCCTCTCCGATCTATCAAAATCTCTTCATTCGTTTTGATGACTAAAGCTACTTTCGGTTTAGAAACATGTCAATATCAAACTTAAAGAAGTTAGTGTTGTAAAATAAAATGCAAATTTCGGTAGTTTGAAACTACCATATGTAGTAAAACCTCACTTAAATACCATCTCAAAAATAAGATCACATCAAATTTAAAAACACATTTTTCATTTAAGTCCATTATCACAGTTTTGCTCTTCATTCAACCTCAATATTAGGACCTCCTCAATAAGAAGACCAGTTTTCAAGGGTCCAATGAGGAGTGGTCACATTATTGAGGTTTTCCTCCGTTCCCTTACGTATGAACCTCCTCAAATGCCTTATGTTTTATGGATTGTTGTTTTCCCGGAGGTCTGTATGTAGAAGCACTGTCTTATATATGTGGCGTTCCCTCTAGCAACTTATTCCTTCTTGCATGCGTATATGGGTTTTCTATTTTTTTACACTCTTGAAATTAAAAATAACCAGATCCTGTTGATCAAGTAAAATATGTACTGGGATTGGCATTACACAGATTGTTGTAATGGGATTCAAAAAGGAATAAAATGTAATCGTTTCAGTACCACTAGTTGTATACAATCTAATCGTGTCAGTACCACTAGATGTGTACAATCTAATCGTTTCAGTACCACTAGATGTGTACAATCCAATCGTTTCAGTACCACTAGATGTGTACAATCCAATCGTTTCAGTACCACTAGATGTGTACAATCCAATCGTTTCAGTACCACTAGTTGTATACAATCTAATCGTGTCAGTACCACTAGATGTGTACAATCTAATCGTTTCAGTACCACTAGATGTGTACAATCCAATCGTTTCAGTACCACTAGATGTGTACAAACTATTCGTGTCAGTACCACTAGATGTGTACAATCTAATCGTTTCAGTACCACTAGATGTGTACAATCCAATCGTTTCAGTACCACTAGATGTGTACAATATAATCGTTTCAGTACCACTAGATGTGTACAATCTAATCGTTTCAGTACCACTAGATGTGTACAATCCAATCGTTTCAGTACCACTAGATGTGTACAATCCAATCGTTTCAGTACCACTAGATGTGTACAATCTAATCGTTTCAGTACCACTAGATGTGTACAATCTAATCGTTTCAGTACCACTAGA
Source organism: Mactromeris polynyma (assembly GCA_032209605.1). Classification (NCBI taxonomy): domain Eukaryota; kingdom Metazoa; phylum Mollusca; class Bivalvia; order Venerida; family Mactridae; genus Mactromeris; species Mactromeris polynyma. The sequence continues at coordinate 3,637,330 of JASFXZ010000022.1, forward strand.
TGTAGATGTGTACAATCCAATCGTTTCAGTACCACTAGATGTGTACAATCTAATCGTAATAGTACCACTAGATGTGTACAATCCAATCGTTTCAGTACCACTAGATGTGTACAATCCAATCGTTTCAGTACCACTAGATGTGTACAATCCAATCGTTTCAGTACCACTAGATGTGTACAATCTAATCGTTTCAGTACCACTAGATGTGTACAATCCAATCGTTTCAGTACCACTAGATGTGTCCAATCTATTCGTGCCAGTACCACTATATGTATACATTCGCTGCCTGGTGTTCAGGTTTGCGTGCAAGTGTAAGATGAATCCAGAAGACCATCACAATTCAAATCAAACTGTCTTTTATAATTTCATTACACATTGTCTGTAATAGTCGGACAATAGCTATTCATAGCTAATGATATAAAATGTTTGTATCAATGCTTGCCTAAATAAACATTTGTATCTTGTACAGTACGTAGTTTTAACTATGTATAATAAGATTGTTTCCACGAACGTGTTTCAAACACAAATTGTCTCATTCGTCGTCTTTACAGATAATGCAATGGACACAACTGAAGCCAATGAGATAGTTGAATACGAACAAATAGATGGAGAGACAAACTTACCGGAAGCGGGCTCTGATGTAGATTTCCTTCCAATGGACGGAGGTAAAAACAACTATTCCATTGTAACATATTTTAAATATCGCATGTTACATAAGGAACCTTGAAGTTAATATTATTAAAATCACTGGCTGTAAATAAATATTTGTAAACAACTACGCACACATATGGATGACAAAAAGTCCAACGTCTACATATAATGTATTCTCAATTCAAAGGAATAGCACCGACGCTTTCTACGTTGCATGATCGGTGTTAGACAACAGTGGCCGTTTGGTCCCTGACGGCCCAACACCAAATATGGTAATTGAACGGAAGTTGCTGAAAATGTTCCGAATGAAGCGCAAGTGATTGTGGGATAACCTCCATTCCTGAATAGCAATTGCAGAGCCGTTGAAACCGTTTGTAGCAGTGATACCATTTGGTGATTGACTTACGGTAGCGTATTTTATATTCATAACTCGTGCTTATCGATCAAGAAATCCATGCTGAATCTTACTTAACTGTAAAGAACTCGCAAAACACGTCTCGAGTTTTCGTCTGTTTGTAACTACTTTTCGCGACACGATATGGCTAATCTCGATCATGTCTTTCTCTCTCTTGTATTTTATTACTAATTTTGGTATCATTTTAATTGAACTAGTTCAGGGATTGACAAATCATGGTTTTGATCATTGTTTTAGTCGATATTTATAAGTTTTTATATCACTATGCCATGGTTTTATTTTTTTTCTTATCAAAATACAGAATGATGATGCCTTGGTAATGGTTGCGTGAAAAGTGAAGCGTGACAGAGTTTACTCCAGATGACATGAGAAATGTAAAGTTTCAGGTATGAATTAACAACAGGAATTTGAATCTGGCATTAAATGCATTGAAACTATATTACAATTTAGACAACTAAAGAAATTTAATTTACCATAACACAGTGCTTCCTGCATCAGGCTTGAACCCAAGACCCCTACAACACAAATACCATGCTCTACTAATAGTGTTATATGGGCTGCTGTGGCCAGTGGGTAAGTATTAAGGTGTTCATGTGTGGTACATGCCAGTACATTTACATGTATAGTACATGCCGGTACATTTTCTTGTATGGTATACGCAAGTTCATTTTTTATGTATAGTAAATGCCGGTACATTTTCCATGTATGGAACTTATTCATGTATGGTTCATTCCAGTACATATTCATGTGCAGTACATATTCATGTTTGGCAGTACATATTCATGTATGGTACATGCCGGTACTAATTCATGTATGTTATATGCCGGTACATGTTATTGTTATTGCCAGTTCATTTATAGCGCATGCCAGTTCATGTATGGTACATGCTTGGCCATGTAAGTTACATGCCAGTTCATGTATTGTACATGCCAGTTCATGTATGGTACATGTCCATACACGTATGGTAATTAATGCCAAGATCTAGTAAATTATGTTTTTCTTATATTCCATATCATATATTGAATTTACACCACTTTAACTTAAAAGTTTAAAGAGTTATCGTTTATAAAGTGTATATTCTATAAATGAAAGCAATCCTTTTCTATTTGGTTTTACAGTCAAAGCTGTACAATTGAGAAGGATGGGGGGAAGTTGGTACAAAAACATCTGACCTTGCATGGACACTTGAAGGTTAGTAAAATCAATTGTTTAACTCACAGGTTTGCTAACAGATTGACTAATCTACTTACTGTTTGCTAAGTGTGTGACTTGTACAGGTTAACGGTCTGATATTCACTACCATGTCACTCGCTGTGAATGGCTTACTAACTCATTGAATGACTAGGCAGTGACATACCTAACTCGCTCTTACTGAATGATTTGCTCACAGACTAACACACTGTATGACTGGTTGACTGATTTATTCTCTGGCTGACTCACATGCTGCCTCAGTCACTGACTGACTCGTTGACTGACTTACTCTCTAAAATACTGACTCACATACTGACTGATTCAATATATCACTAAATGACTAACTGCCTCAATGACTGACTTCTCCATTGACTGTTTCAGTGACTGAAACATTTATTGACTAACTGACTGACTGATGCACTCATCGACTGATGAACTCACTTACTTGTGCACTCACTTTCTGATGCACTCACTGACTGACTGACTGACTGACTGGTGCACTCACTGACTGAAGTACTCACTGCCTGACTGGTGTACTCACTGACTGACTGGTGCACTCACTGACTGACTAATGCCCTCACTGACTGACTGATGCCCTCACTGACTGACTAATGCCCTCACTGACTGACTGGTGCACTCACTGACTGTTGTACTCACTGACTGACTGATGCACTCACTGACTGACTGGTGCACTCACTGACTGACTAATGCTCTCACTGACTGACTAATGCCCTCACTGACTGACTGATGCCCTCACTGACTGACTAATGCAATCACTGACTGATGCATGCACTCACTGACTGACTAATGCACTCACTGACTGACTAATGCACTCACTGACTGACTGATGCACTCACTGGCTGACTGATGCACTGACTGACTGAATAGTGCACTCACTGACTGAATAATGCCCTCACTGACTGAGTAATGACCTCACTGACTGACTAGTGCACTCACTGACTGACTAATTACCTCACTGACTAGCTGATGTCCTCAATGACTGACTAATGCCCTCACTGACTGACTGGTGTACTCACTGACTGAATAGTGCACTCACTGACTGAATAGTGCACTCACTGACTGAGTAATGACCTCACTGACTGACTAGTGCACTCACTGACTGACTAATTACCTCACTGACTGGCTGATGCCCTCACTGACTGACTAATGCCCTCACTGACTGACTGGTGTACTCACTGGCTGACTGGTGCACTCACTGACTGAATAGTGCACTCACTGACTGACTAGTGTACTCACTGACTGACTGGTGCACTCACTGACTGACTGGTGTACTCATTGGCTGACACTGACTGACTGGTGCCCTCAATGACTGACTGGTGCACTCACTCACTGACTGGTGCACTCATTGACTGACTGGTGACTGACTGGTGCCCTCAATGACTGACTGGTGCACTCACTCACTGACTGGTGCACTCATTGACTGAATAATGCCCTCACTGACTAAGTAATGACCTCAATGACTGACTAGTGCACTCACTGACTGACTAATTACCTCACTGGCTGACTGATGCCCTCACTGACTGACTAATGCCCTCACTGACTGACTGGTGCACTCACTGACTGAATAGTGCACTCACTGACTGAGTAATGACCTCACTGACGGACTAGAGCACTCACTGACTGACTAATCCCCTCACTGACTGACTAATGCCCTCACTGACTGACTGGTGTACTCACTGGCTGACTTGTGCACTCACTGACTGACTAATGCCCTCACTGACTGACTGGTGCACTCACTGACTGACTGGTGCCCTCACTGACTAATTGACTGGTGCACTCACTGACTAATTGCCTGGTATACTCAGTGATCGACTGGTGCACTCACTGGCTTTCTGGTGCACTCACTAACTGACTGGTTCATTGACTGAATAGTGCACTCACTGACTGAATAATGCCCTCACTGACTGACTAGTGCACTCACTGACTGCCTAGTGACCTCACTGACTGACTGGTTCACTGACTGACTGACTAATGCCCTCACTGACTGACTGGTTCACTGACTGACTGACTAATGCCCTCACTGACTGACTAATGCCCTCACTGACTGAGTAACGTCCTCACTGACTGACTAGTGCACTCACTGACTGACTAATTACCTCACTGACTGGCTGATGCCCTCACTGACTGACTAATGCCCTCACTGACTGACTGGTGTACTCACTGGCTGACTGGTGCACTGACTGACTGAATAGTGCACTCAGTGACTGAATAATGACCTCACTGACTGACTAGTGCACTCACTGACTGACTAATTACCTCACTGGCTGACTGATGCCCTCACTGACTGACTAATACCCTCACTGACTGACTGGTGCACTCACTGACTGAATAGTGCACTCACTGACTGAATAATGACTTCACTGACTGAGTAATGACCTCACTGACTGACTAGAGCACTCACTGACTGACTAATTACCTCACTGACTGACTGATGCCCTCACTGACTGACTAATGCCCTCACTGACTGACTGGTGTACTCACTGGCTGACTTGTGCACTCACTGACTGACTAATGCCCTCACTGACTGACTAATGCCCTCACTGACTAATTGCCTGGTGTACTCAGTGATCGACTGGTGCACTCACTGGCTTTCGGGTGCACTCACTGACTGACTGGTTCACTGACTGAATAGTGCACTCACTGACTGAATAATGCCCTCACTGACTGACTGGTTCACTGACTGACTGACTAATGCCCTCACTGACTGACTGGTTCACTGACTGACTGACCAATGCCCTCACTGACTGACTAATGCCCTCACTGACTGAGTAATGTCCTCACTGACTGACTAGTGCACTCACTGACTGACTAATTACCTCACTGACTGGCTGATGCCCTCACTGACTGACTAATGCCCTCACTGACTGACTAGTGTACTCACTGGCTGACTGGTGCACTGACTGAATGAATAGTGCACTCACTGACTGAATAATGCCCTCACTGATTGAGTAATGCCCTCACTGACTGACTAATGCCCTCACTGACTGACTAATTACCTCACCTACTGGCTGATGCCCTCACTGACTGACTAATTACCTCACTGACTGGCTGATGCCCTCACTGACTGACTAATGCCCTCACTGACTGACTAGTGTACTCACTGGCTGACTGGTGCACTGACTGAATGAATAGTGCACTCACTGACTGAATAATGCCCTCACTGACTGAGTAATGCCCTCACTGACTGACTAATGCCCTCACTGACTGACTAATTACCTCACTGACTGGCTGATGCCCTCACTGACTGACTAATTACCTCACTGACTGGCTGATGCCCTCACTGACTGACTAATTACCTCACTGACTGGCTGATGCCCTCACTGACTGACTAATGCCCTCACTGACTGACTGGTGTACTCACTGGCTGAATAGTGCACTGACTGAATGAATAGTGCACTCACTGACTGAATAATGCCCTCACTGACTGAGTAATGCCCTCACTGACTGACTAATGCCCTCACTGACTGACTAATGTCCTCACTGACTGACTAGTGAGTAATGTCCTCACTGACTGAGTAATGTCCTCACTGACTGACTAATGCCCTCACTGACTGACTAATGCCCTCACTGACTGACTAATGTCCTCACTGACTGACTAGTGAGTAATGTCCTCACTGACTGAGTAATGTCCTCACTGATTGACTAATGCCCTCTCTGATTGACTGAAGCATTCACTGACTGACTAATGCCCTCACTGACTGACTGAAGCATTCACTGACTGACTAATGCCCTCACTGACTGACTAATGCCCTCACTGACTGACTAATGCCCTCATTGACTGACTAGTGAGTAATGTCCTCACGGACTGAGTAATGTCCTCACTGACTGACTAATGCCCTCACTGACTGACTGAAGCATTCACTGACTGACTAATGCCCTCACTGACTGACTAATGCCCTCACTGACTGACTAATGCCCTCATTGACTGACTAGTGTGTAATGTCCTCACGGACTGAGTAATGTCCTCACTGACTGACTAATGCCCTCACTGACTGACTGAAGCATTCACTGACTGACTAATGCCCTCACTGACTGACTGAAGCATTCACTGACTGACTAATGCACTCACTGACTGACTGGTGCACTTATTGACTGACTGATGCACTCACTGGCTGACTAATGCCCTCACTGACTGACTGACTACTGTACTCGCTGACTGGTGTACTCACTGGCTGATTTGTGCACTCACTGGCTGACTGGTGTATTCACGGGCTGACTTGTGCACTCATTGACTGACTGGTACCCTCACTGACTGAGTAATGTCCTCACTGGCTGACTGGTGCACTCACTGACTGACTAGTGTACTCACTGACTTACTGGTGCTCTTACTGACTGACTGGTGTACTCACTTTCTGACTGGTGCACTCACTGGCTGACTGGTGCCCTCACTGACTGACTGGTGCACTATTGTTTGTTGACAGGTTAGATTGGTGACACGTGTTATTCACATGTAGTGATATTTACTTGATGGTTGTACTATATACAATACAGTTTACATGTACTTATGTGACAAACAAATCACTTAATGGATCTATTAAATATTAAATGAAGTCCAAACGGGAATTTTTAATTGTTTACAATCGTGTCTGTATAATATTCATGTGTGTAAGAGAATAAACAAATAATTTATTTAAATTATGTTTTAGTTTCTTCCTTTTTTTTAAAATTATTATTATTATGAATAATGCTGTTTCGAAGATTTACTGTATATAATGTTCTCGAATAGACAGGATACTGAGACCCTTTATGATTAAGAATGAATCGAAAAACAGTTTTAAAAGCACCGTGGATTGTTCAATAATGTGTTAAGTGCTTCTATAACTATTTTTTCTGTAATGACTACTACTGTTTTAACTGACCAACCAACTGATTGATTAATCTACTGACTGATTGACAGTTGGTTGCTAACTGTCTGACTTAGACAGATTAACTGTCTGAGGTTCACTACACTGGAACCCCTTTAAACAGGACCAGCTTGGGACCGGACAAAATGTCCGGTCTAAAGGGGTTTCCCGATTAAACAGGTTTTGAGACTGACTGACTGACCGAACAACAGACTTTCACTAACTCACTGACTGACAGACTTATCCATTGCCTGAATGACTCACTTACTCACTGACTGACAGACTTATCCATTGCCTGAATGACTCACTAATTCACTGACTGACAGACTTATCCATTGCCTGAATGACTCACTTACTCACTGACTGACATACTTATCCATTGCCTGAATGACTCACTTACTCACTGACTGACAGACTTATCCATTGCCTGAATGACTCGCTAACTCACTGACTGACAGACTTATCCATTGCCTGAATGACTCACTAACTCACTGACTGACAGACTTATCCATTGCCTGAATGACTCACTCAGTCGCTGATATACTGCCCCCTTAGGCTTAATACATATTTTCACAATATTACAGGCAATAGGTATAAAGCAGGTATAAACAATACAGGACCTTTCCATGTTTGTTTCTTATTGAACCAGTCTTGTCGGATATGTATCCATTGCAACTAAAATAGCACTTGCGGTAAGGAGCTGTGATCAATTGTCAAATACAACTAACAAAACATTTGTTACTGAATATACAATTCATGTGCAATAAATTATGTTACCAATCAGTATACTAGCTACTGTAAAATATCAGTATATTGTTTGTACCATGGATCTTCTTGTACAATAACATTATTAGTTAGCTTCATTTTTTGTTTTGTAATTTACAGGTTTAGATGTTGGTGTTCAAATTGTGACGAAGAGTATCAGATAAAGAAGTGATAAGATGTGAAAAGAGATGGATACTACATTGCCAAAACATAAACTTTTATATCATTTTGTGGACATATTTAGGCTCTCCGGAGCATAAATTGTTTGAAAGAAATGTTGAGGACCATCTGTCATTTTCATTTGATTGTTTACACTTGAGCAACCAAATTCCTGTATCAGTCTTTATCAAACTTTGTTATAATGTATATATTTCTGATCTTGAAATCTTGTTATGCATAGTTATGAGCTTTATTGGGTCATGAGACACAATAGTATTGTCCCCTATATTATAAAAAAATATATATTTAACAATATTTACACTGTTATATCTTCATTTCTTCATTAATTCTTTTTATATGTTTACCAAATATGTATGGCTTTAATTGTGGGCCAATAAAACCAGTAGGTCTGAGGCTTGCTTGTTTGATGAAAGATACAAACTTCACAATAACGCCACACAGGCTATCATGGTGCATTATTGTTTTATATATATACTTGTGGCAATGTTAATTTGTTGTAATTGTCTTAAACTGACCGAAAGCTTGATAAATCAATTTATGTTATGAATGAACAGTATACATGTTACGGTATTGAAAAAAAAACACTATATGTTTGCTGTAATTATATAATGCAAAGTGCAGTAGTTTGCATGAAAAGTTGTGGTGACAGATGTCTTTGAATGTGAATTGAATGCCTCCTGTTAGCGTTGGGAAATAAAAGTTGTTAACTTACAGTTTGTTTGTGTTTTATAATTAATAAGTGAATTACAAGCAATACTATATTCGAAGTTGACCATATTGGTTCTTTTCAATGCTGATCTGTCAATTGATGCTAGTTTTACAAAAATGAACTGGACAGCACTACACAACTCGAGACTGATAGTTTTATAATTGTATACGCATTTTGTTAAAGTGAAGAGAATCGTCATTTTTGGTCACTCGAGGATGCATCTAGCAATAAAGTACATGTACTGACATCCACATGAACCACATAATTTCATTTTTACTATTTTATACACACACTGCTCTGGTTCTATACTAGATTCTCAATCAGTTTGGATGTACTAGTAGTACGTATGAATGCCCATATTCATTCTGAGAGACTCGGAACAACTAAGTTAGGTATCTATGTGCATTGTACTATGAAAATTCTTTAATTATATGCATGTTTGATCAATATTGGACAATAAATAATGATTTTAGGGGTTAATATGTCTGTCGAAATAACCGGATAAACTGAATTTCTTTGGGTTTTATTGACATCTGTCATACAAAAATGCCAATATTCATTCTGAGAGACTCAGAACAACTAAGTTAGGTATCTATGTGCATTGTACTATGAAAATTCTTTAATTATATGCATGTTTGATCAATATTGGACAATAAATAATGATTTTAGGGGTTAATATGTCTGTCCAAATAACCGGATAAACTGAATTTCTTTGGGTTTTATTGACATCTGTCATACAAAAATGCCAATATTCATTCTGAGAGACTCGGAACAACTAAGTTAGGTATCTATGTGCATTGTACTATGAAAATTCTTTAATTATATGCATGTTTGATCAATATTGGACAATAAATAATGATTTTAGGGGTTAATATGTCTGTCGAAATAACCGGATAAACTGAATTTCTTTGGCTTTTATTGACATCTGTCATACAAAAATGCCAATATTCATTCTGAGAGACTCGGGACAACTAAGTTAGGTATCTATGTGCATTGTACTATGAAAATTCTTTAATTATATGCATGTTTGATCAATATTGGACAATAAATAATGATTTTAGGGGTTAATATGTCTGTCGAAATAACCGGATAAACTGAATTTCTTTGGCTTTTATTGACATCTGTCATACAAAAATGCCAATATTCATTCTGAGAGACTCGGGACAACTAAGTTAGGTATCTATGTGCATTGTACTATGAAAATCCTTTAATTATATGCATGTTTGATCAATATTGGACAATAAATAATGATTTTAGGGGTTAATATGTCTGTCGAAATAACTGGATAAACTGAATTTCTTTGGTTTTTATTGACATCTGTCATACAAAAATGCCCATATTCATTCTGAGAGACTCAGGACAACTAAGTTAGGTATCTATGTGCATTGTACTATGAAATTCCTTTAATTATATGCATGTTTGATCAAGATTGGACAATAAATAATGATTTTAGGATCACTGCGGTGTCCGGATTTATTGAAGGGGGTCCGAAATTACCCCGGCAAACTGTCTTATAATGTGCACCATGACTCCTACACATATCATATAGTCATAAATGTGGTATGTATGGGTAGCTATATATAATATCTATACAACCACGTATAATACATATATATTATATGACCCACGGGATTGCTATGGGGTCTGGATTAGTCTAAAATGACCAATTTTCTTCATTTTTTTCTTTATATTATCCCGTGTAACTGTTACCATGACTCCAAATCACCATATATAAACAATCTAATTGTCCTACTGTATACCTGGTACATATATCTACACAAACATGTATGACACATTATCCTCGGAAGTCCCTGGAGGTAAGGGATCGGACTTATTATTGACTAACAGTGTGATATATAGACGAATCGCTTCATTTCCAGCTACCGGAACTCCGTCTTTCACCTCTCCTGAGCCCTACAGATGACATATGATCTCCGATGAGGTATATTTCTGTAGGTAATACATATATCTGAAAGTAGAAGAAATATAATGACATTAAACGTACGTTTTAGAGCTACGTAAACTAAATAGCGGGTAATAACACATAATTTTTGACACATTTTAGTCAATTTTCATATACTTAATAATATACAATAAAACAACATTTAAGCTGAAAATAAATATTATTTTAGCCGTTTCTCTAAAGTTAAACATGTCTTCTGTTAAATTATGTGCTTAATATTGCTATATAATAGTATACAAGGCTACATTAAGGTCATAAATACAGGATGGTAATTTTCAGTGATTTTTCAACATTTTCATAAAAACATGTACCCCTACCTCCGTAAAAAAATAATAAGAAATATTTACATGTTTATATTGGTATGTCTGAAGACATTCCGCACGTCGTATTAGATTGAACTATTATTCCAGAAGAAACTAGCAAAATCGGAGAGAAATTATTTTTTTCCAAAAAATGTTCGCAAGGTTACCCTTACGTGATTTTTTGCGAAAATATTTTTTTCGCGTAAACATGGCAAGTGATACATCATTTTGTTCGTCTAGATGAATACAATAGAAATTGTTCTATATGTGTATACTTAATTATATATCTAAATGTTTTATGACCGACTGAATGTCCATATTTGGTGAAATCACATGTATCAAGTTTGACCCCCTGGAAACATGTAGTCACTCAATAGATGTTTATATTTCCTTAATTCCATGATGACATACTTTATTTATCAGTTTATTTCATAAAGATAAGTTAATAATTAAAGGAGATATGATAAACAAACTTTGGTGAAAAACTTGATTTTCAATAAATAAATATTTTCAAGGGACGTAACTCAAAAACGGAATATTATATAGAGTTATTGCCCATATGTAATTGAGACCCATACTTACCTCTAACATATATGTGAATATAAGTTCTTAGTCATGATTAATAAGAAAGATATACGGTTATAACCCAACCACTCCCTAAATCTGGTGAAAAAAAGCTCCGACTTTTCCAGACGCAGACATATATATTAGCTCGTACAGACGGACAAACTGTCTGATTTTTCTAAAATTGCCATGAATGTGTAAAACGAATTTGTGACAACAATTGCATGCACAATTCCTGACCCTAAACCGGAAATAAGGTCCTAGCGACACCCGAATACACTAAAAAGTGTATATTTTCGGTCCCCGAGGTGGTACCAAAGTTCGAGCTCGGACCACCGTAGAGTTCGAACCCAGTACTTGTGTACTATATTGAATCGATAGATATTGAATCAAACTTTATAAGGATGTTAATTATATTCGTGAAATACGGTAATTTGTAGAGATATTGACTGTGAAAGTATTCAAGAATGTCCGTATAAACTCGATTTGGACCGAAAACTATATAAAAAATTTGGCCTGGAAAATTGGCATAACTTCCTTATATGGAAGTTGGTGCCCATGAGTAAATCCATGTGTCTACCTCCCGTGGGTGGGCATCTTTTGAGACCAAGATATCCAAAATTGACCGATATTTTGAACCGCTATGAAGGTCACTGAAATTAGCTTCATTTATGTATGGACAAATATGTACCCTAGGTGGGTACCCAATATGTGAAATTTTCAAGGGGGGTCGCTAACTTTTTAATTGGTATAGGGTTACGTGTCAGGTCAATGTCAAAGATGATTGACCCTGACACCTCATGAATTCCCCCATCAAACCCCGGGAGGGTTAGGTTTTAGTGGTCCAAATGTCCCTCCGAATTTGACCCCCCATAGCTGATTACGTCATTAACCCTCCCGGGAATTGATGACATTTTAGTGCAAGTCTTATCAAGATCTACCTATATACGAAGTTTCATGAAAATCTATCGTGCCGTATAAATGTCTAGTACGCGTATGTAACACTGCCAAATCACATCACAGTGATCGCCGCAATCACCGTTGCGCTTAAGAAAAGAGCAAGACGTATTTGGCACAACTTGATTAATAAGGAGTGTTGCTAAATATTTAACCGAATGTTATTATGTGGCGCAATAAATGTTATGTCTTCATTTTATCCACATATGCAGTTTTCAATTCGAACTACGTCAAAGTGCATCCTATCTAAATTATGTTGATGGAAGAAATGTTTTGCGGAGTGGTCGTTATGTAGTACTACGTTAGATATTAAAACCGATCCTTATATCGGTGTTCAGCACACGACCCATACGACGAAAGCGCCTTGAGCGACAAGCCCTCTCGTGGTAAGGGGGTTTGTTTCGACAACATAATGGGTCATAGATAAATGTATATGAATGCTGAAGCAGCCTCATATAAGCCTTATGGCGAGTCAGTGTATGGGAATTGTAGCATTAAATGTATCGAGACGTGCTACGGCAATTATGCTCAAGTGCACGCTTTGAAGCTGGGACCAATATGTATCTCAGCTTGAATCTAAACACTGATGCTTGTTTGACACATAAACGAGAATACAATTGTGGTGTATTTTGACATGTAACAGAGGTCATGTCTAATTTTTCAGCATTATGCCTCATGCATAAATTTTACTCAATAGTTTAATATTTATCGAGAACGTGTTGAATCTTCGACAGCTTATTGTGGGATACTCCAAGTGATATTTGCTACATTGCCAGCATTATCATTTTCTTTTATCATATACATACTGTGTGAGGTTTGCAGCAGCACATATTTAACACAATGTGTTTAGTGTTCAATTTGTTTTGGACGCAAGTATCAAGATCTCAAATAAATTGTGCATGTTATGTAATGATTATTGGTACATGATATTTTATTAAAAACAACGAACACGTAGGTAAATTTAAATGTTACTTTTTATTTTTTACTACATTTTGGTTTACAACAAAATGTACTTTTCAATACATTTTACACACACTATACATAAGCAATATATCAATGGGACCATCTTCAATATTCACGTAAATTTTGTTCATTACTTAAATCCCACTATCAAAAATCCCATCGAAAGAATAATATGGTACCTAAAAGAAAACAATAATATCTACAGATCAATGCAAACATACATTAAACAAACAATAAGAATAAGGAAGCCACAGTTTTAAGTTCAGTTTAAACTTACCTATTTCACATCTGCTGTGAAACAATTTGTTACAACTTTTAAAACACTCGATGACTGCTTCCTGGGTAACTAACCAGTAATCGTTCATAAAATAGATATTGCAAAGTTTGTGAGAAAACTCCACCTATGAGGGCTCCAACTCATGACCTTTAGATCAGGAGCTAGATGTCTACCCCTACACCACTATGTTTCCATACATATGCAGAATATATATCACACAGAAAATAAATAACTGAAAAAGTGAATTTTTGTTCCATACATTCATGAAGAGTATAGAATACAATCAGACATTAGACATATTGAAAATTCAACATCAAAGATGACCTAGTTTAAAACTTGCGTTCAGTAAGTCACCAGTAGAAATGTTGACAAGGTTAGATTATATGACCCAGGCACCTATCATCTCTGAAAAAGTAAATTCTAAGAACACTTATATTTTATTAAGACAAACCGTTTGACCTAGTTTCATGTAAATCAGTCGATATTGATGCTCTTATATGCTAACAGTATGTATCTATTACTTGACCAACAGACATAGTTTTTACCAAAGACGAACCAGTATCTTACTCATCAAGTGTTTCATTGAGGCAAACATTATGACCAGCTTTGATGGACTAGGCTGAAATTGTGACATCGACGGTGCAAAGTCAACTGTTGATAAGATAGACATAATTTTAACTGCTCACAATAGCTCAGGTGATGCAAAATTTAGTTGAAGGGATTTCATGTCATACACTAGGTAACAATATACGTATAGATTGAACTATTGGTTGCATATCGATGCACCTGAAAAAAGAGATACATGCATGAATAAGTATCAAAAAGGAAATTCAAAGACATGTGCTCACTGTCAAGTTACATACATTCAAGCCCTGTTAGATATAGACATAAACACATGAACAATGAAAATATGGTAGCTAGTTTGACATGCAATATGAACAACTAAGACATAATTCAACATCACGAAAAACAAATAGCTCATTTAAGTTTCTATATTGAACAACATTGAAATTATTACATAATTATTATTACCTATCAAAAATAAAAAAAGCACAAAAAGTTATTCAAGTCCCGACAAAGCCACCTGAAGCTTTTTCTTTTGAAGTGATCTTTTTCTTTCATTCCACTGGTTCAGAAAAAATTGTAAATAGAAACAGAAATGAGACTAGCAGACTTTTTAATATGCTGTATGAAACTATTGAAGTATCGAAACGACCTAAATGCAGTGGAACATTTTTGAGAATAACCATGAAATATGTCATGAAAAAATCAAACATTTTTGTAAAAACCACTTTCCCTATTTAAACAATATTCTTGTAGATTACATGCAAAATCATAAAAAACAGCTTCAGGTGGTATTTCTAGATAAGAATACAAAGATGCTGATGGATCTTTTCTGCCCTCTACACCAGTCATGTGGAAGCCGAAACAATGACCATGATCAGCACATAACCACAAAAATAAATTAGTTGTAAAAGGAAGAAAATGTACAGTCAGAATTAAAAACCATCGACACAAACTCCCACCCAATTTCATCCCCAGCAACAGTGTCACGACTTAAAACATGCAATGACTCTAATAAACCCTCATCCCATACAAGTTTACATTGATTTGTTGTGCCATAACAAATCCTTGAATGTATGTCACACTTGACAGGAGCAAACTGAGTGTAGATGGTGAGACTTCTTTTCTTTTCATGACTCGTCAGAACATTTTCAAGGTAGTTGTCATCATCTTCTCTTTTAAACCACCCAGCACCGCATTCACGTGTTACCTGGAATATCTGGAAATAAAACAGGACCCTTTAAACTGCCATCTGAGACAGGTAGATGGCTTAAATCATATATAATTCCAAGGCCGAACGCAAATGTCAACTATGCAACACATTAGAGGATGAATTTCATTTCATGCTAGAAAGTCCTTTATTCTACGATTTAAGAAAAGATCTCATTAAATGCTATTTTTGGAAAAGACCGAACATTCCTAAATTTATTGAACTAATCTCGTCCACGAACTAATCTATTGTTAAAAGATTATCAATTTATGTATTTAAGAGCTTTGAAAGACAAGATAATTTATGTTATCTTAATTAATCTTTCTCCACTCCTGTGCTGTGCTGTGCTGTGCTGTGCTGTGCTGTGCTGTGCTGTGCTGTGCTGTGCTGTGCTGTGCTGTGCTGTGCTGTGCTGTGCTGTGCTGTGCTGTGCCTTTTCAAAGTGTTGTAGTACTATTATTGATACAAATCAGATATATTCAATGTTATTTTGATGACATGTTATCTTACTAGATTTTAAATGTTATTCTAGTCTGTAACTGTCATTCACCGGAATAGATCAATAATTATAATTACTATTGTACAATTTTATGCTGAATACTATATGTACTGTGTATACATGTGACTTTATATTATATTCTCTGTATTATACATGTGATTCATGGGCCAAAGGCCTACAATCTTGAAATATAACAATCAGCCTTCTGACCATGTTTCAGGAATATTAAGTAGAACATGCTGCCATTAAAGTGAATATATGGTTCTCGCATGATTTGACCACATGACCTAGTTTTTGTATTGAACATTACCATATATTCAAACTAGAGTAAGACTTTATCAAGACATAAAACACTGAAAAGAGTTCATGTAGATTCACAAGCAGGATAACAGAATTTCTTAGCAATTTTAAGCAACAATATGGTGTACCACACTTCATTTAGATGATGCGTCAACGTATAAATACTCTACCTGTATTACTATGTCACAGACATTAAAGTAAAATTACCTTGTTCTTCTGTTAGTAATACACTTCATGTAAATCTGATTCATTTTTACATCATCATCTGAAAGCAATAGTGGAATGTAGAAGATACCATGTATCAAAATGTGCATGTACTATACATAAACTATGAACAACCATGTACCATATAAGATGTATTATTAAATAAATGAATATGTGCAGGCATGTACCATACATGGACATAAACTTGCCTGCACCATCCATGAACATGTACCATCCATGGACATGTACTGGCATGTACCATCCATGGACATGTACTGACATGTATCATCCATAGACATGTACCATCCATGGACATATACCAGCATGTACCATCCATGGACATGTACCAGCATGTACCATCCATGAACACGTACCAGCATGGACCATCCATGGACATGTACCATCCATGAACACGTACCAGCATTGTCCTTCGATGAACATGCCCCCGCATGTACCATCCATAAACAATTACCTGCATGTACCATCCATGAACAATTACCTGCATGTAGCAAACATGATCATTTACCAGCATGTAGCATACATGAACATGTACCTACATGGACTATCCATGGACAAGTTTCCAGCATGTACCATCCATGGACATGTACCAGCATGTACCATCCATGGACATGTACCAGCATGTACCATCCATGGACATGTACCAGCATGTACCATCCATGAACATGTACCATCCATGGACATGTACCAGCATGTACCATCCATGAATATGTACCATCCCTGGACATATACCAGCATGTACCATCCATGGACATGTACCAGCATGTACCATCCATGGACATGTACCAGCATGTACCATCCCTGGACATATACCAGCATGTACCATCCATGGACATGTACCAGTATAAACCATACTTGGACATTTACTATACTTGTACATGTACCAGCTTGTTCAATACATGGACATGTAACATACACAGACAAGTGCCAGCAGGTACAAGTCATGGACATTTACCAGTATGTACCATACATGAACATTTACTATACTTGTACATGTACCAGCTTGTTCAATACATGGATATGTACATGCTGGTACAAGACATGGACATGTACCAGCATGTACAATGCATGGATATGTACCAGTATGTACCATACATGAACATTTACTATACTTGTACCAGCTTGTTCAATACATGGACATCTAACATACATGGACAAGTGCCAGCAGGTACAACTCATGGACCAGCAAGCACCATACATGTACATGTACCAAACATGGACATGTACACGCAAGTACAAGACATGGACCAGCAAGCACCATACATGTACATGTACCATACATGTACATGTACAAGCAAGTACATGACATGGACCAGCAAGCACCATACATGGACATGTACCATACATGGACATGTACACGCAAGTACAGGACATGGACCAGCAAGCACCATACATGTACATGTACCAAACATGGACATATACTGACACACACCATACATGGACATGTAAATTTACTGGCATGTACTATACAGGGACATATACTTGCCTGCACCATCCATGAACATTTACAGACATATACCATCAATGGATGATGCACTGGCATGCACCATCCATGAACACACATTAGCATGTACCATCCAAGAACATGCACTAGCATGTACCATCAATGAACATGTACCATTCATAAACATTTACCTACATGTAATATCCATGGAATTGTACCAGCATGTACCATCCATGAACATGTACTGACATGTACCATCCAAGAACATGTACCAGCATGTACCATCCATGAACATGTACCAGAATGTACAATCCAAGAACATGCACTAGCATGTACCATCCAAGAACATGTACCAGCATGTACCATCCATGAACACACATTAGCATGTACCATCCAAGAACATGCACTAGCATGTACCATCAATGAACATGTACCATTCATAAACATTTACCTACATGTAATATCCATGGAATTGTACCAGCATGTACCATCCATGAACATGTACCGGCATGTACAATCCATAAACACGTACCAGCATGGACCATCCATGAACACTGCCTGCATGTACCATCCATGAACATGAACCTACATGTACAATACATGAACATGCACCATACATGGATATGTACCAGCATGTACAAGGCATGTACCATTATGTACCATACTTGAATTTTTACTATACTTCATGTACCAGCTTGTTCAATACATGGACATGCTGGTTCAAGACATGGATGTGTACCAAGCATGTACATACATGGACACATACTTTCATGTACCATACATGGACATGTACCAGCATGTACAATGCATCGACATGTACCAGTATATACCTTACATGAACATTTACCAGCATGTTCCATACATGGATATGTACTGTACATGAACACATACTGGCATGTATCATACATGAACATGTATTAGCATGTACCATAAATGATCATGTACCAGCATGCACCATACATGAACATGTACCGGCATGAACCAAAAATGAACATGTACCAGCATTTACTGTACATAAAAATGCACCAGCATGTACCAGACATGAACATGTACCAGCATGTACCATACATGAACCATACCAGCATGTACTGTACATAAACATGATCCAGCATGTACCATACATGAACAGGCATGTACCATACAATAACATGTACTGGCATGAACCAAACATGAACATGTACTGGCATGTACCATACATGAACAATACCAGCATGTACTGTACATAAACCAGCATGTATCATACATGAACAGGCATGTACCATACATGAATAATACCAGCATGTACTGTACATAAACATGCCCCAGTATGTACCATACATGAACAGGCATGTACTATACAATAACATGTACTGGCAAGAACCAAAAATAAACATGTACTGGCATGTACCATACCAGCATGTACTGTACATAAAAATGCACCAGCATGTACCATACATGAACAGGCATGTACCATACAATAACATGTACTGGCATGAACCAAACATGAACATGTACTGGCATGTACCATACCAGCATGTAATGTACATAAACATGCACCAGCGTGTACCATACATGAACAGACATGTACCATACAATAACATGTACCGGCATGTGACATACATAAATATGGACTTGCATGTCCCATACATGAACTGGCATGTACCATACATGGATATGTACATACATGGACATGTACCAGCATGTACAAGACATAAACATGTACTGTCATGTACAAGACATAGACTGGCACACACCATACATGGACATGTTCTGGCATGTACCAGCATGTACCATACACGAACATGCACCAGCAAGTACCATACATGAACATGCACCAGCAAGTACCATACATGAACATGCACCAGCAAGTACCATACATGAACATGTACAAGCATGTATCATACATGGACATGTACAGGCATGTATCATACATGAACATGTACCAGCATGTATCAAACATAAACATGTACCAGCATGTATCATACATGAACATGTTCCAGCATGTTCCATACATGGACATGTTTCAGTACGAAGCATACATGAATAAGTACCAGCATGTGACATACATAAATATGGACTGGCATGTACCAAACATGGACTGGACCATACATGGATATGTACAAGCATGTACCATACATGGACTGGACCATACATGGATATGTACAAGCATCTACCATACATGGATATGTACCAGCATGTACAAAACATGAACATGTACCAGCATGTACCATACATGGACTGGCAGTTACCATACAATTACATGTACCAGCATGAACCATACATGAATAAGTACCGGCAGGTAACATACATCAATATGGACTGGCATGTACCATACATGGACCGGTGTGTACCATACATGGACTGGCATGTACCATACATGGACCTGTGTGTACCATACATGGACTGGCATGTACCATACATGGACCGGTGTGTACCATACATGGACTGGCATGTAACATACATGGACTGGACCATACATGGATATGTACAAGCATCTACCATACATGGATATGTACCAGCATGTACAAAACATGAACATGTACCGGCATGTACCATACATGGACTGGCAGTTACCATACAATTACATGTACCAGCATGAACCATACATGAATAAGTACCGGCAGGTAACATACATCAATATGGACTGGCATGTACCATACATGGACCGGTGTGTACCATACATGGACTGGCATGTACCATACATGGACCTGTGTGTACCATACATGGACTGGCATGTACCATACATGGACCGGTGTGTACCATACATGGACTGGCATGTAACATACATGGACTGGCATGTACCACACATGGACTGGTATGTACCATACCTGAACTGGCATGTACTTTACATGTACCGGCATATACAATACATGAACTGGCATGTAACTTACATGGCCCAGCATGTACCATACATGAACTGGCATGCACCATACATGAACTGAAAATAACATGTACCGGCATATAACATACATGAATTAGTACCGGAATGTACCAAACATGAATGTGTACTGGCATGAACCATACATGAATAAGTTCCGGCATGAATACCGGCATGTACTATACATGTAAATGTAGTGGCATGTACCACACATGAACACCTTAATACTTACCCACTGGCCACAGCATGGCTTTTCATTATAATACATATCTCATGGATAGACATTATGACTATGGGTACTATCAAAGCCTCTTGGTAGAATTTCAGACAGAACAATTCCAGTTGTTGGCTAAAATCTGAAAAAAATCAAGAATCACAATTCAGTGAAATACAAACCATTGCTGTCAGCTTTTAAGAGAGAACATGTACAGGCATAATTATTTTGCACTGTATAATAGTACCATTAGCATTATGAATGAGATCAAGGTAGTTCAGTCTGGAGTTAGCAAGCAATCTAGTTTTTTACATAGTTGTGACAATGAACTCAAAAACTTGGTCCATGATCTAAGACTTCTCAATGGAACAACTTCTGCTAGCCTGTCTATGATTGGTTTGATACAAATTTGTACAGCTTAATCTACTGTGTTCTTCACAAGAATTGAAGCATACACTTTTTATGCCCCACCCCCCTCCTTTTCACAAGTGAAGGGAGTTTGTGTTGATATAGGTAGGGCGGTCTTTTAATCATACTTTTACCCACTTCAGCTCAATACTGTTTGGCCTCCCAGGTCCTAACTTGGTAGGATGATTGCAATCGGGTAGTCGATGCGCCCTATTGAATTAGGGTTACTTGGTCAAACTGACCATTTTGTGGAAATCCTTGTCTGCATGTTAACTCCAGTATCCTTTGACTTCCAGTTCCTAACTTTGTAGGGTGACAGCCTACAGGTTGTAGATGAAAGCTTCTGATTTTGGGATCACTGGGGCAAAGGTCAAGATGAAGTAGACCAGAAGGTGGAATTCCTCAGCCACCTTAAGAATTGTTAAGCTTTTTAAACCATCAAGATCATTCCCTAGTACATCATTGGTACTCACTTCTATGTCACCATATCAATTCAAATCCTTTTGGGTGGCGCAGAAATGCACTAGAAATAAGAATACTGTCATGGTGCTGAGGGTACAAGCCCCATATCAGATGCACTTTTCTAACTAGCTAGAAGTGTAAACAGTGCAGTGGAGAATAATTGGACACTGCCAGTAAGCTCAGTCTCATGTAGAGGGGTCTTGGGTTCAATTCACATCAGATGTACTTTTCCACTTCAATTACTATTATGGTGGCAGTGGCTTTCGACGGCTCAATGCCGTTATGCCTTAAATGACTAAAATATTGGATTACACAGCAGCCCATATAACACTATTAGTAGAGCATGGTATTTGTGTTGTAGGGGTCTTGGGTTCAAGCCTGACGCAGGAAGCACTGTGTTATGGTAAATTAAATTTCTTTAGTTGTCTAAATTGTAATATAGTTTCAATGCATTTAATGCCAGATTCAAATTCCTGTTGTTAATTCATACCTGAAACTTTACATTTCTCATGTCATCTGGAGTAAACTCTGTCACGCTTCACTTTTCACGCAACCATTACCAAGGCATCATCATTCTGTATTTTGATAAGAAAAAAAATAAAACCATGGCATAGTGATATAAAAACTTATAAATATCGACTAAAACAATGATCAAAACCATGATTTGTCAATCATTGAACTAGTTCAATTAAAATGATACCAAAATTAGTAATAAAATACAAGAGAGAGAAAGACATGATCGAGATTAGCCATATCGTGTCGCGAAAAGTAGTTACAAACAGACGAAAACTCGAGACGTGTTTTGCGAGTTCTTTACAGTTAAGTAAGATTCAGCATGGATTTCTTGATAGATAAGCACGAGTTATGAATATAAAATACGCTACCGTAAGTCAATCACCAAATGGTATCACTGCTACAAACGGTTTCAACGGCTCTGCAATTGCTATTCAGGAATGGAGGTTATCCCACAATCACTTGCGCTTCATTCGGAACATTTTCAGCAACTTCCGTTCAATTACCATATTTGGTGTTGGGCCGTCAGGGACCATCTCTCTAGTGACAAGGAAAGTCATAATTCCGTGGCAGTCCCTGAGACATTTGGCCCGTTTGCACTGAGTCTCGTTCCTGAGATATACGCAATAAAGATGACGTCATGTTTTCACATATTGACGTCATGTTTTCACGTTAATAACAACAGGTGGTTGAAACATTTTAGTTAAAGATTTATGATTCAGCGGCGAGCAGAATCAAAACAATTTTCAGTAAACATTGAGATAGCCCCTTTTCTTAAGGACAAGAATAATATACTTATATTTCTTAAATATTATTATATCTCAAAAACATATTCGCTGTATTAAATTCGTGAAAGGTAGATATTTTTGTAGATCTAGTATTGACGACCATATTAAAAGTGCTGTAATTTTCTAATAAAATGTCGTTTTGCAATAAATATTGTTCTGTAGTAACCTACAAATATTCCTGCATTAGGAAATGTAAATAATGACACATATATGAATCCACATTTAAATTGTTTCTAACCTACCAAGGCGATACTCCTATACTCGACTATCATCAATGCTTTTATTTCGTTCATAATTGTTGATGTGTATGACTATTGTTCAGTTCATCTTGTGCCTTCGGTTTAGGTGTACACTTTAATGTACCATATCTTGTTCGACTTCAGCATTTACCTCCACGCACTATGATAGAAATTTAAAAAAAAATATTGACATTATTTCCGCGAATAACATTATAATTAAAATATTATTATTAATTATGCAATAAAAGATTAAAGACAGTTATATTTGAAGATAAAATCTACAATAAGATGGCATAATGATGATACTTAATGTGTTACCCATGAAATATTATTATTTTTATTTTAATCAAATCTATAATTTTGCAATCGTATTTTTGACAGAAGTCGCAGGTAGATATATATAACAGGTGCGTGAACTTTCAGGACCGATCCATACCAATCTGGGTAAGTAAATACACACGTGCGTAACGCTATAACTGTTGTTTGAATTATTGTTCTATCAAATCACAGCCACAGCTTTTTCTCTGTCAAGCTTACGGACATACACGAACATTTCAATACACCTTTTTGAAAAGTTAAGCTCCATGTATATATTCATACGTTCGCGGTCAATAAAACCGCACTATACATGTTGTATATGTAACTTTTTTAAAACTTGGTTAACAGAAAAAATCTATA
Source organism: Mactromeris polynyma (assembly GCA_032209605.1). NCBI lineage: Eukaryota > Metazoa > Mollusca > Bivalvia > Venerida > Mactridae > Mactromeris > Mactromeris polynyma. The sequence goes on from JASFXZ010000022.1 coordinate 3,661,530, forward strand.
TCAATTAGTACGTTTTATTGTTGAAAGTAATTCATCAATATTTGCTTTCAGCAACTGGACAAGGATCCGGATAAGTCTTGGGTATATACTGGAGGAACGATGTTCAAAGTTTATACCCGGCCTTGGTTAAATATAAGCAAATCTGCATGTCCTATATTAGTGCGAAGTCTTGGGTATATACAGGTGGAACGATGTGTTCAAAGTTTATACCCGGCCTTGGTTAAATATAAGCAAATCTGCATGTCCTATATTAGTGCGAAGTCTTGGGTATATACAGGTGGAACGATGTGCTCAAATTTTAGTCCAAACCTTTGTTAAATGAAGGAAGGAAGAAATGTCCAAGTTTTATCACTCATTTAGTATATTTGTATTCATAGATAATTGAAGATATCAAATCAATGTGGTCTTAATGTTCGCATCGAAACCAGATAGACAGGTGCACAGTAGCTGAACAATATGCATCTTAGGTTTTATGAACCACTGTTTATAGAGAACTGACATACATATATATATACATGTATATACAAGAACTATGCATTACCTCAATTTTTGTATACTATATAATACCTTATAAAAGTGAAATACGAATAGAATTCAGAACTGTGTAAATAACTGAACATGACATTGTTACATTTAAGATTTGTAGTGGCTGGATATCATATGACCATTTTAACGTTACAGGCGTCTGTTTTAATGATATATTTTGACTACATATTTGATACTTTTTTATTGTTTCGTTTAATTTAACACTTTAAGGTATCCTGTGTAAAATTATTACATTGTGGTTTTGAGTTTTGAAATTTCGATTTAAATTATACAGTGATTATATTTTGTAAAGATTATATAATTCATGTTATGATTTTGTTTACAACATCCAAAACTCATCACTCAGTAAAAGGTTTCATGAACAAATTTATGCAGATTGTCATTTTCTTCTTTTATCAAACGTTTGATATAAAAGAAAATAATGTATTTCATGGAAGATAAATTATGCTTTGTAAATAATGTATGGAGATGCATTATTTTATACAATGTTTATTTTGCATTTAGTTCTAAGACAAACCATTCATAATTAAATCATTTCATGATCCGTTCATTTATGATATATACATTGTCATGAGGTTCGTAAATCACCTCAACCTGTTTATATTGTTTGTCTTATGTCCCCTTTGTATATAGCGACCACTTCAACGTGTTAAATATTACAAAGAATAATAAGACAATATGTGCCATGCATTTGAAAGTTTAGCATTTGTAAATGTGTGTGTTCCTTTGTATGGAAACATATAGTGATCAATTCAACTTGTCACATATTGCAACGCATAATAAGACAATAAGTGACATGCATTTGAAAGTTTAGCATTTGTAAATGTATGTGTTCCTTTGTATGGAAACATATAGCGATCAATTCAACTTGTCACATATTGCAACGCATAATAAGACAATAAGTGACATGCATTTGAAAGTTTAGCATTTGTAAATGTATGTGTTCCTTTGTATGGAAACATATAGCGATCAATTCAACTTGTCACATATTGCAACGCATAATAAGACAATAAGTGACATGCATTTGAAAGTTTAGCATTTGTAAATGTATGTGTTCCTTTGTATGGAAACATATAGCGATCAATTCAACTTGTCACATATTGCAACGCATAATAAGACAAAAAGTGACATGCATTTGAAAGTTTAGCATTTGTAAATGTGTGTGTTCCTTTGTATGGAAACATATAGCGATCACTTCAACTTGTCACATATTGCAACGCATAATAAGACAAAAAGTGACATGCATTTGAAAGTTTAGCATTTGTAAATGTGTGTGTTCCTTTGTATGGAAACATATAGTGATCACTTCAACTTGTCACACATTACAGAAGATGATTTGCCATGCATTTAAAATTTTAGCATTTGTAAATATTTGTGTTTCTGTCTTATATTTATATTCTATTTAATGTCACAGTTGGAATAACGTTTATGGTATTTTTGTTTATTTCTAAATGTGTATTTTGTACAAAAAAACATATAATACATGCATGATACATATTTATCCGTCTAAATAATGTTTTATATACCATGCTTTACATCAACCATTGTAAATTGCAGTTCAATGAAGAACCTGTTATTGTGTTTGAAAGTTTCACAATTATATATATATGATGCAAGAAACCACACACTTATAACATTACTTATCATGTAAGTGTTTCTCTTAACGTGGAAGTATTTCTAAGAAAAACGGTACAGCCATGTTTTTGTTTCATTTAATGGGGGTCCGTATACGTTTATATTGGCCGTGGACAATGAATGTGGCATTTGACGCTCGACTTCATCATTCCCTTGTATCATATGATTTGCTCAAACACTATTTTTTTTAAATATTTACCACAATGAATGTTTTAAAACAACAGAAACATCATATTGTTTGTGATGGAAACGTATAGTGACCATAATAGTTTACCTTTAACAATAAATAATCCATTTAATATGTTATATATAGAGACGCAATTTGAAAATCTTTTACAACGACCAAGAACTAGAGATAGTTAATCATTTTACATATAAAGGTATAACTTTCTCTACTGGGGGATCATTTAAAAAAAATTTGAAACGCTTAACGGTCAAGTCTGTAAAGCAATTTTTAAACTGAAGTCGTATTTAATCAAGTTTCCCACTTTATCTGTTAGTCATATTTTGTCATTGTTTGATAAATTGATACTCCCCATATTGAATTATGGTTCTGAAATATGGGGATTCGCCAGTGCCGAACTATTATAACGTACTCACTTGCATTTCTTAAAGAACCTTCTAGGAGTTAAGCTATCTACACAAAACAGTTTTATATATGGGGAAGTTGGCCGTAAAACCTTTAAAAATAATGAGAATGGTAAATATAATACGCTTTTGCCTGAAACTTACAAGTGTTTGTAATGATGAAAGAAAATATATAAAACTTATCTATAAAATGATGTTAAATGATAATGTGCTGTTACCACATAAAAGCAATTGGGCGTGTCAAGTAAAACAACTGTTATACTTCTGTTTAGGTATGAAGGTAATGTGAACTGAAAACTGCTGTCAACAAAATTGAATTGTTTCCTTGAATGTGTAGCAATTCAAACATAATATCATACAATGGGAGATAATTCTTTTGAGCTGACATGTAAAAACAGAAAATGTGCTAGTTTGTTACAGTACGTTGTCTAGTTTCGAATGCTATTTAACTAATGTACTTTCAATAGAATTCATGTTTCAAACATTTAACTATAATTATGCAAGGTAACTTAAGGCAACTGGCTTTATTGTTTCCAATACCTAATTTCAAAAGAATGTGTCCCATAAATATCAGTAGAAAGGAATTTTACATTGAATGTCGTGCAGAAATATATTTTGCATTTTCTGAGTTTGTTACATGACGAAAATAAAATCGACTGGTAATTAATAAAATATAACTTTTCATCCATTGGTTCATTTAAATGTGAATACGTACATGTATTTGTAAGAAGACATAAACAGTTAACATATTATCATTTTCTTGGGAACGGTGAAACGTTCAAAAACATTTAGAATTTAAGACATAAATCAGAATGAATCACTATCAGTTTGCAGGATTTAAGTTACACAATTTGCAGTAATAAAAATCCAACATTAAAAGATACAGACGTTGAGTAGCCAATTCTATTCAAACAACTCACAGAAATTATTATCTCTAATACTAGAAGTAGCTGAATACTTGTTTAGTTGCGTTATTTGTTTAGCAACAAAACGCTTATAAGACGGGACAGGAATCATATCTGCCAAGTGTAATAGTTTGTGATTATCATTCATTTAGTATATTTGTATGCATAGCTAATTGAAGATATCAAATCAATGTGGTTTTAATGTTCGCATCGAAACCAGATAGACAGGTGCATGCACAGTAGCTGAACAATATGCATCAAATTATGAATATTTTCATATCCGTATATTTGTGTTCTATGTATATGTTTGATATGAGTGATCTATGCTGAATGTTACATTTCTGTACCTGTTGTTCTTGCCAACTTAATACGCAGGGAAAGTGGATTTATGTATGTGTATCGTGTAAGAATTGTACATACTCACTCTATGTAAATGGTATGACTTCTATACATATTGATCCTCGCTATGTTATGTATTCTTAATACATGTATTCATTTTTCATGTTGTATATAATTGCATTAAATTTATTTTTTGAAAGCAATAAAAATAATTTTATTTCATATATTAGATCATTTACAGTTTCCACAATATTATATACACCGTTTTGGAACATAAATTACTTTCAAAGTGGTGTAAAGGGCAAATGAATGACCGTAACTACTATGACACTAAGTTCCTGTGCATACATATATAGACTTACGCTATTAGACTATAGGCAGTGTATGGTAATCAGTCTCTTGTGTTTTTAGTCTACTCGTTGAAACCATTATGCTACAATTATACACTTATAGAATTCCGGATCAATTTTAATACACTTCATTTCCTGTTCGAAAACATCTTATATTTGTGTTATAACTTGTTATCTGTTTGATATTATCAGTTTTGTAAATGTGTCCACTTTCTCATGCATGTGTATGTTATCTATGTTTCTATAATAAACTTATATACATAAGAAAGTGTTTGTGGTTATTAATACATAACGTAGGAGTTGACGTCCTTGGTGCCAGGCCAGTGTGGTGCCAGGCCAGTGTGGTGCCAGGCCAGTGTGGTGCCAGGCCAGTGTGGTGCCAGGCCAGTGTGGTGCCAGGCCAGTGTGGTGCTTTGGATATATGCAGTAGCAAAATGTAGTTGAAAGGAATTATGAAGCAAAAATAATATCAAATTGGAGCCGAGCACACCAGTTAAAAACTGTAATGGTAAAATATCTGAATTGTACACTCTGATACAAACATTATTTCAGGTAGTAACGTTATCTGCTGAAATAAGTCACAAGTACAAGCGATAAACTTGATGACATAAAATTCTAACGAACGAGTGAGTTACGCCTTTCTTGGAATCCCGTGTCGTGTTACAATCTTGTGTAAAGTATACTATCAGTAATTTACAGGTGACTTTTAGTCCAATTAATTAGCAACACCCAAAGGTAATAGACACATAGTGTCAGTATTTCATAATGCGCCTATAATAAAATAAAGCGAGACTAGGTAAACAACAGAGCCGTAACAAACGTGCACGCTGTTGTAAATAACGACCATACAGTCACTGCAATTCTGTTTCAGTCGGCGCGAGAAATGAATTATCTATGATAATCCGACATTCTCGAAAAAACTGTGAATTCCAATGCGTGAATAAAATGTTACTACTCAGTCATAAACGTTGATACTAATATCATATTTTAGAATGTACCTCTTCTTGTGTTCCAATATGAGAAATGGGACCTAAGTGGTGTGGACACAATCAAAAACAACTCCAGGCCCCGTGCCTGCAATTAATGAGTTTTCGGGATCAGAATCAAGATTAATATTTGTTTCTTTCAAACTAATATTTTGTGAGAGGTGTAAACATTATGCCGATTTCTCGAGACATGAAATTCATATACATGTATCATATTTATTTAGAAAATATAGTACTAGAGCTACTTAATTCAAGGCCAATTACTACTCAGTCATAAACGTTGATACTAATATTATATTTTAGAAATTAACTCTTCTTGTGTTCCTTCATAAGAACTGGGAGCCAGTGTGGTGTGAACACAATCAAAAACAGCTCCTGGTTCCGTGCCTGAAAATAATTAGTTTTCGGGATCAGGATCAAGATTAATATTTGTATTGTTTTTGCTTGCATATATTTTGTCCAACCGCATTGAGGGACCCGGAGGATAATTAGACAAACTGCTCAACTTATTCTTTAAATCCCATCACAAGTAAGTTTTGTCTGAATACCCAATGCTATGTTGAAAGTACTCTATGCATAAAACCTCGCTGAAGCTTTTTTGCCGGATGACGGCCTAACTGGTGTGGTGTTTTAAGACTTCCCCTTTTTCATGTTATCCCAGAAACTTAAAATTGCATACAGGTTACTGGGAGGTAAGAATGAAATCGATTTCAAATTGTCGCTGGGGTAGCTTTAAGCTGATTTCAAACTACCCCTAGGATTTCAGAATACCCATTCATTCCCTTATTTATGTTTATACAACACCTACATTGAAACAATGTGACATAGTAGGAAAAGGCCTGGGAAACAATGATATTGTCAGCATTAATTTACTGCACGATATTGAAGGAAGACATTGAACACAAAAGAAAATCGAAGTAAGTATTTTGTTACTTTTGTTAGTATCGCGAAACTACAAATACATGTTAATTATGACTTTTCCGACATGGGACATTACCAGCATAGAATAGAGTATGGATTAACAGTTAAGTAGCCGTGCATAGCAGACTTGTCCCTGGCTAAGTCCAACTCAACTGCTAGTAGCCCGAATCGGCAATTAGACTTGTCCGGTACGTCGTGCTAGTGGATTTATAGAGCCCTGAAAATAAGTATCGAAACATTAAGAAAGCAACACAACAGCAGTAACACCAGTATCAGCTGTAACAGCATGTATATATTTGATAGATTGTTTGCTTTCACTAGTGTCTCACAAGTTTTATTCAATGACTATGATTTCAAATAATTGAAATTGTCCATTTAGCTCGTTCAGTGAGGGGGTGGGGGGGGGGTAAGCTAAACTGCGTAGGGGTAATATGAAATCGGGATCAGACTACCCTCGCCCGAGGTGATATGAAATGGATTTCAGATTACATGTGAGTAGCTTGAATAGGGAGGGGGTAGCTTGAACTCTGCTTCTATAGAAATGAATCATATTCAGTTATCAACAAATGAGTCTATACTTATATTGAATAAACGTCCGCATATATTGTTTGTAAATATGATATGCAATAAATAATTAAACCAATCGAATATCTTTAATTGTTAAATCGACCAATCATCTTGCGGGGGAATCCAAAGCTTTGCAAATTATTTATTACAACCAATCAATATTATATTCTATTACGTATGAATAGGATTACTTATGAGTCAGATTTAGTGTACATACCCAGAAAAACAAATCTCAATTTGTAAATGTGCGCCATCATGGTATAGAGTTGTTGTATATTTATAAAAATATTTTGACAGCTTCACGAGTATAAAACCCCGCTTTCATACCGTCAACTATGCACTGATGATTTTAACAAAACTTGTAAGTGTTCACGAAATTTTGTATATTTGCTGTCTCGGCTACGTGTAGATCATGATTCTCGGGTCGAATTTATCGTTTTAAATAACACGATGCATCGAGTTCGGGTGGGCACAAACGCTATTAGAATCATTCCAATCAACCAGATCAGGCCATGCCGTTTTAGGTTTTTGTTAAGCGCAAGCGTGTGCCTTGGTTTTGAGCTCTGTGAGCCAAAAACAGTTTTCGTAAGTTTAAAAAATCGCCAAGAGAAATAACTGCCGTGTCGTATTTACATATGATTTCATTAATCATTTGTTAACTTGCATGTTTGAAAATAGTGAGTAAGAACTAGTCGGTTTTTTCTGTAAGATTTCTAATGTTTTATAAAGAAACAAGTTGTTTAGTTACATTTAATCATGTTTACCTCATTAAAACATGCGAAATGATACATTGTCTACTATCTGACTTAGCGTTCTTTTTTCTAAAAGACTGTGTGTGATTTTGAATAGGTAGTTAGGTTATGCGAAGTAAGGTAGACGCTTAACAAAAATAAAAAAAACAGTATGGCCTGATCTTTGAGTGGGAGCTGCAGAACAGACTCCTCGCATCATCACATTTATTGATTTTATTTGTTCAATCTGTGGATTTATGACATGAAATAAACAAAATATTATGCCAGGCATCAACGCTATATTTCAGCAGGATCAGACTAATACTGACCAAGATAGGTCATAGTTATACCTGCACACTTATAAGTTTTGTTAAGTGTATGTATATCATAGACAATGTTATAATACATTTGAAAATGATATACTACTTCTTGTTATTGAGTAGAGGCAGTGGATAAGTTGATGTTGACTAGTACTACGAACATGGTACAATATTCCATTTAAATTTTATGCATTCAGTACAGAAAGGCTTAATACAGCAATACTTAATGCAATGTATGTTAAAAATACAGTAAAACTTCAATTTTAAGACCACCCCAATAAGAATATCTGTTTTCAAGGGTCGTAAGGGCGGTCTTACTATTGAGATTTTAATGCAACAGTGAAAACGGACTTGAAAATTTCGATGATGGTCTTATTAATGAGGTGGTCTTTAAGTGAGGAAATACTGTAATTGTTTTTTAGTTATGTAATGTGGTATAAATGATTGTTATATACATGTATAGCATGTACGTATTCACCACGTCTCCTGTTTGTATCAAGGACATCTACACACGGAATAAGCTACAGTAAAACCTCAATAATACGACCACCATTGGGACCCTTGACAACTGGTCTTATTATTGAGGTGGTCTTAATATTGAGGTTGAATACAGAGGAAAACAGTGAAAATGGACTTGACAATCGTGTTCTTAATTTTGAAGTGGTCTTATTATTGAGGTGGTCTTAATATTGAAGTGGTCTTATTATTGAGGTGGTCTTAATTTTGAAGTGGTCTTATTATTGAGGTGGTCTTAATTTTGAAGTGGTCTTATTATTGAGGTGGTCTTACAGTGATGTTTTACTGTATGCCTATTAAACTCAATGATGTACATGACAATGTTAAGCATTATTCGTTTACATTGTATTTTCTTTTTAATAGTTAAAACAGTCCAATGATAGTCCATTGATGTTTCAGACTGTCTACGTAAAGTCATGTTTTGAGGAACACGAAAGATCGGTCACTGGCGCTACCGGGATTCTCTCCCTTTATTGCTTATAAATTATAGTACATGTATATGTGACAATCTCCTGGCCCTGTGTTCGCAAAGGATCAAGTGATCAGGATCAATTTGATCCTGAAATATATTTGTCATTTTCTGAAAGGAATTGCAGTAACTTTATGCAGCACTTTTCATAAACTAACACAACATACCTAAAATATTCTAATTAACATTGTGAAAACCTTCAAAACTCTACTTTTATTAAATAATAAATTACACTTATCACTGAATTTGATACATATCAAATCAGGTTCATTTTTTCAAGAATCAGTCTTAACTTATCAATCATAATCCTTTTCTAAATAAACATGAAACCTAACTTTAGTGTCTTAAAGGTTGTGCAAAACGTTCCGAATGATATCTATCACATTACGTAAACAGACTTCGTTTCGCATACAATATATTTCAAAGTTTGCAAGAAAGTATATTTGATCTTGATCCTGATCCTGAAAAATAATTATTTTTAACATTGCGCCTGTGGTCTAAACATAATAACAACCTTGTAACTTGATTGTTTTAAAGAAAATATATATACCAATTAAATCAACGTATGCATGTTTACGTAAAGAACACTCTCTGATTGGTCAGAAGTGATAATCAATTACTTCTTTTCTCAAGATCACTTCCTGATATGCAATCACTCCGAGTATGTTTTATCAGTATATATTGATAATCTTCTCCCATAAGATCCCCTAACTGATCCAACAAATTTAAACGGGTATTTCCCTGTAATCTTTGTACTACACTGACCCAAAATGAAAACTTTACATCGATTTCAAAAGTATATATTTTGTTGATAAATGTATGTTCGGGGTTATTTTCTTTGTTCATTGAAGCTTCAATGCAATATCAATGTTTTTATGTAATTTACTGGGAAAAAATCAGACAATGCATATTTTTTATGAACAATTAAATGGAGAGGGGTCGAAATGAAAATTCCAGAAAAATTTAAATTATCAAAAAACATTTGGAGAAAAGTATGTACTGACTGAGTGATTTTATAAGAAGCATCTGTTATTACATTTTATATTATATTATATTATCATTTTTACACATGCATTGCAGAATACGTCGCCGCATTGAATTTACGTAACGTTGTATGAATACTTTGCGTCCTACTTTCAGATTTATCATATGTTCGGAAAACGATGCCATTCTAACACAAGTGCATTTCTGAGGTCATTTATGGTATCAATTTGATGCTCGGACCTGGCTCTCCAACCCAATTCACCCCATATGTGTTCTATTGGGTTCAAGTCTAGGGATACAGCGGGCCAAGGCAAGACGTTAACATTGTTTTGAGCAAGGAATTGTCTAGTTATACGCGCCTTGTGAGGCGTTGCATTGTCATGCTGGAAAGTGCAAGGTCCGTTATTTTGCATGAATGGTATCATTGTATTGTTTAAAACATTGATATAACCTTGAGCATTGAGATTTCCTTGGATAATGACCAGATCAGATTTCAGATTCCCCACTATCCCAACCCAGACCATAATACTGCCACCACCAAATCTGTCTCTCTCCTGAATACAACAATCTGCAATTCTTTCATTTCTGCGGCGATAGATGCGTATTCTGCCATCTGCATGGCTGACAGTAAGCCGTGACTCATCGCTAAAAAGTATCGACTGCCACTGGTTGCGCGTGAAATGCACATGACGTCGTGCCCATAACAGTCTGGCAGCTCGGTGACGAGCTGTCAAAATATGTCCAGTATATGGACGACGAGCACGAATAGGAACACGGTTCTGTCTCAAACGGTTTATAATCGTCTGTGCATGAACCCCGTAACGCCGAGCAGTAATGGTTGCTGGTAAAAAACGATTACGTAGGTGAGTCAACGTGATAACGCGAGCAGTACGTAACGTTGTAGCACGTACGCGACCGGGTCTTGCACGATCTCTGACAGATCCAGTAGTGTTGTACCGGTTCGCAAGATTATGAATAGTCTGTCTGGAGCAGCCAAAATGACGCGCTACGTTATTTACCATTGACCCCGCCCAGAGCATACCAATAGCCTGGTTTCTCTGATCTTCAGAAAAACCTGGCATCACTAAATGGAATTGATTTTTGAAACAAATTCAATATTTTTTATCTGTGCTAAGCAGCAAATGATTACTTGTCAGTGTAAAACCTGTAAGTGAAACCAATGTTGTTGCGCACGTGCAAAGTAAGGAAACCGTTTTCCTGTTTGGACGCATGAATATACCGGCGATTTTTAAAACAATTGCATAATCGTTATCCGCAATGAAATCGTGATAAACATGTGTAACACTTACAACAACATATGTACTAGCAAAACAAATATTCAAAAAAATAAAGTGTAAAGTTTTCATTTTGGGTCAGTGTACGTAAATAGATTGTACTTAGCTGTCGAAACGTTATGTTAAATTTTAACTGAACAGTTTTAACCTCAAATAAAATTAGTGTAAAATCAATTTCGTTATCGTTTATACACGAATTTATTAAGCAAAAACATAGGTATTTAATTTATCTTTAAATAAAATTGAACATGCGTAATCCGGGACAAACATTAAAAAGCATGTGTGCAAAAAGACCGAGACACTACGCCTCTACTTGATAATGCGTCTTTTATATAAGATAGAATCTACGTGTTACAAGAATTATTCAGACTTGGACGATTACATATATCAAAATTAATGGCAGCATTTATTTCTTCAATTGTTGTGTATTTTATACGTCAGTATGTATTCACAGTATATTGTAATTCAGTGGGATTATTTATAAAATGTTTTCTGTATTAACATGTTCTGTAGAATTCGAAATAGTAAATAAACATTTCAGTCTTGTTACTGGGAGAAATTCTCTTATTTAGCAATCGTTTCACTGTATCTACTTGCTTTCCGCCGGGGCTTGTTGTCGCCTAATCTAATTTACACTGAATGCTTACGTGTCACAATTTCAATTAATCAACGTGCTGTATCATACGCTCCCACACAGCGCTTTGATTGGAGAGTAGCTGTATCGTGAATGAATCAAACATTACGTATTTTAAATACATCAAGTCGCATCTTCCATGAATCCTACGTCTTGCAAATCTTCAATGAATCATACGGCCTGGATTTTCATCGAATCATACGTCTTGGATTTTCATTGAATCATACGTCTTGACTTTTTTATTGAATCATATTTACGTCTTGGATTTGCATCGAATCATACGTCTCGGATTTTCATTGAATCATACGTGCTACATATTCAATAAATCATACATGCTTCATCTTTAATTCAATATACGTGTTGTATCTTTTATGAACTATTCAGCTAGAAACATTTGTTTGTGCTTCGACAGCGCTTTCATTAGAATATGTAAAACTAAGTCCTATATATCAATGATAATACTTACTTCGTAACATGTGCTGGCTGGTCAATAGAAGGCATGCGACTTCCTTGTATATATATATCTGTATTGTGATTCGTCAAATCGTTTCTTATCTCAAAATTTTACAACATTTAATAGGTTGTATCAACATCTTAAGATCTGGCCTATAACATATAAACGTAGATATAGCTCACTTAACATTTAGACGAGTAGAAGCCGCTCGGACTTGTTGTGTGGGGATATAGCTTGGATATGTGCAAATATACGACTAAAATATACTGATAGGATCATAGTTTGATGTGATGCTTAAATTGATATCTGATATTGACTGACTTGTATTTGTTTTAATAATTGCTCTACGTTGTTGATTGCTGTGAAAACTTAAATATGGGGATATCTTCTGCTGCAGCAACATGTTGGATCCTTCTGTTGATGTGCTTCTGTGGAACAGGACGGGTAGAAGCTATGTGCTTGAATAACTCACACTTTGAAATGACGGACCAATACAAACTCATAGACAAGACATGGTTTAGTAACTGTATGTCTGGGACACATTTTAACATTTCGAATAATGGAATAGAGGTTCTAAAAAATGAAAGTTTCAATATCTTATGGAATGTTCAGATGATGGACCTCCACAACAACAATATTTCAGTCATTGAACAAGATGCATTCGCCATAATGCGGAAACTGCAGTTGTTGTATCTTTCAAACAACGAAATCACCGAACTTCCATCAGGGTTTTTTCACAATAAGTTTCAACTTCAGGAGGTGGACTTGTCATATAACATGATAACTCACATTCCGCGGGATGTATTGGAATACGACTTGCCGGATATTCAGCAGATTATCTTGCATCATAACCGCATTACGGCGTTTGAACCATGGGCTGTATTCAGGAATGCCATACCAATGTTCGACGTTCGTTATAACAATATATCTACATTTTCAAATGTTTATAACTGGACGTATGACTCAAAATCCGTGTATGACAGGGTAAATATTTATTTTGTTCCCAAACTAAATACAGTCGGACCTCAATTATTCGACAACCTTCTTTCCGATTTCTTGGTATAATCCGAAATATATGTCAGGCCCCGATGTAATTTCCTATGCACGTTGAATTGAAATGGGCTATACGAAACCATGTATTATTCGGAAAAAAAATTCGACCCGAAGAATTCGATTGAACGAGGTCCGGCTGTATCACAATTCTGTTCAATCTTATCCACTTCCTTGTTACAACTCATTTTATACATGTTTTCGCGTGTTAACATTTTTGGTAAAAAAATGTGTGTGAATTTTCCTTTAGGTTCATATTTCAGCCCAGAGTATTCCAGCTATAGAGCATTATATTCACCTTGATTAAACATTATCCATGTTTAAAGGGAAAGAGGATTTGCTTTTTAACCGTGAGGATATATTCATTTAAATCTATGTTTAATTGCTTTGTTTGAAAATTAAAAAAAAATCTCAATAAAAACATTTCCGACCTACCTACCCTATTAGTTTTGGGCATGAAACCCGAAACAAACATATTTTAGGCCCGGGTGTCATTTTAGTACTGATATCTCACATGATCCAATCATGCTCTAGAGACATGTTCTAATTTGATACACTTTTCAAACCAGATTATTGAATCTTATATTATGAAAGTTTAGTTTCATACCACGAAGGTCGTAGACATTCCAAAAATATAGATGCTATAGCTATAAATTTTATTGTACTTAAGCGATTCGATTTCACCTGTAACAGTTACACACTATAATACCGTTCATATACGCTCCCTGATTTCACATAATATTAGTTGGCACTTAGACAGGACAATACGTCATTGTACCTATAGAGCAGAATACATGTATTTCAAAATGCTTGTTACTAACGCAAAGGTATTTTTTCTTGATAGAAAACAACCGATTTACGGAACAATGCATTGACTACGTGGCATGATTGGTATGTTATGCAGTATAAAATGTCAAACAGCTCGACTAACGCAGTGGAATCAGCCCTTGTTGAAATTGTGCCGGACTTCCGCGAGAACCCTTTAACTTGCGACTGCAATATTTACAATCTGACCAAAAGGATTAAAGGTTCGTTCTTTGGATATAGCGGTAGCGAATATCTGGAAATATATTGTTACAATCCTCCTCATTTACGGTCAAAATTGATCTTCAGTGAAGTGAGACTAAGTGATTTCATTTGCAATGTTACCGATGATTGTCCAACTGGATGTTTATGTCAAGATCTACCGTACAACGAGACGTTAAACGTGGATTGCAGGGGGTTAGGTCTAAAAGACGTACCAAGTAAAGTTCCGGTTAGTCCGTACAACAGAATAAGTCTACAACTGGATGATAACTTTATCACAACTTTTAAAAACGTGAGTTATCTCCCCTACATTTATTCTGTAACAATGTCGAACAACACTTTAAGATCAGTACCCAAACATATCATGAAAGAAATTGCGAGCAAAAGAGACCGTGCGAGAATCGACTTTAGTAACAACACTTTAACGTCAATTCCCCCAGAGGCACAGAACATGAAGTACGAGCATGCGCAGTTAAATGGCAATAATTTAGAATGCTCCTGCGACATGTTGTGGATGGTGGACTGGATTAAAATTGCACCCAGCTACACAAACAAGAAACTCAGCTGCACATTTGAAGGCGCAACATACACGATTATGGATCTAGACGAGGACACGTTGAATTGCCGAAACAGTCTTACACTTTAACCCAAAATATAGCTCACTAGTGAGCAGGCAGTTACAGTTAGGTATAGCAAAATGCAGATCATATCAATTGCCTGTGAACTGGTGGTCAGCTCTGATATGATTTTAAATTTGTACAACTTTGAAGACCCAAAAATGGTCCATTTTTACGTGTAATGTGTTAGCATCATTTCATAAGACAGTTGCTTGTCTTTTGAAGAATTACATGCTTGTTAGTTTGGTATAAGGCATAATGCTGTAGCATACATACTTCCAAATTTTGTTTGAAAAACAAAAAAGGTACCGATGTAATGGTCTCCATTTTTGTATTTACCTTTATTCTGCTTTTTTAATTAAAAGGACAATATAAATAAAAGAAATTCACAAAATTCTACAATTTTGTAATTTTACAAATATTTTTCCTCTTAGCAAGTTGTGTAAAAAAAGTGTAACGTCCGTCCCCCATGTGATTTTTAAGAATTAGGACAACAATTGTTTAATAAAACATATTATGCAATACATATAATCATCAAATACTTGCAGTTTATTCTAGGTTACAATGGAATTATTTGCAAAAAATGAAATGTTATCTGTAATGTCCGTCCCCGTAATGTCCGTCCCCCTATGTATAATGTTCTTTAGTGTGAATGAAAATCATTTTATGCATCAAGTTTAGGAAAATATGGTTTATATGTCCGTGACATAATTAAGCAAGAATTTTAGCTAGTAAGTATAAATTGTATAAGAGTATGCTATTTTTTTGGATAATTATGTAAAACAAATACATTTTAAGTTGTTACTTAGTGTTTCTTCATCTTTTAGAGCCAGATTTTTCATTAACTTGTTATGTCCGTCCCGTCCCAGTCAAACTGCTAATTAAAGGTAAAAATAACAAATACCAAGCAAAAAGTTACCTTTTTATCAACAAGACACGTTTCTATATGTATCATAGTATCCAAAAAAGTAAATATGATAAAAAATACAAGAAACTTTATTTTTTGCCTCAGATGCTTACAAAATTGGGACATTCACTGTGCACCAGACCAATTTACATTAAATTAGAAAAGGCTTTCATAAATTAGGCAGACTCATGATCAAATAAAAGTTTTAATGCATGTTTCAGATTGAATGGAGAATGAAGTTCTCAAAGCTTTTTAACATATATACAGATGAGCAAAGGCCAAGTGTGAATTATGTAAGCATAGAGGAAGTTTATGTGTTTTTGCGAAAACAGATGAAAACATGAAAAAATATAACTTAAAGCGTGCTTTACAAGCTAAAACTATGAATGGAAAAGAAAGCGCAACAGTTTTAGCATTACTAAAATACTTTTTTCAACATTCAAATTCTTCAAGCACATGCCATGAAGTAATATGCAACATAGAAAGAGAACTGCTTAAAAGGGACAAAATAAGCATTCAATCATCATTGGAACTTTTCAAACTAATTGCCAAAGCAAAATTGCAGAAATTTACATCATTGTATCAAACATATATCGATGAAACTAGAATTCCGACTTTAATCGTTGAACATAAGGTGCACTTTAAGTCTTCTGAATGGACAACAATATGTTGGTTCGATAATCATTTTTCAAAGACTATTGAAATTAATGAAAAGGAATTGTCATATGAAGATTTCATAGAGCTCAAATTTGCTAGGTACCAGACTATATTGTCATTGTTCAAACAACTGGGTTCAATCTGCAGATGCACAAATTAGAACAAAAATATGAGATATCAAGCTGGTGAAAAGGATGGTCAGATTGAAATAAGATCTGGACTTGTGCATGTGGCATCTATATTAGAATGTGACATAAATCAGTGTTAGACATTCATTGTCCCAACAGTGTCGCTCATGCTGTTAGCTTTGAAGTCACACATTCAAAAACTCCAATTGTACATGGGTTGTGCTTTTTCAACTATGTGACTTGGAAGTGGACTTTTACAACTGAAATAAAATGTTAGCTTTGCTTGCCAAATAATGTATTCTTGAGTTCATGCTTTATTAGCATTATACACAGATGCTTTTTATTAAATGTAATATATTTAATTAGTCATTATCCATGTACATGTTATCTGCTTTTACAACTGAAATAAAATGTTTGCTCTACTTGCAAAATAATGTATTCTTGAGTTCATGCTTTGTTAGCCCTCATACACAGAATGCTATCACTATCTGATAAGAAACACATGCAAGGTTGTTAAGATGATACAGCGTGAAGGGTTTAAGGGTCAGAGTCGGGGTAAAAATTACATTGCTTGCAGAGGTGCTAATAGGCTGTACCATTAGATGGTCCAGCAGAATTTACAGAAATCCGGGTTAAAGTGTAAGACTGAGTATGTCTGCCTATCTATTCAAGTACAGTTCTGAAATAACAAGATAGGCACGTGTCCAATTGGAAGTCCAGCTATGTCCTGTAGTTTCAGTTGGCGTTTTTCATCAGTATAATTGTCATAAATGTCCGTGGGAAAATAGAACTTCATGTGGGACATGTCTTCATATCATGGTTTGTGGGACATGTCTTCATATCATGGTTTGTGGGACATGTCTTTATATCATGGTGTGTGGGACATGTCTTCATATCATGGTTTGTGGGACATGTCTTCATATCATAGTTTGTGGGACATTTATTCATATCATGGTTTGTGGGACATGTCTTCATATCATGGTTTGTGGGACATGTCTTCATATCATGGTTTGTGGGACATCGTATATGCAGGTATGCAAGGGCATAAATAAACAATATTTAAGAGCAGGTTGATCTGTATAGATCATCTATCGACATTAATTTTTATTTTGAACCAAAAGCTATAGATAGCACTGAAGGCCATGACAGTGTGGGTCAGTGACACACACGGTTATATACCGTATTTATATATATCTGTATTGTGGGTCATGTCCCACAATCCATGTTATAGTACTTGTCTATGTAAGTATATACGTCCTCTATATATACACTAAACAAAACTTATAAGTGCCCCGACAACCTTTTCTAACTTTGCGTTGGCCGATTGCATTTTGATAAAATATGAAACAGAGTAACAGAAGAAGTAACAGTGGCTAAATAATTACACAAAACCAGTAAGTGGATATAGCAGGTGCTTAACTACGACATGATTGTTTACAACTTAATTGTTATCGCTGACATCCGGTTCAGATTCTTCAAGATAATCCGGAGTTGTCAGGTCGGGCTGGTGTTTATTGATTGACTCTATAACCGACTCATCAATGTTCCGTTGAAAATAAACAACACTCGGAAATCCGAATTACGGGAACCACGCAGTGCCGAATACCATCTAGAGAAAAGGTCGCGAATGGTGTCACACTTAAGTTCTAGAGCGGCCGGGAACTTCAGTTTCACCTGGCGATCACCGTATCTTTTTCTGGCTTCCTTGTACTCTGGCCAGAGCTTACGTCGCGCCTCGTTACCCTCACGTGGATAGTTCCAAAGCGAATACATATAAGGTGTCTGGCATTCGACACAATGGCTTCGACATTGTCGTTGTCTTGGAACGTGACTAGAATTGACCTGTGCCGGGGTTATCATAGATTGCACTTCAACACGCGAGCTTCCATATTCAAGAAGCCGAAGACTGGCCCCATTAACACTCAGTGCGGCGCTTATGTAAAACAGATTTTTCCCGACACTATGAATATTTCTTTTTTCATTTTTTCCACTTTAACTATAGATATTAAAAGGTAGTCTTAATCTATCAGACGCATTGATTTCCGTACGATGTCAAGCAAAGTGGCCTAAATGCTCAGTAAAATTAAGGAATCCTATACTATTACCAGATCGTAAAAAATGTAAATATATAATGTCATTTGCAAAAATGAAGCAATATTATCAAAAAATGTATGATTGCAGGAAACCACAAGGAAATACCACACCTGATAGTTATTACTTGTGGATATGACAATTTTATTAAAGCATCACTATGTTTCGCAGTTCAGAGTGTATCTCCCACTGCTCCACCTTTGCGTACTGAATACTCTCCGAGATTCTCATTGAATACGGCGTACACAAGAACAATCTGAACCTCGATTGCCTATGTACAAACTGACGGAGAATTGAAATGCTTGCTTACTACCGAATATCCCCTAAACGTCCTAGTAATACTGCGTATCAAAAGTTGGGGTTGCACCGTCAGTTCAACTTTATCCGTTGCAAATATTTGTAAAGTAATCGGTTAAATCTTCAATATTCAACATGTTTAGCCTCAATGAAGATGTGCCACAAACATTTTTGTTGATTCATGGAGTGTTAGCGTAACAGTATGCTGTTGAATGTTCGAACCCATTATTTCGGAGGAATTACGATAACCGCCAGACTACATTAACCAGATGGCGTATCTTCGGCGGAGTTAATCCGGCAGCTTACGACCGCTTCCGTAAATTCTAGTAAAAAGTTTCATGCTACCCGGCCTGCACTTCATAAACAATTGCAAAGGAAATCAGACTGGATCTTAGTTCCATTTGGCGAGTATATTTTAAAACTTATTGCTCGCTTACTATATTGCCATACATGATTTTGAACAATATTACCACTTTGACGTTCTTTGTTAAGTGCTGTGTGGCAGCCGTAGAATTTCACCACATACATAACTCTAGTGTAGTTATTTATTGTCTGGTCTTTCGTATGTATGTAGCTTAGTGTCACAGAAAATAGAATTCTGCTTAAATCGGTGCTAAGAGGCATTGGCAGTGTTGCATATTTCATTTGTCCGTTCGTCCGTCCATACGGGGTGATAAATATGTCATACACGGTCTTTTGCACTCTTATAACTTTCGATGTAAATTTCCCACTTGGTTTTTGTTATACACATGTAGAATTCAAAATTGCTCCATAAGATAGGTATTTAAATAATTTAGTCAAATATTGACAATTGCCATATTTTGCGTTCAATATACATAAGTACACCCATTTCTCGGTCTTTCCAAGTAAATTGTTTTCACTTAAAATTATATTAATTATAAATGTATTAACAACAAGTATGTATCTACATAATATAATATAACTTACTTCATAGTTTTATCTTCACTAATTAATTCGTAATTAATTATTGAAATTGGTATATAATTAAGCGTTGATAGTAAAATCATGAATATCGTCTATCAGACTGTGTGTCAATTGTACGTTCAATCCCTACCCACCAAGGGGACCAGAGACTACTCCGTCATACACAGATGTGATACTGTGATACTGTGATACTTCATTGCCCAATCGGAAGGCTGTGTAATAGCTGCACGACTACCATGAACTAACTGATAATAGAATGCATATCCCTTATTGTACACTTGACTGTAGAGTCCAACATTACTATTTAACGATCACAGCTTTGATGTCTGTTTTACTTTCATTCTTCTGAGATAAATCCTTGGCTGTAACTCAATATGTTTCAGATAATGGTTTACTTTTATTTATTTAATTAACATGGATTGTATAGCTTACATTAATCCAGAAGAAATTGTCGCAAGTTCGCTCCTTTTGTTCCTTCTATACATGTAATAGGGAAACTGGAGAAGAGAGTTCTCCCCCTTTGTTCCTTCTATACATGTCATAGGGAAACTGGAGGAGAGAGTTCTCTCCCTTTGTTCCTTCTATACATGTAATATCTCTCCCTTTGTTCCTTCTGTACATGTAATAGGTAAACTGGAGGAGAGACTTCTCTCCCTTTGTTCCTTCTATACATGTAATAGGGAAACTGGAGGAGAGAGTTCTCTCCCTTTGTTCCTTCTATACATGTAATAGGGAAACTGGAGGAGAGAGTTCTCTCCCTTTGTTCCTTCTATACATGTAATAGGGAAACTGGAGGAGAGTTCCCTCCCTTTGTTCCTTCTATACATGTTTTAGGGAAACTGGAGGAGAGAGTTCTCTTCCTTTGTTCCTTCTATACATGTTATAGGGAAACTGGAGGAGAGTTCTCTCCTTTTGTTCCTTCTATACATGTAATAGGGAAACTGGAGGAGAGAGTTCCCTCCCTTTGTTCCTTCTATACATGTTATAGGGAAACTGGAGGAGAGAGTTCTCTCCCTTTGTTCCTTCTATACATGTAATAGGGAAACTGGAGGAGGGAGTTCTCTCCCTTTGTTCCTTCTGTAAGATATGTACAACAGTACATATATTTAGCATAAATACTATAGAAGGGAGAGAACTTGTGACAATCTCTAGGGTGTAAATCACTCTGTATGACTTGCTCTTTGGGTATACTCATCAGTATTTGAGCAATTGAAGATTTTTAGCTCAGGGCAGGAATTGAACACGTGACCTTCAGATCAGCAGTCCAGTACTCTACCTTAGACCATCATGTCTCATGGTGTTGTTTTCCTTCAACAATTCTTCAGCATTGATTTGTAAGACCCACGAGAAGGAAAAAAGAAAAATAGTATTTCAGTATTTATTTTAATAACCAACTACTCCTTACTGTTGAAGTGTTCATGTGTTAAATCACATTTTTCATAATTTGCAGACGGCCATGTTTTAAACAGTTTCCACGGTAAATGATCAATGTCAGTGCACATGTTTGATTTAAAGCCTGTGTCTCTCAGATGCTTATACAGTTCTGCAGATCTTTCATCAATAAGTGAATTCATAGTAAGTTCCTCTTTCACCAAGTGAAAGTTGGATAAATCAACAAAATTTCCTGAGATTGCGAGAGAATTTTCCATGTTTTCTACTCTGTGTGGACATCCTGCAGGCACAAACAACACTTCTCCTGAAACATCGGAGTTTAATGTGAGCAGACATTTATAAATTTGGAATTTCTAACGCAGACTACTGTACATAATGGAAGTGATGACATTAATAGAATAAGATACACTAAGTCAAATTTTCAACACATTGTAAAACCTAAAAAGAAAAAAATTATTTGTAAACAACTTGTCTGCAGAATAACTTATGCAGATAATTTGTAATCATACAGATTGCCTGGTAAGGTTTAGAACTTCAATTCCCATATGAAAAAGTTATTAGGATTTTTTGCTGCTTTTTCAATACAGGGAAAAAAATCCTTGGAATCAAGCTATCCTTGCACTTCATTCATCAATACTGATTTCAGGAAAAAAATCCATGATACAGACGGACAAAATCTGTTATCTAGGAAGCAGAAGATTAATTTACCTGGCTGTAGAATACATTCCATTGGTTCTGTAAGGGAGTATAAAGGGTGTTGTATTAAATCAGGTGATGACAGGTCTACATCAAATACAGGATCCATCGACCATTGGTGTCCATACATTGGATATAACAAAGGTGTGTTTGACTTGTCGAAAAATACCCATCTATAGTAAAAGAAAAAAAGAACTTCATTATCCATGTATACTTAAAACCTGAGACATTTTTGAGCCGAAGATTAAAACTGATACTCAGAAATCACAATTTACTCATCTGACTGCGGATATTTGTGTGTGCTTAGTGGATTACAATGTTTACCCAGTTCTTTATGATCCCCTATTTGAGTGAGTAAATCTAAGATTGAATGTAGGAATTGAGAACTGAGTAAACTGGCCCTG
This sequence comes from Mactromeris polynyma, assembly GCA_032209605.1. Classification (NCBI taxonomy): domain Eukaryota; kingdom Metazoa; phylum Mollusca; class Bivalvia; order Venerida; family Mactridae; genus Mactromeris; species Mactromeris polynyma. The sequence continues at coordinate 3,683,980 of JASFXZ010000022.1, forward strand.
ATCTGTTAAGCATGACGTAGATATTGTATACTTTTACAAGGTATAATCAAAGCACTGAAAGCCCCAACAACAATATCAACATAGCTTTCAACAGACGGTATGAAACATGTTTAACACCTTTTATAAATCATAAATTATAAGTTTGAACACCAATTTCATAAGATGTTAATGCTGTCTGCCTTAGCATCCTGAACAATCTAACAGATAAAACCAACAACACAAAGATTTAATCGGCAGACTTAACATATAATTTTTAAATAAATGTTTAAAAAAGTATTATGTGTAATGTATATCTATGTTTGACCTTTTCTTTCCCTCAAATAATGCCATCCAGAAATTGGAGCCAAATGCATCAACATGTAGATCACTAGTTACTCCTGCTGGTGCTATAAATAGACTCGGCCAACTGTTTTTGTACATTGATCCTTCAGGCGTTCTCTGTAAAAAGTCACCTAAAATGGAGGACTTCAGTGTGAATATAGTTCAATATCTTATTCTACAAAACAACACAAAAAAACATATGAATGCGGTCATGACAAAATTAGTATTAGTATACATATAAACCTGTATTTAATAGTGACATTGGTTATGACAGCAAGTATTTCCCAACAAAGTTTGACATCACAAACTAAGAGCTTTGTCCGAAAATGTTTTGGAGGCTTAATTGTGATATATAGCATTTAAAGAACAAGGAAGTGTTTGTAAGCATTGCATAATTTTTTTCTTTTTTTTCTTTTTCTATTTTTTATGAATTATGTACATTCTGACTTCATCATTTTGTAGCTTACTTTTTCATCTTAGATCTTAATTTTGGAATTGCTATAAGAAGAAAAGTAGACGTTCCATTTTAATACATGTTTTGTCGTGTCATGGCTCATTTAGATTCAAAATGTCTACTATACTTTTACTGATATGATTTGATATAATATGGAGGAAATGTAGTCACCACTCACAAGCTTGATACACACTTTTCAGAATAACTTCTTGTTATGTATCAATAGATGAAATCCGGAATTTGTTAAAAATGAGTTTTTACCAGCGGTACAAACAAAAATTAATTTTAGATCTATAGAAATTCAGTCAGACATTAAATCCTGTCTTTGTTTTCATTGTGATTCGAGCAGGATGTTAACGGTACGTAATTGTTGTTTGTACTGCAGGATCAGAGGGAAAAACCCATATTTATACCAATCTTGAGCATGCCTATTAAATTCACATTTGTGTATTAAAACACAAAAAAAAAAATCATTAAAATGAGTTGAAAAATAAAACTTTTGTATTAGGCTGACATCTTCAATATTTTACACCGCAACATGTTTGTCCCAAACCAAAATGAAAAAGATCTCTAAAATATACCCTGATTAAAAGGACCTTATAGAAATCCTGAAATGCCTTTATCTGTTTGATAAGTACCAAATTTATGTCTACTTAGTTTACAGCACAAAAACACAAGTCAAAATGTTTACACAATAATTTACAATATTCAATAAAACTCTATCATGAATATTACAACAATCTGATAAAAGTTGTTTGTTTTGTTTCAAAAACTGAAAAAGGAAGAATACATTATGGTTAAAGTCTACATTGTCAATACTGATAGATTTCTATGTAGCTATCAAAGTCCTATTTTTTGCTTAGAGTGCCACTTGACTTCAGGCGATATTGACCGTAATTTATATTATTCTTTTAAATTATTTTCACTGACCCAAATGCATTCATTAGTTTCAACCTAAGTGACCTATGCAATGTTCAAGACAAATTACCTGCGAAATATTTTGGTATAATCAATTCATCTGCAAGTTGCGGACAATGCAGGGGTATACTCCAATCAAACAAGTAGAGCTTCTCAAGGTCATTAAGGTCATCACCATGGAGACCAGTAATAAAGTCCTTGACCTTCATTAATTTTGAATCTTCAAGCCGAGCCCACTGCACAGAATCCTTCACACTTTTCTTCAAGGTACAAGTACATTCACCTAGAACATACACAGAAGTATGGCACTTATAATACAACATACTTCTATAAAACTTCAAAGTCAAATAGACTTATTATGGTTGAAATGTTGAATAGTAAGATGTTTACTGCATAATAGGGACAGTTTCTGACATGGAAATGATTGTGAAGTTTACAAATTCAAGAATGTCAAGCAAATATTAGCCACCAAATCTTCCCTTTTTCTAAGAAAGACGTTTACATAGATTTGGCAATTAAATGTAACAATACTTATTTCCGCAATTCCTAAATATTTCTGCTCACGAAACACCTGAAATTGCTATTTGAAAACATTTGTACTTGTGAAAATATCAACTTGTGCAGTAATACATGCTCATGGAACAAAGTTTTTTGTCCTCTTCCACAAGGACAATACATGGACAGATCTGTTGGCAAGCATACAATGATTTCAAACAGGACTGTTATGAAAAGTTTTTGGCTACATATGGCTATAAACTTTCAATGGCACACATATTGGCCTTTTGAGCTGTTTTCCAGAATTTCACAAATCAAATTCACAATACAAAAAACACTAAAATATAATAATGACATATACAATAGGGTCAAGATGACCCAAGGTCACTCACCAGAGTCACCAATCATAAGTTAGGAAAGTAGATAGGCATTCAAATGATTTCAACACAGACATAGACATCTGACAATAGACTTCATAAAGACAAACATCCAGGCTGAGTTTCAAGGTGACCCCATGTGACCAAGTCTCAAATTAGACTTGTGGCGTCTTTTTTTAAGATTTGAAAGTGTGACCTAGTTTTCAACCCCACATTAAGCAGACTCCAACTTGACTAGCATTTCAGGTTGCATGGTGTTCAGGCTGAAAATGGCCTCTAGAGAGTCCACAAGGATTTTCTATGAACTTGCCTGTGACCTAAGTGTTTGACCCCAAGTGATCGAATATGATCTGACTATGATGTGACCCTCTGACCTAGTTGTTAACCCCATGTGACACAGTATCAAACAGCACTTGCATTTCATTAAGACAAACATTTAAATAACATTTCATGTTGTTCAGGTCGAAAATGTTCATCCAATCATACTGTTCAAGTTGAAAATGTGGACCTTTAGAGAGCCCTAGAAGATTTGACCTTCTGACCTAGTTTTTAACCCAAATGACTCACTATCTGACCTGAGCTGACATTATGTTGAGGCAAACTGTCTGAGCAAGTTTCATCAGGATTGGGCCAAAATGTGACCTCTAGAGTGTCTGCAAACAAATTGTGGACGGATATCGGACGTCTGGATGCCGGACATCCATAGATCCTTAAAGCTTAGCAGAGCATTTAGTGCTTAGGAGAGCTAAAATAGTAATAAATGACAAAATGTGTTAAATGATACCTGCTACATCTGAAATATGTTGAAACGACCAAGGGACAGTTGTCATTTTCTCCACCAATCCAGTTATAATGACTGGGGTACTATTAGCTGCATAGTTATATAAGAAATCCCTGTATGATAAGTGCTCAGCTGATACTCTTTGAACCTGAATTAGAAATATATAACAATACTTTACGTGTTGTGATTATACTGTACTGTATAGATATTTAAAACAAATGATATATCTGTATGTATATGTACAAAGTTGTAATACACTGCACACTAATCACATCATTATTTGAATATAACAGGTGCAGAAAGTTTTAGTCCAACCTTCCACCAACAGCTACCGGTCAACAACAGTCACATGTCAACAACAGCCCCCTGTCAACAACAGCCAGTTTTACAGTTCCCTATACCTGACTGTAGGATACTGATGGGACATGGAGCATAGATAAAAACTTTTGATACAGTCCATCGTTATGACATTAAAATGTCTACAAATAACATTTTCCAAAACAGGATAGTATGTTTTTAATTGCTACTGGTCCATCATGTTAGACTGTGTTACCTGTTTCATGGCAGGAACATGAAGTTGTGATGATGAATTGAAATCCAGCCTACACAAGGCTTCCTCTTGTTTCTGTCTGAACATGATTGCACGTTTAATTCTCAATAACCTCCACTGGTACTCTTTCACTGAAATTACAGACCAGAACGAATCAAAGTACCTAATCTAAAGGCTTTCCTCCAAGCGGTCCTTTATTTCCGAGCTTATCCAGACCTGTAACCTCTTTTCCTAATGTACAAGGTGTTCTTTCCCGATTGACCCTCAATTTCACTTTAATCAGTAACAAACTAACCTGTGAGCTGATGCTTCCATTTCTCAGAAAAATAAATCTGAATGAATACCATGTTAATCATAAATAACTCTTGTGCAGATCTGTATTAATAAACTTAAAAGTTGCCAAAACAGCTCTGAAAGCTGAAAAATGTTCAAAGTGTCACAATATGATTCTTTCCTGGATTTACCAAAATAGGAAAAGTTTGGGACGTTTTCTTCATATCATTGACAGAAATTAACACATCTAATCTTTACCAATGTGTAGACAAGAAACCAACCCTTGTATCTGACCGGCAGGAAGCCAAGATAAAATGATCATTTGTACAAACAGGAAGCATTTCTGAGAAATAAATTTATGATTTCGAAAAAGATTTCAATTTTAAGATCACAGATAAGTTGCTGTGCAAAATTATTTTACCTTGAGGATGACTATCTACAGCTGATTCAAGATGCATTTTTGCCAAACTGAAATTACCCAACTTTTCGTAGAATGAAGACAATGCAGACGACACATTTGCACTCCGAGACCCTTGTGAAGCTTTATTCCTGAGACGTGAAATCTCGTTCTTTATGAATTGAAGACCTTCCTCCGTCCTGTCAGAGATATAAATGTTATATCATCAGGTTCATGGAATTGCTTCACTTTATAACTCTTTTATATGTTATTATAAGCTAATCTGAGCAAAATATTTTTATAATTTTCTAAATTTTATTCACTTTTAACAAACATGCCGATTTAATTTCACTGATAACTGTCTTTCTCAAGTATGCCTAAAACAAATCTAATTTGAAATAAAAATCTTAATAATCTTTTAACAAATTCCTTATTCCTAACCAACTTAAATCACAATTCCTAACTAACTTAATGATGATTCCTAACTAACTTCCTTCCCTCCCTTTCTCACTCTCGAAGAATCTCCCTAAAATAATAGGTAGTCCACTCCAGCATATTTGTCCAATCAAATCACTCACATACCTGTCAATCATACATCAACATTAGGGAATTTTATCTTCCTGTCTTACTTGTATGTTGTTAATTACCACCTGAATGCTGTTATTTTAGAAATTACTTATTTATAACCAAATGTAAAGCATACAGGCTACAATCTAAGTCATATGTATGTGTGAGGCTTATAACTCAAAGAATTAACCAGACCAAACTTAAATGTATTATATTCTAGACGAAACTAATTAATTATAACAGATATTCTTTGATGAATGGAATTTAGTTGTATAACAGGGTGCATCCCTTATGCTTACAAAAATTACTTTTATATATGAAAATATTAAAAATCTAGTAAAATTTTCATAAATGTCACACACACCTGGGATTGGCGGACAATGATGTGAAGTCTTCGGCTCTAGTCTGTTTGACAACTAAATCAATACAGGATGTCAAGCTATCAGCAAGAAAGACAACTAGGCAAGAAACAAGAATGCACACAGAGAAAATTGTTAAAGCTACGAAGAAAAGCTTGACAAACATAATGAACATCACATGTAACATACCCTACAGCAAAGTTGATCAACGTATTAGGATCAGTGCTGTCAGGAATATTTCCAGAATCACCAACCAACTGTCTTCCAATTTTTCTCCACCATTTTGCTATGGCAACATCAGCCAGTACTTCCTCTGTCTCATCAACCAGAGTGTCCTTTTTAACCTGCAATAACATCATTCCATTTATTGTCAAAGGGATCTTGATAATTTTTTATTTATTTTCACAAAAATAAAGAACAATCCAAATCTTATGACACTGGTTTAGGAGTTTGAAATCAGGCCTGACTTAACTACATGTGTTTGCAGTACTTACCATTTTCTTGTACGAACACTGATACACGCATTTTAAAGTTATTCACATTCACTCTACAATGTTATGCTAATTTGTTCAAATCAAACACCTTTACAAATGATTGAACATAGGTTAACCACACAAAAAGGAATATTATCTAATCCACATTATTATATGGTCAAATCTCTGGCTACTTCAACTTATTTACCGGACAGTGGAAGTCAAACCTGAAGGTAATATTCAGCACATTAAGCATTGCAGGGTGAAACAATCATATAACTACTGGTATGTTCAGGAAATGCAGAACAAAAACCTCAAGTATTTGTTGTATGGATGTAAGTGACGAGACATTCTAGATGAGCTTTAATAGGATCCAAAATGTGCTGCCCAGGAATACGTGTTACATCTCTAAATAAAACCAGACGCGCTTAGGCGCGCTGGTTAAAAAACACTTTCCCTTTACATGTTGTGCATTACATTTTATGATAATATATGTAACTACATGTACCAATGTTGCACGGAGGCATTTGAAGAACATAAAAACCTTGGACACCAAGATTTTCAAGATGTAACCAAAATTCCTGGACGTCATATTTTGGATCATATAATATTATCAAAGTATAATCTTGTAATGATGACATTTGAAACTCTAACAGAATTGAGATTCTGCACTGATCTGAAGATAATGGTCTGGGGTATATGGGGCTACAATGAATCAGTGAGTCAGCTACAGAGTAACAGACAATGAATAATAATGTATCAATAATATAGCATTTAATATATTTTAAATGGGCATTGCAAAGTTATGGAGATTAAGACATAGACATTAAGAAGTAAATTAATAAGATCCTCATCCATTAATTAACATAATGGACTACCTGTATTTTCCAAAATTAGAACAGATTTGTTTCATTATTATACCCAAGATATTTGAGAATTACAACATTTTACCACAGCTATGGCCACTAATTTCCTGATTTTTATGGATAAAGACATTCAAACCTTAATACAATACATGCAAACCCTTTTTCTAATTTATGAATAACAATAAAATATTAATTTTGTAAAACAGTTTAATTTAAATATATCTACAATCTACCTGCTTTGATTTGCCGATATTTCTTAAGAAGAAGCTGGATACAGAAGTTGGATTGTGAATTTTGTTAATAGAAGATGCAGCGTATAAATTTTCCCCAGTCTCAGACACTGGCCATTCATTTATGGCTTCAATAATATCTTGTTCTGATACTGGTTTTGAGTTTGACAAATCCATGACATCAGGCAATTCTGAAACAAAGAAAATCAATCTTAACATCAGGAATAGTGACAATATATTACACAGATATACAGTAAAACTTCGAAACCTCGAACAGTTTTGGGTCGAACACAGTAGATACCTCGAACAGGTTCTTAGGTCCCGGCAAAACCCCTTCTTATTTCATATTAACGAACAGTAGATCACTCGAACGGAGATAGGTCGAACACTCGAACAGGTTGTGCGGTCCCTAGATACCATTTCATTCATTGTTCACCCCAGATAGGTCGAACAATACAATAATTCACACCTTTTATGGACCGAGCGATATTCTATTCTTTGTTGACAGGGAAGATTGGTGACACGTGTTATTCGCACGTAGTGATAATTACTTGATTGTTGCACTATAAACAATACAGTGTACATGTACTTATGTGACAAACAAATCACTTAAGGGATCTATTAAATATTTAATGAAGTCCAAACGGGAAATTTTAATTGTTAATTGTCTATCGATTGCCGAGTGAATAAAATTCAGAAATAACAAATTATCGTATTTCATAAATATCTTAATCAAAAGCGCAAACATCATTGAGTAAAATCCTTCAAATGTTGAAATTGATATAAATACGATCAGACATTTATTACCCTTATCAATATCAAAATGAACAACAACGAAAAAAAATAGAACATCGTAATTGTTTACTATCTCGTCTGTATATTATTCTTGTGTGTAAGAATAAACGAATCAATTACTTAAATATGTTTTAGTTTTCTTTCATTTCTTTTTGAATTATTATTATTATGAATAATGCTGTGACTATTGATCGACGTGCATTCAGTATGAAAACACTAACAACACACAAATACCATGTGTTAAGCATGCTTAGTACACTTGCACCGGTGACAGTTCGTACATATATACGTATACGGTAGATGCCTCGAACAGGTAGATGGCTCGAACTAATTCCTCGGTCCGACAGCAGTTCGAGGTTTCGAAGTTTTACTGTATCCTCTTTTTAAGTCAGCTTGGTTTCGGTGCATATGTCAATTAGTATGTTAGCAAGAACTCTCACCTGAAGCTACAGAGAAATTAAATGTTGCAGTGGCAATACATCTATAATAGCCAGACAGGTTGCCTAGGCTATGGTATTGGGTAACATGCCAGGTATTCAATATTCTGAATAGAATAATGGTAGGGATATGAAATAAAATAAAATATTCCCATTCTCTAAATTTAGTTTGAATTTTCAATGTACTAGTATGCAGTTAATTTGAAAGTAGAAAGGTTAAAAACAATGATGATTACCCTCAACTAACAACTTTAGAGGCCCAAAACATGCATTTTTACAGGAGTGATTTTGCAGTTCATTCCAACAGTTGAAAACATATTTATAAGCCCATTAAATACTGTATTTTCTATTTAAATTTTGAAGCATAAACTATCATAGAATTCACAACAGACATAAACTCTACTTTGAGAAACAATGTCAATCTATACAAATATGGTTTATTTAGAACTTTATATGCCATGATGATGTAGAACAGATAATTGAAGTGGTGATATGACAATGCTTGTAAGTAAAAGAACGTAATAAAGGACAGTTCAAGTGAAACGTTACCTCATACGGAAGCAGATTAACGGCTAAATCAGCTAATTAAGTTGATAAAAAATAACATTTCTTTTATTACAATACAAATGTCGTTATGTGATAAAAGGGAAACAACTCCAACAATATTCTATTACAGTGTCACTGTGTTATAAGATCAGCCCTGCGTTCAGTTACGGCTATCAGCCCTATCGTTTCGTAATTTGGTTCCCGTGTGCATCCAATGTGATACGGTGGGCAAGGGATACGACACAAAACGTTCGCCACTGATAGCCGTAACTGAACGAAGGGCTGAAATTCGTAATATCTCATCTGGTTGCAGAAAACGAAAACTCAAACGATAACTTAATTAACTTAAGTGTCAAGTGTGCATTAATTTGTTCACCAAAGTGTTTTCTCGCAGTGAAGTTTACCTTTGAACTAAAATGTTTGGAAGTGAAAGACGACATATCACTTGGCGGGAATCGCACCTAGAGCACTCGCTCGAGTTACGAAACTGTGCACGCGTTTTGCTACTGAACGCACCGTTTGCACGCGAATTTGAGAGCCGATCACTCTTCGTGACGCTTGGGTCGCTTTGTGTCGCTAATTAGTGAGACCCCTACGTTCAGTTACGACTAACTGTCGCTCACTTTTTTTGTATCCCTGGCCCACCGTATCTCATTGCATGCACGCGGGGAACCAAATTGCAAAATGAACGCATGGCTGGTTCCCTGTCTTTACTGTCTTTGAGGCAGAGAACCAGAATACAAACACACGAGGCGGTCAATACACTTGTGAGCGACGCGAACCTTGAGCGGCTTCCTTTAGCCGTAACTGGACGCTAGACAGGGTCTAATGATAGTACAAATGTACAATGAATGATAACAGGTGCCCCGTGGTTTTCAGACAACACAGCCAGATATTTATCTCATGTTACATCCACGTGTATTTTTTGGTAAAAATGGAGTCAGACACCAGAATATACAATACACAAATCACTGGAGTCCTGTTGTCTACATCACAGCAATGTTGAACTTGATTAAGTCTGTCATTATTATATACTTAACGCCATCAAAAACGCAACTATTTCACTCAGTCTGCATTTTGTTCCGAGTGTTAAACGCGTTTTATTGTTACAAATGTCACGGACCTATATACTATATATAGGTCCGTGCAAATGTGTACATCATTCATCAAAAAAGAAATCAAAGGATGGCCCTAGTATTCATAATTTTAAGTTTAGGAAATTATGATCATGTTAATGAAGACATGGATCTAGAGTATGTATACAGAAAACCTCAATAATAAGACCACTCTTGGGACCATTAAATTGTTTATTCTTATAGAGGTGGTCTAAATATCGAGGTTGAATATAGAGCAAAGCAGTGAAAATGGACTTGAACATTTTTGTCTTATTATTGAGGTGGTCCTATTATTGAGGTGGTCTTTACGTGAGGTTTTACTATAGTTAGAATAAGGCGACAACAGAGAGTAAATGAGTTCTAGACACTTGCTTTACTAGAACAGTAAGGGCGTTAAGTTATCATTGACTATATCAGCAAATTACAATTTGGTCAATACGTCACACTGGTCCCAGCTAATATGCATATATTGATCCCAGGTGATAGCAGAGACATAAATGTAAAATAAAATGACAGGTACTTGAAACGGTACTTTCCAACACGACAGTCAACCAGAGGCCTCCCTGCCTACAACCCAGTCACTATAACAGACGTGCAGTCGTGCACGCTCAGGTCTCCACCCTAGGGACCCGACCGATCTTGATTTCGAGGTAAATTACTCATAGTACTGTTATTTAGAACCTGAATATAATATCACTAAAGAATATAATAATCATGAAATATTTAGTATATTAATGATATTATTGATATTAGGACTACTGTTTCATTGGTATTTAAAACCTGTATTTAAATTATTGAATATAATTACAATAAAGAATAATCATGAAAGTATATTAATGATTAATTTTATTTTTGCAGATAGACGAGGACTACCTCCGTCGTACGGTGGGAGAGCCCTTCCACCGCGAGACTGTTCGAGTGAAGGAACGTAAACACGTGGTCTTCGCGACAGACGCACAGCTTCACCTCCTCTCCAATGCCAAGAAATGGTATATAGATGGGACCTGCAAGGTAGTGAAGACGCCCTTCACACAACTACTTTCTATTCACGCATTCATCAAGTATGGTGACAACAAGAAGCAGGTTCCCCTCTGCTTTGTGTTAATGTCTGGGAAAAGGCGACGAGATTACAAAAAGGTAATTGGTGATATATTGCAATTAAGACATTCTACGCGTATTTGTTAAATAATAGTGATTTACCACAAGTGTAATTTATTTATAATAAATATATATACACAATTAATGCATATATTATGATGTTATAGTAATATAAATACACGTCTCACATACATGACCATAATATTTACTTTTTTTTGTTCAAGTTTTCTAAGCGGTCGTGAACCTCCTACCTGTGTGGAGCGTGGAGACGTTCATCGTCGATCTCGAAGCAGGGATGTGGCAGGGTCTGAGGGATGTGTTCGAGGAACCGCAGATCTGGGGATGTGCGTTTCATTTCGGACAGGCCCTGTTCCGTAAAGTGCAAGAGCTGAGTCTACAGGTAATTATTATTAATAGTACCTTGCCATTATTCAACCTTCCACATTATTATTCTAAAACGATTCTAGAAACCCTTGTTACATTTAAACTTTAACTTTCATATTTGATAATACATGTTCTATGATTATGACTGACATGTTTACATTTCTAATATATTTTATTGTTTATTGACAGAGAGCCTATAGCGAAAGGGATGACGTTTATCGTCTAATGAGAAAGGCGTTTTCTCTTCCTCTGCTCCCAACCGACGACATACGACCAGCATTCCAACAAGACTAAGAGTGACACGTTGAGCGGGTTCTGAGTTGGCAATTTATACTTGGTTCTCTCAATACACTGCTTTGGCCTTTAGTTGGGCTAAACGGGAGGTCTGGAAGGCCCGTCCAGATCAATCGGCTAGTCATACCAAGCCCCACGATATATTGTGCCCCCATGTCTATTTATATTTGTTTATTTTATAAATACATAGATTATCTCGTTGACGACTTTCACGATTTACCTTTTACTTATTCGTATCTTGGCAGGCGATGGCCCATGGGCCAATCGGATACTTGTTTGGCCTTTAACTGACATTCGAAATTTTCCAAAGTTTGTTTAAGCTTGTAAAATGTTCTGAGGGAACTCATTTGTCCAGTTTAACCCTTTTATCACGAGTATATCATTGATGTATCCCTGTCATGGCCAGTGTTGGATGTCCCCTGGTCATGACCCCTTGTTGGACTCCGTGGCGGGTGGGGAGCATCAGTGATGAACTAATTCAATCAGCATGGCAACCCCCAAAAAAGCCAAGCGAACACTCTCAGAGTCCGACTCTGAGACAGACATATCAAACATGACCCCCCAAAATTTCTCTCGTTTCATTATTATAAAATCTTCAAATTCTGAAAAACCAATTACCAAACTTTCCCCCTTTGTCATACAAAAAACTTTACAATCTATTCTCGGAACTCCAAATCCGTAAAGAAATTAAAAGATGACATGTTCCACCATGCAACAAACAAAAAACCTTTTAGGTCACAAACAATTCTTTGGGTTGGGGGGTCATTATTAAACCCCGCCCATCACTAAATTCTTCCAAAGGTATTATTCGTTGTAGGGATCTCGCATATTGCGAATCCCTCGACGAAATAACTACCAATCTTAAATCGCAGGCTGTCTCTGCAGTAAAAAGAATTTCAATAAAAAGAGATAACAAAATCATTCAAACAAACACGTATATACTCACCTTCTCAACATCAGTCCTCCCATCTAATGTAAAAAGTGGGTACGAAAGCGTTCCGGTCTCCGTGTATGTGCCAAACCCTCTGCGCTGTTTCAGGTGTCAGAGGTTTGGCCATCACGAGACCAAATGCACAAGTATTCCAGTTTGTGCAGTCTGTGCGCATGAGGGGCCAGACCATGATTCCAAAATCTGTCACGAGAAACCCCTCTGTGCAAATTGCAAGGGTCCCCACCCTGTTTTTTCAAAGCATTGCCAGTCTTGGAAAATTGAAAAAGACATTTTGGAAGTTAAATATAATCAGGGTATTTCTTTCGCAGAGGCAAGGAGGGTTGTGCAGAACCACCAGAGGGACCAGGCACAGGCTAGCAGTAGTGCTAGCTATGCCAACAAAGCTGCCCCTTTGGCGTACATCCCTCCTTATCACTCTTGTAGTGAACTTATCAAAATTTTGATAGAAAAGTATCCTCAGATTGCAGAGGACCTTAAAGGTCTGGCCCCCTCATCTGTACAGACACAGAGACAGCCTGCCCCAATGGTTCCTCCACCTGCACCAAAAACACCCAATCAACCAAAAAAAACTGTTATTCCAGAAAAGCCCAAATCCATTCCTCCAAAAACCAAATCACCAGCCCCTCCTACTACCAAGAAACCAAAATCCACTCCATCTAAGGCCACATCGCCTGCCCCTACTACTACCAAACCTAAGGTGAAATCTGCACCAGTAAACAAAAATAACAACAAACCCACTTCCCAACCTCCTAAAGAAAAACCTGCAGGTCACAAATCTTCACCACCATCACCCACACCAAAACCATGTAAAAAAACATGTAAAACAAAAAATTATGAAACCTCCCTCAACAACAAGTTTGAATGTCTTAGTGACATGGAGGATGACAGTGATGGAATCTCTGTCTCAGGGGGTGAGAGCATGCACTCTGATGAAGAAACTTAGTCTTTTATTTTATTTTTAACTTATTTTTAATAAATCTGGACTGTATTCCATGAAATACGCCTTTCACAGTACATTTTTTCTTGTTGGCTGTGTTGACCTTCAACCAGTCCGCTAACTAGTTAACATTTACAAGTATATCACGTTACCTTTTTTAGTTTCACATAATTTCACATTTCTTGCGCGCTAAATGACCAAAGCTGTCGATGCGCCATAAAACAACATGATAATAACTAAGAGTGACACGCAACAAACGGACGATTACTTTAAATACATAGAAAATACCTGAATAACTTCAAATGGGTAATGTAACGATTCGCCACAATACTTCATATTCAGTCTTATTAAATTAAGACTAGATGAGATTAACTGCCCTTAACGTGTCTTTAATTACAAGTGAACGTGACAAATTTGGTGAAGATCAGTCATCCCGACTGGCATTTCAGTTTTGGGCCCGACCTAATGTTTCTGAATATTTTAATATATTATAACGTTATTCTGTGTTGCATAAAGCATCTAATTTTCATTTTAGAAATTCGATACCATTTGGTACTAAGGGTACTAAGGATAGTTAGGGTAGTTAGGGTATCTCAATATAATTTACATTTTAATTCTTAACATGAACTGGACCCCAGAATAGCCATTTTGTTTGTTTTCATTTCTGATTGGGATGTTTAGTTTCTCAATCAGGATTTTTTTTACAAGTTTGTTTTAAAAACTGTCCATCTCTAGATTAAATAAAAACGGGACAATTAAAAGAAATGAACGGTGAAAATTTAGATATGCCTTCCATAATATCAAAATAATATCAAAGTTATTCTTGCTCGACAAGAAAGTTTTCCTCCAGACAGTTTCTAAAAATGTTTTGCTTTCCGAACGGGAATCTAAATATAGTAATACCCTTGGGAAGCAGGAAAGAAGAATCTCCTCAAAAAGTTCTGTCATTGGGTTCGGATTTCTAATTTTTATTACAAACCTTCAAAGTATATCCCTTTACCGAAACACATTTTTGTAACCTTTTTATCCAATCGCGAAAAGCAGATAAATAGTCTTCTTTTGGTATATGTTGGAGACACTGACAAATGGCGCTGCCAAGAGAACTTCTGGACTTATATTTCTTTCCAGAAAGCATTTTCTTAAGCCTTGGACATAAAAAAGTCACAGGGACTCAGGTCAGGTGAATAAGGCGGATGGTTTACAACTTCAACCTTTTCAGAAGCCAAAAAAGACTTAACAACCTCACACCCGGGCACATTTAAGGCGTTGTTTCGTTTAAATCGTTTGCGTGAACGCGGGTTTTACTGCCGTCGTCCAGCTCGATGTCAGGCTCTTACCCGACGTCATCGTCAGGAAAGGCAACGCTGGGCTCTAAATAACCGACGACGTCAGTGGGGAACTGTCGTATTTAGCGACGAATCAAGATTTAATCTCCATCACGCTGACGGGAGGGTCAGAATATACAGACGCCGCAACGAACGTTTTGCAAATAACTGTGTACGTGAAGTTTATCCGTACGGCGGAAGCGGGGTCATGGTGTGGGCAGCTATAAATTCCAACTTCAAGTCCGCCCTTGTTGTTTGTAATGGCAATCTAAACGTGAGACGTTGCATTGATCAGATTCTTCGACCTCACGTTGTGCCAATGTTTCGTCAACGTCAGAGACTAACGTTTATGCATGACAAAGCTCGTCCACACACCGCTATAGTGACAAGACAGTTCGTACAACAAAACAATGTCCCCGTGTTACAATGGCCTGCGCGATCTCCAGATTGCAATCCAATAGAACACATGTGGGACGAACTTGGACGCAGGTTACGTCGACGTCCTCATGCTCCTAACAACGTTAATGAGTTGACTCAGGCTCTTCAACAGGAATGGAACAACATTCCAAGACGTGTTCACAGAAATTTGTGCACTTCCATGGAGCGTAGAGTGCAGGCTGTCATACAGAATAATGGTGGTCATACGCGTTATTGACTGTACTGACGTTGACGCGTGGAAAACGTGATCTCAGACGAAATTATTGTTTTTGATAATGAAATTGTTTTCTTTTATGTTTACTTTTGCTAAATACACAAGTTTGTATGGCTAAACATCAATTATGTTATAAATATCGACTGTTACAATACTTGTTGTGTTTCTTTTTCGTGTCAGTTTATATCAAGCCGAATGTGGCATTTAATACAGCTACGAATTTCACTCTTTTCGTCCATTTTACTATGTGAAAAGTAAATTGGTCAGTGTATATGACTGCATGTATTTCAATTTGAAAAGCAATTTGCACGAACTAAACGGATATCGTTAGCTATTGGACACACCATTCAAGTGCAATGAAGCGTTTTAAAAAATACATGGGATAAAACTACGGAAGCCCATTAGTGACTTTTTGCATGACCCTCGTATATATATATAGTTGCCTCACATTTTGATCGAGACAATGTACAGTTTCTCCAAGAAAGGAATGTCACAGTCATGATAGGTTGTATTTTGGGACGTTTTGAAAACTGCCCTTACAAAATGGATGCGATTGGATTGACATTGAGTATACACGTACCGGTATGTTTGTACCGTGCAATCTCTCCTGAGAAAGGTTACTCATGTTGTTCAGCGGTAGTTTTTCTAGAGAGGATAAATTGGTAGCAAATGTTTTATTACTGGACAATGATGATGGCGTTGAAGAGGGGGTCGCTCAGGAGATGTTGCTCTGCGTATATAAACAATATCTGGAGTGCCTCTCAATTTACATTATCCTATGTATCCAAATCTGTATTGATCATCGTACAAGCATAATCATTATTTAATTACTTAATGGTTTGGAGAAACACCATACACTGTTGATGTAACATCTGGTATTGTTGTGGAATTCTGGTCTGATTTTAATTAACTTTCAAGAGACACCCAGCAAATACACGAGGAATGTGCAACTAGCATTTTTGGTTACTCTGAGTCTTTGTTTCCGTGGTGTTCCATTACATGTACATGTACTTGAGCATCAAAATCATTGATACACTGGATTACTTAGAAAATCCAGATTAACAATGATTTAGGTCGGTGGCCGCCCCATAAAATTCTCCGACAGATCGTATGTCGTCAGTACTGTTGTTAATCTCAGTGGCGAGGTAAAGAAGAGATTTATTATGAAACTTACCAAACTTACCGCTTTTTCATCTTGTGGCCGTGCGTTGTGAGATTTGTTAGCATGTTCTGTAGCGTTTCTTTTATCCGATAAAAAGTTAAATAAGGTTTCGTTATTCGATTGCTACATCAAATGCTGTTGGAATTAAGAAGCAACATGTACATTCTAAACGTAAGTGTGAGACTGAGTAAATGTACCGGTCATGTGGTGATATGTTAGCAGAACTGAAGTAATAGCAGTTTTAGCCTACCTACCATTGCTAGCGGTACAATGAGTAATACAGCTACTTCCTTGCTGCTTGTAATAATGTATCTTGTGCTCGAAGTAAACAAATAATACAGTAAAACTTCACTTAAAGACCACCTCAATAATAAGACCATATCAATAATGAGACCACCTCAAAATTAAGAACACAAGTTCATTTTCACTGTTTTGCTCTTTATTCAACCTCAATATTAAGACCAGCTCAATATGAAGGCCAGATATCAAGGTTCCCAATGATGGTCTTATTATTGAGGCTTCATTGTACTAATTAGAATAAGTTATAGAATTTCAAATACATGTACAGAATTCGAAGCAACATTACTGTTAGCATTGAAGAAAGTAAATGTGAATTTATACGTTATTTTATAAATACTCAAAAACTGTATGAAATAATCATGAGAAAACGCTAAATATTATTCTTACTATTACACAAAATGATTACAATTGCCTAGTACCGCGGTACTGACATAATGTTAGTTCTATAGAGTAGCTCGTGATAGCAGTATTAACTGATCGTGATTACTGTATGAAGGATTAATATTGTACGTTTAATTGTTACTGCTGCAAACTGCATTACTGCCAACTTCACACCGAATATTACCAACGTATTATCGAGTGTATTATACTTATCGAGATGGACGTGTTATTTTAAATGTCACTTATAAATTCGAGGTGTCTCTTTGCGATATTGAGATAGTTGAATAGATTTATGAATACAGTTTTCTCGAACATCGATGTTTGATGTGTATGAACTCTAAATATCATGCTAATATACTCGGATAATCTTTTCTTGAATACACGAAGCATGCTGGAGTTCGATCAATAGATTGGGAACTAGAATTAATCATTGTATGAAATTGCAGACAGCCTGATACTGATGAAGTTTGCCTATTAGTTATATGTTCAAATTGTGAGGAGATTTAAGAACAGGACAAATTAGTATATAGCTTAACTAAATACACATATTGGACTTTCTGTAATTGGTAAGTTCTTTATGATTAATAATTTGTAGTACGTTATAAGATTCGGTTATCGTAGCTTACGGTACGTTTGGTCGGAGAACACATGGTGCAGACATTTACAAGTGTACATGTATGTAATATTTTAGGGGCTGATTCACGAGATTCGTTGGTATTTTCAGGAGACAAATTAAGACAAAACGTTGACATTCTATCGTTGAAATATATTGATATTGTCTGGCGTATTGCTGAAGCAATGAATGTGTAACTACTATATTTTCATTTAATTTAGCGGATAGGATCTGTGCAATTGTCCGTTTGTTGTGACCTGGCGAAAACCTGCAATAAACGCCGGTCGCTGTGATACAAATATCCCCCTGACAAATAATGACGGAAAGGTAATGCAAGTAAATGCGTTCGTTCGTCCGTTTGGTAAAAATGTCATATCCACATATCTTGTCCTATGTTGCTTGGCATACACACACACGGACGTTATTACTTATACAATAAAACCTCAATAACAAGACCACCCTTGGGACCCTTGAAAACTGGTCTTAATATTGAAGTGGTCTTAATATTGAGGCTGAATAAAGAGCGGAACAGTCAAAATGGTCGTGAAAAGTGTGGTCTTAATTTCGAGGTGGTCTTATTATTGAGGTGGTTTTTAAGTGAGGTTTTACTGTACATGTATTGGGACATGGCTGGAGTGCACATTGCGTCCTCTGTGAGATTCTTAATTCAAAATTGACTTTAAATTGGTTTTAAAATGGATGTAATCACGTGTGCCATTTGAGCCTAATATGTCAATA
This sequence comes from Mactromeris polynyma, assembly GCA_032209605.1. Lineage (NCBI taxonomy): Eukaryota > Metazoa > Mollusca > Bivalvia > Venerida > Mactridae > Mactromeris > Mactromeris polynyma. The sequence goes on from JASFXZ010000022.1 coordinate 3,702,770, forward strand.
TACGTAGGTTAAAAGGATTTCTCAAGTAGTGTATGCATATTTATTTATATTTTTGATCGTAAATTCAATTCCATTCAATTAATTTATTACCACCTTTTCGGATATTCTTTTAATTTTATAAATAAAAAAATGGATTGTTGCTCTGAAAATATACAGTTGGTGTTTTAGAAAAGAGCATCTCAGTAACACATTCTGTGGCGTCCATTGAGTCAGATTTTAATATACATGTATTATGTAACAATTATCTTTAATTTTCAGGACCTTTTGAACTACGCATGTGCAAAAGATGGCGGACGCCAAGATGATGGAGGAAAAATGGCGGATCGTGTTTAAACTCATCGATATCAACAAAGACGGAATAGTGTCCGCCACTGATCGTGATACTTGTAAAAGTAACTTTGCAGGTTTATGTGAAGCTGATGTAGACCAGTCGCTGGTAAATCTAGACCAATTTTGGGATAACATCCTGTTTTCAGACGGTTCCCCCGACTGGAGTATCCAACTTACTGAGGACCAGTTTGTGGAAAGATGCTGGGACGCATTCTCCAAGGATAAAGCCACCACTGTCAGTCGAGTCTCTAACGCTTTGACACGTCTGCTGACGGTTGCTGATTTCAACAGTGATGGAATATTTACTTTTGATACGTTCTTTAAATTTCACCAAGGTTTCAGTATTGGTCACGAGGTTGTGGTGAGAACAACGTTTAATCTGATTGGTCCATCAGCTGATGATACATGCAGGTTTGATCAAGTGCACGAGTTTTACGTGGAACTATTCGTTGGTGAGAACAAAGACAAATTTGAAACACTGAAAAGTACATACCGTGCAATAGGTATGCTGTAAAACGTTCACTAAAAAGCAGTATTGACTAGAACAGCCTATGCCATATGACACTTGTGTAACTATACATATATTATTTGTATGATTCGTATTACATTTGGTTTCATTGTGCAGCTTATCTTCCTAATGTGTGACTGTCTGTTATGATTTCAGTATACATTGAATGTTCAATTGATTTTTACTTAAATCTGTACTACAACTAGTGTGGCTTGTACACAACGTAAAGTGCTATGTGTCATGTTAAACATTTGTAAGCATAACTGAAATAAAGAGTTTATCTAATTTCCTGGGAAATGTCACAGTATTTTATTTCCAAGTAATAAGTTGTTGACTTTTGTCGGACGTGTTACTTTTGCATTTTTTTTTGTTATAAGTAGATTAAATAACTGAGTTGGTCTACTGTAGCGAATATTGATAATATTACGATACATAACAATTTTTCAGTCAAAATATATGAAATTGATTTTAGATTTTCATGGATAAATAAGAAATATCTTTTAAAAAAGATGGTCGGCGCGACATGAAAAGCAAATTTGTTACAATATGAAGGCTAAGATTTGTTGTGGAACATCCATGTTAGTACGGCTGTCATGTTAGTACGGCTGCCATGTTAGTACGCCTGCCATGTTAGTACGACTGCCATGTTAGTACGGCTGCCATGTTAGTCAGGCTGCCATGTTAGTACGGCTGCCATGTTAGTACGGCTGCCATGTTAGTACGGCTGCCATGTTAGTACGGCTGTCATATTAGTACGGCTGCCATGTTAGTACGGCTGCCATGTAAGTACGGCTGCCATGTTAGTACGGCTGCCATGTTAGTACGCCTGCCATGTTAGTACGCCTGCCATGTTAGTACGCCTGCCATGTTAGTACGGCTGCCATGTTAGTACGGCAGCCATGTTAGTACGGCTGTCATGTAAGTACGGCTGTCATGTTAGTACGGCTGTCATGTTAGTACGGATGCCATGTTAGTACGGCTGCCATGTTAGTACGGTTGCCATGTTAGTACGGCTGCCATGTTAGTACGCCTGCCATGTTAGTACGACTGTCATGTTAGTACGGCTGTCATGTTAGTACGGCTGCCATGTTAGTACGGCTACCATGTTAGTACGGCTGTCATGTTACTTTGTTAGTACGGCTGTCATGTTAGTACGGCTGCCATGTTAGTACGGCTACCATGTAAGTACGGCTGCCATGTTAGTACGCCTGCCATGTTAGTACGGCTGTCATGTTAGTACGGCTGCCATGTTAGTACGCCTGTCATGTTAGTACGCCTGCCATGTTAGTACGGCTGCCGTGTTAGTACGGCTGCCGTGTTAGTACGGCTGCCATGTTAGTACGCCTGCCATGTTAGTACGGCTGTCATGTTAGTACGGCTGCCATGTTAGTACGGCTGCCATGTTAGTACGGCTGCCATGTTAGTACGGCTGCCATGTTAGTACGGCTGCCATGTTAGTACGGCTGCCATGTTATTACGGCTGCCATGTTAGTACGGCTGCCATGTTAGTACGGCTGCCATGTTAGTACGGCTGCCATGTTAGTACGGCTGCCATGTTAGTACGGCTGCCATGTTAGTACGCCTGCCATGTTAGTACGGCTGCCATGTTAGTACGGCTGCCATGTTAGTACGCCTGCCATGTTAGTACGCCTGCCATGTTAGTACGGCCATGTTAGTACGGCTGCCATGTTAGTACGACTGCCATGTTAGTACGGCTGCCATGTTAGTACGGCTGTCCCGAAAACTATGTAAGTGGGACAAAAAGAAGAGTCAGTGAAGAAGTTTATAATATTTCGAGACTTCATCTCTCGTAATTTACGACACCAAATTCACTAAAACAAATGTTTACTTATCCACATTTTAAGGTTAAATTGCTGCATACAAACAGCCTCAGTGATCATTAATACATACGAATATTTTACACGTCAATGCGTTTAATGAGAGCTATGAACAACACGTTCAGTGATATCATTGTCGGCGACAAATGGGAAGAACATAGATATAATCACAGGAGATTGTCATGAGTTATCTCCTTTTATCCCTTCTGAAGCCCTTCTATAGTATACACACTGCATTCCAAAAGTTCCTTCAGACTTTGACAATTTCCCATTGCAATTAATGTATTTTCATATATTGTTTCACATGCAATAAATCGAAATGTTTTTTAACACATCAACCATTTTCTGTAGCCAGCTAAAAGGCACGGAAAGCTGCGTATGTTATACATTTGTACTGAAACAAATTATCTTATTTTATGTATCAGATCAATTAGTTACACATACATTGGTTTCGGATGCAGAACGATTGATGCTGCTTCCGAGATGCGCAAATTGTTGATTCTTAACTGTCCATCACAGAAGTGGGATGAACAATTTTACTGCATGGTCATACATGTTTGAAACTCTGTAAGAAAAAGTAACGAAATTCAAAATATTCAAGAGTGAAGAAACTTTTGGATAGCAGTGTATATAGACAGCTTTCTGTGGATGTAATAGAATTATATGTCTTGTTGCGGTATATGTCGGAAAGAACTGTAATAAAAGAATGTAAGTGATGTCAAAAATAGGAATATCGGTGAAAACTCAATATGTGTAGAAAAACCGCTGGTAGATATGTATATCTTTATATTTATAGATAAAGTATTAGTTGTCTGCTAACAGAAGATTAAAACGTTGAAATATTGGAAAACAGATTATTCAACCTGACGACATAATTTTATTATGTAGCTCACGTCGTGAAGCAAGGGAAGTAATCAAGATTGTGGTCTCCTACGCAGAGTTATCGTTCGTGACTCTCTCATTCACCTCCGGGGTGGGATAAGTTTTGTGCGAATATTTGAGTCGTTCTATATTTTTCCAGACTCTTGGTTATGACGAACGTAACCGAGTCGAGTAAAGAATATATCATAACATTAAAATGTTCATCATAAAAGTCAAATGATTTCAAACTAAACGAGAGAGAGAGAGGGGGGAGAGGGAGGGAGGGGGTAGAGAGGGAGGGAGGGAGGGGGTAGAGAGGGAGGGAGGGAGAGAGGGAGAGACATGAAAAAAGAACGATGGAAATGAAAGAATGTTATACAGTTTCATGTGAATAAGTCAATAAAATTTACTAAAAATAAAACATAAACGTTGACAGGAGAGAATAGGTTTTTGATAAGTGGTGATCGAGACAGGAAGGATATTGCTTGTTACCCAATCTCTCTAGATAAATTATGCTTTGTTTTAGTTACCCTAAATTCTTACGAAATTAATGCAGATAATTTCACAATATTTTACTAACACTTACGTTCAATGAATTGTCATCCTCTATTCATCATGAGGTGGAATTCAACGCTCAAATTATTTCCGTGGCTATGGCTCATCTATGTTCAATATATCCCCCGTAGTATTTAATTAAATGCGTCAGTCATAGTTATCCTAAAATTCCCGTCTACCATCTACCTCCCGTACTCTATATGACGAACTTGTTTATATTGCATTAACTCCGAGTCTATGGGAAATGCCCTACTTTGTATAGCAATATAGGTTTAAATTATTTCAATCCTACGTTTAAACTTTTGACCAAACTAAATTAGCCTTTTGCATCAAACAATTTCCCAATACAATGTAGTGTAATTGTATGCTATGACAAATACTGTTTGAAATTATCAATAAACACAGTCAGGGTATTAAAGAAATATACCCTGACCGTGATTTGAACTTCAGGGCCGTTTACTACATAAAGTATTAGAAAGGTATGCGTCATTTAAAATGATATTTTATAGGCTAAACTAAAATGTGTGTGTGTTGTGCGTGGCTACGGTCGAGTTACCATGTGATTACAATATATCAAGAGTAAATGAAGATCATTGTATTCTTAAACGATTCAGCAAGAAAATAGTCGCTTGAACTATCGAAACCAACGGTAACCAATGAATCGTATCTATTTTGTATATTTATCGAACGTATTTACCTTTATTGTACGTTCCGTATTTATATCGAGCTTTACTCAAGCGATCAGCATGGTGATCTTAATTTTTTAAAAATCCAGTCTTAAATTTATATGGGGTGTGAAAATATTTGTCAAATTCTAGGACAGTCCTTATATTTACAATGCGTATAAACGCACTAATGCGCTAGTTAATGCCTGTACAAACTGTAGTACTAAACATTAATACTTGCATAAGGACGAGTCGTAATTGAAGTATAGCAAGAATGGTTCTAAAATCGTGCAATGAATATTTAAGTAGTAATTTGTATAAAACTATTTTGAAAGGCACATTTTTTAAATAATTCAATCAGCATACACACGTGTCGACGTCCCTGCTTAATTTTTACACTTTAATCTATTTACTACGCAAAATTACATTTTTATTTGCAATAATTCGATCTATTATTAGCCTAACACGATAACCAATTATTAAGAATTTAAACATACACTTGGCCTAATTTGGGGAATTTATTTATCGTCTTTACGAACGACAACTCTGACATGACTCAAATCTATTTTCAGCACACCATGGTTCATATTTTCGGACATCTGTTGAAATATAGAATTACATTCACTAATCGATTTATATTCAATAAAGGGGAAATCCCATTACTGAGGGGAAATCCCACAGTTCTGAAATTATACCTCCCCGAATCAAAATGTTGTATAAATAGCGTGTTTAGTGAAAATTTGATCAGCGCAAGCTTACACTTCGCAATAAATCATACGGGTTTATATTGAAGTATATTTGTAAAATAACTTGAAATTATAGTTAAAGGAACAAAACGTATAGTTAGGGGTTTACGTACAAAGCAAACATATGGATATTAGTAGAATGTGTGAAGACAAGTTTTGGGTAGGTATTCATATATTAATTACCTAAACAATATTATTAAATATTATTAGTTCTTTAAAAGGTAGCACTTTTGCTTAACGCTGTACTCAAAAGTAAGTTAAAGCTTAAACACTCTTCTGTTTTCAAATGGAAAAAAATCCATAGTATCGATAGTATACAGTTTTGTCAGGGAAGCGCTAATTTACTTAACTTAAGTTCTGTAACGAAAACATGCGCATAGCAAATGGATTCAAATTAAATATTGAATTTATTGAAAAGTGTATTGCATTAATTTACAATTGCGATTAGTAGTATTTGATAATAGATTTTTCTTTGTTTAAGAATATTTGTATAACACTGCATACACAGTGAAACCTCAATAATAAGGTCACCATTGGGTCCGAACGGAAGTCGGTACTTATCATGTAGTCTGAATATCGAGTTAGAATATGGATTTATTTTTAAAACAGGGTCTTATTAATGAGATGGTTTTAATTCCGAGATTGTCTTTAAGTGATGTTTTACTTTACTATCACAAGACTAATACAGTGTATGTTGCATTTGTTTAGGATTGGAACTTGACGTGGGGTAACGATCGATCGTATCCGGAGTTTACCGAATGTTTCCAAAATACGGTCCTCCTCTGGTTACCCAGTATACTACTGTTTCTATCAGCCCCGTTGTACGTGTACTGTGTGACAAAGTTTGCTGATGTTCAAACCACACGGAGTTGGAAATACTGGACAAAAATCGTAAGTTTTTTTTATATCAACGTACATATAAGTAAATTATCAAAGTAGTGTCACGGACGCAGACTTTTTATATCCGTTCGGTCATATTCAGATATCATCATAACTGTTACCACGGACATATATACCATGGATTCGAAACAGGTTGTTACATAGTTACAAATATAATGATAATCGTAAAATTACATCCAACTTATTTTTATACGAAATATCGGAATACTAGTACAGTACTTTAGATGTTTGATTACGCTAAAACTGTCACAAGTGTGGATGTTTTTTTCTTATTACTCCAATCCGTAAACATCAGAGTAAGACAGACCTTGTATGTATCAGAATTAATGTCATTGTATTCTCTTTTCCGACTATGTTCCTATTGATATTCTGGTCAAAAGAGCGAATCCGACTTTTTTGGAATGGAAGTATGTCGGCGTAACTCGGTTAAATGGTCAACTATTGCTGAAGTGAGAAAGTTTAGTAAATATACCTTAAGTGAACTTTATAATTACAGAAGTAAACTATAAAGTCGGTAGTTAAACATGGCCCAAACCATTTAACAAACTATCTATACAATAACTCGTTTTATTTTCAGAGTGTTATTATCGCACAGTTATCGGTTCGTTATCTACAGTTACAACACGAAGAACCATGGACTATCAGATATATTGGACTTATGGTGGAAGGATTGGCAATGGTAAGAACATAGTCAATGTATTATCAATCGGCAAGTTTAAGCTAATTGTTTGTAATGATTACGGATAGCGTTGGGTTTTATGCCCTAAAGCGCGGGATCGACCTTGATTCTGACCCTATTAAGGCGAGTGTTTCATACTACATGTACTAAGTACTAAGATACATGCACTGCTTTCTTAAGATGTCCAACACTCACGATTGATTTAAATAGGCATTAAATGACTACACTACAACCAGGCATCAATAACTAGCCATTAAACTTATTGCCATTGACTTTTTAATTTATGATGAATGAAAAGAATGCATGTATACAATTCTGTGAATATAACTACGTATATGCTAGAATTTGACAGAAACGTCGTGATTCTAGAATTATTGGTTTAAGGTTCATATATATTTATTGCAGATGCTTCTCATGTCTTACACGGACTTAGAGAGAAGAAAAGCATTTGTCACTTCCGGTATTCAGACAACGTATTGGTTACTTACCTCAATATGCGGAATAATTCTGCTTTACTCGAAGATGATGAGACAGGTAAGAAAATAATCATATTTACCTAAGTGTCAGACTCATTTTTAGTCGTTTGGTAGAACAACCAGTTTTATGGCAATTTTAGACAGTCGCATCGCCTTAATACGAAAACTATAGAATAACAGATAAGTGAATCGGTTAAAAATAGTTCAACATCTGAGCGTAACCTGCATATCATAGTCAATACTGATAGAAATCTTTAATGCGCAATTAAATGTTATGGTTCAAACATGGACACAAATGATTCGTGATTTCATTGAATCTGAAAGTGTTGAATACAGAACCAGTGTTCAATACCGAACAACTTCAGTGCTTTCAGCGCTTTGATTAAAAGTCTCGCACCTTTTTGGTAAAACACAAAATTAGAAGGTGCGTGTTACTTTTCAATAATAAGATTTTTTTTCATTAAATCAAACTTGCTTTGGATCATGCTAAATAGGATTTAAATTGTGTTTTTAATCCGTTTAAAATTTATGATAAATTGTGATAATTTATTTTAGGATTATAATGGAGAGGCGACAGAAATTCAATTGCACACATCGTTTTTGACGTTGTCTGTCGGACAGTTTGTATTGACCTGGTTCCCAGATGTTCACCTAGAAACATACTCCGAGGTAGGTCTTCTGAGTGACCCCTAATTCCACATCTACAACAACGGCTAAACCGAATTCATGTACAAATGCACTATGACTAATTGCACTTTATTTCAGGGTATCATTTTGTACGAGTGTACTAAAACTTCATATTAAACGTTCTGACACGAAGTTAACGGTCAAACTACTTTATTAATTTTTCACTTTCAGCTTTTTGATTATCAGATTTAGTTTTCAATAATAGCATAAAACAAACTTGTGTAAGTTAAAGCGATCACTGCGTCGTCTGATATTCCAACTGATGTCATCCATTTTAACATTTCAGACAAACTGCAAACTTTCCAGTGCCTCGTTCATACAACGTCTGCTCTTCGTTTGGTTTAACGGGTAAGCAATTTTGACTTTTCACAGTCAGTGTACGATTGCAAAAAAAAATACTTATGTACCCGATTAGTTTTGTCAGTGAAGAGCACCGCTGAAAATCTGAGGCCGTCAATTTTAGTGAAATGGTAGATATGGCGAGATGTACGAGTCTGTTTGGTGTGTTTAATACATATTTTGTTAAACGACAGCAGATTACATGGAAAATGATATATTCAAAGCTGCCAAGTCACAACATATAAGGAATGCTCCTATTGATAATGAAATACGTGAGTTAAAAAATGTAAAGTTGCATCGATATCAGTGAGAAAATTTAGACACAATACAATGCCTGTATTTGTTTGATTTGGAAGGTGCTAAGCTATAACAATTACGATTTTTCTATGCATATTTATTTTTTTATAATAGATTCATGTCAATCGGAAAGAAACGTCCATTGGAACAAGGTGATTTGTCAGACCTAATGCCAAGTGATCAAACTGAGGTAGCGTCAGTAATATTCGAAGATACATGGAAAGCAGAGAAGGAGCGACTGGAGCAAACACACCGGTAATGGTTATGTATTTTTCGACCAAACTGCCGGTCCGCAAACTTACTTGAAACTCGAATGAAATATACGCTCACCGATACAATTTCAGGGAAGACAAAGCGTCCAAAGGCATGTGGCCTGCTTTATATGAGGCAGTGTTTAGTTGTTTATAAATAGAACCAATCGGTACTGTTCGAATACCTAGGAACACTGTTGATATCTACTGTATCCTGTCTATAGTTCAAGCATTGTTGAAAACAACATATAATAAGCCCTTTTTTTGCTTTAATTCAATGTATTGCTATTCATAATTAATTGAGGAAATGTTACCATAAGTGCAAATAATTTTGGAGATAAAATAAAACAATAATCTGCCGTATTCCTTACAACTTGTACGTTTAATATATTGTATACGCTTATCTACCGATATGCTGATTTCGTTTAAATAATATTTACCCATATAACTTCTTGCAAATGTAATAGAGACCATGGATTTTGTATGTCTGTATGTTTTTACCTAGGGATCCAAACAGCAAAATGCAGGTAGACCTTTTCAAAGTTTTGATGAAATCAAACTCGGTATTATTGTTGGCACCAAATATCCTGAAGGTGTTTGCCATCGTCTTCCAAGTGTTTAATCCAATTATGACTGGGTAAGTAAAGATGTTTAAAAACCTTTCGAACTTGAAACGTAAACAATCATTCCCGTTCGAAACGCCGTACATAACCCCAATCTGGAAGTCGCTACGATGCTTTTGCTAAAGAAACTAAATATACATTCATTCGTTCTCCACATTACTGGATGTTGTCAGTTGCTGCATGAAGAACTTGTTGGAAACAGCTAAGATATGGCTAGGTCAACTGATCGTCGAATACAATTGAAATATTAAGTAACCATTGATATTTTTGTTAAACCATAAATGATAAACCAAATAATAAATGGAAATATTTCAATCGACAGTGATACTGTGGTTATTTAACTTATTCTATGATAAGAAGGATTGATGAGCTGTTATAAGCAGTTGTCATTCGAGATGATTTCAACAGCGATATATTATATTACTTTGATAAAAATCTTATTCACGTGTACATTTGTTCAAATATGGTTTTACATTTTGACAGAATAAAACTATATAGTTGATGAGACTGATTCATGCTTTCATCTAACAATTTCAGCGTTTTAGTTGGATTTGCTTTTGACACGGAGCAACCCATGTGGAAAGGTTACGTGTATCTTACTGTCGGTGTACTCAGCCTCTTCTTTGATCGCCTTCTAAATAATTATATTCAACACCTGAGTTCCTGCACAGCAACAAGAATCAATAGCTGTCTAAAACATTTGGTGATTAAAAAAGTAAGTGAACATTATAGACATTATAGTAAAATACATGTAGTTATAGACAACTTAGACTAAATACTTTCGATGACTTTTCGTAGATTAAAACTCAAAATTCACGGATTACGAAATTCTTTATCAAACCGCGCTAAACGGATTTTGAACAGACGGCCTTCGGATCCTGATAAATATAAACTATACTTTTGAAATAAAACAATTGACTCATCAGAGATGTAGATATGAAGTAAACGTGAAAATAGTGTTACTGTAATAACATGGTATTGTTATAAAGCAGGCTCTTACAAATTGTGGAGTGGTTTATTATAGTTTTGGTTATTGTTTACAGGCAATGAAGCTAAGTAACAAAGCAAGAGCGGAGTTTACGACTGGCGAAATTTCCAATATATTATCTCAAGACTGTCTCCAGGTGCAATCGTTCATAGGGTTTATCTGGTGGTTGTGGTGCGTTCCATGCGAATTCATCTTGAGTTTTGTCGTACTATTTTCCACAGTCAGTTATGCTGCTTTTGCTAGCGTGGCTATTTTAGCTATTGTGATGCCTTTGAATATGTTGTCAGCCAAGCGAGCACACAGAACACATTTGCAACGAGTGGATAAAAAGGACAGCAGAATCAAACTTATGACAGAAATATTGAATGGAATTAAGGTATTATGAAGTTTATGTATCATCAGAATATAGCTTTTCTATACAATAGTGAAACGGAATGTACATCGTACAGTTACAGTAACACCTTACCTAACGACTACCTCATTAATGAGATCACCTCAATAATAAGAACACAATTTTCAAGTCCATGTTCACTGTTTTGCTCCCTTTATTCAACCTCAATATCAAGACCACTTCAACAAGAAGTTTTCAAGGATCCTAAGGGTGGTCGTATTATTGAAGTTTTACTTTATTTGGGCATAGTCGGTATACATGTACACGTGCGGCGTAGATAGTGGCCATGGTATTGATAGTTAACGAGTGATTTACCAGCCTGCCTTAATGTCACCCTACCGCAGAATTGAAATATTTATAATATCTTAGTTTAATTTCTGAAGAAGTATAAAGAAAGACGATGAAATAGGCCCGTTTCCTATCATTTGATTGACATGTTCTTGTTATAAGAGATGGACTTTGCCAAAATTGCATTTATAAATAAGTGGTAACACAAATCTTAAGTGAAATTCGCGAGTTTGAGTTATTAAGTAACATAATAAGTGGTCACCTAGATAAGATTCGTGTTACCACTTAAATCTAGTGTTATACATCATAAAAAGGTAAGAGGTGGCAGTTCTGGGCACTTTCAAGCCTGTTTCTTGTTTTATGATATTTATCTTACCGAAAATGTATCACGAATATTAACTAGATAGCTAGATAATTATATTAATAATTAAGTGGTTAACACAAACAATTCGCGAACGCCATCATTCTAACTGGTGGCAGTAATATGCCACAATAGGTGGTCCTGCTAAAATGAGCAGACTTGTGCTGTCGAGATTGCTCTTACTGATATTTACTTATTGAGCCAACATTGTCGATAAACTACTATTATGTCACTGTTTCATTGCAGATTTTAAAATTGTATGCATGGGAAATGGCGTTTGGAGAAAGGCTTCTTAATATACGTGATGAAGAATTGTCACTCCTCAGGAAACTGAGAATGTTTGGAGTCATCGGAAACATATGCTGGGGTATTGCTCCATTCATGGTAATAAATGCAACATTTTTTAAAACTTTGTTTGAGGCATATTCTGCTTAATTTCATGAATAACCAGAGTTAGTTCATCCATAATTCTAAATTTCTGGTACCAAACTTTGTTAAAATAATTTGTAATTCCACGGTGCCCACTGTATGTGATAGTGAGACATCGATTCTGATATTTTAGCTGATATGATGCACAATGCTAGCTTATAATTGACAAATAATTGATAAATGTTCCGTTCGTATTTTGAATCACTGTTATCTAAATTGTTTACTTTCAGATGGGTCTCGGGACTTTTGCACTGTATGTGTATATCAGCCCAGATCATATGTTGTCGCCTAAAGCGGCCTTCCAATCACTAGCTACATTCGGGATGTTGACACACACATTTAATGCCTTACCACACATTGTAGAACACTCACTGAGATCTTTCATCTCCAAACGAAGAATACAGAAATTCCTCAATAACGATGAACTTGATGAAACAAGTGTTTCTCACGAGGAATCTAGTAAGTAGTCGATTGTCTTCATTTTAATAATACTTATGTTTATCACCAAGTCTCTTTTTGGTGATGAGACTTTAAGTGACATAAACGTATATGGGCATTTCGTGATTGTTAGCGTCATTAGGGTGCAGGAGGACGCCAAATCAACACATGGATAGAACTTCCGATCTTCCGTAAGCCAACTGTATGGGTACCTCACTAACAGTTATATCTTTTGGTGGGGATTCGAACTCGTAGCGCGGTGTAGAACAAGTAATTGGAAGTCAGAGATCATAGGTACTCGACACTGGTGTCCCCTTACCATAATGGGGTTTAAAACTACAACATGAAGAATGCTATTCTATGAGACTGACTAATAGTTATTGAAAGAGGACCTAGCGATGTAAGCGAAATCAATTTAGTCATAATAAAATATCTAAATTAGAATTCGACTATAATAACTGGATTATGACCAGATATTTATTACTTCTGTGGTAAAGTGAATATAATATTCCACAGCTGTCACATTATAAACAATGTTTGTTTGTTAAAGGTCATATAAAACAAGGTCCAACATTTAATGTTTATTTCAGGCGAAGCTATTCAAATAGAGAATGGAACTTTCACTTGGGACGAGAAACTTGGGCCTTGCTTGAAAGAGTAAGCACACATTTTGAAATAAAAAAGACATCTGTAATATTATGACTTAATAGGTCACCATATTCACGTACTTGCATGTTTTACTCACGCTTGATCTCCTTATACAAATGAATTGCTCAGACAGATGCAAATATCATTAGCATAGCAATATATACACGTACAATAAATAGTGTCAATGCAATAAACTTGGTATATGCATGCTCAAATGTTCTGAAACATAAAACACAATTATTACCACTGCTTCAAAACATTCGCTATGTCAAGGAGATATATAAAACATACTGCAATAGTACACTGTATAGTTTCGCTTATGTATGTTTCAGAATCAATGTATCTATACCAAGAGGGGGTCTAGTGGCAATTGTTGGTTCTGTAGGATCCGGTAAATCGTCACTTCTATCAGCAATTCTTGGAGAAATAGATAAAGATGAAGGGAAAGTAAACGTTGATGTAAGTGGACTGCATCATTAAACCTTTTGCTTATAGGTCAGCTTTAAATGAACATTATATCATGAACATTATATTAAGCATGTACCACCAGCAACATCGGACAGAATATTGTAAACAATTCTTCCAACATCATCTAGAAACTATATTGTACATGCTGGTATATTAAGAAAACCACTAAAGTAACATTATTCTCATGAGTCAGTTGGCTGTCTAGATCATTTTTGTAGTCGCTGCTCCTTATGCTGTTGATTGTTGTAGATTTTGTTGTCTTGGCTTATTGTCTGTAACTCTCAGCATATTTATTTTCATTTTTTTAGGGCAGAATTGCGTATGTTTCTCAACAAGCATGGATACTGAATGATACATTACAAAACAACGTTTTGTTCAAAAAAGACTTTCGAGAGACGATATACAATGACGTAATAGATGCCTGCTCCCTAAGGCGAGATTTAGATATTTTAGTTGCGAAAGATCAGACAGAAATTGGAGAAAAGGTAAGGGTGATATTCTTCTTTATTTTTTGTCTCTACACTGTTTATTAATCATTATTCCGCTATTTTAGCAAAAAATAGTAACATTGTATGTGTTTGCACAAGAACTAACCGACTGGTATTATGTCATATTTGACCATATGATAGATTCTGATCAAGTACTGGTAATAGTGAGCTATTACATTTGAGGTAAAATACATTAATATAATTTATGTCATGATAATATGGGCATATATTTGATATTTTTAACCTTCTACTCTGTGCCACAATTTGGCAATAGTGTAAAAGCAGGATGTCTTACTCAAATGGTGCTGCCACACCAGGAGCACGAGGTGACATAAACATAGACAATAATGCAAAAAATGTTTCACTTGTTATAAAAACATTTCAATTATATTAGACTAGGAGGTATGTGTGGTGAGGCATTGTCTTTTGTATGTGGCGTTCCCTGTAGCAACTTATTCTCTCTCTTTTAGATGATACAATATTTAACCCTTAGCAATAACCTTACTACTAAGCGATTAGGAAATACAGTGTAAAATTTAGTTGTCTGTATTGTTTAATCAGGGAATCAATCTAAGTGGAGGACAGAAGCAACGTGTAAACATTGCAAGAGCGGTGTATAACAATGCTGATATCTACTTGATGGATGATCCTTTGTCAGCGGTCGATTCACATGTTGGTAAAGATATCTTCGAACATGTGATCAGCGAAAACGGACTCCTTAAAAATAAGGTATTTAAAGTGAAACAATGTTTGTAAATATAAGTAACGATAAGATTAAACGCACTATGTTAACCGTATATTAAAATAAACAAATTACAATTTGTCTCTATGTGATTGAAGAAAATTTGATGATTTTAATGATGACATAATAATATGAATTTTGAACTTTACATTTTGTCATATTCTTACATTTTAAATCATTGAGGCCTTTTTTTCATTTCATGTAGACACGTGTTCTTGTTACGCATGGTATCACATGGTTACCTCGCATGGATAATATCATATGTGTGGAGGACGGTAGAGTAACCGAAAGTGGTACATACAATGAACTTATTGCGAATGAAGGCGCATTCTCTAAATTTATGCAAAAGCACAAACACAACGGTAACCATTCAGACTCGTCAGAAGATGAAGAAAATACTGTTCAAGGTAGATTTTGCATATTTTTACATGTTTGTCTTTGAATAAGTAAGTATCAATATAATCAAACGAGTATCACATGAAATCGTTATTTGTTATTATGTTGGGTTTGACATCATCATATTATCTTTTTGTTAAACATAACAGTATAAAGATGCGGGATAGAGACACATCGGTGAGTAAGGCGAGCAGCACATTTAATATAGCCACCTCAAAAGCACGAGGCAAAAGCAAAGCCATGTGTGCTATGTAATATGCCAACCAACCTTTAAACGACGACATAGCAAAGTGTGATGTTTTTTTTAATAATGCAGAGGTCATGTGATTTCAGTGTCTTCATGTCAACCGCAAGTATTGTAAATGAAAATGTGCAAAATACAACGCGTAGCCTGCATCATATATATAACATATGTTTTGATTATCGTTGTAGTTGTTCCTAATTGTACAGACATTGACAGTGGATATTCAACAGATGTATCGGACGAATTGTAAGTAATGTTAACAAACATAAATTTTGAATAATATGATCATAAGTTCATTACCATTATGAAATTGTACTATAGTTGTCGATTGCTTTTATTGTTCAGCTCGTTTGATTTTGAATAAATATCGATTGGTTATTATTGTCATTTGATCGTTCAATATCCTCTACCATAGGGGGAATAAAGAGTTGAAATGATATACTTCGTAAAACACTTTCGAAATTTTATTCTCGAAATCAGCCTTTCGTCAGTAAGTGTAGGGCACATCTGCGACAATGTACACTACAGTCGTAGTTTTATGGTGATGTGATTTGTAAACTTCGTAAGATTCCTAGACATATGTACTTCATCTCATTGTTTGTAAACGCATCAAACAATAAAAAAAATTTTTTTTCAACGCACTGCTTTGGTGGTTAACCCCTTTGCAGTTTTGCCATCACGCATTAAAGGTTCGAAAACTGTGTGTTTGTTTATCAGGCTCGAAATTCTGGTCACTATCAATCATAGCCTTTCAATTATAAATATGGGACAATGCATTTTTAAATATTAACATAAGCATAGATATTCTTGTTATTGCTGTATTTTCCATATTGCGACTGTTATAATTTCATATGAAATTCAAGTTGTCAAACTGAAATGTTTTTTAATCATATTCTTTGATTTTATAGTTCAGCATTTTGATACTGCTATTTAAGTTATGTTTATACATTGGTATTATGTTGAACGGAAGACGAACGCAAATAAATACAAAAGTTTCTTTTTAATATTTTCCAGAAAAGGAATCAATTCTAAACGGTTCGCAAGATCTATTTCTGAAGCGTTCGTAGGGGAGGATGAACAAGGAAATGAACATAGTATGAGTCCTAAACGGAAACTCGTCAAAATTAAATCGTTTGATGATAAATTTAAACTAAATGAAAAACGTATCTTAAAAGAACAAGAGAAATTGAAAGAAGGAAAATTGATAGAAGAGGATGAACTGGAAACTGGAGAGGTATAACCATATTATTATTTTAGCGGACATTGTTATAAGACACTTACCAATCATTCTCGCCGTTTTTAAATTGGCGACTAGTATTCAGTGTATTTTCATCTTTTATTTAAAGAATCTTCACTCTGTTTAACACTTATCGAAACATCTTTTTGCTAGGGATTGTTAATATTGGAAATTGTAAAACTGATTCAAAATTATTGAGAGGTATGTACTGGTTGTGAGCAGCATATTGTCATGTCAGAAAGGATTAGCTTGTTACAGGGAATGCCACATACACAAGACAATGCCTCCACACACAGCACACATGGAAGAACTCTGCATACATAGTTATCAGCCACCCAAACATTACAACAGGCATACATATACAATGTATGTGGATGTACATTGAAGTAAATGATAACAAGGGCAAACGTGACAAGAAAATG
This sequence comes from Mactromeris polynyma, assembly GCA_032209605.1. Taxonomy (NCBI): domain Eukaryota; kingdom Metazoa; phylum Mollusca; class Bivalvia; order Venerida; family Mactridae; genus Mactromeris; species Mactromeris polynyma. The sequence continues at coordinate 3,720,065 of JASFXZ010000022.1, forward strand.
TGAACATAAATGAAGCATATTCATTTTTAGGTACTTAAACACGTCTTAATTAAAATGTCTTCTAATTCAGGTAAAACTGAAGTATATAACACCATACTTCAAAGCTGTGGGAATGTGGGTGTGTGCCCTCGTAGTGATCTTCTTCAGCATGCGGAGATTGTGTGACGACGGAAGTAGCTACTTGGTGAAACAATGGACAAGTGATGAAGCGTTGAGCAATCTGACTACTGCAGCAAGTGATAGTGAACTACGCTCTGACAAAAATACTTACTATATAAAAATATACCTGTTCATTGGACTGGTCCATTGTAAGTTTATTTTATTAATTTAGATTACAGTGCATATTTATTAGTTTGTCAGTTTAATGTGTTTGGACGGGCTTTGTTTGATAATCCGAATATTGTGTATGTTGTCATATTTTTAACTTAGGATTTACTCTACACTTGCTAAAATTGTTTAGATTACACATATTTACACCGTATTGTAGTATATGAGTGATGTGTGAAATCTGTGGAGAATTAGAGTTCCATTATTAAGTCAAGTTATGATCTTACATCACAGGAGAAAGCAATTGTGTTTGTAAATACATCTTTCGGGCGTCACCGGTCTACTTAAAAAGTTTCGACTTTGACATTGTTACAACTGTATAATTATATCTCCATTTACATTATTGTGCCTACAAATTCTAAGAATTTCTAGAATTTATTTAAAAAGATTATCATTGTAGGTGTCACATCCCTCACACAAGAAGTTCTTGTTGCATTTGGTATACATCGTGGTGCCAAATTGATGCATACAACCATGTTAAAGAATATATTACGTGGACCAATGTCTTTTTTTGATTCCACTCCAGTCGGAAGGATCGTAAATAGGTATGTATATACATGTATATACAATAATGCTATTTTATTAGTGTAAAACACACCTGTCTGTCAAACCTTGGAATATCAATGTGTCCTATCAGTGAAGATGAATGGTATGTCATAACTCAACTGTATGATACATTTGTACATAAATATAATTTCGTATACGATAGCATAAAGAGAATTGAAGATATATGCCAGTTTACGTAATCGCTGCAATTATTAAAACATGAAGTTTTCATTTTTATAATTACCAAAACATCATGTGCCTCATCATCATGTGCCTCAGTTCCTTAATATGTGTACCGTTTGACCTCCTTTAGTGCCTTATGTTATGTGAATTGTTGTTTTTCCGGAGGTCTGCATGGGGAGGCACTGTCTAGTTACGTATTCTCTCTCTTTTACCAATTACGAGATACAGAAACATCATGGTTTACCAATTACGTGATACAAAAACATCATGGTTTACCCTTGTAAATAAGTCAGTCTGTTTAAAATACTACGGCTTCCTGATTGAAATGGTTTAACAATTTGATAGGCTTTGTTGACTTTCATGCATGTATAAAAATGTTTTAACTTAATATTGAACCGTTCAATAATTTCAAGATACATGAAAAATGTTAAAATAATGTGTTTCTGCTTTTCCAGATTCTCCGCCGATCTAGATCCGTTAGATGGTGCTATCGCTGATCAGTTTAAGACAACTCTGAATTGTATCTACGGGCTTGTCACTATATTTGTTGTGTTATTTACCTCCATTCCAAAATTCTTCGTCATTGTAGTACCATTGATGTATCTCAACTATGAAATTAAGGTATGCATTTCTCGAAATTTAGCACCTAGTATAGATTTTAATTTTATTCCATTATTTTATTATCTAATGCCAGATCCAGCATTATACTTTAAAAAAACTCAATCGCTTTAAATTGATAGCAGAAAAATAAACTAATTATAGATTATGGTGGTAATTTGCGACCTCTTGTTTTAAACATAAGATACACAGTCATTATACTTCTGTCTTAGAATTAACCCTTTAAAAATGAATATATGGGTCGAACAGAACATGAACCGAAGACAAAGAAATGAATAATGGTCTTAAATAAAAATACCACATTGGACCGGCCCGGTCATGGTGAAAACGCAGCTTATGGATTAACCTGTTTAAAAGGGTGAATTAAATGCGGATTATTCACAATTATCACCGAGTAAGGTCAATCGAAGTCCCTTTCTTCTTGAAATGATTTGAAGCTGACACAGTGATACGTATCCGCATTTTGATATTTTAAGATCTGTATATGTCATCTGGTGTGTTTGAATATCGAGATGAATATTACAATTGTATGTAGACATTGATCGTCTGGAGCTTTTTCATATGTAGATTTGGCCTTTTCGTTTCAGAAACAGTATATACCAATCATACGACAATTAAGTCGCCTAAGTTCGAAACAACGGGCACCATATTACAGCCACGTGGCTGAAAGTTTGAATGGAGTACATGTGATCAGAGCGTATGGCATGACGGAAGACTTCACACAACAACTGGCTGATAAATTCACATCTTTCATTAAAACCGAATCTCATTCATGCACAGCCGAAAGGTATGAACATATATTTATTATTAGTTTTAATCATGTATTACAGAGGTGTCCATTATCACCAGTTACGGAAATACTACAGAATGATAAAAAATAGCCCTCCTCCATAGTTGTATTTCACAAACCCCTTCCCATGTTTTTTTAAGTTTATTTCCTACCACTGGACCTTTCAGGGGAGGCCCTACTTTACGCATTTTTGTTTTCCCTATCATAATATTGTTCATATATACATATGAAGTCAAATTTATAACCATACCTTATGATTTGACCTGATTACAATAAATTTGGGACTTAGTCGGTATTAACTTTTTGTCTATTGCTATTACTTCATCTTTTTATTACTTGCGCTGTGCAGTGCCCCTTCACTTTTAGTTTTCTTGTACCCGATCATTTATTGTTTCATTTCGTAATCTTACATTTAGGGACCCTCGTGAAGAGGTCCTGTTTCGTGAATGTGGCATTCCTTGTGTTGCCCATTCTCAACCATACATGTTCGTGTCCTACAAAGAATAATTAAGCTTAATAACATAATCTCAATAAAAAGTGTCGTTTTTTTTACAGATGGTTGCAAGCAAGACTAAACCTAATCAATATGTTATGCTTCGCTCTTTCTGCTTTCTTTGCTATTACCGACAGAGAAAACCTTGGTGCTGCTATAGTCGGAATGATTATCAGTTATGTTCTTGATGTAAGTATTGGTACGGTTCGTGTGTTGATCTAGAGGTTGCATGTGGTAATGTCACCGGTAAAAAACAAGCTTTATTAAAACTTCAGATTCTATGGCTAGTTGTTAATGTGTTCCACATGAAGTCCGTTCTTACTTTTGATAATGATCCGGGTAATCTTATATTTTCTCACATTTTGTTAACAAGTTTATCTCTTGGATTATGGTTTCTAAGACTGTATTATGTAGAACAATCGTTTCATTTGAATACTAGATATGTTACTGGAATGAATCTGAAGTGACTAGATTCTGGTAAGAGCTGTTGAAATATGAAGACCAATCAAATCATTATGTTGTTTTTGTAGTTGAATGGAAATTTGTCATGGATTGTCAGAATGTCCGGCGAGATGGAACGTAATGTTGTTTGTATTGAAAGAATTGGACAGTATTGCGCAACCAAACAAGAGGTATGGTATTGCTTTAGAAATTACAGAAATTGTGTGTCATATACTTTTAGGACTGAATTACATGTGTATTGAACGGAATGTCAAAATAATGACTTAACCACTCCACATGTTTCCTATAAATAAGCAGTTGTAGTGTTTTGTCTCTGGATTATATAGAAATAACAAACTAAAAGAATGAAAATTTTATAATATTTCCAAAAAACATATCATGAATAAGTTAATACCTTGAATATTTATAAACCATCACATCTTTTTCGACCAGCGCATATGTTTACATAATATCTACTTAACACCAGTAAAAACGCAACTGTTTTAATTAGGTCTTATTGTGTACATGGTGTTAAAAGCTACCAACTGTTACCAATGTTTAAAATATTGTCCAAGAAACATTGAAACTTTGAACCAATAATTCATATTTCATGATTAAATAAGTTTATGAAATTATGTTAACGAATTAATACAAAATTATTTCTTCTTTATGTCACGTTTTGAAGCGGACAATTTTCGGTTGCGTTTTTAATGGCTTTGAGTATAGTTAAAAGCCCTTAGATGCTAACTGAAATATCATCAATGTGTTCTTAACACATTGCTATTATAAGCACACTCATATGGGTCGATTTCCACTTTTAGGCACCTCTGCATACATCTGTCATACCAGAGAAATCATGGCCAGAAAATGGAAAAGTCGAAATTGACGAATACTCCTTGCGCTATAGAGAGGGTCATGACCTTGTTCTTAAGGACATAAATATCAAAGTAAAACCTGGTGAAAAGGTTAGTAGTAAAGAACTCGTTTGCTGTTGTTTTTATACAGTTGTCAACTATCCTTATAGCTACCACGTGTTATTTAAACAGAGACCGCAATTTGTTTCGTTTGGTGTTTGTGTGTTGTTTAGAATGAACAGAGCGTTTTTTATGAGTTGACTAACAAACGCTGAACACATGAGGCTCCTTTCATATTTTTTGTATGCAGTTTTTATTTATTTTTGCATGCATCTTTGTCATCTTCCGAATTCCTTTTGTCAATTATTGCGCAATTTAAATGTAAGCAATACATAAAACTGATGTTTGATCAAATAATTATATTCTCTATATCTAAATTCTCACAGGTTGGTATCGTTGGACGAACAGGTGCTGGAAAAAGTTCCTTAACCTTGGGATTGTTTCGTATTATCGAACCAGCGACAGGGAAAATAACCATTGACAAGCATGATATCAGTCAGCTAGGATTATTTGATTTGAGATCAAATTTAACTATTCTTCCACAGGTCTGTACAAATGCTTTGTCTAACAATACTTGTTCTCGTACTGCCCAAATTTTGCATTTGGTTTACTTGTTAATATTTGTGTTTCATATTAAAAATAACAGTTGAAGAGCTAGTCGGTCTAATTTTGCATATACAAATGATATTTAAAATAAGTATCGAAGTAGAACAGTAAATACCGCATAGAAAGCGCACAATCACCTTAAAGTCACAGAGATACATGAAAACATATAAGTTTTACTAGGATACAGCAGTACAATCAACACCTTCATACCTACTTTCTATACTATTAGTTGATTGTTTTGATGAAGTTATTTTCATATTTGAAAAGGTACTACATGTACTATACTTTCACATTGTTGTAGAATATTGTTAGAGAGCATCACTATATGTACATTATTGTTTAAATATCATCTCAATGTTTCAGGAACCAGTTTTGTTCTCAGGTACGTTAAGAAGCAATCTTGATCCACTGAGTGCCTTTGCAGATGAAGATATTTTCAATGCTTTAGAACATGCACATCTTAAATCCTTCATTGACTCCCTTCCAGCCAAACTGAACTATGAATGTGGTGAAGGCGGACAAAATCTAAGGTAAGGTCTTACTTTGGGCCACGTTGTAGTTTTATGTTCATTGATGTATGAAATCAATATCTGTACATTTTTGTAGGAATTTACTTGGCTTTTTAAACATTCAGCTGATAAAGCTATTAAATACAAGACAGCAATGTATTTTGATATACTTCTAAGATAACTGAATTTCGTCAAACATGTGAGTACTTCGATGGGGTGTATGAATTTCTATGTACATATATGTAGACTCGACTTTTGTTCATTTGATTTTGTTATATGATAAATAATGTGTATTTTGGGCTTTTCTCTGCTGTTAAAATTGCATGTATACTTTGATTTGAATCGATTGGATCTGGTCAATGAATAAACCAAGTAATTTAATGCATTCAATTTCGATTTCTACGTTACAGTGTTGGTCAGAGGCAACTGATATGTTTGGCACGAAGTTTGTTACGCAAAAGTCACGTGTTGATTCTAGATGAAGCTACTGCTGCTGTAGATATGCAAACAGATACTCTTATTCAACAAACAATAAAGCGAGAGTTCAAAGAATGTACTGTCCTGACTATAGCACATAGACTTAACACGATTGTTGATTATGACAGGTATGTTAGTTACAATATAGGTACATAATTTTGGTATTACTGTAAGTTTACTTACCGTTCCTTATCAAGCAATTTCACTGAACACCTTATGTGTAAAACTCCTAGCCTCTTCCTTGTTCTTGTACCGGCGACCATCAACAAGTTTAAGTGGATGTCAGTTACTTCCATTGGTGTTAAGAAGTACCCACTGACACCACCAACAATTCCTATCTTATCTGGATCTGTTATCATCTATTTTTCAAGAATTGTTATAGGCATATGACTAATGGGTCTCATTTCATACATGTTTGTTATAACAATTACTTGACTACGGTAGCAAGACTGCAGTTGATATTTCATTACTCACTGGTGAATGGCAGACTTTGTGTTTTTAGAACATTATACGCGTTCAGGGGTGTTCAAACAGTATCAATGCATTATATTATATGCGGTTTGTCTATTTCAGAATAATGGTGTTAGACCACGGACAAGTAAAGGAATTTGACAGTCCTAAAATTCTTCTTGAGGACAAGAACTCAGCTTTCTACTCTATGGCAAAAGACGCTGGATTAGTGAGATAAATATAAAAATAACATGTGACATAATATAACAATGTCCAATCAATTATATTACATCACATTTCATAATTTATATTATATTGCATGGGTAATCATTATTTTATTTATTTAAAGATGGCATTTAAACGTTATCTACTACTTGAATTGATACTCCTTGGTAAATGTTCGTGCATAACACTGGCAATTGTACTTTTTTGTAATACTTGTTGTTTGAATTCAATTCATTAATTATTATACATGTATTGATACGCATATTGTTTAAAATTCATTACTTCTATATGTTGATGGATCAACTTGTTCTTTCTTATCAAAATCACTGTATATTAGGCTCTTGGTCCCTTTCTTATCCTACATTTAATTTCGGTAGACCGACATATTCATAAGGGCCTTTAGTTAGCCAGTTCATGCTGAACATCATGCTCAATCATAGGGTAAAGTAACATAGCGTCTACAAACTGATTGAGTGATACTAAATTTGGAAACACAATAAAACCATGAACAAATGTGTATGCATAGGGTGTGTATGCGTGCATACGTATTTATATATTTTCGAGAGAATTGATGCTGTACATTTTGATTGTATATGTGTATTTATAAATTGTCTAGAGCAAATGTTCGTGAACATTGTTTGTGATTGTGTTTGTGTATTTGCATGTTGTCTAGAGGAGACGTTCATGTACAGTGTATGTTTATTTATGTACTGTCTATATACAGAATGTTCTTGTACATTGTTTGTGTGTGTATTTATGTAATTTCTTGAGCAATAAATATTGTTTGTGTATAATAACTCATACTTTCTACCTCGAACCATTACTATTATATATATGTATTATATAGTCGCATGGGTCTATGACCTCGATTTTGATCAAATAAAACTTGCCAAAACTTGTCAAACTTGTCAAAACTTATTACATGTAATGTTTCAAGAGCATTGTTGTCAATGATTATTGCCTGATGTTGTTTGGTATGTATTTTCATAATTTTGTCGACCGCAGCCTTATTGCGTAGCTGCGTAACTGGTGAAACCTTTTCATGTGTCTCCAGACCTTGCAGTGTTATGTGCATTTCGCAGGTTGTCCCAATATTTTTTTTTCCGTATAATTTCTTTTTTCGTAATTGTAACTATTTTCTACATCCTTTACAAGATGGTATTCAAATAAAAACAATTTCCATTCATGTCCTGTAATCAACATACAGTGTCCTACTGTCTTTTACTGCAACTGAATCTAACAGTTCATCACACCGTACCAATGATTCAAACTTGAAAACAGTTATCCCTTATGGTCGGTCAGGCCATTCCTTGCGCCCCTGTTCCCTTACGTATGTACCCTTCTTGAGCCTCCTCAAATGCCTTATGTTTTATGGATTGTTGTTTTCCCGGAGATCTGTGTGGGGAGGCAATGTCTTGTGTACGGAGCCCCTAAAATGACATTCCATATTCTTTTTTTATTTCGTATAAACGTAATATTATTTCGTAAATACGAATTATTATTTCGTTTAAACAAGAGAAAGCTGCCTTACAACAAATTACACACAGCATATTGAAGTAAACAGTCTTCTTCCATCATATCAAAGTGCATACCGAAAGGCCATGGTGTAGAAACAGCAATGATTAAAATGTAAAGCGATTTATTGGATGCTATTGACAACAAGAAAGTTACGATCATTGTTATGATTGATCTCAGTGCAGCTTTTGATACAGTGGATATTCCAATTGTACTTCAAATTCTTCATGATGACTTTGGTATTAAGGACACCCCTTGGAACTGGGTAAAATCCTACTTGACTGAAAGGACAATGAAAGTTATTATTGAAAATGCATCTTCTACGAGTAATACAGAACCGCTGAACTTCGGCGTACCCCAGGGCCCTGTGCGGGTCCAGTCATTTTTACCATGTATATCGCTGCTCTGAACAGGGTTGTACAGAAATACACAGCAGATCTTTATGGATATGCTGATGATCATAAAATTGCTTTCAGAATTCAAGCTGGAGATGCACAGAATGAGACAAATGTTCTTCAACAGCCGAATGATTGTCTTGATGATATCATCTTGTGGATGACAAAGTTCAAGTTGAAAATGAATAACTCGAAAACTGAAATTATCTTGTATGGAACTAGATATCAGTTAGCAAAACTTAACACCTCAAGCGTAATTGTTGGTGGATGTGTAGTAAAGTGTGTTGATCATGTGAGAGATCTTGGTGTACATATGGAAAGTACTCTAAATTTTGATATGCATATTAAAAAGAAATGTCAGATTGCGCATGTCCAGCTTAGAAATCTAAAAGACATTCGTAAACATCTCTCACAAAAATCAACAGAGATAATGGTACACGGTCTTATTCACTCTCACATTGACTTTTGCAATAGACTATTCACGTATATCCCTGTCTATCTGATTAACAGTCTTCAGAAAGTTCAAAACCAAGCAGCAAGAGTGGTTACCAATGCTCCATATGGTCAGCCTACTACTGAAATTCGTAAATCTCTTCACTAACTGTCTGTGAAGGCAATAATAAGGTTTAAAAGTCTTGTTATTGTATTTCGAATTGTGCAGGGAACAGCGCCATCTTATTTTGGGGTTTTGTTCAACCGATTTCAGAGAAAATACAGACTAAGATCTTCTGGTGACATTCAATTTATTATTCCAAAGACCAGAACCAGAATCGCTGACAGATCAATAACTGTGGTTAGGCCAAAATGGTGGAATATGCTCTTCCTAGAGACCTAAAATTATCAGAAATGAAATTACTTTTAGAAAGGAACTGAAAACATATATGTTTAAAATGTTTTACGATTGAAGAGTTTGCATGTTTCCGTGTTTTTATATATATAGGATATTCTAGATACCCCATTAGTCCAGCGGATATCAGAAAAATTTATCACTTTATGGTAAAAGCATGAAACTTGGCATAGTGAAAGATTAAGGGGTATAGACAAAAATCAGATATGGAGCCACGAAAAAAAAATCTAATATGGCCGCCAAATTAAAGATGGCCGACATAAGGTACTGGGAATACAACACCATACACTTGATGAAGTCTACCAATATGCAAGAGTTCAGTAGATATCACAAATTTAAGAAAATACAATGAAGATATGCCAAATAATATATTTTCAACTTTATAAATACTGAAAATCATCAAAATGGCGCGCAAATTCAAAATGGCGCCGTCAAAAAAGTTTGACAGTCTTCGTATATATACACTATCAATGTGGTATAGAAAGTTAACAAATTCGTGAAACTTATCATTTGATATAGACACATGCCTACATTGTATTAATAATACCAGGGGACATAGATTATGTTTTCAAAATGGCGGTAAAATTCAAAATGGCGCCGTCAAAAATTGACGGTTTTTGCATATACATTATTGATGTGGTATACAATGATAAATAATTAATGAAACATTTATTTGGATACATACACAAACCAACATACTTTATTGGTAACAGGGGACATAAACTAGGCAAAAAAATGGCGATACAATTCAAAATGGCGTCTCTGACAAGGTGTAAATATTCACAGTTATAGTTAATGTTTACATGACTTTAAAAAATCTTTCAATTTACTTGCAATGAAAAAATATGTGTTAAATCCTATTATGATACAAGACAAGTATTTCTTTTTTCAAAATGGGGACGAAAATAAAAATGGCCCCTCAAAAGTAACCATTTGGCAAAACAATTGTTATAGAACCCAGGTACCATCAAGTTTTTGCAAACCAAATAAGTCTGGTGATGGCATACTAGGATTTGCCACTAAACAATTACGCCAAATAACACTTCCTTGGTAAGCTGCACGTTTTGTATGTTGAAGTAGTGCATCTCTTGTCGGCGAAATGGTGTCAATTGTTCTTGTCTTGTACGTGAATAAATATTTTCTTAATTCATTCACCGTATTAATTGAATTAGACCGGTCATACAGAAGCACGACATATCTTTCTATAACTTTCATTACTTCTAATGTTTCCACCTTATTTGGATTTGCAATAATCTGCACAAATGCTGCTGACAATACCTCATATACGCACCATGTGTCCCACGCTGATTTCTTACCTTTCCCAGAAAAAGCTGATACTGTGTCACAACCGGTGTAGGCATAAAACCGTGGTAACAGTGCCAAAACCTATCCACAACTGTTCAACCTGAAGTCTGTTGAAACAAGACACAGACAAGACAACAACATCTGTATCAACGGTTCTTATCAATATTCTGTTGTGACCTTTCTGGGCAGCGTCTAAGGCATGTAACAACATTCTGGTATCTGCATCCTCATGTGAACATGGACTCAATGACTCATAGCTGTTTTCTGCAGTATTTCCAATGGCATTGTCCTTGTCAGTTACTACAATTTCAGTTTCTATGTCAGCGTTGATTATTTTATCAGAAAGAGATTTTTTTTCGTGGCTCCATATCTGATTTTTGTCTATACCCCTTAATCTTTCACTATGCCAAGTGTCATGCTCTTACCATAAAGTGATCAATTATGCCAATATATTGGACTTAGCCGCTGGGCTACATGGACTGTGTGAAGTGCAATAGAATATTGTACAATAGCTTTGCGCTATACAAATGTATTTGTATTTGTGGTGTGATTTATTGCTTTAACGCTAGGCTGCATGACCTGGTGTTATCACTGTAATTGATACCATGAAAATTATAGTCACATTTTCTACTCAGATTCTAACCAATCATTTGTAATTTGAGACTGACAGTAAACCATCATCGATCGTCTTCTAAACTATGAAAATGGATGAGGTCGTAAATTTAATAAAGATTTCGTTGAATGTTTGATGTCATTAACAACATGCTTGCTTCAGACGATATTTCAGCAGTTACTTGACATTTGCAAACTCACAAGTGTTACGTTACAACATTTAGTTCGTGCATTCTACGAATGTTTTACGGGTTCGTTTTTTTAAGAATCAATGAATCATAATGTAATAAGTCTTAGAATGACTTGACTTTGTTTCAATGTTTATGTTCATGTTAGTCCTACAACCTTATATGATGTACATGTGCGTTTTTTATGCAAACCAGTAATGGCTAATTGTTCGAAGTATAACTTGTCAATACTACACGTCGAAATTTTATCTATAAATTGTCAAATAAAGTAGTCTAATTAATAAAGTGACACACAATCTTATAATTGTGTATGGATTAGAGAATAAAATTATAACTATGTATACATGTGGTTATTTAGACCGATCGATCCAACCTGACCTATTTAATTACCCAGCAGTACTTACATTTTGCATAAATATGTAACACTTGCTGAAGTTACTATTAAGCGGATAGGTTTTAACTTATAAAGTATTATTGTCAAATTTGTCTTAAAACGTGTTATTGTTGCATATCAACAAGACGTAATTTTCACAGGTGGATTCAGGGGTACGGAACCGGTGTGCGCCCGATCCTAAATCTGACAAGCTTGTTTAGCCGGGGAAATAATATTCATAAGTACAAATAAATGAACCGAGCCAGAATTTTAATCGCCCAATCCTAAATCTGACAAGCTTGTTTAGCCGGGGAAATAATATTCATAAGTTCAAATAAATGAACCGAGCCAGAATTTCAATATTTGAATGTCTTTATTTATTGATTCTTTTCACATGTGGTCGTTCAATATTTCAAAATCTTAACCAATTAAAACTGCAACATTTATGCTTATTTCTATTCGCGCCGATCGTCTTTTTTAAAGATATTTCTTGTTTAAAGATATTTCCTGTTTACTTACTCAAGGTAGTGTGTTGTTCGCTACAGTTTTAATAAATTAAGTCTGGATATTGGTACCATATTAAGGCTTATTATACAAAGATACCGCTTGATTCGACTTATCGTAATTGTTTCGGGAGAGCTTGTTATCGAAAGAGTTGAGCACGCACAAAAGTCTTGCTTCTTATTAATTACATGTACATTGGTATGACATTCCCTTTAATTCGTGCATTTAGAACTTCAACTCAAGACTGAAACAATTGTGTATGTCGAAATCATCTATATTTATAATACCAAGACTGCAATGTCACGACGGATTTAAATAGTGAGCGTCATATATAAGGATACGAACCGAAGTACATTTTGTAAATGCATACACGTGACGAAAGTCCGAGTGTTTCCTACGAGGCGGCGAATAACACCGTGTTACCGTTACGGGAGATAACCGCTGTAGAACGTTTTGTACAATTATCTGCAGTTATCTCTCTTCTTGCAAAGGGTGACGACTGTTAAGACATGCGTATTTTAAGTCTATTTTAGATACAGGGAAATCCCAAGACAGTGAAATTTATCGGTGAAAAAAGTTAAATATGCAATATATTACAAAAAGTACCTCATTTGGATGATTAATAACGGATAAAAGGAAAATGTAATTATTCTTGTTTTATGTATTTCGTTATTGTTTGACATGTCCCTCTACTAATGCAGTCGACTCTACTTTCGTTTTCGATTCACCGAATAAATTCAATGATATTTAAGAATATATTACTATAAGAATTACTTTGGTTAAACATTGAACGGAATATGATGCAGTATAAAAATATATTTAATTAAATACCTTTTTTGTCATCACCTTACTATATTCAGCCTGTCACATCTGTGTATTTATATACTGTACATTTACAACTCGAATATGATTTCAATTGAAGTAAATCAAGGGGGAAAACTGCGCCCGATGTGGGACTCGAACCCACGACCCCCTTAACACTAGTAAGGTGCTCTACCGACTGAACTAACCGGGTGGCTGTCTAACCCCAGGCTCAAACACCGTGGGCTGTCAAACACCGCTGCCACCATTGAAATAAATCAACAGAAAAAAGTGCGCCCGATGTGGGGATCCTGTTAACCGGGCGGCCGTCTAACCCCACGCCACTACAGAATTTAAATATGACGAACAGCTGTTTTTTTCTTTTACTACTCTTAGGCCATCCTTATAAACTTATTTGTTTGTGGTACCCATTCCTGCAACGTTTGGCGATTGATCGGTTGTTCGATTATTGTCTATAGAATTTTCGACATTTCTTATATTTAAGACTCGCAAAATGCAAGAAGAGCCCAAAATGATGAGCAGTGGCCAGTTAGGTTATCCCAAGCAACAATTATTGTTTGGATATGCTTTGATACTGTATGTTTTGTAATTATAGATGAATGTTGCTACAGAAACTCATCATGTGCACGAGTTTAGCACATGGACATGGTGTCCACGTGTTCGGTACTTTAAGAATCGTTACATAGATCTTCATAAGCGGTTTAGTAGGGCAGCTGGTAAGTGTGAATGAAAAAGTGTAGTGTACATGGTTGTGCAATTATAATGAATTATCAATCAGTTCTAAACGCAGGCTTCTCAACATTTCCAAATCATTAACTTTTAAACATGTTCACTAGTAATTATAATGGAGGTCCTAGAATAGTATTTTGCAATAGCTAAAATTATAATTATATCTTGTACAATATTATTTAAATGTCCAATAAAGTCATTCTTAACAGTTATTGTTAATTTCATACCAAACATGTAATACCCATGAATGATCGTATGTTCTCTGTCACAATTTGACTGAATAGAATGCATTCAAAATCAATTGTGCTCCACCTCTGTTGTCAGTTGCTAACAGAAGCTTGTACTGGTTGGTAACCAAGCAACTATGGCTAGGTGGACTTATGCCTCGGTCACAAATCACCCGGCCGCCGGCCGATGCGTCCGATCTCTAGGCATCGGACGGACTGTACACGTCGGAGCCGGTCGCCGTCCGATGAGTGGCACTGAAGCTTGGACAAAAGGGCGCCGGCCGATCATCGGCCGGCTATCGCCCGGGTATCGTCCGAGTGCCGCAAGGATGCCGGAAAATTTAAATGAATCGTACGTTTTCTGGACGGCAATCTGGTGGGCATCGGCCGGGCGCCGGCCGCACTCCGCGAGGTGACTGTTGCGCGCCGACTGGAAAATGGTATATAAATAATATATAAATCCCACAGTCTTTCATTCACAGACCAGTGATCGATTCATGTACCGGCAGCAGAGAATAGCGAGGCTGAGGGAGAGTCTCTGACCGTGAAACGACTTTCCTTGAATGGAAATGATAAGCTGAAGATGCAGGGCGGGACCTACCTACCCACGTGATCTGCAAATAACTGGTCGGAGTCCTTCGGTCTCCGCGCGGACACCTGACGGGCACCGTCCGGCGTCCGTCAGTCATCGGACGGAGGCCGTCCGGCGATCGGACGGTCGCCGGCCGATTTAAATGTCGCTTAAAGCCACCATTTCACCAAGGATTGTTTTGGTCCCGAAAGTACCCGATCTTCTTTTTGGTCGATCGGCCGCATTTTTGCGAAAATAGTCGGGAACCTGCGAGCACTACCCTATTCCTTCGGGGGAAGATCTGGCACGATCGCCATAGTCCTCCGAGGGTCGGGTACCGAAAAAGTGATCGGCTACTGTTTTTAAACATGTTGAAAAACAGTAGCCGATCAAAAACTGTCGGCCCATGGTCGTCTTGGTCGTCCGAGGGTCCCCTGAAGGTCCCCTTGTCTCGCCCGCCCTCTGGAGCTTTCGTATAGCCGTTGCCGCTCTCTACCGAGGGTCGTGCGTAGTGTCGGCGGAGTGTAAGCTACCGACCCTCACCAGATCCTCGGACGACAGACCCGCATGTGCCCCGTAAGTGCCCGTACGTGCCCGATCACCCCCGCAGGTAGCCGACCTCCGTGCTGACGTGTGCCAACATAGCCAGATTAAGGGCGATCCGCGGCCGAGAGTAAAAGACCAATCAGATCTTCGCCCGCTCTTCGCGCGAGGGTAGCCGAGAGTAGCCGGTTACGCCCCTAGATAAGCCGATTAGGGCGACCTATATAAATAGGGGTCCCAGAGAATCACCGACCCTCATCTCTTGCATCAGTGCATCGTAGTGGCCGTAGTGTAGCCTTCTGTCATCACCCAGCCAGGGAGCACACCAAAACCTGGAACATAGTAATAATAATTGTTATTAAATACAACAGCAAGGGAGATATTTAAACAAAATTATTGTAAATGATAAGAAATTTATACAGAACAATATCAATGCCAGAGAATTAAAACCCAAATGTTGTAATGAAACAAAACACATATTAAAATCCTTTAAAATGTCACAAAGAATTAATTGTTACAGCAAGGCATATATTTACTCAAAATTATTATAAATAATAAGAAATTTACAAATTAATACCAATGCCAGAGAATTATAAACCAAATATAAAATAAAAACTGCACACTTTTCTTAGAACAGGTACTGAAACAAAACACAGGTGAAAAACCTTCAAAAAATCACAAAAACTTACTTCTTTTTGGCATATTTTCTCTTGGTCCTTGGCCTCCTCCTCAGCATATTTTCTAGTGTAATAACATTTTGCTGTGCTATGGCAGAACGATGTTGTAGAGCTACAACAAGCCCCAGCACTGCTGGTTGGTCAGAAAGTGATGAAAGGCTTCGATCTGGCTCGATTTATATAGTCGGGCCCCAAAAACACCCATCTCCGGCCGATCTAGGCAAATTTGGTCGGCCGAAGAACGTCTGAAGATCGTTTAAATCGTCCGAAGACCGTTTACTTTCGGCTTCCTGCGGCTCCCTGCGTCAACATACGCCTACATTCGGCCACTCTCGAACGAAGAACGGCGGAAGAAAGGCGGACATCGGCCGCAGAGCGGCCGAAAGCGTCCTCTCTCGAGCCGGGATCGCACATTTTCGGCCTCTCTCGGCCGAACAACGCGCGAAGATCGCTCACTTGCGCGCGAGAAGCGGATCTCTACCGGGCCTTTGCCGTGTACTTTCGCATACTTGCGCCCCGGAAACGTGTCGATCGCGCGAGGAACGTCCGTGATTCGTCCCCCCGCCATGCTCCATTGGTCGGGACTCAATCGGGTAAAAAAAGGGGACGATTGGAGGCGATGCAGGACGACAATCGGGCCGATCAAAAAAATTGATTCATCGGGGACAATCTGGTCCAGATCGGGCCGATTGGAAAAAACAATCCTTGGTGAAATGCAGCCTTTAGCCACACCTTGATTTTTCTCGGCGCATGTACAATGGCCCCGATGTCGGGCGATCCCCGGGCGATCTCCGTGCGATGATCGTCCGATCTTGATCCGATCTCAGCACGATTCCTTCCCGGGCCCGACGTCGGGTAAAATTTTAAGTGAGACTTTAAATTAGTCCGGCAGCCGCCCGACGCTCCAAAATGCCCCGATGTCCGTGCGATCATCGGCCGGCCGCCGGCCCGATGAGCGAAAAAAATACGTCGGCCGATCATCGGACGGCGGCCGGATTGGATTGTGACCGAGGTATTACCGGTGAATATAACTGAAATGCTGAACATTGAATACTGCTTAATATTCCATCCAACCTAACAATCAACCAAAGCATGTGTTGCATATGGAAATGGAATACATGTACTTTGATGTAACTCTTCACAGTTTTTGTGAAAATATAAAAGATACAATTAAGAATAAAATTGTTCAGAAGCGAATTAATTTCCTCAACCATTTTACCGATCTTTAACACCACATGTTTGATGTATAATCATTTGACAGATATGGCGATAAAATAACTTGATATATTGGCGTATTTTTGCAGGAGCGTTTCCCGCGAGTTGGCATGACAAAAATATTTTAAACCAACTCGGCAAATTGTGTACACGTCTTGGAAAGCACCCTAGAATTAGTGTCACTGGCGATGATGTTGAGCTAAAAGAATTAAAAATTGCACCGAAAGATGCCGATTGTAAAATCGAAGAGAAGTTGGAAGTTGGGGTATTCTGCAAGAGAGATTTGAATCTCGAAAATTGGAAACAGGTGACTGTTAGACTAATTTGGCATATTAGAAATATGATAATGCATCTACTGAAGCTTGCACATTGTAAAAGTTATTATATTCAGTCATTATACTTAGACGCAGTACATTTATTCTGCAAAAAATCTCATCGAACAATTCACCATATACAGGTAAACGTGTATCATGTTCTGACAAAGTAAGTGTTTCTTGAAGAACTTTGTGAACATTGAATTGAAAATTGTCATTGAAAACAAATAAAAATAAAAATGAGCATAAATATACATAATTGTGTGATATAACATTATATACCCGCAGTATCTAAGAAAATTGATGATCCAAACAGAAGAGGGCGATACAAGAGTGAGTGTTGATATCATAGTTGTTGGTTCATCCACTACGAACGAAGAAAAAGCAGACAACATAGAATCCTTGAAAACATGGCTGAGTGAAAAAGAAATTGGAATACCCGTACTAGTTTTTCCCACGCAGAAAGAACTGTCAAATGAAATTGAAAAGATCCTTGAAGAACATATTATGCGTGGATTTGAACATATGTATTCATACATGTATCAGTATTTCATCCGAAAAAGCATTACATATTATCTTGAGTCAACAGACGTTCTCAACTTGGATATGATTGTTGCTGTCGTAAAAGACACTGTGAAAGATGGTGACTTATCTGGTAGATCTAGGAAACAAGCAGACTTAGCAACCGATTCTTTTGAGATAGAAGTTATGCGCACGATTTGCCGAAGAATGTTATGCGCTATTGTTTCGCCATTGGCTGCAAAATACAACATCCCTGAATTCTTATGTTATCAACTGTTAATGGAGTTACACTTTGAAAAAACAATATCCAAAGCAGTATCGAGAAACACGCGTTATAGATTGTCTAAATCATGTCATGCACAAACGGAAGATAACAGTACTCGTAATTGCAATAGTATTTCAGGAAAAGTTTTGCATGAAGTAGACATAAATGCCCAGAGCTTGCGAGCTGATCTCAAAAAAGCAGATGTTATTAAAACTGTTGACCGCAATTTCCAAACAGCACAAAGAGTGACAACGGTGATGAGGAAGATGACTTTTGAAATTAAAGGTTATTTGCGACAGTCGTTAGTCACTTCTAGTATCTTAGACTTTGAAAATCCACGCCAAAAGATATCAGCCGAACTACGCCATGACATCTTAAGGTATTTAATGACTAAGAATTTTACCTTGCATTTTTGTAAAATGGGTTTGAAGCGTTGGTGGTGGTCAATGTATTTCCGTTTAATATCCGAACATCTATCATGGTTATATTGTTGTATGATTTTCGTGAGTTTGAACCTATTCCATGATTTTAATTTAGTTTTCTAGTGTATAATTCAAATTTTGTTGTGAGCTTGACAAAGCGGTTACGTTGATATTCCAATTACGTCAAAATTTAACTAATCGGCTTTTGTTTGTAGAAACATTAAGCAGCTTTATTGATGTAGTGTACTTTTGCAACTGTAATTCATTTTCCAGGATGAAAAGTGTATATGGTATGGGAACAGTGTATGGAGAGCTTGAAATTCATTTAAGATCCGAAAGTGAAAAGTCTGAATCTGACGTGAAAAACGAAATAACTGAAGTAATGCTGAAGTCTGAATCTGACGTGAAAAACGAAATAGCTGAAGTAATGCTGAAGTCTGAATCTGACGTGAAAAACGAAATAGCTGAAGTAATGCTGAAGTCTGAATCTGACGTGAAAAACGAAATAGCTGAAGTTATGCTGAAGTCTGAATCTGACGTGAAAAACGAAATAGCTGAAGTAATGCTGAAGTCTGAATCTGACGTGAAAAACGAAATAGCTGAAGTAATGCTGAAGCATGAGTATCACTATCCTTATATTGTCAGAGTAGTAGACCAGGAACCCAAACATTTCTTCAGTCAGGGAGATAAAACACTGAGTTATTTCCCTAATGATATATCCGAAATCCGTGTTGGTTCTGTTGGGTGTTTTGTCAAAGACAAACAAGAAATGCCACATTTACTTACCTGCGCCCACGCCGTCAGTCCCGGTCATAAACCTCTACATGTTGTGCAAATTGAAATAAAAGTCGATGGTAAACTTAAACCGCATCGTTTTGGACTCAGTACCCCGGATAAAACGATATATCCAGGAGTTGGAAATTTTCCACTGGTAGACATCGCTGCTGTTAGTGCGTCAGACGATGACAAAATAAGAAAATCGATTAACTACAACATGAGAGATGATAGTGGAGAAACAAAACCTGTTTCGTTTTTGTGCGATATGTCGGAAAATTTATCTGGCACGACCGTTTATAAATATGGCGCAATCACAAATTTATCACATGGAAAAATAGTTTCCACTGATTTTTGTATTGCAGAAAACAATGCGGGTGTTGGAGCAGCAGCGAAGTACGTCATGCTTATTGATAACCTACCAGACATAGCTGATGATGACAACGTGTTAGCAGAGAGAGTGAAAGAGGAGTTAATTTATTCCCGAGTTGTGTCAGGCGTACGGAACTTTGCCGAACCAGGTGACAGCGGGGCGATTATTTGCTTTAACGACTATTCCGTTGATCACACAGGAACAATCATTGCAGCAGCTATGCTGAATGCCGGAGATTATCGAATTAAGGGTGATTCTTCTCCTAAATGTACAGGTTTCCTGCTAGCGAGAGCACTGGAGAAACTTAACGACAAAGGACTCTATTTTATCATGTAGAAATATACAGTGTGTTAAGTAACACGACAAACATAACTATAATACACTGATACGCTTTAATTTCTTATTCATACAATCATGGTTGTTTGCAAGAAGAAGTGGCTTCGGTTGTTCCGAATGACACGCGAGCAGTATGTGCCAGCAAATGTACGAAAGAAAACTTACATGATATTTATTAAGACGGTTCAATTGAATCAAATGAAAAGATCTAGAAATGTCCGATACCATCGGTACAATTTATGAACAGGGACACTATTTAGGTGCTAATGAAGCAGTGAGTTCGAATGGAACCCCTCCAAAGCCCGAGCAAGGCGGAAACAACAGTGCTCGTAATAGCTTATGATAAAAATAATATCGAAAATATCATCACACCTCTCAGCATATATTCGCATACGAAGCTGATAGCGAAACGTTAATTTGTATGACAGATCTTACAACTGACCCTGTCTTTGTTTCATCTATGGTCAATTTTAAACAATCCAATGTGTATATCAAACCAATGGCAGATCAGATGTAAGTAATCACTCAACACATTGCTAGTGAGAAACACGGTTTTCATTTCCAAATCCTATTTGTAAATATAATATGTCATTCAATTGAATCTGATAGGTTCATTGTTTAGAAAATTTAAAAGAGACATATGACACGATGAGAACGCTGTTGGTGTAACCTTGACTTAGTATTTGTGTTAGTAATCTGAAAATGTACATACACTTATGTTTAGTAAAATGTTGATCCGTTGAAGGGGTGTGGGTGGTTTTGTGTTATAAATCTATCAGACATTTGAAATATATAACATGAAACATGAGCCCGGAATTAACATTGGTGCTGTTAGAAATACTAGCAGATGGTTGACATCGAAGAAAGTTTGCTATATCATTTTGATCAATTTAAATGTACGGTCGCGAGAGGCTATTAAAGCTTGTTTTGAAGTCTTCAAATTTGTTTAAATAATTATTCAGTACATAACATGTGATGTGTCATGGGAAGTCTTCAAATTTGTTTAAATAATTATTCAGTACATAACATGTGATGTGTCATGGTCGGTAACGGACGTGTTTTTGTGGCTCTGTGAAAACTAAAACTCGGATGCATATTAACGGTGTTTAGTGTTTATGAAAACTGATGTTTTGGAGTATAGGCCTAATGTTTCAAACATGCGATGGGGAACAATAAAAAACGGAAAAAATAGTGGAAGTAGTGGAACATTCAGTTTGGTTACATAACATATGTAAGAGCAACTTATGTAACCAAACTGAATGTCACAGATCAAATTATGGCTTACAATCTCACTTTAAACGTAAGAAATATGATTTAATATACTTAAATGTCATACACGGAACGCTTGTTCAATTCTCTTCCAAATGCTTGTTATTTATTTTGTTTATCTGGTCAAAAAAGCCTACTCGCCATTTTGTGTTTTAGGAATCTTCACTGCATTATGACAAAGGATAGGAAACGATGAACGTTATTTTGACATGATTACATTGACTTGTTTAAGTTGTTTTTGGTCAATTCCTTTGAATCATAAATGCAACCAGAACAACAGAAGATGTATCCGTAGCTTTTAAGCAAACATGTAAAGTATTACTGCCCGTTAGCACTTTTGACCACTATATTTTATTTTTTACATGTATATGATACCGACGGGTTGCGCAAAACTGGCCTAGGCTTTCCCTTTTCGTCTAAAAGCAGCTACATGAGTTTTTATATTAAACAATCGATGTTTGATAAGAACATGGCTATTGTCATTTTATACATAAACATTAATATTATTTATTTGAATAAAATATTTTTGAAAGTGTTCATTGTGCTTTTAAAATATCCAAAGTTAATACAACCGAATTGAGAGGAATAATGGTCAAGGGGTAGAGCGTCGAACACCTTATCCGAAACCGTTAGTTCGAATTCCGCTTTGGATTCGGCTGAATTACGAACTTCAAAATCTCTGATTTACTGAGATCTCTGCGAGATATGGTTAGTGACAAAGGAAGCAGTCAGCAAGAGTGATAAGTATAAGTTATAATGCCTTGTTTTCACGATCGATGTGAAATGGTTATGTTTAAACTAAACTAACGGAATTTAAACATGATTACATTGACTGGTTTTTGGAAGTGCAATTCCTTTAAATCATAAATGCAACCAGAACAACAGAAGAGGCATCTGTAGCTTTTTAGCAGCTATGTAAACTAATACTGACCGGTTATGCATTATTGACCAGTATATTTTATTTTATATATTTATATTGACGGACTGCGTAATACTCCTAGAATTTCCCCTTTTCGTTTAAAAGCTGTTATAACAGTTTTACGTCAAACATTCGATATTTAATATGAACACATGCCTATTGTAATTTTATACAGAAACATGAATAATACTTATTGAATAAAATAATTTTGTTAAAACTGTGTACATTGTGCTTGTAAAATATCTGATTTTAATGAAACCGAATTGCGGAAGGCATATACATGTAGGTCGAGGAGTAGTGCGCCTGACACCTGATTCGAATGTCTTTCGTTCGAATCCCGCTTTGGATGCAGTAGGATCGCAAACTTCGAAATCCCTGTATTACAATTAATTGTTTGTGACCCAGGAAGCAGTCGGCAAGAGTGGTAAGTATGAGTTATAATTTAACCGTTTTCACAATCGATGTTAATGATTATGTTTAAACTAAACTAACAAAATTTGGTTGTACTATCTACAAAGGAAATTAGAATATTAGATTAGAACGGAGGGCATTTCCTTGGTGAATGGTGTCCTAAAGTTTTCCTCATTCTTAGTCTTAATAACGCATGCATACCATAGTATCAAATAAATATTTTAATTCTTACAAAAGAACTGTATGTAAAGTAGCACGACATACATAATTATAATACGGAAGTCTTTCATTTCTTATTAATACAATCATGGTTGAAACAAAAGAACTGGTTTAATGGCATATCGAGTGCCGCGTTCGAATGCCATGGGTCGCGGTCCATTCGCCACACACGACATTCAATGTGGCACGAACCGGAATCCGTAGTACGAGTTTTTGTTTGTTTTCAAACCCCTAAACACGACAAGTATGACATAAGAGATACGTTTTAACAGTATCTTATACAATTCGACTGATGCAGTTGTTTCGTGTGAACATTAGAATAGTGATATCTCTCCTCACTAAGTGTCCAGTGTTTCTTATCAGTATCTTCCTATATTGCAGGCGCGGGTTCCTCTGGACCAGCAACGAAGGCCCCTACAGTTCCAGGTATGTAGACTTGTATTTGAACCCCAATTGAATGAAGAACCATTTGTTTGAAAATTGTATAATTAGAACATATTGTGTTATTATAGACTTATGTAGGGGTCAATCTTTAGCTTTGTTGATCTGCATTACCTGACATAGTCTGTTGTCAATAGTATACTTCTTACCACAGTTTACCACAATGTTTACAAATTTTGTGCATTCGCCAAATTCGCACATTTTTCCATAGCGCAAACTTTACCACTTATGCAGTACTTACAAGTACATTAAAACCTTTATAATAAGACCATCCTCGGGACCCTTGAAATCTGGTCTTCTTATTGATGTTGAATAAAGAGCAAAACAGTGAAAATGGACTTGAAAAATGTATTCTTAATTTTGAGGATGTCTTATTATTGAGGTGGTCTTTAAGTGAGGTTTTACACTACAGTGGACGAGAAAATAATGCTGCATTTACATCCATTGTTGGTTGTATTGGACCATTAGGATTAGATATTCCTGATTTAAGTTAGTGTATCCCTCCAAAGGGCAACGCATACATTTTTATCTTATATTCCAGGAATTCCAACTCATACACCACCAACATGCGAAGATAACATATCAAACTGTAAGGACTATCATCTATCAACGTGTACAAATCCAACAAATAATCTCTGGGTTCAGGCTAACTGCAAGAAATTCTGTGGACGTTGTAAGTAAATTAAACATTTTACACATATACAACATGTACATAGTTCCGTATTGCAACCTTTGTCAGGGTTCAGTTGAGCATGTGCATTTATTTTGTCAGTATGCACCATAATTGATACATATGGAGACATACGGGGCTTTTTACAGAAGCCGATTCCCGACATGATTGACTTGGACACGCCGAATGATTCCGGCACTTTGACCGGATTTTTTATTGATCCCGGAAGTGGGGAATTAACTTTTCCACTATGGGGATTTAGACAAAATGCTTGGCTCTAGGGTGGGGCATTAGACCACAGAAAGACAAAATTGTCTAATTCCCCTGGATCAAGTTATGATACATTAGTGTTTGTATGTGTGATTTTTAAACACTCATCCTTGTATGGCATATATAATTACGACGTACGAAATGATTTATAATCTGAGTTATTCAATGAACATTTGGGCGCTGCTATGGGATTTACAACCTCTTCTGTAAGTGACGTCATACTTTGCCGTAACGATGTTTATTATAATGTAAAACATTCCTTTCTGTGGTCTGCTTGAAACATTGCTTTTGAGCTCATATGGCATCAATGTATGCCCTATTACACGCTTCTAGCACCGATGTATGCATGTTGCTTAATTTTCCTGTAAAATTGCTTATGTTGCTAACTGGACTGGTATTGCCTGAAATGACGCTAAATTTTCTCATGTTGTAGGTTGATAGACGGGGAGCCATCACCCGTTTCCGGCTGTATCATACCGTGATCTCCGTCATAGGGGGATGATTTTATGCATCTTATCATGAAAATGTAAATCATCGACTGAAAATAAAAGATTGACAGCCGTATGTTTTGTATGCTTATATTTTTGCGTTTATTTTAAGCGTTGCCTGTCAGTAGGCCTATATCTACTGCATATTGCTTAAAACATCAGCTTTGCTAAAAGGGTGTCCATTGTTTATAGGCATGGAACTGTTGCTAACCACAATGTATTATACTGTATTGACTGTCAATTGCTATGTTCTAACATCTTATAGATTTGTGTGTTAATCGATCATTACTCCAATTAAAGATTATTTTTATGATCGTCATTAGTAAGTCTTTATGTACAGTAAAACCTCAATTATAAGACCATCCATGGGACCCTTGCAAACTGATCTTCTTCAGTATTGACTATTGAGGTGGTCTTAATATCGAGGTTGAATAAAGAGAAAAACAGTGAAATGGAACTTGGAAACCGTGTTCTTAATTTCGAGGTGGTCTTATCATGGAGATGGTCTTTATGTGAGGTTTTACTGTACTTGTTTACGTGTTCAATTATTTGTTTACTTAAAAAGGGGTCGCGATGTAATTTTGCGGATACATGTCATGTTTTTGCGCACCATTATTCCATGTGGTAAAACAGTAAAGCCTCAACAATGAGATCACCATTGTGACCCTCGAAAAATTATGTTATTATTAAGGTGGTCTTAATAATGAGGTTGAATTAAGAGCAACACAGTGAAAATGGACTCGAAAATTGTGTTGTTAATTTTAAAGTGAGGTTTACAGTACTAATATCAAATAAACAGTATCTGTTGCTTTCCCTGAAAACGTTTCAAATGTCAAGATACTATAGTTTCACACCGAGGCGACATATATTTCGTAAAGATAGTTAACCATACTGTGAATGAAATATGTAATATGTTGCCTCCAGCGTATCTTTGTTCACAGACAGACCCCACTCACGCCTCGTGAACACAAAATATCGTTTTAGACAAGGATCAATATAAACAAGAAATATCTTTAAAAACAGATGATCGGCGCAATTTGAAGGTTAAGATTTGTTGTGCAACATTAAAAATGCCGGGATGTAACGATTGCTGGTCACTCAAGATCCAAAATTGATTTCGGTAAATTCTCCGAAATTCAGTGGTATGTTAACGTACCCCTTTTCGAAAGGTTAACCAATCCGTGTCAAGGTTACAAAACATTGTTCGATTGAAGAGAAATTACCTTAGTGGAGATTTGATAGGTTTACACAACGCTGATATGCAAATAGCAAACCATGTTAGTACGGCTGCTTCCTACCGTTCGACCGATTCGGTGTTTTAGAACAAAACTACTATAAATCGCTATTCACCCGACGAACGGCAAGTTGTCCGACTTAGCCATTCTTGATGTTTGACGATCACAAAAACAGTCTATTCTGTTTGTGAATAGTTTTCGAGTATATACACTGTCGACAGAAATCCCTTGTGTGTATTTTTTGTTCGATGGGGGTTGTAGTGATTTGGGAGGGGGATTGCAATGTCATGGCCACTCACCGGCCACCAATGATGCCTAAAATAGATGTTTTGAAGGTTTGAAATTTGGCGTGCTGTCCGCCGCGGAGCACAACGTAAACAAACCACTGTACACCGCGGCGAATGACATTTATGTACGCCGCGGTGTCATAAATCAAGCCAAAAATATGTACGCCGCGGTGCTAAATGAAAGAAAACACAGTCCACTTATCAATTAAATGATGAAAGAAAACGTTACATGTACACTGAACAAAATTTCTAAACGTCGACTTGGTATTTCGTCGAAATATAGAACAGGAACAAATCTACACATTTGGGCCTATTGAACAGACGGGCAACCTGAAATATTAATAAAAAGTGGTCAATTATACAAAATATATATATTTTTATAAATATTTTCCTAATTTATAAAGTTAGTCATGCGTTGAATCGGAGTACCAGCATCAATCATACCGACGACCCTGTATAGATAGAAATCGAGTCGTGGCATATCAGAGTTTATAAAAAATACAACAACAACGGAAACCTTATGTATTTAATTTAATTTTTATTTCACACACACAAAACTCATATCCGCATGGGCTACATATACTTCAACTTTTTCCTTTAGAGTTGAAGTGCACCATATCATTGTCATAATCCTTTGTGAATCGTACATCGTTTAATTTAATTACGTGTTCACCAAATACATTGACCAGTTTATTTACTTTATTATTTGTCAATGAACACAACATATTCACAGTCATTGCTTCTTAGAATGTTGCTCTTGAAAACGAAGTCACTGTTTCTGCTGGTGTCGTCAATGTGTTGATGTCGTCTCCCCCAGGATGATTACACGGTTGTTTCTGGGTTAACCTTTAATAATTGTGACACTAAATTGTCATCAAACAACTTGATGATGATGTTGGTGGTGCTAGATGTGATGATGATGATATACATAATGGTGGAGCTAAAATTGATGATGATGATGTTGGTGGTGCAAGATGTGATGACGGTGTTGGTGGTGCTAAATGTGAGGATGATGTGGGTGGTGATGTTGGTGATGGGGCTATATGTATTGAGGATGATGATAATGTTATATTTGACGATGATGATGATGATGGTGGTAGTGCTAGACGTGAAGATAATGATGATTATGGTGTTGTTAGATGTAATGATGCTAGAAAGCATGATTCGCCGCGGCCGTGGTCCAGTGGTTAGTGCGCTGGTCTTGTAACCCGGCGATCCGGGTTCGATTCTCGGTCGCGGCAGGTCATACCCTTCCATGAAAATTTGACAAAAATGTCGATTTTCCTCCACATGTGGAGAAGTAGCCGGCTCCTTGTGGAAGGGTAAGTTAGTACTGGTTAGATTTTAGTCCAGGAAAAACTGGTTAGGTGAACCGGCCGCCGTATATAACTGAAATATCGTTGAGAAACGGCGTTAAACCCGATGAAACAAACAAACAAAGCAGGATTCAACTTCTTTACCGTTACAATCGTTGTTATATTTTGTGTGCAATTGATAAATAAATCTTATTCAATTTATTATGTTTGAACCAACACTTACACCAAATAGGCCTATATCACATTAAAATTGTATAAAACGTGATATAGGCATGCTTTTTGTATATACGATATAGACGGTTGAAATAAATTCCGCTGAGCAAGGGTATAAATATAGTACTATACATAATATATTATCTCTTCTATAGTATATGTCACTAGCGGCTCCGGCGCCCCCCTCCCCCATTTAAATCCACCAACCGCCCCTGCAGAAAGAACGAAGGGAGAGAACTCTTGAGACAGATTCGGAATACTTCTGATCTAATGAAAACGAAAATAGCTAACTGGAAAAACCAGAATCAAAGTGAAGTGATCATATAAATTTATACCACAGAATTAATTACTCATCCCGTGTTAATTTCTTGTAACTGGCAAAACAAATCTTGTATTATAAGACATGGGTGAACATAGGCATAGATCGTATAGAGATCTTCTCATACACTTGTCCGACTTAATCGATCAAAGATCACTGGACGCTATGAAATTCCGATGTGATGGACTTATCGGAAGCAGAGAAAGAGAAAAGATTAATTCACCCATACAGTTGTGGAGTGCTCTGGAAAAAAGAGAGCGTATAGGAGTATCCAACCTGCAGTTCTTGAAAGAATTATTGCGATCATGTATGGGTGGACAATTAGAAGCCGTCAGTTTGGTTGAACATTTTGAACGTATGTCGACTACCCATGAACATCAGCAAACGAATGGACATAATGGAAACGTTTTTCATCCGTACACACCTATTCAGCCGCCACAAGTTCAATTTATTACTCTAGACACAAATGGTATGGCTGTCTTCTCTAATTACTGGCAAAATAATAATAATGATGTACAAATAGTGAAAATGTAATTGTTTTACAAGCTTGAATATGAACTAAAATTGTCACAAATGCATGAAACGTGCTGTTTTTGTAACATACCAGTAGTTTTATGAGGTTTTTAGCTCGAAACTGTGCTTTGACATCTGCAGACTGGCCATCATTGAATTCTAATATTTATGTATTATCATCTTACATTCTGTTCTTGTTACATTCACCAGGTTCTCCTCAACATGGAAATCAGCAGCAAGCAACAGGTAATTTGTGATTGTGTTCTTATATGTATATAGTTTACCCTGTATATCCAATCCATGATAATTAGCATTGTTTCCTTGATATCCAAAGATAATTTCAAACTAAATACTGGTACAGTATGTTCATTTTTTGCTTATGATAGATTACCATTTTTTTTCGCAGAAATGTCAGAAAATTCATATGAAAATTTGCTTTTTCTAAGTTATATTTTAGATGAAATTGCACAAGTTAGACTCATCTTAGATTTAATCACAGGAGATTGTCAGGAGTTGTTTTCCTTTATCCCATCAAGAGTTAAGTCCCTTTGCCCCTTCTATAGAATACCAGTATATAGCGAAAAACTTGTGACAATCTCCTGTGGATTTAATAATGTACATTTAGTTTGGTTTTAGGAAACTGTATGTTGGTTTTTGTATTGTGACCTTAGACAATATTGTTATGTTACAGTGTTACAGAAGGAAATGACGTTTTTGTCATCTTCACTGGGACGAGACTGGCCTTTCTATATTAGAGAACTAGAAGTACCGGAGAGTGAGATTGATATGATCAAAATGGATTACAGGTTTACTCGAGACCAGATTTATCAATGTCTGCTTGTGTGGCAGAACTTGAATAAACAGAATGCAACTAAACAAAGATTGATAGCAGCTTTGAGAGAAGTTAAAAGAAATGATCTTGTGGCAAGTATGGAGAGGGGCGATTATTGAAAGTTCGGAATGTGGATCTGTGGTTCACACGGATAGTTTGATAACACCTGAAGATATTTGTGTGTTTTCTGAACTCAACCAACTGTAATGTTTGCTGATGACCGCAGTATTTTATAGCTAGATTGACTGGACGTCAGATACAGTGATCTCTTTTCCCATACAAATGTATAGGAACATTGAATACAAAAAGAAAAATCCTTACTTACCAACGCATTATTTTTATCATATTAAAAGAAACAAGAGATATGTTTTTCTTGATTAAAATCCTATGACACATTTTTAGGTTTATATTAATGTAGCCTTTTTGAGAGTGCAAGAACCACCAATCTGGTTGCAACATGTATACCTATTTTCAGTAACTGTTGTACACATTTCACAACCACATTGATGTCTTCATTTGAGGATTATTCAATTTTCATGGGGAATTTCAGACTATCGACAAAGAATTGACTGCTTGGGATTTTCATTTGGAAGATTTATTTGTACAAAAAATACATTTATATTTATTTGATTTTATTATGCTATTTTAATCACATGATATATTACAATAAATTAATAAAATTTGTTGAACCCATGTTGGTTCTGTTTGTAGTTCTCTTCAAACACTGTTGGATAGCTTGGGTTATAAAGTCCATGTCCACTGTTTGTTGTTCTCTTCAAACACTGTTGGATAGCTTGGGTTATAAAGTCCATGTCCACTGTTTGAAACTCACTCAGCAGTATATTTTCTTTAGGTCAGCTACCTTTATTTCAGGTTAAGTTTTACATCAGTAATCATCCGTTTATATTATTATAAATAAATAGTTACTTTAAGATTAAGTCTGTTAGAATAAGTGTTTTATTGATAAAGTTTCCAAGGTCTTTTGGTGCGGACTAGAGTTGATTTTGGAATATTAATTAAGTTTTCATAGCTAGATTTTCTTAAGCATTTTTTAGTAATACTTGTAACTACAGACATTTTGTCACCTTTATAAAAAAAAGACACCTCATTCACTGTTATTGAGTATACAAACTTATCATGCTACTGTACTGTAGTCAACAGCTTCTAAGCTCTGACAATCAATGAATGCTGAATCTTCAGACTTCAAGGTACATAGTCTTTACTTTTTGGCCAAAATATCCTAAGTGATAAATATGAGAATATTGGTGGTAATTACTTTCATATAATTTTATATGTACACTTATAAGATTGCATTGTCACTTTTCTTACATGTTTCCCAAAACCACAAATACAAGAGTCCAATACTGGTATTATCTTGACCTATGCTTCGAGTTAGTGCCAGCGTAGGAAATATCTGTATTGACTGCTGTTCCAGGAAACTTTTAAGGAAAGTTATAATGCCGTGTTTTAGAGTATGTCTGTACGAAGGCACTGACGCCATTTTCTCACCATGTTTTAGAGTGTCTTTACGAAGGCACCGACATGCCATTTTCTCACCATGTTTTAGAGTGTCTTTACGAAGGCACCAACATGCCATTTTCTCACCATGTTTTAGAGTATGTCTGTATGAAGGCACTGACATGCCATTTTCTCACCATGTTTTAGAGTATGTCTGTATGAAGGCACTGACATGCCATTTTCTCACCATGTTTTAGAGTATGTCTGTATGAAGGCACTGACATGCCATTTTCTCACCATGTTTTAGAGTATGTCTGTATGAAGGCACTGACATGCCATTTTCTCACCATGTTTTAGAGTATGTCTGTATGAAGGCACTGACATGCCATTTTCTCACCATGTTTTAGAGTATGTCTGTATGAAGGCACTGACATGCCATTTTCTCACCATGTTTTAGAGTATGTCTGTATGAAGGCACTGACATGCCATTTTCTCACCATGTTTTAGAGTATGTCTGTACGAAGGCACTGACATGCCATTTTCTCACCATGTTTTAGAGTATGTCTGTACGAAGGCACCAACATGCCATTTTCTCACCATGTTTTAGAGTATGTCTGTACGAAGGCACTGACATGCCATTTTCTCACCATGTTTTAGAGTGTGTCTGTACGAAGGCACTGACATGCCATTTTCTCACCATGTTTTAGAGTGTGTCTGTACGAAGGCACTGACACGCCATTTTCTCACCATGTTTTAGAGTATGTCTGTACTAAGGCACTGACATGCCATTTTCTCACCATGTTTTAGAGTATGTCTGTGCGAAGGCACCAACATGCCATTTTCTCACCATGTTTTAGAGTATGTCTGTACGAAGGCACTGACATGCCATTTTCTCACCATGTTTTAGAGTATGTCTGTATGAAGGCACCAACATGCCATTTTCTCACCATGTTTTAGAGTGTCTTTACGAAGGCACCAACATGCCATTTTCTCACCATGTTTTAGAGTATGTCTGTACGAAGGCACTGACATGCCATTTTCTCACCATGCTTTAGAGTATGTCTGTATGAAGGCACCGACATGCCATTTTCTCACCATGTTTTAGAGTGTCTTTACGAAGGCACCAACATGCCATTTTCTCACCATGTTTTAGAGTATGTCTGTACGAAGGCACCAACATGCCATTTTCTCACCATGTTTTAGAGTATGTCTGTACGAAGGCACTGACATGCCATTTTCTCACCATGTTTTAGAGTGTGTCCTTACGAAGGCACTGACATGCCATTTTCTCACCATGTTTTAGAGTGTGTCTGTACGAAGGCACTGACATGCCATTTTCTCACCATGTTTTAGAGTGTGTCTGTACGAAGGCACTGACATGCCATTTTCTCACCATGTTTTAGAGTATGTCTGTACGAAGGCACTGACATGCCATTTTCTCACCATGTTTTAGAGTATGTCTGTATGAAGGCACTGACATGCCATTTTCTCACCATGTTTTAGAGTATGTCTGTATGAAGGCACTGACATGCCATTTTCTCACCATGTTTTAGAGTATGTCTGTATGAAGGCACTGACATGCCATTTTCTCACCATGTTTTAGAGTGTCTGTACGAAGGCACTGACATGCCATTTTCTCACCATGTTTTAGAGTATGTCTGTATGAAGGCACTGACATGCCATTTTCTCACCATGTTTTAGAGTGTCTGTACGAAGGCACTGACATGCCATTTTCTCACCATGTTTTAGAGTATGTCTGTACGAAGGCACTGACATGCCATTTTCTCACCATGTTTTAGAGTATGTCTGTATGAAGGCACTGACATGCCATTTTCTCACCATGTTTTAGAGTATGTCTGTATGAAGGCACTGACATGCCATTTTCTCACCATGTTTTAGAGTATGTCTGTATGAAGGCACCAACATGCCATTTTCTCACCATGTTTTAGAGTGTCTTTACGAAGGCACCAACATGCCATTTTCTCACCATGTTTTAGAGTATGTCTGTACGAAGGCACTGACATGCCATTTTCTCACCATGTTTTAGAGTATGTCTGTATGAAGGCACCGACATGCCATTTTCTCACCATGTTTTAGAGTGTCTTTACGAAGGCACCAACATGCCATTTTCTCACCATGTTTTAGAGTATGTCTGTACGAAGGCACCAACATGCCATTTTCTCACCATGTTTTAGAGTATGTCTGTACGAAGGCACTGACATGCCATTTTCTCACCATGTTTTAGAGTGTGTCCTTACGAAGGCACTGACATGCCATTTTCTCACCATGTTTTAGAGTGTGTCTGTACGAAGGCACTGACATGCCATTTTCTCACCATGTTTTAGAGTGTGTCTGTACGAAGGCACTGACATGCCATTTTCTCACCATGTTTTAGAGTATGTCTGTACGAAGGCACTGACATGCCATTTTCTCACCATGTTTTAGAGTATGTCTGTATGAAGGCACTGACATGCCATTTTCTCACCATGTTTTAGAGTATGTCTGTACGAAGGCACTGACATGCCATTTTCTCACCATGTTTTAGAGTATGTCTGTACGAAGGCACTGACATGCCATTTTCTCACCATGTTTTAGAGTATGTCTGTACGAAGGCACTGACATGCCATTTTCTCACCATGTTTTAGAGTATGTCTGTACGAAGGCACCAACATGCCATTTTCTCACCATGTTTTAGAGTATGTCTGTACGAAGGCACTGACATGCCATTTTCTCACCATGTTTTAGAGTATGTCTGTATGAAGTCACTGACATGCCATTTTCTCACCATGTTTTAGAGTATGTCTGTACGAAGGTACTGACATGCCATTTTCTCACCATGTTTTAGAGTATGTCTGTACGAAGGCACTGACATATCATTTTCTCACCATGTTTTAGAGTATGTCTGTACGAAGGCACCAACATGCCATTTTCTCACCATGTTTTAGAGTATGTCTGTACGAAGGCACTGACATGCCATTTTCTCACCATGTTTTAGAGTATGTCTGTACGAAGGCACCAACATGCCATTTTCTCACCATGTTTTGAAAGACAATAAGACTATCTGCCTTTAAGGACTTCAGACCGAACGAGTACAATAATTGAATTACACAATCAAATACTGGACTTTTTTAATTATGGTTCAATTAGTATCATATTTAGACAACTGCAATGGCTGGTAATATCTGATAATGTTTTACTAACTAGGCTATACTTGAGAAGCTAGAACTATAATTGTATCAACCTGGCATACAAGTATGTGCAGTATTGTCGGACACTATCGGGTATTGAGTGAATATATTATACTAACTAGATGCCCAAAGGGCAACATGTCAAATCTGCCAATTGTCAAAAGATTAAGAGAATACTTATATAGTTCTATACAGTGCATATATATTATACTCATTTTTTACTTTTGATTTCCAAGTGTGATTTTGAGCTATGTACTGGTAGGGTACAGGTCTTGCAAAACACATGAGATCACCATGGTGTACATTTGTTTCAAGTATTTTGAAAATTCCACCAATAGATGACAGTGTAATATTCTGGAAAATATGTTATTTTTACTAATTTTATTTAGTGTGACATTGAACTTTGAGCTACAGACATTAGTCTTGCGCGCAACACTCAATCTCATCATGGTGAACATTTGTGTCAAATTATTTGAGAATCCCCCAATAAATATCAGAGTAATGGTCTGGACAAAGAAATCTAGACCCATTTTTGACATTTGACCACTAAGTGTGACCTTGACCTTTAAGCAACGGACAGGGGTCTTGTGCGCGACACGCTGTCTCATCATGGTGAACATTTGTGCAAAGTAATTTGAAAATCCGACAATAAATGACAGTGCAATACTCCAGACAAGATGTTTTAGATCCATTTTTGACGTTTGACCTCTTAAGTGTGACCTTTGAGCTTCGGACACAGGTCTTGCATGCGACACTCCGACTCATCATGGTGTTCATTTGTGCCAAGTCATTCGAAAAATTCTCCAATAAGCGACTAAGTTGAGCTCACCGCAAACGGGCTCAACAAAAATGGTGTACCTTGAAAATACACAATCTCTCAACATATACACATTTCCAAAATTGAGCAGGTTGTGGGAAATAAATACAGAACAAGAATTGTATAAGCTTCTAAAGAACTTTACTAAAATATAGAATAATTCTATGACTTCGTTATTTTCAAATTATTCACAAATCCACCAATCTCATATGTATCCAACAATATAATGAACAGTATATTTAAATTTAACATACAATGCTACATATAATTAGATCAACTTGTAAACATAGCTTTACTCATTATCCGAAAACAGTACTGCGTCATGACGCTTGTCTGGCATGGCAATTGTTTGTTCCCACAAAATTTAAACAAAATTCTAACGCCGTAAGGGATTAAAAATATTTGACAGGAAAAATTTGTTCCCAAATATCAATATAATAAAATAATCAAGGACATTGTAAGTTTCAAATGTGATTAAGGTTACATAATGATTTTGAATCAGAATATTATAATCAGAAGTTATTTCTTTAATGATTTTAGTCCTTGAAAACATACATTTTTATTTTAACAACCTTTTTAACACTAACTTAAATTGCTGACATCTCTTGTATTTGAAGTAACATTTCTCACAAAGTCAGAAAGTGGAGTACACGTAAAAAAAATATTTTGATATAAGTCAAAATGTTACTGGATATAAAACATCTACAAGATGGTCACATTTTCTCTCTGCCTTTACATTTTGGAGCAAAATTATGAAAAAATTATAGTAAAAATTATTTTTCTTAAACTAACTATATTTAGAGTAAAATGTTAAATAACAATTACAACCGATATTGATCAAACTTCTTAAGTAATTCAAAGATAAAATGCAATAAATATGTTTTCAAAATGCCCAACACGCACGCATTGTTATGTCTGTCAAGTGACCGCGTACTATAAAATTTATAGATAAATAACAGGCTTTAAACTATTTTAACAATGACATAAGTATAAAATACATTGTATACATGTTTTCTATAAGAAAAATAATGACTTGTAATACTGAAACATGAATCAAGTGTTAATAAAAAATTTACATCTTTAAGTACACAAGTTAACAAATGGACGGATAGACAGTATACATAACTTTCACTACAAAATGGCAGCTCTACAAACGTGGACGGGATTTTTGCGAGGGATTTATATTCATGGGCATTCATGACAAAAGTTAAAATCACAATAAAAAAATAGGCCGAAAAGTACTAAATGAGAATGCCCTCTCCAGAGTATGATTGAGAATTAGATGAGATTATTCTCAAGCTGAGTTTACAGATGGTAAAAGTCTACATGTTGCCTTCAGAACAAAGTTACTGAAATTCCTGGTAGAAGTCTGAAGTGCTCGTCTCTCAATACAACTTTTATTTATTTTATCAAGTTCTGTATACAGATTGCTTGTATTATGGTTCAACATCTTCATAATTTTTCATCATTTTATTTATAACAATGTAGTTCTTCTTAAAGCTCTTAAGCAACATGTAATGGTGGATTTATTTGATGAACTACATTTCTGAGATAACTTGTTAAGTACATACACGTATGACAGGACTGGTGGTACTCCTATTTCACAGTAATGTTTAATATAAGCCAGGTCTAATATTAAGAATTCTGAGACATTATTCCAATACATTAGATGGTAGTATATATTTGTTATTTAGTATATGTAAGTGATACTTGTAATTTAAGTATATTGCATCTAGTCCTATGGACATAGAATTGTTGACAAAACGTGAAATACAGATAAAAATATATATATACTAGTTAAAGATATTTATGGTTGCTATCCTAAACTCGCGGGCCAAATGTTTAAACATCAAACAAATTGTTTACTCACTAAAGTATGTTTTTTTTTTCATCAAACTTAATCACATATATTTCAAAATTAAGAATAGATTTAGCATTACATGTTTCGTTGAAGAAAATACTGTATTGATTTTAATATGTAATGAATTCACTGGATTTAAGAATGAAATCCTCGCCTT
Organism: Mactromeris polynyma; assembly: GCA_032209605.1. NCBI lineage: Eukaryota > Metazoa > Mollusca > Bivalvia > Venerida > Mactridae > Mactromeris > Mactromeris polynyma. The sequence goes on from JASFXZ010000022.1 coordinate 3,757,056, forward strand.
ATTAGGACCCTCAAAAGTAATATGACATTCAAAATCCTTTACAATTTATTATTTTACAAGGAAGTCCTATTGTATATATAACAAAAGCATTTTAGCTGCTTATGAAATTTAAGTTAATTTTGCTGTGCATTTCATTTATCTAGATGCATTCATGGCTTGCTAGAAAAGGATAGCAGCAGACGAATAAAGGGTGGTGTTAACATCTATAAAACATCTGTATTAGTAATATGTAATCCTGTCGGAATAGATAAAAAATAACACTTAAGATCTGGAGAAAGCATCTCAGGGAAATATGGTACTAAAACCCCGATATTGTGAACTTAAAATCAGTACACATAATTATGCAAAACTAAAACAAGACAATAAATTATATTTTTTAAACAAGGGAGTTGATAATGAAATTGATATATAATAATATAAACAGCTCTTCAATAGAATAAAATTTACAACAAAAACAAAGAAATTATACATTAACGATTTCCAACGAGACATAATAGTGTCTATTTCTGATAATGAGCCAGTATTCTGTCAAACTTGAGATTTTCAATAAACAACCTAACACATGTCATTAAATTAATATACAAAGGTACATAATTAACAAAACATAAAGAACAACATTTTTAAATCGCAAAAACTTTTAAAAGTGGATTAGAAAAAAATGTCGGGACGGGTTTTGATTTTTTTCAGGACAGAATAACATATCACAAATTTATTTTCACCAGTAAATAACCAGAAAAAATGACTAGTACAACACACGCACAAAAACATTTCCATGGTGACAGCTACAGTAAACAATGCAAATTTAATCTGGTTTATCTTTGATGTTCCTCTTTTGTTGTCATGGTAACAATTTCCTGAGATTTTTACTCCTAAACCGGATTTCAAATATCAAGCTGAATTTCTTTGCAACAATTTTCAGCATAACAATGTCCATCTAGGAAAATTTTCCTATGTTTTGACTTTTATTCTGCAAAATTTATAGTAGCGAAGTCACATAGATTTTAAAAAAAAGGACGGAATGATCGCGCACAGTAAGTAATAATAGTACATTGGTCGTTGACAGATATAAAAATGTCTGTAATTGTGAACAGTGGACTTAAAAAACACGATGGCCTTTTAATGGTTCTTGTCTTTATTCAATAGATTCCACTGTCAAATATGTCCTGTAAAGAAAAAAGAATACACATTTTTAATAATAAATCAGAAAAACATTTTCATATTGATAATCAATTCTGCATTACAATATAACTTCAACTTTTGTATTTCTTTCAATCATTTTCATATTGATAATCAATTCTGCATTACAATATAAGTTAAAATTTTGTATTTCTTTCAAACATTATCTTTATCTGAAGTTTCAGCTTTTTTTTTCAGTTTCTATGACAAAAGGTCCAATATTCTAATTTCAAAACAAAGGCAAATGAATATCTATAATGTACAATTAGGGTAAACAGTCGCTGGATTCATGTGAATGAAACTTTGAATCCCCGTTATAACTGAAAATTTATTGATTTTGAAATGGTTTGGCTTTCAAGTACTGGAACCCAGCACAAAATAGTAAGTATTTTATCAAAAGTAACAAATAGTTCATACAATATGAGAAAATAGTGATTTAGTAATTTAAGGTCTACAGAACTTTAAACAAAGTTTTGCACTGAACAAAACATGCCTCAGCGATTTTAGGCCTAGGAGAAGGTATATGATACAGCTTGGCATGGTATGAAAAGTTACGTCATCAATTCAATACCCATATAATTATATACATATCTTATTCACTTTAGCAGTAGCACGCGAAACTTTATATATATTTCTTAAAAGCTGCTATAAGCAAATATAATTTAAAGTATAAAAGTGACGGCCTAAAGCTTTATGTATACATGTATATGTAAAACCCAAATGACTATGTTGTGTAAGTCGGCTTTGCGAACAAGCTACCATAAAACACTAATCCAACCATGACTAAGCAGACTAATACCTCACCCTATTTCTATACAGTTTTACAGGAACATATGAATACGCTTTATCTTATGAAATGTCTCGCAGTGTGTTTTTCATCTTTCTCAATTTGGTTAATAATTTATGTAATTACTATGCCAATCGTAAACACCTTTAGAAGAACCTTTCAAATTTTGATGGAAGTCTTTGTCGATTATGTGATTTTTTAACAAACTTGACAAAAATTCTTGGCACAATGTTATGATTTGTCATACGTTCTTTGTATGTTTTTTCCAACCTGAGTGCTCATATATATATGAAATTACTGTTTCATATTTCAGTTTATACTTGATGCCAAAGAATGAATACACAGACGATTTGTCCATGATACATGCTAGAAGTTGTTCACATGTAGCATATCCAATATCATGTATTACAAGAATTTCATAGCTGATCCCACACCAATTAAATTGAAATTGAAACTTCTCTAAACAACGTGACTAATTCCCTGTTAACATAGTATTTAGAAAACATGTTACATTGTTGGTGCATAAACCCAAAACCATTGAATCTAATTAAGTATAAAATAAACAGAAAAAAACAGTTATTAGATTTGAAAAAAAAACAATAAGGACAAACATACTAGTACATTGACAATATAAAACAACATGATATTATATACATATTTTATACTACAATCAACAAAACAATTTTATCATATACCATACATGCATTTAGATATTTAAATAAACTAGTCACTACCATTCTGAAATCACAACCTTTGAGGAAACGGCAACATGCAATGTATAGACAAATATAGAATTGTTCTCACTTTGAATACAAGACAAATGATAGACCGATCCACCACAATGATTTACCACTACAATCTACCAGGTTCTCATGCATCCAATGACAAGAGAAACAAGATGATGATGAATGTATTGGTGCATAGCTCTTGTACTTGCTTCTTTAATACGAATGAATTGCTCTCGTTTTTTTTGCACCAAACTGTATAATAATTCAATAAATGCATAGTTTGCCACAGACAGTCAGTCCTTAAAGTACTGAAAATATAATCTTCTCCATTGTTAATTTAAATATAGTTTTTTAAACAGATTGAATGAAATTCCACTGTCCATATCAGGCAGTCATGACATTTCGCAAAACAACTACACCGAATATGGTCACAGACTACAGGTATTATATCTTCTAAATTTATCCATTACACTATACTTATACTAATTTACATGCTTTTCTTGTCATTACAGTTTCCTTTTTCCAGTATGTAACTAACCATGACAACAAAATTACACTGAAATAGTGGCACAGCCATGAAAGCGTAAGGTAGGAGAGACAGGGCATTTATTAGTAGACATTGTAAGTATGAAATGAAACATGCACAGGTTTTACCATATGGTCGAATGTTAAGCCATCTATACATACAATAATCAAGAGCAAGACACAAAACTGTACTAACTATGCTTTAATACTATCCCTGAGCTACTACAGTTTTGTACAAACTCTTTAAAATGTGCTACATATACATGAAGAAGGCTGCGATGATAGTTGATAAGCTAAATGAGAAAACACATTCTACCCAATCAAATTCAATTCAATCAAATATCTGATGATGACAAGCATTTTTCAATACAACCATATACATTAGAAATGAATTGGGGAAGGATTTGGACTACGAGGGGACTCGGAAATAGATTAGAGATACAGTAACTGTATATGTTGCATGGTATGACCTGCAATCTCAAATATAAATTTCTGAATTCTAGTCTTCTACATGCTGAAGTGTCAAACATCAGATTTTGAAAGAAATGTTTAATGGAAAAAGGACTGTTCCTCATGAAGCGTTAACATAATGTTTTCGTAAATTTTTCAAGGCTTTTATACATTATTTGCTTGAATATCATCCATTTTTTTCGCTTGAACCTAATGTAGTGCGAGGATTTTTCCCTAAAACATGGTATCTATGACTTTTAATTTTATGTTTTATAATGATGAAAAAATATAAGTGCAGCAGGAAAATCAGGGAATGGGAAGGAATGATAATCAAGCAATTAATTTATCATGGCCTGAATACTTTGACTGGGTAGATTATGTGCAAATAATGATAACTGTATACCTAGTATCCAGGTTTTTTCAAAATAGATGACTTGAAAGGTAATGGCATGTTTACAGGATAAACCTAAAAAAGAATCCACACTATCTAAACAAACAATGATTGAGCCTAGCAGGAGCCAGAAACCAGTAGTATACCCATAGTGCAACATATGGCACTAGTTGGAATTCCTTGGTCATTTTCCGAGTAATTCAACAAGAAGCAGGGAACCAACCAAATGAATACTGCTTCAAGCTCAAGATATAGTGCACAATAATAGGTCAGTGCGATACTATTGTAACTGGATATAAAATGCACACAGTTAAAATATCATTGCATAGATCCTTATTTGCATGCATAAAAAATAAAAATCTGTAAATGAATGAAAATGAGAAATGTGCAATGAAACATCTATAGAAGTCTTTGAATTTATCAGAGACTGCCGGCATTTGGCAAGTCTAACAGAAGATGGGCAGGTACTTTGGATTTTGAGGAAGTAGCTATCTGTTATTACTACCTCACACTGGCATGTATATTGAATATGTTTCAAAGACTCCTATAGGTTTCTCTTAGAACGGAACAAACATAATTAATACATAGCAACAATATCTGACCAGATAAGACAGCACTGGAACAAGCATATCTAGAGAGATAATTACAACAGATAAATAAATATGTCCAGACCAGCACAAGGATAACTTTGGACTCATAAATACAGAAAACAAATATTCAGGTAGAATGCCCCAGGCATGCATACAATTGTACTGATCACAGTAGTAGTAAACAGTCTAGGAAAACTTCAAAATGTTGGTTAAATGTTCAGTAAAAGTAGACAGACAAATTATACTAAAATTGAAACCTTAAGACCATTTAAAATCAACTTTCACACTACGTGTAGTAAGCAGCCTGAATATCATTTGCAACTTCTTATCTGTTCATTATAAACCAAAAACAAAATGCAAATCAAATGATAACATGCATGCTGAAACAAACACAATATAATGTATTCATGCTTTAATAGAAAAAATCCTTATTTACCATCTTTTTTACACATCTGAAGTCTGTAGACATAAAATAAAACAATACGCATTAGTTATATGTAAGATGTAGACATACTGAATGATCGCAGGAGTTATAACATATAAACTGAGTGTTTGGTGTAAAACTGTTGTAACTGTGTTATGGTTCAGGAAGCAGTCACAATAGTTTGGTGCCAAACTGATGTAATGATAGTCACTGCATGGAAAAGAGGCAAATCAAGGGTTTGTGACAATCTTTGGTATACTGAATAAACAATGTTGGCCTAGAACACAGAATATTTAGAACTAATAATGAACTATTCCCCTCTCTGCAAATATTGCACTTTGGACTTTTCAGGGAAAACAAAAGTAAAGCGAGCTTTGAATGACTGCAACAAGGTTGCACAAAACCTTAAAAATACACATTGCACATAAACCGATGGTAGTCATGGTATGAAGAAATATTGGCTTCAAAGATGAAATAAGTAAATTGATACTATAACAGTGAATGCTATAAAATATTTCAATACTATTGCACTCTACCCTCGAAATAAAATTATGCACTACTTTTTTAACAATCCGTAAAATTATGACTTGACTGAATATTAGCTTACAATACAGGACAACAACCATAATTATTTGTCAACTCTGATGTTATATAAACTGAAGATGACCACAAACATACAAATACTAGTAACAATACTAATTGATAAATATTTCCTACCAGTTAACACACCTTTAAATACCCATTAATTAAACACACTACACCCATTAGAAAAATACACATTTCATACATATATTAATACACAGAACCATCACAACTTACTGACACCTTGTTATACAGAGAGTTATACTTTACAAACATTAATACAGTATACAGTTTTGTTTACATTGAAGTACCTTTTATTTATTACGTGTTTTATTTACGACATTTGGCACTACATGTATGGTCCCCTGTAATTATTTTCATTGACAACAGTTTATTTTGAATTTATACAAAAATATAATCATTATGATAATGAAACAATAGAAGGTCTTCTTACATTAAATCAAACAAATGCAAGCCATTTTCTTATAATTGTAATTCAAATGATGGTAACAATATCAGTCTCATGTGTAAGTATTATTTACTCTTATAAAATTGTAAATCATTTCTGTCAAAAAGTTTTTAATTTCATTCAAAATCTCAATAACAAAGTAAATATGGTCATAGTCGAATTTACATGTTTTAGTTAGACACATAATACTGCTGCCTTTGATTTTTATTGCAAACATAGCATATAAACATCTGCCTTTACAACTGCATGGGATACAAACACAGAGAAGTCATCAGTTTCATTTCATATACACACCTAGATCTTAACTGCTTTTATCATGTGGTATAAATTGGTTCAGTACAAAACACACCTGACACCAAAGCAATTCAATTAACACCCAGGATCACACCGGGCAATAACAGAACCACCATTTGTGGAGAATAATATATCAATACTATTTTGTAGGATCTAATCCAATATGCAACTTTTCTCACAGCAATGAAAGAGATCAGAATACAAGTTCTGTAATACAGGCCTGTGATTTTATTAATATGGCTATTCCTGAAATTTTGTTAAATTTTATCCCGAAATATGAATAAATTGCCATTCTGGTCCAGACTGACAATTGCTGGACTTCTAGACCGGACACTAGACCAGTGCAGACTGATAGCCAGGAAAAATCTCAGGCCTGGTTTTATCTAGAAAGTTGAGGTTAAATAAAGCGGAAGTATAAAATATCATGGATTAAACATTTCAATAAACTCAAGTCAGACCAAAGCTTACATCGCTGTCACCCTGACTGTAGAGAAAGCTGTGTGGTCCTTCACGTTTTGGATTTACCTGATAAAGTATGCACTTAAACATGTATATTTAAATAAAATTAAAGTGTATGATCTAAAATGTGATTGATCTAAATATGTTCCCGAGAGGGTGAGTACCTGACGAGTGCTAAAGACAAAATAAGAAGTTTCGCAGCCAATGAAATTATATAACACAAATGAAACAAATATGATGGTTTTAAGTGAGTAAACCAGTGTATGATTCAAGTAATGACATAGAAAATCCTACATGAATCAACTACCCAATAACATGTGTTTCAGGAAGATATTAAATATGAACAAGAGGGCCATGGTGGCCCCATTTCGCTCACCTGAATACACTGCCATTCTGACTGAGTCAGACTAATGTGGCAATACATTAGTATAGGTTCAATAAAAATCCATTCAGTTTAGGAGGAGATATCTTAGCTCTAGGCCTTATGGTTTGGGACAAAAATATTTTCAAATCTATATTTAGCTCCTGTGACCTACTTATGCAACGGACCGGAACGATTAATGCAACTTTGAAAAAGGTCTACCCAATGATCATTCCTGTGAAGTTTGGACAAAATCCATTCAGTTGTATAGGAGGAGATATTGTTTAAAGAAAATATTGACGACAGACATCCAAGCATCCTAAAAGCTCACCATGAGCACTTCGTGCTCAGGTGAGCTAATAAAAATCAGCAAATAACTGAAAGAAAAAGAACAACCACTGAATAAAAACAACCTTGACAACAATTCAAAAGCTATCACCAATTCAATAATCTTTATGAAAGATAAAGAATTGCACATTATGAAAACCCCACTAGACACCATTATATCTACAATCATTACCAGCCTTGGTTTTATATGAAGACAGCCCGGTCTTGCTGGATATCAGATTCTGACAAAGTGATTCCTTTTCCCAGTGCAACAACACCTGGTGCAGCCTTATCTCTGACAGAATATATGTCATGAGAAATCCTAACCTCAGGTGACGTATAGCCAACTTTACTGCAGCTCTTAATTGAGGTTGTTTCATTAGATACTGTCCTCGAGTTGGACAGGGCCATCTCCTTAGGGTCGCTGGTGTGAGTTTTATCATTATTAAATCCAACAGTCCCATCAAAATTGTCATTAACTGTATGTTTCATATCATTACTGTGTTCCTTAGCAACGTGCCTAGGATCAGCAACTCTAGTCTGGACCTTTGTTGTAACCTTTTGACCTTGGATAAGCAAAGATGTGGGTAATAATTGGTTGGTTTGTAAAATTTTAGCATGAATCTTCGACTCATATCCACTTGAAACTGTTTCATCAACTAAAGTTTCTGATGGTAGTTCATTACAGGTATCTGTTTTATCTGACTGATCAGGCAGACTTAATGTTAGAGGTGCAGGAGTATCACTTCTACTGTAAGAGTGGGAAGGAATACCAGGCAAGATAGGGGTGATTGGTCGAATATCTGATTTATGTTTGCTGGAACCTTTCACTGATTTCGCGAGAGTACTTTTTCTTGATGGAGGTAACTGCAAATGTTTACAGTTTTCTGAGATTTGGGGACTCAGATGAATGCCAGTATCACTATGGCAACCAGAACTCATTAAATTACTATCGGAATCAGGAGATAAGCAATCGTTGGGACATTTGTGTGAATTATCTGAAACATTGTGTGCATTAACAACACTCCTTTCCCTAGTGTGATCTAACCTAGAATGTTTATCTGCCTCAATTTTATCTTCATTTAGATAATCAGAATCAAGGCTTATCAAGCTGTCTTCAATCTGTTCATCATTTGTTAACTGGTCTGTAAGTGGCTGTGGGTACCAAATCATACAAAAAGGATGACACTTATGTAGCATAATACACATTACAAATTCATTAACTACATTTATATCGAGCTTAACAACTTAACTCCTACACTTGAACTAATTCCCCTTTTATCTTACTAACGAGGATTACCAAGTTTATTACATTTCATAACATGGAGAAAAGATCAAGCAAACATTATTCTAGCAGCTTACAATTATGGGGATCTTAAATATACTTTCAATAGCAATGTTACATCCCTTCCATCTACTAGTCATACCTGGTGTCTTTAGTTAAAACATAAACCCTGTAGGAATGTTGAACTTGAATTCCCCCTAAAGTTACAGTATGAAATATTTGAGATTTCATATTTCTTACACAGTAGACCCTAGTGCTCTATCCTCAAAAACTCATTGTCATCTCAGCAAACAAATAAACAATTTTCAATTACGTAAAGATTTCTAGCCAAGAACTAAACATGAAGCATGTATAAAAAATTTAAACAGAGTACATAAATATGATGAACTTCTGCAAAAAACTTGCGTAGCAATGGCATTTTATATTCATACAAGAAAATATATATTCACTGATTTTCCAGATTTTAATGGCAAAACAGTATGTCACATGCAACGAAAAAACAGACAAATAATTTTCTAAAGGGGATCAATGTTAACAAGGAAACCTACCGCATTGCCACCTGATCGGGACCTGGCCCCTCCCCGAGCACTACTACTAGGGGATGCCCCTCGTCCACTGGGCTGTGGTGTGATAGACGACTCAGAATCCCATCTTTCTAGCTCTTCTCTGACTAATCTTTCCATTTGTTCTCTTTTAACTTCATCACTTGTCCCGTCGGACTGAAAGGTTATCAGGGTTAATTAGCAATCAACACACAAGTTTAAAGGTTCTATTTGCCGTTGGTTGTCAAATTCATTCAAAAATACAGCCACTTCAATTTTTCTCAATAAAACAAACAAACAGAGCATTTATCATTGAATAAAAAATTCCACCAAATCTCAACAATTTGATTTCATTATATCTTGTATCTTCTTTATTTCATCAGTAAGCAGCTATCACATACTTCTGGTCCTGACTGGATGCAATCATCCAAGTCTTCGACTTGTATTGAACAAAAATCTCTTTATTCATCTTAAATAGAGGACTATATGTTATCCAGGCAACAAAGCAAAACAGACTTCAAATTGTACACGAGAACCTGGGAAAACTAAACCGTTTTTAACATATTCACATCTTGTTCATATTCTTATGAACATAAACAAGCAAATGACCTTTTATGAAGTGGCTACATTTTGTTTGACGTGAATATTATCACCAGTTGATTAAATTATCACAACAAGACACTCTGAGACAACATGAATATGAACAGTCAAGTGATTAATTTATAATACAACACAAAACAATATTTCAACATTCTTTGAGCCCTCAATGTGTTCCCATCACAGACCAAAACATTAAATACAGAATGACAACTCCTTACTGCAAACCATATGTCACACAATATAACAAGATCTGTACTAAGAAATGCTAACACAATGTAATACAGTAACATTCACAGATTTCATGGTTATTCATATTCAATATTATAATGTCTTTGAAGTGTCTCCTTGTTGATATATTAAATGTTGGTTAACACAGTTAAATCAATTTGGCTGTACCATGCAGAAATCAGTAAGTATAAAGCCAGTACCTCAGAATTATTTCAAAATTATACACTGTCATTGGGTATTTTTATGTCGCTTAAACTTCAAGGAATGTAACATTCACAAACTATTGTTCAGTAATCTTTAATTCCTACAAAACAACCAGGGCTCTCACTAGAACGTCAGAACAGCGAGAATTTTTTGTGATTTTAGGGAGAAATTGATAATTGATAATTATTTTAGTATTTTAACCATACATACACATAATTAAAATAGAGTTAATATGTTTGGACAACAAGAAAAAATATTTGATGAATAACAAAATTCCCCATCTATGCAGAACAAAACAAATATTGTTGAAGAGGTGAAACCCCATACAGTCAATTAAAAACATGAAAGCTTTGCATTTTTAAAAAAAAGCTCACTTAAACTATACATATTCTAGACCAAAAAAATGAGCAATCACAAAAATACCCAAAGTTTAAGCATCAATGTATTAAGTCTCCCAGCCTGAATGGTTAGACAACTTTACGATACATTTACACTTACTTATTTCCGTTTTGTGGCTGGACTCTTATTTATCGATGAGTCTGGATTTTTCTAACAATGAAGGATTGTTTTTTCAGAAATAGAGCTACAAGGCGGTTATGACTTTCATAATGTTACCACAAAAGTTGTACTAACTGTGACAAAGTGGTGATATAAGAGGGGAAAAAAAGTCTTGTTAATTTTAAAATCTTAGTGTTTCCTGCTCACAGGTCACCACTATATGTAACCATACATTTTATCTGCATGATAACTCATTTGTTTCAGGGACAATAGTGACAAAAACTTCAATTCAATGTGATACAAATTTATCACTTCAGAACAAAACACAAAAAATAATGCATCTGTTTTTGTACATGAGATAAATTTTGTATTTTTTCAGAAGAAAAAGGTGAGAGAGGAATCATACTGTGATATTATAATCATTGGTTTTCAACCTTTCACACTTATCATAAATGTTTACCCATTCTATACAGCATTCTCTGGTTCTCTGGCTACTTTGGACTAAAATATTACAATCAGTTGTACATCATTCAGAAATCCCTTAGCTTAAAGCATGACATAAAAGTAGTAAATTTCACAGATTTTTGTCTTTATTCACTTGTGTGCAGTCATTTCAAATCATATAAATGAACCTTTGGTGTATTTTACTTGCAATCCCTTAACTAATCAATTTAACTGTAAATGGTTTCAATAAATCCAGGCAACACATAATATAAAAATTGATCTTTAACTCATAAATTTGTGTGTTTTCTTACAGTTAGAATTCCAATAAAATACCTTAAGATATGGTAATGATGGTGAATAGAATATTTTCTTAGTTTTTTTTGCACATACTTTATTTGTACACCATCAACATTAACTGAAATGATTTTACCGCAATTTGATGGTTAGGAGCAAACCTATTGGAACTCAGTATTGGTGAAAGTTTGACGATAGTTCTGCACCAATCTACAAAGAAGAAAGCATGGCATCTATCTTACCTCTGTTATACTGTCTAGGATTTTACCCATTGTTTCTCGTCTTTTTAATTTTGCTTTTTCCATTGCTTCTAATTTGACCAATACTGCGTCTATCTTTGATACAATACTGCCGATAGAATGTTCCATTCTGTCCACTCTACGAGATAACACTGTGAATTCTTCGTATGAGACACTCTGTGATGGACCTGATCGAGAAGATTTTGAATGGCTGTTTTCGTCGTCACTGTCATCTGCACTGTCATCATTGAAACTGACACGACTTGTTGATCGGCGAGCGCTTTCAGGTCGTTGGTTCTTTTCGAGTTCGTCATATTCTTTAGTGAGAGCATTCTGCAAATAAACACAAAAAGAATCAATTATAGAATAAATTCCATTCAATGATACATATCCTTAAATATTCTATCTTTTAAACTGAAAGCACACAACTTCATTCATATTCACTTGAAAAACTGAATAACACAAGAAAACAAAACAATTTATCTGTAATGTTAATAATTCATGACTGGTTTCAAAATACAGAGTATTCATCATGATAAGTATAAGCTAAACTCAGCAATTGGTCACAAGTATATTGTGATCCTTCATAACCACACACATATAATCTTGCACTGTTATTAGACCAAACTCATCATCGCTGATATATAAAAATGTATAATTCAACACAAACAATACGTATAAACAAAAACTAACTCTTTGATCGTTGAGGTCATTCTGCATTCTACGCTGTTCCTCTTCGTCCAATACTCGGTCACCATCAACATCATATTTGGCAAACAGAGCCTCAATTTCACCATCAGCATAACCACGACTGTAAAGTTAAGAGAAAATGAGCAATATTTTTTTTAATGTGCTTAATACTTCGAATGTGATGAAATTAGTTGAATGATATGCAGAATAATCATTTACATATTGACATAAAATAGTAAATTGAACTGGTTATATTACCTTTGAACCCAACTTAATTTATAACCATACATTTGATTTGAAATTATTCCTGTAAATCACTACTTTAAATAATTCAATCAAGACAAAAGTGATGAAGGAAACAAATTGGTATATTTACGTCTTGAGATCCTGGCGCCATTCGTCAAAGTCCACTTGTTTATCATTGTTGATATCTGCTGAGTGCAAGGCTTTCTGTATGTCCACAATCTTGTCATGCTTGAAATGCAGTTTAGTCAGCATCTTCTCATACCCCTAATTAAGCACATGAATGTTAATAACATTATATTGAAAAGTCCATAAATTTGTCATTTTTTCCGTAACATATTAATTTGTTCCTAAGCTAAAAATCAGATAGGTTATCATATTATATGAAACATCGAAATCCACTCAAAATAACTGCTTTATAGTGTTAAGTGATTTGAGCACGAAATTTGCATTAGCTTACTTGCTAGATTGGCATTGGAACTTTGAATATAAATGACCTATATACATAATAATATTTGATTTATCATAGCTTAAAAATCTTACTCTCTTGAAGTAGTCAGTCATTTCGAATTCATTCTTCTGGTTGGCCATGTCACCCTTCACCTCAGAGTAGGTATCGTTGATGATAGCCAAGAACATGTTGATAAGAACGAAGAACACGAAGAAGACAAACAGCATGAAGAAGATTGGACCGAGAACACGGTTAGCAGCCTCAAGTTGGTCAAAGTCAAAGTCTCCAAGAATGATACGGAACAGGGTGAAGCTGAAAAAGTAAGGAACGCATCGATTCAGTGAAAAGGTCCAACAAATATAAATCAGTTATTCAACCAACCACCCCTATCTTGCCTGAGATTGAGGAGTTAAATGCAGCATGTGCCTTATTTATGTAGTCAAAACAGTTTCTGCAGGCATCAATCAAGAATATATTTACTGTACTAGTGATGTGTTAAAGTGTAATTTATCCAGATGAAAAAACACAGACCAAGCCCCAAAAGCCAATAGTGCAACAAGAACTTTGGAAACTGACTGGTCACTGAATATTACATTTAGCTTTCACAGACAAAACTGCCATTTCAATTTTTTTATTTTTGCTCGACTCATATTGTTTAGCTCGCATATTTTACAGGCCAAAATTGTGAATCACTGGCCAAGGGTCAAAAGAACAATACGAAAGAGTCAACAGCACTGTTTAAAATAAATGAAGTACAAAATGAATTTCAAAGAAAATACTTACAAGGAACTCTGGAAGTTGCTGAAATCCTTCACTTGTGTTCCAAAGAGCAAGTAACCAAGCTGTGTGAAGGCCAAGAAGATGATGAAGAACATCACTGCAAAACCTGCCAAGTCCTTAGCACACTTGCCGAGAGTGGAGGAGAGTTGTGTCATTGTCTTGTTGAAGCTGATGTATTTGAAGATCTTAAAACAGAGAAGCATACAAGGTCTTAAATGTTAACTGAAAACTACTGAAGTAAATACACACACAATCTTAGTATTTCAACCAAGCATCAAAATACTATTACACTGATTTTGTCCATTTCAGCCATTTATCAAAAGGCAACAAATGAAATATATCTGTTAATTTAAAACATAAGAAGTTTCAGGAGTTTTATAAACAATATCATCAATAACAAATGTGACCCTTACCTTCACCCAGGCGAAGAAGACAGCAATGGCGATGGCATTATCAAACTGAGTTTGTCCGTAACTAAGGAACTCAAAGTCAGCATACTTGTCTGGCTGATCTACCAGCTCCTGCAGCAGTTCATCAACCTTGATGGTACGGTACACATTGAATGCCACACAGACTATCGCTATGGAAATAACAATGATGTCGAGAATATTCCACACGCTCTTGAAGTATGAGAATCTGTGCTTCTTGATCTATTAACAAGAGATTTGAAACTCATAAACAAAAAGAAAAATACCATGTATTTATGATTCCATTGAACTTATACCTTATTGAAATTGAAACTGACTGCTGCAACTCTGCACATAATCAGGCTGTACAAACAAGTCAAAGTTTGATTCAAGATTTCAAATTTAAAAAAACTTATTTTTTTACCAGAGTCATTTTAAAGAATGTAGAAATACATCAAAACTATCTGCATTAATAAAATATAAACAAGTCAATGAAGTATATAATTATGTTCAGTAACAAACAATTCAACGTCCATGTATTCCATACAAAATGGGACCTGGCATTAATTTGATTAAACATATCAAATAAAAAAAAATAAACAAAACTCCCTCATCAAGTTTACATACCTCAATAGCCTCTTCCACCATGTAGTAGAAAATAAACAGACAGAGAATGAACTCACAGGCCATGATAAAATAATCAAACACCGTCACATATCGGATCAATTTTACTGTTCTCATAGTGGCTTGTGGGATAGCTCCACCAGTGGGAGGGAACTCAACGAGAAGTCTGTGTAAACAAATAAATTAGTTGTAAGTATGAGAAAAAATCTTGACAAGATAATTAGAAAATGCGCAGATATATTCCAAAACATGTACACTCATTATCAATATTGTGAATTCTACACACCATCTTAAGCCAACCCAATAATTGCAATATTCATTTCATAATTTAAAATACCATAAAATATATCAGTCCTGGCAACCAAATGCTATATTCTTTGTTTCTCCTATCCTATCTACCCACACACATTGTCCCGACTCCAACTATTTCATTACAAGTATGAAAGCAATGATATTTATAGGACTTACAGTAGTAATTCTAAAACAATCTTACTACTTCATACTTGTAAGTTTCAATCAACCTAATAATATAGATTTCAAGTTATATATTACAGAGCTATTAATGGCTAAGATACTATGTAAGCATAGATATGCTGGAGGAAGAAACTGAATTTACATCACACATTGTATCATGATTCTATGTTCATTCGAAATGCAATAACAAGAAATAAGAATCAAAACAAAATATGCCCAATCAACATACTTATTCAACATTTAATAGTCGCAGGATGAGAAACAAAGACATATATAAGGTTGGCCCTATCAGTCTTACCTGATCACACAAAACAGGTTGATGTTAGCGTTATAGACAGTGAAGTCAATGAAGAGGGCTCTGGTTCCACGTCGTATCCATCTCTCGTTGAACAGGTAATCAATGATGGCCGCAGACTCACTCTTGTTCTGTGTCAGGTCCTGTATGTAACCAGCTCCACTGTAAGTGGCGATCTTACCCCAGTGACTCGAGCCATCCAGTTGGTCTTGCGTCTGATAGTGCCATCTGTACATAGCAAATATTATACGTTGAAATACAAATTTATGTAAGCATAATTGTGATTAAAGCATTCAATGCTCACGTGAACGTCTTATTTGTCCACAAACAGGCAACAATTATCTGCTGTTTATACAGAAGTATTGATTTGAACCCAACCTGCATCTCATAGTTGAGGTCATGGGTAAAACAATTAATGTATAACCAAGTATTACCAATTATCAGCTTTTCTCTATTTAACACTACTTTTAACAGTTAACAAACGAACCATGTGCGAAATAAATGATCAGTATTAAAATGCATAAAGGCATCTTCTGAATTATTCAGTCCTTTTTCATGCAGTAATCAGGCTAGACAATTAATTTAAATACACTCACTTAGCTTTTCAAGCGAACATAAGTGTTAAATACCAGAAAAGCTTTAATAGAGGAATTACTTACGCCGTAGAATTGGTCTTCGGACCAAACGAATCCTTATTTTCAAGGCTCTCGGAGTAAGACTCGTAACACTCACGAATGACATCTGTGAAATCGGGATGGACAGAGCAGGAATTGCTGCTTACTTGCAGGGTTCTGAGTCGCGGAACGCCTAGCATTTTGTTTTCATAATAGATATAGCCTTTTTGTTTATCGGGTAAAGAATTGTTGTTATACCAAGTCTCCCAATACAGTCCATCAAGCAGTGGGCCCTTGGCAAACTGTAACAATACACAATAAACAATGGGTACAGTAGTCAACAATGTACAAGGTAAATAACATATAATTATGACACAAAAATTACAGACAAGTTTAATTAAACATAGACAGAAGCATGTTAAACAATGTGTCTACAGATAGTGTTGTTTTCACTTCTAGGGGAATGGTGACGGGGCCCTTTGATAGGGGAAAATAGCATTGTGAGGGGAAAATAGGGGAAAAATAATGCGCATAACAAAGTATATATTTCTATGTCCGTATTCACTACAGTTCAGTGTTGCAGTGATGTAAACATGTAAATATGCTAACAGATTAGTAAGTTTCATAACAGGTCAATGTTTCTATCTTTCTGACTAAAAATATTAACAATACTGGCAACATCTCTGTCACTCATATCACCATGCAAGCAAATTCTCATAAGTGCATCCAAAGAGTACTCAGACAGTCTGTTCCTAGATGGAGTACACAATATGTTCATCAGACTGATTGTAGGAGGGGAATTTTAACGGAGAATAGGGGGAAAAAACATACTTTTGAGTTAGGGGAATGGGTTCGAATTTCGGCCCCCAAAAGGCCCGAAAAAAAACACGACAGGACACAGGTGCCCTGACTTCAATCAAGGGGCGTAACTTTGCTCTTACTACATAAAAGCAATAAAAACTGAGGTGCTCAATTTTGAGTGATGACTACATTCCAAAATGAAGTTTTGGAACTCTAGGTCAAATACTGTTTGAGATTCGAATGACATAAGACGATAAGTTTTGTGGGACGGACGGACAGACATGGGTAAATTAAAAACTCCTAAGACTTGCAGTGATTATCATAACCATCATACTGTTATGAGATTCAGAAGACATATATGAATCGCAACTCAAAATATCAAAATTTTGCTCACCTTCCAGAAGTCTTCGACACTGGTAATGGTACGGAAAGAACCGCCACCAGAGTGGGTTTTGTCCAAGAATAGATCACTCATCACCTTCGTGTAGTAATACATCGTAGTCTGGGTCATTCCAAAGGTCACTGAATTAATAGAGTATTTATCATTGATAATTTAATGGATTTTTGTGAGCTGTCACAGGGACCAAGTAGACCACATAACTACTAAACAATTGTAACACATTTTCAAATCTAAATGTTACCAGTATCAAAGTCACATTTGATTTCTAATGGTCCCATTTCCATTTCATTAGATGTTTTACACCATCAAAACTTCGTATTACTACATGTAGCTTTAATGAATAACATGGCATCAAGATGAATCGGAAAAAAAACTGCGTTCAAACATACCAAGACAAAGAATGACCAGAAACACGATGTAAATGATCAGTTCTCTCAGAGTTGTCTTCACATGAAGTTCTCTGTCTCCCTTCACATCTTCTGTCTGACGGGTCGCCCATAGAGCTGAAATCATACAACAAAATCTTTAATTATAAGATTTCAAATACTTCCTGATTTATTGTAGCAGTCAGTATATTCCATAATGTTGAAATGTATTACTGTGCTATGTAATATTACTGCGCCGTTTTGTCAGGCTTGAGCAAAAATTACACCCCCCCCCCTTAACCTAAATCCAGGAACCTCCACTGTTAACTATGCTTTATACATAAAATAATTTAATTAGCTAACTTCTAAATTTATGACATTCAAGTTGAAACAATAACAGTCATCAATACATTAACCATACATCATTTATAAGTCTATTATCCATGTGTAATATTTAAGCCAAGAATTCATATCGTTATCCTCAGTCTTCCAAATTCTCACAGGTCTATGCTGATAATTTTTGTTATTATGTGTCGACTACAACACATACCGTAGTCAATTGATTCACTTGACAGATTTTCAAAATATTGTAACTCCAAATTCAAAAGCAAATTTCTTATTTCTCCAAACATACTTATACTACATGTACTTCAGGGGCATGAGTCGATGTTTCTCGTCCATGTATCTAAAAACCTGTTTTTATGTAACTGACTAACAATGTACCTAAAATATACAGCTATTTTTCCAAATTTGTTTTTTAATTGAGATGTTTGTTTATATTGTCATTTGATGTCATTCATTTTCTTTCTATTTTATCATTTGAAGTAATACATGTAGTGAGTCAGGGTGTTTTATGCCTCACTGAAATTCATCATATATCTGATGAAACAATTTAGCTAAGGGTCAAGATTTACTTCTACAGGATAAATGTGAGTATTGTTTTCAACGTTCTTAGGGTTTTAATTCTTTAGACACATTTTTCAGCAGACTATTTTTTAAGTTCTCAGAACGTAGGATATTAATTAGCGTTGAGGCAAAATTTTCAATAAAACATTTAGTATTTTACATGTATACTTCAGCACATTCACATAAGTTAGCGAACAAGTTCAATACTTAACAGAATTATTTTTTAATTGAATATACTTATCATAATGAATCTTAATGAATACAAACTATTATATACTCAATTTAACTTTTTTGATCAATTGAAATATATTAGCCTATAGGTATGGTATGTTCTACAGGGAAGGGAATATTGTTGCCCTTAACAAAACCGAGGAGGGGCAAACATCCTAGAGTAAAGGGGCTTTTCAAGATCAAGAAGGGGCTTTTGTCCACCTTTGCAAATTTGAATGATCTTAGGGGCTTAAGTCCCTACTTGCTACCATGATTGTATATACTGTGTTGATGATAGAGGATAAATAATTTACCCGAAGCATAATCACTCTGTATTTACAGCGTCCAGTCAATTTTAAGTTTAAATTACTCAATAGATGTTGCCACCAAAAGTAACGCCCATTTAAGCAAAAATGTTTATAAATACAACCATACTAAAAAAAACTATGCAGCGGTCTACAGGTACAAGCTTTCATCCACAAAAAATCTATAATCAATATATTTAAATGGCCTGCATTAAGTATGATACAAATATAACAACATGTATTCAAACCCTGTCCCATTATCAATACAGTGCTATACTAAACCAACAAAGCCCACAATTCACACAATAACCAACGGCCTACATTTTATATAGGGCTTAGTTCCTTATCCTCATTTAATCAATACTGTTTAAATAGAAATGGTTCAACTCGGTGAAACAAATTTACTTTAAGGTAGCTCATTAAATTATTTTTGGCAGGCCACAACTACCAATAGTCTGACACATCGTCCGTAAAATTTATCAGTGTTATACTAATAATATAAACTAAGGTAGATATTAGATAAATATATTTTATCAGTATTTAGACTTGTATGCAAACATGATGAATCAAGAGCAAGGGTGAGCATGAAAATTGCCAGTTTGATACATATTGTTCACAGAGAGAAAGACTACCAATATATACATTCTCTGATTCAATCACATAAATATTATCAATACATGCTTAAACTAAGTTAAGGTGTCCGAAGGTATTTTTGTAATGCGCCAATGTTATCTTTAATTTTTAATTGACACAGCGAGCAATGATGATGGTGACAGACAACTTTATTAGATAATGTGGGATTGTTTTAGACAAGGAGTACAGGGAAGGAAGAAACTTATATATATATATCAAGCACAAC
Source organism: Mactromeris polynyma (assembly GCA_032209605.1). NCBI lineage: Eukaryota > Metazoa > Mollusca > Bivalvia > Venerida > Mactridae > Mactromeris > Mactromeris polynyma. The sequence goes on from JASFXZ010000022.1 coordinate 3,777,377, forward strand.
ATTGATGATAGGACAGTAGCTCATGCACAGACATCATGGAAAGGGCACAAACTTTAGATTTAGTCCTCATTAAAAATATAAAAGAAGACCAAGTTTGTGACGTGTATGATCAATGTTACTTGAAAGCTTTATCAGACAATTAATCTACGTATAATAGGTTTCCCTCTCCTTTGGTCCAGTTTTATAAACATCAGTCGTAAACCAGTAAGCATATTTATTATTAAAGACAAAATCAATGTTCCGCAGACAAAATCTAAAGGTATCAGGAGCCTGCAACACAAAAATCGATGGTACTAAACTCAGAATATCTTTCATTTCCCGTCACGGGCTCAGCAACCAATACAGAATACAGATAATCAATACATATATTCTACCTCAGGGGCAAATCAAACAACGGTATTGTATCAATTATTCAAAATTCCACGTAGAATAAACAAGACCATGGTACAAGTCAGAAATGAAATAAGTTTTAATGAATATTTTATGGATTTGTTCAATAAATCAATTTTGCTGACGTAAACAGGTAACTTCTGGAATAATTGCCTGACTAGTATATCATGACCAATGGAGGCCTTTCTCTCCTTTAAGTCTAAAATAATATGTCTATTCAGGGCATTTGTATTGACATTAACAGGCTGTTTTCATACTACTAGTATGTTATTTTCACCTATTTCCATTTAAATAAAACTTCCTCTAACCAAAAGACAAATAAAATTCTTATAAGATTATTTGAAATAGATCCACATTTCTTTAATCATTTAGACATCTGTCAGAAAAGAATGAATAAATATCACAATTTGTTAAAAACAATATATGCAAAAACAAATTCACCATATAAGTCAGACTCGAAGATCCCCATTTCAATTTGTATCTATTAAGTATTATTGTATTCTATAATCTGTATTAAAGATGCCAACTTTCTCCATATATGTAGGTATGGATCTCAGACAGTTCCAAAAGCTGTTTAGTGCCATGCTGTTAACTGTAACCTGACCACCACCAATATTACCTCTGACAGACCCAAGTACTTTGATGGCAGATTCCTGAGAGTCAGATATAACGATCTCTATGGAATAGCACAAAAAATAAATCTCAACCGACCAATTTAACTAATTGCAGCATGTTTTCAGAAACAGACATGTAATTGATCTACCCAAAAATTCTCATAATTATTTAAAATAAAACAATTTTTCTTTCCTTAATACCTTACAGCAAACACTGAATGTACAATAAACATTGATATACTGATTCAAATATATTCACGATACATAGCGATTATCATTTACCATTTTATGTACAGAGGAATAGAAAATTAAGAATTAAAAGCTTTTTCCCAGTGATGCTACACAAACGCCGTTTTAAACACACAAAAAACGACGTTTTTGGAGTCTCTCAAATCAAGCAGGTGCATCTTAGACAGGCCTTTTTCTGTAGATCCCACGGGTCAGACTATCTGACCTGTTCTCAAAACCAAATACCAAACTTTTTTTTTTCCCAATCAGAAAAAATCCCAATCAAAAGCACCTACGAAAAATCTTCTATTGGAGCAACCTGGAGCATCTTGAATCTCTTTGAATTACTCTGGCCATTATTATTGTCCCTTGTCTCATAAATGTTTGTGGATATTTTGTGTGTCGTTTTGACAGTTGATATAAGAAATGTAGATTAGAACTCCTGTTTATATAAAATTTAGATATAAAAAAACTGTTCTTTTAACTATGAAGATTCCAAAATTGGGGTTTATAAGATTAAAGCTTTTCCCAAATTAAAAATTTAGATTTTTTAATTTTTCTAATTTATAAATTAAAACTTGAATCATCTGAATTATGCTTAGAATCTCCTAATATTTGTATATAGGCTCCATTCTAATAGTGACTTTGTCTCTATTATATTTATAAATAATATTAATACTCTATGACTTTTCACATACATTCATGAGTATATTGTATATTTTTCAATCAGACATTTTGACTGTTGTGTATGTGTAAAATAATTATTAATAAAATAATATATATTAATATGAAAATACAAAAAGAGTAAATAAAATAGCATGAGATGCTTGAGATGAGATAAGTTTGAATATTATGATTTTTTTATTTCCATCAGTATCCTCATCAGTATCTCCAAGTGTCAGCTACATATATAAAGGTAAGAAAAGATATATATACATAAAAAACAAAAGTACTTACATCTGATACCACCACCGATTTTGCCAAGACAACCCTTTTTGCTGCTAGGTTTCTTGCCACCTTTTATAGCGGCAGAATCAGGGGTTTTTCCTTTTCCCTTGTCGTACACTGAATCATCCTCCATAGCTGTTGGGCTCAAATCAGGATCGTCACGGATGCCGTCTTGTCCAAAATCAAATTGGCTGTCTGGTCGTGCATGACCTCCGTAATCTTCCCATGCAGTCCTAGACTGCGCGCTAGTTGGTCTCGCCTTACTCATGCCAACTTTTTAAAGTTGTTTATCAGTTAACAAAAGTTTATCAAAAGTAGACTAAAGTTCGTAAACACAACCGCGCACAACTTGGCACAAAATGTGATAAATGCGTAGATATCAGTTAACGGTCTCGAGTTTTGCCTAGGTCTGGAGATACTTTCAGCGTCCCAATACCTTTTATTTCCAACAAATAATCGATTCTACGAATGAATTCCGTTCATTGGCACCACCTTGACGATTCCATTGATTTTTCTGTGACGTAGGTCGCTTGTAACATAGAAAGAAACAGTACCGTTTAAAAATCAGCGAATTAACATGGCATTTACTTATTGATAGTTATTTATGAAGAGGCATTTTCATTTATAGCAGTAAATTTCTATGTTGTGTAATGTATTCTCAATTTCAATAAGACAAAATAATTTACTTCTAGGATGTAAGCGGTTTTTCGGCACATACCACAGTATGGAACGCCTCAGCTGTCTTTAAAAGTCGATTTCAATTTCGTGTCTAGTTTACATAGATCTAAATCTATAATCTTGTTACATTTTGTTTGAATTTTGAATTAGATGTTTATCAAAAAACTTGAAATTTCGTCCTAATACTCTTTGAACAGGATTTCACAACATGATATATATAGCTCTAAATATAGATTCATAGCTTTTTTTCGTGCATTCTGTCCTTGGATCTGTCAATTAGTTTAATACAATCATAATGTTGTCCACATGTTGTGTGATTTTGTCTCAACTATCTGTGAATGTATGAAATATGTATGATACTTTGTCAAACTGTGAGAGTGTTTAGTTATCGTGTGCCGGTTTGAAATTGTGTAACTACCCATCAATTTGGGTCTACATGTATATAGAGCTATTAGATCTACAAGCGCAAAAACTGCAACTGACTTCACAGAACGACAATAGTTGTAACACATCAGCAAACTATAATGGCATATTTCTGCCACCAGTTAATTACTAAATTAACTAGATAATTATGTGAGTATCACGTTAACGAAACTAGATAACTACTTAATTAACTAGATAATTATGTGGTTATAATAACTAGATAAGCATCATGATACATTTTTATACCAGATAAATAGCTTAACACGAAAAATTGTCTGATAGTGCCAACACTTTCCCATTAATCTTTTTTAGATAAGTGTTAAGTAGTCGGCATGATGAAGAATATCTAGTTAACTATATGATTATCTAGTCAATCAAGTGGTTAACGAGTTAAGTATCTAGTTAACGACATACTTATCTAGTTATTTATCTAGTTAACTAGATATGTAACTCATTAGCTACATAATAATAATAATAATAAATTCTTTATTTTCAGAAGGTTACATAGTTAAGGTTAACAATAAATTGTACATCTTTTTTTCAATATGGCCTTCTATTTACAATATAAACACGCACAAACAAACAAGAATTCACACACGTACACGCACGCATATCCACACAATCAAACAAGAATTCACACACGCACACACAATACATTGTACATGAACATCATGTTTTAACATCAGGATGTAAATGAGACTATTAAAAACCACAAAAGTTAAGATGATCTGAAAATAAAATTGAAATAAAACAACAACAACAACAGACACCTCACATAAGACACATACATACAATAATGAAATATTATTGATATCATTGTTTAGCATGAAGTAGTTCCTATAATTGGTGTTTAAGACATAGTTTATTCTTTTTAATAAATTTAACTTTGAATTGAGTTTGTGACATACGTGATCTATATGTGCATTCCAGCTAAGATTTTTATCAATGATTACACCAAGCATATTGTGGTTACTTACCTGTTCTAGAGTGATATTATTTACATAAAGTGATAGCGAATAATTTAATGTTTAGGTAACTGTAAAGTAGTTAACACGATAGGTATCTAGTAAACTACATTATTTTATATAATTTTATATGATAATTTCAAAAACAAAATAGTAAAAAACACAAAGCGATATCATATTTATAGGACTGTGGCGTTTCATTTAAATCATGTCCAATTCAGTTCGTGCTAAAATTATGACGTCACTTTCTAGGAATCGGATTGTCGTGACATTTCCGACCTAGTGGTAAAAATGACGTCACGTCAAAAACAGACGACATATTTTGGCGTCATGAAGACGTGCTAATTGTTTACGCGCAATTACCGTTCCATTGAATTGTCTCGTACATCCTCCTCGACTATGTGCGTAACCATTGACGTCGTGTAAACAATGTAGTACGCGGTTACTTGCTCAACGTTTTACTGCATTAAACTACACTACTGAGTGTTTGTAACATGTTTATTTATTGAATTTGAAGTATATTTTAATCATGAATGTATGGCAGAAGCGGATGAATTATAGATGCTCTCAATGAACTCTTGTTTTATATGTTCCCCACCCATATGTCCCCCGATCAAAGCACTATAATTATTATAAAACTGTTAACAGTATCGATGAAGTATTGTACACCGAAAGACTTTAATAACGCAACACTTTCGTAGTTTAATATTTTTTAGAAGCAAAACAACAAAATCTTTTCAACATTCTCATTTTATTCACACACATAAAACCTACATTTAAATCGATACAAATTAGTTCAGTAGGTCCCTGTTGAATAAAAACTCAAAGAAGTTGATTTTTAAGTAAGCGTTTTCAGCATTTAAAATGCCTCGTCTTTCAGAAGACTCCAGCAACGTTTTAGCCAGATCGGTAATGTTCGTGATAAGCCTCGTCCCGGTCGGCCAAAGGTAACAACTCCACTTCAAGATGCTAATATCCAAGCCTTACATCGCATGGACAGGTTCCAGACGTCTACTGCTACAGCTCAAACAACATAAGGACTTCACGGGTAAACACATATCTTAAATTTTAATAAAAGTAAGAAATAAACGAAAATATTATTTAAATCTCGTCTATAATAATATTTCATTAAGTTCCTTTACAATGATTCATTGAATGTTCTTGTCGAATGAATATTGTCTCGTCAATATTTGCGAGAAGAGTAGGTTCTAACTAACCAGAATGACGCGACGCGGCTCATGTTTGGTTGTTTTTTTCTTCGCAGACATATGATATATTCACCCAGTCACAGTACGTCGCCGTCTGCATAACATTGGTTTCAAGGCCAGAAGGCCAAAGAAAGGCTTGATTCTAACCCCTAGGCACAGACAACATCGATTCCAGTGGGCAAGGTATAATCTACGTCGAACTCGTCGTCAGTGGGGATCTGTTTGGTCAGTGTCCGCCGTATCGACGGGCGTGTGCGGATGTGGAGAGCACGTGGAGAACGTGTTACGGATCAATGCGTGCAGAGATTTGACCGTTGGGGTGGAGGAAGTGTACATGTGTGGGCAGGCATTTCCCAATTCAACCGCACCGACCTTGTGTTTCTCAACGGAAATGTAAACGCACATATGTACATAACTGACGTCCTGCAGCCCGTAGTAGGAAGTTCCGTTCCTACGTCAGAACTTCGGCAGAGGTAGAGGCGAATTACAGCATGACAATGCGCGTCCACATGTCGCCCAGATCACCGTTCAATTTCTTCACCAAAACGGTGTGCAGGTCATGGACTGGCCGGCCTTATCGCCAGATATGGCACCCATCGAGAATGTATGGGCTGAGCTTAAAAGACGTCTACACAGCCGTCAGCCACCCCCTGCCAACGTCGCACAATTACGTCAGGCTTTGACTGAGGAATGGGCAAATATTCCACAATATAGAATTGCTTCTGTAATCCATTCAATGCGAAGAAGATGCATAGCCTGCATTCACGCTAACGGTGGCTATGCCAAATATTGAATATGTGTGATTTTTGACGTGTATGGTGATACATGTTGAGGCAATAACATTTATGTTTATCATGTTTGGTTTTTTTGTTAGATTTAGTAACAAGAGTGATACTAGATTAAATTTCTATACTAGATAAGTTTTGGTTTAATATTGTTTAACAAAACATTTTTACAGAGGTTTTTTCCAAGTGTTGCGTTATTAAAGTATTTCGGTGTATTTCAATGTGGCCAATCTCCAAAATATTCACTATCTATTTTGATAAGACAAAATTACCAATAACACATAGAATCTACATCTCGGAGTACAAAGATTGAGTACAGAATATGAATCAACAAACACTCCATCAACAAGTAATAGATCTAGTGTCCAGATGAAAATAACTAGCCAACGATTAGTTTTGATAGTTATTATTAGATATCTAGATAATACATAATAAAACGCTAGTGAAATGTGAAATCTAGACTACTTATATCTAGTTTAGCAAATATTTCATGACGGTGGTTTATATCTGTATATGAAAATAAACTTGGACGCGCTTAGTACGTACGTTAGAGCTTGGTACGTTCTGTTTTGGTTACCGATCTACTACAACCTTGCGTAAGATGTACGCGAGCTTTACTTTAATACAAATATATATTGATACTGTTTTTTTTATCTTGCAATATAGTGGACCTAAGTAGGGACAGTTGACGTTTTCATAAGTGAGAAACCTATTTGTACAGCAAAATTGATTATTCATATGTCAGTATGTTAAATTCGCGATTTCAAATGCATGTAAATTCGCAAATTCAACTAATCGAAGCTGTGCATTCAACCCTATTAAAATAAATATGTGCTACTAAATGTAATGTAATCATGAATTCATTATTTCAAGTTCATGAATTCTTGAAGTTAAAATCGAAATCGTGAATTCATGAAAATGATATCCCGAATTCATGAAGTTTAACTGGTTAATAATCATGACAGAATACAGAAAGCATGGCAACACCAGTAAGAAACCAGTACATGCTATCCAATTTATGACGTTATATGCGAGTGGTTAATTTTGTACGCACTTTTTCTGTGGAGAATGGTTTACCACAGTCCTGTATCCCACATATAGTAATAACATACCCTAGTCACGATGTTTGTGCGACACGTGAGAAATTTACGAAGAGAATCTCGGATGCCATCACAGACGTTGGAAAGCTCGATGCTACAACACAGATACAGACACATCTGTATGAAGCACAAGCTGAGCGAGAATTGTATTTGCTCCTACTCAATGAAGACTAAGGAAGCAATACAGTCAACACTGCCCAACACCGCACCAACAATCATGCACTACGCATTTGATTTTGCACAAAAGGTTACACTACCACACCACCTACGTCAGATGGGCTCTCTCTATACTTACTGACACTCAAAAAGTTAAGCGTGAGAACCTTGCTTACATAACACAGTTTTAGGGATTGAATCTTCTCATTAATTCATTTTACTCGGGAGAGACAGACATACCTGTATAATCAGTGCGACCATACGTGCGTTGATACGCGCAAGATGAGACCTGCCCATCCCCCCAGATGAAGAATAAGTTTGAAATTATAAGTTGATAGTTTGAAAACGTCGTAACGTCAAAGTCACGACTTCGCGTAAATAAATTGTTACTAGCGTACTGGTTGTGTTCTAATTCATAATTAACCAATTTATACTCGTCAGAAATTCATGAAATTGGTTTTAATGAATTTCTTAAATATTAAATTTTATTAAAAGTTAATAACCTAAAAATGTTAAATTTGACCACTAGGTCGGAAATCTCATGACCCGGCTCATATAATTTGCATGTCCGTACGTCTGTTACTCAATCTCATTAAAATCAGCTCCAGTCGCACGCTCCTATACTATACGCTAACAGCGGAAAGTAATGGAGCCAGGGGCGTAGCGTGACTAATTCTGAGTTTACTAGATGAAAAAAAATCGAGATTATTTTAGTACATTACTAACTTAAATAAAGAATGGAAGCAAGAAGCAGTTAATTATTTAAAATTATTAAAGCACCATGATATTGTTCATTTAATTAAGAAAACAGACATAACTGCTAAAATGTTTCCACTTATTGGAAATGATGATTTAATAGCCCTTAAACTTTTGGAAATGGAACATTTTACTGATTTTTACTCTATGTTCTATGTAATGATAGGTGATACTTTTAAAATCAAATTGGAAGCAAGAAGATGTTTAGTTAGAATACATATTTTTTACACTAAATGAAAGAGAATAAATTGAAGAATATTGTCATAACTGCTAAAATATTATAGTATTAAGATAAAGTGTTTAAATTTACGTATGAAATGTTTTCCCTCTATATAAATCTATTGATCAAAAGTGGTAGAGCTGGGAACTCGATATCGGTTTTCGGGTCATTTTCAAGGGAGACAATCCACTGCGATAAGCCAGCTAAAAGGCACGGAAAGCTGCGTATGATCAATTATTCAGTGGAAAAGCACTCAATTTTCTGACTTTTGACGCTCTAACCTATTCATTAAAACAACAGAGGTGTAACTAGCGCTAAAGTACCAATCGACAGGCCATGAGTTAAACTCTAAACGGATAATATTTGTTTGGTAATTTATCGGAATGCATTCAAAACCTATATAAACTATATATTTTTGGAAAATTAAACTCATGGCCTGTCGATTGGTTCTTATATAGCGCTAGTTACACCTGTATTGTTTTAATAAATACCGTTAAAATCGCCTAGACTGGAGCGTCAAAAATCAGGAAATTCACGAGTTCTTCGCATTACATGTACATGTAATCAATACCAATACATTTATCGCTCAAATTGTTCATTCCATTTGTTGTTCCTGTATATCTGTTACAGGTGTTCTTTAAAAATTAATCATTATCAGACATTATGAATCAAAATCGTCGGCATATTCATTTATCAAACGACGACAGGCTGCGTGCCGTCGGACATTTGTAGGCAGGTTGGAGCGCTGTATACGTCGGACTTCTGTTTGGTGTAGACATAGCTACTGTTTAGAGGTTGTGGAGGCTGTTTAGAACCACTAGATTCGTCAGCGACAGACCTAGTCAGGCCGTCCGCGCGTTACTACACACCAGGAAGACCGATATGTGGAAGCGTCCGTCGCCAGAAACCGGTTCCTCTCTAGTGTGGACGTTCGCCAGAGATTAATGTTACGGAGAGGCCCTGGTGCTAGACAAGTATCGCTACAGACACTTAGAAACCGCATCCATAGTTTTGGGTTTAAATCACGTGTGCCGTCAAAAAACACACGTCTGCTCCAATGTCACCGTCAGGCTAGACTTGCATTTTGCAATGCACACGTCGAATGGAATAAACAACAATGGAGGTCAGTGTTGTTTACCGACGAATCACGTTTTTACCTTCACAATACCGATGGACGTAAGCGTGTGTGGCGCAGACGTCGGGAACGACATGCTGAATGCACCGTTATGCCGACGGTGGCCGGAAAAGGTGGATTGTATGGGGCGGCATTACTTCCCATGTTAGAACGGAGCTTGTTGTCGGTCCAGGCACTATGACCGGTCAGCGTTATCGTGACGAAATTGTCGACCCTCACGTGCGACCACTTTTGCGTCAGATGAACGTAAACAATCCTATCTTTCAAGACGACAATGCCCCCCCCCCCACTGTGCTAGGATTGTTGACGAATATATCCATGCCAATAACATCAATCGCATGAACTGGCCAGCCATGTCACCGGATCTGGCGTGCATTGAGCATGTGTGGGACGTTCTAGGTCGCCACGTCATGGACAGGTTGACCCAGCATAGTACACTGGCGGATTTGCCACGATTTCTTGTGCAAGAGTGGGCTGCCATTCCTCAGGAAACTATCAGGAAGCTTGTGTATTCTTCCAGGGCAAGAATGATTGAATGTCGTAATAACTTTGGTGGCTATACGCATTACTAATTAGTAATTATATGTGATAGCACAATTAATCGTTTCTGAGACAGTCGATCGATGAACTCTTTTTTCAAAACAAGTGCTAGAAAACTAATGTAAGTTCGTTGTAATTGCTTTGTTTATACTGATTTGTAAAAATAATACATAACAGCAACTCTGTTGAACATTATTACTGCCTCCATTATTCAGTTACGTCATTAATAGCCTTTAATACACTCAACTATAAAATAATTCAATAATAATTATATTCCGCCGTGACAAGAACGGATCTAGATCATATAAAATGATTTATAATATTTAAAACCAGCCAATTACAACCGGCATTGATAGTTACAACAACAATAACATAGCAGACAAGAATAATGAAAAAAATCGAGATTATTTTAGTACATTACTAACTTAAATAAAGAATGGAAGCAAGAAGCAGTTAATTATTTAAAATTATTAAAGCACCATGATATTGTTCATTTAATTAAGAAAACAGACATAACTGCTAAAATGTTTCCACTTGTTGGAAATGATGATTTAATAGCCCTTAAACTTTTGGAAATGGAACATTTTACTGATTTTTACTCTATGTTCTATGTAATGATAGGTGATACTTTTAAAATCAAATTGGAAGCAAGAAGATGTTTAGTTAGAATAAATATTGTTTACACTAAATGAACGAGAATAAATTGAAGAATATTGTCATAACTGCTAAAATATTACAGTATTAAGATAAAGTGTTTAAATTTACGTATGAAATTGTTTTCCCTCTATAATCTATTGATCAAAAGTGGTAGAGCTGGGAACTCGATATCGATTTTCGGGTCATTTTCAAGGGAGACAATCCACTGCGATAAGCCAGCTAAAAGGCACGGAAAGTGTATTGCATGTGACAACATGAATGTAACAACATCTGCTCATGCTAGCCTTGATTCATTATGTACACCAAACAAGTTTAATCACCTAAATAGCACTATGGATATCACAAGCCCCACAAATATGCAAGTCAATCCTGACCGCAACCACCAACCACTAACATCAACACCAAAGAAAAAATCTGAAACCATAAAGAAATCCAAAAAGAGTTCAAAAAATGAAATCAGACATTCATTGAAAATTGCAGTAGTTAACTGCAGGTCGACAAGAAACTAGAGTATGAAAACATGGTCATGTCAGCAAAACCAGACATAATCACTGGCACTGAGTCCTGGCTAAAACCTAAACACTTTGATAATGAGATATTCAGCCCAGATTTGAACTACACCCCATTTAGGAGAGATAGGAAACATCAGAATGGGGGCGGGGTATTCATTGCAGTTAAAAACTGTCTCCTAGTACAAGAAGCTACACATCTCCAAACTGACTGCGAAAACATCTGGGTCAAAATTGAAATCCAAGGCTCCAGACCACTATAGATAGGCTGCTACTATAAGCCCAAAGAGTATGACCCCCATAGCCTGGATGAGTTTAGCAAATCCCTCTCCATGGCAACCAAAACAAATGCAACAGTATGGGTTGGTGGAGATTTCAACATGCCCAAACTTGACTGGTCAAGTATTGCTCCCTCTCCAGAATGCAAACTCCCATCCTAATACAGAGATTTTATTAACATCTTACATGATAACAACCTCACACAAGTAGTCAAAGATCCAACTCGAGAAAACCACATACTCGATCTGTTCCTGACAAACAACCCTACCATTGTCAATAGAACCAATGTGATCCCTGGCATCAGCGACCATGATGTTGTCCTGATTGACACTAACACCTCTGCCAAGGTTAAACCACAAAAACCGCGCAAGATACCCCTTATAAGAAGGCAGACTGGGAGGGTCTGAAGTCTCATATATCAAACCTCCACACAACTCTACTTACTACAAATAGTTACAATACTAGCACTGTAGAAGAACTATAGTATACCATCTCCAGCTCAATAGAAGATGCTGCAAACACATTTGTCCCTTCCAAATGGTCATCCACCAAAAATAAGCTCCCCCGGATCAAAGTCGACCTAAAGCGCCTCTATAGGAGAAGAGGCAAAGCCTATAAGCATCACAAAAAACTTAATACAAATGAATCAAAGAAAAAATATCTTGATCTCAAACACTTCTGTAGAAAAGAAACAAAAATAGCATACCAGAACTATCTTGAAGACATCTTCAATGTGAATTCCAACAACTCAAATGACCAAGCAGGACACAATACTAGACCAAACACCAAAAAACTATACTCCCTACTTAAACACGCGAAACAAGATTCTTTTGGAATTGACTCTCTGAAAAAGAACAACAAACTGTACACAAAGGATGAAGACAAGGCAGCAGTACTAAACGATCAGTTTCAGTCAGTATTCACTCCCAAGTCTCCAATCTCACTAAAATCCCTTGCAAAAATTAAAGTTCAAGATCTGGCAGACACGGGTAGAAAGGTCCCCGACTCGCCTAGCACCAACAGTCCCATGCCCGACATCGAAATCTCCATCCCAGGTATTGAACAACTATTAAAAAACCTAGACCCTCACAAAGCCGCAGGACCAGACCAAATTAAACCAATCATACTCGAGAACATTTATAAAGAAATCTCCCCTATTCTAGCCCAGCTGTTCAAGATGTCTTTAAAGACCGGTACCCTGCCAGACATTTGGAAAATGGCAAATGTAGCTCCCATTTATAAGAAAGGTATCAGATCAGATCCTGCCAACTATCGCCCAATATCGCTAACCTGCATAATCTGCAAAACCCTTGAGCACATTGTCGCATCTAGCATCACTAAACACTTTACTAAGGCTAACATCTTCTATGACCTTCAGCATGGATTCCGGGAGAAAAGTTCATGCCAGACTCAACTTCTCATGCTAATTGAGGATATTGTCCAATCTGTCAACCAGAGAAGTCAAGTAGATCTTATACTACTTGACTTCTCCAAAGCCTTCGACATGGTAAACCATGAGAAGCTCATGTCCAAACTCCACCACTATGGTGTCAGAGGCCAAACTCTTCCCTGGATAAGGAGTTTTCTTAATAACAGATCCCAAGCTGTAGTTGTAAATGGCTCTCAATCTCATACCATCCCAGTCTCCTCGGGAGTTCCCCAGGGCTCGGTCCTAGGGCCACTCCTATTTTTTACTTACATCAACGACCTTCCTGACTCTGTTAAATCCTCTAAAGTACGTCTTTTTGCTGATGACACAGCTGTTTACCTCTCTCTCTCTATCGCCTCCCATTCCTGCTTCTTACGAGCAGACCTGCACCAGCTTGAGCTGTGGGAGAAAAATTGGGATATGAAGTTCAACCCAGCAAAATGCCAGGTCATCCACATAACTACGTCATCCACGGAATATCAATCACCAATGACATCACTTGGACAACACATATTGACGAAATCACTAAAAAGACAAACCAAACATTGGGCTTCCTTAGACGTAACATCAAAGTTCACTCTGAAACTCTCAAATCAACCGCATATAGGACACTTGTACTGCCCCAGCTCGAATATAGCTCCATTATCTGGTCCCCCCACACAGCAACTCTTATCGACCAACTTGAGTCGGTACAGAGAAGGGCTGCCCGTTGGACCAAACATGACTACAGTCGCACATCGAGTGTCACAGACATGCTAACCTCCCTCAAATGGAGACGTCTAGACCTCAGACGTATAGACCAGCGCCTGGTTATGTTTCACAACATCTTACATAATCAGGTTGCTATCCACCTACCAAATTATCTCACTCAAATCACAAGAGCCTCCAGAACCTCACACCCTCAAGCATTCCAACACGTCCAAACAAGAACGGACTATCACAAATACTCTTTCTTCCCAAGAACAGTTTTCCACTGGAATGCCTTACCTCAAGAAACTGTCTCCCTATCGGGTCCAGCTTTCAGTCGGGCTGTCAGCCAGACTGATCATGTGTCTCCATAAGTACTTCTCATTCTCATTAATTTTTCTTTGTCAGTTGACGCGCATCAAGTCGAAGTCCCCAATAGGGGTTAGACTATACGGAAGATAGATAGATAGAAAGCTGCGTATGATCAATTATTCAGCGGAAAAGCATTCAATTTCCCGACTTTTGACGCTCTAACATATTCATTAAAACAATAGAGGTGTAACTAGCGCTAAAGTACCAACCGACAGGCAATGAGTTAAACTTTCCAAAAATATATTAGTTTATACATGTATAGGTTTTGAATGCATTCCGATAAATTACCAAACAAATATTCCGTGTCGACAATAGCCACATTTTCAGCAATCTCTAAGTATTGAAATCATTTCTCAAAAATAGTCTAAGTGCCTAAAAAACTACTAATTAAGTACCTAAATAAATTCACCAAAAATATTCTAAGTGCCTTACATATATACATTTACTCTCTTCAAGAGACTTGTTCCTGCAGAATCGTATGCAGAATATAACTGTTGAACTGGTATAAGATTATAGGGCAAGAGTTATGTTTTGAATACTCGGTATTTTTCTTTATTTCTTATTTTTCTCTTCTTACTTTTCGTTGTATTTTTCGTTCGAAGTTTAACAAATTAAAATTAGTGTAGTTTAGCGTTACTTATTTATTTTATTTTCACTCATAATGAAATACGTGGTTCTGGCTAACCCAGAATAGCCAGTGGGTGTCGGTTTCCTGACTAGCACGACTGGTCTGAGCTAAGAACACACGGTAGAACTTTGGGCACGAGCGCAGGTTTACCACACACTGATATGTTTGTTGTTGAATTTTATTCATACATGTTTTCTGGTGTGTCGTATTGGCACGATGTTTACAGTGCTAGCTTCTCAAAGAAAGCTAAATATTTGAGCGTTTAATTTAAATCCTTGAACCATGCCTGTAATATACATAATATTTGTATTATATTTAGATAAACTACAGTAAATATACGAAGACTTTGTGTACAGTTTGCTCTCTTCCTTTTTCTCACCACACAGTTAATGGATAAAATGAATATCTCCATAATAAAGGGAAACAACAACATATTCTCTTAGACGGTCATGCAGGCCCAATGATGACTTACTTCCCCTCATCATGTGAAGATTTTTAAGTTTAATTTGGTATTTTTCGGTGCAGTCGTATCACGCTCGCTTACATTGCTTCTTCAGTCACTGTTGTGCGTTGGCCAATCAAATCTAAAAAACGTGGAAGCAAATGTTGGACCGCCGAACTTCGTATGCCTAGTAAACTGGACGCATCCTCGATATACAAGCTATTCATAACATATATGAATTATTCAGCCTGGGTACCGAGGATATGGTTGAATATTTCTGCCACCAGTTACCTTCTTAATTAACTGGATAATTATGTGGTTATCACATTAAAGGAACTAGATAACTACTTAATTAACTAGATAATTATGTGGTTAACTAGATAAACATCGTGATAAATTTTCATACCAGATGCAATTAATGTAAGTCTGTATTGCCTTAGTTTCATGAAAAACTAATTTAGCAGAGTCACGAACATATAAACTATGTCGTGACGTAACGAACATATAAACTATGTCGTGATGTCTAGTGATTCACTCAAGCTCAATATTTCGGCCACACTGGGCCTTTATCAAGAGCAAAGAACACAATATCAATATAGATTCTATAATAGGTTTGCATGTCTACTCAGAGCGCCGCTATTCGTCAAGGGACGTCATTTCCAGAAAACGTCACATGTGACATCACCATGTACTGACAGTAAGCAATAGTTGCCCCATTTGGTAATATGAAAACAAAGAGACCATATGGAGTAGATATTGTTTCCTGCTTGCAAATAGTGTCATCACATGTTGCGTTTTCTTGAATGACGTCACTTACAGAAGAGGTTGTAAATCCCATAGCAGCGCTCACTCATCAAATGCAAAACAAGTTTTGACAACGTCAGACTACATTTGGCGCACTTCTCTTGCATTCAGTCCTGATGGAAAGTTGGTATTAAGTTTGTTAATCCAGTCACTCTCACGAATAAGTCGGAGTGACTTGGAATGGCCACACTTAAGGTGACTTTCGTAGCTAGCGTCTTTTTTCACCTGGCTTCGTAGATGTTTCCATCCTCAAAGGAGTGTTGATACAATCTTGTTGTTGAAATTAATACCAAATCTTGTGTTTGTACAATAACTCAAAACACCAAAGATGGTATTTAGGTCTTTGAAAACACCAACAACATTATGTACAACGCCTTCGGCTTCGCTTATATCAATTTGCGCCGATCATCTTCTTTAAAGATATTTCTGAATCTAGATCTATCTGGGATGATCCCATTGTCTCGAAAAACGAGCACAAAACAACTCTACGACTAAATACGAGAGTCATTCCTCGCGCACGGTGGTAAATTGCATGAAGTGAAAATATCACTGTGGACCGTGGCGGGTTTAAATGTCGGTAATCGCTAACGGGACACAGTTGCGCGCGGACACCAGTGAAGAGAGGTTCCGTGAAAACAGGTAACTCCGCCTTCGGAAATAATGTAACTCCGCCTACGGACGCATACATTTCTGGTTGTTGTAGGCTATTAGAGATTGGTATCATAACCGAAGCCCAACTTGATTAATTAATATATGAATTTATACCTACGTTTTTTTGTTGAAACAGAACCGTTTAAAGTAATTTTTTGAATAATATTTGCTTGGTAGGTACCCTTTTACTTGACGTCTTGATCACTAGTGATTGTGCCTTGGGAAGAACAGTTGTCATAATATTTCATGGAGACTGGTATAGTGGGTATCCGGTGTAGGAAGTTACGTGAAATGGGGTACTAGTATATAATGTTGAAAGAGGCTTGTAATATGCACACCTAGTAAAGGTAGGTGTTTAAAATGGTATGTATAGTGTATATAGGGACTTGTATAGTGGACATCCAGTGTAGGTAGGTGTTTGAAATGGTATATATAGTGTCTATAGGGACTTGTATAGTGGGCATCCAGTGTAGGTTGGTGTTTGAAATGGTATATATAGTGTCTATAGGGACTTGTATAGTGGACATCCAGTGTAGGTAGGTGTTTGAAATGGTATATATAGTGTATATAGGGACTTGTATAGTGGGCATCCAGTGAAGGTAGGTGTTTGAAATGGTATATATAGTGTCTATAGGGACTTGTATAGTGGGCATCCAGTGAAGGTAGGTGTTTGAAATGGTATATATAGTGTCTATAGGGACTTGTATAGTGGGCATCCAGTGTAGGTAGGTGTTTGAAATGGTATATATAGTGTCTATAGGGACTTGTATAGTGGGCATCCAGTGTAGGTAGGTGTTTGAAATGGTATATATAGTGTCTATAGGGACTTGTATAGTGGGCATCCAGTGTAGGTAGGTGTTTGAAATGGTATATATAGTGTCTATAGGGACGTGTATAGTGGGCATCCAGTGTAGGTAGGTGTTTGAAATGGTATATATAGTGTCTATAGGGACTTGTATAGTGGGCATCCAGTGTAGGTAGTTGTTTGAAATGGTATATACAATGTATAGTGTCTATAGGGACTTGTATAGTGGGCATCCAGTGTAGGTAGTTGTTTGAAATGGTATATATAGTGTCTATAGGGACTTGTATAGTGGGCATCCAGTGTAGGTAGGTGTTTGAAATGGTATATATAGTGTCTATAGGGACTTGTATAGTGGGCATCCAGTGAAGGTAGGTGTTTGAAATGGTATATATAGTGTCTATAGGGACTTGTATAGTGGGCATCCAGTGAAGGTAGGTGTTTGAAATGGTATGTAGTGTCTATAGGGACTTGTATAGTGGGCATCCAGTGTAGGTAGTTGTTTGAAATGGTATATATAGTGTCTATAGGGACTTGTATAGTGGACATCCAGTGTAGGTAGGTGTTTGAAATGGTATATATAGTGTCTATAGGGACTTGAATAGTGGGCATCCAGTGAAGGTAGGTGTTTGAAATGGTATATATAGTGTCTATAGCGACTTGTATAGTGGGCATCCAGTGAAGGTAGGTGTTTGAAATGGTATGTAGTGTCTATAGGGACTTGTATAGTGGGCATCCAGTGTAGGTAGGTGTTTGAAATGGTATGTATAGTGTATATAGGGACTTGTATAGTGGGCATCCAGTGTAGGTAGGTGTTTGAAATGGTATATATAGTGTCTATAGGGACTTGTATAGTGGGCATCCAGTGAAGGTAGGTGTTTGAAATGGTATTATAGTGTCTATAGGGACTTGTATAGTGGGCATCCAGTGAAGGTAGGTGTTTGAAATGGTATGTATAGTGTATATAGGGACTTGTATAGTGGGCATCCAGTGTAGGTGGGTGTTTGAAATGGTATGTATAGTGTCTATAGGGACTTGTATAGTGGGCATCCAGTGTAGGTTGGTGTTTGAAATGGTATATATAGTGTCTATAGGGACTTGTATAGTGGGCATCCAGTGAAGGTAGGTGTTTGAAATGGTATGTATAGTGTCTATAGGGACTTGTATAGTGGGCATCCAGTGTAGGTAGGTGTTTGAAATGGTATATATAGTGTCTATAGGGACTTGTATAGTGGGCATCCAGTGAAGGTAGGTGTTTGAAATGGTATATATAGTGTCTATAGGGACTTGTATAGTGGACATCCAGTGAAGGTAGGTGTTTGAAATGGTATGTAGTGTCTATAGGGACTTGTATAGTGGGCATCCAGTGTAGGTAGTTGTTTGAAATGGTATGTAGTGTCTATAGGGACTTGTATAGTGGGCATCCAGTGTAGGTAGGTGTTTGAAATGGTATGTAGTGTCTATAGGGACTTGTATAGTGGGCATCCAGTGTAGGTAGGTGTTTGAAATGGTATGTAGTGTCTATAGGGACTTGTATAGTGGGCATCCAGTGTAGGTAGGTGTTTGAAATGGTATGTAGTGTCTATAGGGACTTGTATAGTGGGCATCCAGTGAAGGTAGGTGTTTGAAATGGTATGTAGTGTCTATAGGGACTTGTATAGTGGGCATCCAGTGAAGGTAGGTGTTTGAAATGGTATATATAGTGTCTATAGGGACTTGTATAGTGGGCATCCAGTGTAGGTAGGTGTTTGAAATGGTATATATAGTGTCTATAGGGACTTGTATAGTGGGCATCCAGTGTAGGTAGGTGTTTGAAATGGTATATATAGTGTCTATAGGGACTTGTATAGTGGGCATCCAGTGAAGGTAGGTGTTTGAAATGGTATATATAGTGTCTATAGGGACTTGTATAGTGGACATCCAGTGAAGGTAGGTGTTTGAAATGGTATGTAGTGTCTATAGGGACTTGTATAGTGGGCATCCAGTGTAGGTAGTTGTTTGAAATGGTATGTAGTGTCTATAGGGACTTGTATAGTGGGCATCCAGTGTAGGTAGGTGTTTGAAATGGTATGTAGTGTCTATAGGGACTTGTATAGTGGGCATCCAGTGTAGGTAGGTGTTTGAAATGGTATGTAGTGTCTATAGGGACTTGTATAGTGGGCATCCAGTGTAGGTAGGTGTTTGAAATGGTATGTAGTGTCTATAGGGACTTGTATAGTGGGCATCCAGTGTAGGTAGGTGTTTGAAATGGTATATATAGTGTCTATAGGGACTTGAATAGTGGGCATCCAGTGTAGGTAGGTGTTTGAAATGGTATGTATAGTGTATATAGGGACTTGTATAGTGGACATCCAGTGTAGGTGGGTGTTTGAAATGGTATATATAGTGTCTATAGGGACTTGTATAGTGGGCATCCAGTGAAGGTAGGTGTTTGAAATGGTATGTATAGTGTCTATAGGGACTTGTATAGTGGGCATCCAGTGTAGGTAGGTGTTTGAAATGGTATATATAGTGTCTATAGGGACTTGTATAGTGGGCATCCAGTGAAGGTAGGTGTTTGAAATGGTATATATAGTGTCTATAGGGACTTGTATAGTGGACATCCAGTGAAGGTAGGTGTTTGAAATGGTATGTAGTGTCTATAGGGACTTGTATAGTGGGCATCCAGTGTAGGTAGTTGTTTGAAATGGTATGTAGTGTCTATAGGGACTTGTATAGTGGGCATCCAGTGTAGGTAGGTGTTTGAAATGGTATGTAG
Source organism: Mactromeris polynyma (assembly GCA_032209605.1). Taxonomy (NCBI): domain Eukaryota; kingdom Metazoa; phylum Mollusca; class Bivalvia; order Venerida; family Mactridae; genus Mactromeris; species Mactromeris polynyma. The sequence continues at coordinate 3,797,541 of JASFXZ010000022.1, forward strand.
TGTCTATAGGGACTTGTATAGTGGGCATCCAGTGTAGGTAGGTGTTTGAAATGGTATGTAGTGTCTATAGGGACTTGTATAGTGGGCATCCAGTGTAGGTAGGTGTTTGAAATGGTATGTAGTGTCTATAGGGACTTGTATAGTGGGCATCCAGTGTAGGTAGGTGTTTGAAATGGTATGTAGTGTCTATAGGGACTTGTATAGTGGGCATCCAGTGTAGGTAGGTGTTTGAAATGGTATATATAGTGTCTATAGGGACTTGTATAGTGGGCATCCAGTGAAGGTAGGTGTTTGAAATGGTATATATAGTGTCTATAGGGACTTGTATAGTGGGCATCCAGTGTAGGTAGGTGTTTGTAATGGTATGTATAGTGTATAAAGGGACTTGTATAGTGGACATCCAGTGAAGGTAGGTGTTTGAAATGGTATATATAGTGTCTATAGGGACTTGTATAGTGGACATTCAGTGAAGGTCGGTGTTTAAAATGGTGAATATAGATAATATCGTCTATTGAGACTTGTATAGTGGACATCCAGTGTAGGTTGGTGTTTGAAATTGTGTGTATACTGTCTATAGAAACTGCCAAAATGGCTTGAGCAATATTGAGACATGAATAGTGCCATACATAAAACAATGTCAGCAAAGGACAACAGATTCGAAACAAAATCTCAACTATCACATAATTGCATTTTGAATTTTAGCTCATGCCATTTTGGCAGTTTCATCGATAATGTATGTGTACTCCAATGAAAACACCAATCTACATGGGATGCCGACAATACATGTCTTTTTAAGCACTATATACTCAATTCCAAAAACATATACACTGGAAGTTCTCTATACATGTCCCTTTCAACATGATATACTACTCCATTACACACACCTTCACTGGATGCCCACAATACAAGTCTCTTACATCACTATATACTCCATTTCAGATACCTACCTACACTGGATGCCTGCAATATAAGTCTCTGACAACACTATATACTCCATTTCAGACACCTACCTACACTGGATGCCCGTAATATAAGTCTCTGACAACACTATATACTCCATTTTAGACACCTACCTACACTGGATGCCCGTAATATAAGTCTCTGACAACACTATATACTCCATTTCAGACACCTACCTACACTGGATGCCCATAATATAAGTCTCTGAAAACACTATATACTCCATTTCAGATACCTACCTACACTGGATGCCCATAATATAAGTCTCTGACAACACTATATACTCCATTTCAGACACCTACATACACTGGATGCCCATAATATAAGTCTCTGACAACACTATATACTCCTTTTCAGACACCTACCTACACTGGATGCCCGTATATAAGTCTCTGACAACACTATATACTCCATTTCAGACACCTACCTACACTGGATGCCCGTAATATAAGTCTCTGACAACACTATATACTCCATTTCAGACACCTACCTACACTGGATGCCCATAATATAAGCCTCTGACAACAAGTTGCGCATGCGCTAAAGTGTACATGTCTTTTCTTCCGAGTCCGATAATTTCATTTCTTTTTACTATCTTTTCATCTCTTACTGATACTGGAAGACAACAGAAACATTCAAAAAGGGTAAATCTACAATTTGAGGGTAGAAACCTCGGGTAAACCGCCATCCTGATTGTATCCATCGTATTTTTCCAGTTTCTTATTCCACTTCCGGTTTGGAACTAACAACTTCCGGCGCCAAATTTGTAAACAACGAAATAGAAAAGTGAACAAAAAAAATGACACTCCTTCTGTACTTGATCACCATTATTGTTCTTGGAAAAAGCATCCTACCTCAGGATCTCCATGTATCAGACAACATACCAGTACTAGTCTGCATTAGGGCTGATGTAAACAGTTGTCATGTCATGAGACTTCTTCTCACCATCTCTAAACTTCATAATCATCATAAAACAACGTCCAAGCCAAGGGACTTCCTCATTTACATAACCATATTGCTTCTCGCCAACTCTAATGATGTCGAGCTCAACCCAGGTCCAACTCACAACAACAACACCGTCTATCCCTGCGGCACCTGCGACCTACCTGTCACCTGGGACCATCGTGCAGTGGTATGTGACACGTGCGACCAGTGGTACCACATAGACTGCCAGGACGTACACACAGGGACGTACAGCATACTCAATGAAGACAGCGCCATCAGGTGGGACTGCATTATATGTAATAATCCCAACTTCAGTACCGTGTGCTTTGATCTGCATTCCATTCCAACCCATAACCCATACAGTGTTCTCTCTATTAGTACCAACAGCCTACTGAGCCCTGATGTTAATCGCCACATCAAAACCGCTACACTCTTCAACTCCTGAGCGGATACCAACACAATCAAAGAAGCAGGCAAAAAAGCAACCACCTCTTAGAATCCTAAACATCAATTGCCAATCCATCAAGAAAAAACAGGACAGGATCGAGAACATTATCGACTGCACCAAGTCTGATATCATCATGGCTACTGAAACCTGGTTGGACCCATCCATCACTGACAACCAAATATTTCCCCACAACTACAAGCTATGGCGGAAGGACAGACAACCCGGAACTGGCGGCGGAGTCCTTCTCGCTATCAGAGACACTCTACTGAGTTCAGACGTACCCGAGTTACAGACGGACTGCGAGATTATCTGGGCAAAGATCAACTTGGTTGGATCCAAAACACTCCTATTATGCTCCTTCTACAACCCGAAGACCAACGATGAACACAGTCTGAACCAGTTTGAAGAATCTGTCAACCGTGCATCATCTATCAAAGACTCAGTACTTCTAATAGGCGGAGACTTCAACCTTCCCGGCTGGGAATGGAAATCCAGAACTCTTAAACCAAACACAACTTACGCTCGCCTCCACTACAAGTTTTCAGACTATCTAGATGACAATGGACTCACACAACTGGTTGAAGAACCAACCCGGAATAAAAACACACTTGACCTTCTCCTTACCAACCTCCCAAGTAAAGTTCTCCGCACAAGCACCATGACAGGTATCTCAGACCACGACTCTGTCATGATGGAGTTTGACATGCGACCAGTCTCCCATAAACAGATCCCAAGAAGAATCGCCCTATACAAGAATGCCCACTGGGACAGTATGCAAGCTGACATGATCCGACTTCACGATCAGATATCTGATCAAGCCAACCAACACGAGAACATAGAAGTATTATGGTCTACCTTCAAATATAACCTGAAATCTAGCATCAACACCCACATCCCTCACAAAACTGCAAGATCAAAAGACTCTGCCCCATGGATCACACCTGATATCAAGAGACTAGTGAAGAAGAGGGATCGCCTATACAAGACCAAGAAAAAATCTAATGACCCAAATCATATCAAGAAGTTCAAGACCATCAAACAGCTGGTACAGAAGAAGCTCCGTCAAGCATACTGGTCCTACATCGACAACATGATAACACCACAGCCCACTGATACTAACAACAAGAACTCCTCCAAGCGCTTCTGGACCTTCATCAAACACAAGAAAAAGGACAACTCATCTATCACTGGTCTCAGGGAATAAGGTCAACTCCACTGCGAATCCAAAGCAAAAGCCAACATCTTGAATCGTCAGTTTCAATCTGTCTTCACAGAAAATACTCCTTGTTCCAATCAACAATTCAAAAATGGTGACTTTGTCCAACATGACAATCATCCAACTGCTTCAGATATCACCATCACTTCCACTGGTGTTGAAAAACTCTTGAAGAATCTAAATTCACATAAAGCCCCAGGTCCAGACGGCATCAACCCTCGAGTACTGAAGGAACTGTCATCCTCAATTGCTCCCATCCTCACCACCATCTTCAACCTTTCGCTTAACACTGGCAAAATTCCTGACGACTGGCGGAAAGCAAATGTCTCACCTATCTACAAGAAAGGGAGCAAGTACAACCCTGAAAATTATCGTCCTATCTCACTCACCTGTATATGCTGTAAACTCATAGAACACATCATCACCAGTCACATAATGCAGCATGGCGAAAACAACAACATTCTCTATCCCCTACAACATGGCTTCCGGAAAGGTCGATCCTGTGAGACACAGCTCGTCGAATTCACAGACGATATCACTTCCAATCTGGCAAAGGGGAAGCAGACGGACGTCCTTGTGATGGATTTCTCCAAGGCGTTCGATAAAGTCTCCCACAGTCTCCTCCTCGACAAGTTGAACCACTACGGGATCAAAGGAAGGACCAATCGCTGGATTCAAGCGTTCTTGAGCGGCAGAACCCAGTCCGTGGTCTTGGATGGGGAGACCTCCGACATAGTCAATGTAGAGTCCGGCGTCCCTCAAGGCTCAGTACTCGGACCCAGCTTGTTCCTGTACTACATCAACGACATCCCATACGGTCTTGGTGCCACAGTCTGCCTTTTTGCTGACGACACTATCGCCTACCTCGTGATTGCCGGCACATCTGACTGCACCAGACTACAACAGGACCTCGACAAACTTGCCCAGTGGGAAAAAAAGTGGAAAATGGCATTCCATCCAGACAAGTGCCAGGTACTAACCATATCCAGGAAAAAGAAAACCATCCATTATGATTACAAACTCAATAACCAATCACTAATTCACGTCGAATCAGCTAAATACCTGGGACTCACCATCAACAGCAACCTAGACTGGGGTGAACACATAGCCAACATCACCAACAAGGCAAGCCGCAACCTAAGCTTCGTTCGCAGGAACCTCAATGTCGCATCAACTACCACCAAAGAACTCGCCTTTAAATCTCTTGTCCAACCCATTGTCGAATATGCCTGCCCAGTATGGGATCCCTACGAAAAGGTGGACATAGATAAACTTGAAATGGTTCAACGTCGATGAGCACGATTTGTCAAAAACAAATACCAGCGCAGATGCAGTGTCACCGAGATGCTCAACGACCTACAATGGATGTCTCTCCAGAACAGGAACTTGTATAGTGGGCATCCAGTGTAGGTAGGTGTTTGAAATGGTATATATAGTGTCTATAGGGACTTGTATAGTGGGCATCCAGTGAAGGTAGGTGTTTGAAATGGTATGTATAGTGTCTATAGGGACTTGTATAGTGGGCATCCAGTGTAGGTAGGTGTTTGAAATGGTATATATAGTGTCTATAGGGACTTGTATAGTGGGCATCCAGTGAAGGTAGGTGTTTGAAATGGTATATATAGTGTCTATAGGGACTTGTATAGTGGACATCCAGTGAAGGTAGGTGTTTGAAATGGTATGTAGTGTCTATAGGGACTTGTATAGTGGGCATCCAGTGTAGGTAGTTGTTTGAAATGGTATGTAGTGTCTATAGGGACTTGTATAGTGGGCATCCAGTGTAGGTAGGTGTTTGAAATGGTATGTAGTGTCTATAGGGACTTGTATAGTGGGCATCCAGTGTAGGTAGGTGTTTGAAATGGTATGTAGTGTCTATAGGGACTTGTATAGTGGGCATCCAGTGTAGGTAGGTGTTTGAAATGGTATGTAGTGTCTATAGGGACTTGTATAGTGGGCATCCAGTGTAGGTAGGTGTTTGAAATGGTATGTAGTGTCTATAGGGACTTGTATAGTGGGCATCCAGTGTAGGTAGGTGTTTGAAATGGTATATATAGTGTCTATAGGGACTTGTATAGTGGGCATCCAGTGAAGGTAGGTGTTTGAAATGGTATATATAGTGTCTATAGGGACTTGTATAGTGGGCATCCAGTGTAGGTAGGTGTTTGTAATGGTATGTATAGTGTATAAAGGGACTTGTATAGTGGACATCCAGTGAAGGTAGGTGTTTGAAATGGTATATATAGTGTCTATAGGGACTTGTATAGTGGACATTCAGTGAAGGTCGGTGTTTAAAATGGTGAATATAGATAATATCGTCTATTGAGACTTGTATAGTGGACATCCAGTGTAGGTTGGTGTTTGAAATTGTGTGTATACTGTCTATAGAAACTGCCAAAATGGCTTGAGCAATATTGAGACATGAATAGTGCCATACATAAAACAATGTCAGCAAAGGACAACAGATTCGAAACAAAATCTCAACTATCACATAATTGCATTTTGAATTTTAGCTCATGCCATTTTGGCAGTTTCATCGATAATGTATGTGTACTCCAATGAAAACACCAATCTACATGGGATGCCGACAATACATGTCTTTTTAAGCACTATATACTCAATTCCAAAAACATATACACTGGAAGTTCTCTATACATGTCCCTTTCAACATGATATACTACTCCATTACACACACCTTCACTGGATGCCCACAATACAAGTCTCTTACATCACTATATACTCCATTTCAGATACCTACCTACACTGGATGCCTGCAATATAAGTCTCTGACAACACTATATACTCCATTTCAGACACCTACCTACACTGGATGCCCGTAATATAAGTCTCTGACAACACTATATACTCCATTTTAGACACCTACCTACACTGGATGCCCGTAATATAAGTCTCTGACAACACTATATACTCCATTTCAGACACCTACCTACACTGGATGCCCATAATATAAGTCTCTGAAAACACTATATACTCCATTTCAGATACCTACCTACACTGGATGCCCATAATATAAGTCTCTGACAACACTATATACTCCATTTCAGACACCTACATACACTGGATGCCCATAATATAAGTCTCTGACAACACTATATACTCCTTTTCAGACACCTACCTACACTGGATGCCCGTATATAAGTCTCTGACAACACTATATACTCCATTTCAGACACCTACCTACACTGGATGCCCGTAATATAAGTCTCTGACAACACTATATACTCCATTTCAGACACCTACCTACACTGGATGCCCATAATATAAGCCTCTGACAACAAGTTGCGCATGCGCTAAAGTGTACATGTCTTTTCTTCCGAGTCCGATAATTTCATTTCTTTTTACTATCTTTTCATCTCTTACTGATACTGGAAGACAACAGAAACATTCAAAAAGGGTAAATCTACAATTTGAGGGTAGAAACCTCGGGTAAACCGCCATCCTGATTGTATCCATCGTATTTTTCCAGTTTCTTATTCCACTTCCGGTTTGGAACTAACAACTTCCGGCGCCAAATTTGTAAACAACGAAATAGAAAAGTGAACAAAAAAAATGACACTCCTTCTGTACTTGATCACCATTATTGTTCTTGGAAAAAGCATCCTACCTCAGGATCTCCATGTATCAGACAACATACCAGTACTAGTCTGCATTAGGGCTGATGTAAACAGTTGTCATGTCATGAGACTTCTTCTCACCATCTCTAAACTTCATAATCATCATAAAACAACGTCCAAGCCAAGGGACTTCCTCATTTACATAACCATATTGCTTCTCGCCAACTCTAATGATGTCGAGCTCAACCCAGGTCCAACTCACAACAACAACACCGTCTATCCCTGCGGCACCTGCGACCTACCTGTCACCTGGGACCATCGTGCAGTGGTATGTGACACGTGCGACCAGTGGTACCACATAGACTGCCAGGACGTACACACAGGGACGTACAGCATACTCAATGAAGACAGCGCCATCAGGTGGGACTGCATTATATGTAATAATCCCAACTTCAGTACCGTGTGCTTTGATCTGCATTCCATTCCAACCCATAACCCATACAGTGTTCTCTCTATTAGTACCAACAGCCTACTGAGCCCTGATGTTAATCGCCACATCAAAACCGCTACACTCTTCAACTCCTGAGCGGATACCAACACAATCAAAGAAGCAGGCAAAAAAGCAACCACCTCTTAGAATCCTAAACATCAATTGCCAATCCATCAAGAAAAAACAGGACAGGATCGAGAACATTATCGACTGCACCAAGTCTGATATCATCATGGCTACTGAAACCTGGTTGGACCCATCCATCACTGACAACCAAATATTTCCCCACAACTACAAGCTATGGCGGAAGGACAGACAACCCGGAACTGGCGGCGGAGTCCTTCTCGCTATCAGAGACACTCTACTGAGTTCAGACGTACCCGAGTTACAGACGGACTGCGAGATTATCTGGGCAAAGATCAACTTGGTTGGATCCAAAACACTCCTATTATGCTCCTTCTACAACCCGAAGACCAACGATGAACACAGTCTGAACCAGTTTGAAGAATCTGTCAACCGTGCATCATCTATCAAAGACTCAGTACTTCTAATAGGCGGAGACTTCAACCTTCCCGGCTGGGAATGGAAATCCAGAACTCTTAAACCAAACACAACTTACGCTCGCCTCCACTACAAGTTTTCAGACTATCTAGATGACAATGGACTCACACAACTGGTTGAAGAACCAACCCGGAATAAAAACACACTTGACCTTCTCCTTACCAACCTCCCAAGTAAAGTTCTCCGCACAAGCACCATGACAGGTATCTCAGACCACGACTCTGTCATGATGGAGTTTGACATGCGACCAGTCTCCCATAAACAGATCCCAAGAAGAATCGCCCTATACAAGAATGCCCACTGGGACAGTATGCAAGCTGACATGATCCGACTTCACGATCAGATATCTGATCAAGCCAACCAACACGAGAACATAGAAGTATTATGGTCTACCTTCAAATATAACCTGAAATCTAGCATCAACACCCACATCCCTCACAAAACTGCAAGATCAAAAGACTCTGCCCCATGGATCACACCTGATATCAAGAGACTAGTGAAGAAGAGGGATCGCCTATACAAGACCAAGAAAAAATCTAATGACCCAAATCATATCAAGAAGTTCAAGACCATCAAACAGCTGGTACAGAAGAAGCTCCGTCAAGCATACTGGTCCTACATCGACAACATGATAACACCACAGCCCACTGATACTAACAACAAGAACTCCTCCAAGCGCTTCTGGACCTTCATCAAACACAAGAAAAAGGACAACTCATCTATCACTGGTCTCAGGGAATAAGGTCAACTCCACTGCGAATCCAAAGCAAAAGCCAACATCTTGAATCGTCAGTTTCAATCTGTCTTCACAGAAAATACTCCTTGTTCCAATCAACAATTCAAAAATGGTGACTTTGTCCAACATGACAATCATCCAACTGCTTCAGATATCACCATCACTTCCACTGGTGTTGAAAAACTCTTGAAGAATCTAAATTCACATAAAGCCCCAGGTCCAGACGGCATCAACCCTCGAGTACTGAAGGAACTGTCATCCTCAATTGCTCCCATCCTCACCACCATCTTCAACCTTTCGCTTAACACTGGCAAAATTCCTGACGACTGGCGGAAAGCAAATGTCTCACCTATCTACAAGAAAGGGAGCAAGTACAACCCTGAAAATTATCGTCCTATCTCACTCACCTGTATATGCTGTAAACTCATAGAACACATCATCACCAGTCACATAATGCAGCATGGCGAAAACAACAACATTCTCTATCCCCTACAACATGGCTTCCGGAAAGGTCGATCCTGTGAGACACAGCTCGTCGAATTCACAGACGATATCACTTCCAATCTGGCAAAGGGGAAGCAGACGGACGTCCTTGTGATGGATTTCTCCAAGGCGTTCGATAAAGTCTCCCACAGTCTCCTCCTCGACAAGTTGAACCACTACGGGATCAAAGGAAGGACCAATCGCTGGATTCAAGCGTTCTTGAGCGGCAGAACCCAGTCCGTGGTCTTGGATGGGGAGACCTCCGACATAGTCAATGTAGAGTCCGGCGTCCCTCAAGGCTCAGTACTCGGACCCAGCTTGTTCCTGTACTACATCAACGACATCCCATACGGTCTTGGTGCCACAGTCTGCCTTTTTGCTGACGACACTATCGCCTACCTCGTGATTGCCGGCACATCTGACTGCACCAGACTACAACAGGACCTCGACAAACTTGCCCAGTGGGAAAAAAAGTGGAAAATGGCATTCCATCCAGACAAGTGCCAGGTACTAACCATATCCAGGAAAAAGAAAACCATCCATTATGATTACAAACTCAATAACCAATCACTAATTCACGTCGAATCAGCTAAATACCTGGGACTCACCATCAACAGCAACCTAGACTGGGGTGAACACATAGCCAACATCACCAACAAGGCAAGCCGCAACCTAAGCTTCGTTCGCAGGAACCTCAATGTCGCATCAACTACCACCAAAGAACTCGCCTTTAAATCTCTTGTCCAACCCATTGTCGAATATGCCTGCCCAGTATGGGATCCCTACGAAAAGGTGGACATAGATAAACTTGAAATGGTTCAACGTCGATGAGCACGATTTGTCAAAAACAAATACCAGCGCAGATGCAGTGTCACCGAGATGCTCAACGACCTACAATGGATGTCTCTCCAGAACAGGAGGAAAAACGCCCGACTAATCCTCTTCTTCAAAATAGTCAACAATCTAATCGCTGTCAATAAAGCAGACCATCTTCTACCCCCAACACGACTCTCCAGATACTCTTCAGCCCACTCCTTCCAGATCCCTCACTGCACCTCCAGCTACCGACAACAATCCTTCTTCCCACGTACAATCAAGGAGTGGAATAGTCTTCCTCCCGACACTGTATCAGTAGGCACAGTTGACGCATTCAAGGCCCAACTTGCCAAACTCATTATCTAGACTCCTAAGTACTCTTTTATTTTTAACCTCTCACTGTACATACACTCTCACTTCATTTCATATATTTTCCTTTTTTTTAGCGCAACCCCTGGCAATAATGTTCAGTCAGTTGAACGTGGCCAGTATCTGGTAGAAGTAGAAGTTGTTATATGTTTACATTATATTGAAATAGACTATAGCTACGTCATCACACTATCTTACTATGTTGCTTACTAATCTCTGTTAAGGCACTTGTACAATAAACTTAGTCGTAGAATCACGCTTGTGTTCTCTCTTCTTTGATATATTAAACTTGTCATTAAAACATGGTGTCAGAATAAAACTTATTTATAAGAATAATAAATACGTCGGACAAATAGTGGACTTGAATGTAAATTGAAGTCATTAATTTAAAATTATGGCTTTATCAGGAATTACACCACCAGTGATGAATTGGGACAGCTCAAATCTACCAACAACTTGGGAGAAATTTGAGCGACACATCAAGTTGATATTCACCGGACCTCTTAAAGAAAAATCAGAGGAGGAACTAGTATCGTTCTTACTGATATGGGTTGGTGAAAAAGGACAAGACATATCACAATCTTGGACTTTAAGTGAAGATGAATCGAAAAAACTGGACACATACTATGAGAAATTTAGGAAACACGTTCAACCTAAACTCAATCCGGTATTTGCAAGATACCAGTTTCACAACGAACAGCAAAACGATGACAGCATTGAGCAGTTTGTCACAAGACTTAAGCTCAAAATTAAAGACTGCAAGTTCCAAGAAACCACAGTAGAGGAAATGATACGAGACAAAATCGTATTTGGAGTAAATAATCAGAGACTTAGAGAAAAGTTGATAAATGAAGGGGAAAAGTTATCCTTAGAGAAAGCGATACAGATATGTCAAAATTTTGAGTATTGTAAACATCAAATGCAGGTACTGAACGCAAGACCTACTACACAGGACGTCAGCTACATCAGAAACCGTGGACGTGGACGAGGCAACCATTCAAGGGGACGACAGCCAACACACGCCAGGGGTCATCAACAACACCAACAGCAAGGGAAAACGTCTTGTGGAAATTGTGGAACTGTCCATGACATTACAAACAGGACAAATTGTCCAGCGTATGGAAAACAGTGCAATTTGTGTAAGCGATACAATCACTGGAAAGTTGTTTGTAGATCCAAAAAACAAAATGTGCACGAAGTGACAAATAATATTAGGGATTTAGAGTTAAGTGAGAGTGATGACTCATGGATGGATACATATTTCATAGATACGGTAAGTCATTCACAATCTCCAGCTCTTGATCGCGCTTTTGTTAATATCGAGATTGGCCCGACATGCCAACACCGTCGATTTAAGATTGACACGGGGTCAAGCGTTAACACGTTGCCAAAACGCCAATTTGAATCGCTTAATGTCAAACTCCCTTTAGACGCCTCTGATTGTAAACTAACTTCATATTCAGGTGACGCAATTCATGTATACGGAAAGGTCAACCTGCAATGTAAATATAGAGCAAAAGAAATAAACGCAGTGTTCTATATTGTAAACAATAGCGCTCCGCCGTTAATTGGTTTACAAGCATCAACTGAATTAGGCTTAATTCAGCTGACCTATGAAGTAAACATAGATTCTAATCAGTTAATGACCAAAGAATCGGTATTATCTGATAACAAAGATCTATTCACGGGCGTAGGTATACTTCCAGGTAAAAGTAAATTACACCTGAAGGAAGATTCGGTTCCGGTGATAACGCCACCAAGACGAATACCGGAAGCACTGAAATCACGGCTAAAAGCTGAGCTTGATAAGATGGTCAAAGACCAGATTATAACGCCTGTCACTGAACCTACAGACTGGGTTCACGCTATCGTGGTAGTCGAAAAGCCGAATAAGTCTCTTCGTGTGTGTATAGATGCGAAGCCTCTAAATGAAGCGATTCGCAGACCACATTACGCGATGTCGACACTCGAAGATGTTACCGCCAAATTGGTAGGCGCTACACACTTCAGTTTACTTGATCTAACACATGCGTACTGGAGTGTACAGTTAGATGAGGAATCCTCATACTTGACTACGTTTGCAACACCGTTTCAAAGGTACCGCTATTTGCGTCTTCCATACGGGATAGCGTCATCATCAGATATATTTTGTCAAAAAGTAAATGAAGCATTTGAAGGTCTACAGGGAATGCACCCCTTGGTAGATGATATTCTTATTTGGGGACGTACACCCCAGGAACACGACAAACGCTTAACGCAAGTATTGCTACGCGCCCGCGAACGCGGAATTCGCTTCAATTCACAGAAATGCAGAATAGGTGTTAAATCCATTCCATTCTTCGGTCACGTGATAACCGACACGGGACTCAAGGCCGACCCGGATAAAATCAAGGCTATTACGGCATTGCAGCGGCCAGATAGCCGGGGAAATGTTGAAACATTGTTAGGATTGGTCAATTATCTTGCAAAATTCGCGCCAAATCTTGCAGAAATAACAGCCCCCATCCGGAGCCTCTTGAAAAATGATGTAGAATTCCTGTGGGACGCCCCGCAGGAACAGGCACTCAATAAGATCAAACAAATTATTACTCAATCGCCGGTTCTAGGGTATTACGATCCTAAGAAACCATTAGTGCTTGAAACTGACGCAAGTAAATATGGACTAGGATGTTGTCTAATGCAAGACGAAAAACCCATAGCGTATGCCAGCAAATCATTAACTCAGACCGAGATAGGGTACGCTGTAATTGAAAAGGAACTACTCGGGGTATTGTTTGCATTGAAAAGATTTCACCAGTTCACATATGGTCGAGAAGTCATTGTGCACTGTGATCATAAACCGATTTCAGCTATCATGAAAAAACCGTTATCAGCTGCACCACCGCGATTATCTAGGATGCTTCTCGCACTGTCGAAATATCAAATTACTGTTCGACATGTACCTGGTAAGAGCATACCTGTCAGTGATTGCTTATCGAGACAATCTTTACCTGATACATTCCCAGGAATGATCGAAGGTATGGACAACCATGTGCACACGGTTATAAAACAATTACACGTCACAGATAAGCGGCTCGCAATAATTCGCGCGGAAACCGACAAAGACTCACAAATGTTAAAACTGAAACAGGCTATACTGAAAGGATGGCCAGAGTCCAGAACGCAATGTTCACCGGATATTGTGGAATATTTCAATCATCGTGATGAAATTAGCACTGAGGATGGTCTTGTATTTCGAGGTCATACTATTGTGGTACCGAAATCATTACGCAATGATCTTGTACAGAAAGTTCATTCATCCCATCTGGGGATTACGAAAACGCTAGAACGCGCGAAAGATTCTTTATTTTGGCCAGGGATGTGTAAGCAGGTTACCGAGTACGTAACAAGCTGTCCAACATGCTTGACACACAGGGACGCAAATGCATCAATGCCTTTAGTCACGACTGAATTCCCTGATCGCCCATATCAAAGGATCGCAACCGATTTATTTCATTTTCAAGGAAATGAGTATCTGTTGACAATTGACTACTATAGTAGATTTTTTGAAGTTGATTATTTACGCAACACAAGATCACAAACTGTGATAACTAAACTTCAAAAACACATGTCACGAATGTCAATTCCTGATATTCTTGTATCAGATAATGGACCTCAGTTCTCTAGCAACGAGTTTAAGGACTTCGCGAAAGCATGGGGATTCGAGCATCGAACTTCATCCCCAGGTCACCCGCAAAGCAATGGTCTCGCTGAGAAAGGGGTAGGAATTGCGAAAAAGCTTATGAAGAAAGCTAAAGACACTGGTTCGAATCCGTACTTAGCATTTTTAGAATATCGAAATACGCCATTAGAATGCGGTTATTCCCCAAGCCAGTTGTTGTTAGGTCGCCGAACAAAATCGATCGTGCCTATTACTAACAAAGCACTCCAACCAATGTTAGTAAACTCAGAACAATTGAAAAAACGAATGCAAGAATCTAAACAAAAACAAAAGTCGCATTTCGACAAATCAACTAAACCGTTAGATCCATTATCAGTAGGAAATTCCGTAAGAGTTAAGTTCGGGAAATTATGGAAATTAGGCAAGGTAATGAAAATTCATAGTGACCGTTCATATCTCATACAAATGCCAGATGGTAGTATTTATCGGAGAAATAGGTCAGTAATACATCAAACGCGCGAAAATACTAATGACATTGAACCGTTCCAAGCGCAAGTTTTACAACATGATTTGGAACCGAATACCCCTTCGGAAACCCATTCGAATCATGAATTACACCAAGACGATAACGCGTACAAAACAAGAGCTGGAAGATTAGTGCGTGACAACCGAAAATATGTAGGAAATGATTGGGTAAATTGATATGTAATTACTGTATGTACATTAGATAATATTTATTGATAAGAGAATGACGTACTGATACAAAGAAAAATCTTTATCTACACATATTATTGACTACACAGAATATTGACTGTAATGCATTTAAGATTACTGAAACTTAGCTTTTTTATACATTGAAATTTGATTATAAGTTGTTTCTTCATACTTTTGAATTATATGTTTCTTTTATTAAAAACAGGGAGATGTTATATGTTTACATTATATTGAAATAGACTATAGCTACGTCATCACACTATCTTACTATGTTGCTTACTAATCTCTGTTAAGGCACTTGTACAATAAACTTAGTCGTAGAATCACGCTTGTGTTCTCTCTTCTTTGATATATTAAACTTGTCATTAAAACAGAAGTAGAACACTATATACTCCATTTCAGACACCTACCTACACTGGATGCCATTAATATAAGTCTCTGATCAACAACACTATATACTCCATTTAATACACCTACCTACGCTGGATGCCCATAATCGAAGTTCCAATCAATAGTAATCACGACGTATAGCAAAATGGTTTCAAGCTAAATTGATCAAAAATTACATTTCTATTTTTTATTTCAGTAAAAACGTATATATATATGTTGGGCTTCGGTTCCGAATCCAATCTTTAGCCTTAACAACTGGACAGGTAATAGTCCGTAGGCGGAGTTACGTTCATTACGAAGGCGGAGTTACGGCTCTTCACTTCGCGCGCTATTGGTGTCCCGTTAGCGATTTCCGTATAAACGTCGTTCGTACCAGGAAATATTGAAACAAAAAGAAGACAAAAATCTAATATGGCTGAGGAAAACTCGAGGTTAATCATCTATCTTTAAAACAAGTAATTTTAATTCTATTGAACTTATGTTGTTGTTTCATTGCGTGTTCTCATTCTCATAATTCCCGCAAAGGGTCCCTGTGACTGTGAGTGTTAGGCATCGAGAGATTGATAGATTCGTTCTCAAAAGAGTTCGTCTATAAAATTCAATTATTTTGACGCGAAATAATCAGTGATGCATAATCATTTGTTTACAAAGGTTGAGACAAATGGAAATACATTACTTGTCATTGAATTATACTTATTGTAGAGAAATATTTTAATGCGTAAGTTCTAAGATTCCACCTAGTTCTATAAATAACTTGTAAGAGTGAAGACACAACTTCAGTTAGGCCACTGTGTCAACTTCGGTTCCAGGAACCATGTACCGATTAAAAAACAGCAGCACACATAAGATGTTTAAAAAAAACGCAAAGCCAGATTATAGACGCTAAAAAAACCGCAAAGCCAGATAATAGACGCTGTATCATTTCACCTATTTTAATGAGGTAAACATGATTTAAATAAAATTATACAATTTGTAACAGCGGTTACTTCCCTTGGCAATTTTTTTTATCAAAGAGCTAAAAAGCTAGGCACGCCTTATTGGCAATGGCTAGACAACCGGTGGGTCTTTCCATCCAGTTTCTAAATAAATAGCCAGTTCTACTGGGTTTAACTAGCTGAAGTAGCTGTCTGGTAATCAATATAAAGATGATTATTCCTAATATACATTGTATGTTGTCTCAGGCTATTTGTATTGACATGTGATTAACGCAAGCATGGCATAATAAATAATAACATCAAACTGTTGTAAAAATGTCCTTTTTTGAAATCTATCCACCAAAACACTTTGTTTGGGGATTGGCTTTATCCAACATAATTGCTGATGTTTCAGTAGGTTTGATTTTTGTAAGACTTATCAATCATGGAGAATGACTTCCAAGACTTGTCAGACATCTTGTCAGACCGAAAACATGTTGTTAAAAATAACGTTTGTTAGGTAAAGTAAAAATACAGTAATTACCTATCACATTTAGCATAAATGCATTCATACATTAAATGTGACTTGGGAAGGAAAGGGTTCAAAATAACTGTCTATTTTTATTTTTAGTTCAGTATCATTCATATTCTACATATTGTAAATTAAAGGGGAGTAATACGCAAAATTGCGGAATTGGGGGTTGTCAAAATAATACCATTGACAACTCTCGAAATATAAAGATATTGAGTTGAATTGTACAGAAACGTCCATTTAGACAACTCTATTGAAATCGTCTACAACACAAAGTTTTGCGAGTTTCCAAAGAAAAGAACCGTTTTTCCATCTTCTGACAGGATTTAGTGCGGCTATCGGACCGCTCGTTTCAATGTGAAAGTTCACAAATCAAACAGAAATGGGCAAATTTTTGGGTGCCTTTTTGACGACGCAATCAAAGTTTAAATGTCCGAAAGACAAGTGAATGTGCAGACAATCGGTGCGCATAAGAAGATCGTATTGTTTAAACAGTAACAGATGTTGTAAACTCTGTCAGATCCGTACCGTATCTGACATTCAGACTTGGGCACAGGCCTTCTGCATCGAACCTGGCCGTTTTTTATCTGTCAGGTCCTACTATCCGACGGGGTATTCGCCATGACTGACTTATATAGCCTATAGCTGTAAATTCACCTGTAGCTCAGAATTCATTGATTGGTGTATGCAACTTAATTTTGCATTGAACTGAAATGTTAATCCAAGGTATTGAGCTGAGATCATTGTTACAGCTTGTAGTATGAATGCACAAATACATTATATCATAACTAAAAGTGTGTAAATTGGTACTCCTTTCTTAAAAATGATTATACTTATTTACAGACAGACTCCATCACCCATCACTGAGTATTAAACTGAAGAAACACAATGTTGATAGAAGATGTTGAAGGGTTGAAGGATTGGCTTATATCCTCATTAACTCTAATGTAAGTTGTTGCATGTTTATTGATGCTATATATGTTGCATCAGAGCTACCTGTGAAGTATGGTCAAATCACAGTATACTCGACTTGTATTTTCATGATAACAAGATACCATTTAAGTAATTGATCCATAGTTTTAACTTCACAGTATCGTGTTATATTGCCGACATTGGAATGCACTATCCTCTAGAGCACTGTTTAACTACTGAGCAATGTTACACTAATTTGGCACATTTTTAGGCTTTACATATTCTCACTACCTGTATTTTCCCGACATAATATCAATATTTGTAAGTATGTATGGAATATTGATCAGATCGACATAAAAATTTATATCAATGACAGCCATAGAGGTATGAAATAAAGTCAAGTTTGAGAAACACGAAAAATCGGTCAATGGCGCTACCGGGAATCGAACCCAGGTCTACGGATTGCCGGTCCGTTATGCTAACCACTACACCACAGTCTGTAAAAGGTATGTTCTAGTGCCTCATTGTTGTATCAAATTGTGTACAGTTGTCTGTAGTGGCACAAATATTGGCAATAATGTGAGGATGTGTTTGTTTCATTGCAAATTAGTAAAGTGAGATCTGATCAAATAAACAGCGAGGCAGTATTGTATTTAAGTTTTCTAGTGTTTGCATCACATAGTGTCTTTCTGTTCCGTCAGAGATGGCTGATTCAGCCTTATGGCAATCTAGAAAATGGCAAGATGCTTTATGTTGTTTCCATGTCAAATTATGGAAGTTTCATTATTGCTTCTGAGCACATTAAACATTTTATGGGTATATTTTTTTCAGTTGTACTGCAGATCATCATGCTCTTGCTGATTGTGTGGTAGCATTATTGCAAGCAGATAAAAGTTATCAGTATCGGAAGTTTAGATGTGAGCAGCGTCTTAGTCCATACTTATTTAGAAGTAAGTATTTGTCATGGTCAGGTGATCACTTGAAGACAGTTCAGTAGGCAGAGTAAGACTGCAGAAAATAGTGCATCAGGCCATATTTAAAAAAATGTTTGTTTGGCTTAACCATACCTACCCATAAAAACGGCTCCTATTTGATTTTTTAAACGCCCGTTGGAAAAACGGGACATATTATGGGAACACCCGTGGCCTTGTCCGCACTCTAAGTCAAACAGTTTTCATCTGATCTTCACCTAACTTGGTGAAAATGTTTGTGGGCATAATATCTTGGCCAAGTTCGATAACCAGCCACATCTCCCCAGGCACTTCAGAATTATGGCCCTTGAAATATTCAAAATTGGCTAAATTAGCCTTGTCCGCTGTCTAAGTCAAACAGTTTTCATCTGATCTTCACTTAACTTGGTGAAAATGTTTGTGGGCATAATACCTCAGCCAAGTTCGATAACCATCCACATCGCCCCAGGCACTTCTGAATTATGGCCCTTTAATTATCCAAAATTGGTCAAATTAGCCTTTTCCGCTCATTCTAGGTCAAAGAATTTTCATAGGATCTTTACCAAACTTGGTGAAAATGTTTGTGGGCATAATATCTTGGCCAAGTTTGATAACCAGCCATATCCCTCATGTCACTCGGGAGTTATCACCCTTTGATTTAGAAATTACCTAAAATTTGTCTTGTTTAACTCTGAGCTCTGACTTACGACGGGCGTATTTTGCGATAGTTTGCCACTCTTGTTTTTTGATGGGTCAGAGTGGTAATTTTCTATTAGGTCTGGGTATTAATTGTTAACATTAGTATGACCATAAAAAGTAATAATGAATTAATTACCAGCCTATCTACACACCTAAATCTTGCTGGGTTGGGTTATGCCAAACAATTTAAAAAAAAAACATTGCAGCAGTTATACGAAAGTAGCAGATTTATTTAGCTTCATTGAGCGTATTGATGAGTTGTGGAAACAAACATTCTGCAAACCACTAGTGTTAGCTTAAGTTAAAACTGGTTTAAATTGAGCATAAACATGTTCAACTTGCAATGAGGATAACTCACTCAAATGCAGATAGTCGAACACTCAAACATGATTTGTGGTACCTAGCTACCATTTCATTAATTTTCTACCATAGATAGGACGAACAATACAGTACTTAACACCTTTGATTGATCGGTTAAAATCCTTTTGTTTGTGGAGAGCGAGATTCTTGGCGACACATTTTATTTGCACGTCGCATTAATTACTTGACTGCTGTCATGTATACATGTAATAGATCCATTAAAGATTTAATGTATACCAAACAAGAATTTTTAATTGTTACTTATCGATTGAATTGCAGAGTATATAAAATTCTTACATAACTATCTTGAACAAAAGTGCAAAATTCATTGGGTAAAATAGACATGACAATTTGACTATGTAAGTATAATTGATAAACCAGCATTCAGTAGCAGATATGTGGTCCAGTAGTAACGCCCTATTAATCTAGGGGTCGCAGGTTCGATTTCCCACTAGACCACTAACAGTACTTACCGTCTTTTGGATGAGGCAAGAACTGAGGTCCCGTGTATGATGTTTCACATCGGGCACATAAAAGAACCAGGGGTGCTTTTGGAACTGGGGCTCCTCCAAAAAACTATAAATGACTAACATTCTTCTGGAGGCGTTGCCCATATGGGAAACTGGTGGCGATGATAAATAAATGCAAATACAAAAAATAAAAATTGGAGCAACGTTTTATGATATTAAATTGAGTAGAGCTATGACTAGAGCTAGAACTTCTTGAGACGAAGATAAATTTAGATAATCAGTTCACTGAATAAATTATGCTAATAGAGGTCAGGAAGATCAGGTTTATTTGTTCGGAGTAATACAAAATCTTGAATATTCATAAGACCAAACCATATGAAAAAAAGCCAAAAATATCCAAACTTAGGTTAACTATTACGTATATACGCAAGCTGTGTACTTTTGTAATGTGGTAGAGTTAATTGGACTGTTATTACCAAATTTTAGAAACAAAACAATTTGTGGATAATTTGTTCGAAGTATTGGATAGTAAAGCATATATAACAAAGAAAGATGTTGCTGTGAGTGATACAACAGTACAACACGATGTTGAAGATGTGCAAGTACCTAAAGACCATGATGCTGTTCCATCTTCTAGTGATCAGCATTTATCTACATCAAAAATAGATGTTCGGGAAGAAAAGGTTTGAAACACGTATTAATTCTTTCTTAACAATCTATGTCTTAAAATATGTCAGCATTAGAACTTCTTGGGAATGAGCATTAGTGTCATATTAACAATTAAGAACCAACTAAATGGCACTGATAATTTAATAGTTTGATTAATTTGTTAGCCTTTGGCTTATAGATTGGAGAAGACAGACAGGCAGCCGAATGTCTTTAACAAATTAGCGTAAAGGGTTTCTTTCCCTGTCATAAATTCAACAATTTTTATCCAGTCTTCATGAAACTTGGTCAGGACATTTGTCTGCATGTTGTCTTTGACAAATGTCAATACGGGTCATATCTACATAATGCTCCTAACAAAACAATAAATGGTAGTCAAAAGTAACATTCACTTTAAAATATTCCTCTATTAACAGACATCCTACTGCAAAATTGCCTTTGTCAAAATGAAAAATGCGGCTTTAATGCGGTTTCTGCATTAACCCCTTGTTTCACAGAATCTTGATCAGAAAGTTTACATGCAAATAACTATACACACAGCTAATTTATATACAGTTGAGGGATGGATTTTCTGCTGAGTTGAAGTTATATGTTTGTAAGTTATGTAATTCTGCTGTTAAACAATTTGTTTGCGTCTGTTTGTAGAAAGCATTGCCTGCTGTTGAGAAGAGCCCTAAGTCAGAGTCTGGAAAACAATCTAAAGTGTAAGTCTTTTAAAGGTTGATGCCAAAAATCATGCATTTAAAATGGAAAAAGTTTACTAGTATTCATACAATACATCATACATGCATTGCAGTCTGTTTGATTATTGAAGCTGACCTTAGCCAAACGGAGGCTGTACCATTACTTTGAATAATTTCCCCTCTAAATCTGTGGCCAATAATTGTTGTTATGGTACTTAACATATACACTTGCTCTTACCTCCAGTTTCTGTTATCAGGTCATTTCAGTAGAAAACATGTTTCTTTACTAAGAACAATGTTGTGTCTAGTAATTAAATCCCTACAAAAGGACATAAAAACACCACTGACTTTGTAAGGGTATATTCGTGATTGAACTCGCATCCAGATTTGCAGTAAGATAGTTGGCAAGGCAGGAAAATAGGTAACATGTTCTAAATCTAATATTTTACAACGTACTACATGTATTAGTACATGTATAGCTAAAGAATAATAATAACAAGTGTATTAAAGCTAAAACAAAGAATAGAACTAAAGGTTACATGTAAAATCACACATAAACACAGGGCTCAACATTAACTTTTTGTACTACTGGACAAGTCGGACAAGTAGATTTAAATATCACTTGTCCTGACCGAATGTTCACTTGTCCTGACCTTAAATAAATGTACAGTGAAAATGCAGGAGTTGTGACAAATGAAGAAATACAGCATTAATATGCAGGCTTTAATACATGAACAATTCAATTAAAACATAAACTGGCTAATTCAAATGTAATTCCAATTATAAGTCTCACATTGATTTTTCTTGAGCCAATTTTTGTTAACTGTGGATTGATCTTTTGGTTTCGTTGAATTGATTTAAGCCCATCACGTAACTTGGACACAATTTCTTCCATTGAAAGTTACTGGTCACATCGGGCAAGTAGTTTTGGAAATTGGTTGCCCGGACCTTCAAATTACTGGTCAAAATCCATCGGACAACCGTTAGTGTTGTGCCCTGAAACATATTTCATAAATTGCCATTTGTTTGTTAAAGAAACCTTGACAAAGTAAAATGAATAGTTCAGCAGAAAACAAATATGTTGTCTTGTGTGTCGGACAACTTGCAAACAACGAATCACAAGCATGCTTTTCATTTTCTTGTCCCACACTGGTAAGTCAAATTCAGTTTAGGACTAAATTTGGAAACACACTTCATTGATTTATGGCCGAAAATTTATGTTGGCCTGTTATGTATTTTAGTGGTCGTAGCAGTCTGTCTCCGCATGATACAAAATTACTGGCAGATCTTTATCTGATTTTCCCTAATCATGGACCTGAAAATATACGACGGTATATTGGGCTATTCAAGGAAAGACACAAGTTTTCACAGATCAACTCGGACATAATGTTTGAATGGTGTTTTGAGAGATTGCTGGAGGATCCTGTTGTATACCCTCTTGTTCCTGGGACAAGTTTACTTGAAACTGGAAATGACCAATTAAGTGTGAAACAGAACAATGGTGTTGATGGTGAGTGTTAGTGTTGATTCTGTCTGAAACTTCTGTAGAAAATTATGTATACCGAACATTCCCTAATTACATTTTTTTCAGACATATTTGCATCTATTAGAATAAGTACTTCAGTCTTATATGCATCTATTAGAATAAGTGCGGTACCCACTAGCCGTTCTCTATTAACCTTTGATCTAAGCCTAAGTGCCTGAACTTCCACTTGCTAGCCTAAAATATCTTCCAAACTAACACCTTTGATCTGCCGACGGTATTATGTCACAGAGAGCCCAGTAAATTATGTCACAGATAGCAGTATTGCCAGTCTTACATGTGTCTACGTGACCTTTGTCATTTGCCTCAATTCACTGAGTTTTGAAGTTTTAAATATCAATAGTGGACTGTTTTAAAGTTCAAGTGATTAAAGTTTAACATTCTATGGTAACAGATAATTCTTTATTGTGTGAACACTGCTTTTTTTAGTGTCATTTTGATTTTTCGGAACAAAATAAGAATTTTTCGGGCTTTTTTCAAAATAGGGGGGGGGGGGCATTAATTAGGGGAGGGGCATTTATTAGAGAATATTCGGTACTACAGTATGTACTAGAAAATGGGTAGATATATTTACAGTTGCTTGCCGACAGCAAGTAACATCAGAGTCGGGCTTGTGATTCAGTGTGTGAATGGTCAAGAATGTAATGTGTGCATAATTTCTCACTTACAATACATGAATTTGAAAATGATTTCATGTCTGCAGCTATAAACAGGGGCATTGAGGGATCGGGGACATTCATATAAAATATGTATATGTGATTGCTTGTGATATTTTGGTCCAGATGACATTTTACGTCTCAGTGTGGCTACAGGCCGGAGTTTGATTGCTGGAATATAATGAAAGCGTTGGTGAAATATGTAAGAATGAAAGTGTTAGCAAGTTTAAGCATTATATACTTGAATTTTAAAGCAGACTTACAGTTACAGTAACCTTGCTTTAAACTTCTTATCTAGTGGCAATGTTTGAGTCTGTTCAATGACTTCACCAGCGACACATTGTATTGTATACTGTTGTATGGTCACTGGCTGTCTTGCCTGTTCATCCTTTTTGTCAAAAAGTACTGGCTGGATTTTGAAATAATTTCTCTACCTTGATTATTCAAATTTATGGAGTCATTAATAACATTTTTAGCAGCCAGTTTCCTTATACATGTATATGTACGAAGTATGCAATGTGCTTTTTCAATGACTTCAAAATTGTGGTAGTGATATGTTTAAAGCATGACTCTTGAAGGTCTGATGTATGATACAGTTTATTGCACATAAAAGGATCATATAATTATTACTAAGGTGAGTGATATAGGGCCATCTTGTCTTATTATTTCTCTAATCATTGTCAAAGTCACAGGCTTCGGAACTTTCTGTGTCTCCCAAAACAGCTGTTGTTGTATGTACAGATATAAGTTAATAATTAGAGGTTATCGTAAAGCCCTCCGGCCAATATCTCTCCTAGTATGCCAATATCGCCGTAAGACACACCAGTCCCGTTTTATAACCTTTTTATTGCATATGTTCCACTCAAGTGAAGAGTTGCGTTATGTTATCAGAAAACAAGACAATAGTATAAAAGTTAACAAGTTGAAAAATGTATTGGAAATAATTGAACATTTTAGAAATGATTTAGAATCAACTTGTCTAGATCTATAGGTCTAAAATTGTAACTTGAAATTCTTAAAAGTCTATCACACAGATTTTGACAAATTTTAAATACAAACGTTGACGTTTTAATCCCAACAGGCGGATCAGCCATTTGAACGTTGGTCAATCTGTTTAATGTTTCATTTCCAAATGTCGACGTTTCCCACGCTAAACAATGACGTCACACCGAAAGTATGCCTGATATCGTAATTCGGCACTCCCGGAAGTATGCCAAATATCCGATATTTGGCACACCAGTTCACATGATCATAGATATTGGCCTCACGTCGTCCATATACGTTTATGTGCAGTGCAAACTTGTTACTATATTTAGTAACACATGCAATAATAAAACATTCATGATGACTAAGAGCTATGATGTTGAAAGGTATTTCCTGTAATATAGTCATTTTCTTATATATTTAGATGAGCTGTCAGTGACTGGATTTGAGCCTCCCAAAGATGTAATGATCACAGGAATGGAGTTGGCTAAAGATGTCCAAATACTGGCTGATGGTACGGTTTAGTGCTCAAACATTTCCCTTCTTTCTCTTTGTTTCTCTTGAAGATACAACTTCTTGGTATAATTCAAAGTGTAGATTATGAAAACTGGACATGAGACTACATGTATTATAATTATATTAATTGCTGGACTTAATTGATTATCCTTGTTGGCCCATGTTGGTACGAAGGCCCTTGGTGAGATATTGGGGTGATGTGATGTCTGACATCTCTCAGTCAGCATTTCCCTCAAACAAATTCTTCCAAATTACTATGGCCGGATGTTTGTTCTTATAGTCGGGTATTCAAAATTGTTCAAATGATTGACCAGATCTCCTCAATCTGTCAGTTCAGCAGAATGGAATTCTGAGTACTGGTAATATTGATTATTTCCATGTTATTGATTGATATTATTAATTGGTCCACTGTTTGTTTTGCCATTACCAAATGATTGATGTGACCAAGTTGTTGGGTAAAGTACTCGCATAGAATGAGGAAGTACAGGTCCAAAATCTTGTAAGACCAAAATACATGTACTTTATGCATCAAGTGTCATGCCAGTTTTAAGAACGGAAAGTTGTTAAAAAAACTTTAGACACAATATCATTAATTATATTTGGTTCAGTATATAAGTTTAAATTTGAATTTATAAATAGATAGATGATAGTTTACTTGCAGCCTGGGACTAATGAAGTATGTTGATATTCTTCACTAACATAAACACATCTTATTATCAACAGATCTTTCCATCAACTCTTATCAGACTATCGCAACTCCTGGAATTTCGGATAAGAATGACCAAGCAAAGTGCAGCACAGTATCCTCAAATGATATTGATGAGCTTAAGATACAAACTGGATTGACAGATAAAATTAATAGTCTAACTGAAACAAATATTGGTGAATATGTTCCCATATCAAGTGACAAGACAACCCTACCTAGCACTGGCTTCATGAATTTGGTATCAAAAATCGATGTATCCAGAGATGATTTGTACACTTCTACTATAATGGATTTCAGTGAGTCAGATGAATCTGAAGACAGCCTGGATTCAATCACTCACAGTGACGATGATGACGAGCTACCTGAAATTCCTTTTCCGAAGAAATTGGAAGCAAGATCACATAATACCTATCCAAACTTCATGACTGCTGTCAGTACTACATCAATACCTGCACAAACTTGTTCATCTTCTCATTTTTCAAACTCTTCTTTGAGATCTAAACCATTTTCTCATTTATCTTCTCAAACTTCAGCTACACCTTGGCAGCCCTCGCCATTTTCACCTACATCTTCTCTGACATCCGCTGCATCATGGCGACCTGCACCATTTTCATCAACTGCATCAACGGCTAGGTCTGCTGTATCAACTGAGTGTTCTTCTTTTAAATTGTCACCTGCGAAGTTCAGCCATTCACATACATTGCCAAAAAAAACACTCTACGCTGCTCCATTTTCGCAGTCAACATCGGGTGCAAGCTTTATGCCTTCCAACCCAATATCAGCTGTTCCGTCGAATCCTGTGATAACCAGTACCTCTTCATATCCATCTATAACACCTATGCATCTAGCACAAACAGTCACAATTCAGTCCACTCATCAGATCACACTCAATTCTCATGTGCATAAGAAACCTCAGGAAAATGACTCTGCAGATGATATACAAACTAAATTCTTGCCACCAACTCCTAACATTACAGTGCAACTTCATGGTCAGCCAGTTGATACCAGACAACACCAACCTTTAGTTGACTTAGAAGATACACAGAGTCCAGGAAAAAACAAGTATGTATGATGAGTTAAGCAATACTGTTTGTTTGGACTAGTAACTCAGTCAATGAGAAGTAAAGTTAAAGCTTAGTTACACCAGTCAATGAGAAGTAAAGTTAAAGCTTAGTTACACCAGTCAATGAGAAGTAAAGTTAAAGCTTAGTTACACCAGTCAATGAGAAGTGAAGTTAAAGCTTAGTTACACCAGTCAATGAGAAGTAAAGTTAAAGCTTAGTTACACCAGTCAATGAGAAGTAAAGTTAAAGCTTAGTTACACCAGTCAATGAGAAGTAAAGTTAAAGCTTAGTTACACCAGTCAATGAGAAGTAAAGTTAAAGCTTAGTTATCGTATTCCTCTTCACCTCATCTGATGGAATTTTATTAAACCACAAATATGTAGTCGGGCACATCTGGTGAACTGTTAACTTTTGGCACCTACTACAACATAGCGTATTGCTGTTACAAATTAATACATGCCACTTGATAATGAAGAGTCATTGATTCATTAAATGTAGTGTTGCCTGTGATGCATACACACCTTTCCCATTGGAATTGTTCAGCCAGTGATGGGACAAAAATAAAATGTTTTATCTCAATACCTGTTGCTAAAAATATTTACTATTTGCTACACACTGTTAAATGCCTGCTAGAAAAGTATACTGCAAGTTCAAAGAGCAAACTCCAGATATATTTTGCTATGTGTAACTAAAAGTCAATCAACACAACTCTGTTTTTCTGTTTTTTTATAGTCTGTAAATTGTGTGATGAGATTATTTGTTTTAATTCTAGGTCCAAAAGGTCGCACCGACCAAAATTTGAGAAATGTGAAGGTTGTAAAGGTAATTAACTTCCATTTGTTTGTGATTTATATACAGTCAGACCTTATTCATTCAAATCTATCGGCTCAGAAATTTCATTTAAAATGATACATAGTTTCGAATAGCCCATTTCAATTTGACGTGCAAAAGATGATACTCCGGGACCAGATGTTTATTCAGATGATACCGGGTATTTGGATAGAAGGTTGTCGGATAAACAAGGTTCCGTCTGTATTTATTGTACAATGTATCAGATTCAGACATTTATCCCCAGCATTATGTTTTTTATTTGCCGCAATTTCAGTCAGTTTGAAAAAAGTCTGACTGCATTTTAGTACAAGTGTACAAAATTTAGAATTTTTTAAAAAGAGTTGAATGATGTCTTTGTTGTCATTGTAAAAACAGCACATCTGACATGATGTATTCAAAACAAACACAAATTCTGTTAAATATTTTGGTCTTTCTGCTATTTCTTTTAAGTACTACAATTATATATTAGTCTGTCTCTATCTTTACCATACTAAGCACACGTATTTCCAGTATTTCATTTGTTGTACAATAACATATATTGACTGAATTTAATGCCAGACATTTCACAAATTTTGAATTATAAACCAAATGGACAAGTTATCTACAGCTACGATATTTATTATGGAAGAATTGTCACTTCATTTATTTACATTATTGTTTAATATTGTTTGATTGTATTTAGTGAAGTCTGTTTGTTATTCTTGGTTTTATATTTTTGTATAGAAATGCATATTTTCTGTGATACAGTTGTCTGCCTGTGCCAAACATTATGTTGGAAGGGGCACCTGGGGGCTTCCTCCACCCTTATAACTGGAAACGTCACTCCGGTATACATGTATTACCCTGGATGTTTGTATGAGTTAAAGACCCATTTCATAAATATTTGTGATTATTTTCAGCATATTTTGAGTACCAAGTACTTGAAAGGCATCAGACAAAATGTAAGCATTTACAAACAAAGCCTGAGACTTCCAGACAAAGGCAGCAGACGAGGATTGTGGGTGGGGCAGACAGGGAAGTTCACTCAATAAATCTTGGAAACAATAATGTTACACCAGGAAATGTTAAATTTGGCGATGGAAGCTTTCAAGCAGACAGAGTTTATATGGTATCTGATAACTATGGTAATGTGCAGGGAATGGAATATAAAAATGGCCTCTTAGTGACTATGGGTGGAGAAGATGCTCAGCTTAATTTTGTTGAAGGAAGAGTGTACAATGTGTCTACCAAGCCTGAAGGAATTCGGAAAATGATTTTGAGCCAGGGGAAGTTACAGCCATATCGAACATCTCCTGATAGGTAGGAATACTCACTAACTGGCATAAGGGTTTATATTGCATGTCTTCTTTATGTCAGTCTTTAAGTACCTTGTGCATGTTGATCTAACTCGATTCATCTTATACAGTAGAATTTTTTGTCATCTATCCATTTTTGCATGATTTTTTTTATCCCCCCCCCCTCCCTTAGAAGAAGAGAAGGCATATTGGTTTGCACATGTCGGTCCATCCATCTGTCCGTCCAAAGGTCGCTCTGTAACATTTACGTTTCTGATCAATAACTCAAGAACCCCTTGACCTATCATCCTCAAACTGGGTCCGCACATTCATCTTGGGTAGCAGAGGAACCCTATTGATTTTAGGGTCACGAGGTCAAAGGTCAAGGTCACGGTATAATGTGTTACAAACATCTCTTGTTATTTTATTAAGCACTAGTTGCTATGAAGTAAGATTTCAATGGACGTGTGCAATTTTGGAAAGTTTTTTGTTGTTTTTGCTATGTAGTATGAAATGATTTTGCATTAGAAATTCATGGATTATAAATTTTCTAAAGAAGGTTTTGTATCTTAATATAATGTTTTTTTTAATTGTTTGTATTGATATTGATCATGGATTTAGTATGTGCAGTTTTCCTTTTCCTATTTGTGATTCTGTGTGAGGATGTTCCATTCATTGTTTGAATAATAATTATTTTAGTACTTCAGCTGCAAGAAAGTATGCAACTCCAGGAAGACAAAGGAATGTCAATCATGCTGTGTCTAGAGAATCTCAGCACTCGGAGCAGCTGGGGATACATGTACAGAGTGGTTTGCCACAAAATGTGGCACATACGGCGATACCTATGACCACTGGGCTTAACCATGACCCTACATCAACTGCTGCCAATTTTAAGTATCATGTTCAAAAGTTCTTAGATCTTACCAAAGATCATAATGAGTATGCTCCTGTTAGTGGTATTGTAACAAATCACAGGACCCAACAACAGAAAGCAGTGGATGAAGTGACTAGAATTAAGAATGAAGTGGTGAGTGTAGAGTTTGTTAAATATATATACCTGACTTGTCTTATATATACCTGACTTGTCTTATATATACATTACTTGTCTTATATATACCTGACTTGTCTTATATATACCTGACTTGTCTTAAGTATACCTGTCTTGTCTTATATATACCTGACTTGTCTTATATATACCTGACTTGTCTTATATATACCTGACTTGTCTTATATATACCTGACTTGTCTTATATATACCTGACTTGTCTTATATATACCTGACTTGTCTTATATATACCTGACTTGTCTTATATATACCTGACTTGTCTTATATATACCTGTCTTGTCTTATATATACCTGACTTGTCTTATATATACCTGACTTGTCTTATATATACCTGACTTGTCTTATATATACCTGACTTGTCTTATATATACCTGACTTGTCTTATATATACCTGACTTGTCTTATATATACCTGACTTGTCTTATATATACCTGACTTGTCTTATATATACCTGACTTGTCTTATATATACCTGACTTGTCTGATATATACATTACTTGTCTTATATATACCTGACTTGTCTTATATATACCTGACTTGTCTTATATATACCTGTCTTGTCTTATATATACATTACTTGTCTTATATATACCTGACTTGTCTTATATATACCTGACTTGTCTTATATATACCTGTCTTGTCTTATATATGCCTGACTTGTCTTATATATACCTGACTTGTCTTATATATACCTGACTTGTCTTATATATACCTGACTTGTCTTATATATACCTGCCTTGTCTTATATATACCTGACTTGTCTTATATATACCTGACTTGTCTTATATATACATTACTTGTCTTATATATACCTGACTTGTCTTATATATACCTGCCTTGTCTTATATATACCTGACTTGTCTTATATATACAGTCGGCTCTCGTTAGGACGAACTCGCTTAAGACGAATTTTCCATTACATCGAAGTTTTTCAAAAGTCCTGATTTTATCCTTCTTTGTCTATATGAATTTCTATCGGTTAAGACGAATTTTTGTCTCAAAGTTTTTCTTTACGTCGAAGTTTTTTCGAAGTCCCGCTTAACAAGTTCGCACCTTAAATCTATTGTTTAACACAAAGTCGGATCGTATCCTGCTGGCGACGAATGTTTTCACACGTCACTGAGATGATTTACCTGTATTTTCGCACATTTAATTATCGATTATTTACACAATGAAAGGATGTGTACATGTTTGCAAAGTGTTAGACTATTAATGCAAACATGTCAAATTGTTCAAAACTACGACCAAACCAATTAATTAGAACATGTCTTCTTCAACAATTGTTTTTATGTCATTGACGAATTTGCGATCAAAGTGGATAAAAAAAAAGAGAAAGTTGTCAAAATGACATCTTTCGGCATCTAAGCTCCGATTTACTATTCTTGTCAAACCCATCCATAAAACTGATATTTAAAGAATCTCCTTGATAATTTGATATGATTGCATCATATCATGTTTGAATTGAAAGAGGCAATATATACACACGCATACAGATTATTAAACGCATCGTTCTTAATGAGAAGTACATAAATTGCAATTTAAGCAATTTTTACAAACTTTTTTACGAAACACCGACAGGCCTCCCGACGTTTAAGTCGAAATTTCGTTAAGACAAACTATTTTCTACGGCCCCAAAAAATTGGTCTTAACAAGAGTCGACTGTACCTGACTTGTCTTATATATACCTGACTTGTCTTATATATACATTACTTGTCTTATTTGTCTATCTGTAAGCTGCATTAGTTAGTGTTGTTATTAATCTTGTTTGGTTCAAGATACAGAAGTTTATTTCAGGTCTTAGTGTCATACTTCTACTTATATTTGCTGCTAGGCTAAACAGATACTAGTACATCTATTTACAGCTAGAATTGTTCCTTGATGTGATACATCTATTTACAGCTAGAATTGTTCCCTGATGTCGATTCTATTCATCTTGATTTACTGTGTATGAGGAACACTGGACCAATGGCTCTCAACAACATCTGTGCACAGCTTCTTGATACTAATTATCCTAGGATTGGATTGTCTGCTACAGAACACATCTCTGAATCACAACCTGTCGAAAAGAAGGTACAAATTTTATTCTTCATGGAATCTGTTTTATCTGCTAAAATAACAAAATTGTCAACATAGTAAGAAACCATAGAGGACTGCAACAAGGTAATGGTCAGCCTACTTAATCCTTGTATCACGTGATTTTTCTATTCAAATATAGTGGACTTTATTGTGAAATTTTAATTTCCTGAGCCTTTGGAGTTAAATACTTGCATACTGTGGAAATAAGGTAATACAAGTTGGATGTCGTGAGACATCTGTCTTTGAATCCTCTGCCACAGGAAATTTTTTAGGATTTTTGTCGTACAAGCAGGTATAATGCGGAAACCCAATTCTGAATTATATTTTAACATCAGTTTTATTTTCTGTCCATTTCATTCCGAATAATAGCTCAATTCATATTGATAATGTTGAATACCATGTGAAGGTTACAGTATATATTTTATAAAGTGACATATTTTATTGAAAGTCTAATATCTTACGCTATTTCCTGTGATACTAGAAAGGTATTGCTGTAAAATTCAAAATAATTATGTTTATTATTTCAGTGTTCAGTTGATTACTTCACCAGTTGTCCTCAGGTTGAAGAGAAGGTTAAATTCCTTTATGACTCTCAAGTTTTCAATAAACTTGTGCAAGATTTTATATGGGTAAGTCTTGTTTGGTTTGAAAAATATTTTCCAAAATTATTTCCTCTGAAGTTGCCTGGAAGTCTTGCAAACTTCATAAAAAATTGTCAACATCAGGGCTTTTTATATGGTCGCTGGTAAAATATTGATTTTGTTCGAGAAAATTGTCACTAAATTGTGAATTTCACTCAATCACCACTCAATTGTAAACAGTGCTTGACTCGCGTCCTCTTGACTCGTCACATCTTCCTTCTTGTTCTTTATTAACTCTTCTATCAAACTTAATCGGATTTGGATTTGGAATTTTTTCTTGAAAGTGGAAAACTGGGGCCTAATGGGAATTAGGCAAATATTCAGCCCTATATAAATAGTCCAGAACATGTTAAAAGCATTTTATACATAATGACCATTTGAGTCGAATTCATTTTGTCAGATGTCTCATTCTTACGGAGATTTTCAAACTAAAATACAGTGTGCCCTATCAGTCCCATATAATGTAGTTCCGACATTGAGGGTTGGCCATGAATCTTGTTGAAATTGCTACTTTACCAAAAACTGTGTTGCAATAGTTTTGGGTCAAACCATTGATATGTTACAATGGTTATAGTACACAGCAGACAAACATTGTTTTGTGATTTGACTTTTCAAAATTTCAAGGTTTATTGGTGCTATGAATATGATAAGTTTATTAGTATATGATCATGTATGTAGTTATACCTGAGTCTACCATGCATAATTTGATTGCTTTACCATTGAGTGTTCCCCACAATTTAAACAATTTTTTTTTCAAATCAACAGCTTTGTGAATACAGTTATGTTCTTTTTGGTTCTAAACTTAAACATACCTGGTGGAATTTGTTGTCAACAAAATAGTCTGCTACCAGCCTTCTGCAGCTCATAAATTGCTTTATATTTGCAGATACCAGCCACTGAAATCAAGTATATTTTATCAATCTCAGAATATTATGCAACTGCTCATAGGATGTTATTGCAGATATGGACCGTTCACTCTAAGGTAGCCAAACAGGGTTAGTATGTTTGCTTTCTGTCTGTGGATTAACAATTCTCTGTGTACTACTGATATTACCTTAGCTCTTCAGAATGGTATTAGTAGCTTCCTTGCTTGTGTGCTTGGTATTATAAGGTTTATACTTGGTAATATGACTGGTAGTGATTTCATGTTGTGTGTCAGTGAACTTATATTTCAGTATAGCAGCATTACATCGGCCACAAGTAGATAGCATCTATATATTATTAGATATTGTCTGTAGGATGGACAACACATTTGAGCCCATGCCAGTCTCAACCAACACATTTGAGCCCATGCCAGTCTCAACCAACACAATTGAGCCCATGCCAGTCTCAACCAACACATTTGAGCCCATGCCAGTCTCAACCAACACATTTGAGCCCATGCCAGTCTCAACCAACACATTTGACTATATGCCAGTCTCAACCAACACATTCAACTATATGCCAGTCTCAACCAACACATCCGAGCATATGCCAGCCTCAACCAACACATTTGAGCCCATGCCAGTCTCAACCAACACATTCGAGCATATGCCAGTCTCAACCAACACATTCGAGCATATGCCAGTCTCAACCACCACATTCGACCATATGCCAGTCTCAACCACCACATTCGACCATATGCCAGTCTCAACCAACACATTCAAGCATATGCCAGTCTCAACCAACACATTCGTGCATATGCCAGTCTCAACCAACACATTCAAGCATATGCCAGTCTCAACCACCACATTCGACCATATGCCAGTCTCAACCACCACATTCGAGCATATGCCAGTCTCAACCACCACATTCCACCATATGCCACTCTCAACCACCACATTCGAGCATATGCCAGTCTCAACCACCACATTCGACCATATGCCAGTCTCAACCAACACATTCAACTATATGCCAGTCTCAACCAACACATCCGAGCATATGCCAGCCTCAACCAACACATTTGAGCCCATGCCAGTCTCAACCAACACATTCGAGCATATGCCAGTCTCAACCAACACATTCGAGCATATGCCACTCTCAACCACCACATTCGAGCATATGCCAGTCTCAACCACCACATTCGAGCATATTCCAGTCTCAACCACCACATTTGAGCATATACCAGTCTCAACCACCACATTCGAGCATATTCCAGTCTCAACCAACACATTCGAGCATATGCCAGTCTCAACCAACACATTCGAGCACATGCCAGTCTCAACCAACACATTTGAGCCCATGCCAGTCTCAACCAACACATTTGAGCCCATGCCAGTCTCAACCAACACATTCGAGCATATGCCAGTCTCAACCACCACATTCGAGCATATGCCAGTCTCAACCACCACATTCGAGCATATGCCAGTCTCGACCAACACTTTCGACCATATGCCAGTCTCAACCAACACATTCGAGCATATGCCAGTCTCAACCAACACATTCGAGCTTATGCCAGTCTCAACCAACACATTCAAGCATATGCCAGTCTCAACCACCACATTCGAGCATATTCCAGTCTCAACCACCACATTTGAGCATATACCAGTCTCAACCACCACATTCGAGCATATTCCAGTCTCAACCACCACATTTGAGCATATACCAGTCTCAACCACCACATTCGAGCATATTCCAGTCTCAACCAACACATTCGAGCATATGCCAGTCTCAACCAACACATTCGAGCATATGCCAGTCTCAACCAACACATTTGAGCCCATGCCAGTCTCAACCAACACATTCGAGCATATGCCAGTCTCAACCAACACATTCGAGCATATGCCAGTCTCAACCAACACATTTGAGCCCATGCCAGTCTCAACCAACACATTTGAGCCCATGCCAGTCTCAACCAACACATTCGAGCATATGCCAGTCTCAACCACCACATTCGAGCATATGCCAGTCTCGACCAACACTTTCGACCATATGCCAGTCTCAACCAACACATTCGAGCATATGCCAGTCTCAACCAACACATTCGAGCATATGCCAGTCTCAACCACCACATTCGGGCATATGCCAGTCTCAACCACCACATTTGAGCATATACCAGTCTCAACCACCACATTTGAGCATATTCCAGTCTCAACCACCACATTTGAGCATATACCAGTCTCAACCACCACATTCGAGCATATTCCAGTCTCAACCAACACATTCGAGCATATGCCAGTCTCAACCAACACATACGAGCATATGCCAGTCTCAACCACCACATTTGAGCCCATGCCAGTCTCAACCAACACATTTGAGCCCATGCCAGTCTCAACCAACACATTTGAGCCCATGCCAGTCTCAACCAACACATTCGAGCATATGCCAGTCTCAACCACCACATTCGAGCATATGCCAGTCTCGACCAACACTTTCGACCATATGCCAGTCTCAACCAACACATTCGACACATGCCAGTCTCAACCAACACATTCGAGCATATGCCAGTCTCAACCAACACATTTGTTCTCTTTCTTTTTTAGCTTCATGTACACTTAGAAAAGCACTCAGCAAACTTGAATGTAGTTGTGAGTTTGAAGATCATAAAGGTTAGACAATAGTGATTATTTCTGATATTATTTCATTACAGTCGAATATCATTATGTCAAAAGAAAAATTTGACTTGTGACCAATAACTCAATATATACAGTATAACTTTTAAGCTATAGCATTGATTCTGGCGAGATTTGTGTCTTGGGCATGAAACTCTTCAACTGTTCATGATGTTTGCTGCCGTTGGTGAAACAAGAAATATCTTGAAAAAATGTGCTTGGCACTATTTGAAGGTTATGATTTGTTTTGCAACATAAAAATTGCCAAGATGTTACAATTGCTGGTCTGTCCATATCCAAAATTGATTTCGGTAAATTCAAAGAAATTTGTTGGATAAGGTAGCATACCCTTTATCGAAAGTTTAACCAATCCGCATCAAGGTTAGAAATGTTGTTCAGTTAAAGAGAAGTTTGTTTAGTGGTAAACGTAAGATTTGATTGGTGTACACAACACTGATATGCAAATAGCAAAGCCATGTTAGTATGGCTGTGTGGAAATAGGATATACAAGTACACATGTATTTAGCTTACATGTATTTTTGTTATCATAGGTAGGAAGATAACAAGATCCATACAACTCTTGAAGAATCCTCGTACGGTAGTAGCATTAGCCACAAATGTTGTTCCTGAACTGAAAAAAGAAATTGAGTTTGTGGAACAAAAGTTGAAAGAATACGCTGTGGTAAGACTATTGTTTATGTGGTGCCGCGACTCAAAATATTCAGGTTGGTGTGTCGATTTAAGATTTTTTCTGCCTGCACCTTCTATACACAGTGAAAGGTCCAAAATGGAATATTGCGCAGAAGAGGAAAAACATTGAGTCTGGCCCCTATCTCCCCAAGCATCTCCAATAGAAATCTCCAATCAATACTGAGATTTTGCTCAAATCAGAGTCTGGGTTTAAGACAAATCTCATTTTTGATCTATAGAAATTTTTCTGCGAAAGAACTTTATTATTTTGGTTTGTAATACCAATTATGAGTCTGGTCTCAGATGAGAAAAATCTCAACGATCTGAGACGATATTTGAGCTGAGATTTAGCTCAGTTTGAGATGCACAAATACTGTTACTGCTATTCGTAGAATGGTGAAGGGCCATAAAGCGTTGCCCCTGTCCGTCTCTGAGTGTGTCAATGTGAAAAAAATGGTTTCCAATCAGTAAATAGTTAGAACATAATAATTGTGGTAGTATCATGGTTGGAGGTAACTTGAACCAAGTATCAAGGATATTTTGTTTATTGTTGAGTGTATGTATTACAGGAGGAGGACTATAAGGTGGCGTGCAGTGTGAATGAACAGGAGTACGAGGCAGAGGGACAGAGTATTGAATGTGGCTGCTGTTTTGCGGAATGTCCGTTTGAAGTTATGGTTCAGTGTTATGAAGGACATCTTTTCTGTGAGAGCTGCCTTAGTCAATATGCAAGAGAAGCAATATTTGGACAGGGAAAGGTATTTATTTTGGTGTCAACGTTTTTTTATCCATTTAAGTCACAATGTTCTCCTGAGGTTTTCAAAGCAAATGGTTTCTAGAAAGTCAGTTGCTGTTATAAGATATTTGGCATCAGTATGTGTATGTATCTGTCGGCCTCAATTGTTTGTTTATATCAATAATTCAGTTGGATCATGACTTTTCTGTCTTTCAGTGATGAATTTTGAAATTGTAATTATTAAGACCATATATGTTTATAGATGCATCCCTGATTTCATGAGATTGGGGTGGTGCAAGTATTTAATTTCATGAACGTTATAATTTTATGTGTAGTTTTGTTCATTTGCATGTATACTCCCTTTGTCTTTATGACAAGATATGATGTAAAAGGTTTGTCTGTTAATAATACAGTATACACTCATTGTGTCGAAATCGGTAATATTGACATTCCGGTTTAGTCAACATATTTGTAAAGTCCTGATTTCTGTCGCTATATACATTTTTGGCTATGTCGACGTGATTTCTCTGGCCCAAATAGAGTTTTCACACCTTAATGTACTTGACTGTGGCGACATCCTCGCGATGTGATCGAAACTGAAAAGGTGTCAATTGACTGTGAAGAGATTAACATTTTTATTTTGACCTATTGTTTGTGTCACAATTAATTTGTTCACTGTTTGTAAAACTGAATTATTAATGAAACATCATTGGTTGCAATCTAATTGATAAGAATCGCAGCGAATATTTAACAATTTTAGGAAAACTAATAAATTTAGCCACTCGCCATTAATGATTAAATATTGTTGAAACAAGGGCATTAAACCCGAAAAACAAAAACAAAACGCACATACACATTTATTATTTGTTTAAAGTATACCAATTATCAGGAGTCAATTAGTTTTACAACACCTACAGCAAAACACACGAATAGTAAGTTGACAACACTGCCATAGCAAAAATGCGTACATACAAGA
Source organism: Mactromeris polynyma (assembly GCA_032209605.1). Lineage (NCBI taxonomy): Eukaryota > Metazoa > Mollusca > Bivalvia > Venerida > Mactridae > Mactromeris > Mactromeris polynyma. The sequence continues at coordinate 3,836,376 of JASFXZ010000022.1, forward strand.
CGAGTAATTTTGCCAGTACTGGAATCTGATATGTCAACATATTTTATCAGGTCCCTATAATGTCGACATAACGGGTGTGACTGTACCTGAGTTTTCACTATAATTCTGTGTACTTTGGCAGTAAACATTGTGATGAATTGTTCATACAGTAATAAATTGTTCTTATTCTAAATCTATCTTGTCCTCAGTCCATGTATGTTCAGTGTTTTCTTCCCTTGACTTGTAGGGTATGCTTGAACATTGGTGGATGGAATACTCAGCTGTGATGTGACATTTTATCAAATATGAAATTATTCTACTTGTAGGCTGACTTGAAGTGCATGACAGACACATGTGACTCTGCTTTTCCTAAAAGTAAGAATTTGTCCAATCCAAACTGTCACAGTTATATGCCATATTATACTTATAAAGTTAATTGGAATATTGTGTTTATATGAAGTTTGTATGGTCGATGTCGCTGTTATTCAAATAAGAATATAACATTCCTTGAATATCTGGGTTATTTTTCTATGAAATTTTGAACAAATCTAGTTTACATTGATGCAAACATGGAATTGCTGATAAGCCACTTAGGTCAAGGTCACTGTTACTGACAAAAGAATTTTTGTGTATGCTCAATAACTTAAGTTGTAGTATAATTCTGTAAACCTTGATATGCTGAACTTTTTGTTATGATAAAGTAAACCAGATGTCTATTCACATCTACATGCAGTAATGCCATCCTTAAAAAATTGTTTGTTTGCAGTTACATGACCGACTCATGAAAAAGGCCTCGACTCAATTTATTTTTACAGGTTTTAGTACTAAACTAAATTAAAAAAACTACCTACCTACCCATAGTTAAAATTCCAGGTCATGTAAATGCAAACAAAAACATTTCTAAGGATGGTCTTATCTTGTTTTACCTTCAGTGTTACATAACTGCTAAAACTGTATGATTACTAATTCACTATTGTTATTACTGGAATGTGTGGAAGATATATTCCATTTTTAGTTACTTGAGAACGGTTGTGAGCAAAGTGGTCAACTAGTGGAAACATGCTTTGGAACATATTGACCAATAGACTTTCTCAAGTAATATTGAATTGACTATACCTATTACCTTGTATACAGGTCAGCTCCAGAAGGCATTGCCACCTGAGGTATTTGACAAGTATGAAGATAGAGTGACGGAAGAGAACATAAATCTTGCAGATCTTGGTGATCTTGTTCAGTGAGTTATCTCCCTTGATGCTTATTATTAGCTTTCTTAGTGTAGTTATTTCATGTAATCTTGACTCGTGAGTTTATGCAAAAGTTCAGTTTAATGATTCACAAAAGTATAAGTAAGTGAACTATTACTGCCATATGATAAAGATTTTCATGGTGATTTTGATGCTAGTTTAGCATGCTGCTTAGATGGGGTGTATTATAATATGGTCAAGAGATTTAAATACTTCTTATTCTAAATAATTCAAGGAAAAGGCAGTTGACTCTGTGACAATAAAAATGTATGAGTCTCATTCAATTATTAGGTAACTTGTGGGTTTGGCTTAACCTATTTATCAATTACTTAACTAAAACTGAGTGGTAATTGTTTTGTGCAAAAATAACTGTTCATGAATAAATGTGTGTTTATATTACAATGTTTTATTATTCTCAAACGCTTCAAAACATTCTTGTATACAGACATCTTGTGACCCTTTCAACTCCAAGTCTACAAGTTTTTTCTGGTCTTTCATCAGACAAAGTTTTCTTCCCTTTGTATTCATTCTGAACATGTTTGCTTCTAACTTATCCATAGATGCCCATATTGTGAACATGTTTGTTTCTAACTTATCCATAGATGCCCACATTGTGAACATGTTTGTTTCTAACTTATCCATAGATGCCCACATTGTGAACATGTTTGTTTCTAACTTATCCATAGATGCCCACATTGTGAACATGTTTGTTTCTAACTTATCCATAGATGCCCACATTCTGAACATGTTTGTTTCTAAGTTATCCATGGATGCCCACATTGTGAACATGTTTGTTTCTAACTTATCCATAGATGCCCACATTGTGAACATGTTTGTTTCTAACTTATCCATAGATGCCCACATTGTGAACATGTTTGTTTCTAACTTATCCATAGATGCCCACATTCTGAACATGTTTGTTTCTAACTTATCCATAGATGCCCACATTCTGAACATGTTTGTTTCTAACTTATCCATAGATGCCCACATTCTGAACATGTTTGTTTCTAACTTATCCATAGATGCCCACATTCTGAACATGTTTGTTTCTAACTTATCCATAGATGCCCACATTCTGAACATGTTTGTTTCTAACTTATCCATAGATGCCCACATTGTGATTTTCGTGCTTGCTTGGATCCTAATGCCCGAGTGTTCAGCTGTCAGAATTCCGAGTGCAGAAAGGTCAGTTTTCTAAATTGATATTTAATGAACAATAAACAAGACAGATAAATTTATACCTTAAGAATAATTTGTTGTCCAAATACTTTGTTGACATTGTGATGCAACTGTTGATGTTTTACTGTAAGTGTAGGGGAGATGTGACTGAGTGATAAAAGTCACTTCATGTAGCTTGCCCCTGAATATCGTAGATTCTGGCTATACCAATGGTGTTGATGTCATTCTTGTGAGGAAGCCATCTTTGTGTCTGCTGGTTGATGGAGGGTTTTACCTAGATGCCCGGCTTTTACTAAATTAGTCCCCTAGAGAGGATCTGTGCTTTGCATCCACACCATAGAAGTAAAGTGTCGGAATATGAACTAACATTTATTTCAATTCCAATATGAACTTCGGCAGACACTTATTGTCATGTTCTACTGTTTTAGGTATAAACTTGAACAATCTGAGTTGATTATAAAATTTCCATTGAAAAATGTTAAAACATAAATATAAACCAATCTTGTCCGATGGTAGGTGAATGATTATTGGATGTTTTATCACTTTGTAGGAGTCTTGTCGTCATTGCAAAGTTGATTGGACAGAACATTTTGGTAAGAAGTGTTCAGAAGTGGAGAAACGGGATGAAACAAAACTTCGACTTGAATAGTAAGTCATTCTGTGATATAATGTGAAACCTTTGAGTATGTTGATGTCCTAACTAGTACAGTATAAATCGTATACACATCAAGTTTGGTAGACTATGTTCTAGTTTTAAAGGTTTCAGTGTAATGTGATGATGTTAATGACGTATTCTAGTATTAAGATGTAAAGACTTTCATTTTTGATTACTAAAAAAATCAATATTATTGTTAAAGTGAATATTTGCCCCAACATAAGTTATTTTATGATTTCCGTTTGTATCATTTTGTGCATGTATAATTCTCATTGGGCGTTCATAATGTCTGAACATATATTAGTGTACTGCTCATGTCCAGCCAATATGATCCAACATAGCAATGTACATCTCATGTCCAGTCATCAGGTATAAATGTGTAGTTTTATAGAAGAATATTGTGACGTGTAAACTGAGTTAATTATATCTTCACTGATTGCATTTTATCTGAATGTGCAGTTTATGTACATTAGAATTTATATAGAAAGACTAGATTTTTTTAGTAAACTGAACATTTGAACCTGCAATAAACTGAATGAACTTTTTACATATGTTGTGATGTGTAGCCATTTTTTTGAGTAAATACACCTAGTAATTAATATTGCACAGCAACATTCAAACACATTTGTAAGCAGAGTAAGAAAACCTAGCATACAATAGCACCTTCACCCCAGATATGTAACACTATTATTGTTGTTTATAGTGAAGAGAAGATGACAAAGGCCAAGGTTCGAGTTTGTCATAAATGTAAGGCACAGTTCACAAAAGAAGATGGATGTAACAAAATGACATGTCGTTGTGGTGCTAAACAGTGTTATATATGTAGGAAACCAGTTGTGAGTTTTTGACTGGGTTTAATAATTCTAATGATAAGATCGTTAAATGTTGGTGTGGGTGGATGGGGGAGTTGTTATACTCATAGTTTCCACTCAATAATTTGAGTTTGGATTGATATATTTGAAATTGTCGTATATGTTATATAACAAATTATTATTTATTATTATTAAATCATTCTTCAACAAACCAACAGAAAAGCATACTTGTTTAAAAAAACCTGATTTTCTTGAAATTTCCAAGTCTTTCATTTTACCATCCTTCTAAGCCATGATAAATAGTTGCACAGTTATCATACTGGCCTGATTTCCCATGTTTCATGCCCCTCAACATCTGTTAATGGAAAAGGCATTGAGAGAGCTTTGTTAGAAAAACCTCAGATACTTATATGCAGTAAAACCTCACTTAAGGACCATCTCAATGATAAGACAACATCGAAATTAAGAACATGTTTCCAAGTCCATTTCACTGTTTTGCTCTTTATTTAACTTCAATATTCAGACCACCTCAATGAGACCAGTTTTCAAGGTTATTAAGGTTTTACTGTACATGCTTTCCAGCAGCCCTAAAATTCCTAAAAAAAACTTTTTTACAGTTTGCTAAAATTCCTAAAAATGTGTCATAAATACTAAAAAGCGCTAATCTTTCATTGAAATTCCTAATTTTCATGTTTCTTTTCAATGTGAATGTCGATTAAGTTAGAATTACTTTACTTGTTCTTATATCTAAACTGTGTTTAACACTTTTTTTCTAGTTCTTTTGAAACAGTGGTTTTTCATAGTTTATCAGTGGGTCGTTAGCTTCAGCTTGGTACTGACTGTGACTGGTGTACAAAGATTTGATTTTTGAGTACACAGCCAAGGTCAGCTGAAGACTATTGAGCACTGGTAAACATACTATAACTTCCTATATGTGTGAGTTGATATTGTCCCAACTTGACAGAAGTAAGTGGTTCCTGTAACAGCCCTAATATTTTAGAATGGTGACCTAAAATTCCTAATTTTAGCCCTAAAAAAGGGTCAGAATAGCCCTTAAAATCAGCCTTATTTTTGGTCAGAAGCTGCTGGAAAACCTGTTATAATACATATGTATATCAATTTGATGGGAATTATGAAAATTATCATCCTTCATCTTCATTTAATGCCAAAAATGGATGTAATTTATGGTAGCTTTATCGTGAAGAATGTGCATTTAGAACTCGTTATTATGTTCGACTAATGAAGTTTTCTGTACTCTTCTTTACCTCTTGAATGTAAACATATTTGTTCATGCCCTTGACAAATGTAATGAATTCACAGGTTAACTGTTTGAGGTGTTTGACCTACACACACAAATATATTTTCAGAGTGACTACAAACATTTCTGCGGTCATCCAAGAGATCCAGGGAAACTATGTACCAGCTGTACTGCTTGCAGTTTGTGGACAAACCCTGATGTAAGATCCATTTGTTAATCTTTATCTAGTTTCAATCCAGTTGTAAATAGTTGTGTTTCATCCTGTAAATAATATATCTGTTTCTTTAACCAACAGACATATCCCCGACCAATATCTTCGGTGGCTGAAAATTCTAAGTCAGATGTAGAAATCTTTGTCCCCATACAGACTAATACAAAAATTGTTTAACAAAACTTCCGAGGAATATTAGTCATCACATGAAATTGCGCACCTGTTTTTTTCCCGATTTGATTTATTTCGTTAGAGCAGAGTTATGCCCCTTGATTGAGTGAAGTGGTGATACTTGTGTCTTGTGGACACATTTCTAGTTAAATCCTGAATTGCATAGCATTTTTGAGCATTTTCATCATGCAAACTTGTATTCTAGTTGTGTCCCTTAAAGGCTGCGTTATTTAAGTTATAGGACATATTTGTAACTCAATCCTTATTTTGTACAGATTAAATTGCCTAGGCAGAAATATAGTTGTAACTTGATATATCAACAAATAATTTAACTTTATGATATTTTGATGTATTATTCAGGCATGAGAATTTTTACGCAGATTTGACTCTCGCAATGGCAGTTTTTGAGACAATTACAGCAATCTTATATGCTTTTAAAAGCCAGGAGCTTATGCAGCTTCCTGGACCCCTTGCCGAATTTTCAGTTGATTTTGAAATTTTGCATTCTCATGCCTGATTAGTTCACTCCCAATTTTAATTCCAATTGTTGAAATTTTGATAGTTAAACATTTGAATCAATTTAATGATTTTCTCTGTTCAGAAGTCTTTTACATAGGAATAAAAATGGCACGCTGATAAAAAGATTTATATGAAGGGTATTTATTTTTAGGAGGATGATAATCGAGCAATATCAGAAATGCAGAAGGAGGCAGAGGAAGAGAGAAAAAAGAAAGGTATGGAAGTTATTGATTCAGATCCTAGTTAGGCATATGTCCATCTTGACAATTTGACTGAAGATAATGTATACAAACCCATTTGTCCACCGCCTCTGATTCATGGGAGGAAGTTGACGCTTTAGATAAATGGCACATATTTCTAACACAGCAATTTAATTGATGACCTGTGGAAGTTTGAATTTTTTGTGACATAAAATACATTATTTGAAAAAATAAAACTATATTTTTCAGGATTCACTTGTGATACAATGGTGGGTGTTCCCGAGGAACCTCCAGTGAAGAAAATGAAAACTCACTGATAACTGGTTTAAATGTTTGTGCCAGGTTGTCAGAAAGTACACTGATTCATTAAAACTTACTAGGAGAATGGAAGGATTGTTATACCCTTATTCTAACTCCAACATATTTCTATATCTTTTGAAAGTCTTGCCAATTATTGTAATGACCGAGTTTTGATCTGACATTTATTAATGTATTTTCATTTACTTTGGACATTTTCGTTCAAATTTTTTTTTAGATTGATGATACTTACATATTCCAAAATATACTACGTTTGCTTAATTTGATATAATAAATAACTGTGAACATATTTATTACAGCAATAATACTAATTGTGCTATTGAAATACATAAGTAACCATCTATACTCAATAAATTATGTAATTCTTTATAACAATATATTTCTAAAGTGAATTTATTTATTGTAACAAACTTAGAGAATTGAGATAATATTAATAAATTCAGAAGGCATATATTTGCTAAATTAAGATAAAATTTCTTACATTAAAAATTGTGGAACATTGTTAAATTTTAGATTATATACAGTTTTGTTAAATTAATGTTAAATAACATGAATGTTTGACTGCTTCTGTTGTATGATGCATGTTGTTACCTTGAAACTGACTGATAATCTTACAAAATATGTGTCCAACTTTGTTGATATGGTGAAGTTGTTTTCTTCATTGTATGCTCCCTCCCATGTATAGCTTGTTAAAACTGACCTGATCATCTTGCCCACTGATAGCATTATTTCACAGTTGACAAATTGTCGGTTTTTATCTTCAGCTCCCTAGAAGTTGAGTATTACCCATAATACACATGGTATACTGTTACAACATTGGTTGTTTTTTTAGACTATCTATAGACAATGATTATGCACGATTCGCTCGGGGACATTGATATATTCTGCGTAATAGCCATGTAATATATTCATGCGTAAAGGTCAGGATAAGGTTAATACTTACATGCCATATGAATAAATAATGTGGTGATTTTATTTGGTTGAACACTACATGAACATAAAATATTTCACTAGTTCTTAGAAGTACCATTGTTCTGATGTTGGTGAAAACTATGTTGTTTTTTTAACAATGAGCACATTTAGCTTGATAAATATTACTATTTATTATTTATTTTCTTGTTATAGGCGACAATGGGGTAAATTTTTATTTCCTGATAATTGAATAAATGGTTTGTTGCTTGGCTTACAAAACATTGTGTTGTTTTTTTACAAAATATAATCGCTTGTGGGCATGCAAACATCAGGGAAGGTTTTATTGTAGCAAATAATGTATCTTGGACTAATGTGAAGTACTGGAAAACTTATACCCATTTCATGAATATTTGCATTTTCTTTTATAAAAAATCTTTGATATCAGAGTTGTATCTTTTTGTTCAATTTATGCTCTGTACATATTTCTTTTTGACTTAATGTTCTTTAGTTGATATTTGTTTGTATGCTCCTGCCATTCAAAGAGTGGGGGCATCCGTTTCCTATGGACACATCTAGTCTATGACTGTTATGTTTTAGTTAAAATTATGTTGGTTAATAGTCTTCAGTTACTTCTTTGATTTTGTGAAATGACGTTATGTTCTGTTCGTACAGTATATCATTTGAAATATGTTCTGTCCAATGGTGAGGCGTTGCTTCAAATTCTTGTGTCATAAATTGTCTTGAAAATAAATTCATGGTATTGATGACTTGTTTATGTTTAAATTGTTATTTTGGATCTGAGATTTTGTTATTTCATACTGATACATTTGATATGTAAGACAACAGTGGATTATCATTTGTATTACGTTCCAGGGTTTTACAGCGCTTTGATTCCATTGCTGTTACATTCACACACTGCTTTATAACCCAGCATATTTTGATATTTGACCTGTTTATAACCTTTCTGATTTGCCCAATCATATAATCGCAGTGAAAGGTGTACCAGTTTTCTGTGATACTAATTTTCATTGGTTGGTACAATCATGTAATTCTATGTTTTAAATAGACATCACAGATTAATTTTCTTATGTCAATGTAAGGTTAGTCACTTATGTTTGGTTTATTTTGATTTTCTACAAATTTATATTATAACAAAATCATTTTCTTTGGCATGAATCTCTGCCATAGTTATTGAACATAATCTAGTCATTGCAACCGGGTCACTGATTGGCTATGGGCTCATATCATTTCGCCTGTCAAAAAATAGAAAATATCAGACGAGCGAGTTATAAAGCAGAGGGTGATTTTGAAGGTATAGGAATAGCGCCCGATAGTTAAAGGAAGTACTTTTGTATATATGTACATAATTTCTGTGACTACAGTTATGTTCCATAAGCCAAAGTTAACGCCTTTGAAATTTGTTCAATGCATGTTGTTATTGTATTACACTATGAGAATTTTGTTTTAGAGTTAGAAATCTCAGATTGTTCCTAAATTTGTCGGTGATTAGGTCTCACTCAACATGTATTTTTATTGTGGTCATCTGTCTGTCCATCACGTCTGCTCCATAATGTTTTGCCATATGGATGGATTTTAAAATAACTTGGCACAAATGACATCTGGAACGCTACTTCAGACCATGTGGGGCTTATATCAATTTGGCAGTACTTCATGCTCTCTCCGTATCATTTTACCATCTGGAAGGAATTTCAAATACCTTGGCATAAATACCAACCATAACGGTACAAGAAGCGAGCTGAGCATTCAGCCAATGGTTAAATAGACATAGTTTTGGGGATGACGTATGTTTTTGCACACAAAAGAACCACATAGTTATTAGCTTAATTAGTGTGATATAAATCTATTAATTGTTACACATCGATCAAATTAAATAAATACACAGTTCCAGCCTTTTTTGTGCCTGACAAGGCCAGAGGTATGTGCCTATAAAAAAATGCAGTATTTCACTCTTAAGTCTAGATTACACTATGTATATTCTATGAAATCTAGGCCAAGGTTGAAACTGGGTCATATTGGGTATAAAACTAGGTCAACTGGTCAAATCATATTGAAACCTTGTTATGATGTAGAGGTCACATTTTCAACCTGGTTTTCATGAAACAAGTTCAGAATCTTTGTCTGTATGAAATCTAGGTCAAGTTAAAAAATTGGGTCACCTGGTGTCTATAAATAAATCACCAGGTCAAATTGTCAATCCGGTGGCCTGATTTCAAAGTAATTTCACAGAAATAATGCTTTGGTGACATTCTTCTGAATCTTTCAAGACATGTTGTTTGTTTAAAGACAATGACAATCAGTGGTGTGGTCTCAGATGAGAGATGTATGGTCATCATGTTTATTTTCATATTCTCAAACTTATTGAACAACAAATATATATGTGATCTAAGTACATGTATATGTAATAAAATGGTTGTTACTACTGGTACTAAAATGTGATACACTTTACTCTAGATGAACTTAATTACATTTGTTTGATCACATATTAAAATATATCATGTCTTGTTTGCAAATATTCTGTTAATAAAAATCTTAGTAAAGATTTTATTTTTTGTAATATTATATTGTCCATCTCTAATTTCTGCATTGCCTCACCCCTGATGATGCCCAGATCGTAACTATGACAACATCAGCATCTTGTTGTTACAGTTCTCACTTCCATTCAGCTGAAAACAATAAGTCAAATCAACCTAAGCCAATTAAATTCATTCTCATTTCTGTGTTGCTAATTATCAGGATCTGGTTTTATAAACAGTAGTCTTATCTTATAAGTAGGATATGTTAATGTACCATGACAATTACTTGATTGAAACTTGACGATTTAAACACACAAGTATTACTTAGGCCTAAATTAAAATTAGGTTTGTTTGCCCTTTACCGACCGACCCGAGATTTGGCCGCCGACTCAAAAAAAATTATTGCAAAATTCGGATATTTTTTTTTTGGTTATAAACCCGACTATACACCATAATGTCACACTACGATGTGTGCAGTTTGTTCTTCTTAGTTACAAAACAATGACTATTTTTGTTTCATTATGTTTGCCTTATGATAACTTCCTCTTGCTAGAAAAACTTTGGAACCCAAAGTTAGAAAAAAGTATGACACAAAAATGGTCATAGTTGCCCTTATAATATTTTCATCAACAATTATTGAAGCCTCGTGCTCATACTCACTAAAACAGACGGGCTATATAAAGTATTAAAAATCAGTACACATAAAAGTGTCAATTTTGCTTTCATTTTACCAACATTAATTTTTTCTGAATTGGTCCGAGCTTATGTTAACCATGTTTTTGACAACCACATGTCATTTAATCGTATCTTTTTTAATATTTACAATTATTTACTGTACCCGCCCACCCAATGTACCATGTGCCGAAATTACAACGCACGAACAATACATTTCGACTAAAACATATTAAAATTTCCACAATAAAATAAAATATTTTTCCTACCTACCTACCCACCTCTAAAATCTAGGGTCGGTAAAGGGCAAACAAAGACTTTTTTAATTATGGCCTTAACCATTTATAGCTGTACTAAACATTATGTAACCAAATCCCTGCCAAGGTATGCAGAGCTAGTAGTTGGAATACCAGGTAGAGCTAAACTTCCTGTTAGTAAAACCCTGTCAAGGTCGGCTGAACTAGTACTTGGACTATTTGGTGTTTGAGCTAAACTTCCTGTTAGTAAAACCCTGTCAAGGTCTGCTGAACTAGTACTTGAACTATAAGGTGTTTGAGCTAAACTTCCTGTTAGTAAAACCCTGTCAAGGTCTGCCAAACTAGTACTTGGACTATTAGGTGTTTGAGCTAAACTTCCTGTTAGTAAAACCCTGTCAAGGTCTGCTGAACTAGTATTTGGACTATAAGGTGTTTGAGCTAAACTTCCTGTTAGTAAAACCCTGTCAAGGTCTGCCAAACTAGTACTTGGACTATTAGGTGTTTGAGCTAAACTTCCTGTTAGTAAAACCCTGTCAAGGTCTGCCAAACTAGTACATGGACTATAAGGTGTTTGAGCTAAACTTCCTGTTAGTAAAACCCTGTCAAGGTCTGCTGAACTAGTACTTGAACTATAAGGTGTTTGAGCTAAATTTCCTGTTAGTAAAACCCTGTCAAGGTCTGCCAAACTAGTACTGAACTATAAGGTGTTTGAGCTAAACTACCTGTTAGTAAAACCCTGTCAAGGTCTGTTGAACTATAAGGTGTTTGAGCTAAACTTCCTGTTAGTAAAACCCTGTCAAGGTTTGCTGAACTAGTACTTGAACTATAAGGTGTTTGAGCTAAACTTCCTGCTAGTAAAACCCTGTCAAGGTCTGCCGAACTATAAGGTGTTTGAGCTAAACTTCCTGCTAGTAAAACCCTGTCAAGGTCTGCCGAACTATAAGGTGTTTGAGCTAAACTTCCTGTTAGTAAAACCCTGTCAAGGTCTGCTGAACTAGTATTTGGACTATAAGGTGTTTGAGCTAAACTTCCTGTTAGTAAAACCCTGTCAAGGTCTGCCAAACTAGTACTTGGACTATTAGGTGTTTGAGCTAAACTTCCTGTTAGTAAAACCCTGTCAATGTCTGCTGAACTAGTACTGAACTATAAGGTGTTTGAGCTAAACTTCCTGTTAGTAAAACCCTGTCAAGGTCTGCTGAACTAGTACTTGGACTATAAGGTGTTGGAGCTAAACTTCATGTTAGTAAAACCCTGTCAATGTCTGCTGAACTAGTACTTGGACTATTAGGTGTTTGAGCTAAACTTCCTGTTAGTAAAACCCTGTCAAGGTCTGCCAAACTAGTACTGAACTATAAGGTGTTTGAGCTAAACTTCCTGTTAGTAAAACCCTGTCAATGTCTGCTGAACTAGTACTTGGACTATAAGGTGTTTGAGCTAAACTTCCTGTTAGTAAAACCCTGTCAATGTCTGCTGAACTAGTACTTGGACTATAAGGTGTTTGAGCTAAACTTCCTGTTAGTAAAACCCTGTCAATGTCTGCTGAACTAGTACTTGGACTATAAGGTGTTTGAGCTAAACTTCCTGTTAGTAAAACCCTGTCAATGTCTGCTGAACTAGTACTTGGACTATAAGGTGTTTGAGCTAAACTTCCTGTTAGTAAAACCCTGTCAATGTCTGCTGAACTAGTACTTGGACTATAAGGTGTTTGAGCTAAACTTCCTGTTAGTAAAACCCTGTCAATGTCTGCTGAACTAGTACTTGGACTATAAGGTGTTTGAGCTAAACTTCCTGTTAGTAAAACCCTGTCAAGGTCTGCCAAACTAGTACTGAACTATAAGGTGTTTGAGCTAAACTTCCTGTTAGTAAAACCCTGTCAAGGTCTGCTGAACTAGTACTTGAACTATAAGGTGTTTGAGCTAAACTTCCTGCTAGTAAAACCCTGTCAAGGTCTGCCAAACTAGTACTTGAACTATAAGGTGTTTGAGCTAAACATCCTGTTAGTAAAACCCTGTCAAGGTCTGCCAAACTAGTACTTGGACTATTAGGTGTTTGAGCTAAACTTCCTGTTAGTAAAACCCTGTCAAGGTCTGCCAAACTAGTACATGGACTATTAGGTGTTTGAGCTAAACTTCCTGTTAGTAAAACCCTGTCAAGGTCTGCCAAACTAGTACTGAACTATAAGGTGTTTGAGCTAAACTTCCTGTTAGTAAAACCCTCTCGAGGTCTGCTGAACTAGTTCTTGGACTATAAGGTGTTTGAGCTAAATTTCCTGTTAGTAAAACCCTGTCAAGGTCTGCCAAACTAGTACTGAACTATAAGGTGTTTGAGCTAAACTACCTGTTAGTAAAACCCTGTCAAGGTCTGCCGAACTATAAGGTGTTTGAGCTAAACTTCCTGTTAGTAAAACCCTGTCAAGGTTTGCTGAACTAGTACTTGAACTATAAGGTGTTTGAGCTAAACTTCCTGCTAGTAAAACCCTGTCAAGGTCTGCCGAACTATAAGGTGTTTGAGCTAAACTTCCTGCTAGTAAAACCCTGTCAAGGTCTGCCGAACTATAAGGTGTTTGAGCTAAACTTCCTGTTAGTAAAACCCTGTCAAGGTCTGCTGAACTAGTATTTGGACTATAAGGTGTTTGAGCTAAACTTCCTGTTAGTAAAACCCTGTCAAGGTCTGCCAAACTAGTACTTGGACTATTAGGTGTTTGAGCTAAACTTCCTGTTAGTAAAACCCTGTCAATGTCTGCTGAACTAGTACTGAACTATAAGGTGTTTGAGCTAAACTTCCTGTTAGTAAAACCCTGTCAAGGTCTGCTGAACTAGTACTTGGACTATAAGGTGTTGGAGCTAAACTTCATGTTAGTAAAACCCTGTCAATGTCTGCTGAACTAGTACTTGGACTATTAGGTGTTTGAGCTAAACTTCCTGTTAGTAAAACCCTGTCAAGGTCTGCCAAACTAGTACTGAACTATAAGGTGTTTGAGCTAAACTTCCTGTTAGTAAAACCCTGTCAATGTCTGCTGAACTAGTACTTGGACTATAAGGTGTTTGAGCTAAACTTCCTGTTAGTAAAACCCTGTCAATGTCTGCTGAACTAGTACTTGGACTATAAGGTGTTTGAGCTAAACTTCCTGTTAGTAAAACCCTGTCAATGTCTGCTGAACTAGTACTTGGACTATAAGGTGTTTGAGCTAAACTTCCTGTTAGTAAAACCCTGTCAATGTCTGCTGAACTAGTACTTGGACTATAAGGTGTTTGAGCTAAACTTCCTGTTAGTAAAACCCTGTCAATGTCTGCTGAACTAGTACTTGGACTATAAGGTGTTTGAGCTAAACTTCCTGTTAGTAAAACCCTGTCAATGTCTGCTGAACTAGTACTTGGACTATAAGGTGTTTGAGCTAAACTTCCTGTTAGTAAAACCCTGTCAAGGTCTGCCAAACTAGTACTGAACTATAAGGTGTTTGAGCTAAACTTCCTGTTAGTAAAACCCTGTCAAGGTCTGCTGAACTAGTACTTGAACTATAAGGTGTTTGAGCTAAACTTCCTGCTAGTAAAACCCTGTCAAGGTCTGCCAAACTAGTACTTGAACTATAAGGTGTTTGAGCTAAACATCCTGTTAGTAAAACCCTGTCAAGGTCTGCCAAACTAGTACTTGGACTATTAGGTGTTTGAGCTAAACTTCCTGTTAGTAAAACCCTGTCAAGGTCTGCCAAACTAGTACATGGACTATTAGGTGTTTGAGCTAAACTTCCTGTTAGTAAAACCCTGTCAAGGTCTGCCAAACTAGTACTGAACTATAAGGTGTTTGAGCTAAACTTCCTGTTAGTAAAACCCTCTCGAGGTCTGCTGAACTAGTTCTTGGACTATAAGGTGTTTGAGCTAAACTTCCTGTTAGTAAAACCCTGTCAAGGTCTGCTGAACTAGTAATTGGACTATTAGTTGCTTAATTGAGCTAAACATCCTGTGAAACCCTGCTCAGCAAAAATTTAAAAAACGAAACAAGTGGATTATACGGTAAAACAGATGTACAGACACCGATCTTAGAACGAACAATGTCTGTGTATAGTGCGAATCAAACCGACATATATACGGACGATGTTACAATAATAATGCATTGCCATTGGATATAATATACACACACGCCTTGGATGGAAATGGTCATTGGCAAAACAAAATGCGAAATAGAATTTGATATTTTTTGCGTTTGAGTTTATTTCAAACCGAAAATTTATTGCTTAATCTACTCGATGCGATAAAATAATGTTTTCTTGTCACACGAACCAAATTAAATTCACGTCGAATTTGAGTCATTTAAAATCGCATGCGTTCTTTCAATTACACTTTTATTTTACAATAATCGCTGCTAATACAATAGTCTCGTGTCGATATTGAGTTACCCCGACTTATTATAACAACAGCGTACATGTTATTTACAAAACAACGGAACAAGTGAGCCTTGAAATGTTTTACTGTTATAATTACATTCCGGTCACAATTGTATAAAAGATTATCTGTTTACAAATCAGACCAAAAAGTCATTAAATTTACAAATTTCCCCCATTAATTTACAACGTAAAATTCGGTGTTGAAGTCATGCGATTTTGTTTTTTATAAACACACGTAATCTTTGCAATCATGTAAAAAGTCCTTATTGTTGTAATAATAATGAATTAATAAAATAGGATATTTGTGTGGAAAGACAAAAGCTAGTGTGTGAAGACGGACAGACTGTAAGTTTATAATTGGATAATTTACTTGAGGTAGGTATACCACGTACGTATTATTGTTCTACTTGTCTTTGAGAATGCTAATACATGTATATTGTTTTTACACAAAGACACAAAATGTAGCATAAATAAGGTCATTTGAGTTGGCTTATTTAATTAATTAGGTCAGGTGTAAGTGTATTTTTAAGTTTTTTTATACATGTTTCTAAATATGCAAACACGAATTGCAATTGAAGCCTCCCGCTTTTCGTCGGATTTGCTCATTTTAGACAAATTTGTGAATAAATGTCCGATTTGGTCAGATATACATGTGTTGAATAAGTGTGTGTGTGGGGGGGGGGGGGGGAATACGAAGATGTTCCCTTATTTCTCCTTGATCATTCCAACTCTGTGGACATATTCAGGATTATCGTGATGATTTCAGTGATAGACTTACTTAAGTTCAAATTTAATAGTAATATGTTAAATGAGTTTACTGAATTAAAGCTTTCGAACATAGCAATACTCATTGTGTACATTCTTACCTAAGACAACTTAACAAATCATTTGTTAAAGTATATCAGATCCTCAAGGGATCGGCAAACTCTGTATAATGTCAGTCAATATCTTCCATGGTGAACTTCGTTAACTATCGATGACTTACGGAATACGTTATTGTTGAATCGTTTTTTTTTTCAACTAAACAAAGCAAAGAGCCACATAATGCAAGCATATATTGTTTTACTATAAAACATAACTCAGTTTTTAACGTAATATTATACACAAAGCTTTCAGGTATATTTCACTACGCCGCTTTGTCATGTTAATTGTGTAACTTTGTTCTATACAAAGATAATCATCTAACAAAGACTGGTTATATTATCTCACTCTGTCTACGAGAAAAATACTAATTATATATTTGTCTCTTTCTACGAGACTTATCGGAATGAATCTAAGTCGATCCGTACAACGCTAGGCTAATCTATTACATGTACAGTGAGACTGACAGTACTTACAACCAAACCACAGCTTAATGACCTCGTCTTAGGTCGCCAATGCCTCAAACCCATGTTTGTAAAGAAATTTATTTCGGGTCATTGAATGCATTAACTGGCCAAATCGCCGCTACATATATGCACTGTCTATATAGAACCATACTTTCTATTATTGCACCACTCCATGAGAAAAGACCTTTTCAGTTCATTAGACAAATTGACATAATAAATGAGGCAGATCTCTACTGACGACGTTTTGCAAGTAAGTGACCATGGTACAAGGCTATGAATATTGATGTTGATCTCCAAGCTCAAATATAACTTTTGTGTAGAAATGTCTTTAAATTATAAATATGTATAGTGCTGTTTTAAACACCGCGAACGCATAAATATATTACCTGGCCCAATTCATTTCAAAATGTGTTTTGATAGAAAAGTAAATCAAACATATGTTATAGTTGAACGCACAGGTGCATTTTCTTACGGGTATTGACATGTGTTGGTCCTGAAAGTTCATGCGCCAGTATAGTGTAAAGGACATACAATATCTGACCCCTTACTCGCATGAACCATATATATATATATATATTGGACCAAAATAAGTCATCAAGGTGAGCATGAAAACGAAATGTGGGCAGGTTCTTAGATTTGACAATCTGGGGCTCAGCAGGGCTCTGGAATTCTTTTTCAAAGACACTTGTCCCAGGCGAATGGAAATGTAAACTTGTCCGACATAGGAAGCTAGTTTTCCGAGAATATCAGTCAATTAAGTAACACATAAACAATAATAGCTCCACACTCTAAAATTAATAATCACATGTATGTGTTTGTGGGATTCTAAGGTTTGACTTACAACTGAACGGTTGCTGATGTTGGTTAGCTTTACAAACAGCCTTGTTCGGGACTAACTTCAATATAACTGTTGGTAGCCCGATTCAGCATTATACTAGTCCGGGACGTCGGGCTAGTGTGGATTTCTAGAGCTCTGCCCAGGATGGATTTAATAGCCTTGTGTATCCTAGTTTTGCATGCCGTCACCTAGATTCGTTAGTCATGTAGGACACTTATTTCATATCCAGAAAAATGGTCGTGAGAAATATTTCATCGCAAATCCTTTCAATTAATGATTAGATAATTGTATGTCATAACCGTCTGTAAATCATTATCTGTTTCACATAAAAAGTACTTACCTATGCCTAATTATCTACATGTACACCCGCAAGTCATTATTTTTGGTAAATTATATATATTATTGTCTACCTATTGGATATGCTGTGTTCACACTGTACGTTATAGATTACTTATTGTTTGAGTACATACATACACTGACACGCGGGAACGAGGTTGCTTTATATTAAGCGTAATATACAGATAATGTTTTAAATTATCAAGTAGTGTTAACTTATTGATTCATACTTCATTTCAACATCATTTATAAAAGATACATATGCAGTTGGTGAATTTGGAATTAAACTGAAATACTAGGACTTTTTATATTTTTTTATAATTCTCATAACGCATATACATATATGTCATTTTTACTAATGTGGTAACATACAAAGTTCGCCTGTTCCTTTACTCTCTGTTCAACCATTCCGTGGGTGGATCAGTTCTTCACCAGGGTAAGTAGAATGAATCAGTACGTACCGTGTAAACACACCGTAGAATACCTTTAGTATTGTTCACAGATGTTACTCATGTGTGCTAGCTCCCGTGATTTGTCTGTATTTTCTGTAAATTCCATTCGGCATGGAGGCGACCTTCTCTCCTCGTGACTAGTCGGAGGTAAGACATTTATTTTCATGTAAATCTGCTAGTTTTGATTTATTTTATCTTGCTTGTCTGCTTGTCACATCTGTATCGTGCTCCGTACCCGAGCATCTCGTGCGGGTCAATGAATAGCTCTCTCAGCCGATGGGTTGACTGAAACACAACATCTGTACCTAATATTTACGTGGATGCTTACATGATAATAAGCCAAGGTCAAACTATAAGGTTTTACGGTTAAAATATGCGGAATAAGTGAATTATTTAATGTCACGCATACAGGGCGGTCGCGTTTAAGAAAGTGTTCACGCGTTGACGTGAAATGTTAAAATTGTGATCATTGACATTATGCCGAAAATTGTATTTATTTGCAATAAACGCGTTAATTCAATATAACACCCCTAAATACAACGTGTTTGTTACTTCAGAAAACAGTTCCTTTAGAATGATGTTCAGTTTTGAAATTGAATACAATAATCGCGCTACAAAGTTAGTTCGATGGAATGTTCCCGCCTGTGAGAGATCCGCAATATGCAGTACATGTACATGCAGAAGGCAATGATATGTTACTTCACAAACGAATTTATCGCGTTTATGTTCCTCCGATACAGCTGTCGAAAACGTTGATTTTTTATGTGAACTTTCGAACTCTCCAACTGTTTTCAGTGTTGATATTTTTTTCTCGATACTGATGCACCTTTCTTCGTGAAATGAAAGACGTTAAATACTTACTAGATAGCTATTGGTTGTATATATGTATGTATGTAAATTAGCCATATTTGATAATGCTTACAATATTAGATGGTCGATATGTTCAATGTAAATGTGGTACATGAGGTGGTAAAATAAGCTTAATGGTGTATCTGGCTCATCTGAACATAAAATGTTTGAATTGGCTTCATCCAGTATTGTTGTTACATTGGTTAAACTATCTCTAATAAAAACCATTGAAATGTATGACCGATTGAAAATGTCTTTTTACCATATTACTTACAAACAAAATTTGTATAATAGCCTGATTGTTAAAAACTGGAAGTTATTTCAATTTTATGATGTGCAAACATCTTTCTTCAACAAATACGGATCAATATATTATGAGTTCATTCTTTGTTAATGCATGTTTATTGATATTTTAACTATAGGAAACATATTTGTCATGTTTGTTTAGGTAAACAAATGAACAAAAATGAGCATAATATTACTTTAGACACCGATATACTTCGGAATATAGTCACCTAATCATGAGATACCGTTCAGAAATGTTCCACGCACTCCACATTCTGATATAAGTAAACTAGCTCTACCAACGGTTAATTTGTCCGATACACTCAGCTCTCGGAATTCAAAATGTAATCTGTTGGATCTGAATGTGGAAATGACAAGTGGATTACAGCGCTTACCAAGTGCTGAGTATTCTTTGAGATCCACTTTCTTTGAGACTTGAGTGTGAATCTGAAATTGTATAGTAAATATTAAGTACTGATCAACGGTTATAATACTTGGCCTAGATTTCATACTCATTTCTTATACATGTTTTATTTCGTATTTAGGTGCATGATTGGGTACTGTTGTTGGACTAAGTTCAAACTTCCAGTCAGTTCTTTCTATTGTTGTCTTTGAAACGCTGGTTATGTTATAAGAAATATCGAACTGTCAGTTTGGTTGTAAACATAACGAGATAATTATTTGAGCAGAAGCCAGTCAATGTTTCCACACAAGATTTGTTGCACGGGGGCTGACGTTTCTTATTTTGAATAGATAAACGATGGGTTATCGATTAAACTATCTCCTGAAAACGTCTTAGCCTACGCTATCGATGATCGTTGTATGACTGCATTTTGTATGTAGAAATATATGAAACATGTCTTTAACACATATTTCACAATGAAACATAAACTTCAAAATATTTGTTTAGATATGTTGTAATTGGAGCGTGCATCATTTGATATTTTTGTTATCTATATTCGATCATAAATGAGAATTATTAGGGATAATTAAACATATGGTATTTTCTTCTTATTCTGGAATTCTAGAATGCACAGCCAACGCAATGACACTAAGGCTCCGCGGTAGAGCGTTGGCCAGTGATCCTTATTCTCGAACATTTTAAGACTGAAACTCAAACTTAGACTTTAAATTTGCAAAGTTATGTTTACCAACCTTTTGTTTTCGTTAAATCTAAACGGCTGGACGTTTGGCTGAATAATTGCTGTTACCCACTGTACACGTTTGTCAACTTTATACAACTTTATATATCTATACTGTTATAATAACATAGTGATAAAAATAATATTTAACATTTTAAAGTCTGAGTTCAGTTTTGTTTACGAATAAGCCCACTGGGGTGCAGAATTGCGCGGTTTCGATTCCAGGCCAAGACGTCCAGATTTTAATGGTATCAGTATGTCCGTTGCCATTGCCCGACATTGCAAGGGTAGTACTAGGACTGACTCAGTGTGTTTACTCAGAAACGTCATTCTATCTCAGAACCTGCTATACATACAGTAAAACCTCATATTAAGACCACCTCAATATTAAGACCAGTTTTCAAGGGTCTCTAAGGTGCTCGTATTATCGAGATTTTACTGTATTCATAATAGACTCATCTGTTGAACATGTTCATTTACAATGTCTTTGTGAGCAGACGACAAAGTACAGACAACGGCCAATGAATAAACAATATAAAAACAATTTAGTGAAATAATTTAATGATAACAAATATGTTGCTGTGTACAGATTCTATGTATGGAATGGAAATATCTATGTCGGCTGACAACCATATAATATTTATAATGATGTTAACTTCAATAAAAATGTTCGCGGCTAAAACATGCTGAATTATTATGTATCTATCATTTTCCTTATTAGGAGTTGGCGAGCATATAGGAGTCATATGACAGCCGCGATATTCTACACGTCCTAAACGAATTTCCGAAGCCGAAACTTACTTCGACCGTAGCATTTTGATAAAACGTCTTGCACAATGATAGGAACTTAATCGTTGAAGTTTATGCTCGGTGCGAAACATTGACGTATGCATTATAGTTATTGTAGCAAAAACGAGCTGTCTAAATCAATGAGTCACATCATTGTAAATCTTCAGTGTGGGATCCATACTTGAACAGTTTTACATCAATAATGACAGACACAACATACGACTCTTCATCATTTCAAGTACCGTTTCATTTCTCATTTGTTTAACCTCGATCTTAACCTATCGTACAAGACTATTGACATGTTTACAATATATTCATGAGTAATTTCTACCAACATCATTTCACAACTTGGATTTGATTTCATGCCAATGTTATGTTACCTATCTGCAAATTGTCTGTTCCACAACTGAACAACTTATTACCCAAACTATTTCGCTGATGTAAGTGTTGAACGAATATTGGTATTAAGTGCCAAATTCATGTACTTCAATATAATGGATACCGTCAAACCTCTACTACCAAACTGGACCGAGTCTATCGGGCTGAATGGAACTTCTATTGCCTAACTGAATCAACCTTATCAGGCTCAATGGAACTAACCTCTATTGCCTAACAGAATCAGCCTTATCAGGCTCAATGGAACTAACCTCTATTGCCTAACTGAATCAACCTTATCAGGCTCAATGGAACTAACCTCTATTGCCTAACAGAATCAGCCTTATCAGGCTCAATGGAACTAACCTCTATTGCCTAACTGAATCAACCTTATCAGGCTCAATGGAACTAACCTCTATTGCCTAACTGAATCAGCCTTATCAGGCTCAATGGAACAAACCTCTATTGCCTAACAGAATCAGCCTTATCAGGCTCAATGGAACTAACCTCTATTGCCTAACTGAATCAACCTTATCAGGCTCAATGGAACTAACCTCTATTGCCTAACAGAATCAGCCTTATCAGGCTCAATGGAACTAACCTCTATTGCCTAACTGAATCAGCCTCATCAGGCTCAATGGAACTAACCTCTATTGCCTAACTGAATCAGCCTTATCAGGCTCAATGGAACTAACCTCTATTGCCTAACATAATCGAGTCTACCGGGCTCAATGGAACTAACCTATATTGCCTAACATAATCGAGTCTATCGGGTTCAAAGGAACTAACCTCTATTGCCTAACATAATCGAGTCTATCGGGTTCAAAGGAACTAACCTCTATTGCCAAACTGAATCGAGTCTATCGGGTTCAATGGAACTAACCTCTATTGCCTAACATAATCGAGTATATCGGGTTCAAAGGAACTAACCTCTATTGTCTAACTGAATCGAGTCTATCGGGTTCAATGGAACTTACCTCTATTGCCTAACTGAATCGAGTCTACCGGGCTCAATGGAACTAACTTCTATTGCCAAACTGAATCGAGTCTATCGGGTTCAATGGAACTTACCTCTATTGCCAAACTGAATCGAGTCTATCGGGTTCAATGGAACTTACCTATATTGCCAAACTGAATCGAGTCTATCGGGTTCAATGGAACTTACCTCTATTGCCAAACTGAATCAAGTCTATCGGGTTCAATGGAACTTACCTCTATTGCCAAAACTGAATCGAGTCTACCGGGCTCAATGGAACTTACCTCTATTGCCTAACTGAATCAACCTTATCAGGCTCAATGGAAATAACCTCTATTGCCTAACTGAATCAACATAGTCAGGCTCAATGGAACTAACCTCTATTGCCTAACAGAATCGAGTATATCGTGCTCAATGGACTTAACCTCTATTGCCTAACTGAATCGAGTCTATCGGGTTCAATGGAACTAACCTCTATTGCCTAACTGAATCAACCTTATCAGGCTCAATGGAACTAACCTCTATTGCCTTACTGAACCAACCGTATCAGGCTCAATGGAACTTACATCTATTGCCACACTGAACCGAGCCTATCGGGCTCAATGGAACTAACCTCTAATGCCTTACTGAACCGAGTTTATCGGGCTAAATGGAACTAAACTCTATTGCCTTATTGAACCGAGCCTATCGGGCTGAATGGAACTAACTTCTATTGCCTTATTGAACCGAGCCTATCGGGCTGAATGGAACTAACTTCTATTACCAAACTGAACCGAGTCTATCGGGCTGAATGGAACTTACATCTATTACCAAACTGAACCGAGTCTATCGGGCTCAATGGAACTTACCTCTTTTGCCAAACTGAACCGAGTCTATCGGGCTCAATGGAACTAAACTCTATTGCCAAACTGAACCGAGTCTATCGGGCTCAATGGAACTTACCTCTATTGCCAAACTGAACCGAGTCTATCGGGCTGAATGGAACTTACCTCTTTTGCCAAACTGAACCGAGTCTATCGGGCTGAATGGAACTTACATCTATTACCAAACTGAACCGAGTCTATCGGGCTCAATGGAATTTACCTCTTTTGCCAAACTGAACCGAGTCTATCGGGCTCAATGGAACTAAACTCTATTGCCAAACTGAACCGAGTCTATCGGGCTCAATGGAACTTACCTCTTTTGCCAAACTGAACCGAGTCTATCGGGCTGAATGGAACTTACATCTATTGCCAAACTGAACCGAGTCTATCGGGCTGAATGGAACTTACATCTATTACCATACTGAACCGAGTCTATCGGGCTCAATGGAACTTACCTCTTTTGCCAAACTGAACCGAGTCTATCGGGCTCAATGGAACTAAACTCTATTGCCAAACTGAACCGAGTCTATCGGGCTCAATGGAACTTACCTCTTTTGCCAAACTGAACCGAGTCTATCGGGCTGAATGGAACTTACATCTATTGCCAAACTGAACCGAGTCTATCGGGCTGAATGGAACTTACCTCTATTGCCAAACTGAACCGAGTCTATCGGGCTCAATGGAACTAACTTCTATTGCCAAACTGAACCGAGTTTATCGGGCTCTATGGAACTAAACTCTATTGCCAAACTGAATCGAGCCTATCGGGCTCAATGGAACTTACATATATTACTAAACTGAACCGAGTCTATCGGGCTGAATGGAACTTACATCTATTGCCAAACTGAACCGAGTCTATCGGGCTCAATGGAACTAACTTCTATTGCCAAACTGAACCGAGTCTATCGGGCTCAATGGAACTAAACTCTATTGCCAAACTGAACCGAGTCTATCGGGCTCAATGGAACTTACCTCTTTTGCCAAAATAAACCGAGTCTATCGGGCTGAATGGAACTTACATCTATTGCCAAACTGAACCGAGTCTATCGGGCAGAATGGAACTTACATCTATTACCAAACTGAACCGAGTCTATCGGGCTGAATGGAACTTACATCTATTACCAAACTGAACCGAGTCTGTCGGGCTGAATGGAACTTACATCTATTACCAAACTGAACCGAGTCTATCGGGCTGAATGGAACTTACATCTATTACCAAACTTATCGGGCTGAATGGAACTTACATCTATTACCAATCTGAACCGAGTCTATCGGGCTGAATGGACTTACATCTATTGCCAAACTGAATCGAGCCTATCGGGCTCAATGGAACTTACATATTTTACTAAACTGAACCGAGCCTATCGGGCTCAATGGAACTTACCTCTATTGTCTAACTGAACCGAGTCTATCGGGCTGAATGGAACTTACATCTATTACCAAACTGAACCGAGTCTGTCGGGCTGAATGGAACTTACATCTATTACCAAACTGAACCGAGTCTATCGGGCTGAATGGAACTTACATCTATTACCAAACTGAACCGAGTCTGTCGGGCTGAATGGAACTTACCTCTTTTACCAAACTGAACCGAGTCTATCGGGCTGAATGGAACTTACATCTATTACCAAACTGAACCGAGTCTATCGGGCTGAATGGAACTTACATCTATTACCAAACTGAACCGAGTCTATCGGGCTGAATGGAACTTACATCTTTTACCAAACTGAACCGAGTCTATCGGGCTCAATGGAACTTACATCTTTTACCAAACTGAACCGAGTCTATCGGGCTGAATGGAACTTACATCTATTACCAAACTGAACCGAGTCTATCGGGCTGAATGGAACTTACATCTATTACCAAACTGAACCGAGTCTATCGGGCTGAATGGAACTTACATCTATTACCAAACTGAACCGAGTCTATCGGGCTGAATGGAACTTACATCTTTTACCAAACTGAACCGAGTCTATCGGGCTGAATGGAACTTACATCTTTTACCAAACTGAACCGAGTCTATCGGGCTGAATGGAACTTACATCTATTACCAAACTGAACCGAGTCTATCGGGCTGAATGGAACTTACATCTATTACCAAACTGAACCGAGTCTATCGGGCTGAATGGAACTTACATCTTTTACCAAACTGAACCGAGTCTATCGGGCTGAATGGAACTTACATCTATTGCCTCACAGAACCGAGTCTATCGGGCTGAATGGAACTTACATCTTTTACCAAACTGAACCGAGTCTATCGGGCTGAATGGAACTTACATCTTTTACCAAACTGAACCGAGTCTATCGGGCTGAATGGAACTTACATCTTTTACCAAACTGAACCGAGTCTATCGGGCTGAATGGAACTTACATCTTTTACCAAACTGAACCGAGTCTATCGGGCTGAATGGAACTTACATCTATTGCCTCACCGAACCGAGTATATCGGGCTGAATGGAACGAATGCAATGATATGTTTATTTCTCTTCGTTTCAATATATTCCTTTGTTTAAATGTCCGTCCATTATTCCTGCTCTTCTCGACGGATCAGCTTTAATAATGTTCTGGTGTAAGAGAAAAACTTTCAAGACCGAAGTTTCAAATGCAGCTATTACCTTTTAGATCAAACATACTTTCTTTTCCCCCCGAAATTTTGTTTGACAGTAACATGATAAACGGAGCGTTTTTACACAGCTCACATGTAATTACAACTATAATGGGTTTTTCCTATCGGAACAAAGATAATTTACTAAATAGTCCGTGAAGGTCGCTTGTGAAAGTATTCTTAATTAGTTTAACATACATGTACTCATTTGCGCATTGTTCGTTGTATTTTAGCCTAGTACCACCATTTGTCTATTTCTCTTGTGGTCAGAAAGCATGTTGGTATCTGTTTTGATCTTGTAAAATATCCGATAATAATCTGATCCGGGTATCTTTGATTGATGATCGACAGACTCAATGTTTGTATATACAGGTGTGTGTTTTATAGATTTGAGGAAAAAATACTCCGTTATCAACATAACACGGTGAAGGCGATTACTGTTGATAGCATCAAGTGTTAATTGATTTTATATCTCACCGAGATTACATGTTTTCTCTGTACTTTAAACTGAAACATGAAGTCCATTTTAAGAAAGGGACACATTTTCATATAAATGGCGACTGTAACACATAACAACCACACTACATAGGCGATCACAAAACAAAAATAACAATAACAGTTGAAACGACGCATTATTGGCAACGTTATTATATCACATATCGCCTACACCGCCGGTAACACCAGCCTGCAACTATCAGTACCAACAGTGGAGAAACAACATACTCACATAAAACATCAAAACTATAAAAAAACAAAACAATACTAACATAAAATATCAACAACAGAAAACACTCCAATGCTTGAAAATATCATAACCACCGAATTCATTAGAAGCAGCAAAACAGCAAAAGCAAAAACAGGAACAACTCCCTACCTTGAAGCATTTCTAACACTATAAACATATTAAATCCGAGGACTATACAAGTAGGCGATGAAGCAGTTTATAATACTTGCGTATAATAATATTTCAAAAACTTAATACCTTATGGTTATTATTTTTCGAATAATATCATGACGATTACCCCCCCCCCCCCCCCCTCCCCTCCAGAAGTTACGACCATTAAAACTGATGGAAATTTATACGCATGCGCACCAATGCCGTAAAATCTACAATATGTAAAGGAAACATTGTAATAATTACCCACACCAATTGGCTACCAACATACTTTCAGGTGCACAAAGTAAAATATCTTATCTTGCGTTTACGTGTTGCTCCTAGTTATAAACAATGTTGTATATTTTAAAGATATCTCGTGCACAATATAATGTGCCAGTTGCACGCTACCGTAAACAAATGCTTTCTTATGTCAGCAGTTATCTATCAAATCAAAAATATGAGATGGAGATTGATGATATCTCGTTTCGAACACGAGAATTGTTATCAAAGCGCAGGACGAGACTTTTATTAAATATTTACTTTGGTAATGACAAAGTGAAATCGTTTCAAGTCACGATATATTTGTAATTTCACTGACAGTGATTTTTTTTAATCTACTATATCTTAAAGAATGCTCATGCTGCCAGCGAAATAATTATGTATTCCGACAAACAAAACAGATACTCATTATCGCGTGCATTGTAATGCATACCACAATATGGCCATGTGTTGTTATTATGAAATCCTTCAAGTTCATAAAATTATACCGATCAAGGTTACATTAACTTGAATAAGTTACACTGTTTTAGTTCTTCTATGTTAGCATTCCGTTTTATTGTACATGTACCACTTTCTATCACGAGCAAAAGTAGAATACCAAGTGAATTAAAGATATTTACACAATAAATGTTGAAAGGTTAATAAACGTAAAAAGAAAGCATTAGTTTCGACTGAAGAGTCTACTACATGTAAACCAATAAAGTTTGTCACGAATTATCTCCCTTTATCCCTTCTATAGAGCAAACACTATAGGAGGGATAAAGGGAGACAGTTCTAGAAGGGGTAAAGGGAGAAAACTCGCGACAATCTCCTGTGATATAAACGAATGTTGAGAGTGCAAAATAAAGCAGGATGCTTTTTCGGCGCAGCCGTACTAACATGGTCTTGCTATTTGCATGTCTGTGTTGTGTAAACCAATCACACCTTACGTTAACCACCAAGGCAATTTCTCTTCGACCGAACAGCGTGTGTAACCTTGACGCGGATTGGTTAACCTTTCGATAAATACCTTACCGAAATCCACTGAATTTCGTTGAATTTATCGAAATCCATTTCGGATTTGGAGTAACACGCAATCGTAACATCTCGGCATTTTTTTATGTTGCACAACAAATCTTAACTTTCAAATTGCGCCGACAATCTTTTTTCAAGATATTTCTTGTTTCTGAATGAACCACTTGTAATTCCTTTGTAATAGAAACGTACTGAGCTGCAGTGTTACACTAATTTGCAATTAACAAGTTTGCACTTTTCTTGACAAGTCAGAATTAGTTCTTAGACTATTTTAAGACTTTCTTGTCGTCTGATTATGACTTCTGTGAACATTGATTACCCGCCAAATCTATCATACTCTTTCAATTGCCTAAGACGATGCAAGGAACCAGCGAACATAGAATTTTTTTATCCAAGCTGCGCAATATCGCTGAATAATCACCACTAAATTACATTTAGACGTTAATTTCACTGAACAATCTTGATCATATAATTAACTTTACATTTCACTCTGAGTTGCTTATATTACGACTGTTTCTCAGCGGCTATATTTCTGTTTCCAGCACACACACGCCTTGATCAGAACTTATATTTAACAAAATCACACAGCATGATTCAACAAAAACATTCGAAAGGCAAAAACATTATATTTATGGTCTGTGAAACTGTACATAGCAGTAAACATGAAAGTGTTTTGATGTTTATTGAAGTTGTGGGGGAAAAACGACCAGCTATCAAACATACCTGAACAACTCTTACCCCACCCACCGACACCCGCCGATACGTTTTACGTGGTTACACAATTCAGAATGTCTGCATGTGATTCTTACGAGAAACATTTCAAGTTTTCGACCTAAGTTGGTGTTTTACACTAAAATGCGGTGCTAATGATTTCTTCAAAGTGATTTAGAATCAGTAAAATATATAATAATAATAATAATAATAATAAATTCTTTATTTTCAGAAGGTTACATAGTTAAGGTTAACAATAAATTGTACATCTTTTTTTCAATATGGCCTTCTATTAACAATATAAACACGCACAAATTAACAAGAATTCACACACGCACACCTACACACACCCAATCACGCACGCATTCACACACGCATACACAATACATTGTACATGTACATCATGTTTTAACATCAGGATGTAAATGAGACTATTAAAAACTACAAAAGTTAAGATAATCTGAAAATAAAATTGAAATAAAACAACAACAATAACAGACACCTCACATAAGACACATACATACAATAATGAAATATTATTGATATCATTGTTTAAGCATTAAGTAGTTCCTATAATTATTTTTAAATGTTTCTGTATCAGACAGACAACGTATATTTACAGGAATTGCATTCCATACCTCACGAGCATAAAAAGAGAATGTTTGTTTACCATAATTTGATTTAAATGAAAAGGGTGCTATGTCATTGTTGGTGGTGGATCTTAATGAGTATGTAGAATTATGGGTGAAAGAAATTATATCATGAAAGTAAGTGGGCATTTTATTATTTGAGAATTTATGAACTATAGTTGCTGAGATAAATTTACATCTATTTTCAAATGATAGCCACCCTAATTCAATGAATAAGGGTCGTGATGGTGTTATTTGTGGTCTATGTAGAATAATTTTTGCTGCTTTTTTCTGTATTATGGATATTTTCTTGTTGTTTGCTACAAGCCCTCGACACCATATAGGGCAACAATAGTCCATTGAAGATAATATGTAAGAATTGTAGAATAATTTCCTTGTGTTGATGTTTAAGATATAGTTTATTCTTTTTAATAAATTTAACTTTGATTTGAGTTTGTGACATACGTGATCTATATGTGCATTCCAGCGAAGATTTTTATCAATGATTACTCCAAGCATATTGTGGCTACTTACCTGTTCTAGAGTGATATTATTTACATAAAGTGATAGCGAAGAATTTAGTACAGGTCTTTTAGCATTTGAAATTATCATACATTTAGTTTTATTAGGATGAATGGACATGTTGTTCCGGAAACACCAATCAGAAACCATGTCCAAATCGCCCTGTAGGGACTGCTGTATTTCGACAATGTTATAACCAGATAAGTGTAATGTTGAGTCATCTGCGTAGAGATCGATGGTCGAATTTTGAAGATAAAATGGAATGTCATTGATATATATTAGGAAAAGGAGGGGACCAAGAATAGATCCCTGTGGGACACCGGATTTGACCTCTTGAAAGGTTGACTTGTTGGATCCGATTTTTACACATTGCCTTCTATTTATCAAATAAGACCGCATCAAAGCTAACGAGTTTTCCGAGAAGTGGTACATTCGGAGCTTTTCAAGTAAAATTCTATGATCCACTAAATCAAAAGCTTTCCTAAGATCAAGAAATACAGATCCAATCAAACGTCCAGAGTCAATGTCTTTGAGCCACGAATCGACAAGCCTTATTAAAGAAGACTGGCAAGAATGATTTTGGCGAAATCCAGACTGATATTTATGAAGTAGTTGGTGTTTGTCAAGAAAAGTTTTGAGGCTTTTGGCAATGTGTCTTTCAAATATTTTAGATATTGTTGGAAGAATAGATATAGGACGGTAATTGTTAAGATCATCTTTATCAGAGCCCTTGTGCAGTGGAATAATATATGCATCTTTTAATTGATCAGGAAATACACCACAAGCTATACTATTATTTATAATGGATGTTATAGGACCAATGATAGTATCACCACAAAGTTTAAGAATATTGGGACCGATATTATCCAGACCAGAAGCTTTAGAAATGTCTAATTTTCCTATTATTCTCCGAACATCATATGTAGTAATGAAGTCTATGTTTAACAAATCTGAATTGATTTTATTATTTAAGTATGTTTCAAAAGTGTGGTAATTGTCAGGATCAAATTTATTCTTTTGAACGATGTCTGCAATGTTAGTGAAGTGTGTGTTGAATGCTTCAAGAATAGTGTTGGTATCATCAATGTATTCATTACCATGTTTGATTCTTTGTGGTACTGCAAGAAATGTTTGAGATTTTGTGAGTGAATTTAAAGTATTCCAAAGAAATTTTGTTGATTTATTTGCCATTATTGACTTATTGTAAAATTGTCGTTTGCTCTTACGAATGATGTGTGTTACATAATTTCGCTGCTTTTTATACTGGTCTATGTTATTTGCTTTTTTTAATGTATCACGAGTTCTAATTGCTGATCTTATTTCCCCGGTAAACCAACCTGGTAAACATTGTGATTTTATTCTTTTAGATTTCAGAGGTGCATTTAAGTTGAGTGTTTCTTTTATAATGCTGAGTAAATGATTGAGAGCAGAGTTGGGATTGTTCAACGTTTCAGTTATTTCTAGGTTGGACATCAATAAATCATTTTGGAATTTTGATGCCGAAAATGTTTTGAATTGTCTATATGATCTATCTGAGCCTGTATTTTGGTCATTGGCATAGCTTGCTGCTTCTATAAATATATTCTTACAATAAATGAACCGCATTGGAATGTTTAATATCTAAAATGTTGGCGTAAATTTAAATTTATTAAAGATCGAACAGTGTCCTTGGAAACGCGTATAAAACATTCTTAGACAGTCGATCTGTAATAGGCGCATGTTTTCGGTAGCTCTACCAGTTTTGCTACTCAAGTTAATATCGCTGAGGATTCTTTCAATTTCTCTGTAATAAATGATATCGCAATTCGTATTAACTGCTGGATTCTACTGATTGCTTGTTATACGTTAGTTATATAACTGAAATTATATACTTAATAAAATCAGTCAGTAACTATTTATTGCACTTTTGGTTGATGAAGTTTGGAGTATTTGCAGACGGCGCATATATATTGTCACGATACTGAATCAGTTGATAAGTTATTGCATTTGTTTTATTTAACTGAACATATTTCCAGACTAGACATTTTTTGCCACATGAATCTATAACCGATAATTTCGGTTGGCGTGATACTCGTATCGGGAATCGTGTTTACAGAGCGGGATGTGTTTGATTTGTGACTGCATCATAATGGCCGACAATCTTGCTGTATCTTTGTACTAGCACGCTTTATTGTAGTTTGTTCGATAAGCCACATTGCGCTAATACATGTATGATAAATAAAACAAATTTGTGGCATAATGTTGTGCAAGTTGTTAGTTCTAACATAGACACAGATATAAACATTGGTGCTCCACGTCAAGGGTTGGACTTTTAGCCGTAGGCAATCCTGTATTTGGCCTAGAATTTCATCCTCGGTTTTATGGATTCGAATTTCAACTAGAATGTCTGACCATGACTTCACAATGGCAATATTGGTACAGTTTCGTCAAGAAATGCTTCTGCATAATAACATTAGACGGACAAATGGTAGTTATTGGAGGTTTTTCCCGCGTGAATATTTTTCTGCCAAAATGTTTCTTTTCAATATAACTACGCCCCCTTGTCTCGGTATTGTTTATCATTTTTATAGTTTTCATTCCTTATCACGATTGATACGCTTTAGTGTATGTGATATAAACAATGTTTGAGAGATATGTACCAGCTGTTCAGTTCCTATCCACCACTTTTCACATCGTGAACGAGTAAATACATGCATGCCTTACTATCCAACTGTTAGAGTAATGTGATTTCATCGCATACAGATGGCAGTGCATCTTGAAAAGTTTTAACTACTCAGGTATATTCTTTGGTGATATAAGAAGATCCATACCTTGGCATTTGAAACATTGTAAATGGCGTTTGACAGTTAAATTACTCTCATTTTTACAGATTACCGGACTTAACTGTTTTAATTACTGCTTCAATAAACAGACGCTCAAGCATGAACTAAACATGTTGAAATATAACACAGCAATATATGCAACATCAAGATAACATAACTTAGAAATTATTATCTTTATATTGGTGATGTTAGATTGAAGTTCTTTACAAGTTGATTTTAACTAGCAATATATGCGGAGAAGGAATGTTGGGATTTAGCTGTTAGTTGGGTTAGCTGTTGGTTGGTTTAGCAGCTGTTAGTTGGGTTAGCTGTTGGTTGGTTTAGCAGCTGTTAGTTGGGTTAGCTGTTGGTTGGTTTAGCAGCTGTTAGTTGGGTTAGCTGTATATATGTTTTCAAATAACATCTAACTTTTGTAAAGAATCAAATTGATTGAATAATATTTCTTCACATACATTTCTACAGTATATAAATACTTCAGGTAATATTCAGTATTTTTATTCTATGTATCTCGTTAGCCGTCGAATATAAATAACTTTTACACCCTGTGTGCATTTCTTCATCCGAAAATATCAAATGATCACTTCGTTTAATGACATGAACATGTAATTTAGCCCCATGCACGTAGAGCACGTGCTTATGAAATTAATTGACAGATAAGCACGTGTTTATTAACGTTGGCTTTAATGGGTAAACATCAAAATATTTGAAATTTTTACCGTGATAAGACACGTTATACTTAGTTAGTGGATAAGGGCAGTTCAAAGTAGACATTTTTACGAAGTTTACGAGATTCTTGGGATTTATAATTATGCACTAATTTGTTTAATCCTCGTTTGTGAAAATAAAATAACTTACAACTTATATTGGTCACTCTTGGTGACTGCTTCCTGAGTTACTAACAAGTACTTGCGGTCAATTCAGGAATTGTAAAGACTTAGTAAGAATATCACTCAGTGACGATATTTGAACCCATGACCACCTGATGAGGAATCCAACACAATGTCCCCAGACCGCTACGTCTCCCTTGGGATATAAGAGTTTCTTTGGTCTGAAGACCGCTGGTAAATTTACATGATGCGAAACACTGAGTATCTTCGAATCATTTTATATTTGGTATGAATGGATTTCTTATAGCTAAAATGGATGCTCTGATAGAAATTCTATTTTTGTTTCACTCATACAAACAATCTTGATAATGCCGATCGCTTGGGGTTGCCAACCTGGTATTTCTGAGAATGTCGCCGGCCTAGCCCGACCAAACAAGGGGAACAACTCTCATATCTAGGAATATTTGGGCCGAACCCCAACAGACTTTGCAAAATATGCTTTTATTAAAGCTTACTACTTAGGTAAATTGATGTGTTAAGAAAATGAATGAGTTTTAATTGCTGTATGATATCAGTTATGTAAATACATGTATAATGTTGCGGTGAGCCATTGTTGTTTTATAGGATCAAATGTTCAAAGAAGTCTGTGGGGTGAAAAAAATGTCTTTACCTCAATAATATAGTAACAAAGTTCAGGTATTACGTGGCTTATTGTACAGTATGTGTTAAGCAGATGGTTGGGTTGTTTATTTGTGTTCTTAGCAGCCTTATCTTCCATCAACAATGTAGAAACAAGCGTAAGAATCTATTTGCTCAAAGGCATTTATATTATCTTTGATTACCAGCACGGGTGCTGTGGGTTTTAATGCATTTTTCACAGCGGTTGATAAGCTATGGAACAACGCTAAACATTTTGCAATCATTATATTCATCAACGCTGCGAACATTTGGATCGCATATTAATTTCATATTTCATATATTATTTCTCAGCATTGCAATAGGGATATACAACAAGCTTTATTGTTGAATGCATTCGTGTCTCGTATTTTGTGCTAATTAACGAACGTTCTCTACCATCAGATACAAATTAACGATAGTTTTTGATCAGTTGCTGTTAGATTGTCTGGATATAATACCAATGTGTTTTACGGACCAGTTATATACCCATACGTATATGAACGAACGTGTTTATACATTGTACATGATCAGTGCTAACTAATATTCTATTCTCTGATATATTAACTGAGTAGAACTCACGATACAGCTTTCACCTTTTGTTCTGTGCCTCTAAGACAGCACGATATTTTACCACAGTCGATCAAACACCAGGCTACTGCGAAATATAACATTTGTATCTGGCTGTATGATTACGTAGCTATTATTTCTAGCAAATTTTGGCAT
Organism: Mactromeris polynyma; assembly: GCA_032209605.1. Lineage (NCBI taxonomy): Eukaryota > Metazoa > Mollusca > Bivalvia > Venerida > Mactridae > Mactromeris > Mactromeris polynyma. The sequence goes on from JASFXZ010000022.1 coordinate 3,871,598, forward strand.
TTTGTAAAATTGCTCTAGGTGAAAATTATATTTGCAGCCGAGAGAAACTGATCTATGTGTATTTGTATCATCGTTACAGACGATGTTTGGTGCTCAACAGAGAATTCGTTGGTGAGAAATTGAAACTGTCGCAGGAAGTAGTTCATTTGGATTGTTTCGGATTTAACCGACAGTATTAACTCAGAATGGTGACAGGAGAGAGGTTGACCTTGACATTGAAGGGTGGTGCCCCGTGGGGCTTCCGATTACAGGGAGGAGGAAGTTTTCCTCTGGAAGTTGCCAAGGTCAGTTATTTTTTAGAAGTGAGAATACCTTTTTTTGATAAAAATGTTATCATCAATTTTTGGACCACACGTATGTCCTAGGCATTGAATGAGAAGAAAACAATTCAAGTGAAATGAAATGCCTATTCTTTGTCTTGCAAAACACACTTCTTGTTGATGAAACATGGTGCATTATGTTCCGTGAAGAAATGTTCAGTTTCAATGCAGTGAGCAACGAAAAGTAAACGTCGGCTGGGACATTTCTGCTCATGAAGTAAAAATCCGAAGTGGTTTAACAATTGCATTAAGTTTTCTTCATTGCAATCCTTAAATCACTAAGTAATTTGCTATTTAAACATGATCGTTTAAATTAATACATACTACTCAAAGGAATTATAGTTAACTTATGTCCAGAAATCTGTCTGTGTCACGTCATTCCAGTGCACGCCACCTTATGTCGTATACATTCTCCCGTAGTTTTCAAATATGTAACAAGATATGCGTATTGTGCTTTAATTCTCAAATTTTTGACACTTGCTTTCATCATTGGACCGTTAGGAATGTACTTGCAATAGTATTTCTGCTTTGTTTGAGACTGATGGGACCGAGGGTGTTTTTTATGTACTCAATTCTTAGTATTTACGTAGTTGTTTGGGAAACATTTAATAATCGCTGACCCACAACGGCTTTTTTTGTAAAAAAAGAAGTCGAAAATAAATAAATACTTAAAAGCATCGCAAGACGTTTTGTCCCGTTGAGAAATCAATATGTGTACCTTGTAAAGGTACATGTTTAAGATACATGCATATTTCAATGTATTCTCTATGAACTCATTACTCGTACATTATCTTGAAATTTGGACGTAGCTGCAATCTACTTACTGCTATTGGCTTACCATTGTTAATGTCACTGAAATTCTACCTTTTTAACAAACAAGCGTATTGGCAACAACTTCATGCTGATTTATTACCATGCGGACTTCATTATTTACTGTTTATATACAATGCATTCAAATAATAGTGTACGTGGCGGGTGAAGGAGGTAACTGTACGAAAGTTCAATCAGCGCAGAATGTCTGGGCCAAACAATTTAAATGTTACTAGAATTTACTGGAATCTACAGTGTGGCTCTGAAACAGCTAAAATTTTCGATTTGTCACAAGTACAAGACAGACTGACCAGTTATACATGGTGTTAGCTTCAAGTGGAAATACACGAATCAGCATTAATGAATCATGATAACAACAAATGACCACTGATTGTTACTGACTGACCATGGATAATTACTGGCAATATTGCAAGTCAGTACTCCAGCAATGCTTTCCAGATGTGACTGTTGTGTAACGTTGGTACTGTTCCATGTTTTGGAGACTGTTGATATTAATATAGTTCGAGACTCTGTCAGAATGTCATGTTTGCTTGATTCTTTGTGACAAAACAGTGTATAACAATACATGCGTTGATATCGTCATGTAAACATGTAACCAGAAGTGGAACAAACTGAGTCTATAATTAATGAACTGTCAACAGAAAATCACAAAACGACATAAGTTCGATATCAGTGTCGAACTCAATTATCTGACCACAATATGTCGTAAACCGAGTTCACAATTTAGCACGAACCTAAGTTATTTCATGATCATTGGGCGTGGTTTATGGTGTATTTAAAATCTCAGAAGATGGACACCCCCATCTGCTGTGTAGTTTTGGTGTTTCATAAGCGACAAAGAATGACCTCTCAAACTCTACCGAACTTGTGTTGATTTATACTGTTTTAGTGGTTGAATTTTAGTAAACATAAGTACTGATCAGAAATGTTAGAACTGTGAAACTTGATTACAATAGGATCTTAACATACAATTGACCTTAACTTGGGGGTTTCGTCACTCCCCAGGGCTGTACTGTATTCTGCGCTCGTCCATTTTTATTGATTCTCTTACATTTGAGTTCATTTTATTCACATTGTTTCTTAGTATTCATTGATGGTCTGTATATACTTTGGTCTTTAATAAAGAGCGATTTTATTACAGAGTTTGTCTGTATGAGTGTTTTGTACTTGAATATATAGTCTTTATACCAAATTGTCTTCATTGAAGCTATAATACACAGCTGGGATGTTCGTGTTCAGGTTTAATGGTCTATAGGAATATACAAACTTCTCCCAAATAATTGATTACACAAACCATGCATTTCTGGCTCTGCAAATTAATGCGATCTGTATGGCGTATAACTTATTGTTCTTTTTTTATTGTATACCTAAATATCTGTGCTGACATGTTCTGTTGAATCCTGCGTTCATAGTTTTCTTGTATACTTTAGCCAGGTACAAACATCATACACACTGTTTGTAAAACTCATGAAACAGTACTTAGAGTAGGTAATACAGTGGACTACTCTTTAGTAATAGAAGTAATATAAGATGTTCCTCACTACTGGAATTAATTGGATGCTAATTGTTTTCATGTTACATTTTTTAATTTTCTGGGTGGCTGGCGCCAAATAATGCAGAATATGCTCAATGTTCTCTGTTGCTAATTGACTTTTGACTACATTTGCGTGTGTAAACAATATTATATCATGTTAGACTATTGTCTTAACGCACGTGCAACTAAATGATTGTTATATATCTATCTGTTCATATTTCTCCATGGTTCTTTGTTTCAAATTGCTCGCAACCATGGTTATCCCGGCAAATACAAATTGAACGCCACATATAACATAAACGTCTTGTTATATTAAGGTGTCTAATTTGAAAGTGTGTTTGATTTATTTAAACCTCAAACCATAATATTTACTCGAACTGAGAAAGTAAGTTTGCTTTAAGATGTCTTTCTAACACAACTAATAGAAGGCATACAAGAACAATATTCCAATCACAATGAAACATGCTAGATGTCTTGAAAAAGTATTGAAGTTCAAAACACAACATAAACGCTTAAGGCTTAGTCCCCTACTAATTGAAAATTAACTTACGCGGCTGTGAAATAAAAACGTTATTTGATAATGGTAGGAAACGTGAGGTTGGTGCATCCTTAAAACAAGACTGAAGCCCACAATGGTGTTTTACCCGTTACAAGGCGGTACTCATTTATTCTCATTATTTATCCATTTGTCGTGTTTCCATTTTACCCTCATGATCATAGTGTTTATGTTCATGTTTTAATGTTTCGTATTATAGAACTATTTAAAAACTTGACAGCGTAACTCGTGTTCAGTGTTTGAAAAAAATAAATTTATTTACTTAAAACTTGTATTTTTCTTGAAAAATTCATTTAGTTTGAAATTGCGTTTCTGATAAATAATGTTCTGGAAGTCAAGCGGTTTAATTACAGTTACCTTATCACTCTTCTACATGCATTATCTGTAACATTTTCACGCGGAAAGTTCGTTTTTTACTGTTACAGAATTATGTTTGTTTATTTAGCCAATAATCTGAGACATTCACAAAGATGTTGAGCAAGAGGTTTTTCATTTTCTGTTTATTTTATTGTCAATCATTTCAGGGCAATAACATGATATTTCGGTTTATACTTAATTTGTCTAAACGATATTTAGATTGATGAAAAAGATTATGTTTATTCGGTCGGTTATCAAGGAAAATTATTTTTACCCACGATCGCTTGAAAGTCAGGATTTTGTGAAATCGATGTGTATGTTGGCATAAACATCCCTGGTAACAGAGCTGCCTTTATGCATGGTTTTACACATTTACCTGCGCACGAAACAGAGGGTGACCAACCTACTTAAAATCAAAATTTGCGATTAACATTCCCGAATTCCTGACAAATTGCTGCAACATATCAATACATATTCTTACTTTCTAATTTAATTTTTATGAGCTGAAAGAAGATTTTGTACAGTAAATTGTTATTAGATGATACGGGTATTGTGATGATCGATGAAAGCGATGCAGTTTGCTTTCCCAATGACCATTTTGTGCTTCAATTATCGACAGTCCCAATCAGTGTGGGTTCGACCTCATCGTACGCACAATTCTTTGATTTAAGGAACGAACTTGGTCATCCTGAAGGCTTGTGGATATTCAGTCGTTCTAAAAGGTATTCACTCATAACTTAAACGGAGCTCGACGGGGCAACCTGGGTGTTTTCTCCACCTAAAATACTAGAGAGTCACAGCTTGACTTTACTTGACATTTGTCTGCTTGACTTTAAATCTGAACACAAAATAAAGTATTCTATTTTCAGTGAGAAAACTATCAGATATCAAGCATTTAAGCTGATGATACAAAAAATTCAAAGTACAACATACAAAAATTTCAACATGGTGCCAATTGATTGTGTGATAAAATTGTATATTAACAATTTTCCGATAATTCGATACTAACGTAGCTTGTGTACACTATGATACACAGTTATATGATTGTTGCATTTGTGTCCCGGGGTGACGTAGATGAGATAATGGCGGGGAATACTGTACTTCACCATATGTTTATAAGCAGAATAAATACTTTCCATCTATTTGCTGATTTATCTCATCAGTCGGGTAGACTGTGTGAAATATGATAAACATATCTTTGGAAATGATAAAAACAAAAAATCTACACCATTTTACCTGAGGCTGATAGTAATAGAAATGGAAAGGGCTACCGTTCTCCGTTACCCTGAACATCTTCTTTAATGGTAGGTCAACTTCTAGCCAACTCAAAATGAGATACATTCCTGAATTTATTATTAAACTTGATAAACGAATAGGTATGTTGATGCTGAAACAACTATAGAGGGGGTAGGCCACTGGATTTGTGCCTTTTGTCTGAAAACTATAAAACATGGCATAGAAGGAGTTCATTTATACCGCACGTTATACCTAGGTTATAACGTACACATCAATAATCGTAAAATGTACAGAAAATTGCTGTACTGATTCAGTAACGAGAGCGATAGTAACGCCAATGTTGCGATTTTAGATTTTCTAAGCCGTTAGCAATGATCGAAGTTCATACTGCTACTTTCATTCAAATTCTTGAACTAAGTTCAAAACATTTAAATACGAACTACCGGTGATGCCTTCTTTATACATCATTTTAAGTCTTAAATAGAACTTGACGATCTTACAGGTCACATTTTCACGATTTTATAGAGAACTCAATCTCGTGAACGGAGGATTACACAAGTCATCAAACGCTCTTTTGTCTGTTGTCTTCTATACACTTTTACAAGTTCATGTTTTATCACGTATTTTCCGATCAACTCTTCTGTAACGTATATAGTTTGTGTTTACTGCACAATGAAGGACATATACATGTTTTTTCTGTTTTACAAAAGTCTTTACTTTACTTGAATCTAAACGCAAGTTGCTTGAATACAATGTTTGACTCCCACGTAACATATATGTGATTATTTGTTGTAATACATTGTATTGTATGCTATCCTATCAAAGTACAATTTCATGTGATATATCAACGTAATTATTCCACAAAACTACTGATGTGTTACAATGTTGGCATCATATGATCCACCTTCTATAAAATATTGGTAAACAAGTTCTATCGTGAATCATGCCAGTCAAGGTTGGTACGGAATCGTATGAGTGCCAATAGAAGTAATTCATAATTATGAGATAAACATTCATAGGTGCTGCTTAATAACCTATGACGACTTTATCTGCCATTTCAGTCGTCAACAACCTCGGGCGGGGGGGGGGCTCGTGTTGTCAGCCTGGTGTACAATCTCGTGATAATGTCACGCGTTGTCTGTCATACACAAGTGACATGTATAACTGTGTTTAACTCGCTTGTAACCGAAGTGTCACAGTGAGCTGTTGTGATCATTCTTTGTACGTCGTTCGTGCTGAAACAAGAGCTTCTCCTCTGACCACCACATAGCTAGTCTTGATTACAGTCTGCAGAAAGCGTCCATGTGTGATCCTACACCAGATCACCATAATGTAGCAGGCGTTGTGTGATTTTGGTTGCCATGACTACCAAAAATTAATATACCTTATGTAAAACCAATATTCAGAAGTTAATGAATTGGATGAATGAGCAATAAACGACACTCTAGAATTATTTTAAAACAATCCAATCTCTCCAAGATGTTGGTGCATAAGTCGTTAAGAGACTGTCAAAATCTTCTCTGAAACAAAGGTCAGAGTTGAAAATATTTCATAGAAAGAATCATAGAGTGACAGTCTTCAACATTTATTAAAATAGTTGATCCATAAAACAGCATGGATAGCGCTGGTATCATGTTAAAGCGTTCAAAAGTTCAGTATCATATACACTCAGTTGATCGATTAAGAGCAATTATGTCTTCTTGTTATAAATATTTGTACTGGCACACATTCGCTTCCATAGATAAGCAAAGAACATTCTAGAAGCGTATATTTTGTGTTATGGTGAACGCTATGTTGGCAATGTCTTACACTTGTCGAGAACGAAATTAAATCCGCAGTGATATTCTCATATTCATCTGTATGAGACTGTCTCATTCTTGAAGTGTTTTCGAAATGTGGATGCAGTTGTTATAAATGAAACTACTTTGCCTAACAATTTATGTGCATTTAAAAAAATCCCATTTAAATGTAAAGTTTATACAAATAACTTAATCTTATAAAAAATGGAAAGCTCCATTAATTTTATTTACAGATGTACTTTGATAAATAAAACAAATTCGCAGTTAGAACCTGATGAATCATAACATAACGAAACATGAAGAAAACACGTAAGTCTAAAGTAAGAGAAATGACAAGAAAAAGAAAACATATTTGTTCTCTAAACCGTTTAGTTAATGTCGAATTGAATGTGAATTCATAAATTATTTTGACAAATGTAGAAACATGAACACATATTTTACCGGGACAATACGAGGCCAAACTGATGTTCGTTTGATAGAAAGACAATAACAATTACTTTGATTTTGGACCATAGTCAAAATACGAAGAGCATTTATTCGGTTGCCATGGCAACAGAGTAGTTTTTGTGTTTCATACTGTTTCGCTTCTGAGATCTACCTGTGAACGATTTGTTATGACACGGTTACAGATGTATCCTGTATATTTATGCTTATAGTTCATCATTTATGATATACATTTGTCTTAGTGCTGCTTGTATTATTGTGGCTTCTGATGCCGCTGCTGCTAGTGCTGCTTGTATTGTTGTGGCTTCTGATGCCGCTGCTGCTAGTGCTGCTTGTATTGTTGTGGCTTCTGATGCCGCTGCTGCTAGTGCTGCTTGTATTGTTGTGGCTTCTGATGCCGCTGCTGCTAGTGCTGCTTGTATTGTTGTGGCTTCTGATGCCGCTGCTGCTAGTGCTGCTTGTATTGTTGTGGCTTCTGATGCCGCTGCTGCTAGTGCTGCTTGTATTGTTGTGGCTTCTGATGCCGCTGCTGCTAGTGCTGCTTGTATTGTTGTGGCTTCTGATGCCGCTGCTGCTAGTGCTGCTTGTATTGTTGTGGCTTCTGATGCCGCTGCTGCTAGTGCTGCTTGTATTGTTGTGGCTTCTGATGCCGCTGCTGCTAGTGCTGCTTGTATTGTTGTGGCTTCTGATGCCGCTGCTGCTAGTGCTGCTTGTATTGTTGTGGCTTCTGATGCCGCTGCTGCTAGTGCTGCTTGTATTGTTGTGGCTTCTGATGCCGCTGCTGCTAGTGCTGCTTGTATTGTTGTGGCTTCTGATGCCGCTGCTGCTAGTGCTGCTTGTATTGTTGTGGCTTCTGATGCCGCTGCTGCTAGTGCTGCTTGTATTGTTGTGGCTTCTGATGCCGCTGCTGCTATTAATGTTTCTGATGTTGGTGCATCTACGTTGTTGTTGCTGGTAAAAGGTGGCCGTGTGAAGTGGCGTTTTCATACTTGTAGCTATTGTAGTTATATAAAAGGACATTAAATATTTGACAGTGATATATTTTGCTGTCCCACAAACGTGATGATGATCTATGCAGAATAATGTGCTGCTTTTGCTGGTTTCAACGTTGGCAGTCGTCCACAAACTAATGATTCAATAAAGTTATATAATTAGTTCGTTGATTATTACATCTTTGATGGAAGATGTACGTATACATGATTTTAAATCACATAGGTGCAATGAAAGTCCTATGGCTGCCAAGTGCTCAATGTGGTACCAGGCCCGGAGATGGCCATACTGGCATTGTTTCAGTCACAACCAGGGTACGGGGTATATCAGTCGACCATACACAACCCAGCTGGCGCGATGTACTTGTTACATTCGTTATTATTCTGAGGATATACACCTGGTGCTATTTCTTCTGACCCGGTATCATAATCAGATCTTACATGGCTGTCTCACGACATCTGACCTTTAGCCATGACCTTGTGACCATGAGGTGACAAACATCGTCATGTCAAATTCATATTTCATGCAAACTGCTGCCTTGAATTATCCGAGAACAGTACCTTGACTGACACCTACATGTACCATTACACCGGCTTGCTACTATTGTTTAAAGGGTATCCTGTCTGATTCTTTACTCGGCCATTAACGTGTACACAGTTTTCATCAGCCTATGTTTCTAATTTGATGTCGACTCTGAACAGTCAAGGAAAAACGAGTTCCTCCTTTGTCCGCTGGTAAGCCGGATCGTCTCTGCTTCCCCCTTGTGGCCCATCTGTATAGGGTGATAAAAGTTTGTTCTTCAAGTTTGAGTTCAGATGAAATGAGAATAATGCTGTGTACAATTGTTCTATTTCGGATAATAAAAGATACTGCTTTTTCATGAATATCTGTTTTATTACGAACTCTTATTCAGAAGTAAACTATTGGACCATAGCGACATACAGCTAGACAGTGTATTGAGAAAAATATAAAAATTCAAATTTTGTGAACGAAATGTTTTAACACCCTGTATACCGGGTCATAGAGCGGAGGTCCGATCTACGTTATATACAAGATAAAGTGAGGGTATACCACGCTCTCCAACTGATCATCAAGTCTGTAGATATGTAGAATACGGGAATACGCCATAACTCACAACCCTCCCACATACAGTATGAGATTATTCTAGCTACAATGCCAAAGTTGAGAGTTTATATACATAAACAGAACTTTGCATGTATTCCAAAGTGTAACAATAGTATGATAGACTGACTCTTGACTTTGAATGTGTTCCAAAGTGTAGCCATAGTATGATAGACTGACTGTTGACTTTGACAGATTATGATGAATTACCTCTTCTCCTTCATCTATTATACATCACTCATGGCTTGTTATATAAGTGTGAGGTTGGTTAGCCGTTAAATCCATTTATACCCCCAGTATTTTTACTGACAGTTCCAAGGCTGCATTTCGCTGTATTGGTAGTATTCCTTTTGTGTTTTAAATGCATGTTCAATTCAAATTTTCTCCACCCCCCACCCCTGTGCAATTATTTCACTTTATAAAGTGTTCATGTTATTTTCTCCGCAGTTTCGGCCTATTGTTGCCAGCTGTCTTGACCTTTTCCATCCATTAATCCCCCTGTTTGTCCTCTTTGATTCTTCTAGTTATCCCTTATGGTTGACCAGAACATTCCTTGTGCCCCTGTTCCCTTATATATGTACCACTGAACTTCCTCAAATGCCTGATGTTTTATAAATTGTTGTTTTCCTGGAGGACTGTGTGGAGAGGCAATGTGTGTGGCGTTCCCTGTAGCAACTTATTCTCTCTCTATTGTTATAGACGTTTTCAATGATGGTGTTGGTCTGTGAGATTTAAAGTTACAAACTAGACAAAATAGTAGTACATTATCGCATGTTTTGTTTACCTTTAAATATACCACTGTTGGTAAATCGCATTGCATTGTATTATATTGTACCACACATCACCCTAACACATGAATGCATCTCATCTCTGTATGACAGCCCATCGAATACTAGTACATGTATATCTATCGATAACAAATTCAAAATGTCGTCTCTCATCACATAATTTAGAAACAGAGCGATGTAGACACAATAACATACCAAAAAAAGAAGATATTGTAAATATTGTAATGATATGAATCAATTTAGAGTAATAGAAAATGAATATCACTTTTTATTAGTGTGTCCTTTATACGCACGCAAAAGTTCATAAAATCTAAATTTTACACTTGGCCAACATTGAATAAATTTGATGAATCAATAATGTCTAAAAACAAAAAAAAGTAATAACAAATCTCACAATATGTATATACCACTCAAATAAACTTAGAAAGGAATTAGATTTAAACAATCTCCACAAATGTACACTAATACACATGTCAATACATACATGTAGTATGATTTTTTTCTTAAGCTTCTCATTAGAATTATCCTTTGTCTTATTCGCTACATCTGTTTACCTGTATATTACTTTGTATTTATGTAGGCTAGAAGCATGTTTTATTGCTTAATGCTGAATAAAAGTTGTTGCTGTTGTTGTTGTATAACTACGTGGCGTATGGGTCGTTGTTGTATAACTACGTGGCGTATGGGTCGTTGTTGTATAACTACGTGGCGTATGGGTCGTTTCGTATGTTATTTATTCGATTGTTTTGAATATTTTCAGATAAGAAAGAACAGTCATTCTTATGAAGCGGGACTGAAAGAAGGGGACATAATACTCAGTATCAATGGCCACCCTATGTCAGGCAAGGAACACTCGTCGGCGATGGAGATCGTCGACATGTCAAGTGAGAATATCGTGTTTGAGGTGGCAAGGTAATATTTGAACGAATAGTTTATTAGTAAAGCACCGGTTAACGTCCCTTTGCGTCTATTCACATAGAACCCATCATGAGAAAGTATTAGCATTTGGAGTGAAATTCTGAACCAGACATATACATTTGAGTGGTCGTTTATTACAAAAATCAATAAAACAATGCAGAATTTACAATACATGTACAAGTTTGTGTGAGGAAAATAAACATTGGAATGTGTTTATTCAGTTTGCTCGCGTCTGAACCTTGTTGGCACGAACATTTGTTTGTAATGGTTATAAAATTGTTTGGATTCTTTCGTTATGTTGATGTTGTGTTCATTCGGTCATCTAAATACACAGTCAGATTTCCAGTATGTACCTTTGTTAGAAAGTTATTTAAGACTACAAACATGTTCTTTACTTCAGGCCTGCAGGTGGCCGCGGTGCATCACGGCCATTGGACCCTCAACGTGTCCCGAGGCCGTTTCCGGGAGTTTCCAACATGAAAAACGCTGAACCGGAAACAGTAACCTCTAGTCATCAGCAATACTCTAACACGTTAGGGCACACACGGACAAACAGACGAGCAGACGAATATGTAATGAAATCCGGAGACGGACAAAGGGTAGTAAAGTCATTCTCTGAACAGAGAGTAACTCGCTACGATAGCGGTGGTTTGGGTGCCGGTATGTCTCCGGCTCTCAGTCAAACGAGCGTTGGGTCCGGGGAGCATAAAAGTCGCTCAGCAGACAGATCTCCGCTGGTATGGCAACCGCCGTCTCATATGAATCATGGAACAAATCTGCAGAAAAGTCAAAGTACGCTGGATATTTCATTTGGTCACAGGAAAAAGTCTCCAGTACCTAATGAATGGCAGCCACGAAGCCTGTCCCCAGCTCCAGGCTCCCATAGTTCCGGGTACCAGCTCAGACCCCAGTCATCCAGATCGTCTCGATCAGGACGGTCTAGTTCTGTCGATCATGGTGGTGCTAAAGAGAATAAGGATCCGTTTATTTTACGGGAGCAGAAAAAATGGGAAGCCACTCATGTTGATGTCAATCCACCTAAATTTAGATATGACACAAGCGGACAGATAAAGGCTGGCGGCATGAAATACAATGCACCCAAAATGGATGATCCGAAATATCCTATGTTTGAAATTCCACAAGCTAAGTGGACACCACCCGTAATCAACGAACCTGCGGGATCGTCGGGTACACCAAAAAAGTGGGCTCCACCTGTCCCGCCAAAACCAACGGTGTCGTCCGCGAATCAATTTTACCCACCCGGTTCGGAACAGCATCGTCCCGGAATGATACGGCCACCAACACAGGTCAATTTAATGCCGGCACCACCACCGCCGCCTCTTCCCCCAACACCGTTGGGCAGTCCAAGATTTAATGTTGTACCAATTACTACCAAACTAGGCATTGATACACATACAGATTATTTGGGTTATGATGAAACGGACCCGACTAAACGCCCGGATCATTTGCCGGTGTTTCAGCCGAGAGTGGCTTTTGCTCCCGACGAGGAGGATGGAATGATGCTGTCACCGGACAGAGCCGACGGACTAAGTGACATATCGTCTCACAGAAGTAAGTAATACCCACTGTTGTGCTCTTGTATTTCCAGTTTACCTGAATTTCACGTAACCAAACTTACTTGTCTCCCTTGAATGCTAGATCTGAAACTTTGCAAATGTTATTATTAACAGTTGCATAACTTAGGTACATTTAATCTTAAAGCGAGAAGAAATAAAGCTATACTTAATACAAGCCCTACTTGGTTTAACACTTACTTACAATGTAACCAACCAAGCAACTAAATCATGAACACCAAATCTTTGATTATATTCGTGATTCATACTTTTGTGATTAAATGTATTCCTTCACAGACATTTGTAGGTAGGAGTCTTACCATGCAATGCAATTTACATAGTCGGTTCTATAGTACTGTAGTTATATAGGGACGAAGTAACTTGGTATCACAACAAAATGTATATTGTTATACACTGAATACTCTCGGTTGTCTTCCGACGAACTATTTAAGATAGAGATCACGAGATATTCCGAATGTGTACTAAATTAACAATGGTAGAATAGATCCTAGCATGTAAGTTTTGTAACGAGCTGGTCTCAGTCTTATTCTAGCCTGGGGTCCTGGCTCACTGATTGCTAACGCTGTCAGTATAGCCAGGCGGAATACAATCACTTCGATTATCTGATTGGAAAAAAAATTACCTTATGCGCGCGCATTTTCTTTATCCGGTATCTTGATCACGTGATAAACTTCAGTCCTGATCAGCGCTGAAACATAGTCACGTGGATTGTATTACGCCTGGCCTTACCGACGCGGAGCAATAGGAGGTTTGGCCAGGATTCCAGACTAAGTCTTATTCAGGATCGAACCATTCGTTCACCTCGGTCTTTACCAAAGTGTCCGGTTTATTGCACGTTATTGACCGAGTAGCTCCGAATGTAGGATGAATGTTTTAAGTTAATATCATGGTTTTCGTTTGTATATACATGTAATTAACAAATAAATTAATGAGTGATATATTTTCATATTTTGCATGTTCTGTGAATAGCTGATGAGCAATATGATTCAACCGACGATAATGGTTCGAACTTAGACACTAGCGAAAGTGGTATGAAGTATATACTCAGACTTTCTGGTGTTGGTTTACGTTTTATACATGTATATGGATCTGAAATGGAAACAAATATTGTTTTGTTGTTCGGTGGTGGTAAAATCACGCATTGTTCGGCATTTAAGTTTACACATTCTTCGTGTTTTACCTAGTAAATGATATAGGAACGTTTGTATGGGTTTGTGTAAATATTTTGTGACGTTTTTTAAAATGTTCATATCGCCTTAGGTTCGAGCCTCATTACGTACTTATCATTGTAATACGTACATCATGTGCAACACTAGTTATGACACCGTTTCTTTGTCTTTGCTTCAGCTCTTCTTTAGAATTCGCTGCAATTTAAAGCTATGGGGTATGCAAAGTTTTAAACTAAATCAGTGATTAGTATTAATTTAAGCTGAGGGTTCTGTTGATGTCGGAAGTTTTACATTTTAAAAATAAACACCGGTACAACAATATCATTCACTTTATGTTACAAGTAAAAGCAACACTTATAGCATTTCATGGGTCCGTTTATTCTACAAATGTACTTCGTTGGATCAACATCGCTTTAAGTCTTAATAATGAGAGTGTATGTACTTGTGTAATACGTATACACGATGATAATACTGCAAAACACTTCTAACATTTAGGATGGGCTCAAATAAATACGAGGATGAAAGGAAAATTGCTTGATCTCATATCAATGTTTTGGTAGGCGGATAGCGATAATCACGTCTGTGTTGACACGTCTTGTAATCGAATTCCGTACATGGTGTGTGTATGTAACGGAAAGTCGGAACGGTCAAACGGATGATTCATTTTTCTCACTTACCGAACATGCTCAGTATAACTTCATTATGATCAAACTCAGAATCGACCAGTTTGACTCTTGGTTCTTTAGACTAGTCTGCTTACTCAGATGTAAAACATTTTCACCGAAACCTTTGTCGATTTGATGTTCATAAATTGACAGTGAAGGCCAATTTCAAATATCGATGCTTAAAGTATGAATATTGATATCCTATCTAAGCTCAATGAAGTTGGATTTCCGACAGTATTCACACAGTCATAAAGCCTACGTACAGGGGTATAATTATATTAATATTAGCATCCGCTGTTTTTTGTACGCGTTTACCGTTCGTTTGCCATATGTCATTAGATGTTAAGATGGCTGGCGGCCAACATTATCGTTCTGTTTTCAGAATAATATCTCAATATATAATATGCATGTTTGCTTCGATATTTATCAAATGATGAGAACATCGAACCTAGAAGAAGTTTTGTGCTAGTTTTTAAACGGAACATGTTGTTTCAGTCATGACCTTAATGATTTAACTTGAGCATTTATATAGAAATGAAGCGTTTACTACATTTGTTCGCTGGTCAAATGAGTTCATCCCTTGCTGTGTACTGCTTGAGACAGTGTCCAAATCCTACTGGACCATTATTTCGCCGTAAATATTGATTATATTGGCATAAATATCTGTGTGAATAATTATATTGTATTAATGAAAACAATGGCAATAAGTCGGTGTATGTCTGTCAATGTCGTGCATAAATAAAGTCAAGTTTCCTATGCGTTAAGTGACGCCATTTCCATAAAACGTCACATGTGACGTCACCATGCACTGACAGTAAGCAATAGGCATGCAGTATGAAAAAGAAGTGACCGTATGGAGTAAATATTGTTTCCTGCATGCAAATAGTGACATCACATGTTGCATTTTCTTGAAATGACGTCACTTACAGAAGAGGTTGTAAGTCACATAGCAGCACTCATTTGTAAAATGTCGAGCTAGCACTTTGTCTTACATATTTAACACACACGCTTTGGTCAATGTGTATGAATCTTGATATTTATAAAGACTGAACTTCTAACGTTCTTTTTTGTTGATCTGAAGGTAATTTTACGAAAATTAAAAACAGATTCCGATGACAATTATGCTATATTTTAGTCAGTAATAAGCGTTTGACTCTAACAGACATCGTTATTGTGTACATGTTCCTCACCTGTTACATGACATTGTGATGTGATCGTCCGCCTTTTTAAAGCTTTGTGTATCTTAAAGGCAAATATTTACTGCAAACTATCTTTTATTTAAAATTCACATTTCAAGCAAAGAAATCACATACACATATACTGTATGGATTTCGTACTTTATTAGATAACAGAGAAACATTTGTTTGGCGTTCAATGCATTTGTAATCACGTCGAATGTTCTCGCGAGATTTGATAAAAAGATAATAATAATACGTTGGAATATGAAAAATGGGTTTGTATGAGAATGTAATGGTAAAAAAATGAAAATTCTGATAAAATATAAAATGATCGATTCCTGGTGGGTTTGCAATGTTTGATGTAAATTTTTTGATGTAAACTCAGAAATCAACAATTTTGTTTACTTGAAACCCGCTTTTATCTATAATTCCGATCGAACGATGTAGAAATCTTTGATAAGAGCAATTGCCTTTTCTTGTCTTGTATTAATATTGGCAAATTTATTTGATCTATACAGCAGGCATGCTGAAGTTGTGTTTATTTTATTATAAGTTCTGTGTAGGCTTATCAGATCAGTGCTTGTTGTTACCTATAGCAATCATAAATCGTACGTTTGATTGATTACGTCAGTGTCATACTTTAGTGCGTCATACCCGTTGTGTTGTTTTATGTGTTTGTTTATATGCAGTTATTTATGATATACCAAACAGATTTAGTCGTTACTTTGCGTTGTATTTCATTATAAAATGTTCCTCTACTAAAAGCTAACAAAGTAAGTTTTGTTGTGAGAAAACGGAATCGAACTTGATATGTTAACCACATGTTTTGCAATTGTTCAAACAGCTGTTTTCATTAACAATGTGAAAACTCAACAGATGTTTACATTGTATTTTAAGGAACCCTTTTTGTGACATACGGTGGATAATTTCCCTTCAATATGTATGGAGCGAGAACAATTAAAATATTTCTTATTTTTTGTCTTTATGTGTAGCTGCTACTCAACATTTAAATGGCGACAAACTTCTATTGACATATACATCCAGAAACAGTAAAAGATCGGAATGCATTTCCCGAGTATATCAAATCCATGTATATTTAATATTTTTAAACGTAATGTTTTCAAGAAGATATAAAGAAACTTGTGTTGGTAAACATATAAAGGAAACAATTTTTATCACTTGTGTCCATATTGTTATTTTCATCGTTATTCAGGTTATACTTTGTTTTTGTTTTAATCGATTCTTGTCTGAATGTTTTTGTAATTCTGTCTTTCTCCAATCTGTGATACAACGTAATTTTACTTAACATAATTTATAGACATTCTTAGAAGCTATTGTTAATTAGCCTTTGGATATAAAGACTATACATATATAAAGACTTCGTTACTTCCTATGTTATCTCAAATCATAACATTTCCACTTTGTATGTCTTGTTTATATACAAATGTTTTACTAGCACGTTGTGTTAATGTACGAAATTGTATCGATATATAACTCGGACAAATTAATCTCATCCTCCTGACCTCTATTAGCATAATTTCATAGTAGACGAGTATCTAACTTTGTTTTCGTCTCTAATTCGATTAACTTCAGCTCTCGTCGTATTGATGTACGTTTGGTCATTTAATAATATATAATGATAGAAATCCACAATGATTTCCGAAACGGCAACGAAAAATACCGATGATGCACGATTCTCTCACGGAAAAGTATATAGTCAGCATAAACGACGTATATCATATTCATGCATAAAGGTCAGGATCAGGTTACTATGTTATCAGGACTATATCTCTGTGTTAGACTCACGCTATTGAATAGAATATATTGTTTATTGAGGTTGAATTCTTTGGCGCTAAGTCAAAGAATAACTAACGATGTTTTTTTTTGTTCTGTTATATTGACGTAAGAGTGATTGTTTACATTTGATGTGCATTAACAATAATCTCTTGTATATTTTACATCATTGCTTTTAATTAAACCAAATTTCTCTACAAAGTTGTTGGAATTGCGTTCGCAAGTATAATTTGTATAACTGAAGTGAGTTGCTGACGGAATACCACTATAGGTGCTAATTTGCTGGAAGTTGTTCTAATTTATTTAATGATTCTTGACAATAGCTCCCGATGCTTTATGTTCCAAAAGAAGTAAGTATGGTAAAATAATTCATATACAGGGCTATATAATTCCAGTTCCCTGTTATATGTATATTTTCATTCGAAGCATTATCTTAGAAACCTATGTATATCAAAATTTGTTTTATCCGAAATTCTTGACATATCCGAACTTTGTTTCAAAAATACTCATTTACCTTCCACGATCTCCCCCATTGCAGCTTACATACATACCACATCCAGAAAAATTTGATTTAAATATTTAGTTTTCAAAACTGACCTATTAGTACACATAGTCGTGTTTTAGATATCTAAAGTAAAACTTCCACCCGAAATTTATCGAAATTAAGTTACATCTCCAGATGTGTCCAGATGTCTCAAACACAGATCATTTTCAGGATTGCTATACATTTTAAACTGTTGATACAAATGTAGGCAAAATACAAGCTCGTTAAAGTGTTGTCTTTCGAACACATGCTCAAAATTAATTTCTAAATATGTTTTAAAAGAAAATATAGTCGCAGCTTGGACATTTCGGCTGGAAGTTTTGCCGAGTTGTCCTATTAGCTATATATATTACTTGTATTAGTATCCTGTTTTGCTTGTAAAGAAGTGTTGGTCTCTTATTATAATGATCCACATATATACATATGGTGTCCCTGATTTACTCGTACGTTTTTATTTCAGAATTGAAATATACCTGTCAATTATGTTCATGTTTGTGTTAATGTCTTTTTGTGTTGTGTTGATAGTGTAGCGTGTCTGTGTGTTTCATTTTGAATTATACATACACATATACGCTTAGTCATCCTGAATAAATTGTTTGTTTTGTACCCCGAAAGTAAGCATGTCAGAGTGGTTTGTATTTTCTTTGTTTTGTATGATAATGACCGAGATACGGCGGGGGAAATGCCGAGAAAGGCTTGTGCATGGTAAAGCCCGAACCATTTGTATCGTGACTATTTCTGTTATTCGAACGGGGTATCACAAACAGACAAAGTATTTAGGTTGGAAGTATGTACAATATGTTGCCTATTGTTGTTAAAGAATCACATTATACTGACTTAATGTCGTAAATATTATGATTATAAGTCACATGCACTCGCATATTTTTACAAATATTTAGAAAGATCTTTTAAACATCTACTATACGCTTTTTTGCTAGAACTAAAAAAACAAAGTCCGTCTAGCTTGTATAGCACTCTAAGTTCTTTTGCTATTCCGTAAATTAAATTTCCATCATTTACCGATTTACTATAATTGTAATTATGAATGCAATTAGCAGTAATTACTATTATATTTTTGTTATAACAGAACTCATATTTAATGAGTGAAATATCATTCTGGGCTGCCTCTAAAAATATATTACTCTTGGCCTTTGTTTCCGTAACTGCAGTCTGTTTTGTATTGTATTCTTACATCTCTGATTATCTATAGTTTAGTAACTCGTTAACATTCGTTTACATTATAGTACGAAAATAAGTAACAGTAATCATTTTTTGATAACAAACTAATCGTGATTATCATTATCTGTACTGATTCATGTGCAATGTTGGACTAATATACGCATACGTTACCATGGAATCGATATAGTGCTTATACCCTCAAAATTGAACAACATCAGAATTTCACATTATAGACAATACATACTAATATTCCATTTACACATGACGTTTTCCGTAGAAACAAACATTTAATTTGTTGAGACCTTCAAATTTTAGAAACATGCTGAGATGTTGTAATTTCTGGTTGGTATTAATTAGAATTTGACTTTTTGATGTTTGGGTCAGTATTTGCTTGAATGTAGATGGTACACAAACGATATTCATGTTTGTCTTCTGCACAACAAACACACGCTCACGCACGATAGTTTTCACAGTCATCCTGATGTATTGTTATTTTTACCACATTACTTCCACAGAAAAACTCGGTATTAGTATACATTTTCGGTTAATTCAACGTCTGTCAACAATAAATACCTTCGAAAAATAGTTTTTCTTAATTATACAATCATTGACGTTCATCTCCATGGAAACCGCGCGTTGATTCCGTTGCTTTTAGAATATCCCCACTTAACCTGATCAGTTCAAAAATCTATTTCACTCTTATGTGTTTAGTTAAGAGATAAATATGCACAAAGGTAACAATGATGATACTTTTCTGATATGCAGTTAGACAACATTAACAAAAATACACCATTGTTTTAATTTAGACAATTCTGTGAACTTCGCATATCTGTATTGCATTGCAATTGACACATGGCTTTACTATCATTTTATATTTTTTATTATTCATAAACGAATAGGCCATTGTGACTCACTAGTAAATATATGTATGTATATCTTATTTTAATTAATACTATTTACTTTTACACGTATGGTGTTAAACGTAAAAAGTATTTGTTCTTCTGTAAACTATGGAGATTAAAACTATAGACCGTTAACTAATACACCTTTTCATGGCTTATCATCCAGTATGCTTCACCTATATGTAAGTAATATTATTCTATACCCAGCAGCAATTAGTAGATTACCTGTACTAGTGTGTATTGTTAATTACATCAAACTATGCTCAGCTTCGGTAATTTCCGTCAAATCGTATACCATACTATGTATTTATATTGCAGAGAAATTATTTTCGGATTCGACTTTCTACGACGATTCCACGAACAGGTATCCGACGATTGACGAGCAGATGTCAATGTGTAAGAAGATAGCGCAATCATTGACATCCTTTGCCAATACTCGAGCGAAAGGTGCGCGTATGTTTGCTAAACGAAAACGCAAAGCAAACAGATGGATACATGAGCTCGGCAGCGAATACTCTTCTTCGGCTGGGGATGTTGCGGACTTGAACGATCTTGACAGTGAACTTCTTTACAACGAGGGAGGAAATAAGCCATTGTTTTCATTTAGAATACCTAAAGTAGCGGGTCAGATATCGTCTGGACAGAGAATGAGTCTGTCAAAAGAAGAATTTGAGAGATTGCGTTTGGCGGCGCCCAAGGTTGACCATCATGGTGTTTCACCGAATATGTGTTTCAGTATTGCAGCCGATTTACACAAAGGAGGAAGAAATAGGGGCGCGAAATTGTTTCAAAAGAGGCAGCAGAGAGTGGAAAAATTTGTTATTGATGAATCGAATGTGTTAAGATCGCCAGTTTCGCCGTCTACTAAGTTGGACTATATTGTTCAAAACCCTGAGCAAATGACACCGCAGAAATCCCCATGGAATGCCGCAGCTAAGGGAGACGTTAACAAAGCGTTCGTGTCCTCTGTGCCATCAATGCCACTACAGCCGCTCCCTAGACATAACCTAGTGACAGACAATCAGCCAAAGGTCCTCGGTGGTGGTAATTATAACACGAGGGCACGAGGATGGCAAAGTTCGGGCCCGGGAGGTCAGCAACAGTCTTATTATAGGGGTAAGTTCATTTTTTTGCGGTGTGTTAATTAAATCATTAATCAGAAATCCGTTATTTGCAGATTTTGGAGCAAATTAATTCGCTAAAACTACGAATTAAAATGTTTCGTGAATGAGTTAATCGTCGCCATTTCGTCTGTGTAGTTACACAATGTATTTGCAAAATATTGTTTTCAAATAGATCGTATGTGAATTTAAATCGTACATTTGAAGTTCTATACACATTTTGGTATGGCCGTCACTTGGTGAATTTGGCTGTATTTATGTACGTTTAATTATAACTGTAAATCAGCAAATTGGAAAGGACAAAATCTGACGATTGTGCATGATATTTGCAGTGCATAGTCAGTTATTTTGAGTATATATGTTTTTGATGTGGACATGTTTTTGCCTGAAGCTCTGGTGGTGCTAATCAGAATCAGAGTAAAGTCGTTATTGTTACATTCATCCTCTGTGCTTTCATGATATAACACACATGTGGCACTCATTTTATATGTGATGTGTTCGGAATCGTTCTGTGTTCATCGTTATTGTAGTTACAAACACTGCAGGGAAACAGGCGAAACGGTGACTGTAGACTTATGATAACGTATATAAGTTGGTACTAATGCTGTGTATAACGTCTTTATTCTACTAACGTTTGATGCCAAGCTAAGCCTTGTTGGCAATATGTCATAACTTATCTATTACCTTTGGCATTGAGACAATATTGGGATATTGTCAGCTATAATTTGTATCTAATCCTCACACGTGCAAATATCATTTAATGCTGTACCCCATCACTCGTGATTAATGTATCAATAGTTATATAATCAGCTGATCTGATCTCATAGAAAAACATGCGGAGTTACTTAGCATTGAACAGTTATAGTTCACAGGTGTGTCGATTGATTTCGCTGTTGCAGCAATAACTCGCGTTACTTGTAATGTTATACCAGAGAGACCTGTGTTAATATCTTACACAGCGTCTGTATCTTTGTATTGCTGCAACTTTGGATTAGTCACGATTAGACACGAATGACTTCGAAACAATTTTATTTCATATGCATACATTTTAAAGAGTTTCATTAAATTATATTAATTGCATTAATCAGAATTGGTGAAAAATCATATTGAGAGATTTTGCACTCGCTTAAAAATATCGACACAGAGTTGCCTCCCTTCGATTTTGCGACTAATGCTCTCCTTGGGGGCGTAGCTATGAACTGTTGGTTCTCTATCAAATATAGAACAAAGAGATGTTATAAAGGTTAAGTACAACAATGTGTACTCTGAATAGATTACACAATACGAAGCAAAGGAACTATATTGTCAGCCGGGTTGCTGAACCGAGGCAGATAGGGGCCCCTGCCATCGTTAACTGTATTGAATCGCAACACCATTACGTGTAAACGGCGAAAACTCCACTACCTCCGAATGCCTTTGCTTCTATCAAAATACTTTACAATATTGCGAACATTGTTTGTCAACTTTAGATTAAGTTTCGGCTCATAATGCTTTAACTAACATATATATACAGTAAAACCTCAATAATAAGACCACTTTTGGGACCCTTAATATCGAGGTTAAAATAGAGCAAAACACTGAAAATGGACTTAAAATTATGTTCTTAATTTTGAGGTGGTCTTATTATTGAGGTGGTCTTTAACTGAGGTTTTTATTGTATAATATATATACATGTATATATGCTATATAAAAACCAAGATAAGTCGGACATCGAGTGATTGCTAATTAATGTTGGATACATGCCATTTAGTGTTATTCTCTCGGTATTAGTTGTTAAGTAGGCACATAATTAGTAAATTGAGTGTGAAGTGCTCGAGGAAACAAAATTTACACCCACAGGTAGTTGATATAGAAAATTCTGAATTGCGAGAACGCAAGAGCAAATAAAACTCTTGTTTTTCAGATTAGTAATTGTTAAATAAAGTACTACTTTCAAGCATGTAAATTAGTATCAAGAGCCTCTTATTGTGTTTTAATAGCTTCGCCTGTTTCTGTCAGTCGTTCTGTCAATGACGTTTTTTGTATTCTTGTTTGAAAAAGTGTTACTTTTAGAGTTGTCTCCCTTGTCATTGTATGTGCATACATGACGTTTTTATTTTTCAACAGTTTTGAAAATTTAGTTTTGAATAATTTCAGTGGAATATAGCTTTATTTTGATTATGAAATCAAATCAAAACGCTCAATCGATTGTCAGAAAAGTTGGATGTCAAGGGAGATAATTCTATTTGTGCCATATTTGTGTACATGATAGCGAAATGTGATTATTGTTGTTGTGCAAACGCTTCTTCGCATTGTATACTAATATAATATGTTTTCTTTTTGTCATG
Organism: Mactromeris polynyma; assembly: GCA_032209605.1. NCBI lineage: Eukaryota > Metazoa > Mollusca > Bivalvia > Venerida > Mactridae > Mactromeris > Mactromeris polynyma. The sequence goes on from JASFXZ010000022.1 coordinate 3,894,967, forward strand.
CGCAGATTATTAGCGTCATTTTTATCAAGTAAGTACGGTGTTTCCAGTTCTCCTTCTACATATGTTTCCAAATACTTCTATATTATATACTCGTATAAACAATGTTACCACTCTCAATGTTTGAATGACACCATAACTTTTGCATGAATGCATGCTCTGCGCATCATAGCTTGCGTATATTAAATATGTAATACGGAAGCCCGTAAGGGACACTTGAGCGTTTTCATTCGTCTGATGTGTTAATTAAGTCATGTAAAGGACCTATTGGGTAATAATCTTCTTCTTTCAGTCTGTTTTCACATGTTTTGCTCACCTGAGCACGCAATACTCAATGTGAATTTTTCTGATCGGTCTTCGTCCGTCGTATGTCCGTCCATCCGTGCGTCTGTACGTCTGTCAACAATTGTTTAAAACATATCTCCTCTGAAACCACGAGACAGAAGTTCATGAAACTTTGCTTGAAGCTTCATGTGGTTACACTCTACAAAAATATAACAAGGCGTCACGATTGATCAACAATCAAAACAAAAAAATGGCCGACCAATATTGTTCAATTGTGTGATTCTCAAAAAACATGGCTGCCAGGGGGCACTCTCCCCACATGATTACATTATAATTTTAGTGATATTCTGAACATGCTGGAAATCTAAATGTATGCTATCTTTGTGAGAATCTTTACTTCAACGAAATGTTGAACTCTGTGACACAGGACCATAGTGGCAAATATTTCAGACGCTCAGGTGAGCGATTCAGGGCCATCATGGCCATCTTGTTAACAAATGTTTAAAAGTGTATGGAGTATCTTCTATATTTTGCATATTTCATATTCTTTGTCATGGACGTTCCTACCCCCTGGACGTGCTGTGTCGTGGTCGTAATATGAAAAACAACACGTATGTCCCGTCTGAGCTAACAATCTGTTTGTACTAAGGCTGTATTAGATGAAGCCCCATTTGAGTTATGTTGTTGAATCTTAAACAACATAACTGATATCACACCACGTGGTACCGCCTCCAAAATGTCAAAATTATAAACAGCAACTCATTTATTTGAATATTCTCTATGATAATTCGGCCTACGGTTATTAGTATTAGGGTATTCACTAATTGTCTGGTTCATTTGGGACTGGTGCACATTGCATGCAGTAGGACGTGTCAGTTCTGGTAAACACTTCAGGAACACCGGTTATGTCTAGCGATTGTCGTATATACCTTGATAGATACGCTTTTGAAAGACAGCGTTGCACGATCTCTGATAATGTTAAATGAATTATAAATTCATTTCATGTTTGGGAGTGAATCAAATTGATGGCATTTACTTTCATGTTCACTTACATTTCGTTCAATCCAACATACATGCACTTAGATATTACCTGTTGGCACAAGATTCTCAGGCTTGTTATATACATTAATACACAGTATATGTTTATCTTTCTGTTCCAAGGATTTGCTTTGTAAGACTGATGTGATGTCAGATTATTACACTCGTACGTCGCTCATGACGCTTACCTGTTGTTCAGACTGAATAAACGTATCGCATAAATACATACTTATATACCGAGTGTAAGACTATGCTCTTTTCCACCAGATATATATAATGTGCTATATTGTAAGTCAAAAGTAGGGATGGTTTGTCTGTTCCGATTTTAACGTTCGCATTTACCATTTAAAATTCTAATTCTCCCCCCTTTTCTGTCATTTCTTCACACAGATTGATATATGATGATGAGAGATTGCGTTATCTGAGTCTGCACTGGTCGGTCCTGAAATCATTTTTTCCGCACGTACATGTACATTGTACGCAAACTGTGACTAACCTAATTAGTTATTAATTAAGTTATCAAGAGGGAAACAAGACTAATTTTGATGCAAAGCATCAAAACGGCGGCACAAGTTTTAGGAAGCATGATATTGAAGATTTATTATTTTGTTTATCAATAAATAAGAAAGTATGATCATCACCAAGCCATAATTCTGGTAAGAATCATCCATACACGAAACGTAGATAGAACGAAACGGATCTAAAAATATACATGATTATAACTTCTAGTTTTACAGATCTAAAAGAACTATTGGGATATCAAAAGGGAAAAATATCCACTAAAAATGTCAAAACAACGTAATTAAAAGTTCAGTTCAACCATCAGCATTTGATCTCGAATGTACTGAATCCGTTTTACTGCCAATGCGTTATTTGAACAACAAATGCTATGACGTTTTCAACGACAATTTTCATTGGCTGAATTTTGTTTACATATTACCATCAGTACATAACTTATATGGGTCAAGTTAAGGCAATGTATATTGCATAGTTTGGTCACTGTATTTATATTTGTACATTATAAACTGCATTCATGAACTTATTAATATGGATTAACATTTTTTGTTTAACAATTTGCTTTTTTATAAGTACAATTTCAATTTGCGTGCACAGCATTAGGAACCATTTCCTGAACTTTGATGATGAATTGAGCGTAGTTGTGAAACGAAGCTATGTAATACACGATGCCTAACCGTTTTCGTGACTAGCTGTTGTAAATTCTTATAAGCATACGTAAAACATTTTTTAAAGCTTTTTATTAACGGTAAAAATACATTTTAAATATTTTGACATTTTTTTATTATCAATTAGTACACTTTTTTTATCTGTATAATTAGAATCACGTTTTGTAAGAACAATTTAAAAAAGCATAATACCAATGGCTTCTCCCATTTCGATTATGCAACTCCATGTACCTAGATTAAAAATTATTCAAATAGACGACGGCCTGAAGGCCGCCGTCAATAAGTTCCTCTTCACGCATTCAGATACAAATATGTAAACGATCAATTCATACTGCTACTATATCGAAACTTGTCTGCTTGGTTGCATTGATAAGATCAATTAATATTAAGCAAAATGCCTGGAACACGCCAGGAGATTAACGTATGCTCTCCGTGATGAATGTACGTCCAAAATAAATTCGTCCTCCTATTGTAATGATCGCCAGACCTACCTTACACAAATCGAACGTTCTGAGCATTTTCTGCATTGCAAAATATCGAGGTATTCCGGTTGCACCGTAAATAACAGACACAAAAACAGTACAATGCCAAAACATAATATCGCACTTCACATACCTGCCCCCTGTGTGCATGGTTTATGTTGCCGATGGTACGAACATCCTATATGATTTAGTTTGCTTTGTTGCCTAAGAATCATAATACTATTAAAATACCATAGAAGCAAGTTTCTAAAGTATCAAGAGCCTCTCATAACTGAATATATCTGATAATGCAACTAATAAACAAAGCGTTGGTGGATATATCAAACAATCATTGGAGAATGTTAATTGTTTCCATATCTTTAACATCGAATTTCTTACAAGATGTAATGAACTAATCAGTCGATAATTTTGAATTTTCTTGTTCTTGAAAAGTATTTCTATAGTGTGAAATACTTAAGTATACCAGGTATTTTCAATGTCGATTTCAATCATACTGCACTGTTTACGTACTAATAAGCCGGACATTCGTAATTATATTTGTAATCGATTCAGGCGCTTTTGTAAATCGAATATTTGACTGTTACATTGTTTACTGTAGTGACATGGTGTTTACAAAAACTCTCGAATATATATAACTGTTTCCTGTGTTGCCTCATTTTGACTATGTATACAAATTTATATCCTGTAACCATTGATTGATTCTCTTTTCTTTTTTTGTTAAATAATCTAAATGCGTTCTGTATGTTTGTGTTTAGAGTCTTTGCCATAGTATGTTGTTGTATTATCAAATGTTATTAATTGCCGATTGCCAATAAATGTATGACTTGTATGTTTATATGTTTACCATCAACGTATATATCCAATCTTCCTGTATCGCAATTGAAACATTATCTTCGCCTTACTACGGTAAATTAATGCAACAACATACGATTTCCATTTCACTTTTAACATAATTAACTACTGTTATTTCCCCTGCAATGTCCCCACTGTAAGTTATGTCAGCTGTAGCCTCATATACCGGACCTAACACATCGTCTTTCTCTGTTTGTCCACATTTGTCTCTTCACAACGCCGCATTCACTTGCATGCCAGCACAATATTACGGCGTTCAGAGCTTAGTTGCCTTCATGAATCTTGAAACAAGTTTGCTGTGTTAAGCCAAGAAAACGTATATGAAACCATCATTGTTTTTAATTAGGTCACCATTTTCCAACATCCAATGAATCGTCTCGTTGTATCCTACAATTTGCGAATTCCATAGAGTTTGTGTACATGTTAAGGAACTTTTTTAACTGTAATAATATGAGTTGTAAATGTAAATATTGATATTCGCATGTTTATGATGGGAATTGTTCTATATCATATATGGCTTTGTCATTCCATCTCTTGTTTGTTCATTTCCGGTCATTCTAAGTCATGTAACCATGTATAAAGTTGGTTTCATTTCCATTTCTCAGTTATTTCTAGCAATTCACCGTGTTACTATATTTAGCTTTTTCATTATGCGCATGCGCCATGACCCATCCCAATTTCATAATTATTATTTCAGACCCAAGACTTCTGCTAGCTATTGCAACTCCAAACGGTAACGATATCAACATGACTTTAAGTTTACTTTAATCGCTTTAAACTGTCGTCTGCTTTATTTGTGACTGGGCATGCCAGGCTTTCAGAGCTATTGTCAGTGTGAACATTCAGTTTTAAATTTTCTTCAAGTATTTTCATTCTGAGGTTTTAACGCTAATGGGAAAGCTGAACAGACCAGAACAGTCAAAGCCTCATTTGCTGAGAGATTGGCATAAATTAAGTGTCAAAATGATGTATTTATTGATGGAATATACGAAGGACCGGGACTGCCTGCGTTTTATTCATTCTTTTATTATCTTGATAAATTGTAAAATCGTGAACTATGCATTTATGTAGTCCGTGATTTCAGCATTTAAAATTTCACGATTTCAATAATTTTTGACGTAATGGATAAAGAAGTTAGCACTAGTCTTTCGTAGAAATGTATGAGTAACCATTGTCGGATATTCTAGATAATTATTTTTTTCTGAAAATCGTCTGTCTTGTCTCCTTGGGCTGTTGCAATGTCTGCTTTCTTTGGTGTTATCATGTGAAACACACAGAAGCCCAGTGAAACACAAAGGCTAACAACTCGCTCATCGTATTAACTTATTTATTTGAAATGTACATTTTTGTATTCAAAAACATCACAACAAAAACAAAACCATACATTTTCAACTTAATATAAACATTATAGAAGTGCAGCTGTATCCATAGTTTTTGGGTCTATCAATCAAAGAATTTCATCCGCTCTGTCAGTCGCTAGACAAAAAAAATTAAAGGATGTTTATCGCCAAGTAGTACAATCAGTTGTTTATCACGCATGATTGTTTTCATGATTGTCAACGCTGCTTGTTTATTTGTGGTTTATGTCAACCGGCTTCATTTAAGTGACCTCTCATCTTAACGTCCCACCTTTATAACATAACCCTCTCATTAAGGAAAATTGTAATAACTTCTACAAAATAATACATTCCAATTGACTTGCGCGTCTATATTCATTGTTTTTCAGATAGAATATTTGGCATATATCATAGGGCTTACAATTTGCCAATTTAGTTCCATAGAACCAATTATAATTCACGACCTCTTAAGTAGAAGGTTATAGTTGTCTTGCATTTGTACTGATAACGAATCACATTCTCTTAAAACTAGAAAGTAAATGCATGTATGAAACAATATAAAATATAATTTTAAAATGACACATTGTCAAGTTAAATCCTATTTTACATGATTAAGAATGTGGAATGTGTTAATGTTTGATATTTGCTGGCTAAGCTACAGTATGTATGAATGTGTTATCTAATCACCAAAGGTTTTGAAATTATCCGTATAATTATACATTAACACTCGTGGTTTTCTAACAAGCATGTTCTGTAATTCACCAAATGAAAGCGGAACAGGTCGATCTGCAAAAAGAACAGTTTTGCTTTCATTCATGGAATTATTCTCTAACCGAAGCATGCTTAATATATTTACAGCTAATTGTGTCTCTTGTCCGGCTTTCCTAGCTTCATGACACACACTGACCATGTATTAAAATGTTATTATATTTTGCGTTGAATATAAGTTTTAACATCCGCAATAACATATCAATTATTTGTCGATTTTTTGGTTCAAGTTGAGTGAATCGTTGTAATAATATTTAATACTTGCCGTTTCAAAGAATTTGTAAATGTAGTTTTAGATGTTACTAATAAATATAAATGTTTCAATTAACTGCTGGATTGTTCATGGATAGTTGAATGTAGTCCCCTTGTAATGTTTAATCGATTCATTGTTGTAAAAATGATGACAAGAAATCATGTTGTTCTATGTCTATGTTCCTATGTATGCTGACATACATTTGGTTTACCTTTTTCAGAATCACACGATCCATCAACAGGAACCAGTCACAAAGAGTGGCACCAGGAACGCACCTCCGAACAATCGTTCAACCAAGATACGAACCCTGCCACACTAGACCAATTTGGTAACTACAATCGTCGAATTAGGGCTTGGCCTGAGCCAGAGACGGTAGAAAAGAAACCGGTAGAGTTTGGTGACTACAACCGAAAAATGAAGGCGTGGCCAGAACCGGAAAACCCGCCTCCTCCTCAACAAAACGTCGAGTACGGCGATTATAATCGACGCATACAAGCATGGTCTGGCTCAGGACAAAGCACTATGCCGAAGCAAACCGTCCAATCATCATTCAATGTACAGACTAATTATAATAGTTTACCAAGAGGATTTGGTAGTTCTAAACAGGAACATTATCATCAACATGTTGTGAATGTCCAGGAATTGCCCGCGAGTGATTTGTGACCTGTCATTTAGATATAAACACATGTAGCCATGGAATACACAGGTTTCTTTTGGAAAGTAATACGATTTAACGTCGCTGTTTGTACTTGTTGGTCAATACAAAATATCAAAAAGTGTAATGTCTCCGATTTCTGAACACGTGTTGTCATAATTTTGCAAATTCGTGAATAATTGTCGTAACTGGTAAACATAAAAATAAAGAAAATAATGTTCTCTGTTAGTCACGTGATCGCAAGAATCCCTTTTATTCATAAGCTACATGTGTTTGATATAGCATTTGACTTTTATACCTCTTGTGCTGTTTGATAAGCGTCGATATATACTGTATCCCCTTTTCGATTGGAAATGAGTTCGAAAGTGCACGAAGCTTTCCGCATCACAAATAGCGATATTACTCTGAGAATTGTTTAGAATACATTATAAAAGGAGTTCTCGAGAAATGGTACAAACATGGAACTGAAGACATTAACGGGTCGTGCAAATTTCAATTAAATTGAGCATGTGCCATAAAAGAAGTGAGTAATCAATTGATCGTGTAATTAAACAGTGAAGTTACACCATTAAACTGTGGCGTTATTACATTTAATTTTGGGGTTACAACCATTAAAGTGTCGATTTTATGCCATTAAAACGTAGAGATACAATATTAAATTAGAGATCCATGTTTAGTTTCGATTCTTTGTACAACTGTAGTTAAATTTAATCAGTTATTTCAATTCTTTTCTCAAACATTCCACTAAATTTGTATTGACCTGTTAGAAAGTGAAGAGCGAACGTGATGGGATATAAATCTGGCGACCTTGGCTGAGCTGCCTCGTATGTAGAATACCTAAACACATGTTTGTTATAAATCTACCTGGCGCGATGTATCTAGATAGATGTATACCTTAGTTCAATGTTTTACCTGTTGAGCTGTTGCGAACTGTTGTCAAGGACATTGTGTAGGAGGTGTTCTGCTGCAGTGCCAGTTATTGAAGCATGTGGTTCGGTTTATGAGATAACTATCGGAAATTGTCTCGGCTTTGCTCACGTAAATAAAATCATTATCGTTAAAATTAGGGAAAATATCGAAAATAATGACATTTCTGTTTTCCATCATAGAACAGTTGTAGTTATTGTTTGAACGTTTTTTTTCTTCTGTTAGGATAAATAATCAATATGATCAATATGAGCGGTATGTGCTTAATCCGGGGGAAAGTTATTCTGGAATAATTCGTTTTCCCCCAAATTGAAAATCTAAAATTCATTGCAAAACTACTGCACGAACCAGACTCCGAAACAGATTAACCTAAATTGGTACAAGGCAAACACTTTCTATAAAGCAATGTTTTGATATTGGAGAGAGAGGTCTGTCTCGGCAAATAATCTCTACAAACAGGTTCGAGTGTGTAATTAAGTGTATTTGGATCTTCAGGTATGCAATCTCCTCCGAACAGCCAGTTTGATGCATACTTTTCCTTGCACATACTAGAACAGTTGCTATATCTCTCATGTAATGGTTTCAGCACTAAAAACGTTTTGATTACTCCGTAATTGCGTTAACACACCTTGATGTAGATATTATAGTCCAATAATGTAAAGACTTGGATAAATATTTCCCTCTGTGATATATTACTTCTAATACTCCTTTGCTGTTAAAGTTGTGTAATGTTTTTTTTATTTATTTGCTTATTTTATATTAGGGTAGTGGAGTGAGTTTCATATACATGAATATTTGCAGACATATAACCATAATGATTAATTTCAATTATATGCAATTGAATGTATAATATATTTGTGTGAAATTTCGTTCCATATCCGTTGCTAAGGTACGGGAATGACTTATTGTATGCATGTTGTCGTGGAAACAACATTGACCTCTGATCATCTCTTTGTATAACGAATGACTGTTTCTTCCTGGCCTTGACATTGTAAAACAAGAATTGATGACCCAACGTGTTTCCATTTTTATTGGTGATACTTTCTTGTTTCGATCATTTTCCCAAGTATTTCGACATTTTCGAGCGAACCATTGATGGATGAAACAAAAATCACGTGACAGTATGCGCATGCTCAGTGTGACATTTCCACATGAAATGGATGGATATTTTGTTCATTATGAGTAGGTGAATGGTTTTTCTCGGATATCTTGTCGAGTTGATCACGAAGACATGTTAGCCGAAATACGTATATGATATAGTTAGCTATAACTTGTAACAAAATCGTATGTCTCAATTTAGCTATATACTTGTAGTTTGCGCCTGATAAAATAGGCGCATGCAGTTTGCGCCTGAAAATAAGGCGCAGATAAAAAGACTTTCGTTTGTATTATTCGTTACATATATGCGTGGCGAAAATTAAGTATTCAAGCTTGCGATCGCTCTTTATGCGTATAAATACGTTTGCAATTTTTTAAATTATCTTAACTTAATTACTATATATGTTCAAGTATGAACATTTTAGATTTGGGAATATATGTATAGTACTTACTATATCTACGTGGCATGTGATATAAACTTGTGTTTGTACACGTGTCATATCTAACTTGGAATGTTTTGTTTTATTGATTAAGTGCAATATCATTATGTATTCAGTGTGGTTCTGTTGAAATGACGACTTACACAAACGTTTGATAGTCGTTTTGTGATCATCCACTGTTTATACAATAAATTGGAAAATACCTCTCTATTGTTTGTGTTCTTGGTAATTTCATAACCCATCTCAGAATCCTGATTTCACGAAATATCTCAGCATAGAAATACAGTAAAACCTCAAAAATAAGTCCACCAATGGGACCCGGAACCTTGAAAACTGGTCTTAATATTGAGGTGGTCTTAATATTGAGGTTGACAAAGAGTAAAACAGTGAACATTGACTTGAAAAATGAGTTTTTAATTTTGAGGTGATCCTACTATTGAGGTGGTCTTAAAGTGAGGGTTTACTGTATCTCAAACTTATTTTAAGGCGGCTTCAAGGCGTTTTATGTTAACATTTAACATTGCGCATCGTTTAATTTTGTAATTTAATAGTTTTATACTAGATTGTAAATGGTTAAACAAAGAAACCGGGTATGAACAAATAGTACACCAGACTGAGATCCACGGCACGTTTTCCTATTTGTAGAGTAAAATATGATTAAATAAACGTCATTTGTTCGGAAAATTATACACGAAGCAGGCTCAACACCAACTGTTGTGAAATGGTGTCTCAAGTGCTAGGTGAGGTACTGAAGTTTGACATTGTTCTTCACCATATATTCGTATGTACCGTGGTCTGTTGAACAACCCGGCATTCCTGGTTTACCGACCGGTACGGGCTTTGCTCTTTCCTAGTATGAATCAGAGGCAAAGGACAAATTACTTTGGGTGTACTGTCCTCAGTCATATTATCGCGGAAAATGAACGCTGTTTGATTTGATACAATTCATATCGGCAGTCGGTTGCTCCACCGACATAACTAACCGTGCGGTCTTTCCCTTGGTACATGTACACGCACGTTTTTTAAGATGTTAACGTTATTTTATGTGCACCGTATAATCTTAAATGAATAAATAAATAAATGAACAATAATGAATCACTTACAATGATCTTCAAAAAAGTGTTTAAGATGTTCATTTCGGACAGATCTCGGTTAAAAGCAGGAGTGCATAGTGGACGGCGAACATTTCACACACACAATCAATTTTAATATGTTATCTTAGTATTCGATTTTCACTCAGTTTCCTCTGAATACAAATACCGGTATATAAAAGCTTTATGATTTTAATGCAAAAGACCTGAACACGGTTTGTCAAATGGCACCGTCAATACAAATATCATTAAAAAACATAACTACAACTAAACATTAATACTGAAGTAATTTGTCAGAATTTTGATCCAACATATTCATATTTATTAAAGCGACATTTCAAAGAACTATCCATGCCGCCCAAGGGATGCATTGTGGTCGAAGGATGGCTTTGTAGTCGAGGGACAGAGGGCTGGACTTCTTGTCCGCATGTCGTGAGTTAAAATTCCACTTAGTGCAATGTTCAACCGTGAACATCACAATGCCTTAACTAGGCACTGATCACTGGAAGCAGTCGTCGACAGTGTTTTAATAAAAGTTGCAAAGTTGTTTCACAATCGATTATGAAATAAATGAGTTCATATACGAGTACTTAATTATTATTTTCATGCTTCGAGTTCTCCAAAATCACGCTTGGAAATCTACTATTATTTGGATTGATTTGTTGTTGTTGATATTTGTCTTGAAAAGCAGGAAACTGAAGTCAAAGAGAGACAACTACTGTATAGGACCATTTTAATGCTACAACTTGCACATTCAAACAAGCACACATGAAAACCATGTGTGGATCGATGCCATGGAATATCTAGAGTCGGAAAAAATGCACAGAATGATAATATCGATGGGGACCATCCATTTTATTCTGGAGCAAAAATAACTACGAGTGAAACGCATGCTCTCATTTGTCTTGCGACTAGGTACTGGACTGGCAGCAACTTTGGACCCGGATACCCGGTTGCCAATTACCACCGAGTACCCTTGTATCTGATCTTTTAACAGTTATCCGTAGAATACCCAGTGAGTATACATCGTTAACGATTGCCTCTCTTTTTTAATACCATTGCTTCTTCAGAAAATCTAAGTTTGAAAATATTTTGGCCGATTGTCTAGTGGAAAGACAAAGTGACGAGTGTAGAGAAACAGTATCCACGTAAAGTGAATGTTCTAGCTGGCTGCAGGCGCTACCCAACCTTGACTGATGACACTGTATGCATCACACAGGCAAGTTGCTGCCAAGCAATTATGTGACTGCGAGACGTGAACATCCATGCTCTTAAAAGACCCTCACTTTGATCGCAACACTATTGAGCGATCATCGACGGTTTAAGCTGCAGATATGTGTGTCTAAGGACAGTTCTATCTGTGCAAACATGTCTGACCAACAAGAGAAAAGAATGAAATATAATCTATCCATCAATATTGGTGGTGTGACATTGGCACTGTTAGTGTTCCTGTGGTTTACTTAGCTGAAGTTGTGTTGTATTATTTGTGTTAAAAATAATTATACACTTCAGTTACGTGCTATTTGTTAATACATGTTTAGACTTTCGAAAAATATCTACTTCGGACATGCAAATGAAAAGATACATAACAAAATTATGTAACATATACGGTCAACGGTTCAGTTTCTATGATAATTAAAATGACGTCAGTAATGTCACTTTATTTTTTAAATGTGTTACGTTCTTTAGGACGTCATAACAACAAAACGTGGATAAATATTTGAAAATTACGCAGATTTCTTGAAAGAGCAAAGGATAAATTGTAAGAATATGTAAAAAGTAAATATGTGAAATTTGACGGTTATGTTGGAAATCGCCAAGCAGATCTCATTTACCAGTAGTCATTATACTTTGTTCATTTCCCTTTTTTGGGTTCTGTTTTTAACACTCACATTGAAATTTAATGGAATTGATATAGCATATTTATCAAGTAGAACTAAACTTTCCTTTCTCTGTGCTACATGTAATAAGCGAACTATGCATATCCATAATCCTTGTTTTGACGAAATTGTATATGATTTATATTCTCTATCACATGTTGGCCTTGTTGTGTTCGGTATCTTTTGTGAGTAAATTAATCAAATTTCGATTCGTTTATCATGTAAATGGATTGCACCGGTGATTCTTATCCAATCATTGGATACCACTGCGCTACATGTAATAAGCAATCTATGCATATCCATAATCCTTGTTTTGACGAAATTGTATATGATTATTATCCAATCATTGGATACCACCGAGCATGTCAATGGTTTTCAAAGATAAGACGTTGTACTTTTGTGTTTTCAATTCCTTTATTGTTCGTTAAATTATCCAATCAAACCATTGGGAGGACAGGCACCTTGTTGTGATATGTAACCCATCATATTGGTCTTCGCTGAAATATACAAAAACAGTAACCGAACAGTAGCTTTGTGTATGATGTTGATGTAACAATGGTCCTTAGTTATAAGTCCAAGAACGTAAGTGTAATTGTTTTCTCTGAAGTGAGGAGTTCTACCTTTTATGTACCAAAGCATGTTGTTCCGGAACCTTGAATATATACACCAGAAGTACTAACCAATAGTTCACAGAATATCTACAAATATCGTTTTATTTATGATTCTGTTTTGTAGCTTGCATGAAGTATTTGTCACACGATGCCGTGGTGTGTGATGTCACCTGATTTCATTCAACAAGTATCCACGTTTAAGTCACCAGTGTACAACCACGATACACAGCAAAGACGTTTTAATGAGTGATATGCATAACTATAACAAGAGTAGTGACTTGCAGCTAAATAAAGAACAAACAACACACTTTGGTAATCATCCAATGAATATTTCTGTTATTTTTGTCGCCTCTAAACAAAATACCATTCTAACTTATAGACTACCCGCGGAATAAAAAGTTAGAGTCAATCAAATTTCTAAACTATGCACAATGAAAGGTAAGTGTGTCCTGGTTGACATGACCCGTTTCGGCCGTAATGAACAGTAAATGAAGTAAATAATTGTGATTGCTCAAGAGGTACTAAACAACATTTTAACATACTTATCTGATGATTGGACATCAAATGCTGACAGAGGCTGCATTCGTTGGTGAAAGTTCTGCTGTATGTGCCGGTTGTTGAGTACACACTATTCAAGATAGCACACACAGGGCTGTAGACTTTATCACATGCAGCGTGTGGTACAACGTTTCCAGATTCGATGGCAATGTTGTGATCAACGTACGAGAAGTATGGAGCGCAATCAACCTGCTCAAAGAAAACAGTGCGTTAATGTCACATACAGGCTGTCATTGTCATAGAAATCAGAGAAGGAGAAACGAACGTTTGCTGCAACCAGCCAGAGGGTTTTCTGGTTACGACAAGGTACACATACTTGCGTTGTAAACAGTTTTGTGTGGTTTCCTTATAAAACCATATGGTGTGAAAACGTTCTGGTTTGAAACATTATTAATTACACAATAATAATACATGTACGCAGAAAGTTTATCTTTAATGAGTAACGCATATATGAGCGCCGCTGTACGATTTCCAACCTCTTCGTTAAGTGACGTCATTTCCAGAAAACGTCACATGTGACATGACAGTAAACAATATTTTTCCCATATGGCAATTTGTAGACGAAGTTTCCATATGGAGTAAACATCATTTTCTGCTTGCAAATCATAGTGACGTCACAAGTTGCGTTTTCTTGAAATGACAATACAGAAGAGGTTGTAAATCCCATAGTAGCGCTGAATATGTAAATCCCACAGCAGCGCTGAATATGTAAATCCCATAGCAGCGCTGAATATGTAAATCCCACAGCAGCGCTGAATATGTAAATCCCATAGCAGCGCTGAATATGTAAATCCCATAGCAGCGCTGAATATGTAAATCCCAAAGCAGCGCTGAATATGTAAATCCCACAGCAGCGCTGAATATGTAAATCCCATAGCAGCGCTGAATATGTTAATCCCATAGCAGCGCTGAATATGTAAATCCCATAGCAGCGCTGAATATGTAAATCCCATAGCAGCGTTGAATATGTAAATCCCATAGCAGCGCTGAATATGTAAATCCCATAGCAGCGCTGAATATGTAAATCCCATAGCAGCGCTGAATATGTAAATCCCATAGCAGCGTTGAATATGTAAATCCCATAGCAGCGCTGAATATGTAAACATATCATTTCCTTTGTCGACAGGATCATTATCTCAGGCTATCTTTGTGTTTGATAGAATTCATCGAACGTATTTATATAACATAAAACTAGTAAATATTTGCTGCGAACTTTTTCCTTTTCATTTGAGCTCAAGTCTAAAAAAACATATCTCTATAAATTGTTATTCCTTACTATGAATAGTAATAGACCGACAATGTATACTGACCGGTATTTGGGTACTTGTATCAACAATACATTGTCCCATATGGTCAAATGCTAACTGTGTTGTCGACATTTGCTGTTGTCTCAGACACTGGGCATGTCGGAATTCACAGACGTTGGCTGAAAGACCAAGCGAAAGTTTTACTATGGTCAGACCTCGCTTTTTGTGGCACATTTTCTCGGTTACCACATCAATATTTTAGCTGCAATACTCTAATACACATACGATTAATACAACTCTGTAGTAGAAATCATAGTTGTAAGACTAAAATCTGTCTCGATATACACGTACAAGAGGTTGTTGCTGAGAGGTTGTGTCTCTAGAAAGATTAAACTATCTGCCAATTCTTACTTAAGCATAAATAATAATGATGATAAACGGGGATAGCTTTCAAAGAGAGGGCCGATTTGGTGAGGTTGAATTGAAAATCCATGACCAATTGTTAGTACATTGTATAGCTACTTACGGTATGTGTGTTTGTCTGAACCACAAATCATCGTAGCAGGAGCAGTTCCCAAATAAGACATGGATGTCCGTATACAACGTGCATGTATAGCATCAACACACGAAGTATTAAGGGTAATACATGGACCATAATTTATCATGTACATCTTGTCCCCTGCATTTGATGCCACACAAACTCCTTTGTTGAATTCACATCTGGTTTCTGAAAAAAATATATTTTGTAATAGACAACTTACAGATGCTACCTACGGCTTCATGTTGTTGCCATAAACTATCAATTGTTTGGTTTTGTTTGTGTCGTGTGACCCTTTGGTCTTTGTAATTTGTCTGTGTTTATCTCCATGTCTCTCTCGGGGCTTTTGATGTGCCTGTGTGGTTTGTGTGTGTATATCTCCATGTCTCTCTCGGGGCTTTTGATGTGCCTGTGTGGTTTGTGTGTGTATATCTCCATGTCTCTCTCGGGGCTTTAGATGTGCCTGTGTGGTTTGTGTGTGTATATCTCCATGTCTCTCTCTGGGCTTTTGATGTGTCTGTGTGGTTTGTGTGTGTATATCTCCATGTCTCTCTCGGCGCTTTTGATGTGCCTGTGTGGTTTGTGTGTGGTATTTCCGCTCTTGTTCTATATTTGCTGCTAAGCTACATTTTTTGTATTTTTACTGGATAAATCTATGACATGACAGCATTTATTAAACTGCCTTAACAAGAATATTGAAATACGTCATGATATAATTTGGACATGGTTCGATAAATAGAAATGCCGTGTCGGTTCATTGCACCAGTCTATTTTGTTGGATGTACATGTACATGTATATGCAAACTTTAGCTGACATTCATTCAATATCAACAATATACTATAGTATTACAAGTATTGGCTTCAAGTGTACTTTATTTATTTGTTCACATAGTGTACATTATCATGGACCAATTACCTTGTTTGCAATTAATAGATATTTACATAGATAAATGAGTTAACTGACATTGATTAATGCTTCCCGAAATACTAACCAACACTCGAGCCTAATTCAGGATTTGTTTAGGGAAGGGGCCTAGATAATGTTGTTAAAACTTTTGGCCCAACCCTTTTGTATGTTTGTGCAATTATGATAGTTATATGTATAAATACAATAAAATATGATTAAACTTAATGATTTGTTTATTCGTATTTCAAACCTGCCCAAGGAACGGGTCAGGAGTCAGGGTCACTACCCCTCGACGACCACGCCTCATTGTTTTGTTATTATTGGCTATCACAGGCAAAATTTAAACCAGAGAACTACTGCAAAAAACTCAACAAGTATAATATATTATCATAAAAGTCATTTACTGTATTCAATTCCATCGGATCCACAGATAGACAATTCGTGAATTTCATCATCACAGATAATGTCGCATTGTTGATTGACTACTTGACGACGTACACCGCCATAAACACTTTGCAAGGCAAGCAAGAATAAACCTGAATAAATACACAGACACAGATGAGTGAAAAAACATGCTGCAACGACTATTGATACACAGACACGTGTGTGTGACAATACATACTGCAACGACTATTGATACACAGACACGTGTGTGTGACAATACAAACTGCAGCGACTATTGATACACAGACACGTGTGTGTGACAATACATACTGCAACGACTATTGATACACAGACACGTGTGTGTGACAATACAAACTGCAGCGACTATTGATACACAGACACGTGTGTGTGACAATACAAACTGCAACGACTATTGATACACAGACACGTGTGTGTGACAATACATACTGCAACGACTATTGATACACATACACGTGTGTGTGACAATACATACTGCAACGACTATTGATACACAGACACGTGTGTGTGACAATACATACTGCAGCGACTATTGATACACAAACACGTGTGTGTGACAATACATACTGCAACGACTATTGATACACAGACACGTGTGTGTGACAATACATACTGCAACGACTATTGATACACAGACACGAGTGTGACAATACATACTGCAACGACTATTGATACACAGACACGTGTGTGTGACAATACATACTGCAACGACTATTGATACAAAGACACGTGTGTGTGACAATACATACTGCAACGACTATTGATACACAGACACGTGTGTGTGACAAAACATGCTGCAACGACTATTGATACACAGACACGTGTGTGTGACAATACATTCTGCAACGACTATTGTTACACAGACACGAGTGAGTTACAATACATACTACAACGACTATTGATACACAGACACGAGTTTGTGACAAAATATACTGCAGCGACTATTGATACACAGACACGAGTGTGTGACAATACATACTACAACGACTATTGATACACAGACACGAGTGTGTGACAAAACATACTGCAGCGACTATTGATACACAGACACGAGTGAGTGACAATACATACTACAACGACTATTGATACACAGACACGTGTGTGTGACAAAACATACTGCAGCGACTATTGATACACAGACACGTGTGTGTGACAATACATACTGCAGCGACTATTGATACACAGACACGAGTGTGTGACAATACATACTGCAGCGACTATTGATACACAGACACGTGTGTGTGACAATACATGCTGCAGCGACTATTGATACACAGACACGAGTGTGTGACAATACATACTGCAGCGACTATTGATACACAGACACGAGTGTGTGACAATACATACTGCAGCGACTATTGATACACAGACACGTGTGTGTGACAATACATACTGCAGCGACTATTGATACACAGACACGTGTGTGTGACAAAACATACTGCAACGACTATTGATAATAAATGCAATATTCTACATAGTATTACGCGTTGACACTGACTATCGATAGAGAAAAATCGAAATCAGAATGCATGTATTGTTATTTGTTAGTTAGCTCATCGCTTCCCTGTTTTTGGGTGTAACACTATGACTGCACAAACTCTGTGCTGTAATTTATTTACCGAAAAAGTAATTGCAGTTATATCCTTACATAACATCTTTTACTAAGACAAATCAAAAGAAATTACAAGGTACTGATCAAAACATTAAAATATAACAATTTCAAATACTTACAGGCATAGAACATCATTGTGATTTGGACAATTCTGAACGTAAATAAGTGGGCGAGGGAACGACTAGGCGTCTTATCTTTGACAAACAGGACCTATATGGGACACATATAGCACTATGTTTAAACTGTCATACTTTGTCATATATAGGTTAACTGATTATGGTTAAATTATGTAGCAAAAATCTACTTTACAAATATTGTCATGAAGTCTGCTATAAATAAACGAATAGTAGGAGTGACAGAACATAAGAAGATGTCAGATAACGCTAGTTTTGAGACATACATGAATAGAGACAATTTATAGTGACTGCAGTATTGTAAAAGAATGTACGTACTTAACGTTCAAGCGACAAAGGAAATACGATAAATCCATATTGATTTGAGCTCTGCGCATTCTTGAACTTACAAGTGCAGATGTCTAATTACTGCTAACGCCATATCCAATGGCTAGTCTTACAAAATACAGCAAATATAACCATTGCAAAGATAGAAGTATAAGCTGTTATTGCTATTACATGTACTGCTAATACTTCAATCTTTGCAACGATTGTATTTTAAAGGATAACGATAGTTTTGCGACATTTATTAAGTTAACAAATAGAGGCATGCAGTTTATAGTGGCTGCAGTATTGTAAAATAAATTAATTGTAACGGAAATTTAGGAGTATAGTGTTACATAGAATTATACTAGTGTTAGCACTAAGAGCAACAGTACTGATTCTTGTGTCAGCTAGTGTTAGCACTAAGATCAACAGTACTGATTCTTGCGTCAGCTAGTGTTAGCACTAAGAGCAACAATACTGATTCTTGTGTCAGCTAGTGTTAGCACTAAGAGCAACAATACTGATTCTTGTGTCAGCTAGTGTTAGCACTAAGAGCAACAGTACTGATTCTTGTGTCAGCTAGTGTTAGCACTAAGAGCAACAGTACTGATTCTTGTGTCAGCTAGTGTTAGCACTAAGAGCAACAGTACTGATTCTTGTGTCAGCTAGTGTTAGCACTAAGAGCAACAATACTGATTCTTGTGTCAGCATTGAACACATACCTATACTGAAACTGAAACTAATATTTCGAAACATGTAGACATACAGGAACAAACTCCATGATGCCAACTTAACGTGCTCGATATCCGGTTGAACCTCAATCGCTTATCTAACGACACCATTTTATTGAGTTGTCTGACGACATTTAGTTTCTTCTCGCAATATCGTTGTATAGTTTAATCAATGTTCATACTTTCAACCGACATGTGTCAGAGAAATGAAATGAGATAATCATCAAATTCCAGTTTTCGTTTTGTTTCCGGGCCAGTAGATACGTGAAAGTTGAGGTACACGCAAAAATCGCAATGATACTTTTCGCTCTAATGTGTATTTTTGTAGAGTAGAATAAACCTTCTCTGATATTGAAGCACGTTCATTTTACTCATGAGCAATGAATAGTGCATAAGATTCTAAATGTAATTGTGACTTGATTACTAACAATATTTGAACCAGATTTAAGTGTGTTATGTATCTGTAATCAATCATCTACTTATACTTCAAAACATTCAATTTTGTTTACAGTAAGTAGAAATATAAACTACATAAATTTTATAACACATATGCAACTTGATTTATTGACCATTTTATATTTTGTCACGTGACTTTCGTCCTGAACTCAGCTGATCAAATTAGCCCATGAGTCCTACCTAGCACTGCACATAAACATCAAAGTTTGTCTTGTATGTCTTTTCAGGTATTGGCGGGAAACTTTCTATAATTAGTAACAATGCTCGTGACATTGACTCCAACCTTTCTCTCCTTATACGCTACGTACAAACCAGCTTTCGTTGCAATATAAGATTCCCAACTCGAATTTGATAGCGGACAGCATTTTTCGGCGCAGCCGTACTAATATGGTTTTGCTTTTTGCATATCAGTGTTTTGTAAACCAATCAAATCTTACGTTAACCATCAAGGAAATTTCTCTTCATCCGAAAAATGTTTGTAACCTTGACGCAGATTGGTTAACATTGTGTATAGTGTATTTTAAGATTTATCCAGTAAGTAGTGTTGTTAGTCATCTCCACGGGGAATTATCCGGTGTTGGAATTAAGAAGACTTTCTTGGTTTTATGTATCAGTCGCGAACATTTATATTGTTTTAATCAGATAAATCGCTATGTAACAAGTTTATTAACATGAATGTGTGAGTTCACGACTTATGCAATAATAATGATAAACTATATTGAAACAGACTATACTGTGTCCATGATTAATCGAACTACGGAGTTATGTTTAAGTCTCCTACGCAGTGATCTCCCCTTACAGGTCTCGGAGTTTCTGTAGTAGCTCTATAGTGTAATTGAATGACCGGCAGTCGTAACATTTAGGCATTTTTTATGTTGTACAACAAATTCTAACCTTCAAATTGCAACAAATGTGCATACTTCATGTTGCGCCGACCATCTTTTTTAAAGATATTTCTTGTTTTTATTGTACTACATTGACCTTATTCCCAATGGTCCAGATGCAAATCTGAAGCAACGACTCTATTTAAGCTTGTAAGCTTGTTATGCATTACGTTTGATGACAATAAGCAGAATTAAAGTAAAGGTATAGGCCTGAAACATTTTTGCTATTGCTACTATTAGTGACCCTGACCTTTGAAGTTACATTTGTTCGCAATAGCTTGCCCCTTACCTGCGTTATGATCATATTGTCTCTATTTAGTAAAAACAACTTGACATTGTTCCCCGGAAGCGGTGGCCTCAAATACAGTCATAAGCGTGTACATGGAACCATACTAAGTATGTTTGGAGAAAAGTTGTCAATCTTCAATCAGAATCATTTTGTTTGATGACACCCGACGACCCGATACCTGACCGACTTCCGTACCAACGACTTGCCCCCCCCCCCCCAATAACCAGGGGCCAGGGGTTCTGAAAATTAACACAACTGTCAAACAACTGCTTCTTTTTAGGCATTTTTATTCATGGTATTATTGTTTCATCCAAAAATAGAATTTGTTGTACAAGCACCATCATGTAGAGCATGCGCTATCATGTTGTCCTCGGCTGAAATAATCAACATATGGCATACCTTAAATGTTGTTTTCAATTTATATTGTATTTATTTTTTCTATTTCTAGTACAGATAGAAATTCATTTGGATACCTGTAGTATATTAAGCATGGTCATTATTCATTGTTTTTTACTCACAAATGCATTACAGTGTCTCTAGATAACAATGTAGAGACCGCTCGTACAACAGAAAACAATATTATTGACTGAATGACAGGTCCACATATTCAATCTTCTACCACAACTTTAAGAGAAAAACTTATCCGGAGGCACAGATATGTTTACTCTATGAACATTTATATCACATATTTGACGGTAAGTCACATGAAGTTGCATGGTACACATGTTTAAACAAAGCAATTAATTATATGGACATTTTAAATCAAATTTTCTAAATTTCATGTGCAAACTCCGAATCAAAAAGTAAGAAATGATATTCGCAGTATTGTCTCGATTGTGGTCTATTAAGCCTAACTAAAAGTTTAGTTTATTCACATTTTTGTGATGAATTCAACACGATATAATGAAAACCATCTTACTCAATTTATGCAAGGATCTCATGTATTGACACACACTGCATTCATTGCTGAAAGTTCTACCGGTTGGAGCACTAGCAAAACTGAACAGATTAGCTGTCAAAGCACATACTGGTTGGTAGTTTCTGGGACATGTTATTGTTGGGAGCACGTCTGTTTCTAAGGCAATTTGACTGTTGCTGTCAACTGTTGTGTATTTTGTACAATCAATCTGTAAGATATTATGATTATTGCGTATGGTGTAAAGAGAGTTATCTACGAGATGTACGAACGTTTTATCCAGCGGACTAAATGCTGTTATTTGATTTGTCAATTCTATTTCTCGTGTATATTGCAAATAGATCAGAAAAGCAGACACAATTGTCCAAGATGAGCCTGTCGTGTGGGTAAGAAAACCAGTCTGTACGACTATCAAGTGGAAAATACATATAATTGACCATACCGTCGTGCCGATAGCCTCGACCGTTTTGAAAATCAACCTACCATGATTTGGTTACTTGTATCAATAACACATTTTCCAACATGGTCCAAAGTTAATGATGTTGGTGACATAAGTTGTTGTTGACGACACTGTGTTTGACGGAACTCACAAGCACTCGCTAGTGGAATACAAAACGAAACAATTATATATATGTCAGTATGACAAAGGTAATATAATAATAACGACCACGTAAACCTGAAAAACACCACTAGCAGTAATTACTGATTGAACAGAATCCGCTTAAATAAAATGACATATAGGTGTAATATGAACATTGGTTACATTAATTAGAACATAAGTTCGATCAATATGTGCATATTTTCACCTTAATATTGACATGCCATATTTATTCGTCTTTAAAACTGCTGTTGTATTATTTTAAAAAATGACTCGAGCTTTTTCTTAAATTTAGAACTACGTGTATAAAGCTTTTAATTTCACATTATGATTGAAAATATTTGGCAAAATGAATGAAACACCAACTGTATGTTCTCTTGTCTGATCCACAGTAATAGTCTGTAGCAACTGCACGTCGTCCTTTGCCTGCGTTAATGACGTAATTATATGGACATCTAGAGTGCAAGGCAATATCACATGTTGTATTTAGATCCACACAAGGTCCGTTGTTTACCATGGTGAGTGTATCACCAGCTTGGGCAGCCGTACATACTGCGTTGTTGAAGTCACAGTGTGTCTCTGAAATCAAATACATATTATTTCATACGTTACATTGGTGTAAAACATTGATGTCATTACTACATCGCATATCATAAAACAAAATACAAAAAGAGTGACCATGAATTCAGGGCATGTGTCTGAGTGTAAGTGTGACATTACAACACAAAAGTTACCCCCCATATCTCATTATCATACTAAAAGCAAATATACCAAAAAGAATATTTAGCACTCATTTGACATTTTCTACACTCAAATATCCGCTATTACACGACATAGAGTTAAGTTTATGGTTTAAGATTATAATCCCGAGCCCAGAACTTTGATTTATTATTATGGGAGCCTTTAACGGGCGCCGGTTTCCATCCCCTATATCGGTTTATGAGCGTTTCCCCTTGAATAGTAAAGTTGTAGTAATTTTGAAGAGAAACTCACTATAAAACATTCCATCCGAGGCGCAAACCCCGGTTTCGTGCGTCTCTTCGTCACAAATGACGTCACATGTTTTTGAGGATGTTCCAGAAACAGGTACTCCGAACCCTGGATCAACAAGATCTATTTGTCGTCTGAGATCACCGCATACAGCATGTAACCCGAGAAGGAAAATACCTGCGGAACATTAATGTATAGGCAATTAGATATTCTAGATTTTACACATCCTCGAATTTCGCAACGCCTGTTCATCGACATAGCTTGTGTAAACTTATCAATAATTTTACAATTTCTGTCAATTCATAGCAAACAAGAAATATCTCGAAAAAAAGATGGTCGGCGCAATTTGAATGTTAAGATTTGTTGTGCTACATGAAAAAATGCCGAGATGTTACGATTGCTGGTCACTACAGATCCAAAAGGGCTTTCGGTAAATTCTCCGAAATGCAGTGGATTTCGGTAAAGTAACGCACCCCTTATCGAAAGGTTAACCAATCCGCGTCAAGGTTATAAACGTTGTTCGGTTGAAGAGAAGTACATGAAGTTGGTTTAGTGGTTAACGTAAGATTTGATTGGTTTACACAACACTGATATGCAAATAGCAAAGCCATGTTACTGAATACAACAGTCGAGTTTATATTATAACCTTGATATCTTCAAACACAGATCATCGTCTGTCACGTTTAGAAAGATTTAACTAAGCCTGGTTTGGATTATTTACAAACACTTAAATATGTCAACGTAACGTTGTTAAACATTTATTAATCTGAGATAACAAATACAGCTATGAAGAAAAACTGTAGAAATGTACTTACATACAAAAAACGCCATTGTTTTACGTTATGACCAGTCTTTCTCTGTTGACCGTTTTACTTAAATTTCTTATCTTTTATCTTATCATACTAGAAAAATTGGTCACAATGTCTACTTTTGGATATTGTGTGTTGTCATGATTAAATGACCGTAGCATGAACTTGCACCAAAATTAGGATAATACAGTTAGGCACGGACATATAAACCATATATGAATGTGTGCGTGCGTGCGTGCGTGCGTGCGTGCGTGCGTGCGTGCGTGCGTGCGTGCGTGCGTGCGTGCGTGCGTGCGTGCGTGCGTGCGTGCGTGCGTGCGTGCGTGCGTGCGTGCGTGCGTGCGTGCGTGCGTGCGTGCGTGCGTGCGTGCGTGCGTGCGTGCGTGCGTGCGTGCGTGCGTGCGTGCGTGCGTGCGTGCGTGCGTGCGTGCGTGCGTGCGTGCGTGCGTGCGTGCGTGCGTGTGTTCGTGCGTGCGTGCGTGTGTTCGTGCGTGTGTGTCCGTGAGTTAGGTGATTGAAAATTGATTCATTGCAAAAATAACTTTAAAAAGTAAAAAGTAAAGTTGGTTTGCAATGCCATGTCCAAAGCTTCAATATAAGTGACATCTCGATTACTAAATATGTTATGTAATTCAATGTGCATTGTAGTGAAGAAAGCATGACGTCGTAATAAAGAAAGTGGGATACATTACAACATCATAAAAATCGCATCTTCGGTGAACATTTATAAAATATTTGAAGGAAATTGCTTCATAGACAGATCTACATATATATTCATTCGAAAATTAGATTGTATGGCAGTGTCTGTGTTTGCACTAGACATCTACAAAACCATTAAATTGTGTGACAGTGTCAGTGATTGCACCAGACATCTACA
This sequence comes from Mactromeris polynyma, assembly GCA_032209605.1. NCBI lineage: Eukaryota > Metazoa > Mollusca > Bivalvia > Venerida > Mactridae > Mactromeris > Mactromeris polynyma. The sequence goes on from JASFXZ010000022.1 coordinate 3,920,140, forward strand.
AAACCATTAAATTGTGTGACAGAGTCTGTGATTGCACCAGATATCTACAAAACCAATACATTGTGTGACAGTGTCTGTGATTGCACCAGACATCTACAAAACCATTACATTGTATGACAGTGTCTGTGATTGCACCAGACATCTACAAAACCATTAAATTGTGTGACAGTGTCTGTGATTGCACCAGACATCTACAAAACCATTACACTGTATGGCAGTGTCTGTGTTTGCACCAGACATCTATAATTTGGCACCCCTGGAAAAAAACATAACAAATAAGATCAAAATGATCAATAGGTCAGCAGCCCGCTATGTCTGCAATAACTATGACTTTACAAGCAGTGTCACCCAAATGCTAATTGGTCTAAACTGGCAGACCCTTGAATACCATCGATTATCATCATCTCTTATCCTTTTATGCAAAATCAGATATAACCTAGTCCTTATAGATCACAATCACCTCAACCCCACCAAGAATCTAAACTACTTAATTCCCCATTCTCGCACTCAATATCATGCCAATTCCCTTTCCCCCAGAACCATTCGTTTGTGGAACACCCTCCCCCACCATATACAGTCCATCCCAAGTTTAAGTGTTTTTGTTGACCGACTGGCCACTGTAGTAGTCCTTCTCATTTAATCCGCATCCTGCTTTTACCAATTTTTAACATTTGCACTAGCCTTTGTATTATTTTAACATGCACAGCACGAGACTTAATCTCTTTTAAACCATTGTCACCTGACTTGCGCCTCCCAGTCATAATCAAATTTCTAATTGTTGGAAGTATTAATGTAGATGTAGATGTAGATCACAGACATTCTACATCTACATCTTACGTCGTCACACTGTTTCGAGGTCTTGTAGATATAGGATGTAATCACAGGTGTCACAATCGATTGTGGTGTATGCACGGTATCACAGTAAATTTCTCACGTATATAGACACGAAATCCTTCCATTTCTGTTGCAGCAGTAAGAGGAATATCTGCGACGACAACGACAAGAAGAACTACGTCGCAATTATGTTTAATGTAAGGGAGATAACCGAATAAATCAAGATGGCAGCCTCCACAACCACGGCGAGAGTTTGTGAAACAACTGGTTGCGATAAAGAAGCGAAGCTGCAGTGTCCAACCTGCATCAAACTTGGAATACCTGGCTCATTCTTTTGTAATCAGGTTATTTTTTACATTACGTACTTTCCCAAATTCCGAATTCTAAAAATTGCCGGTTGAATTCGCATGCGAGACTCGTAGTCCTATAATAAGTAATAAGACCCTTCATACCTTATTCCGCCGCCTTATTCCACATTTTGACATTTTCCGGTTACATGCAAAGTGAAAGTAAAATAACAACACAATGAATGTTTATGGTTGAATGGGCGCAGTGTAGTGTAGAAAATGACAATGTAAAGAACCTTCTTTAGTTTTTCAATTTCATGTACGTATTCATCATGTCACAAAATAAAACAAATCTAAACCGGTAGCAAATCCCATACGATCTTTTGGATGATGCAATCGTATGGTGTCCGTACGACAAGAATAAACCAGTTCAGTGATATCTGAAAATGTCTCAATTTAAGCTATTCAGCTGAGGTGAATACACCTAGTAATAATAAATTAAGAAAAAATAAATTCCCAAGAAAAGGCCCAAGCCTGATTCAGAAGTAGGCCTAGATTTGGACGACGCGGATCAGGCTACAGAGGGTCGTGTGACTCCCCTGTGATAGTTGTGCGAGCACCGGCAAGCTTTTACGGGCCTTGCGGTGTTCCAAATCCACGCGGACATCTTCCGCTGCCCATACGAGCTCTACCGGGGCCCTTGCGGTGCCGTACGTATGGGGCCCTTGCAAGCTGCTCCCGACTTCGAAAATTTCTACGAGCTCGGCGAGAAGTCGGGAACTCGGAAACATTTTCACCAAGTCCTGGATGTGACCAGGGCATTAATTATGCACACCATATAAGTATGAGAGAGGCACAGTTACACCTGAATGGGAAGCACTTTTATAAAAAATTGTGACGTACAATGTAGAAATTATGAAACACTAAACAAATTTTTAACAATACTAAATTAAATTTAAAAGCTACATGATCAGCGCAAATTTATATTACAAGTTATATAACTTATGAAGTGCGAAATATTACATGTCCAGCGTAAAATAATACAATTAACCTCATAGAGGAGTATTTCATAATCATATACCCCAGGTACAATCTGCATTGTAATTTGTATGAATAAAGCACACCAGTAGGTTTAAAATATTTAGTCTTTATATTAATAATCTTAAGTTAAAGATCATGTAGTTTTTAATATAGTATTAAAGCTACAGACAGAAGCACTTTTATACAAAATTGAGATACAGTCTCTTTCCTTTTTTGCTATTAGAGTCCTTGATAGTCTATATCAAAGCAGGTTTTTTTAAAATTTATTTGAATTATTATAAATCATGAAATTAATTAGAATTGAATTAATTAACACATAAGAAAACATGTTTTTCAATTGCAGGAGTGTTTTAAAAGTTCTTGGTCAGTACACAAGCAAGTCCACAAGAAAGCCAGTAAGAATTAGAATTGCGTTTCCAACTTTGTTTTATGATGTTAGATATTTCTTTATTGTAATGATTTTATACATATTTCTCATTTTGTACTATGAAGATTTCAGGAAATTCTGATAGTGTACACAAGAGACCTTTCATAAATCATTGTGTAACGTATAGTGCGTCTTCATAAAATAAGGATCATTTATTTTTTACATTATTTTTTATTTAATAGTCTTGTGTTTACTTTCACCAAATTTTGTAAAGACTAGTGGATGCATTTGTGTCGTTATATAAGTTGGTAGTCATTGTAAGATATTCATATTTCTCCATAAGTTTCTTCATTTTGGACTGTAAGAAGGAAGATTTTTTTTAAAAAATCTGATTTTCATTATATAGAAAATGAAGCAAAGACACTTGAACAGATGTTGGAAGAACAGCAGAAATCACAATGGGCAGGATGTCGTTTCACTGGATTATTAAGACCTGGTGTTGTGGTATGTTACTGTAGAGTTGATTTATAGTAGTAATTAAGTAATGAAGATATGGACCAGGTTACACAACGAAACCTTATTTATGAACACAAACAAAAAATACATAAAAATATTTCTGGACAGTAATTGTGCTAAGGTCTTTGGTATCATTTTATGGTGTTGTTCAGTTGTTTGTTATCTTTTACTTACTTGCACCTCTTGTGTCAAAGTTTCATCAAGTCATACTTTAAGCCTTCATAAGAGTAAACCCTGTTCAAGTGTTGGTTATTAGTTAAAATGTTCTTTTTTGTTACAGCCGATGATGAGAACGGTTCCTGATCACATACCTCGACCAGACTACGCATCTCATCCTGATGGTAGGGTATAAGATTGTTTGATAGAAAAACAAAAATAAAATGAGCAAAGAGACCAATATTTTATTAATGTGCCCCAAACTGTCTATGATGCACAAATGTACGTATTATAGTTTCACCTGCGGTGTACAGGCGGGCGTCCAGTAAGTTGGCTGATCAATAACTTAAGAAGCATTTGTCCAATCATCACCAAATTTAATCAGAATGTGTATGGTGTGGGAAGTTGCACCCTTTAATAATATAAATTACCTAAAATGTGTCTTTTACATACTTGTATAATCCGTTTTACAATGATTTCTTTTCACACTCCACTGACGTAACCGTAGAATGGGCGTATTTTTGCGAAAGTCAGCGCTCTGTTTATTTTGAATTCATGTTAGATATATATCTTGTGCTGTTAGCAAGTGGGAATTGTTACGCTATCTGGATACTATACCAACTTTATCATAGCGACAAGAAAGAAATCTGTTAACTATTATATAACATCTTAAATTTGTGCTCTTCTGTGTGTTTCAATTTTCATGCTTTTTTTTGCCATAACAGAAGAAAAACACAAATCACATCACTATAAACATGATGATAAATTTTCATGTAGGTGAACCGGCATCAGAAAGGGCCATGAGAGGTAACAATAGCATAAGAATTCTCACAGATGAAGAGCAACACGGAGTAAGAGAAGCATGTAGGGTATGTATATACATGTAAAATACACCTCAATAATTCTTTTATTGATATGATTCAGGACTGAGACATTGCATTTTACATCAGACGGCAACTTGTTGACTTCTTGTGATTGAGAAAGACCCAGTTGCCCCCTAAGTCATTCTATCAGGCAATGATAGAACCACCACTTCTTGCTGTTCTCCCGCACATGAACAAATATACACTTGTTGAGACTTGAACCCTCAGTACCAAGTAGCAAGTGATAGTCAGTTGAACACATGATCTATTCTGGATAGGGGTCCAATACTAATCTTCCCTTACTATCCACTTTAATTCTCCTAGTTATTCCTTGTGGTCTGCTGGGCCATTCCTTGCGCCTCAGTTCCTTAATATGTGTACCGTTTGACCTCCTTTAGTACCTTATGTTTTGTGGATTGTTGTTTTTCCGGAGATCTGCGTGGGGAGGCATTGTCTTATGTATGTGGCTTTCCCTGTAGTTACGTATTCTCTCTCTTTTAAATATATTCAGAGGCAGTCGTTATACTATCATAGACGAGGCAAATGAGGTGTGCAGATGATAATACATATACATATTGGTATTTATTCTTGCAAGGAAAATTTTGTACCATTGCAGATTGGAAGAGAAGTACTAGACATTGGTGCCAGTGCAATAGCAGTGGGAGTGACAACAGCTGAAATAGATGCAGCTGTATACGAGGTATGTTATCTTTAAGACCATTTTCTGACTTTGATAATTATGTTTTTTAACATTCATGAGCCAGCTTGTTTGTATAATTTACACACATTTTGCTTCAGAAGAGCCCTCGGTTAGACTTAATCATTGCAACAATGGTTACTGTTGTGTGGCATGTAACTGCTGGTAGTCTGTTCATGGTTTGATTCAAAGCTATAATTGCTTGCTGTGTAATCACATCATCGGTATTTATTGTCTGTAGTTACTGCAGCATATGATGTGATATAGTTTTGGGTAGGCCGATGTTATGGATATAAATTATTATTGATTCTTATAGTAGCATTTACACATAGCATATAAGGTTAACAATTGACCTAGGTGTAATTTATTTTGCTCTGCGTAGGAAGATTAATTTGTAGAGTGGGCAACAAAGTCAATATTTAGGTGTAAGGAAACTGCTGAATAGGGTTAGACTTGCAGTCCCTCTGATGATTCAAGTAAAGGTAATACATTTGAACACATGTTGAGAAGTTTGTAGAAAATGTATGTCAGCACCAGTTTAAAACTCACAAACTAAAGAGTTACAAAGAGTCCATATAATTGTTCATACTATGATAGGGATGTAACTCGATTTTTTATCATTCTCAAATTATCTCCCATTTTTAGTAAATTCAAACATGGAGGTGTGGGGGATATGACTGTAACTTCCACTGAACTCCTGATTATTTTATATTTTTATTGAATATAATGTTGCAGTAAGGGCAATATACTGTATTTCAGGCTTGTATTGATAGACAATGTTACCCTTCACCATTGAACTATTACTGCTTTCCAGCATCATGCTGCACGTATGTATTATCTGTGTCATTCAGTAAGAACACAGCATGAGGTTATATGTCAGTGTTTATCTGTTCATACTTACCTTATCATATTGACAGTATTTTATTTTATTCCAGTTGCTGTTATGGTTTGGTAAATTTTATAGACACAATGAATCATCAAGAATGTAGTCATACTGTAAATTGTATATATTGTTTTACTGGTGCATCAAGATTTGACGCACATCCTTATACTGTCTGAAATTATTTGATATAGGTCTATGTTGAAAAAGAAATGATTTAACCTGTAATGAGTCAAAATTTTCTTGTTTCAGGTCTGTAAATGAAGTGATATGTCATGGAATTCCTGATGGACGGAAACTTGAGGATGGTGACATAGTAAATAGTATGTTATGAAAGTTTTAGCTTGCTGTGTTTGATCCATTACTGTTATGAAGTTTAAAGGTAGAAAGTACGAACTACAAACTGAAATAAGAACACCTATGATATTAGAATTACCTCTGCTATTTTCTGTCAGTAGATAATGTGGTGTATTTGACAATGCACTCAGTAAACATCATTGATTGTCATTTGTTTTGAATGTATTTGTTGATTATATTGTGTAATGGATGTTTTTTTATTTACTGATTCTGTATATAAGTCATCATGTACCATTGTGTATACTACATGAGTCATACTAAAGCAATACACAGTTCTGTATATAGGTCATTGTGTACCATTGTGTATACTTCATGAGTCATACTAAAGCAATACATAGTTCTGTATATAAGTCATTGTGTACCATTGTGTATACTACATGATGTCATACTAAAGCAATACATAGTTCTGTATATAAGTCATTGTGTACCATTGTGTATACTTCATGAGTCATACTAAAGCAATACATAGTTCTGTATATAACTTATAAGTCATTGTGTACCATTGTGTATACTACATGATGTCATACTAAAGCAATACATAGTTCTGTATATAAGTCATTGTGTACAATTGTGTATACTACAGAGTCATACTAAAGCAATACATAGTTCTGTATATAAGTCATTGTGTACCATTGTGTATACTACATGAGTCATACTAAAGCAATACATAGTTCTGTATATAGGTCATTGTGTACCATTGTGTATACTACATGATGTCATACTAAAGCAATACATAGTTCTGTATATAAGTCATTGTGTACCATTGTGTATACTACATGATGTCATACTAAAGCAATACATAGTTCTGTATATAAGTCATTGTGTACCATTGTGTATACTTCATGAGTCATACTAAAGCAATACATAGTTCTGTATATAGGTCATTGTGTACCATTGTGTATACTTCATGAGTCATACTAAAGCAATACATAGTTCTGTATATAGGTCATTGTGTACCATTGTGTATACTTCATGAGTCATACTAAAGCAATACATAGTTCTGTATATAAGTCATTGTGTACCATTGTGTATACTACATGATGTCATACTAAAGCAATACATAGTTCTGTATATAAGTCATTTTGTACCATTGTGTATACTACATGAGTCATACTAAAGCAATACATAGTTCTGTATATAAGTCATTGTGTACCATTGTGTATACTTCATGAGTCATACTAAAGCAATACATAGTTCTGTATATAGGTCATTGTGTACCATTGTGTATACTTCATGAGTCATACTAAAGCAATACATAGTTCTGTATATAAGTCATTGTGTACCATTGTGTATACTACATGAGTCATACTAAAGCAATACATAGTTCTGTATATAGGTCATTGTGTACCATTGTGTATACTACATGAGTCATACTAAAGCAATACATAGTTCTGTATATAGGTCATTGTGTACCATTGTGTATACTACATGAGTCATACTAAAGCAATACATAGTTCTGTATATAAGTCATTGTGTACCATTGTGTATACTACATGAGTCATACTAAAGCAATACATAGTTCTGTATATAAGTCATTGTGTACCATTGTGTATACTTCATGAGTCATACTAAAGCAATACATAGTTCTGTATATAGGTCATTGTGTACCATTGTGTATACTTCATGAGTCATACTAAAGCAATACATAGTTCTGTATATAAGTCATTGTGTACCATTGTGTATACTACAGAGTCATACTAAAGCAATACATTTGTAATGTGACTTTTATGCATCAAGTGCTATTATACGTCTAAAACCACATAATATGTTTTATTTCAGTTGATATATCTGTGTACTACAAAGGCTTTCATGGTGATCTAAATGAGACGTTCTTTGTTGGAAATGTTGATGAAAAGTCTAAGAAATTAGTTAAAGCATCCTGGGAGTGTTTAGATCTTGCAATCAAAGAAGGTAAACTTATCAATTTATGTCATCACAGCTAGCCAAACTGTTTTATTCTTGAGAATAAACTATAATGCATTCTCGGAAGATTCTATCTTTATCCAAGGCTGCTAGTAGGAAACAAATATTGAATGCAGTCTGCCTGTCTGTAAGGCTATGTGTGTGAGATGCTTCAAACTTTTCCATAGAATGTAATGAAATTTGATTTATCACATAACTTGCACTCCATGAATGGCATAAAGCAGTGACATAAATATCATATGTAACTAGTTACATAAATAGCCAGTGTGACGTCACTTTAAATGACCGCATATTGTTTACAATTGTTCTGAATTTCGGCATTTATTAAAAGTATTGTTTATTTAAAGATTTATGGTGTTATGTGATAAATAGAATCTTATATTCGTGCTTATTTGATATTGTTTTTATGAAACTCGTCGACTGAAACGAATATTATTTCAGTCGACTCGTTTTATAAAAACAAAAACAAATCAGCACTCATGTAAGATCCTCTATATAAGTGTAGATGACAATGTGAACTAAAGTAGATTCTGAGAGCTGAGCACATGTGATATCTCCTTTATAAATAATCTTGAACACTTCTTTCATGCACGCAATTCTGATTTTTATCTTGACAATATCTTTTCTAATACCAAAAGGAATTTGAACAAGCATGACATACCTATCTTTTGGCGGCAATGAAGGGAAGTGTACAGAGCAGAAAAATATTGGGTCATTTTTTTATTATGTTGTAAAACAAATCATTTGGATAGATAGATGTCTCTGTTTTGGGCTAAAACTGTTTTAATGGCTGAAATTGCAAATTTCTGTTTTGGAAAATAAATTGGTTACAGTCATACTACATGTACTGTGTAGTACACCATTAGTTTTGCTCTTTGCTTTACTGTTTGAATAGATATACATGTATGTTACCATTAATTGGTAATTAATTGAGTGGATGTTTCATTAGTGCATGAATTGCTATTTATTACGACCTGTGTTGAATATATTTGTGATATTTTTATGCAATTCCAGTTAAACCAGGTGTAAGATATCGAGATATTGGGGCAGTGATTCAGAAACATGCTCAAGCAAATGGTCTCTCTGTTGTGAGAAGTTACTGCGGTCATGGAATACATCAGTAAGTGAACCTGCTTTCAGTCGTTTGTCTTGAATGTTTGCACTAATTGTTTGCATTATATTAAATACTACATACTGCTTCACAGAACTCTTCATGACGATATTTCCACTTGTTTAGAATCTCAAAGTGAAACTTATTATTAAGTACTTTTAGCCTTTGTGCAGAAAGTTAATATAAAAACTTAGCTTAACTGTTAACAAATTATTTATTTGTAGGTAATTTTTATTCAAAGACTTCTTTGAAAGTTGCTGGCTGCTATATATCTTATATTGTATATTGATCTCATACCATATATAAGGTATTGTTGTGTTTCAGACTGTTCCATACTTCACCTAGTGTACCTCATTATGCCAGTAAGTCAATGTTATTATTTCTCTAATCAAGAATTATTTGGAGACATGTTTATACCTTGCATAATCGTGAATATAAAAAGGTCATCGATAAGTGGTTCTCCTGGACTTGTTATGACCCGTGCAACCCAGTGAGCTCAGGCAGTAGAGCGCACAGCTGCTGAATTGGATGTCATAGGTTCGAACCCTGGGAGAGGCATATGTTCTGTTTGAGAATTTGACTGTAGATAATGCCTTCAAGTCATTTACCCCGCCCCCCCCCTCCCCACACACACCCCCACACACACACCTCTAATACATATGGAGAAGTTGTCAGTTGCTGGTGGAAGAACAAGTTAGTACTGGTTGGTAACCCAGGAACACCAATATGTACAACTATTGACTGATATATTTTAATGCATAAAGCGGCCACTTTGTCTGTCTGTTAGTGTGTGCGTCCGTCCCTCATTCATGTCTGTGCTATTTCTCAACAACCACCGACATAAATTCAATGCTAACTAGACAAGATGTGGGCATGTTCTGGTTCAATGATTTTTCACATCTTGTTTTTTACAGCCCTTTCCTCATGTACATACTTCAGGGAGCGTCCATTGGGTTCTACTTATATTCTTGTCTTCTGCATTGTAAATACACATTAACTGGTGATGAATCAGCATTTAATACAACCCACTTGCTGGAGTCAGACTAGTTAATGTATTCAGGCAAAATTGTCATTGATAACAATAAAAATATCACTAAGGTATTTCTGACAATAAACTTAAACGTTTATGTCTTATACTGTGAACATTGAATTTCTTTAAGCAATTTGGTTGTGAATTTTTTGTTGCTAAATAACATTTGTTTGTTGTTGTTTTTTTCTCCAGAAAACAAAGCCATTGGTGTCATGAAACCAGGACATTGTTTTACTATAGAACCGATGATAAATGAAGGTAGGAACTTCATATTTAGCTAGTACAAAACATGATGTTAATTATATGCATACATATATGATGTATTTGCTCCAAAGTAAGCTTTACATTCCTTTACATTCTTAGTGCATAATGAACCAAGTTGTTTTTTTGTTTAAATATGCTTAGTAAACATCCTCAGTGTCAGCAATTTGTCATAAAAAATAGAGGCTGAATAAAATGAGACATGAGCTATGTTGATCACCCTGTATCTATCGTTGCTTGTCCATCTATCTGTCTGTCTGAACTCTAGCATTAACAAAGTTGGCCCAATCCTAATGAAACTTGGTAAGAATAATTCCCTCAGCAAAAAAGACATCATATGGTCAAGTAATAGCATTATAATATTGACTATATTTTTACATGATATAAATGAAATCTAGTCAGAATAAATGCCTTTAGGAAATTTAAGATTTAGACTTTGGATGATGTAGGGTCAAAATTAGGTCACTGGGTCAAATCATTGTGAAACCTTGTTATTCTATAGAGGCCACATTTTCTACTTGATCTACATGAAAACTGGCTTTAATGTTGTCCTTATGAACAAAATTTAGACCCAGTTTCTCATGTACTCAGGTGAGCAATACTAAGTCCTCATGTTATATATTTAGTGCTGTGATCCATCAAAAATGAAATAGATGTTGAGCAAGTTTGTCATATACTTCATAATGTTTTGTGTCTGTTTATCTCCATGGATCCTGAGATATGATGATAGATAATATACAGGATTATATAAATGTTTGATAATTGCTCAGCATTTAAATCTGAATAAAATAGACATATCTCCTAGACAATTGTCTCATATGAGTATAATTATGTTGGTGGCAAGAAATCTCTATCCTGTAAAAAAAATAACCATGACAGATTTCAGGCATATACTAAGTGCTTTTTAATCAGCAACAATTGATCAAGTTCTTACATCCTCGTGAAAAGCAAAACAATAATGATAATTTGGTATAAAAATGCCTTAGATCATCGATATGCATTGTGTACCCGTCAAGACAACTAGATTGCTGTTATGTTTGAAGTCAGTACCGAAGTTCAAGTTACGTGTGAAAGCTGTTCGAAGTTACTGCCAAGTTCCCGAAATCCAAGCAACTGGTAATTCAGCCAACTACACAATTATTCTGCATCCTGTTCTTGCAAAATTTGGTCGCTTATTTAAGTTGCCAAAACTACATTTGACCTAGCTATTTAATTGCATGATGAAACAGTCTACTTTTATTTTTGTTAAGACTGCAGATATTAGCTGATTGTATAGTATGAGGGTTGTCCCAGACTTATGTAGTCTTTGGCTGCAATGTCTTTATCCATGCAGGTGTTTTATTGAAATGTATGGTGAACATTATCATACACAGGGATTGGTATCATTTCAGGTACATGGAGAGATGAAACATGGCCTGATAAATGGACTGCTGTTACTGAAGACGGTAAAAGATCCGCACAGTTTGAACATACTCTGTTAGTCACAGAGACAGGCTGTGATATACTTACAATAAGACGTGACAAAGATGGGCAGCCTCACTTTAAGGACCAGATGTAACTTTCGAACAAGTTTTGGGAATAATTATAACATGCAGGGAATTCTATGGATATTACTAAAAGCTGAGAAAGATGCTTCAAAAAAGACAATCTTTGAGCATTTGCTTATCTGTAATATTGTATGTGTACAAATGATTGTTTGAATTTCCACATATATCCCCATTTCAAATCTCTTACCTTTTGTCTTAAGATGATACTATTGATATGTGTCATGATGTTTCTATGTGTGCTAGTGTTTTTTATCTGTGTTGACTTGAAGTAAAAGTCTGTTGTTTGTTAGCGATAAATGTATCGGGTGAAGATGTTAGTTGTTTGTGGAAGAACAAGTTAGTACTGGTCGGAGATTGGGATCCAATATGGGACAGCCTTATATGATTAAGCTCAAAATCAAATGAAGTATTGTGAATAGATCTGCAAAATAAATCTTTCAGTACTTGCTTTATATTGGAATGAAGTCAATATTAAATTGTTGTAAAATATGAAAAGGTGTTGTATCTGAATCATCATATTATGCCTAATCTAGATGTTTTCATATGAAACAGAATAAATGTATTTATGTACTGATGTGTTTAGTCTAATGTTTGGTTGATTGTTTTCTGAGATATTTTTTACTTAAGTAATCAATAGCCTCAACTTCATGCTTATTTATAATGGACTCTTACAGTTCACGTGTTCAAGCATGCAGAGCTGTTTATATCCTTTTCCTTTCAATTCTTTTACTATGAACATGAAGATTATCCATGAATGAATTTGTGATAAACTTTGTGAGTGATTTTGCAATAAAATTTACTGAATATACAGACTTGTAATGTTTCGCCTTATAGTGCGATTTTATTAACCACGAATGTATGAATATATTACCTGGACCATCACATTTCAAAGTATGCGTATTGAAATGTTCGTGTTTATCCGTAAGCTTGACAGAGAAAAAGCCGCGGTTCTGTTTTGATAGAAAAGTGATCCAAACATCAGTTTAGCTTCACGCATGAGAACATTTCCTTACCTAAATTGACATGGATCGGTCCTGAAAGTTCATACACCTGTTCGCGGTCAATCTAATAGCGCTATACATCATGTAGTTTATGACTAAATTTTGTGAAGTTAGTTTGAATGAGTGAAGTTAAGAGACATGAGTGTTTATTTCACATGCATAGTTTTTATGCATATTCATGAAGCAGCAATGTGAAGTGAGATTGCCTCGATTGTGCAGAAGTAACAACAAATATGATGCAGTCCTTCATCTCTGATTCATGTGGTGAAGTTGTTTGTTGCTGCTGTATGAACATGTTAATAATCATTGAAACCTGGGGAGACTATATGAGGACCATGATGGCCCTACATCATTTCACCTCATTCACCTGAGTTGTGTTGCCATGTGCTATATGAGGGGCCTGCCCCATGTAGGCCATGTTTTTTTGGAAGACCTTGTTAAGCAAACTTTGTAGCAATCATCCAATGACCATAACTACCTAATCACTTAAGATCACTTTCTGACTGTTGGTTTCAGAGAAGATTTTTGACATTTGCTGTCGAGTTTTATAACAAAAGTTAGCCAATGTCCTCTGCAATCTTAATTCTTGAATACTTTGTACAGGGTCACTCAAGGACCATTTTTACCCCAAAAAAACATAAAATTCAGTCCATTGAACCTTTTTCAATTGGTTTACATGAGCACCATAGTTTTTCTGCTACGATTTTCATTCTTTGGTAATTTAGTAAATAATCACTGGATGAACAGTGTTTAAAATTTTCATCAAAATCTGTAGAAAGGATTCAGAGATGTCCATGGAAAAGGGACATGGAATAATCACAATAGCTTGCTGTGTGCATCCAGCTGATGATGCATTAAAACATTTCTATGCCCTGAAGGGAATTATACACTAGCACATCTACATTAGATGTTCAGTCAGACACATTTCATTAAACTGATGACTGTCACAAATTGTTGGCTCCTACTTGATAAACCAGTCCTGTGAACTGCTCAAGTGACTGATTTAGTGTGAATTAATGAAAAGGTAAGCAATATTCATCGCTAAAAGGAAATGCAAGATATGAGAGAAGTATAAAACAGACACTGCATCATATATGTGCGGTCTGGTTATTGGTCTAGGTAATTCTAATCTCATTAATTACAGATAATCATGATGTAAAGCATCTCCTCCTTTGATTGATGATAATAATTTATTGCATAGGGCAAAATAAAATATGTGTTTTAAGGCTTTGTATCACTGATAGAACTAGAAAGATTTATGTTGTAGAAGAAAAATGTAGACCTATTAAAGTTATGTCACAAGAAAACAGGGTCTGAAAAATACAGCAGTATTTTCATTTCAACATTTGTAAATTTTATGGGTTTTTTTCTCAATATTCTATATATATAACTTTCTAGTAAGTACTCACTGCAATAATTGAAGAACATAATAATACGTTTAGGAAAGTAATTAATTGAAAATTAATTACAATGAAAATTGGTCTCTAGGAAATCCAAAACTTGGTTACATTGATAATTTATAATGTTTTATAAATATTTTGTGTTGCTTCTTTCTTCAAATACGCAGAAAAATCAGTTTGATGTATTATCAATAAAATTAGAGGACATCGTGTTAAAACTGAAATTTTAAAATGATTAGATATTGCTGAAATTTCGAGTTATGTTATGTAAAGCAATATATTTTAATAACAGTGAACCTGTGTCCCATTGATACAATGTACATATTATCAATACATTAACTTGAAAGGAAATTTTCCGAATTCTTAATTAATTCCCCATGTGAATGTCCTGGAAAAGAAAATTTTCTTTAAACTTCTAGTAACAGTCTTTGTCGTTTTCTAGTTATGAACTTCTGTTAAGTACGAACATGCTATGGTGTACATTCCACATTTCCAAAACAAACAATATACGTTTATCTTGTATACTTCCCTGCTGAATCAATGTGAGTCATATTTGCATTGAGTTAAATCTTAGCCTAGTAAGGTTTCAATACCTTGAGTAGAAATATCAATTACAGTCAAAAGCCATTTCTGTTATCTTTTCTATGTGTTGTCGAAATTTGCGGTCATATTGGATACACCTTTTGTTTTAGCTACTGCTACATATAAACGTTTATACACAACGTTAATTATATAAAATAGTTTGAGCACAAGTAGTTAGAACTTGACATTCGTGCTGACATCGTGGATGTATAGTTCTGGATGATCTATACAGACCTGAGAATCTAAACTATCGGCTTGTTGCTTTACGTGAATGTTATTGTGATATCAGGTCCTTGGGTATTATGCTCGCTGATACACTTTTTGAAGAAAACTGCCGATATTCCGAACAGTTGGTTCCATTCTGACGTAACATGGCGGGAAGTGTCTCCATTAATGGTCACGTGATCGACGTCAGCGTTTCCGTCCTGTACCCACATCGACTGAAATGTCATTATAGGGTACAGGGTACGATTTTTCACAAAATTAACATTGTTGACAATAAGTTTAGTTTCTCGGTAATTCAGGTCAAGTTTAAACACAGCCTTGTTTCCATCTACGTAAGTAACAACCATTTGCAGAGCTTTCGGGTCAATTTTCACTGTCTCTATTGGAGCATACGGGCGTTCTTGGTTTGTTGATGCTGGCTGCCCAATATGTACAGACGATCCAAATGGAATATAGTCGAGTCCATGTGGAGTTATTGCCTGAAGCCGTATACGACCGTCCTGGAACATGACAAACACTTGGGCATATCCTCCCGTCCAAGGCACTCTGCTGTAGACGCGAATACTATCTATTTGTAAAAAGTTCGCACTCTTTCCATTTCCAGATTGAACAAGAGCGGTCATGGAATTCGGTCTGTCATACCGATGATGCCAGGCACCCAGTTTTACACCCTGGAATACGATGTCATTGTCTGAGTAAAGCTCGACAGGGTTATCTAGCTTGTGTACTCTTTGAAGTTTTAATGTTTCAATGACGACTCCTTGTCTACCGCGCTCAATGATCACCTTTATTTTATTGTCTTCGGCAATTTTCCATGATCTCTCTGGAATCGACCAATTCTCTTCATTGTCAAAGGGCGTGAATTCTTTTTCTGGTAGCTTCACCCACCGCCTGTTTTTCATATATTCCACTATCACGCGAACATTTTCACGCGGCATATTTCGCAACTTCAAGTACAAATTCGATTCGATCAATCGTTCATCCAGTTCTCTGGTTGGAGTAAGTGAACGAAAGTTAAATGTCACCATCTTAGTTGTCCTGTAATTAGTTCCAGAAGAATGCATTGTCGCGCCGTGACTTTGAACTTCTGGTGCCGATTGTGATACCTCTTGGTCGCGGAATATCCAAAATGGTGAAGCAAGTTTGCAATTGATATAGTTTGGGTCTCTTTTATTTGAAAATGACACATACTTTGGAAGATTCGCAGTTATTTGAAAACTTGTAGCGGTGTCATGATATACTTCAACTTTGATATTGTCTTGTTCCGAACATTGCGTATTGGTAGATTTCTGCAAAAATCTCCCACTCGGAATAGTATCTCTCTTCGGCACATCGTCGTATGTAATATCAAAGCAATGTAAATTGCACACAATATCATCTTCACTCATTAAGTTGTCATCAATATCCAATACTATATTGTCAATTTCAACGCCCCATTCATCAGATTGAGTTACTCTTATATTTACAACATGCCTTCCTGTTTGAAGCAGAACTTTGCGCTGCAGTGGCGTGGACGCTTTGAAAACATTCCAGCCTTCACCTTTACCTTTCAGTACATCTGACCGGAATTTACCCGCGTGTTGATCGTCAATAGTGACATCTATTGTGTCAGAATTTCCATCATTCGAATACACCACATTCAAAATAGTCACTAAACTTTTCTGTCTGAGGCAAAATTCAACTTGAACTAAATCTTCATTCTGCAAATGAACTGAGAAGTTTCCAGAAGCAGAAGATCTCGGCACGCGCTTTATTGCCTGTGCAAATTTCTCCATTTCAAATGTAAAGCGTTTCGAAGAAGCAATTTGTAAATTAATACCTATGACACATACCGCTAATAGCATTCGATAATCCATATTGACACAGTCGCAGACCGTCCGACAGTGGCAATATTACGCTCTGTTGTATTCAGTAAATTTGCTGTTTTATTAAATGAACCGAACATATTATTACCATATGATAAATTAGCATGCACACCTTTCGACTAGCGAGGCGAAACGTGTTGAATAACCAAATAGAAACGTTTAATCGTTTATCACTTTTTATCTAATAAACACATTATGTCTTATGCAATACATTGGATAGCGATGTACTTTCATTTTCATTGTCTTATATTTATTGTTTACAATGTGACATTTAACATATATTTTGCGTAACTTAATGTTTATACTCGCTGCGAAACTTGTAACAAATATTCAGCCTTATATCATCGTACAGAAAAACCAGTCTGGCCACAACAATGTACGTCACATGATCTCACATATCATGCTTCCTGTACCACAAAACATGACAACAAAAACTCTGCATTTTGTTTTATACTCAACAACAATAGTAGCCTCTGAATGAATGTCAACAACATAGCTTCATTTCATGCATGAATTCCTTCTCATATATACATTTTATTTACGTTTGGTTGATGTTTTACGTAATAAAAGATTTGATGTTATAAATGCTTGAATGTCTACAATATCATTTATAAGTTTTTTTTGTCCAAGATATATCCAATGTTGTTTTCAGTGACACGTAGAGCTACGCTTATCTGATCTTCACCAAAATTAAATAACATCATTATGACACTGCACTAAATGAATGAGTATGAATGTTCATGATATTGTTGATACTGTTAAACTGCTGGTTTCATGACTAAGCAAACATGTACTGATATAGACAATATAAATAGTAGTTTCAAACACTAGTATAATCACTATTTTTAGAATGGAATGTGGAAGGGATACATTCCTTTTATCATTATGACTAGTTTATGATGTAACAGCTCAGCTTGTAGTCGGATCTATTTTGCACCCTTTAGCGGGTTTTATACTATTGTTACTATGAATTTCCGATCGTGTCACGTGGAAAGCTCTCAGATTTCAAGTTACATTGTCTCGTTACTTGCCCATATCAGCTAAAATATATCTAATCGTACTTATAAGAACGTGTAAATAAGCAGAAATATATTGCTCGCTTGCTGCTCACTCAAAACGTTCCATTTCTGTCATTACCAAAAACTAGTTGATATGAAAGGGTGGGGTGCATTAATTCAATAACTTAAGGCATCGTTTAGAAAAATATAAGACATATGTTGTGAGATTCGCCCTTGAGGTATAAGTGTAGTGGTAACTGGCGCCACTGAGGTGTCTTCTATGGTGGAATATTTATGCCATCAGTTAACTACTTAATTAACAAGACAATTATCTGGTTATCGCGTTAAAGTAACTAGATAACTACTTAATTAACTAGATAATTATGTGGTTAACTAGATAAGTATCGTGATATATTTCCATACAAGATAAATATCTTAACACGAAAAATTGTCGGCCCACAACTGCAACAACTTACCCACTATAACCCAGTACGGACAATCTATTTGAGACAAGTGTTAATTAGTTAACGCGATAAAGCTACATAATTATCTAGTTAATTAAGTTGATTACGCCTTAAGCATCTAGTTAACGGCATAATTATCTAGTTAATCACATAGTTAATTAGAAAGGTAACGCATTAGCTAGATAATTTGTAAGCAATTGTTAAGTAGTTAACGCGATACGTATCTAGTTAACTACGTGATTATCTAGTTAATTAAGTAGTTATCTAGTTACTTTAACGCGATAACCAGATCATTATCTAGTATATTAAGTAGTTAACTATATCTGCCACCAGTCTCCTTTTGATTTAGGTTTATCTTAATGCTCGTGGTTCAGTTTACAACGAACACATACATGTATATAAGTACAGTATGGAACAAAAGAACTGTGGATCCTGATCGAGGTGTATTACAGAAATACGGTGGAAACCCTGAAATAAACAGCCACAGTTTGTTCTTGTCGCTCTTTTAAGTCTGAAACTGACACGACTGTTTAACTTTATAATCCAACCTTTTTGAACCTAAAACCACACACATGCATCCTGTCTTGTCTCATTAATATTCAGTTTAATTTTAATTGACTGTTTTGCAAGTAAATGCGGTTTTACAACTGTAAACATCTTTTATTTATGAAAGTAAAGAAGATTACGTATAATATATAGAGGCGCGGTAGTCACATTAGATCAGTTTGATAGATCATCACATAAACATGTTCTTTAACCACTTTTAGTTTTTGAAGATGCAAAAAACACCGTTTGAATGACACACCTTCAGAGTGCTACTCGTCTGTTCTTGCATGTGAAACCACAGGATATTGTGTGAAATAAAAGAAAGCAATCTGAACATGTATATCAGAATCAGTTTTATATTATGTTCGTATCCGTTCCGACCCTGTAACAATGCGTCTCATTTTCAGATATTTGGCAGCAAGCTACCCCCGTTACCTTGATATACTGCTCTTGCTCTTTAAGTATAATGTGTTCATTAACCATCGTTAAGGTGTATAAAAATATGTAGGTACTACCATATTTTGGATTGTCCATAATCATGGCGGACAATGAAATACGCTATCCTTCATAGTTTTAATAGTCTTTACATTATGACTTTCAACAACGGTACTTATTTCTTGCAAACTTCTTCGAAATGGAAATATTTGGTGAACCAGGACCCTTACACCACCAGCGCATGTGAGACATATAAACTGGATTGAATTATCAAAGACGTTTTTCGTAATGAAAATGCCGGCCGTTTACAATCAATCAAAATGTATAGATGGGGATCTAATCCTGGTAGAGATTTAAAACAACACATGATGATGGTGAACACTGGGCATGTTTTCAGATCACCAAGTAACAATTTGTTTATTACACAGATTATTGGTCGACACAAAAATCTAGAAAGTCTAAATTTCCGAAAAAATATTATTTTAGACGATAGCTTTTATAAATTTCCTATGAAACTAATTCTATCATAACATACACAAGCACAGTTTTGGGCGATGATAAGAAAATATTTATTTAATTAAATACACGTAAATATGTAGGTGGAAGTCTGAACTAGATGCTTTTTCCTGTATAATGCTGTTCACTGCAATATTACAAAAAAAGGAGCTAATACATAATTATTTCCTTTTTTAAATAAGTAAATTTTGGTATTACATTCTTGCATACATTTTATGCATAGAGACAAAAGTCATCTGGATCATATACATGTATAACACATAGATGTACTTACGGGGTGTAACTATCAAAGTCATAGAAGACTATATAACAATATCAGATACTGTTGAAGTGGTCAAGTTCCACCTATGGTACATATTGACACACACACTGTTAAATAAATGTAAATGAAATGATGTTCCATCGATGTAGTCACTGGCATTACTTGTACACAAAACAGATCACAGACGTGAACATTTAATTAATAAAGTATAATTTGCTTGCCAATCAGTTCTGTCTATACACGGTCAGTTGAATCATTTATCAACAGTCAGTCAGCTGTCATATTTATGTTGTGTATTTATATGTAAATGATGACTATGTACAATGTACACGTCGAAATAAATATTCTGTTCATATTGAAGCTGATCCCCAATAAAACTGTGATAGGCAACACCTTAGTTCCATACAGTATAATATTTACGATTCATCTGTGTGCGCACGATTCAAAATTAGTTGCAAGCTGTCTTGCACTTCGATGTTATAATTAGTTATTAGTTATTACCTCTATAACACTATTTCATGAAAACGATTAAAATGTTTAATACATCTCTCACCTATAATTGCTATATAACTTAATTTTTGGAGCTGTAAAGAATCAGAAGCGCACGTGGTAACTATATATGCATGGTGCAGTGTACATGTGTATAATCAATCATAATGTTGACATCGATCAACGTGCTGCATAAACGAAAATACCACTCTATTATCCGTGACACGGGGATGCGGTGGTGGAGGGGTCGGGGCGCCTGACTCATGGTCCGAAGATCGTAGGTTCGATTTCTGCCTAAGGCGGAGTTGAACAGTTAACTTCACAATACCTATATCTGACGCGAGTACTGATCAGTAACCCAGGAAACAGTCATCGGTCGGTATTAATGTTAGTTGTAACAACTTGTTTCACAATCGATGTAAAATAAACATTCGAAAACAAAACATTTCCACCAATATAGTCAAACTAAACGAAGTAGCAATTAGATTTCCACTGGTTACGTTAACCCGTAAAAACGTGAGGATCTTTTATTAAACGACTTTATGTTGTAACCTCTCACCCTGCTTGATATAATATATAATGTAAATGTGAACTTTACCACTCATTCTTCTTGAAAAATGATGATACGCACGTGCGTTCGTGTGCACGCCCAAATGCGATCGTCGTATTTGTCGCAAAATGTCAACCTAAGACTTCGACATATCATTGATCACTAAGTAAAACACCCAAAGTCACCACGCCCTGTTCGTGATCATCATTTTATCGTTAATGAAAAGGGACTGGAGCATCATTGACTTCATGGATGAAACCGTGGAAAGAAATAACCGCGTATATGTTTAAAGCTACTGAAACTTACTGATTCAGCTCCGATGTAATTTATTCAACGATAAAACAGCTAATTGTGCAAGTTAATCCTTACAAAATAATTAACATGAATGTATTGATAAAAACAACAATTGTCCTTGTATGTACGTTTAATATACGAAATCAACAAAAGATGTTTATAAATAGTATCCCCCCCAAATGTTCATCTACAACAAGGATTCCACCTGATGGTCAGTTTGACCTTGAGCTTTGACCCAGTTTCACCAAAATCGGTAGGATTCATCTACAGCCTGCAGGCAATCATCCTAAGAAGTTGACTCCTGGGAGGACAAAGGGTACTTGAGTTATCGCGTGGACAAGGATTTCACATAATGGTCACTTTGACCTTGACCTATGACCCCGTAACACCAAAATCTTTAGTAATCATATACAACCCGCATGCAATCATCCTACCAAGTCAGGGTCCGGGACCTGATGGTCAGTTTCACATTGAGCTTCGGCCCATCCGAAAAATCGATAAGTTTCATCCTTATCATCCTACCATGCTAGGACCCAAGTGACCAATGGGTATTTGAGTTATCACGCGGACAATGAGTGTCACCTAATTCTCAGTTTTACCTCGACCTTTGAACCGCTGATCCCATAATCAAGAGGGTTCATTTACAACCCACAGGCAACCATCCTATCAAATTAGGACCCGAGAGGCAAGAGGGAACTTGAGTTATTGCGCAGAAATGGAAGATCTATCGACCAACCGACATGCTTAAAACAATAATAACAAAATATGCCCCCCCCTTTTTCAAATGGGGTGGACATAAAAACACAACTCGCTAAATTTCAACTAATTTTAAAATTAGTACACATATATCACAGTTGCAGGATAATCCTAAACAAATACAATACGCCCAACGTCTCCGGAGCGGCCCTACCTTGAGCAACAACCTCTTCAACAATGTGATCAATGTCACCGGGTAAGAATTTACGACACAGTTAATTTATCTAAAGCATTGATCTCTCAAATGGTGCTGCTCTAAAGGGGTTACAGTATAACTATATACAAGTATCACAGCTGTAGCGTAACACAAAATAATGAAAAATGACCGAAATAAAACTACGATTGACATTTCACTGAGCACTACATACTAGTAAATACGTAATACATGTATACAAACAGCAATTACACTGTTTTCGGTGTAATCTATCTAGTCTCTCTATGCATGAATAAATAAACTTTATCGCAGTTTATAACCCGATGTGTATTCCGCCGAGTGATGAGTTTGTCACAGAGTAAATGATATTTTTTGATCTGTGGAGTAAAACTATTCAATACTAACGCAAAACGCTTAAACTCGAGCCGCTTAAGGAGACTTTTTACAGGGGTTACACTGGGCGCTGAATCTCAAGGTCATTTTGATAATTTGGGACCAAATGTTACTATTTTATTGACAAAATACATATAATTAAGAGAAAATTTGAACCTTCAGACAGAACCCTTAATTAGGGTCAAAATGTGGCTTTTTGAAATTCCAGGGGTCAAAGTGTCAACACAAGGGTCAAATGGAACCCCCCTGCTTTTTACATTCTTTCTATATGTCCAATTTAGACAGACTATACCAACTTTATTCCGAAAAGATGCCGCTTTTACCATTTTTATAGTAAATTTGGAAATTCACGTTCATTCAGACGATATAAATGTTAGAGAAACGTCAAAATTACGAATTATTGGTAGAAAATTAACCCCACTACTCACCCGTCTGGAACGCTTTAATTTGTCGCAAACGCATCACTCGGTGTAATACAGAACAGAACAAAATGTTTATTATTGATTTGAGCAATTACAGATCACCGTCATTATCAAATATGTACACAAATACATCATCATGTCATGTGGAAAAATAAATACATATATTAATGAATGTAATTACATAGTAATATTGCTGTACATGTGTACTTATATTACCAGTATAATGTCTTAATTAAGTTAATTTCTAAATAAAGTATAATATCATATATTACAACGTACAATTATTTCATACGTAAAGATGAATATTACAAGTGATTGTATGAACAGATAATAGCAAAACAAAAGAAATGGGGAAAAACTTGTGTGGAGAGTAACGTGATGCAGTGTGATATTACATGTATTTGAGCTTAATTATGATGTGTTTTGATTATATAGGCAAGATGTTGCAAATGGGTGGAGTTTATTATTTTCAAGATACAGTGTTACTATACTTGATATGAGCTTCTGTTTGCCATTAATCCAAATACGTTTTGACTGACTTTCGACATTTTCATAAGAAAGGCATCATGCACTTTCGCTTGGAAAAAATGCATGTATTACCAACGAAAATTCTACTATTACTTTTTACTGCTGATACAGTTAATGGTCTACAAAAACAACTTAATATCTTATCTAAATATTGTAGTGATTGGAAATTGTCTGTAAATATTAACAAATCTAAAATATTAATATTTAAAAATGGTGGAAATTTATCTCGCCATGAAAGATGGACTTATAATGGAAACCTACTTCAATGTGTGAATGGATTTTCGTACGTAGGATTATTTTTTAGCAGCAAACTGTCTTTACAGAGAATGGCACAATATAATGCTAATAAAGCAAAGCGAGTATTAGTTTCATTGTTATCCTCTTTATATCATTTAATGCCCATGTCAAAAAGTGTATTTTTTAAATTATTTGACGCAAAAATTGTCCCAATATTACTGTATGGATCAGAAATTTGGGGGCTTGATTACATATATGATATTGAAAAGGTTCATTTGTATGCATGTAAAAGATTTATGTCAGCACCTCAACGGTCATGTAATGCTGCTGTTGTTGGCGATTGTGGAAAATATCCAATGTATATTTATTCTCGTATAAGATGTATCAACTACTGGTTAAAAATTCTATATATGCCTGATTCAAGATATGTAAAAAAGTGTTATTATATGTTGTTATATTATGATAGTATTGGCTATCAAAATTGGACTTCTAAAGTTAAGCATTATTTACATAGATTCGGCTTTGGTTATATTTGGGAAAATCAACATGTTGCAAATCAAAATCTGTTCTTACAACAGCTTGAATTGAGATTAAAGGATCAGTATCTACAGGAATGGACAGCGGAATGCAATTATCTGTGTATACAAATTTTAAGTCTGTCTTTGAGTATGAGAATTATCTTGACATTGTTGACATTAAGAAATTTAGGCATGCTTTAGTTTCCCTAAGATCATCATCACATAATTTAATGATTGAAAAGGGCAGACATCTTGGCATAGATAGAGATCAAAGATTTTGTTCCTTCTGTGTAAATCAGATTGAGAATGAATATCATTTTGTCCTCACATGTCCATTTTACATACAACTAAGGGAAACTTATATCCGGAAAAAATATTTCGTCCGCCCAAATTTAAACAAATTTTACTTATTGATGTCATCCAGAAATGAACAAATTATAAAAGGTCTGGCTATGTCTATATACTATGCCTTTAAGCTAAGATCGTCAGTTTTATAACTTGTTACATTTGTATGTAAATTTTATAGTAAATCAATGATATGGAAAGGGAGACCACTGCGCACGTAATTGTCACAGCAGAAGAGTTCCACAATAATGTCTCCCAGCTAGTGTATATCCCGAATGTACAATGTAAATGTATGAAGGATGATATACAATGGCGTAGGCCTTCTTATAACATCAATCATGTTTTGGTCAAGCTGGTCTAACCACGGTCATACAATTTAATCTTGGTCTTGCGTTGTATCAAGCTCTTTTAGATGGGTGTGGGCTTCTATTCCTTCTTGTTCCAATGATTTACTGTTCTGAGCGCATGTCACAAGTAACTTGGCACTGGCACCATCCTCCTGAGGTTGTTGACCTGCTTGTTCATTTGCTAAACATCAAAAAATATAAAGACAACGTATTTTGTATGTCCAAACTTCTAGAATGTATTTTTAATTAATTCATGAATCCGCGTAGTATTAATGATGTACAGCAATATGACATGTAAATGGATATGTATCGACTTAATTGTTCAGACATCTGTCATTACCTGGGTGGCTACATACATTGATTCATGAATGTTCCGTTAAGTTTCTGTGATACCATGAATGGCGGTGGAGTTACGCTGATAATAGTATTATCATTTTTACAGCTTTATAGTATGTTTACTTAACTACTTATATATTTAATAAAGCGTCTGGTATTGGTTAGATGTCAGACATTTCCTTCCAATCCACACTTGTGTTTGTGTCTTTACTGTGACATAAATGAACTGCAATGACCGGGGAACACAAATATAAATAATGTTTGCATATACGGAGTGGTAAGTCAGTTATGCTTGAGATAATCACACACAATAAATAAATATCGAATAGTGTATTATCCACAAAAATCATCTGCTGATCCTTCGTAAACAATGGCGTGAATATATTTCTGTATAATGCATGCATTTCACAGATGTTCCCTATTTTTGCACTGTTTTATACAGGATTCTGAATCATTAACAGATATATTAACCATTTAGTTCATATAATAACACAGGTAAACTTATCCTAACAAAAGAACATCAAAACACATACTTTTATTAGTCTCTATACTGGTCAGTGATTGTGTTTCTGACTGGCTACCAACTGTTGACTGTCTTTCGTTTCGTAGAAAACGACTTCTCCCTGTAATTGAGTCATGAATACAACTACAGTTATGAATTGTCCCTGGGGTGTGGATACCACACAAATATTGAAATGAAATATCGCATTGGAGAATATGCTAAGTATTATCGTCGTTGTATAGCGAACATATTTGCGAGTGAGAGTAGCAAATTATTGCTGGAATGATATAACAAAGATATTTAAAATTAGTTACGTGTGTTATTGTCTCCGTCTTGCTCGTTGTCAGCATGTTGCCTTGTATCTAGACGAACGCGTTTATAGATGCAGTATACTAACGGAATGATCACGAGGATGAGTACAAATGTGCATACAACAATGGGCACCACAATAGTAGTCCAAGCTGAAACATTGCAATACATCAGACATGTATTCCGCAATTAATAGGAAGTATTTCGTCAATAATATTCAGACGGAACAACAGACGCAGACATAAAGTAAACATAACGTTAATTTATTTTTGTCTTCTTCAAAGTCATGTTTATAGGAAAACAGACGGAGATAATTTACTTGTCCAACAATCAGACACTTATTACACCAACCGATCCGTTGATGGTCATCTGGTCACTGTTTCGGACACGTTTGTAAACTTGGTAGTGTGTACGTACTTACTCCAAATGTGTTACGTTAATTCAACTGGTTCATGTTACACACATTGCACAGACAACACTCATTAACGACATATATTTCATATTTAAACTGCGTTTTTTTCTCGCAAATAAAAGTTACAGTTTTCCTTCATTCTGTGACATCTAAAATATTATAGCAATTCTTTGTATACTTAATTTGTCAATATGTTCGTATGGTTAGAAACTGGTCGCTGTGATGTATCTGACTGATGATCCGAAAGGTTTGTATTAGTCATGTGACTAAAAAATCCCCTTTATGTTTAATCAAGGTTTTGAAATCCAACAACATAACACAGAATAAATATTACTACAAGTTAGATTCAAACCACATCGCGTATACATACCTGTGTTGTGGATATTCTCGTCTTGTGACTGAGGAGAAGTCGTGTTGTGAGATAGTGTGGTTGTGGCAGGCATTGTAGCTGAAATTTCAAGTATTTCTTTGACTTTTACATCCAGTGCAACCCCTCCAGAGCATCAACCTTTGGGAGACACATATTTTACGTCGAGAAAACTAATGTTATAGACTGTAGGTTATCGCTCAAGAGAGGGCCACTCTGAAGAGGGTGTACTGTAACTGAAGCCATTTCACCAAAAATTTATGCTCGGTTTCTCGCCGATTTATAAATAAGATAATATACAATGTATAGTTTATGTATACGTTAATATTATTGAAAAATCGATAGCATATTTCGGTATTGTGAGTTAGTATCGACCTGGCAGTATGTTTGTGTGTTTTCGTTATTCCCGCAAAGAAACAAACAAGATCGACCAAGTACGTGGTGGCACAGTTGTAAGATCTCGAACTCCCACGCAAGACTGCGAGTTCGAATTTACTCAATACCGTAAATGTTTTAGTATATTCCAATGAAGTAATTAAATGTGCTTATTGTATCACAATGTATTTCATTTTAACTTTTTTATGTAATTTAACGCAGTTTTGTCATACATAATGTATCTACATATATCTGTTTTTCTTATTACACCCGCTGTAATTACCTGACATATGTACAACTTAACAATTATGTTTATATATACATGTGCATAGAAAACTGATTAATATCTAAATGATATTTTTAGAAATTTATTAGTGAACCTAAAGGGGTTCGAACCCACGACCCCAAAACGAATTTGCTTGAAAACAGCTAAGTGGCGTGTCTGTCTGCGAGAAAAATCGTGCTAGACGTGGTACAATTTCCACCAGACAGTATATCTTATACGTAAGTAAAATAAACATGTTAAAAATAGTGACATATCAGAGACTCGAGCTATGAAACGCGTGATCAGCAGCTATACGCCTTAACCACTAATATATTCTTGAATGAATTATACAATCGCTTTCAGGTAAATAAATATAAACGGACTATATATAGATATACCTTGTTCTAAATATAACTGCCCGTTTGTAAAACCAGCATTATTATATATATCTAGATAAACCCAGAATAGTTATAAATAACTAGTAGGCCTACAAACGAAAAGTTAAAATTTGTACTGTCTAAAAGGTTAGTGCCAAGACACAAATTCGAAAAAATAATAATTTGCTATAAACCTTACATGTTTTTAACGATGTAGAGAAATCAGGGCATAGTTCTCTGCACTGGGATTCAGTTCCTTTTTGTTTCGCTTGAGCACACATGTCAGAACAAGGCCCGCACGAATCAGTCACTACATCATAGAAAAATTCTGGCTGACAAGGTGAACATATTATAAACGACAAACCACAAACAACCAATCCAACATATTTAGTAAAGCAACATATATCCATCTTCAAGTATTGTTCATAAGCTCCGTCTCGTTTGCCTGTTCCTACAGGTTTGGTATTTCAAATTACGCAATATTCTGGTTTCCCAACATTAAGTCATACAGTCTGTACACTGCGGCGTCACGGCCCTGTTGTTAGGACAACAGGTCTGGAGGTCCTTAGCAAGTACATGTATTTAAAACTGGGATATCTCAGAAATCTCAATGGAGTAACGTAACAACTACAGGCTGTTTTACTTTTGCAACAGAAGATACATCTTTGCTAGGAGAATATTGTTTATACCAAAACCATTGTATTTTGATAATCATTGAACAAGTTATGGTTGTTTGTGCCATCTAGTTGTAGAAGCGGAAATACTCAACCAGCAGCAGTGACGGTTTTATCATTGCAATACAATCAGACGACGCGATGTAGGCAAAGCGATACGGCTTCGTGCCTTCAATAACAATCAAAGTACTGAATGTATATTTGTATTAACTGCACAAGAGACCTGCTGAATGTTTGGAGGGGGCGTGAAGCCATTTTTTTCCACAACCACGTGTGTCTGTTTTTATCATACCATACTAGCTTCACCAGTCACCATCACCGCTAGTGGATAATGGAATGCATAGTTCGACCAGCCGTCGAACAATATTTATAAATTGCGCGCGTACCTGACAGAGAGAATAGCCAAGTACTTTAATATATTACATACAACAAAAAATAAGGTAAATAATAGTAGACGTATTGTATAAAGTCATATATATTGTGTAATTCATAGAAAAAAAACAAATATGCTCGTTATTAAATTCTACCCCAAAACGCTTAAAATCGAGCAGCTGAATGAGCCCTTTTACAGGGGTTACACTGGGCGCTGAATCTCAAGCTCATTTTCTATATGGCAAATTTAGACAGACTATATGTAGTGGTCACTGATATGCTAGTCCGGTACTGATTAACTCCGCCTACTAGCTAGTTCCGTCAGCGAATAGCGTGGCAATTATGTGCATGCATTATATACATGTATTCAAATGATCAGCGTTACTTAATTGTTGTTAAAGTATTATACTGAATAAACGTATATTATACAAATCCCGTTTCGGGTCTGTCTTACCCCTTATATACACAAGGGTCTGTTATTACATGTTCTAACAATAAATAACATAGAACATTACAATGGCGACGAGGATGAGATTAATTTTGTGATAAATATTAAATCAAGGATTTAAACTGAAATATTGACAATGGCAGGATTACCATCATTTCCCAAATTTGAAGTGCATGGGGGAGAAAATTCGCTTGGAACTCGTTGGACGAAATATGTGTCTAAATTAGAGAATTTATTTGTCGGATTAAGCATTGAATCAAAGAAAAGAAAGAAGGCACTGTAATTGCACTACGCAGGGGACGATGTATATGACATCTATGATACTTTAAATTTGGGCGCGGACGATGCAAATTATGACAATGTTAAAACGGCACTTCTGAACTACTTCCAGCCCAGAAAGAACAAAGAGTTTGAAAGATATGAGTTTAGAAACATGGATAAGTTAAGGCATGAATGTACAGATCAATACGCAACTCGATTACGCCAAAAAGCAGAAAATTGTGAATTCTCAAATAAAGAGGATGAAATAAAGAGCCCAATAATTCAAGGCTGTACCTCCAGGAAACTCAGGACAAGATGCCTGCAGGAAGAGAAAACTCTCATCGACATTTTAACCATGGCAAGAACGATGGAGATCGCGGATCGACAGTCCCGCTTTGGATAAACAGCCAGAAGTGAAACCTGAAGTGAACACAGTTCGCAGCCGTTATCCGGTACGTCAGCCGGAACGTAGGACGGTGCACAAAAGCTTCACCCCAAATTCAAAGCAATATGGAAAGCAGTCAAACAGGCAAACTCAATCATGCAGGAACTTTTGAGGCGCATATCCACATCGAAATACATGCCCTGCACAGGGAGCAACGTGCAACTATTGCCATAAAATGAACCATTTTGTGAAGGTATGCAGGAAGCGCTCAAGACAAGGAAGCCAGCAAGTGCGAGGAATCATAGAATCTCCGGACGAGTACGACAGTGAGTCGGACTCAGAGGTTAGTTTCGGTATCAACAATATACGCTCCAGGAAACTACCTAAAATCAAAATCAACTGAATAGATGTAGTTGTGTTGGTGGACACAGATTCCAGTCTTAATGTGCTTGATAAACAGTTCATAAGGAAAATGGCGATTTTGCCTAAAATGGAAAAATCGAACCTTAAAGCATACGCATTTGGTCAGAAAAACGCTCTTCCCATCGAAGGAAAGTATTCATTCACCGTAGAATCTGATTCAAAGTACACCACAGCGGATTTCTTCATTATTTAGTTTAATCATATTTTATTGTATTTATACATATAACTATCATAATTGCACAAACATACATGTAACTTGTACATACATACAAAAGGGTTGGGCCAAAAGTTTTAACAACATTATTTAGGGCCCTTCCCTTCATTATTCGTGGAGCATCCGAAAATCTGGTCAGCTATGAAACCGCTGTGGAATTGGGAATAATACCAGTGATAAAGTCTGTGTCTAGGGATGAGAAATATATGGAATATTTGGACTGTTCATTAGTACTGTCAGTGGTGGAGCAGGGATCGAACTTGCGATCCCCGAATTACTAGTCCAGCGCGTTAACACTGGACCACGGATCCGCTACATAACCTTCTCAGCCGTTTTAATAAATGTATTACATAGTTAAGTAAACAAACTATAAAGTTGTGAAAATTGTAATATTATTAACAGTGTGACATAAAGTTGGACACAAACCAGTCCAACTAAATAAAAAACTAAATTTGAAACAGACATCTAAAACTGTTTTGAAATCATACATACATATCACCTGTAGTGTTAAAGGTACAACAGTTGTCTATGACCTGTAATGACCTATAACATATCGTCTGTAAATGACTGCTGAATGTAACAATGTATTAAATAACATAGACACACCACAATGTCCATAAACAATCTCAGTGTGTATAATAGCATCACAACTCCCAGACACACCACAATGTCCATAAACAATCTCAGTGTGTATAATAGCATCACAACTCCCAGACACACCACAATGTCCATAAACAATCTCAGTGTGTATAATAGCATCACAACTCCCAGACACACCACAATGTCCATAAACAATCTCAGTGTGTATAATAGCATCACAACTCCCAGACACACCACAATGTCCATAAACAATCTCAGTGTGTATAATAGCATCACAACTCCAAGACACACCACAATGTCCATAAACAATCTCAGTGTGTATAATAGCATCACAACTCCCAGACACACCACAATGTCCATAAAATAATATCAGTGTGTATAATAGCATCACAACTCCAAGACACACCACAATGTCCATAAACAATCTCGGTGTGTATAATAGCATCACAACTCCCAGACACACCACAATGTCCATAAACAATCTCAGTGTGTATAATAGCATCACAACTCCAAGACACACCACAATGTCCATAAACAATCTCGGTGTGTATAATAGCATCACAACTCCAAGACACACCACAATGTCCATAAACAATCTCAGTGTGTATAATAGCATCACAACTCCCAGACACACCACAATGTCCATAAACGATCTCGGTGTGTATAATAGCATCACAACTCCCAGACAAACTACAGTGTCTTTGGAAATTGTTCGTGACATATGTGAATCTCAACAGGATCATACATAGATTACAATATGCAGCATTAGACATATCAAACTGCATGACGAAATATAATATAAGACATTATGAAAAACACAAGTGTAATGGTAACAAAAGCAAAGTAGCAACTACACTCAACACTAAATGTATGATATAATAAAATGAAACCCATTGATGTAGCTCCATTATGTATTATAAAATAGAATGTATATAGCATATAGACACACATCGATGTCTATAATATAGTATAGTTTCAAGCAATGTACTAATGTTATACATTGAATAAGTTAACAAACCATAAAGACCCACCACAATGTCTACATGGTATCACCGAAACTGAAGGTAACATTTCCCCCCTTCGCTTCCTCAGGACGAATTTTAGGCATCCTTAATCAATGTATGTTACAATCCAGGTAATAATGGCGGGATGAAAAAGAAATTACCCACTGTATAGTCCTTCTTTCAAAACGAATTTATAATTCAGAAAAGTTCTTATTTCTTCATTATTTCATTTTCACTGGGATTCACTGTATATGTAAGCACAGACATGAGTAATAGGTACACATTTTCTTACATTCAGCAAAACACTGATCAGGTGTCAGATGTTGACAGCAAATACTGATGTGATGTGAACTTGCGTCCCACTGGGTTAGACAATGTGAAATGCTGATGTGATGTAAACTGGCGTCCCACTGGGTTAGACAATGTGAAATGCTGATGTGATGTAAACTGGCGTCCCACTGGGTTAGACAATGTGAAATGCTGATGTGATGTAAACTGGCGTCCCACTGGGTTAGACAATGTGAAATGCTGATTATCTGAAATGTATGAATGTAAAGAATGTATGGATTTCCACAACTTTGAAGGTTCTAAAACAAAGATAATTATCATTTCTAACGTTCGTCATCATGGATAAAACAAACTGTTGATTCTGCTACATAGAGGAGAAGTTCCAGTCATCAGATATTACGAGTGATAAGCGTGTTAAATACCTCGTAGACATACGTAGTAAAAATGACATAAATACAAAACCTTATTCATCTTGTGCAACAACGAGTGCTTCGTGCATGTTCCTCTCAGCTGCCTGTCTTTTCTTGTGAAGAAAACCATCCTTCAAACAACTGGTCCCTGAGATGGAAACGTACATTGTGTTTAGCTGCGTGAATTGTTTTTAATTTGGGACGTGCACGATAATTAAGGAAAATTGCATTGAAACAAAACACTGTAACAGCGCGAATGAAAATGTTCAACTCACTGAGTTTATATTCTATGAATAATCCGCCCTATTTATATTATACATGTAGCAAACTAAGTACAAATACTGCTGATTGCAGTTTTATGGAATGCAGTTCGATTTTTATAAAAACTAAGTATAGTAAAACCTCTATGATAAGACCACCATTAGGACCCTTGAAAACTGGTTTTCTTATTGAGGTGGTCTAAATTTTGAGATCGAATAAAAACAGTGAAAATGGACTATAATTGAAGTGGTATTTAAGCGAGGTTGACTGTATTGACAATAATTATACACGTGCATGTAGTTAATTACATGCGCTATTTCCTCTGTCTTGGTGGCTTTGCTTATCTGTTTGTGTATTTGGAAAACACCATTTCTTGATGAAGTATCCAAGTATTATAAGTGCTACGATGCCAGCAAACACAACCATTACATCTTCCTGACGTCTCAGTTGTACACCAAGTGTCGAAGCTGAAATTAAAGCAACATGTATACAACGTATTTACCTACAATATACAATGTATTGTAATTATAAGTTGTTTCGTCAGTAACCAAAAGAGAGACGCACAGACGCGAACGCAAAATGAACACAATGACTTTAACTCTAACCTCTAACCATTACATTAGATCTTCAAACGCTGCCATTCAAACTTTACTTAAAGTTTTATAGTTCAACGAGTAGTGTTGTTCTAGATCTACTTGTATCATAAATAGAAGCTGTACTTTCCTGTGCATATTTTCCGAGATGTTCAAATGTGGTATTTATAGAAACATATACACGTACTATACTAGCCAATACTCTCGTTTCACACCTAATATAGTGCGGCCAAGATATGAAGGCACAATAACATTGACAACACGTCATTGTTTGGATCAGTCGCATTTTCTAATTTTGAAAAAGAATATATAAATGTAGAATTATTAAATCAGCGCGTTTATTACATAGCGTAATGGATGCGCATCAGAATCTCTACGCAGACTAACTGGCTTCCAATCCTGATATTCGTGCTTTTTTATTTATTTTTTATCGCTTTTCACGAAATATGTGTGGGTGTATCACAGCCACTAGATAAATGTGTGTAAACTATTTTTGCAAGAAAGATTGACAAGCGTTTCATGTTGTCCCAGCAAGACGGAGATATTGTTTCAAAAGTTCACGACTTCTGTGTACAAGAGGCTTCTATGAAGCAGCCCGTGATTCCGTTGTCTTGCCCAAGAAAAAAGAACAAAAATGACTTTTTATGACGGGGGTGTCGGAAAGGACGATGTCGCAAATTAAAAGGACGGCAGCGAACAAGTTTCAAGAAAAACAAGAAGTAACAAGTAACATATCATTGGATTGCTTTAATCACCTTGTTGTTCGCAAGACAGTTTATGATATGATTCTAAACAAGATTCATCAGCCTTTTTAACGGGTCAAGCACTAATACTGCTGATGAGCAAAGCTAAACTGTATATACATGTATGCTAAAACAATATTTTATACGAGCTTTTTCAATATAACTATGCTTATGTTATTGTTTCAATTGTTCAAAATAAAACGAATATATATATATAATGATGATAACAAAGAACATAATTTGAATGGATATAAAATATAACGTCATAATTTACCTATAGAAGAATAAATAAAGGAAACAAATCTACAAATTTTATATGAAATATTTTATTGCTGTGAATGAAATAAAACATGTACATGAGGCTTGAACAAGTAACCTCTAGATTGCTAAGTGACTGCACACCTTATTGAGCTACAGATGCACACGTAAGTACATAATTGAATAATTGTTCATATTTTGAAAAGTTTGTACGACACAAGCGTTTATTGACCGAGACTCTAAATGATCACCCCTTTTTATGCGAAGTGAAACCGTCGCCTAATTAGCATAAGTAAATATTATCAGATATTGGCTGACTAGAGCCTATCATATAGCAGGTGAAATTGTGAACAGTCACTCGCATTTTTGGTTAGAAATGACAAATCACTTAGAAGCGATTATATACGCATTGCGTGGGCTAATTGCATAGCTTGTTTGTGAATTTATTCATTCGACGTTGTGGTGCCGTATGAGAAGAGCGATTGAAGGATTTCAATCAAATAAAAGGTGTCATTGCTCTGATAAATAATTTCTCTGACCGACTGACCTCGGTATATTTACCACAGCGAGCTTGTTTGTTTAGCAGAAATATATTCTCTATTTCAGTCTCATCTATACACAATACAACACAATAAAAACAAAAAAATAACTACACAAAAGCCACTCTGAATAGAATTATAAGAGACTATTATCAGAAAAATAAATATCACATTTGATTCAACATTTTTTCAAGGTAAAACTGAGGATAAGTCGCTAATTGTATATTAAACATGTAATAAAACAAAACACAATACGATACAGAAGTACAGAAGGGGCGCAAATGCGCATCTAAAATGTTTTTATTGAAAAAACAATTGTCAGACTCGATCAGATAAAGAGTGAACTCATTAGCAGCTGATTCTCAGAATATGTAAAATTTGCAACAATAGCAGTAAGAAAATGTTAGACATTATTTACACATATAAAACAAAAGAAAAAAAGCTACGTACGTCTTCGTAAAATATTAAAGGAGGTTTTGGGACATGTACGAATAAACAATTGATGCGTGAAGAGCACTACTAGTTTGTCTACATTAGACTTGTTATGAAACACTGAATCTAAAATGGATGCTTGCTCAAATATGAGTAACCTTAAGTCGTTGTACATGCAACAGTCTAATATTACACGAAGTTCGTCTTCCATAATATTACAAACGTCACATTTACGATCTTCAACTTTTATATTTGCATATCTCCCAGTCTCGATTTTGATCTGAGCTACACCACAGCGAAATTTACAAAATGCAGAACGGTGACGCAAAGTTAAGAATTTGTTAAGGAAAAGTATTGACAACTTATTTTTTTTAAACAAACAATAATTACGAAGTTTATTGTGGCCGCGCCCCGATACACTTTCAATACGATTTCACTATCAGGCCAGTATACTGTTGCTGCAATTTCGGTATTGGGTTTGTTATGCATTTACCCCATGAAGAAGGCACTTCCATTATTAAAACAAACGTTGAATAAAACATAAAGAAAAGGTACATAAGTATCATTTTATTTCACTGGGTATATTGTCGATCCCCACTTGCTTTACCATTTTTAACATCGTTTATTGCCCTTTTTACTTCCAACACGGTAATGTATTCATAAAAGACACACTAATGTTCATTAAGACTATTTGTATCAAAAGGTAAATGAAAAGCATTACTATTACAAAACAATGAACTAAATTCACATTTCCATTATTCTAAAACGTCTTTAACAGAGGTAGATAATGTTCCATCATCTAATTTATCTTCCATAGGTATAAATTTCTTTTTATATTGATGAATACCAATTTTTTTGCCAATCGATTTCCAAAATGAGCTTTGTTCAACATTGCATTCATTTATCAATTCATTTTGTAAATAGTACTAGTACAAACGTTTTGACATTGAACTTCCCGGATCAATACATTTTCCGGCGTGTACAAATTGGTTTCCCTCTTTACACACTGTTGGCAATTACGCTCACATATACATGTACTGGCATTATTCCAAAGCTTAGTCGACCTCTCATTCCACCACGGTTTTCCAGATTTAAAACGCTTACTACAATTATTAGAAGTAATAGTTTTGATCGAACGGAACATGACAATACATATTATTTTTTACAATATTGCACCAGTCAGTGTACACATTATCTATATCATTCTGGGTTTGAAAACCTTGTTCTAATCTATCAATTGCAATATTAACATCATGAAATACAATCGGATCGTTAAAAAAATCACCAGGTATTTTCGATATGTCAAATGTATCATAGAAACTGCCTGCATGATTTTTTTATCAAAATCCTTACACACGTGCGTGTCAATAGCATTTTTCCTATCAACAAGGAGTGGTAAGGGACACAGGTCGTTGCAAGAACTGTTAAATCTCCACACCAGCTGGACATAGCATGACTGTTACGACTCCGTTGTTTTCCTTCTCTTTCCTAATTATACAATAGGCATATATCACGAGTGAAATGACAATATATGTCTATAACCTTTGATTTCTAAAGATAAAAAAGCTGTATAAACTGAGACATAGTAAACAGAATACAACATAAATCATCATATATATAGATATTTTAGCCAAGTACAGTAATTGAAACTAAATACATTGTATAAGTATGTCGCGGACCATGGTATTTAGGTCTTTGGTAGAAACATTCTTTACAATCGATATAAATTTGTCATTTGATTCAATATATGGCACACACATAGACAAATAATGCAACTCACATGTTTGTGAAGTTCTAGTGACCTTAACGTACATTGGACACTCACGTTGGCAGTCCGTCCCTTGTATGTTTACGTCTCCACAAATATCAGAACAATTTGCGCAAAATTTATCCACACGGTCATAAAAAGAACCATGCGGACAGACAGGTGTAGCGACAGTTAATGAGACTGCATATATAAAACATAACACATACAGATAACAATACTTAGAAAATAAACAAGTATCCATCTTCACTTGCGAGATAATTATGGCTAGAATATCTAATGACGGGATAAATGTAATCGGAGACCAATGTAATTATACTTATACGTACATGATTTAGTTGTAATGGTTTACCAAATTTTTGCAGAGAATTTCGTTATATCTTTTAATAGGTCTATTGTGTTTCAAGAAATTTATGACTCAAAATTTCAGGATCCCAAAACGTACCACGTATATAGGTCCGTGAAGTACATACGAATATATTATAAACTCTTTAACCTGCAGATTAGTGGTTTGCGGAAACGGAGTTCATTGATCATTTTACATAAATGACCACACCTGTTAAAACAAGTGGACATACTTCAGGCACTCGAGCAGAAGTTATTGAATCGCATGACTCCATTTTTTGCGCATTTGTACTAGTAAGAGATAAGGGCTAAGGATTTAATTGATCCTTTCATTTTCGATGCACACCTCAAATCCAATGGTGGAACTTTTTATGTCCTGAGATTTTTCAAAGAGACCTTGGCAGCTATGAGATTTCAGCTAGACAACATCTAGATCTGGTCAAGGACCACTGTTTTAGGTGAATGTAGGTTTGGAAGCATTATTAAAAATATCTTTGCTATGCATGTCCCTGCCACTTCTCCTGTTTAGAAGCTCTTCAAGTCAATATCTTTAGCTGAGCTTGATGTGATTCCTTGTGATCATGAACTATTGCGATATGCAGCGTGTCCACTTCTTCAAATGCCTTGAAGAAATGATCTCATTTTGTGAAATATGATGGGGATGCCTCATGGTGCCAGGTTATCTAAGCACGATTTTTCTTGTTTGATTCATTCATGCTCAGTTTACAAAAAGGTGAAAAGACAATTATTAATCCAATGGTCTTTTTCATTTCTTTTATTAGCTTCATATTTACATTATTGGAATTAAAATGGTTTACAGTTAAAATGGTAAAATACAACTATCTTCGTCATAACCAAAACAAAGCAACAGATTCAATTACTAACATACACTGCAGGTTCATGTACTCTAAATGTTGTGATAAAAGAAAAATGCTCAACACTAGGAAATGAAATAATTTACATTAACACTGCCTGATGAAACGAGGATAATCCAAGCATGCCTCTAATATCAATTGTTAATACAGGGGACATCCTCACAGTAATATTCACAATACCTGCTGTGTTCATACCTGGACCAAGTATGCCACTGTAATGATGCAAAAACAAACATAATGAATAGTTAATGATGAAAATGAAAACAAAACAACTAGGCCTCCTGACATAAAGACATAAACATTCCCTATGTGTCCTTTTTTTCAATTTAAATATGAATGCAACATTCTTGACATTTTCGGCACTTCAAAGTGATATTACGAATTTAAACAACAATGGACCAATGTTGCACAGATAAAAAGAGTACAAATATTCTTGCCTGATGATAAAACATTACATCATTAAACCATTTCTTAGATTATTCATGAAGATGTTCAAGAGAATTCTTAACAAAATGTACACAGAACGATCTTAAATTCTGACATGTGAATCCATAAACGTGTATATTGCCTCGCTTACTGCTGTCATGTGCAAACCTGCACACAATTTCAGTTGCAAGTTTTCTTTTATATCATATTGACATTAACTTCTACAATGAACACATTTTGGAAGTCAAGTACACTAAACCAGTCTTAATTGGCATTAGTTGCTCGACTACACGCAACAATTCAGATGCTGCCTCAACACTTTAAAACAGATGTTCATAATTACAAACAATGTCATTTCAGTCCTATCAAAACCTCTTAAAACCTCCCCCTCTCCCACCACCACCTCCTCCTCCACGTCCTCCTCGGAATCCACCACCCCCGCCTCGTCCACCGCCACGAAATCCACCACCACCTCTACCTCCTCGTCCTGAAATTATAACATGGTAACAGTCAACAAAACTTGTCAAGTACACGTAATGTAATTTATATTAGAAACAATAGCAAACGTCAGACTTATTTTCTTAATTTTTTCTACCATTACTCAATGTTGTTTTACACTGGAAATGTCAGCAAAATTCTATCTATCAATTCTTCACTGTTTATCTGTGAGAAATGCCAATTTTGTAACTAGTGAGTCATTAAACAGACTCCAAACATTTTTATACCATGAAATACTTATGAATTAACCGTAAATAGGAAATAACATCACATGTTGATAAATTTCCTTAACCAATAGTCTTTGGTAAGGATCAGATCATAGGTACTAGACACATACTGTCATTTCTCTTCCACTGGATGTATGGATGTCAAAAACAACATGGGCTGAATTATTTTTATAAGCAAAACAAGCATTACCTTATTTTCCCAAATTTGGGATTTATCGCGCGTACTAACTATTGAAATGGTACAGGCAGTAAAATTTTCAAAAATAATCACTGCAATCAAAGTGTCATTGCTTACATAATCATTTCTCTCAACGACCGAGAATAAGAAAAGTGATTTATTTCCTGCGGCGTGCAACTTCGTTAAGCACTGTCTTACGTTACGTTTTCTGCCCTTTTGTTCCTTCTTATACAAAAGGCATGCTATTATTTTTATTATGAGTGAAATGACAGTTTGTGTATAGTACCTGTGAATCATATATAATAAAATTAGATAGGCGATATATTTACCTCCAGAAAATCCACCTCTACCACCTCCTCGTCCTGCAATGGGTAACAAACATTATATACATGGTAAGTACATCACCATATAAATATAGCATAAGGTTTCAATATTTGTTCTAATGTATACAAGTAAGTTCTTTAAAGTAACATCATTTTATAATCATCCATGAAACAAAACAGTGGACAGTATTAATGGTGGCGGCGCAGTTCACACTAATAGCAAGTTTAAGGCATCCGTGTTAAAACTTTTACTACTGTTTCTTATTGTGTTACTTTTTAATCTAAAACATACTCTGTACACAATCACTGAATATGCATTTCGTACTTACCCCCACCCCTGCCACCTCGGCCACGACCACGACTTTTGGAATCCTCTAAGAATCTTTGTAGAGGTAACAACTTGTATGGGTCAATGAAAAACTGTAAACAAGTAAATGTCATGTTAAATAAACACATCACCTAACACATGTTACTTGATTCAAAGGTATGTAATATAAAGTATCAACATTCATCAATAACCTTATTTAGACTGGCACCAGTTTTCAGAAGTTGGTCGCAAGATTTGATAAATAAGTACTTATGCAATTTTTACATTTTTTTAAGACAATTTACACTTCGGCAAATTTTAATTGGCTGATTGGAATTTTAATAGCAAATGGCTGCTATAAGGATACCTACTAGCCATGCTCATATAAATATCAGACAAGCAGTGCATCGATACATCAGAGTCATTAATAGTTGAATGCAATAATTCCATCACCATTGTACGACAGGTTAGCCTTACAGCCAATGATTCATGAAGTTGTAAACAGAAAATTACATTCAAGTTGAAAACATTCCTGTATAAGACCCAATAGCTGTCACTGCAACAGTGTAATTTACCCACCATTTTGGGAACGGTACCATACCCACCGAATTAGGAAATTTAGCGCATGTTTTTGGTCTAATAGGAATTTTTATAATACAGCCATTTTTTGCACTGTTGAAATACAGCCACCAATGATGGGCATCTTACTTTGTAACAATACACATTTAAAAAAAAATCTATTTTTCTTAAATAACCCATAATATGTTATCATTTACTGGTAATAGACTTCATAAAAATATGGGGTTAATATTCAACGTAGTGAATAACAGGCTGAGATTTTCACCACAAACCCAATTGCATCATAAATATTTATAGACACTTGCCAATGTTCCAATTGGCTTCTCTGGCTGACAAAAACTTTCAGTAGGTAAACTATTTAATACTGTGACAGTCATAGGCTGAATTCCTGGATCAAAGACAACCTTCCAAGGATTTTTTTCAAATATTGCGGTTGGGCTATTTGTAATATAAGAAGTTTACATAAATTCCAGGGAGTGTGACTGGAGCATGGTATTGCCTCACTAATAAAAATGATTTAATCACCAAAACTGCAACATGGGGGTTTTGCCAATCAAACATTGTGTAGAATGTCTAAACCAGAATAAAGAATTGTTAAAACAAATGATCTCCCGACAGTTACAGAAACCATTGTTTGCCCTACAGCAATACAGGTTAAGTCAAACCCTGCTAAGCGAGCCTTAAAATGATATTCAATTTGTAACAAAATGTGTTACATATGTTTTCTTACCTTTTGCTCTTTTGAGAAGGATCCAGCCTTTAAGTTATCAGACAGTTTGACAGAGAAATACTGAACCATTGGTTAAAGAGAAACAATTCATATGACGACAAACTTTCGAATGTAACATAAAAATGTTCAAGATGACAGTATTTCAGCATAATATGTTTAATATAACATCTGAAGGAGTTTTATCATTCATAAACAAGAGATGTTTGTAAAACATTATGCCCCCCCCTCCCCACCTGTGTAAGTTTGAGGATTATAGGTCAAGGGTTTTTTGAGTAATTGATCGGAAACGAAAAAGGTTAGGACCGACCGACAGACATGTGCAAACCAATATGCCCTCTCTTCTTCGAAGGGGTCATAAAACAAACAAAATATACCCAGCAAGGACTTTCCTTACCTAGGACATTGACCCTGAAGGACCAAACCAAACACACCTTCCCATCTGCTTAAAATTATGTAAATTATCACTGGAATACTCTCGAGCTGGAACACAATGAGTTTCAGACAAACTAATTAACTCATGAACTCACTTTCAGGCAAACTAATTAACTCATGAACTCACTAACTTAGGAAAAGGAAAGTACCTTCAAACATACAGTAGAG
Source organism: Mactromeris polynyma (assembly GCA_032209605.1). Lineage (NCBI taxonomy): Eukaryota > Metazoa > Mollusca > Bivalvia > Venerida > Mactridae > Mactromeris > Mactromeris polynyma. The sequence continues at coordinate 3,963,038 of JASFXZ010000022.1, forward strand.
CTGCAAATTATTCACAATATCAAATACAACAAATGACTAAAAAAACACCAATATAACAACATGAAAGGATACAAAATCCCTGACTGCACCGAATATCTCATCTACTTTGCCGACTTGTTGCTTGTTTTCCAAAAATATTGGAGCATTGAAGTACGGTACTTTTTCATTGGTAGATTTACAAACAAGATCATCTTCACATGGATGTGATAAGGTTCCCAATTCTGAAAAAAAGACCAGTTGAAAAGTAAACTTACTTCAATAATACAATTTCTTAAAACTACTTCAGCATAATTTGTTTCAATTCAGTTGTTCATGATAAAAAGATGCAATCAACAAGTGAATAATACAATAATCTGTTAAACAATTCCACAAAACAAACAGTGGATTTCCTGTCCAATCCAATTAAAAAGGGATGGCAGAAATACTGAACAGCTTCCATCCAATGAGTTAATGAAAACATTCTGAAGAGTCAATATTTCTTACCTACGACAGCTTCTGGTGGTCCCTGGTCATAGCCTCGATTAAACCCACCTCCTCTGCCTCCTGAAATATAACAACTGATCTTTTAGCCGACATATTTATATGCTCAGTTAATCTTTAGAAAAGTTACTTGTTTGGCCATTTTAGGGCTGTTTATAGGCATCATCCCCCTATTAAAATGGAATGTTTTTCTCCCCATTTGCATTTAAAATTCCACTCTATAAGATTGGTTGGGGCTGATCCACGTTTCTTTAAAAATGTGAAGACATTTGTCAGAAAATACTGCATATTTGTCAAAATTGCTTTAAAAATCGTAAGGAGTCAAAATTCATACAAGTTTACTCAAATTTCCCCTTTTCATCCTTTAAATCTCCAATTTCTCCCATGAGCATGTATGAGTACCTGTCCTAAAAGCTGACAATACTCACAGAGTGCACATCATCATGAATAACAGTCCCATCAATGATCAATAGCAGTTAAAATAAACTACATGAATAACAAAACAATACCTCTGAAGCCTCCTCTGTCACCGCCTCGTCCACCACGTCCTCCAAAACCCCTTCCGCCACCTCCACCACCTCGTCCCCCAAAACTACCTCCTCTTCCACCACCTCCTCTTCCACCACCTCCACGGAAACCACCTCCACGATCATCATAACCCATTTTCTGTGGATAGAATGAAGACATTGATATTTTTTCTTATAATTTAATCAGTCATTCACGATATACAGATGCATAATTGGTTTTGTATCTTCTGATAAGAAAACTAATCATAATTACCAGTTGTACTAATAAGAAAGTAAATATCATGACTGCCATGCAGAGTAGTCATGGATAGAAACGATATCGATTTTTCATTGATATTTTTCTGTTGATTGATTATCGATATACATTTGAAATATCGATATTTATAAATACTAAATAAATGCCTGAAAAAGACATAAAAAATTACCAAAAACAAAAAAGGAACCTGATGCGCTGTCAAAAAGCTATGTCTGAACGCTTGCTGTACCTATATATATATATCAAATATGTTCAAGAAAAATAAATAACTGGATTTTTTTTTTCCAATTTGTTTTGCTAAAAAGCGCACACACTCCATAACATTGAGGAAACAAGATGGTCAAGTAGTAAAAGAGATTTAATATAACTAGAAGTGAAAACATATGAAATCATGAACTGTAAGAATGTTTAAGGACATTTTAGCAAACAGCACTTTATATAATGATGCTGCGTCGATATTTCTCATCCGATATATCGATATCGTTGATATTGTTTTGCCAAATTAATGACAGCTCTAATGCCAGCATAACAGTTCAGCATACAGGCATGGTCGAGCTATTGGTTTATAAACTCAAATGGCAAGTTTGAATATTTAGGCCTAAAGCATTGTCATTCATCCCATTCACAGCATATATTTTAAAACTGGGTTATATGAACCAATAACACCAGCTCATCCGTAAAGAGACAGAAAAAAATCCATAAAATTATGCATTTGGTTCAAGTTGTGAAACTAGTGGAATCCTAAGCAATGTTGAACCTAACAAATAAATACAATTCAGTTATTATGCTACGACAATATACATGAATAAATAATTTGGTTTTCTGTCTTGAACAAACTTAATCTCTGCGATTTCAATCAAACTGCTACGAAAGTTAGTAAACTTTTAAAAACATGTGGAAAGTAAACATGTCGCGAAATAGGATGATATTAACGACTTGCTAATACCTGGAGTTAATTCCGCTATAACTCAACGAATAACATTTTGAGTGAGACAGTACTTACTCTGGATACTAAAATACCACACGTTGATATTCAATGGATCGTAGAAGACGCTTTGCCAAATTATACAATGGTAACTCGCGGTCCACGCACGTGTTTGGGTCGGTTCAATGTCGTAAAAAGAATGTTGAAATTATACAAAATTTTGAAATTTGTTGTTTTCCAGAAATAATGCCTTTATACAAAATTTGATCAATGCCAATTCAAATTATCCAAAATATTTGTATTCCAGATACTTGACAATCTAATTTCGAATCGTTTTGCGTACGATGCAGCATATGTCGTAAAGTGGTCGTTTGTTCATTGAAATTCTGAAAGTGTTTCAATATAATACAATTATTTCAAGCATTACGGGATGGCAAAAGAAGGAAGGTATATTAAGTAATATATTTACCTCTTACCTAATTGATTATGTCATGCGTTAAATCATCGTATCCTTGATAAGTTGAATTCAGTGATTTACTGAACTGTACGTGTGTCCGGATAATCATATATCTGGATAAAAGTGTTATTGGTATCCAAGTAACTCTCGAGGTTCTTTGTGTTTTCTCATATATTTTTGTCTAAATCACACTCATATTATTTCACTTTCTTTTAGATGGTAATGCTTTTTCTTTTTAAATGTGATTTTAATTAATTACAGGAAAACGGTGCCCAATAATGAGGATCTTTATTGAAATCATTTTAAAATAGTAACAATTGCAGTATGTGCTCTTGACCTTCACAGTATCTGGAAGGCTGCGGGAAAACTCGACCCCTGAACAATTCGACCCCATACCAAATCAGCCCCCAAGTCAACTCGACCCACGTCAACTCGACCCCTAATTTTGCTAAGTCAATTCGACCCTCTGTATTGTTATCGGGTGTAGTGTAAAATATTATTTACTCAAAATAAATTATAATTATTATTTTGTGTAGCAATGTTTTAATGGATAAATGTAACACATGTAATTGCCTTTGTCTGACCCGATTGCGGGGGTTGATTTATTCATTGTTTTTCATTGGAGGTGTTAATTTCTTGTTTTATAAGTGTGTGTAATTGTCGAAACATTTTAAGACTGAATGTCAGAGTTATACTTTGAAATTTTAGAACGTAATAAAAGTGTAGAGCGAGTAACAAGAACATTTGGATAAATTTCAAGTTTATGTCTGAATTTCAGTCTTATATTCATTCAGAATGTATTCTAAAAAGATAACAATCTGTTGAAAATGTGTATATTTTATTACAAATGAAAATGAAACAAACAGACATTATAAATAACAAAACAATTGATAAATATAAGTTATATACATTAATATTCGATAACAAAATAACAAAAACATAATAAATTAGAATTTGCGTACAATAATTCAAATATTTTCATATCATCTGAGGGGTCGAATTGACATGCCGAATAATCGGAAAATAGGGGTCGAATTGTACAGGGGTCGAATTGACTTTGTTTTTTGCGGGGGTCAAATTGTTCAGGGGTCAAGTCGTCCTGATACCATCTGGAACACCATGATTGAGCATGCTAATAGATATAGATAAATATTGTATTCATGTCCATCGGAGAGACAGCAAAGTATGTACTGTATTTGTGTATTTGTTATTGGACTTCTTCCGCACAGAAATACGCAGATTTACAATAGACTTGTGGAACTATAACTATTTGAAAAGATGACATGCCAGTTTATACATCATAGTTTTTAAACTTCTAAAGTTTCTTATTTTGGATAAATGGTAATTAAAAAGATAATTAACAATAACAGATATATACATGACCAGGCCTTTTTCTATAGTTCGCACAGGTCAGACTATCTGACCCATTCTCCAAGCCAAATATATGGTTCTTTTCCCAATTAGAAAAAAAAACAATCAGAAGCACAAGTTTACAATAAAATCATCTACGATAATCATCTACTGGAGCGACCTGGTATATCTTAAAGCTCTTTGAATAACTTGTTTATATAAAATTTAGATAAGAAAAGACTCTTCTTTTAACTATGAATATTCCCAAACTCGGTGTTGAAGCGATTAAAGTTTTCCCAAGTTGGCAAATTTAACTAAGCAAATTTTTCTTTTTCGCAAAATGGACAGAAAAAGGTCTGATGTCAACTCTCCAGATTTCCACAGGAGGCCCATGCATTTAATAGACCACTTACACTTTCCATGCTGGGAGCCACAATCTTCAGGTTTTGAATGTAAACTTCATGAATTTTTGTTAGGGGGGATTTTTAGTTCATTCCCGGCTGGTTCACTGAAATTACATGTCAAACTGTGACCATTGGTAGTAAAATTGGGATACAAGTCTAAAAATCGCAAATACCATGTTTTTAGGGTTATATACATGCTCTCAATCATGGAGTTAAGCACTTGGCGACACTGTTCTAGATAAGACATGCCCCTCGCTTGTCTCAATGTTTATTAAAGTTTGACATGTTCTATTGTGGTCATACATGACAATTGGCAATAAAACTGTTAATTTTCAACTTTTTTCGATCACAAGTTTATTCACAGAATATTGCCAATAACAGCGTTATTTTGATATGGTTATAGAAACACTGACTAAATTGCAGTTCACCAATTTTAAGTTCTTCAACAGGTGCTCCTTGTCACTTTAAATACAAAAATTTTGTGCAGGTCTTGCTCTTGTTCCAGTGGCCTAACAGATTCTGCTAATTCCTCTTGTTCTAGTGGTGACTTCTTGCAAACAATGCTTAGTACTACGATGTAACACTGTCCGACCTGCAATACAGAAATTCAACCAATGAAGTAATACTTAAATGGTTTTGTACTGTATATCACATTTGCTTGTGAAGCAAATGACAATTGCGATTCTCGATGATTTTGTATTCGAAGTTGGCACACATTGCTTATATAAATAAACTCATGTTTATAGCATAGAATTTTATATCAATTGTATAAATATGCTAATACAAGTGACAGTTATGCAAGGCATCAATGTCGCTGGAAAAAATGTAGCGAAATAATGAGTGAGAAATATTTGATGGGAGTCTGAAGAGAAGGGAGTCTGAAGAGAAAATCAAACAATAGAAATGTAATAACACAAACAGAATTTTGTTAATATTGAACATGTAATGTTAATGTGTAAGAATAGCACATATTATACACATTATTGATTTCACATTGTAAATAAAAACAAAAGGCAAAATCATCAGTTTCTTTGGAAAAAATGTTATGAACAGCTGTTGAAAATAAATACAATGTTAATAGGATCAACAGACTTTTACAACAAACATGCCTAATAGCTAACACTTCAAAGTTTTTAGATGTATGTGAAAAATTTAGGGGTTCCACTAGTTGCTAAATCTCAAGGGTCATTTTGATAATTTTTTACCAGATTTACCATTTCATAGCCAAAATACCTACAATTTAGAGAAAAATTGACCCTTCAGCCAGAATCCTGAGAGTCAAATGTGGCTTTTTGGAAATTTCAGGGGCCGAAGGGTCAAATCAATGGTGAAATGGGACCCCTGGAAAATGCCCCTTTTTCTCTTAAAAAATGTCAGATATGACCATGATTTAGATTAAGGCAATAATTAGTTAATTATTTCAACATAACCAATGATTTTTATTTCTGTTTTTTTTATTTTGTGAATAACTTAATACAAGTACATTGTCATAAATAGTAATAATATGTTGTATTTTTGGCAGATCATACAGACGTCGATCCAGATCACAGTCAAAGTCTAGAGAGAGAAAAAGAAAACGGTCAAGGTCAAAAGAAAGGAAAAGATCTAGATCTCGGGATAGAAGGCGATCCAGATCAAGGGACAGGAAGAGGTCAAGATCCCGAGACAGGAAACGCTCTAAGTCTAGGGAAAGGAAAAGATCTAGATCTAGGGACAGAAGAAGAAAAGATGATAAAAGGAGATCAAGATCCAGGGAGAGAAGGTTAGTAAGATGTTTCAACTACCTTTAACTATTTATTGTTGGTTGTATTGTCAGTAAACATGTTAAGTACAATAAACTTTTCAAAAGTTACTGGGTTCTTTTTTAAAAGTGTTTTTGTTTTTGCCGTAAACACATTTAAATTATAATTTCCCGACAAGAATTAAATTTTTCTTCATCAGTTCTCTTTTAATATGCATAATTCCTGTTTCTATTATTATTTATAAATGTGAAATATTTTTGTTTGTTGGTATTGTTGTCTGTCTTTTTTTTGCAAAATATTATATAAAAATGACACATGAATCTTTGATGGGATATCTAACATTACTCTAAAGTGTGTTATAAATTTGTCACAGATAGCATTTTCAATACTTAATATTGCATTTTTGTTGTTATTTCAGAAAGCGTTCAAGGTCAAGATCAAAAGACAGATCAAAGAGTAAATCACCAACTAAATATGGAGAGGGTGCTATAAGAGTGAAGGACGAACCTATTGATAAAGTGAGTTTTTACAAGTTTGGACATTTAAATAAGACCAGTAAGTTGCTTTTTAAGTTTTACCGATTTTTTTTAAAAAGTAAAGAGTAGGAGGAGAAAAAAAGAAGATCAAATTTGGAAAATGGTTGTAAGAGTGTCGATGGATAAGTCTGCAAATTCCTTCGGTACATTTGCACTAATGACGACCCCAAGTGTTTTCCCAGACTCGATGAATTTGTTTACCCTTTTGTGGGTTGCTCGCTCTTTTCCATGGAAAATATCAAATCAAACCACCAAATAAACATTTTCCGTCTCAGCATAGCAAATCCTCTGACTCTGTAAGCAAGTATAAAAGCCGGGTACCACAAAATGATTTTTATAAGATCTCTTCATTTTGATTTTTTTCCATTATTTTTAACACAGCAAAGATTTGGGTAGACTTGTTGGTAAAACAAAATTAAAAATAAGACTTTCCATGACTTGCGAGCAAAACAAAATATGTCAATCATGCTTTCAAAGTTATGTCTTGTTCTGAATGATAATGTTAGAACTTTCGTGAATAAATGATCTAGCAATTTGGCGTGATAATCAGTTGCTCTATACTGCCGCCATGACTCTTGAATATTATGCTCTACTAGTTTGTTCTGTATTTTTCATATTTCTACAACCGACTTGTCATGCATTGTTTTTGTTTGTTTTCTGCAGGAAGAGGAACAGAAAAGGTTGGAAATCGAGATGCAGAAACGAAGAGAAAGAATTGAACAGTGGAGAGCAGAAAGGAACAAGACTAAAGAACTGATTCCCATTAATATTGCTCCACCTTCAAAAAAATGGAGTCTTGAAGATGAAGACGATGATGACGATGATAGCACCGATGCTGGCATGAAAAGTGAGGACGATGATGAAGGAGATCCACTTGATGCATACATGCAGGTACTCAAATAAATGATTATTTACAGTTAACCCTGATGAACTTCGTCCATGAAAGCAATCTGTATAAATCCAGGGTTCGCACAGGTCTTGAAAAGTGATTGAATTTGATGCCTACTCCTATGAATTTGTAACAGCACGGACCTATATACATGGATTCGCGACAGGCAGATATCCGTGAAATGGTAGGAACGAATAAAAAACCCATAATCCTTAGCGCGCAATTACCCACAATCCTTAGCGCGCTCGGAAAGTATCGAAGATTGCCGATTTTTATCGATCGGCTAAAGTCGGCAAACTCCGTTCATTTCCGTCCGTTTCAGACTCTGTTGATTAAATGTCCGTGTAATTTACAAAATGAGATAAACAAGTTGGTAATTTTCCGCTTTAATTCTGATATTTTCATCGAAGTTTAATTGTATTGTTGATGTTGTTTATTAATACATTTCCACGCCAATTTGATAGTTTAAAAGACTGCTGTGAAAACAATTTGGGTTAAATAATCTTTAAAAAGGTGTAAAATTCGACCAAACAATGGATGTAGATCAAGCAAGCAATATGCCATCATGACATTTTTTATGTACACAAGTCTGCTATTTTCACCAGCACAAGGCTTAAAATCAATATTAAAGTAGGTCAAATCCAGGTATTTATTGTCTGTGCAGCAATTCTTGTGACATCAATTTTATTTTGAACAAGAATTAACATTCCAATATGTTTGAAGTCGCTGGCTAAGTCTTTGAAGTAAATATTTTTGGATGACAGATGCAGCCCCCCATTGTGCAAATTACGTATTGAGATCAAAGATTGATATGACCTAATTGTTGAAATTATCAATGGGATTAATTATATCTAACAGGAAATTAACACATAATAAAGATCTCCTGGGGTTTTATGACTCTTGTGTTTTTACAGCTGACACATGGGGCATTTAGTGACTAGTAGGACTAATCTTCTGTCTAGGGCGTGGCTTACGAATTGCAAAACAATTAGCATCAACCAATCAGATTAAATGAACCGTAAGAAATATTTATTAATTAATGTCAATTATAATTCGAATTTTTATATCAAAATTAGATGACACTTAGGTTTTGAATACGATATATTACTCATTTTTCTACTTACCTAAATTGTTAACACCCAGTGCAAATGAAAAATTAAATGAAGAAATAAAACCTTTTCTAGCTCCTCTAAATTTAAATTACCGTTGAAAGACAGACAGACTCAAAAGTAAGTAACCAATACTGGTATGTCACCCTAATTTTATTTTTTTCACTAATATTGCCAAAATTATTGGATCAAATATTAATGCGAGTAATTATTGATGTTATAATTGATTTAAGTTGCGTTAAATAAGCATTTATAGCAAATTTAGCATCGATATATATAAATTGCAACTAATTAAAACAAGAATATAAGAAAGATATTTTGGTAGAAAATTGACTTGACCGCTTTCAAATTATTGGTGGAAATGACATTAAGCATGAATAATGCAATCGGTAAGTCGTGGTCTAGTGGTTGACAATATGCTTGCTCATTCTCATAAAGTCCAGTCACGAGTTGTGTACTGAGAATGTAGAGAAACATTTTGTTTGAATTTCAACCCAACAGTTGCAGCCGTCTAAATTTTCCTCAAGGCTTGCACAACGAATCTAGATGGGTAATTAGTATATAAATACTAGACTAGTGCAGATATAGTGCCATATCTAGATAACTAAGTTGAAAAAGAAATACACACTATAACAGTAATTACAATTTTATTTCAAGAACTCTGCATTTCAACGCAAAATATTCAACAACGATAGAAAACCACTAGTTTATATGTAATACCACGGACCTATATACGGGTATATAGGTCCGTGGTAATACTACACCATTGTTTTTTACTTAGTCAATCACAGATTGAATTAATTTCAGTCACAAAATTATCAATGGATTAAAAATGTACAAGGAAAAGTTCCGGAGTATTTTCCAAGAAGAAATTCATATCAACTCATTGACGAATGTTTGTAAATTCACAGCATATTTCTTTTTGTAACCAAGTTGACTTTTATGAGGCATCTTGTAAATATCCAGGAAACCTGAAACGATAAAGTAATATTTAACATTACAGCAGATCCTAAACAGTTTTATATTATAATGATATGACAATAAAGTGTATTTACATTTTTATTATGTACTTGATATGTGTAAAAAGCTTTTCAAGCCCCACATTGGGTGCACTTTTCCCCCTTGAATTACTTAAATGGTGACAGTGTGACGATTGAGCCTCAAATTTATGCCGGAAGAGGGAGGAGTGTAGTGCTGTAGGGTTAGGCGGCCATCCGGTAAGCTTAGTCGATAGAGAGCCATACTAGTATCTAATTAGCATCAGCTGATGGATTTACACGAGATGTTATCATTTTATAACCAACATGTATCCGAAATATATATCCGAACTTCTATACAACAAAATTTAGACCGTAAAAATGCAATTATTGATTTATATAATAATAATTCTAAACAAAAATATGATAAATAACGGAAAACAAAATAAATCAAGCTAACGAAGGGAATAAATTACGTTCTATAACGGACTTTTTAACCAAGTATGTAATTTACGGATCGCCTGTAAATCGAAATTTCTGCCGATTAAACGACGCTCGTTTCGTCGAACAACTAGGTGTTGAAGCAAAAAATGCATACAAGCAAATAACAGAATAAACTCAAAACATATAAATACCATTAAGAAATGTTTAGCTGTAGTATTTGTCACGATTTCGGCGGATCAAAAAGTGAAATTCTCTCGATTCAGCAACAAGATGGCGGACATCGCATTTTTTTCTCATCATTTGCTTAACATTTTAGAGGTGTTCCGATTGTTAAATCTCGGCTGGGAAATCTCGCCGTTGCCGTCATTTCAAGCAAGTTCAGCACAAATATCAGACTGTCACGAATCCATGTATATAGGTCCGTGGTAACAGTAAAAAAGTCCTTGAAAAGTGTTTGAATTTTTTGAAAAAGAATAAATTTTATTAAATTACCTAAATTACTTAAATTATTCTACTTCAAATAGAAAAAGGGGCAACAAAATAACAAACAGACCAATTATGACGAAACAGGCAAAACAATGACAGAGGCTCGCATTGTTGCTTGACAATTGAGCCATTGGCTCAAGAAAATAATAAATTTTGCTCAAGAAAAATCAAATTGGCTCAAATCATCAAAAGTATGACTTTCCAAATTTGGGGAAAAAAAATTACCATTGGCGAATGTTTAATTCCACTCAATTTCAATGATGAATGCGGTTATAAGCGGCAGAGACAGGTTCTCAATTTCTGTGTCAATCGGGATCTCATATAAAGTGCGAAAAATTGTTTATATACAGTTGTGTATATAAAATGCTGAACAGACTGAAATTATACACAAGCTCACCCAAAACAATAGGAGGCCGAGCTTTTCATTTGTCACCTAAACCTCTCCCAGTCAATCAGATCATGTGCCGCTTTTCCGACACATGTGATCGACTTGTGAATCATGTAATAATAATACCCGAGGAAGGTAAATTAGTCCAACACGAGTAGCATTTCTGATCAAGAGTGTGCACAATTAATTGTAGCGATATAGCAGTTTGCAGTGTTTGAAACGCCGAACAAACACTTGATTAGACTGACAATAGAAAAAGTCGCGAATTTCTGTTTACACTTTGAAAGGTGACTTTAGCATCTAATAAGATTATGGTTCATTCAGAAAAGTTAATTATTTTGTCAATGATGGCTTTTATATAGGAATTTAATAATTATCCTTCTCTCGAACTCGGATCTAATATCGCTGAAAATGCCATCTCATGAAAGTAAATAGTCGACGTAGAAATATATTTATTCAGCAATCCACGTTTATTTCTTTATTATTTACTCGTGCATTGCAAGACATCGCCTAGAAAGTTTAACAAGGAATCAAAATTCATATAGTAAATTCAGATTAATATTTTGTTGTTGGAATATAATGATTCACATATAATTTACATATAAAATGTTTATTCCAAATATACATTATATGGCAGCTATTGGTACAAAGCTTTCCCCCCTCCAATAACACAAATTTTCTCTCTATGCAAATTTATTTCCTCATTTTCAGTCAGTGAATGAAGAGATCAAGAAACCTGAAATGACGACATCATCTGGGGACACCAACAATGTACGTCATTGTAACATGAATACATTATATGAGTGCCTATGTACGATTTCCAACTTCTTCTTTAAGTGACGTCATTTCCAGAAAACGTCACATGTGATGTCACCATGTACTGACAATAAGCAATATGTGCCCCATATGGCAATATGAAAATGGAGTGACCATATGGAGTTAATATTGTTTACTGCTTGCAAAAAGTGACATCACATGTTGCGTTTTCTTGAAATGATGTCACTTACAGAAGAGGTTGTAAATCCCAAAGCAGCGCTCATATGTTAAATGTCAGGTTTCTCAAAAAAAAAAATTCCTGCTTACAACTTCAATTACCTGATGCCATGATTGAAGAAATAGAAAGATAATATTTGTATAGTTCTTAAAATTGATATCTCATCTGATATGCAGATTCAGTAGTGATTAGACCATCCATAGGCTAAACTATGTATGTTTGTTGAGAGTGTAATATTGGTGTAACCTAGTCAAAAATACAATTGTGCTGAGGCAGTTTCAAGGCTTAATTAGTTTTCAGTATATAAACAGTCTTGCTTATAGCCATCATACAATACTTGTGGTTACTGTGAAAGGTTTTCTCCGGTGTCTTCTTTGTGTGATCTGAAATGTGATTAAACAATACTGTATTTGAAATGTTTAGGATATAAAAATGCATTTCAGGATTTATAGTTTCAGATAAGACATAACATTTTGACACAATTCAATTTCCTTTTTATTTCAGAGCGCTGGTGGTAACAGCAAGGTGACCATTATAACAGCTGTGGCAAAGAAGAAACCTGATCCAACTGTACGGAAGGGAGAACTGATGTTAAATAATACTGACTTAATGGAGGTATGTTGTGTCAGATACACATCTGCTCAAGTTATATATACAATATAACTATTGGAATTTACCTTGCTTCTTGTTGTGTTGTGTTGGTTTAATTAGGCTTGTTAGAATCTAAGTGTATTTGCCTTCTTGTTACTATGTTTTATAAGTCCACATTTAATTCTTTGATTGCTGTCTCCTGACTGTACTTGGTGAGGTTGGATGTGTAGGTAGGAAATATAAGAATTGTTTAATTAGTACCTCTTATATGTAATTGTTTATATTTCTCTTGATGAAAACTAAAAAGCAAAAAGTTTTGCCATGTGCCATTAAAATGTTTGGACCACAACGTTTTTTACATGTAGGTAAGTTAATAATTCCTTCTTTAATTTTGGCCAGAGAATGTTTTGTTATTTACAATTTTCTGTATGATATCATGATCATACATGGACGTTTAATATATTGCAATAAGATATTGTATTTCGTATATGAAATTATATGTGGATATTGTAAATGTGACTGTTTACTTTCAGTATTCATCAGAAGAAGAGGAAGAAGATTTAGATTCCACAATGTTGAGTATGATAAAAAAGAAAAAGGTACCTTATATACATGTGTAGTCTTTTATAATTATAGTTAATTCATTATTATACAGGGGTTATGGTCGCTGATTTCAAATCACTTGCCCCTTACTTCAGCTGGTTCGAATCCAAGCTAGGATATAGAATATGTATGTGATGAAATCATCCATTCTGGCTTAGGCAGATCTATGGTTCTACCGAGGTGCCCACCTGGAGTCCTCTTCCACCTTAATCGCTGCAAAAGTCGGTACATGACCATGACTTAAATCCCTATTACCAATCTGTACAGTATACTCTATCAGATGAAATTACTCCCGTTTATGGTAATAGTACACACTTTACTAGGTATGTCAATCAGTGTGCAGTTATGAGTTCAGTCATACAGCCGAGGGATGAAAGTGAAACTAAATATTTGGAAAAAAGAAGCAGAAAGACTAGTTCCCTTTCACCCTTCAAAGTATATTATATGGATATTTATGGTTTGTTTAGGAAAGTAGGATATTATTAAACAGATTAAGGCATGTTGTAAGCATTATTGTTGAGTCGTCCTGGCTTGAACTTTGTATAAATGATTATGTTAGTATCATTTAATCTCTATTGAATATTATATTCAATTCTACATATACTGTCTCCAATTTGGTGAAAAGAGTCGAATCTCTATTGAATCTTATATTCAATTCTACATATTATACTGTCTCCAATTTGGTGGAAAGAGTCGAGGAGAAATATTCTATGGTTGTCTCCCTTTACCTGTATCCTTATCAACATTTGGATCCATTTCAGGAACTGATTACAACAGATCATACCAAGGTGTATTATCCTTCATATAGAAAGAACTTTTACGTAGAAATTCCAGAAATTGCCAAGATGACACCTGAAGGTATTGTTTCCTATGTTTTACCTGATATAGTCCTATATTCTGTGATGTTATAAAGTTGTCTATACAAGTCATGAGAAACTGAGGTCTATGAGTCGCCTTACTATTTGTGCAGTCGTTCCTTGTAATATACTTAACTTTCCATAAGTTGATGTAAGTTTTAGGCCATGTTTTATATTTTTGTTAAGCGTCCGAGTGCACCTTGGTAATGAGCTCTTTCGTAAATTTAAAGAATTGCCAAGAAAAGTAACTGCTGTGTCGTATTTACATATTTTTTTGTTAGTCTTTTGTTAGCTTGCATGTTTGAAAATAGTGAGTGCAAACTAGTCAGTTTTTCTGTTAGACTTCTAATGTTTTATAAATATGCAAGTCGTTTAGTACATTGTCTGTTATCTGGCTTTGTGTTTTCTTCAAAACGACTTTGTGTGTTTTTTTAAATAGGTAGCTAGGTTTTGCAAAGCAAGGTTGACACTAAACAAAAAAACAAACAGTATGGCCTTATTTTCTGCTCATATATAAGTATACTTTATACAGGTAAAACATCATTAATTATGCTAAGAATACACTTATGATATATCCCTCTGTATTTGTCGAAAAAAGAAGTTTATAATATGAACCATTAAATTTTCGAGTTTTTCTTTGCATAAAATGATCAAACAAGAATTCTAGAATTGGTAATACATTGCAATTGTTCGTATTAATGACAATTTTGTAACGACCCTGGCTGAAGCCCATTTACATATTTGGACTAGGCACATCTTCAAACTATGTTTTAGATATTATAACTATACTATAAAGTTTCTAGTTACTCCAAGAATGATATATACTCAGAGACTATTGATGAATCTGCTGGATGTCAAATGTCTTTGCTACAGTATTATTTCATCACTATAACTTTTTCACAAATGTTCGTATTGAACTATAATTTAACTTTTTGTGGGTAATTTTAGGGACATAAGATTGGCTGGACAAAAATGAACCGTGTGTGAAATATTTTACAAAGAATTACTGCAAATATTTATGGTTGTATTTTAGAATAATATTTGGTTTTGTTTTGACAGAGACAGAAGCCCTTCGTGAAGAAATGGAAAGCATCAAGGTTAGAGGGAAAGGTTGTCCAAAGCCTGTCAGAGAATGGGCTGAAGTTGGTGTCAGTAAAAAAGTACTGGATTGTCTCAAAAAGTCAGTAATTGTGTTTTATTCTTTTACAACTATGAATTCTTTATTAAGATCCCAGTAGAGGAATATTTGAAAACTGTGAATGTTATGTTTAATTGCCTGTAAATCAAAGCCTTAAATGTTTCATGTATTTGTATTTTTAAAATGCATATTTGCTAAAATACTGTCTACTCCTCATGTGTCTGGTCATTCTCGACAGCTCTCAGATATTTCTGTACCACTTGGTTACTCTATGAACATCCTCTAGTGTATACCAGGCGGAGCAATATGTGGCAAAATTCAACATTTTGTGCGGTCATAAAATAGTTTTGGTAAAATGGATTTATAACTTCAATAACTTCGATAAATTCACATAAGAAATGGATTATCGTTGTCATTTCTAGTTAAAAGCTCACATATTTCAGTCTTTATACAGCTTAAATATAAGATTTAATCCTGTTTCATCAACACTCCAGCGTTCACACTGCCATATTGTTTACATGATATTCGAATGGTATTTCCGAAAGTAGTGCCTTACGAACATCCGAGGCACTGGACGTAGTTTAGCGAGGTATTCCGAATGGTGTCTGGTTTGTATTCACTGTATAACTGAATATGACTTATCAGATACTTGCTGATTGATCAGTCATCTTCAGATCCCCAGGATCAGCTGGTATTGGTGTGGTTTGAGATTTATTCCATCATCCTGAACCTGAATTATACCTAAGGTTGCCTGTTCTTGCATCACCATATTTGTTAATGAGTTATTGACTCCTACTCATGTCTAAGATATCATTGAATGTATATTACAGAAATCAGTTTGAGAAGCCAACACCAATTCAAGCACAAGCAATCCCTGCTGTCATGTCTGGTCGCGATCTGATTGGTATTGCCAAGACCGGCAGTGGTAAAACACTAGCTTTCCTACTGCCTATGTTCCGACACATTCTTGATCAACCAGACTTAGATGAAGAAGATGGACCTATAGGTAATGTTTGTCATATTATGCTAACTTCACTGCATCTGACTGGTTCGAATTGCCCATTGTGGACAGAATCAATGGATAATGTGAGTGTGTAAGTGTTTGTACATGCGTCTGTGTGCATTTCTTCTTTGTTTGGCTTATTGAGATTTACATATAGTAGCTATTGAAAACAATAGCTGAGGCAAAAGTTGCCATTTCAAAAATACATTTGTTGTCATATGAGTAGTGCAGACAATATGGAACAAGACTTCCAATCTTAACCTTATACAGTTCAGCATTTGCTACTTGTAGCACAGCTCAAAATGACCATCTTAACCATGGTGATCTTAAATTTGACTATGATATTGACCTGATATTCAAGTGTGGGTAGCATATGTATAGTATGACTATGATATTGACCTGATATGCGAGTGTGGGTAGCATATGTAGAGTATGGCTATGATATTGACTTGATATGCAAGTGTGGGTAGCATATGTAGAGTATGGCTATGATATTGACCTGATATGCAAGTGTGGGTAGCATATGTACAGTATGGCTATGATATTGACCTGATATGCAAGTGTGGGTAGCATATGTATAGTATGACTATGATATTGACCTGATATGCGAGTGTGGGTAGCATATGTAGAGTATGACTATGATATTGACTTGATATGCAAGTGTGGGTAGCATATGTAGAGTATGGCTATGATATTGACCTGATATGCAAGTGTGGGTAGCATATGTACAGTATGGCTATGATATTGACCTGATATGCAAGTGTGGGTAGCATATGTAGAGTATGGCTATGATATTGACCTGATATGCAAGTGTGGGTAGCATATGTACAGTATGGCTATGATATTGACCTGATATTCAAGTGTGGGTAGCATATGTAGAGTATGGCTATGATATTGACTTGATATTTAAGTGAGGGTAGCATATGTAGAGTATGACTATGATATTGACTTGATATGCAAGTGTGGGTAGCATATGTAGAGTATGGCTATGATATTGATCTGATATGCAAGTGTGGGTAGCATATGTACAGTATGGCTATGATATTGACCTGATATGCAAGTGTGGGTAGCATATGTAGAGTATGGCTATGATATTGACTTGATATTTAAGTGAGGGTAGCATATGTAGAGTATGACTATGATATTGACTTGATATGCAAGTGTGGGTAGCATATGTAGAGTATGGCTATAATATTGACTTGATACGCAAGTGTGGGTAGCATATGTAGAGTATGGCTATGATATTGACTTGATATGCAAGTGTGGGAAGCTTATGTAGAGTATGGCTATGATGTTGACTTGATATGCAAGTGTGGGTAGCATATGTAGAGTATGGCTATGATATTGACTTGATATGCAAGTGTGGGTAGCATATGTAGAGTATGACTATGATATTGACTTGATATGCAAGTGTGGGTAGCATATGTTGACTATGGCTATGATATGGACTGCAAGTCTTGGAAGCTTATGTAGAGTATGACTATGATATTGACTTCGAGCTTGAGTAACATATGTAGAGTATGATCATGATATTGACTGCGAGCTTGAGTAGCATATGTAGAGTATAACTATGATATTGACTGCGAGCTTGAGTAGCTTATGTAGAGTATGGCTATGATATTGACTGCAAGTGTGGGTAGCTTATATAGAGTGTGACTAGGGTATTGACTGCAAGTGTGGGTAGCTTATGTAGAGTATGGCTATGATATTGACTGCAAGCTTGAGTAGCTTACGTAGAGTATGACTATGATATTGACTGCGAGCTTGAGTAGCTTATGTAGAGTATGGCTATGATATTGACTGCAAGTGTGGGTAGCTTATATAGAGTATGACTAGGGTATTGACTGCAAGTGTGGGTAGCTTATGTAGAGTATGGCTATGATATTGACTGCAAGCTTGAGTAGCTTACGTAGAGTATGACTATGATATTGACTGCGAGCTTGAGTAGCATATGTAGAGTATGGCTATGATATTGACTGCAAGTGTGGGTAGCTTATATAGAGTATGACTAGGGTATTGACTGCAAGTGTGGGTAGCTTATGTAGAGTATGGCTATGATATTGACTGCAAGCTTGAGTAGCTTACGTAGAGTATGACTATGATATTGACTGCAAGTGTGAGTAGCTTATGTAGAGTATTGTTTTATTTATCTGATTTGTTGTACTCTTCTTGTTACTATGGTAACAATATTTTGATGTTTATGTTATTACATTTATGTTAAATTTTCAAATCTAAAATGGAGACAAAACTATAGAATCTGATGTTATTATAGGATCTTGAAGAAATTGCCATACGTTCTGTATCTGTCGGCCTTGTGTTTACAAGACCAAATACTGTATTAAAGTTCAGTTGTGATATTTAAGTTGTATTTATAGTCTGCATTCATCCTGTAAGTGCTGCTTAATTGATCAGGAAACCAAATATAGGTATCATTTATAATCTCCTGGAATTATTCATTGTAGCACATTTCGTAATCTCTAGGTATATTATATATAGATTTATCGTTTGAAGTCATATTATGCTTGTTATTATCTATGACATTACGTAATTATCATTTTTATCTCAATATTTATGTGTCTTTTTGTATTCTGATTTTCATCAGATAATTAGGTTTTATGCCTTGTCTGAGGAATTCTTTCTATCAGATTCTCTCTGTAGTCTGGCTTGCTGTGGTTTTGTTTGAGTAGTTGCTGTCCAATTATGCATTGTAGGAAAAGCATGTGGCTTCCAATTAAAGCTTCTTAAATAAATGGCGCTTGGTATCTGGTTGTTTTTTGTTTTCATCTTCTTTAATATTATATTAGTGATAATGAAGTTATTATTCAATAAGGTAACATTATGGCCATACATAAGGAGTAAAAAGTGAAGGTTGCCAGGTCTGCCTTGCTAGATTTCCACACACTGCGTACCAGTAATTTGACTGTAGTTTAAACATTCTGGACCATTTCTCATGATAATAGTTATTCATAAATCACAGCTTAAAATCATGGAGAGTTTTGTTGTTAACTAATTGTTAAGTATTTTTACTAGTGTTAAACCTTCATAGTTATTGCTTATAGTTGAAAATATGGTACCTTCAGAAAGTTCTAATATGTTAGATGTATGCATGTATTACAGCATCGGATTTCACTAGTAAAGAATTGTATGAACAGAACAAAGTATTGTTATGATGATGGTACTTAGTAAAAACATATTGTTCCTGTTAATTTTCAGTTTGTAAGTTGTCTAATTCAATTTATTGTTTGACATAATTTTTTTGCTTTGCAATGGGCCTTATCAAATGAAATGGGCTTTTTAGTATAATTTACATATTCCCTTGATGTTTTCTTGAATTGTGGGGAATATCTCGTAAAATGTACAGAAAGTAGTTGGTTGATCACTAATCCACATTGAACTACTTGTAGTGTGTACAATGTTTACCCCATTGCTCTATTTAATGGTCTTGAAATTAGGTTAGAAGAAAAATGCCCAATCAAGAAGTAAACAAAAATATTTGTTTCTTATCAATTTATAGTTATTATGTGTTTACTCCTAGCAAAATATTCATTGAATTGGTAATCAATACTTGATAGTATTCAAACAGACATTGATAAACTGTGGTAGTTGAAAAGATATTGTTTTAAATGAATTGAAAAGTGTATGTAACTGACTGTATGTTAGATGACATTGAGTGGGTTATTGACGTTCTGATACATGCCATATACCACTTGTATACACCTTGTATAGGTGTCCTTATTTTTCCCAGTGGAATAAAGATACGTAAACCACTCCAAGTTCTAGAACTTTCTGTACAATATTAGCTCTTTGTACTGATATAGCATGTACTGAAATAGCTTACCATTGAATAATGGGGCTCCTTTTTTAGAAAACCTATTGTAGTTGATAACTGTGCAAAAAGAATTACGTCATAACTGCATTTTAAGACTTTCAGAACATTATTGAACTTGAATGAACTGTACAAGTATTATATTCTGTGTCTTACTAAGTACATGTATACACCTGTCACAGTCGGTCATTTCAAATCCTTCTAAAACAAAATCAGTGATCAGATCAGAGATACAATAGTTACTGCTTCACTTGGATCAATAAGCAGTATTTCATTATCAAAGTCAATGGGTTTGATTTCCCTCTCAGGCTTGTATTTCAGATTTTAATATCTTATTGTATTACTTCATCTTCATTGATGTTTATCTATGCCCTGCCGTTCAAAGAATGGCGACGGGGCATTAGGTGTTCCCCCTGCTTGGTGCAAAAATTTAGTTTGGATCAATAACTCTTGAAAGGATGGATCTATTCAATTTATATTAGCACATAAGCATAAGATAATAACATCCATGTCAAATTCTATTTTGGTTACAATCCACTAATTTTTAAAGGAGTTATGGCCCTTTTTTATTTAAAAGCCCATAGCAGGGCATCCTGGTAGGTCAGTGGTTAACGCTGCTGACTACGAATCCGAAGGTCGTGGGTTCGATCCCTTGTCTCGCCGGATAAAACAGAAATGCTTTTCAGTGTTTCCCACCTAACATAGTACTGGCATGTAACCAGGAAAGTACTGTGTAGATTCCAGGAAAGTACTGTGTAGATTCCAGGAAAGTACTGGTTAGATGCCAGGAAAATGGTAACTGTACGATGGGTCTCATTGGCACTGTGCAGTGACTGTATTTGGCTTCAAAAATTGTCTGTTTGACCTATACTGCTCTACTGGCAGGTAAATTTCCCCCTTCGGTTTCAAAAAGTGCATTATAAAAAATGTGCGCAGCGGCGGGGGACCTCATAAACACAGTAATACAAATACAATACAAATACCATGTCCTATGGACACTTCTAGTCTTGTTTCATCTTTGGAATTTGTTCCACTTTAATGTATCTTTGTATATTGAAAATCTTATTCCTCTACTGAATTAATTGATCGGGTGATAAAAAGACTATTGAATCAGGGAAAAATTCTCACCAACAACTTGGTATTTTCAGCTTTACTTTATGGTGTTGTGGTGGAATTCATGTATAAAATTTGTTTGAAGTGAACTTTGATTGTTGAGAAAGATGGGAGTGTAATGCTTAAGCAGGTTTTATGACCATTCAGATAATTGAAGTTAACAATATTTTGGTCATAAAAAGAGAGGAATAAACATTAGTTTTACTGTTTTTGGTTCTCTGGCTATTGGCATCCATTCATCTGTGTAGTGGTTATGCAAACACTTCAATAGGATATTTTATTGAAATATAACCCTGTTTGTAATCAAATGATCCAACTAGGTTATAGTATGGTTGTAAACATTAATGGGTGCTTGAGATAAAAATGTCTTGTATGGTTCTAGATTGATAACATTGTGTCTACTGGTGACTTTCACCGTTTTCAATCATGGCTCGTTTATGTTTTGCCAACTTGTCAATAATTATATACCCATAAAATGTAACACTTAAGAACACTATAAAACATATGTTTAACTTCGGACTAGTTCCTTCATATGATTTGTGTGAATTTTGTGTAATACATGTAGTTGAAATGATTCAATAAATTTATTGGATTATACTTTGAAGAACTTGACTTGTGTTCAGGTGCATGTCTGGGTTTAGGGCAGTCCAACATGGTTATCTGCCCTTAGTAGCATTACCTCGCCCATCAATTATATGCAATCATATGCCTAGATGTCGTCTTAAAATTGTTGTTGATAGAAATGTGAATTCTTTAAAGATGTTTTTACATTTGTATTTACCTGTAGTTCTATCAAAGTTATAGAAGGGTTATTCTCAATGTATTGAATTGTTTATTGATGTTTCTTGGTTGTGTTTGGTATTTATTTAATTGCCGTCTTTTCACAA
This sequence comes from Mactromeris polynyma, assembly GCA_032209605.1. Lineage (NCBI taxonomy): Eukaryota > Metazoa > Mollusca > Bivalvia > Venerida > Mactridae > Mactromeris > Mactromeris polynyma. The sequence continues at coordinate 3,985,020 of JASFXZ010000022.1, forward strand.
ACTTCTTCTGCTTTGAACTGATTTCATGCATTATTTCATAATAAAATATTGCAAAGACGCTAATATTAAGATCCGGTATTCCAAGATTAGTTCTATACAACAGTACAATAGAACTTATATACTGTGATTTTCATCTCTGATAACCTCCAACTAATCAGTTTTATTAGCTACATTTACCATGTTTCATGTTTCCAATTAGTAAGGGTTCTTTCAGAATGTAATACTGAGCATGAACTTTTGTGATTCCACTAGTGTTGTTGTTTATTTTGACCACCTTGTTATATCCTTGACTTGTCAACATGTGTGGATGTACTGAGTAGCTTGCTTAGTGTTGATTGGTTGGTTAGTTACAATACCCTCCACATCAGACACATGTCATACAATTATTTCATGATTTGTAACCATTGTATCGTGCTTTTCCTCTCAAATCTCTGTGTAACATTACAAATACAAATACTTGGACAGCAATTATTGACAGACTGGTTGGCAAGGTTGGTTTAATAGACTGGTCACCATTTGTAAGTGATGAATATTTCATGGTTTCTTAGTAACGCTTCAAACAATGTCTCATGATCACCAACATTTGGGAGGTTCAGATTTTGGCATTGTTTGAGAGGTTGTTTCTTGACAGTGGTTAAATTGACGATAAGTTTGTACTCTGGGAAACAATGATATCATTGTTGAAGATAGGTTTGTAATCAAAAGAGTGCTGCTCTGGACAGGTTGCACTATAACACAGGAGATTGTCTTGAGCTCTCTCTATTTATCCTTTCTATAGTATATGTATATACATCAGGGATAAAGGGAAAGAACTCTAGAAGGGATAAAGGGAAAGAACTTGTGACAATCTCCTGTGCACTGTGCAGTAGTTGTCTGTTATAGTAGTTTATCGTGCTGTTGTTATTTCAACCAAGATAACAACCAAGATAATGTTGTGTTTCCTATATCGAGGGTTCAGTGCAAGACTATTGTAATGACTATATAAATTCATATGAGTTACAATAGTCCTGCGTTAAACCCTCGATATTATGTTCCTACTTTTGTTTATTATAATACTATAAATCAGCAAACTGGGTGATATTGAAGGAATTTGCTTCATAAATAAACAGATTATCACTAATGGTCTGTGTGTACATGGTTTGATCAGATCTGATAAGTAGAATATTTTAATTAGCCCTAAGCATTAAAGTTTGTAGTTGTTTGAGTATAAAATGTTAATCCTGTGATAGTCCAATGATTAATATGTTAACAATTCCTTCTCTATTATATGCGCCAATTAGTGTACAGCATTTTGAACACTTCATTATGTTATAGGTATAACGACTAGGGACAGACATAAGTCAAAAAGATGATGAGGTCTAAAATTGCTGTTATTTTCATGAAAATAGAAATAATAAATGGGACCAGAGAAATCTTCTGTATGATGTGTTGCATCACTGTATGATGTGTTGCTTCACTGTATGATGTGTTGCATCACTGTATGATGTGATGCTTCACTGTATGATGTGTTGCATCACTGTATGATGTGTTGCATCACTGTATGATGTGTTGCATCACTGTATGGTGTGTTGCATCCCTGTATGATGTGTTGCATCACTGTATGATGTGTTGCTTCACTGTATGGTGTGTTGCATCCCTGTATGATGTGTTGCATCACTGTATGTTGTGTTGCTTCCCTGTATGATGTGTTGCATCCCTGTATGATGTGATGCATCACTGTATGATGTGTTGCTTCACTGTATGGTGTGTTGCATCCCTGTATGATGTGTTGCATCACTGTATGTTGTGTTGCATCCCTGTATGATGTGTTGCATCACTGTATGGTGTGTTGCATCCCTGTATGATGTGATGCTTCACTGTATGGTGTGTTGCATCCCTGTATGATGTGATGCATCACTGTATGATGTGTTGCATCACTGTATGATGTGTTGCTTCCCTGTATGATGTGTTGCATCCCTGTATGATGTGTTGCTTCACTGTATGATGTGTTGCTTCACTGTATGATGTGTTGCATCACTGTATGATGTGTTGCTTCACTGTATGATGTGTTGCTTCCCTGTATGTTGTGTTGCATCACTGCATGATGTGTTGCATCACTGTATGATGTGTTGCATCACTGTATGATGTGTTGCATCCCTGTATGATGTGTTGCATCACTGTATGATGTGTTGCATCACTGCATGATGTGTTGCATCACTGTATGATGTGTTGCATCACTGTATGATGTGTTGCATCACTGTATGATGTGTTGCATCCCTGTATGATGTGTTGCTTCACTGTATGATGTGTTGCATCACTGTATGATGTGTTGCTTCACTGTATGATGTGTTGCTTCCCTGTATGTTGTGTTGCATCACTGCATGATGTGTTGCATCACTGTATGATGTGTTGCTTCACTGTATGATGTGTTGCTTCACTGTATGATGTGTTGCTTCCCTGTATGATGTGTTGCTTCACTGTATGATGTGTTGCTTCACTGTATGATGTGTTGCTTCCCTGTATGATGTGTTGCTTCACTGTATGATGTGTTGCTTCCCTGTATGATGTGTTGCTTCACTGTATGATGTGTTGCTTCACTGTATGATGTGTTGCTTCACTGTATGATGTGTTGCTTCCCTGTATGATGTGTTGCATCACTGTATGATGTGTTGCATCACTGTATGATGTGTTGCATCACTGTATGATGTGTTGCTTCCCTGTATGATGTGTTGCTTCACTGTATGATGTGTTGCATCACTGTATGGTCTTTATAGACTCGTTTTGATTATTGATAAAAAAAGATGGTATGATTCAATAAATGGAATCGTCAGTTTGGACTGGAGATTTCAATCTTTCTGTTAGTTCTGATTTCATAAAGTAAGACATAAATCACTTGTGAGTATTAAAAACATTTATTAAAAAACAAATTACTGTACAAATAAATGGTTGGGTTGAATTATATTACAGTTAATGAGAATTATGCTTTAAATTAATACACTGTGACCACGGTAACAGAGTCTACAAATGTCACACTTTTGATTGGTCGACTTGCTATCATGTGACTTGGTATGTCGTTTCGGTTTGTCTTTAGAACACTTTTTACTCCATGAACATTATTTGAGTTAGCGTCTTTATGAGTGGTTTCCTTTCTGTGATCACCATATCCATTTAAACATGAGTTATAGTTGTTCAATCCTGAATCAGGATGTGCATCATTGTTTAATATAGGAACAACACTTGATGAATCGGTTGACACAATGTTCTCACTAGTTCTGTGCGAGTCCCGTGCATCATGTGCAAATATCACAATCTCTGTGCTGTTTATATGAATATTGTCACTATTGTGTGTGTTGTTAGGATATGTTTTGTGGTTTTGATGGTTGACAGTTTGTGTAGATTTCACTGTCTGTCTGTTTGAGATTCCGTCCTGCATCAACACCCCGTTGCATAGTGGTTGTTTCTTGTGTGAAGGTAGATTCATACTGGAGGAACACCCCTGCAAATACATGAAATAAATGTAAAGTACTAAATTTAAGTATAAAACTGATATAAGGCCAAAATAAAAATAATGTTTGCTTGCTGTCTCCCCTTCTTGTTGCTGTCTTCCCTCTACCTATGCTGTCTTCCCTCTACCTAGGCTGTCTTCCCACTACCTAGGCTTCACATTTGCTGCACTCCAACAAATTGTTTGACTACAGACTGGAATTTTCAGTAGAAATATTGATAAAAAATTGCTTAAAAAAAGTGTTGATTAAAATATTGCCTGATAACCTTTTTTCACCAATTAAATCGGGAGACTGCAGAAAAGGACTTGTTTCAATGTGGCCTCACAGATAGTAAAACCAACAAATACCCACATGTGACAGTGATAACATTTTAAAGTAGACAAAACAGGATATCGAGTTTCTCCTGTATGCTAATAATTCTCTCATTGTTGGTGACATAATCTACATTAAAGTGCAAAGATGTATGTAATGTATGAAAGAACAGAAATGTACAAGGTCTATATGCATAAACTTGTACAATTACTCAAAATAATCCTAACACTCATAATGTGGTTGATAATTAACAACAGGAACTTGCAGATGACTGGATAATATTATTTCCAATCTGGGATGGACAATGCCATTGGCAGCTATACTTGCAATAAACGCTACATCCAGTGTGTTTTAGCTTAACTATTTTTTTCATAAAGTTGTATTTGTACAGGGTTACTATACTGTGGTTGACATGACAATATTTTATCAGAAATGTACATGTATTTCATTAGATCCTTTAAGACTTCAACAAAATCTTCCCTATAGCTATCTCATTGTGTAACTTTGTTACTTTAAGGAATAAAGATTGTAATTAAACAATCCCTTTTATGACCAAGATTTTTTGCCCTATAATTGTGTATCAAATTTATTTTATAAAAGAACAGAACTGTGCTGTTCTATACTTTTATTGCATGGTAAGTAAGTCCTAACTTATAGTTTGATAGTCAATATAATCCTTTGTTCAATGATAGATAGATAACTTTATTCAGAAATTGACAAGAAGCCCTTAGGCTGCATCATTGTACATGATTAAATGCTATACAACAAACTTGTACAAAGTGTCAATGGTAGTTCTACCATTATAATATAAAAATGTCGAAAAAATAATGATCAGCAATCCTTGTGTTGCAAAAATCATTAAATATTCATTTACCTGATTAATCTGTATTTAAGTCTCATTCAAATAAACACAAGAAAATATAAAGATAAGTATTACCATTTCATGTTTATATTTATTTACCTGATTAATATGTATTTCATCTTATTCAAGTCAATGCACAAAACATTAAGATAAGAATTACCATTTCATGGTTATATTTATTAACCTGATTAAATTGTATTTAACATCTTATTCAAGTCAACACAATAAAATATAAAGAAAAGAATTACCATTTTCATGTTTAGATTTATGTCCAACGTTATTTTATTGAGTATCTGTGTTTCACACCACTAGTTAAATATAACTGAAACTGTTCTAGTATTGCCACACTCCTATATAGTCTGCATATATCAATGTCACATGTTTGCATAACAATGAATACCTCACATATGATTGGCTGATTCACAGTTTGTATTATCTTATCCCGCTTTTTTACTTGTTTTAGGAATTTCGATATATTTAGGGAATTGGACTATTTCTGTCTCGTGTGAGCGCCTAATGTCTGTAATGATGACGTCAATACAACGTTAGTTATTGACATAGGTGAGTTATCAGCCATGTATTTACCCATTGTCACTCTTCCAGGGGGTCCCGGCAAGTTGTTTCAGGTGATACAATATCTATGAGTACACTGATATCTTCATGTTGAAATATTTGAGATAGTTTTAACTTCCTTTTCAAATCATTAAAAGATTTGCGCATATTGTTGACTTTCCAGAATGATGACTTGCAGTTTGTTGCCAAGCCTATTCTTTGTATTCAAGTTGTTTCGGGGAATTTTTTTTGCTGATCACAAAGAACATTTGTTTTATAGTTCTCAAGTAACCTGACCGGGTCATTTACGATTAGATATTTCCTATTTCCAAGGTCTTATAGACTAGAAATGTAAGAATTTTTAATATGGGGAATTTTACTTGTAGTAGAGGTTATCCAGGGTACCCTACTCTAAGCACAAACCATACCCTGACCGGACGCCATACCCTGACCCATTGCCATACCCTGACCCGTCGCCATAAACTGACCATACATCATACCCTGACCTGACGCCATACCCTGAATCGACGCCATACCCTGACCCGATGCCATACGCTGACCTGTCGCCATACACTGACTTATCACAGTTTTCTGTACTTAGTGAACTTAAAAATATGGCTCATTAGTAGAATGCTTCTATTATAACATTTTAGTGTCTTTAAAGACAACTGTATCTACATCATGTAGTGGAATGTGGGCAAGGTAAGACAACTGTATCTACATCATGTAGTGGAATGTGGGCAAGGTAAGACAACTGGATCTACATCATGTAGTGGAATGTGGGCAAAGTATGATCCACTAAGATATGCAAATCTTTACTTAATATTGAGGTATTAATGGATCCTTGAATCTTGAAATAATACTTACTTGAATACTTATGTACACCAATGGGATGAAGTTTAATGTCTGTAGTACTTACTGATAATGTGATATTGATGTCTGTGTATGTAGATTGTATGTAGTGGGTATTTACTTTATCAATAGATCTTCCCTTATTATACCTTCATCATTATTTCTGTTGACAGTAATACCCTGGTAACGTCTCTGTGAATGTATCTAGGGGTTTATTGAATGTTAGATTTGTTTGTCTGTAATACGTCACTCTAATCCTGCTTAAAAATGAGATTTAATAGAATTATGATATACAGCCTGTTTGTATAAGGCAAAAGTTTTCTGGTAATTATAATGTTGATGTATCTTTTACTTGCAATCAACGGTTTAAAGATTGCTCATCATTGTGACAGTTTGGATATCTAAGTTTTATGAGCTCATATCACTGTATTTCACCGCACCCAGGAATGACTTCAGATCAAAGTGGTTGCATACATTGCGACTACAATTTACACATTGCTTTATCTAAATGTAAAAAGCTATGTTATTGCTGTTGCATATTTTTCTGATAAGAAGAAAAAGTGTAAGGTGAAAGGCCCATGTGAGCATATATGACATACATGAGACATACATTATATAGATATATATGTGACAAATGGCTGCAAAGCTACTCATAAATGATATGACTACACAATGTATATGGTAAACAAAGATGATCTACAGTTAAGGGTTACTAAATAGAAAAACATAAAATCATGGACATCATGGTAACACTGTACTGTTTTAAGAAGCTAATAACAACATTACAACACAGTACATACCACACCTCATTGTAGTTTTGTTTGTGTGAGCCAGACAGTTGGAATAATTATGGAGAGAAATTCTACTAATTAATACTAATTAGTTTCACCACAAACAATGTTTTCCTAGTATTATGATGCATTGGTGAATCAGAGTCGGCCAATTTCCAAGAAAGAAATTTGACATGTTTCAATTAGTTTGATTACTGTTTGATGATGTGATTGACCAACAATGTAGTTATATCAATGACAGGCAATTAGTTAATTTTCTTTGATTTTTCTAATTAATTAGCTATTTCATAGCATAATTAGTGACATGAAATGTAGTCGAGCACATGTTGGGAATGTCTGGAAACAAGGTTACCAGCAGTTATTGTGATGGTCATCGGGTTCTGTGTCCTTTGCATGTTTACTGACTTTCAAACAGCTGATCAGAGGTTAAAGGTTGTAATGTTCTGCTTGAAGCATTGTTTTTTTACCTTGACCCTCAACGTTTGATCTTGTCTATCACTTTTAATCTATGTTATGGAGATGTAAGGCCTTGTCCAGTATCCAGGTATACACTAGGATATTTTCTTATGAAAGTGCTGAGTAGTGTATAACAGTTTGTGAACTGTGATTCACTTGTTATTGTTTAGTCAAGGATTTTCTGCTTTATCTGCTATTAAGGACTGATCAGGGACTTATCAACAATTCACAAGGTGAATGACCTTAAAGTCCATCAATGTATGGACACCTTGACCATTGGTATCCAATGGTATACATAGCTCACATTGCCATATCAATTTGTTGATTTCTGAGCACTTGTGAATTAGTCTTGTTGAAGTGATTTGGCCTTGTTTGGTAACAGGTTGGTTAAGATGGTAAGATCTGTCCACAACAAGTTGATCATGTACTTCTTGATGACCAGTGTACTCAACTCACATGCTGGACACTTCAAAACCTTCACCTTCATGACTGTAAGATATTGTATGACTCCGCCGTAAGCATTTTCATTGCATTAGCTGGAAGGAAGAGCATGCAGTCTGCTCCCTCTGTCCGTGCCTTAGTAAATGTGTGCGTTCTTCGTTCCCTCATTCATGTCCACACTATTTCTCAGTAACCTCTTACAGGAATTCAGTGAAACTTAATGGGAAGCTCTGCTACCAAGAGGAGATGGGCATATTGTCAGCATGTTCCAGTTCGATGATTTTTCACATACTTTGGGGAGGATTCATTGCTCTACCTATAATTTCTTGTATTTTAACAGTTTTGAGAAGGACCAAGTAACAGCAAAGTTCTGACTATTCGTCAGTTGATATTGTTTGTTTTTATTTATGTATGGTAAATGTAATACTGTAATACTGTATAAAGGGACAAAACAATCTGTTTAATATTCTAGTTATGAGATCTTTTATTATGTACCGATATTCCTAATTTATTATGGGGCTTTACATCATATTAACAGCCATGGTCATTTAGTGGCTATTCCATTGATGAGGAAGACCCCAGTTGGAATTGTGGGTAGAACCGCTGACATTTCTATATCCCTGATGAGATACAAACCCAGACCAGTGAGGAGCTAGTGATATGAAGTCAGTGACCACAGAGAACCTTTATTTATTCCTAAACTGTCTAATAAAGGACATGGATTCCTGTCATTCTTTTCTGTTTATTTTGTAGTTCAACTGAATATTATGACAAGGCCTTATCCAATAAGGAAATTTTGCTGTGTACATAGTATATTATAACACATCATAATGTCTGTATGTCCTTAAACATTTAGCGTGCCTTATCATCTAAATGCACCTTTATTTGCAACATCTTACAACCTTTCTGTTTAAGCTTCAATGACACATCATGAACAAGGAAGTAAAATTATAGAGACTTTAAAAGATTATAAAATTAAAAAAAGGTATGATTCAATTCAGTTAGCTAAACTGGGAATACAGAAATATCATTACGAACATAATACCTAGATTGAACAACACATTGTACTGGCTACAAACTACTATACAAAGCCACTTGTAAGGCAACTCAGAATGTTTACTTGATAGTTTGTACGTGTTATTGCTTTCGGACAAGGGTCATTGTCATTTCCTATCTATTTGACCCTTTTGTTTTTGCACAATGTCGATATGGTCAGTTATAGAAAGGATGACCAGTGTGTCCTCAATAGTACACCTTGAGTGGTCAATGTCAATAGCTTAACAGTGATCAGCCCTATAATTTTGACCACTGTATCCGGAATATGACCCATCATTGACTGCGGTCATAATGTTCACATAGTTGAAATGATTTGCATACCTAGATAAGATAGAACCAATTAGTTTTACATAATATGTGAATGTTTGTGGTTGGTAGCTAATAATTTATCAGCAATAACAATTTGAGAATATTAATTTGGCCAAGGTGCTTCATCTCTGAAAACTGATTTGAAGTTGCTTGTACACAGATATGCCCCTCTGTTAGACTCTACCTATTGGTACATCATGTAAGGGGCCAATGTATCAGTTTCCACACTTAGTAAATTATAAGAAGTTGTTTCCTTGTGATATTTCACCCCTTGGTCTGTTTGATTGTAAGTTTGTCTCTTATAGTTAAGCGATACTTTGTAGGTGGCTGAATCTCTGTAGAAGATGTTCATTGTTCAAGCAGGAGAATTTTCTGCAGAATCAACACCTACAAGCAAATATTAAATTAACACATTCCTACCTAAACATTTATAGGTAGGAATGTGTTAATTTAATATTTGCTTGTAGATGTAAGTAATATTGTAGTATTTATTTGAAATTAAACTTGACCATTTACTGGTTATAGTTTCAGGTCAGCATTAAAAATGTGGCCAAAATATGTGATATTTTTAATATTAAATAAATAATAGATAAGAAAAGCAACCCCCTTGTTAATGGTGTCCACTCTACAGTTACTGTCGATTCAAAATTTAATTGAGAATTCTGTTATTGTATGTTTATATTGCAAAATTGTTGCAAAACAGTTTTTCCTTGACTGACCAACCTTAAAGTTTGTTTATAACAGTTCTCAAGTGAATACAAATGGTCAATACCATTGTTATACTGGACGTAAGCATTGTAAGGGTATGATGGATCATTTAGCACATATTCTTACTGGTGGCAAGAATGTAAAGAATTGAAATGCTATTTAAAATAACTTTAAATTTCTAAAGGTGTAATCCTGGATAGAAACTTGTTCATTTCACTGTAACCTGTAATGACAGCTTTTGTCCATTTTAATGGCTGTTCATAAATGCATAGGTAATAGGATTGTAAAGGTTTAGTGATCAAATTTGTTTGGCTGAATTGAGTATACTTATATATTAAATCAGGTGAAATAATGTTACAGTATAGTATTTAGGTATAAATACCACCACTTGAAGTTGAAGGTAAATTGCAGTTTATCCAGCTTGTCCTAAATTATATTTAAGCATAATTCGATAAGTTTGTTTGGTTAACTTTCTGGACCTGTGTGATTGTTATGGTAACTGCCCGACTGAGCAAGGGTTAGGGTTCAAGGCTAATCTTGATTAGAATGTATGTCACGATTCGGACTTAGTCACAATAAATGGGTAGATGTGTAAGCGGCCGGGTAGCTCAGTCATCAGAGCATGCACCCTGTAAGCCAAAGGCTCCGGGTTTGAGTCCCGGTCAGGCTGCACATTTTCTCACCTGGTGACATGTAGCTTTGGCATACAATGAACAGTATAAGGTGAAATAGATAAAAATGCTAGCTTAAAAGAAAATGGCATATTATGAGCAAGTACACAGCCCTCTATCTCAAAGTTCAAGGTCATATTTGTCGGTCAAGGAATATATCTGATCTTGCCTAGGCTGTAACTATGACAAGCCAAATGTGTTGGCTACGGAATATGTCTGTGCTGTAATTTTGATATGCACAGAGCAATCTTAGAAAAAAATGGCATCAGTGGTTACCTTAATGTAAGATTCGGGCTTCTAACTCGAGAGGTCAAAGTCATTAATTGGGGTCATCGGTCATGTCTGATCTTATCCAATCTGTATATGTGCAATCTTTGAAGTAATAGGCGCAAATACTTTGAGTCAGTGAGATGGTGTGTTGTATTGAAGACCCCAGTTTGTATTTCAATGGTAAAAGACACGCTATGTTAGCAAGGGTCATGTCTAATCTTGTCCAGACTGTAAACTTGACTTGCCTTCAGCAGCCTTTGAAATGGGACAATGGATGCAAGTTTGATTCAGGCCCCTTCTTTAAATAGACCAAGACCCCAGGTCCTTACAGAGATTCCTTTTTGCTCTGTCGTCAACAACAACTTTTTAGCAACAAAATTACATTTTTTAATTTTAGTGTAAAAAGGAATACTTGTAATTAATTTAACAATTATAATTTTTCATCACTTATATTTATGTTACCTGCTTAATTATAATGAATTTTAAGGGAAATGCTCATTGATTCTTCTGGAAAAATACAAAATCTAGAATACCTGGTGAAATTATTTTGTATACGTTATATATTTCGGTATACAGTTTATATGACATAGACATTTTTTATTTCAATTCCAATAAGGCTATAAAGCCCACGAGGACATACATAAGCATACACACAAGACAGACGAACAGTGTACAACATACATACATTTTCTATATAGCATTGTTTTTCTAACAACAATATCACATGGATACAGTTTACTGAATGTAACATGTAACATACTGATTACAACTTCAAATATACATTTGGAGAAGGTCAAAACATGTATAGTGGAATTTCTTGTATTCAAATTATGTAAAAGCAAAGTAAAAATATTGTCATAAATAATTTGTGTTACACTAAAGACTAGTTACCATACATTAAAGAGTTTCTAATATTGAATGCATTGTACATTGCTAAATTTCGATCAATAAATTTTACCATATTTGGTCTGATCCAATATTTCTGAGATATATTGTTTGCGTATATCAAGATACATGTCACATTCAATAACGAAATGATATTTATCCTCTATTGTATTACATTTTCTTTCATGTAGAGGTATTTGTACATGTCTGGACCATCTTCCAGCCTCTATTTGTAGCCTATGAGATGAGACTCTTAAATGGATCAAAGCTTGACAAAATTTAAAACATTCTAAGTACGGTTGAAATCTTAAAGAAGAAATTGTATTGTAGAAACATGCTCTACTAGACTGATGTAATCGTGCATTCCAGTTTTGTATAAATTGATCGTTTAGCCTTTGTTTATTAACAGAGAGAAACACATCAGTGTCACCAACGCCTTGCTGAAGCCAAGCATCAGCAAAACCAAGTGAACATAATAAATTGTTCAGTAACATACACAAGTTTTTCTTATTTGGTTGTTGTTCAAAATCGTTCTTAAGTAAATCATATACAAGAAAAACGTATTTATTATGTTCCATTTGTATCATTCTTAACCAATATTTTAAAACTTTGAACAGATGGGTAGTTTTAAAAGATACTCGTCATATATGTATATAGTAATGATGTTGAATTAATAGCTAATAATCAAACATATTCTTACCATGATTGTTGTTTGGAAAAGTTCCCTTAAACAATTAATTTTCCTCTGATTTAATTCCAATGATGAATCCGCTCCAATCTATTTTAATATCTCAAACAATTCTCTGACTTTAGTCTGAAGATATTGATAATTTTATCTTCACTGAATTAATAGAACTGTCCACATTTTCACCTTCCGTCTACAACAAAGTATTTCTAATCTACCAACCAGAAAATTAGTTTCTGACTTGATTTAATGAAGTCTTCTCTGACACCACATATAACAGCAGCTTTTAATCTAACAACATTCAGTCTATATTTGTCTCAACATTCTGTTAGTTTTCCTTTCCTTTATCTTGATACACTGATTTGTATCATGATTTCCTGTGTACAAATTGAAGCATAATTATCCTGTTGAACAGTGCTATTTATACTTCAATTTGTAAATTAATAAGCCTCATCTTGAAATAAGCTGCAGATATGGTATATATATATATATAGCTGTTGATTATACAGCACTAACCCTTGATATTTCACACAATATTTCATCAATGAATGTCTCACAGTTCAAATCCTCTCCGATACTATAGGATATTCAGGTGTAATACTTCCCCAATTAAAAGAAAATCTTGTCACAATCTATACCTCTACTTCTATGCTGTATGTTGTTCAGTATCTCCATTTGAAATATGTGATCTCTCCTCTTTAACCAAACAAAGGATTCTTCTGAACTGTAGCAATATTCTACGCACTAATTGCCTTTTAATTGTTGTAAAGGTTGAATGTTCAGTTTCATGTCCAGGTTTAATGGTTTACCATTTAAGATACAGTGGGATTTGTAAGTTTAACAGTAAAATAGTCTAAGAATAGTGATTGTATTATATCCATGTAATATGATTTAAGTAGTTAATATGATTAGCATTTGTGATTGTCCAAATTGGGTTTATTCGCAAAGTTTCTCACACCTGTTATATTTATACTGCAAAACATGCACACGATTGTTATTTCCGAGTATGTTTGTTACAACATCACTGGTAGTTATTTCGCATTACATATATCTGGTTCTATATTTATCACACCCAACTTTAATAAATTTCAGTACTGTTGTAATATACTGGCAATATATTTCATAGCAGTCTTTTGTTTCAAGTCCCGTGATAATTCAAAAATCCTCTTGAGTATGATGAAATTAATTTCCAGTCTGTCACATAAATGATTGAATTTTAGATTGTTCAATTGATTAAAAGTTGTTTTTCTTTCACAAAATCCAGTATTTTGTATGCAAACTACTAAGTGACTGTCTTTGCTTCTAATTACTATTTGTATAAATTTATCATGATATCATAGTTTACAATTGCATTTCAATGTTTATTGATTATAGAATTTCTATTCTTTTAATGCAACTTTCTGTTCAGTAAACACTCCAGTAAACTTTAGAAAATAGATTACAAGTTCCTACCATAATTGGTATGTTGATAATCTTTTTTGGTATTGACTGGTGGTACGTGTTTATATTTGATTAGGTAATTTAAATGTCTGTTATTATTACACATTGTGAATTATTTTTTTGTACCTGGTAAATAAATGTAGTATTAAAATGTTGAGGTCGTGAGGTTGAGACCCAATTCTTTTTTAAGGCTTAATCTTATTAAGATATTGGTTGTTTAATTGAACTTTAATGATTGAAATGATTGTTAAATTGTAAAAAGTCAAGGTTTTAGAATTGTGTTTATAAAATGGGTGAATAAAGTTTTGATGAATAGTTAAATAATACCGTTTGAACTATTGATGTTCGTTTATTTTATATGAGTGTGTTTTGTAGTTTTTAAATTTATGTCTGTCTTTGTCGTACTGTGACCCAGCTTTTTTAATTAATGTGAATTTAAATAAACTTAAATTTCTTTTTTAATACACTGACATTTCTCTCCTTAACCTTATGATAAATAGGGTTTTTAATATATGTCACATGATAAGTGGTTTCATTCAATCTTTAGATACCTTTCAAGTGGGTACTCAGGCTTTATTCCATATTTAGACTACTGAAGTCAATCTCACAGTGCTGACTGTTCTCTATCATTGGAGTCAGTGTTGTGATGTCAGGTCTTAATGTATGGTAATTTTACTGCAAGACGAAGGAGTTGCTTTTTGCGTAAAAATGGCCAAAATTACGTTATCTTAAAGAGTTTATGTATCTTTAATAGAATAACATATATATTATACCACCAATAAATATACAGCAAGGGTGAGAGGATATTGCATGAATGATGATCATAATTGTATTGCTGAATTTATTGAACAACTTTTCTGGAGAAAAAGAAACACAACACAAGAACCAGCCATTGGCAAGTTTTGTATACCCCTTTTGAAAAGGGAGGCATTTGGTTTGACTTATGTTGCTCACTATTAGTCATAATGGACATAATGTTTTTCAAAGATCTCTTGTTTTAAATTTGTGGTCATAAAGTCAGTAATAACACCACAACATAAAGAAACAAATGCTGATAAGACTAAAAAGCTTATATGGTAGAAATGGTCATTGGGTGACCTTCTAGTTTGCTAATATAATTTCTGTCTGTCAAAAATGTAGCCACCAGGATTCAGGGCTTAGGATTCCCTATAGGCTCAAGTCTGTGATTTAGATGAGAGATACAATGCCATCATGGCCCTCTTGTCTGATATCTCCATATATTATGAAGCTGTTCTCTGATTGGAATAATCTTATAATGGACAGTTTAAAGTCTCGTTTAGTTTGAAGCAATATTTCTTTGTAAAGGAGTGTATGTGAAAGATGACAGGTTAAAGTCTCGTTTAGTTTGAAGCAATATTTCTTTGTAAAGGAGTGTATGTGAAAGATGACAGTTTAAAGTCTATGTTTAGTTTGAAGCAATATTTCTTTGTAAAGGAGTGTATGTGAAAGATGACAGTTTAAAGTCTCGTTTAGTTTGAAGCAATATTTCTTTGTAAAGGAGTGTATGTGAAAGATGACAGTTTAAAGTCTATGTTTAGTTTGAAGCAATATTTCTTTGTAAAGGAGTGTATGTGAAAGATGACAGTTTAAAGTCTCGTTTAGTTTGAAACAATATTTCTTTGTAAAGGAGTGTATGTGAAAGATGACAGTTTAAAGTCTATGTTTAGTTTGAAGCAATATTTCTTTGTAAAGGAGTGTATGGGAAAGATGAAGACTGTTCCATAACAAATTTATATAGCCATTAATGCAAGCAAGCATTTTTTGCTGATCATTCAATGCAGTTAGTGTTAATTTATATTAACTTTACTTTCTTATTTGACCATTAGATCCAACAATTCTACTCCAGTCAACTTTGCATATTTATAAGTTATAGTATTGAAATGCTGTAAACACAATGTGTATGTTTATACACCATCAAATAGATAATAAATTGCTTTGGTTAACTTGGAACTGTTCCCAAAAATTTCTAAATGATTATCAAATTTCTATTAAATCGTTGTTATTTATAGATAATTTGATATACAGGTTATAAATGAGTATGAATGCATGTTCAAAATTAGATTGCTTACCTTTATTACTTAAAAGTACAGCAGTTTTTTGACTGAGTTATGCAAGCACAAGCACAGTAACTGATTGTGCATTTCCATACGTGATATAGTCGGGTCTGTTAGTAGACCAAATACATCTCTTAACATCACCCTGGGAACAAGATGGTACTGCAGGGTTTTAAAGTAAAAACAAATATTTGTTTTCCCGTAACAATACAATGTGCACTTTTAAAATGAAAATATTTGCATATTTTAGTAAGGATGAAGTCATTCTCGTTAATCATAGGATTTTGTGAACATCCTTTGGAATGCACTATTTCGGGATCAGCAAAATTAATGCCGAAGTTGAATACATGTAATGATAATCTCCCTTTGGCAATAAAGGCACCAAATGCTGTACAATATTTCACCATGTATAGTTGCTTGTGTATTATTTAATTCTACTACAATGTAATCAAGTTATATATGTTATATTTGCAGGTGTGATACTTACCCCTACACGTGAGTTGGCCATGCAGATAACATCTGATGCTAAAAAGTTCACACGAAATCTCGGGCTGCAAGCCGTGTGTGTCTATGGAGGTACCGGAATATCGGAACAGATCGCCGAGTTAAAGCGAGGCTGTGAGATCATTGTCTGTACACCGGGTCGGATGATCGACATGTTGGCGGCTAACAATGGTAACTTCTAAATAATTATCAAATCAATGTTTGTCATGTAATGTTCTTGATAATGTTCACATTCTACTGATCTATATTTGTAATGTTGCTGAGTTTGACTTTAGATTTTAATGGTTCTATTTGCCGCCAGTACATACTACTTATACGATTTAACTTATTTGTTTTACTTTGATTCTGAAACAACTTATGTTAATCACTCTCAATGACTGCTTCGTGTGTTAATAACCAGAGTTTGCATCTAATCCAGTGATTCTGGGACTGTGAAGTTTGCAATTCAACCTTGCCCCGGGGTATTCAAACTCACAACCTTTGTATCAAGAGTTGACACTTTACCTGTTGACCACTTTGCCATCTTTGTAGATATTGTGTGTGTTGTCCTGTTTCCCACACATACAGTGTAATAGTTTTAATTCTCTTACATAGAACAAGAGTATCGAGCATTTCGTAGGAGAGACTTTATTTCAGTATCCTACTGAGGATTATACATATGCGATGATATCATCACCATGACAACAGGTGCTATTATATAGCATATAAGGTATTGGGATAGGTAGTTCTACCACTGTTTTTGGTAGTTTATATGCTAACAAGGTTTTCCACTTACTTACAATGGACCATATACAATCAACCTTGTGGTTGCTACCATTGTTGAAATAGAGGTCATTTCTTGTAAACAGGCAAATTTACCCGAAAGTTTGTTTTTCAAGAAATGTTTTCATGTCCTTCACTACAGTGCAACCTCTCCAGAGTAGACCTTTTGAGCAAGAACCTTTCTTTAACAACAGGATCACATTTGCCTGTTGCAAGAATTTACAATCTCGAGCAACAACCTCTCCACAAATCCAAAATTTACATCTCCCAAAAGGGTGATGTTCTGGAGAGGATTTTACACTTTATATGACTTTGACTGTATATGGTCATTGTAGCATGTAAATAGGTTGGTATAATTATACTGTGAACTCTGTATGATGGTATAATCCCCTGGTATTATTGTACTATGTAAGTAAATATCATCTCTTTCCACTTCATCATTTGTCATTTCCTAAACTACGAATCAGTTCTGCTGTATCAACTGTACATGTATGTGGGAAAAAAATCTGCTTTCCCTATAAATTTGGATCAGTTCTCCGATAAAAAATGTAAGACACAACTCTTCAAATATCAGTCATAGATTTTGATGGAAGAAACAGAGCATTATTACACTCATTCATGTGCATTCCAGAAATGTCATTTGCAGTTTCTCCAAAGCAGTGTTGTTAATAGATTCACTAATGATTTCATGCCAAGAAAATTTAATTTTGCAAATTACTGATACTGATTACAAAATCGTAGCTTAATGTTTATGACCATAAAAAATGAATTAATTAAGTCTGCAGACCTTCCATTACAAGTAGACTGTTTCAAGGGATGAAAGTGAGTCTTCCCTTTTATGCAGATAGAATAGTTTCCCTGTCACCTATGGGCTATAATCTGTGTGTATTATAACCTTGACATATGTCAGGATTGATAGAAATACAGTTGGATCTCGTTCATTCAAATTCATCAGGTCTGAAATATTACTTTGAATAATACATGGTTTTGAATAACCCATTTCAATTTGACATGCCTAAGAAGATACATCGGGACCTGATATTTATACCGAGTATTCGGACAGAAGGTTGTTGAATAAACAAGGTTCGACTGTATCAGAAATAAATTGTCATTTTCAGATATAAAATTATCATAGCCATCTGGTTATTGCTCTGTTCTTGTCAATCATATTTTGTGTTTCTTTTTCAGGCCGAGTAACAAATCTCCGTAGATGTACATACGTTGTTTTAGATGAGGCAGACAGAATGTTTGACATGGGATTTGAACCTCAGGTATGTTAGTGTATTGAGAATTAATTCCTCTTTGTGGCTGTGTCATTATTATTTCCTCCCTGTTTCTTGATGGTTATCGAGGTGTGCAAAATGCACCTAATTTCTTGAACTTACCACAAGTGCTTTCCTTTTAGTCAGTCTCATTATGAACATGGCTCATTATAGAATAGAATATGCAGCATATATGCACCCTAATCTGTTATATTGGCTTCATTTTCCTTTTATCAAGAATGTACCCATCCATCATATTTTCATTTTCAAGATGACGAATGATGTGGAACTTCATATGATATAGATCGACTTGTATTGATTCAAATCTAGTACAAAACATGGAAATCTGTGGTGTCCATTATTCAGAATCAATCATATATTGATCTTCAAGAATTATAATTGACCTTGAACAAAGAGACAAGAAATGATGCATTTAAAGTCATTTGTTCTTCACCTGTGCTTCATATTGTCATTGATTTGCTGAAGACCAGGGGTGCGTTTCATCAAAAATCCTAGGGGTGAAAAGTTAGGCACGAAAACTAGCGCACTTAGGTGCGTTCCTATGTGCGTTTCATTAAACTATCCTAGGGTCGTTTTTGCTCCTAGGAGCAAAAAGCTACTCTTCATATCTGTTGATTTATGACATGAAATAATACAATATTAGTCCAGGTATATACACTATATTTGTTGATAATTTCAGCAAGATCAGACTTATATTGACTAAGATATTGTCATATTTATACCTGCACACTTATAAGTTTTGTTAAGTGTATAGGTGCAGACATACAAAAGATTGCTTGAAAATGATAACAACTTTTTAATTCTTTACAACTTAGTGGTCAATATAATACCCTTGGCTATAAAATACATTGTGTGCACTGTGGTCACTGACCACTGGTCAGTCAAACCAATTAGTATTGCAGCTGTTGAGATAATTATTTCACACCAATTTATCCAGACTGTCTTCACAGACTGTCAAATAATAGAGTTATTTATTTGCAGATTATCGCTCAACATTTACTAATGGGTTAAACTGTTAAAAAAATTGGTAAATATTAAATAAAAAGTACCTCATATTTGCATCGCACACAGCTTGTACATTGATGGCATGAAAGCCTTTACGACAAACATATGCCTGACTGGATGGTGACTGGATGGGGATAAGTGTTCCATCTATGGTCCCCACACAATTTGGCATACCAACTATCTCATGGAATTCATGCTTCAACTGTCTTTTTTGTTCCATGGGATATCTTATAATTATATTAATGTTAACAGTGTGATTGCACCTCAATTTGTTTGCAATGATCCTATACTTATACTTTCAGATGTTAATATGGTTAATTCCAAGAGCAGCAGCATTGCTTTGCCCAAGTCCACACGTTTACATAAACTTTATATATTATTCTTTATTGAAAACTTATGATCAAAAACATTCAAAAATTCAAAAATTAAATGTACATTACATGTACACATTTATACATTTATATAATGCTCTTCTTCTGCCTTTTCTTCAGGTTTTCTTTTTCTCCGCCATAGATCATTATAGATGAAATAGTAATGTACTTGCACGAGTGTAAAACACACACACATGCATTGTTCTATATTCTTGAAATGTTTGCATGTCAAAGACAGGCCAAGAGGCGGGAACTGTTATAGGGTGAATCAATCGACCGCAGTGTTGGTTACTTAGTAACCCCGTCCCCAATCATGTTAGTCATTTGTTAGCATAACACTATATACTGTAGGCAAATTGTAACTAACAAGTGTTTTTAGCAGTAACACACATGCTTCGTTCATTGTCCATGCAATGTTTTATCCATTCAATTATACATGTTTATACTTTCAAATGCACAATATCAATCTTTAAGAATGAACAATTGTACAGACTTAACGACCCTCTTACGTTTGAATCATGCCATCCATACCCACTCTTTTTCTTAGAATTTGCCGGCGTTCTTATAAACAAAAGCTGCCATCTTCCCGATATGCAAAGCGTTTCGCACGTAGGAGTGCTCATGACCGCTCCTAGAGTTAGGTGCAATATCGTTCCTAAGTGCTAGGAGCGAAAAAATGTTGAAACGCACATAGGTGCGAAAAACGATCTTAGGGGAGAAAGTCGCTCCTAGGATTTTTGATGAAACGCACCCCAGGCTAATAACAGGTTAGGTCAAATGACCATAGTAAGTAGCCATAAAAGCTTTAACTCAAAATATAGCAATCTGCCTCATGTATATTTTGTGTTGGAGTTTTGTGCCGTTTTCTGACAGTATTTCTGTTACATGTACTAAAATCATGTACGTTGCTCAATTATCCTAACAAGTGTTCTTTGTTTAACAACCAGAATTAACCCGATCATTTGTAGTCAAATTGTTTAGGTGGACATACACCCCATCCTCTTCAAACTGACAATATACCGATTGGCAGTTAAGTTCTCTACTGACAAGAGTTAAGTGGGTGGATATTTTAAGTTAAGTGTAAATGCCTTATTACATTTTTATGTCAGGTAAATCGTATAATAGATAACATACGTCCGGACCGACAGACCGTGATGTTCTCAGCAACATTCCCGAGACAGATGGAAGCACTTGCCAGGAAGATTCTGACCAAACCTATAGAGATACAAGTTGGAGGTAGAAGTGTTGTATGTAGGGATGTCACACAACATGTGGTTAGTAACTTTGGTCCTTACAGAATCTCACTCTGTTTGAAGATAAATATGCATTGTCAATGACAAGTTGTATGATGTTTCATTGTCTTTTTGTTTTGAAATATTACAAAGATTTGAAGTGTTCATCAAAATATGTATGAAATTGTTGTTATTTAGAAAAATATAAATATTGTTCGTCAAATGTGTATGCAAGATTGGTAACTGTGTTCTCAGTGGTGTTTGTATTTGATTATTACAGACTGAGTTGTTCCCCTTGGTTTGAATTTAAATGTGTACATGACTGGTAAAATGATAAAATAGGAAGCATTTAACTGGATATTTTCCTTATACATCTTTGTGCTTAACAGTTAAATATGTTTAACCCATAAATATGTTTAACCCATCATGTGTTCATTGTGAGTAAATCTTTATAAAACATGCAGTGAGTAGGAAATTGTGGTAAAAATATGTATAACATACCTGTTTCACTTGTGTGCATGTATATTTATATGGTATAAATAATTCTGATGAAATATTTCAGACTGTACTTGAAGACGACCAGAAATTCTTCAAGTTACTGGAATTGTTAGGACAGTATCAGGAAGATGGTGGAGTTATAGTGTTTGTAGATAAACAGGAACATGCAGATGATTTGATGAAGGATTTAATGAAACATTCGTACCCTTGTATGTCTCTGCATGGGGGTATAGATCAATATGATCGGGGTAGCATTATCCAGGACTTCAAAAATGGTGACATCAGACTATTGGTAAGAATTTTTTATTGAATTAACTTGTATATTCAGGGCTCTAGAAATCCACCAGCCCGACGTCCCAGACTAGTCTAATGCTGAATAGGGCTACCAACAATAGAGTTGAAGTTAGTCCCGGACAAGTCTGTTTTTAGCTCACCTGTGCACGAAGTGCTCATGGTGAGCTTTTAGGATCGATGAACGTCAGTCGTGAATTGTGCATCGTGCGTCAACATTTTCTTTAAACAACATCTCCTATACCACTGAATGGATTTTGTTCAAATTACAAGAATGATCCTTGGGATTCTTTCAAAGTTGCATAAATCGTTCCGGTCCGCTGCATAATTAGGTCACAGGAGCTAAAAATAGATTTTAAAAGTGTAAACTTTGAAAATCTTCTTGTCCCCCAAACCATAAGGTCTAGAGCTTTGATATTTGGTGTGTAGCATTGTATAGTGGTCCTCTTACAAGATTGCATAAATTATTAAGTTTCAAAAAATGGCCATCGGGGGGGGGGGGGGGGGCTTGTTCGCTAAATCGTAAATACGAATTACTTTTTCGTAAAAACAAATTATTTTTTCGTAAAACAACTTATTATTTCATAAATAAGAATGGCAGTGAACTCTGGTGAGCGATATAGGGCCCTCATGGCCATCTTGTTAAAGCTAACCAACATCAGCAATTGTTCAGTTGTAAGTCAAACCTTCCACCAACACATACGTGTGATTATTACTTTTAGATCCTGGAGCTATCATTATGTATGTTTATTTGTTACTAAATTGACCGTTATTCTCAGACAACTAGCTTCCTATGTCCAACAAGTCAAATTTTACATTTCCATTAGTCAGGGACAAGTGTTTTTGAAAACATTTTATAGAGCCCTGATATTTATACCAATTTCTGTTTATTTCTTCACTGGTATTCCAGTCTGACTTTAAGAAGGAAGCAATTGTAATTGTTGTCTAACATTGGAAATAGTCTCAGCTAAATTAAACATAGGTTATCAAGGCTGTTTCTCTTCTGTTACAGACTTCTGCTGTAAGATTCTAGACATTAAATGTTTAATATTTTGTTTTATTTACATTAGGAATCGTAGTAATTTGACTCGTTATTACTTTAGAATTATTAATCATTGCAGATAGCCACCTCTATAGCAGCTAGAGGTTTAGATGTTAAACATTTAATATTGGTAATCAACTTTGATTGTCCTAATCATTATGAAGACTATGTACACAGATGTGGGTAAGTAAAATTAATCAATTGCTTACAATTAACGCTAAGTTTCCTATCAAAATTGTTTATAATCCTTAATGAAAATTTGTATTGTCTTGTGACTATTTGAAATTCAGTATTTTTATTGTGCACTTTTTTCATACCTAGTTAGTTAGTTACTTGATTCTATTCATGTTCCTGAAGTCAGCTCGGTTAGTTCAGTTGGTAGAGTAGGTTTAAAACTGAAATAAGACGTATGTTTTCTGTGACATTCGTGCCTACAAGACCTGGATTTCCCTAGTTTACCCTGGTGCTAGAAACTATCTAGCTCTCAGGTAAATGTTTTCGCAAGAACTCTGTAGAGCCTTATTCCTGCCAAAACAGTTACCCTCGAGTTGGATATTTCTGTCTGAACCGGAAGCCAGTCATTGATTCTTATATTCAAGATCCCTTGTCTCCCATCTATGATTCATATGGGGAAGTTGTCAGTTGCTTTCAGGAGTAGGGGATAGTACTGGTTGGTAACACAGAAACACTGGTTGGGTCCATTAACTGCCATACATAACTGAATTACTGTTGAAAAATGAATTATAACTTCCACATAAATTCTTTCCATATACATGGCCAATATATTTTTTCCTTTTCTCTTGCTCTCTTTGACAATATTTCTCTCTGGTTCTTTCCCATAGTTTATCATTGGAAATTACTTCTGGCCATCTGATGTTCATTGTTCTCTGAGTCGCCACACTTCTAATTCTGGTTATTCCCTCTCAACATTTTATACAAATTGTGTTATGCATTTTAAAACAGTTTGGATGAATTCTATTGACATTTGCAATGGAATTAAAGGTTGACAGTCCTATGTTTGTGACACATTCTCTGTAGTCATCAATATGGGAAAATCGGTAGTAATTGCCTACTTTAACTTCAGTAGACAACTTGATTTATATATTACAGACGTACTGGTCGAGCTGGGAACAAGGGTGTTGCACATACATTTATTACACCTGAACAAGTAAGATATGCTGGGGACATCATTAGAGCTTTAGAACTGTCAGAATCACCAGTACCTGAAAATCTCGAAAAATGGTGGGATGAATATAAGAAACAAGCAGAGGCAGTAAGTAAACCCTGAGTATCAGTTTGATTTGCTGGTATATTGTCCACTTAGTATGACACCTGCTTAATGTGATACTATGGTTCAGAATTGTAAAACGACCGCAGTAGTCACAAATCTTCGAAAGCTGCATCATTGTCAAGTAAATCTCTTTCTCACTAGATGACATTAATAATTTATTCAGTGCAATAGTCGGGTTAGGATTGTATAACTTAAACCATCAAATTAGCTATCTTAAGATTTTTTAGCAGCTAGTATTGCCATTTGGAATACAGTTAAACTTCGATAACTCGAGGACGCTTGGATCCATCTGAAAAGCTCGAGTTACCCGATATTTCGAGTGACCCAGAGTTTCCATCATGTCCTTTTAGTGTTTTTTATGAATGCCTTATTTTCATAGATTTTCACATTTGTACCAGTATCATATTTCTATTCACTACATTTCCTCATTAAAATAAAAGTAAAGTCAAATTCTTAATGAGAGTAGTATACCTGCATTACTTATTGTTGTTTTACAGACGAAATAAAGTTCATGAATATACGTGTTCAAACCAGATGCTTGCTTCACAAGTTCTCGAGTTGTCGCCTGTTTCAGTTTTCGAAGTTTAACTGTACTGCAAAAGTTGTTGTCATCTTGACTGGCAGTAGTACATTACAATAAATTACTTGTGGCATATTGGAAGTACATGTCTATCAAATTGTTATTTCATTTTTGCATAATTTAGGATGGTGTAAAGATAAAAAGTAGCAGTGGATTCCATGGTAAAGGTTTTAAGTTTGATGAAACAGAAGCTCAACTTGCTTCTGATAGGAAGAAATTACAGAAAGCAGCTTTAGGTTTGGTGGATTCAGATGAAGAGGATCCTAATGAAGATGTGAGTTTTTGTTGTCAATTAAAGATTGCTTTTCTTTGGCTTGTGCTCATTTAAGTCTGTTTATAACTTTTCAATGTTTCAAAATTCAATTATTGACAATTCATAAAAACAAATTTATGATCTGGGAAATCAAGGTCTACCAAAATGGTTGTAAAACCTACTTTGATTTTGATGATGTTAGATCTAGGAATTGGAATATTTGATAATTTTGCTGACCCGTTAACTGAAAATTCTAACAGATAAACCTGATAACCATACGAGAATTCAAACATTGCTAAAGGATATTAAAACACGATACATATACCTACATTTGCTTTTTATGCAAATATGACAGCTGTAAAAAACACATAAGCAAGTATACATTTTAAATTAGTTGTTTATGTAAATATGTATTGAAATTAGTCGATACATACAGGGTGTTAAAAAAAGTTCATTCGCGGGGTTTGAATTTTAATATTTTTCTAAACACTCTACAAATCTATGTCGCTATGGACCAATATTTAACTTCTGCGTGAGAGTTCTAAATAAAACAGATATTCATGATAACAGCATTATTTTTCATGAAGTGAAACAAACGTGTACAAAGTATTATTCTCATTTTATCTAAATTCAGACATTGTGAACAAACTTTTTTAACACCCTATATACTGACATCTTCTAAGTAGTGTTTGTTTTTGAGTGCATGTTTATGTACAATTTCAGATTGAACAGCAGATCGAAGACATGTTTGCTAGTAAAAGAAGAGTAACCGATGTATCCAAGTCGTCTCTTCCGCAAGTGGTAAGCTTTTTACAAAAAGGGACACAAGTATTCGGCTTCTTACAGTGGACTCTCGTTGGGTCAAACTTATCTGGTCTGACGATATTAATTTGAGTAAAGCGTAGTTCTAGTCAACCAAAGTTATGTTCAGTCTATGACTTTTTAATATGCAGTATGTTCACAAGCATACATATGAACATACAGCAAAATGGCATAAATAAACTCTTTAAAAAAACACCTGATAAAGCAAATAATATCAGGCACCCTGTTATTGGATCAGAATTACTGCAGGTGACAGGATAAAGAGAAGTTTACTGGGACTTTGACATCAGTTTGAGACATCCATGGTGTTCGACACAACCAAGTTTCAGTCAACAAGAGTCCACTGTATTTTGTACAAATGGGCTATTCATTTATTTCACCCCTCTTATATCTTAGATTATATCAATTCTTTTGTAAATATCAAATATTATGTTGTTTGCCAATTCGTTTTCGTCAATCTACAATGTAAATTATTATGCAAGGCATAACTGACTACATTACATTGAAATTTCACTTAAGGACCACTTCAAGTTTAAGACCACCTCATTAATAACTTCAACTGTATAATCAGACCACCTCGAAGCTAAGATGTAATTCCTTTATAACCAAAGGTGGTTTTATTTCACTGTACAAGTAACAGCAAGAAGTGGTATGTTCATTTGTCGAGTGCGTCTTCTAACAATCTTTTCAAGGATTCATTCTACTAGACTTATTGTTGTATTTTACTTCTAATCTTTATCTAAATGTACGTAACTTTCAGCCTATTACTGGTGGTCTGATGACTGGTGCTCCAGGTAAGATGGGAGCTAACAATCAGATGAAGTTAGAGATGGCTAAGAGACTTGCTGCAAAGATCAACCTGAGTAAGAATCTTGGCCAGGAAGCTCAGGATATTACACAGCAAGCCACTAAAGCTATCTTCCAGGATGGAGTATCTGCACCACAAGTTGCTGTAAGATTATTACTTCATTGTAACATGCTTTTATTGCTAATGTGATTGTTAATTAATTCATGTACAGTTAGGGTACTTCGTCACCAGCTACGTATGTTTGTTGCAGTTTCTCAGGTTGGTAATTTATGATTTAGAAGTGGTTGTAGTGATGCACCTAGTTCAAAATATAATGTACCTGAATTTACATGTATTGTGGACTTTTTGTTGTGTTTGTGAACGTATTATATATGTGCATGATTACAGATTCAATAAATATAATTCCAAGTTTTCTAACTTACGTTGTGTTACTTACGAAATGGCTATAATGTACAAAGTAGCACCTTATAAATTGTTATAAATGTTTGTGTTTCAGTCTAAGACAATTGCTGAACAGATGGCTGAGAAGATTAATGCTAAGTTAGGTTATACACCACAGACAGAAGATGATAAGGATGTTGAACAAGATACATTCAAACGTTGGGAGGAAGAATTAGAAATAAATGATTTCCCACAAACTGCTAGATGGAAGGTCACATCCAAGGTGTGTTCAAGTTGTATTTTTCAGGTTTTGATTATACTTGTGTGTGCTCGTATTCAGATCCTAGATATCATCATATTGATTAAGATTTATAGCTTAATGCAAGGGCAAGACATATTGACCATTATATAATGCCTCTGTGAGTACATCAGATGCTTGTTTTACATGGATGATGAACGAGTTTACAACTTACATTTATCTGTCTTGATGACAACTTCCTGTGTTACGTACCAGAACTCCCATTTGGGAACTTTTTGCTTGTACACTATTCACCTTAGACTGCTCTATCTTCTTATTTACTATCCATTACCTATCCAATTTAGCAATATAGTGTATTGAATGATCACTAAAAAATTATACATGTTGAATTGGTAAGAATAAATTCAGCAACCATTAAGTTTCCTACATTGTGCCTTTCAGGAAGCCCTTGCACAGATATGTGAGTATTCTGAAGCAGGTATTACCGTCCGTGGTACGTATTTCCCTCCTGGTAAACAACCCAAGGAGGAAGAACGTAAACTTTATCTCGCTATCGAAGCCACAAGTGAACTTGCTATACAGAAAGCTAAGAAGGAAGTCACTCGTCTCATTAAGGAAGAGCTTATACGTTTGGTGAGTTATGTTTATCTTTTCATAAAAAACTATGTAAAGAAATTCATTAAATCATTAAAATTTGCAACAATTAGAACTTACATTTTCCAGTTAATACTACCCCACTTCTCAACCATACATTTTCTCATTTATACTGGCAATATTGCATTGTTAAAAATCATACATGACAGACCCATCTGAGGCTAGGACCTATATTCACAAGGACCTTACTATTTGCTGGTGTTGAAGTAATTACATGTATATCAATACATTACAGTAAATACTTGCATTGCTTATATTTTACAATATTTTAATTGCTTGTTAAGGTTTCTGTCATTGTATATTGGTATTAAGGATAGATGTTTGTACTTTGATGTATTGTATAGTGGTATTAATGATAGACGTTTGTACTTTGATGTATTGTACAGTGTACAGTTTAAGATTTAGTTTATAGCATAACTGTGCATTGAAACTTGGCTGACAAACATCATATTTGTAATGGAAGTTTATTTGCAAACTTAAGTACAAAACTGTATGTACTTTTATAACATGCTTCTTTTAAACACATATACTTACACAGGGACACATATACTTACACAGGGACACCTATACTTACACAGGGACACCTATACTTACACAGGTACACATATACTTACACAGGGACACCTATACTTACACAGGGACACCTATACTTACACAGGGACACCTATACTTACACAGGGACACCTATACTTACACAGGGACACCTATACTTACACAGGGACACCTATACTTACACAGGGACACCTATACTTACACAGGGACACCTATACTTACACAGGGACACCTATACTAACACAGGGACAAGTAACTCTGTGAGAAATACTTGTGTCTGCCTTTTAAACACCTATACTTACACAGGGACAAGTAACTCTATGAGAAATACCTGTGTCTGCCTTTTTAAATATGTTCTTAACTTCTACCTGTATTCAATTTCAGCAAAACTCGTATCAACCAATCAACAGATCTCGATACAAAGTTGTATGAGAGGCATCAATAGTAGTGTCAATTGTAGACAATGTCAATGTTACCATGCTCAGTTTGTGTTAGATGATGCAAGAAGATTGTATTAAATCTATGTCAACATACTCTCATCACCATGTAGGTTGTACTGATGTACAATGGAAGATGAACAATATGAAACAATAAAATGTGACAGTGTACCTGTTGTATTCCATTGTGAGAAACTAATAGCATAGAGTGATGTAAATATGTAAACTTGTCTCGGATATGTCATCTCATGAATACGTTTTGTGTTCAGTTCATATTCTTTGTTTTGTATTTGTTGATAATGTCATACATGTATACAGATTCAAAAGGGGTAGAGCTGGCATGACCCCATCTAAATTCTGGCTAGTACATGTTATGTTATAACATTGGAAGCATAAAGCATCTGCTTTGTATGTTTTGTTTTACTTATACTAGAAGAGATATATGAAAGAAATTGTACATGTTTGAGATTGATTGATATATATCAACTTAGCAAGTTGGTTACAGTATACTATTTTCTGTAACATAGAGATAGAAACAACGGACTAACACTTTTAAGATCATGGGTTGTTTTATGCACGAATATTTGAAATAAATATTTAAATGATGAGAGTTTTTAGTTTCATTTTATCCTCTCCATTTTTTCGGTATATAATATTTTGTAAAGTTATTGAAAATGTCCTGGAGTAAACAGAATTTATTTCACTAATAATTCTGCTTGAATCTTAATTATAACCGGAGGTCATTGGTTCAAATCCAGAGTTGGTCGTAATTTGTTTGCCGTCCACCTCCAATTCATGTGGGAAATCGTTTATTGCCGTAGGATGTCAGGTATTCGTGCGTAGTGGTTGTATTGAAAGGACTTACAAAAATTCTAAATTTTGTGATTTTATAAGATTTAATGTGATGATCAGACTAAATTTATTGAGATAATATAACCTGTGAGTTAATATATTAGTATGGAAACAGAAAAAAAATAAAAGAAAGGATAGAAATAGTAGTGGCAATGGCAGTAGTCAGGTCAACGGTAGAAAATCAGTCGAATTGAGAGGCATGTTGGATGCCTTTAGTAAGTGATGTGTTTTAAATCAAACATACACTGTTTTATATAATGATAATACAAATGATACTAGTGTCTTTGTGTTGAAGTCTGATTCTGATGGCACTCTTATTTCCATAGTTACTGAAACAATGAAGGAATACAGTGATAAAGAACTTACAAAGATATAAGGAATTGTTTACAGAATATTTAGTACAAATATACAAGATTATGTGCAGTGTAGACAAATCGCAGTTCTTTAGATCAGCTAGTGACTGGATTTGAAAAGGAAAGACAATTGAAGAGCGAGTAATCAAGCTTGTGGACAAAGTGAACGATGATGTTGAATCAGCGTTGCTTGCCACTAAGGTAAATGAGTAGGACAAGGTCTATGACAGTATACGTGAACAAGTTTCTTATCTTAAGTCACAGTCTATGAGGAAGTCACAGTCTATGAGGAACAATTCGATATTCACCAACATCACTAAGGACAACTCTAGTGGTAATGAATCCTCAGAAATGACAGAGAAAAAACTGCGACAACATCTACTATATAATAACCTGAAGATAGCTTAAGTTATACCTGTCGTAATGATATATGCTTTCATGTACAAATGATTGGTCCGTAGGACATATATCATAATATTTAACATTCTACACTTATTAAGCTGCAAGTACTTCTTTACATTCTGCGTGTCGGTCTATTAAATTTATTCAGTGTGATTCAACAAAACTTCATTCACTCTAAATAAACCATTCATAGCCTCTTGTGTATATCTTTTGGTGTATTCCAAATACTCGAGGCCTCCTCTGGCAGAGTCGAAAGAAGATCGACCACTGACACTTTCTGCAGTTTTTATCAGGCATGAATTTCAATCTCAAGGTCGCTCATGCTGTGACCTTAAGTTTTGACCTTCTAATGCCCAAAACAAAAGTTTTTGTTTAGTGACCACATTACTCTATCATGACTGTTACAGAACACATTTTGAGACACCTCTAATAGAGTCACGTTGTTGATTGCTTAATTTGTTCTTGCTAAGTGAGAATACTACCTGATAGAAAAAATCTTGATCAAACGACAGTCATCACAGACACAACTTTACAATGTAATGGCATGTCTCTAAAATGGTTATTTGGCAATTGTGTAGTGCCTACGACACGTGTCACGCAAGTCGGTGCACTCGTGCATTAGAATGATTACGCTCACACACAGCGCTTTGATTCCACTACCCCGTTACATTCACGGTGATTATGAAGGTATCGGAATAAGCGCTCGATGATAAAGGAGAGTATACAATGATTTGTCAGTCTTAAAAGTGGCAATATACGAGTATATTTGATGTAAATAATATATGTAAATTTTACATAATTGTTCAGGATTGACAAATGCCGACGAAAGTAGTTTTTCGCTGAGTTTGACATAATTTGCAGTAAATTAGACACTTAACCCCTAACTTTCTTCTAAGCAATTTCGCAGTCACTGAATAACTCGATACCTAAACTGTTAAATATGACGATTTCTGCCATGAATGCACGTATAAAAAAACTTCTGATGCAATAAAACCTGATGCCACCCCCTGTTCGTAATCAAAGTGATGAATAGGCCTAAGGTCATCCTGTCAATATCCCTACTTTCGTTTTGATAAAATATGTAGTTTCGGCTTGGAAACACGTCGATATCAAATTTAAAAACAATATATTTTTGTAACACGAAACGCAATTTGGGTAGTTTAAGAAACTACCATTTATAGACATCTGAGAACAAGAGGGAAAATGAAATGCCGCTTTGAACAAGAGCGCGTGCGTGCATGTGTGTCTAGTTGTTATACGTAGTAGGCCTACCTATTATATAATTATAATATAGGCCTACCCAGTGTTTGCATAAACATAAACAACACGGAACAGATTTGTTTAGACTTAGATTCATACAGTACATCGTTTCAACACAAACCGTTATAATAAAACTTTGTCATAAATCTTTAAGAAATGGCAAAAATCAACTTGAGTATTTTGTGGAAATTTCATGATTGGTGGTAGTAGGCCTAGGCCTACATTTTAACAAGCGTTATGGATGCGTGGTAAGAGCATGGGTTAAACTTTCTTCAACCTCATACTATTCTACAGACAGTTATATTATATGAAGAATATTATAGAACCGTACATATAAAATCGCTCAAAAACACTGAAATAGTCCTACATTGAGGACTAATCAGTGTTTTTGCAGCACAGCTACGACCCTGAATAATTATGTTGAGCCACTGTAAAGGTAAATCAATGATTGATAAAGAACTAGAACATGTAAGTATTGATCTTTATTATACTATATGTTTTAGTTAAATTCATGCAGAGTACAAATGAACACAACTGCGCAGTCTGGATTTTGCGCTATCCTTTCCCATCTTTACTGGGTTGTCTCCCTTCTCGAAACATATCCCACACTGCATTGCGCGCCACGTCTGCACTCGCCATTCTTGGACGTGGAAGTCTGACAGATACAACAACATGAATATTTTTCGTCTTATTGGTGATATGAGCCATTTATTGGCCATATTACTATTGCTTTTAAAAATGTGGAAGTCAAGATCGGTTGCAGGTAAGCTCTTTTTCCTGTATTATCTTAATTTCGACTCCTGATTTTGTAAACAAACCGTTACTTGCCGGTTTATCGTACCCCACCCACTTTTGATTGCATGTAAGATTATTTTACATGAGAACAATGACGTTCTCTAGCGGGTAGCATTTTATTGCCTGTAAGTGCATAATGTGTGTGACTATAAATAACTCTACATTTGCGTGTTTCTAGTGCTATGTTGAGATACGTCACTTGTTTTTTAACCTAAAACAGATGTCTGCACACGATGTTGCAATTATAAAATAAATTGAATGTTTCATGATAATTTCGATTTTCAACTTTATTTATAATTAACTTTTGAGTTGTAATGTATTTAAATTTTCGACATGTGGCTATATCTGCATACGACAGTGTGTCAAATAGATGTAGTCTTCTATACATGTAGCCTTCTAGACCATCTTCGTTAATATTGTAAAATTTAATTATTTTTTAATTTTACTACTCCAAATAATATGTACGAAACATGGCAGACTCTTTAAGCAAATTACACTGAAGTGCATTTGATCTCCAAATTATATGTATGTGCACAACAGAACATTCTTGTTGGGTTTGAATTTACCTTCTTTCTTTAAATACGGAAGTATGCAGATTTAATTACTTCCGATGTCGGAAACAGTGAACATGTAAACAAAGCTAACAATGTCATGCTGTCCATAATGCCCTATTGTTTTGACCATAGTACAATAGGATCAATTAAATCCTACTTTGTAACACGTGTATGCTGTCATTTGAGTTCAGCTGTAGTTATTTACGTCGGGTATTGGTAAGTTACTTGTTTAAGTGTCAGTGCCATATCTCGCGATCTTAAAAATCATTAACCAATTGCTCATAACGACTCCATTCCAAAACAATTGATATACAATTACAGACACAAATTGACACATTTAATACTTGTATGAGTCTATGACTTAGGTTTTTCTTAATATTATATAGTTTATCTGATCACAAGAAACACCAACAGCTTTTGAAATTTAAGACTCCCTCAACTTATTTTCATTTGTCAGTTACCTTTTGTAAAACATGGAAATTAAGACTTATTCTGTGCAGGTTACACAGTGTTTTTTTGGGGCCGAAATTCGGACCCATTCCCCTCACTCAAAAGTATGTTTTTTTTCCCCTTTTCTCAGTTAAAATTCCCCTCCTACAGCTTTTTTTTAAATTGGAGATATGTTGCCAGTATTGTTGATATTTTTAGTCAGAAAGATAGAAACATTGACCTGTAATGAAACTAACCAATCTGTTAGCATATTTACATCACTGCAACAAAGAAGTGTAATGAATATAGACATAGAAATGTATACTTTAAATGCACATTATTTTCACCCTATTTTCCCCTCTCAACACTATTTTCCCCTATTTAAGGGCCCCACCACCATTCCCCTAGAAGTGAAAAGAAACACTGAGGTATTACAATTTAAGACATTCAGCATGTTTTTTTCAAACAAGTTGCAACACAACTAAAGTTTGCAAAGCTGGTACAAAATTGTGACATTGTGTTTCTTTCTTCATTTCAGGCATATCTGGAAAAAGTCAAATATTGTTTGCACTTGTCTTCACTACAAGATACCTTGACTTGTTTACATCTTATATATCAATTTACAACACATGTATGAAACTTTTCTTCGTTGGGTCATCATATGTGACAGTGTACTTTATCTACCAGCACTTCAAGGCCACATATGATTCTAACCATGACACCTTCCGTGTGGAGTTCTTAGTTGTACCCGTTGGAGGTCTTGCTTTCCTTGTCAATCATGAATTTTCACCACTTGAGGTAAGAAAATAGCAATATTAATCTAGGTCAGTGTGATTTAATTGTCATAGGATTAGCTGTTGTGGTCACACATCAGTCTATTCAAATTTTCTGTAAATGACACTTCTTCCAAGGCATTTAGTCACAATTTGGTGGGCATTTAAGTTACTTGAATGCTCCTCTTTAAACGTGATTTGAATGGTTCAACTCCTTAGCTCAGGGCCTATTTCCATATTTGTTGTTATACCTGTCCAAGTCAAGTTGAGTGATTAGGACCATCATAGCCCTCTTGTTTTGTAAAAAGGTGTACATTTTGTTACTAATAACTATTCACTATGTTGGTTGCCACATTAGATATTGCATTTACTGTTTAAATTATGTGGTCATGTAAGATATATCACTTCTTTTGATTCAGAAATAGTCCAGTTTATAATTTAAGACCATGATTATGTCCATTTTGTTATTCTGGTTGTTAACAAATTTACATTGATCATGTCAGATTCTTTGGACCTTCTCTATCTACCTGGAATCCGTTGCCATCTTACCCCAGCTGTTCATGGTGAGCAAAACCGGCGAGGCAGAAACAATTACCAGTCATTACCTGTTTGCTCTTGGTTCATATAGAGGTCTGTACCTTTTCAACTGGATCTACAGATACTACTTTGAAGGGTTCTTTGACCTTATTGCTGTTGTGGCTGGATGTGTACAAACAATACTCTATTGTGATTTCTTCTACCTGTACATCACCAAAGGTAAAGTTCTTGAAATTGTTCAGTTTTATATTATTCTTGAATATGAAGTTCTTACAAAAAAATCCCGATTTCCGCGGGAGACTCCCGGTTTTGACAGCCTTCTCCCAGCCGGGAGCCACAATCTCCCGATTTTCAAAGTAAACATCGTGAATTTTTATTATGGGGTAATTTTTAGTTCATTGACTTCATTCCCGACTGGTTCGCTGAAATGACTTGTCAAACTGATAACCTAAAGTGTAAAATCGGGATACCAGTCAGAAATACTCTCTCAACCGTCTAAATAGTCTCTAAACCATGGAATCAAGCACTTGGTGACAATGATCAAAATACGATGAGATCCTCGCTTGTCATGTTGTTTATTCAAGTTTCACACGTTTCTATTGTATTCAGATATGACAATTGGCAATCAAATTGTTAATTGGCGACTCGATTGAAGGGATGAACCCCAGATTAAGAGTTAATTCGCAGCATATTGCTATTAACAGCTTATGATACGAATGAAGTCATAATATTGGCAAAATTTCGACCATACAAAAAAATCTCCCGTTTTAAGGCTCCAGCTCCCGCTTTTTGAGGTGCAATCTCCTGATTTGCCTTCAGAAAAGGTTCACATGTATGCATGTCATTTTTTAGCAGGTGATTTGACATCAATGCAAACTTTTCTAATCTAGATGTAATGAACCACAACTGACTTATGATTTGATTACCATGGAAAGTCTAGATTCCATCTGGTCATAAAATGATAAAAGTAACAGCATAACATGTACATACTACCATTGTATGACTTTCAGAGCTTAAACTTAAATGTTTGTTTATCAGTAAATGAAAGTCCTTTTTAATTGGTTGGTTGCGCAATTACAAATTGCATTTGTTAAAAATATATTTTTTGTTTTTTCAGTGCTGAAAGGAAAGAAGATCAGTTTACCAGCATAGAACTTCTCCCATTTAGTTTCTAACTGTCTTATCATAATTGAATTTATGAAATCAGTTTATAATGCATATACTTCAAGAGTACCGAGTGTAGTTTATAATTATTTTACTATGATGACTGACTTCAGTTACACACTGTGAATGGTATTTATTCTGTGAAATTCTACCAAGTGTGTTAACATTTAACATTGTGAAGTACAATTTTTTGTACATATAACAACCACTTGTATGTTGTCAGAAGATTTGAGAGAAATTTTTGTGCATTTTGTAAATATCATTTGGGAAAGAAGGAATGCCTGGAGTGTGTATGTGTATGAATATTGTTTTTGTTGAATATGCTTAGTATTACATGGACCAGTGTGTTTTGTGATTGTTAAGAATGTCGATTCTTGTCCGTATCTTGTCTATTTGGTAAGAAGCAGTTCATGAATTGTTAAGTGGACTGGAACATAAAAAATATTGTTCAAGAGGTGTGTTGGTAAAACAAAGTTTGGTGTTTATTTATTTTCATCTAGTCTGCTGTCTATTTTGTGGTGTTCTAAATTCGACAATCTCTACAAATGTAAGTTGTTTATTTCATTAAATGGATATTTTAGACACCAGTTGCATTTCTTGCTTATATTCTTGTAAAACAACTGTTTGTATAGTTTGGTGTTATATTTTCAGTGCTTTGGAAAAAAAGCCTGCACATACAACTGGTTTGATCAAGTGTTGTATCACCCAGGGTAATTTTACCTAATGCTTAGAAACTATGGACTGCTTCATTGCCCAGACATGATTTTTTTATTTGTTAAGTCATTTTATTACTTATTATCATGGTGTGTGTTACAAAACCATTTACCTGTAAAAACATTTTGACTTTATTAAGATCCATTTTAAATTTAACTTGATTCTTGGTATTTTTACTTTTTGTGTCTTAAATCTGTTTAAATATAATTACTGAGGGAAATGACTTGTCCATAGTGGCTGTTATTTGGTGCATATAGCTGTGTCAAGTCTGGAAAAATTCAATAAGGCCATACCGTTATATATTTTTGTTAAGCGTCAACCTTGGTTTGTGAAACCAAGCCACCTATTCGAAAAAACTCGAAGCCTGATAATAGACGATGTATCATTCCACTCGTTTTAATAAGGTAAATTTGATAAAATATAACTAAACAACTTTAAAATCTTTAGAATTCCAACAGAATTCTGATTTGCTGTTTTTAAATATTTAAAAAAACAAAGTAACATTAATATGACGCAGCGGTCATTTCCCTTGTCGATTTTTTTAAACTTATGAAATGTTGTTTTTTTGTGGCTGAATGAGCTCAAAACCGTGCATGTGGACGCTTAACAAAAATATAAAACCGCATGGCCTAATAATGTTTTAAAAGTTGTGTTGTTGGATCCAGATAATGATTAATTTAAACGGTGAAACCCATATTATTATGATTCATTTAAAACGGCTAGATTTAACTTCAGTAGAACATATTTATGTCTTTCCATCAATTGAAAGTGGAAAATGGCATCAATGATTCCTAGTTTTTTACTAATTTAATTTATAATAGATATCAAATAAGAGGAATAGAATCACAATCATGTATCATAAGAGAGCTTTGTATTTTGGTACAAACTTGCTGCGCATGAGAATTGTACATAGTATAATGCATTGTCTTTGAACTAGAAATGTCTGCCATAAGCCATTAAAACTTGAAAACATTAACAACTTAGTGTTCATGTCTTTGTAGAAATAGTATGCACTTTCAAACAAATTTGTTCAGAAAAAGATACACAGAGGTTTCAGGATTTGGTAAAGCACATATTCGAGTTATTTTGGTGTATGAATTCAAAACTCGCACAGATTACAACACATTTGCTGATAATACTACATGCATCAAAAAAGTTCAACATGACATATAGAAATAATACTACATTTTGTATAATGGTAAATTCAATGAGAACTTGATTGATCAAAAAGGAATCGGAATACTTAATTTGCTAACAGGTTAACCAAAAAAATGCTAACATTTTTTGTTTCAGTGAAATTAACACACAAGTATTGTTTATAATTAATGCATTGTTTATGTAAATATGCTTTGAATTCAGTCTCTATACAAGGCCTTTATAATACATAGTTCCTACATCTACAATATTTACCTCCCTTGTTCTGAATTGTTGGCCATTTTGATAGGCAAATTTCCTTAAAGTTTATGGGGAATATAATGTAAACAATGTTAAACTAATCCAATATATAAAAAATAACATTCATTATGCTTATCTGGGCATTTGGCTCAGTAATTTGAAGAAAAGGTGGTTGTCGCATGCAAATTCTCTTGGTATTTTCTCAATTATCACATAGTTGGAAATATAAGGGCTTATCAATTTTGCCTATCAAAATGGCCGACAGTTAAGAAAAAAACGGAGGTAAATATTGTAGATGTAGGAACTATGTGTACATGGCATGTGTCAGTATCTTCTGTAACCGTAAATGATCAAAGACGTTCACAATGTTTATTGCTAGAAACCTTAAGTATAGACTGACAGAAATATATCTTAAATGAGACATAATTTTTGTTTTCAATATGGTCCAAGTACACATTTAAAGACTATGCATATGCTTAGTTTCATCTACTGGATTGTTTATCAGCTATCACAGAGTCATAAAGATGTCAAAACTTTTATAACACAGTTTATTAATTTGCACCATCAGGATTTTTCTTGCACGCCTTATCGGTATTGACTTCAAACCATAGATAGTAAGAATAACTAGGTTTTGTTAATAATACATTTTGATTAACCTGTGCTGTACAATATCGGCTAGTTTTTAACCAATTATTTATGCTCAATTGATTTAGATTCAATTAAGCAATAAGTGGCTGATGAAATGATTAATCAGTTAACCACTGACGTCACTATTAAATATAGCTTCCATACTAGGTTACACTCGACTTGTATGACTATTCTATCCAAAGTTATTTCGATGTCAAGTGTTGTTAACATTCTGGCCAGTGATTTTGTAACAAGGTGAGAGATGACAATTCAATAATTTTAAAGTTAAATGAAACAAAAAGTGCTACTCATATCTTATTATACAATATGTCTAGCAATGTTTAACACCAACAAATATCAAGCACGAAGGATTCAATAAATTGCAAAATGAATGGATTGGACAAACACAGCATGCAGATATAGCTTTAATGGGTTCGTAAAGTCAACTGAAAACGATGCCATGTGTCAGCTGGAAGAGTTGGCTCTAGCTCCAAGTCGGTATAGTAATCATAACTTCCATGTCATCAGAACAACCTCTCATCGTTACTTGGATAACTATTTTGGAGTAGCCCCGACTGCGCAATTGTTAGAGTGGACGTATTTATAGTGCTAGGCACTGTAGCAATGTAACTATCTGTCGAGGCAGAAAGCAACACAAGTGCATAAAGTTTTAGACACCATATTATTAAACCCTCAATACAATGCAAAACAATGTCAGGCAAATTAGTAAGCTAAATTGTATCGTTATAGATACCGGGTTTTTTGCTTAGGCACTAATTGAATAAATCAATACAAAATCTGTAAAGCAAAAGACAAAAAAATATGTAAATATAATGAAATTGCTGAACACAAAATGGTTAATACAGATTAACACAAAAAATCGAGGTAGTAAAAATACTTGTAAAAGGCAGACACACATAAAAATAACCCACATCTGTATTGAACACAGTATGTAGTATTCTGTGATACATCACACATATAAAGCTTTCACTTCTCAAAGTAAGGACACAATTTTCCTATATTTTTGTTTTTCTCTTCACCATGTAATT
This sequence comes from Mactromeris polynyma, assembly GCA_032209605.1. Taxonomy (NCBI): domain Eukaryota; kingdom Metazoa; phylum Mollusca; class Bivalvia; order Venerida; family Mactridae; genus Mactromeris; species Mactromeris polynyma. Next base: position 4,024,799 of record JASFXZ010000022.1, read on the forward strand.
TAAACGATTTAACAAAGTCAAAATTGGTTAACAAATTGACAACAGTGTCATAAGTGATTTACTTGTTGACAGATGAACAGCAGCTGCCTTAGAGGATATACCCTGGAGGACTTCCTGCTTACAGTGTGAAATGTCCTTTATTATCTTGACTATTTACCAATATAAAAATAGTTGGTTCATACCACTACGATCCGTGGTCTGGCCATACAAATACCTTCTCTATGTTTTGTATGCATTTACCATCAGTTTATATAAAACATGACCACCAATAATCAATTATGTGGTAATTGGTTAGAAATAAGTCCATTATGAGCAATTATTGTGGTCTAATGTTTTTTATGAACACATCCATACCTTTTATATAACATCAAATATTATGTACTAATACATACAGTAAAAATCATTTACATAAATGATAAGTGAAACGCTAAAACCATTCAAACAACATTTTCTTAAAATCGGTAAACAAGTTTATTTTTTATTACAAACATGATTTGACTGGAATCTGTTTCTGAATGAGTACATATATTTGAGATACAACCGGTTGTTTGTCGTAAACATAAACAAGTATTATGACCTCAGAATTTATAGATTTCCTGTACATGTTAAACATTTTAAAATCATAAATAATTGAGCCATAATTTATGCAAGGATCAATCATAGAGAAAACTTAAACATAGATGGAGCACTGGTATATGTTATGCATGTTAAAAATAATCCCCGAATGCTGTGGACCCTTTCAATGCACACTGGCTAAATCTTAGTCTGTACATAAGGATAATCTATCACTTCATGTGGAAGAAATCAAACTTTTCTTTCCCATTACCCAAACAACGACTAGTAGCAGCTTCAGTAAGTGGCATGAGTCATCTGAGAGAATGGTCACTGACTTAACATGTTGAACAATTGTTATCCTCGTCTCGAGTCAATCAGTCATGGAATATTGCCAGTTACACAAGGTACCTTCTAGCTCATGGTCAATCAGTGACTTATGGAATATTGCCAGTTACACAAGGTACCTTCTAGCTCATGGTCAATCAGTGACTTATGGAATATTGCCAGTTACACAAGGTACCTTCTAGCTCATGGTTCATATGTTATATGTTGAGTCACATAATCCACAAGTTTATTTATAGCCAGAGTTTCCTGTAATAAAAAGAACTCATTACAATAGTCTAAATACTAATTAAATAATTTGTAAGAGCATTTTTGAGGTATTCTTTAACTGAATAAACGATGATAATTAATATTGTGCAAAGTACACAGTTACCAGCAAGCAATTCATACCAAATATCGACTACCTAGGAGTATAACAACATCTTTGTGTGTCTATTTAACACTCGCATCCCGGGGGACAATCAATGAACATTTAAAAGCTACATAAAATTATAAAAGCAAATATATTCACAAACAAAGAGTGTACAGCTGTATCTGAATTCCCAATTATAAACAATTTAAAACAAAAGCACATGTACCTGTATAGTAGTATCTCTATGCCTTAGTTTTACAGCACCAGTCTCCAGAGTGAAGTCATCCACAATTACATTAAATGGTATTCCCATCTCATCAAACCTTAAAGAAAAAAGATTACATGTCACGTTAAACCAATCTCAATTTCAAAATACATGTATTGCGGCAAAATGATGTTCATATATTTTGTAAAAGAGATAATCATAACATCATTATCTTTATGAACCAGAAGATGACATAACACTATGTTTTACCTTCAATAATCTATCATACTGATTAGAATTCTTAAACCTAAACATCACAGTAACATACAACAGTAGGTATTGGATTTATCATGTGAAAATAACTTTATCTGTTCAAAGCAGATTGCTAACCTCAGATTTAAGTTATTGCACAGAAACAACAAACAAGCAAACTCGTTGAATTGATATACCCTGTTGAATTACAGGAAATACAAATGAATAATTTATGAAATATCACTTGAAAAGACAGAATAATGTGAAAGCTGTGAATAGATGATATAATAATATACGTTTCATTGGCACGAGTTTGTCATGCCCCCCTCAAGAAGTGGGTGTTTATGGCTATGTCATTTGATATGCATCATTCCCCAAATCATATAAATATCCCCTCCCAAAGCCTTTGGTTCGGCTGGAGATAATAAAATTCTATTGGCAAATGAATTTAGGAATATATATTAGCTCTTTTATAAAAGGGGACACAAAAAGTTCCATAACTAAATATATTTCTTTCATACTTGCACACAACAAGTATAACAATGTTTCCAATCCTTACACAATATATATTGGAAATTAAATTAAACTGATTTCAAAAGTTATTCCAACTACTGACAAACACTAAATATACCTGTAATTCCCATTTAAGATTTACACATGTAACAATTACCTCTTAATTTGTTCAGTAGTGGCGTTATATGTGTCTTTCGTATCAATAATTTGGATACCACCTTTCCTCAATTCTCGACCAATATACATGGCCACTTCTTGCACTTGAATCATTTTCTCACCATCTCTCAATATAGCAACCTTAAATGGTGCTAAAGCAGGATGAAGCTGCAACACCTACAAATATGTCACAGAATATCAACAAATTAATTAACATCCCAGCTGCATGGTGAATAAAATCAGTTATATATGTGTTGTGTATCACACACCTGGTTTTTATCTCATTTTTGAGATTGTTATTTAAACTAATTTCAAGCCTACATTGGGCTAGTAAGGGTTTTAAATGGCTTACATCATAATATATTCATGCCATGATAAAATAAATCATAATGTCTTAAATGTGAATTCAATTTTATTGATATTGCCTCTATCAAGGCAGAAGGGTAAACAAGCAATATCTTGAAAAAAGATGATCGTCGCAATTTGAAGGCTAAGATTTGTTGTGCAACATAAAAAAAGCCAAGATGTTACGATTGCTAGTCACTCCAGATCCAAAATGGATTTCCGGTAAATTCACCGAAATTCAGAGCATTTCGGTGAGGCAACGAACCCTTTATCGAAAGGTTAACCAATCAGCGTCAAGGTTACAAACATTGTTCGTTTGAAGAGAAATTGCCTTGATGGTTAACGTAACATTTGATTGGTTTACACAAAACTGATATGCAACTAGCAAAACCATGTTAGTACGGCTGCGCCGAAAAATCAATGAATAATAAGTCTAATTATTAGAACAAAGAAAATGTTTATGCACATGAGGGTGATTAATTTAATGAGCAAAAGCTTGAGTATCTGGTCAATCTGATAGCATTCTCTGATATAGAACATAGAGCTTTATACTCTTTATACATGGAACAGATGTCCAACCTTATACACTCACCTCCTTGTCTGAATCTGAAATAAATGCATCATTTACTAACACAGCCATCGCCATCTCAATAGTAGATTTACATTCAATCTGACAAGGTAATAATTCTTTCTTCCCATTATGGAACTATAAATGAAAATAATTGGTAATTATAGTATTACTGATGATAATCAAATTCAAAACACACAAATAAGATTTACTAACATACATTTTGGCAAAGTTCAGAATCAAATCAGAGTTCACTCAGAAAGGTCAAAAATCTTTAGAACATCAACTCAGCTTTCCAACAACCAGAATATCATCATTGGTTTCAGATTGTGAAAATCTCAAGACCTTTCCAATATAACAAACAGTTTTTAGTGCAAATTTTATTAAAATTATTATCTCAAAATCTTGCAAATAATTAATCATGATGATGATACAGCATGCAATAAATATGTTTCTAAGCACAAGTTATTGTTTAAATAAAAGACAGAACAAACCATAACGTATAAATATGATAAGAAATTGAAATGGATCAATCACTGACATAATAATAATATAACTGCACTCAAACCTTGCACCGCTGTTGAGATTCCTTTTCAATGATTTTGATGTTTTCGTCTCCTGAATTGCAGATAGTTTCTATGGTAACGGGACCAGAGGGAAAGTTGTACTGTATGTGTAGCCCTGTAACACTTTTATTGTGCTCCGTAACATTCTCCACGGTGAAATTAGATGCACTGCAGGAGTACTACAAAACATTTATACAAAAACTTAAAAATGTCAGAAAATAACTACATGTATATTGCAGCTATTGAAGATACTTAAACCTAGAAATGATTCCATAGGACACAAATGGCCCAACTTTACTCAATCAAGGGACATAACTCAGCTCTTTCTAAATAAATGCAATCACAAAAACCCATGTGCACTATTTCATGTGATAACTAACATTGCTATAAAGTTTTGTTACTCTAGGTCAAATACGTTTTCGAGATTTGAATGACACAAGTTTTGTGGGATGGATGGAAGGAACAGACTGACGTAAAGTCGACAAAGGTAAGTCTAAGTGCCCCTCCCCACACCGTTGTGGGTGCAAAAAAATAAGACTTCACATGTCAATTCCAAAATTCAATGCCAGCCTCAGGTGGCTTTCAATAATGAATGAGGAGTACAAGATTATAATTATCCTTGTAAGTAAAAGTTTGCGTTACAGCAATATTTGTAAGAACATACCTGCTTCCACCAGTTTATTCTGGTATTGACAACTTGGTCATAAATCTGATTCACAGAGGCAGGCTGACAAAAATGATCGAAATTCAAACATGTTTCTTCATCTGAACTAAAAGAACAAATAAATATGAATTTTCTATGAAGAAACAAAATTATGCATGTACAGTACACAATGTATACCCAGTTATGCTCATACTTTAATCATCATGAAACATTCTAAATCAATTGCAACTAATTAAGTAAGCTGATGAAAGAACTATATGATTTACCGTAACAAACTGCATCAAAGTTACCAAGCTTGATGAGAGAACAATGATCTGAAACAATTAGTGTTGGTATCAACTATGTATAACTTATCTGTCCACACGGAACCAGGAAAGTGTAACAATATTTGACCTCTTGTATGAATATATAAAGTCATAATATATATACAGTCGACTCTCGTTAAGACAAATTTTTCGGGACCGTCGGAAATAGTTTGTCTTAACGAAAATTCGTCTTAACGAATGGGAGGCCATTTTGGTGGTGTTACGTGAGAAAGTCTAGTTCGTGACGACTGCTTTGTGTTTGATCGCCATTTGCATAAAACAAATGTTAAAGATGACGTGTTTTAATTAAAGTACACGCTTAATTAAATCACTCATTTTGGCATGTTTTACAAACTATCGGTTTGGTTGCAGTGTTCAACAATTCGACATGTTTGCATTAACACAATGTAGTCTAACATTTTGCAAACATGTACAAATCCTTCAATTATGTAAACAATCGATAATTAAATGTGCGAAAATACAGGTAAATCATCTCAGTGACGTGTGAAAACATTCGTCACCAGCAGGATACAATCCGACTTTGTGTTAAACAATAGATTTAAGGTGCGAACTTGTTAAGCTGGACTTCGAAAAAACTTCGACGTAACGAAAAACTTCCAAGACAAAAATTCGTCTTAACCGACAGAAATTCATATACATGTAGACAAAGAAGGATAAAATCGGGACTTTTGAAAAACTTCGACGTAACAGAAAATTCGTCTTAAGCGAGTTCGTCCTAACGAGAGTCGACTGTATCAACAAGGGAAAGTGTAAACACAGTCATATGCCCCTACATAGCCTGTGGGATATAAGTGCGTAATAAAAATACTGACGAAGTGACCCTCCCATATTAAGAGTGTTATCTACTGAACACAGACAACCACCTTATGAAGTTTGACGCTTGTAGGGCTAAGTGCTGTTATAAACAATGTGTAGAGTGACTGACAGACAGATCTACCAACACAAGCAAAACAATAAACATGTTCCAGCACTTCTACACAGAGGGCACAATAAAAGAATGTCATACTTTAAAAATGGTTTTAATTCTTCTGTCTCACTGTTGTTCTGTACTGCTCGCTGCCTTGTATAAACAATGGAAAATGGAACATTCCGGTTTTGTAATTTCAGGATATCGGGATAGAACTGAATAGGATCTAAAATGTACAAATACAATTGTGTTTTACAAATGGATCAACAAAACCTCTTACTTGTCAAGAAAAAACGTTATGATAAAAATAAATCTGAAGACACGAATAACAAAATATCTGCAGTCACAGATAAACAATGCATTCAATATAACCAATAACTGCTTCCGTAAATTCGAGATGCAGTCAAAAGTTCCCGGACTGATAATAATTATACATGTATTGCACAATTTTGACGTCCGATTATGACAAAACTTGTCACACATATATCCTAATTACAGTATTACATTTTGTTAGCAAAATTAATAACTTATCATCCATATTTCAATAGAAAAAGCTATTTGTTATAGTATATTATGTACGGTACAGAGCACTTTGAAATATAAATGATAGCCAAATTTTCCCCACTGTTATTCACGTTAGTTGTGCTATAATTTATCGGGACAATTTACATGACGTCACATCAATGTCATTTCTAAAGACTCTTGCACAACAACTGTCATCGCGTAAGAATTAATGGATTAATGTGCATCTTACGAAGCAATGGAAAAAATCGCTGGCGTGGAAACGTTGAGGTCATCCGAGCACATGGAGCAACGGACAGTCATTAAATATTGTGTGAGAGTGGAAATGACACCAACAGAAACATGGAAATTTATGTATCCGGAGGATGGATTAAGAAAATGTTCAAGGACAATTGTATTTGATTGGCACAAGCGTTTCCGGGACAGTCAAGACGACATAAGTGCTATAAGCGGTAGACCACAGGATAGTGGCAGTATCGACAAAGTGCAGCGCATCGTTTCTGTAGAATGGCGGACATCGATCGCCGATATAGCAGATCGTGTTGGATTAAGCCATGGAAATGTATACAACATATTGACAAAGGACTTGGGAATGAAAAAAGTATGTGCAGGATGGGTGCCTCGCCTTTTTTGTCGGAAGAAAATATGAAAACCAGGATAGAAGCATCTGAGAAACTTCTTGAGCAAACGTTAGGAGTACCGGTACGTCATTTTCATAAGAAGTTATCCCCTCGGCTTGTGCCATGTTTATTTGCTATGTTAAATTTGACTGTTTTATGTGTGATTGTTATCTAACATATGTACAGTCATGTAGAATATTGTTTTTGCTTTATATGTTTTGTTTTTCTACTCCAAAGACTGACAACAGTAAAAAGGCAGTCCGGGAACCTTTGACTGTACCTCGTAGTTAGTGTGTGTGACTAGAGCTGTCATCAATATAATTGATGTATCATTGATATTTTTCGGTCAATACGTTTTTAAAAATCAATAAATACATGCCAGAAAACTACAAAACATTAAACCAAAACAAAAATGGAACATGTGCGCTGTCAAAACACTACATCTTCTACTTCGCCATACCTATCAAACGTGTTCAAGGAAAAATGAATAAGATTATTCATATTTTTACTTATTTATTATGCAAAAAAACAAATGCTTCTTAAAAATGAGGAAACAAGATGGTCACAGTAATTCATAAACATCTAAAACACATAACTAGAAGCAAAAATATATGAAATTATGTAAATGGCATTTTACTTGATATATTGATGTATCGTTGATATGTCTCTTTCTGTATATCAATATCGTCACAATGCATTTTGCCAAATAATTGCCAGCTCTATGTGCGACTCGTAAACTTTATATCACTCAAAATATTTGGTTGCTACTTCAATCAGATGAAAGTTGATCCCAAATACTGGTACGCACATATTATCAGCTATCAAACTTTTTAATATCATATATACATTAAAATTGCATGGGTAATAAAGATAAATACCAATATTCTGTCCATACACAGGGAATGCAGACTCTGCCCTTGTCACCATTCTAGCCCACCTGTAATGCACAAAACACAAATATCAACAATGTTGTACGAAACTGTGATTCTGTTACATATCATTATGAAGCATTGAAGACTACATCTAAATTGTATAAATCCATTCTGATTTTACAGTATATTTATCAACCTAAGGAAATAATCTACTAGAATCAATCATTTGAAATGAACGATGCAAAAGTACTTAACTTAAAACTGACATGCAACCCGTGAAATTGTTACAAGCTATCTCCCCTTGTATATCCCTTCTACAGCATATGTATCGGGGTTGTCAATAAGAGCCAGGATCCGGTAAACATACCCAGTAACTTCAGCATCATCACGCAGCTACTTTTCTTGTATGAATGATCATAATTAAAGGGAGTACCCCAAAGTTCCATGCCTACTTTTATCGACTTCCCTTCTATTTCAAGAATTAGTGACACCTCTGATGTATATTATATATATCTATAGAATGGAAATAGGATGGGAGATAACTCTTGACAATCTCCTGTGTATGCAAGCATTACAGTAGCAAACATTAATGAATCTGAATTCATAATGTAAAATTTTACACTTTAAAATGGATCAATTCTTACAATTGTATCCAAAACCTACCAAGCCCTTAAAACGTTCTGTCTAAGCAGAGCTCCAGTTGGTCCGTTGGCAAACACAACCCCACCATCCTTGGATATATGTTTTATATATCCTGTTCGTTGTAAAAGTTGAACGAGCTGTGCAGCAGTCTTGACAGTCATTATCTCTGAAGTAAAATATTGCCAAATACAGTTACAATTCTAGTATATACCAGCATTTTATCAGTGTGATTTTCAGTCATATTTTATTGTTCACTATGTGTTTCAAATGGCAAAAAAAAGTAATTATTTAAAAGAAGCTGTCAGAAAATGTATCATTGGAACAATAAAACATATCTCATGAATGTATGTATAAAACTTTGGGTTGTGTTTATGTAATTGTAAATGACATTATTTGATGAGTAGATTTAACAGCATCCCATGCTGTAAAACACAAAATCAAGATACACCATCATCAAATGGCTTTTCAAATACCAACTACCACAGTTGATTACTATAAATACACAATTTTTCAAAACTGATAACCAATGTAGTCCGCGCAGATTCAACATCTGCATTTGTAGTATCCACTGACAGCATCAATGTTCAACCCATAATACTGCGCACTGCTTTTATCTTGATTTTGAAAATTGTTTGCTTGGCATGACCCAACCCAGCAAAATTTAGGTTGGTAGTTGGGTAGGTATTTTTTTAATTTATCATCCTATATGGTCATATTATTAAAACCACAGGAGATGGTCACAGGTTATTTACCTTTTAATATCCCTTTTACAGTATATTACAGCTTGTTAAAATTAACCTGATCCAAACATTTATGCATGAATATATCAAACAACAATTACGGAGAATATCAATGGCTGCGAGCAAATCATGCAGTAACTGTTCTTTCGTTAAGAGTATGCCACACGCATGTTTGCAATACATAACATGTAGAAAGCCAAAGATAAATATAGACAAGTGGTCAACGGTGAAATATGCTAATAGAGGTTACAAGCATCATGTTAATTTTTAAAAGCCATAAATATTTAAAACAAGGAGTCTAACGCTTTTTACACCTGACCTCTTTTCACAGCTACAATCATACTTCAAACATCAAAATATATCCATGAAATGCATCAAATTCTGAGCACTAATAATTCATCTTTTAAATGACACCTTCTTTATGGCAGAAACCATAGCATATTCGGATTAAATATATTTGCTGTTTTCTGATGCCAAAGTAAATCTACGAGATTTTTGACATACATACGTGCATTTTAACGCATATCTGAGGAAAACTTTGCCAGGACTTCAACTTGACTCAACTTGACAGAACCGCATTAAGTAGGAGTTGTTTCAAAAATAAATTATTCATGCATAGCATTTGGTTTATTTCACTGATATATTTCGATATTTGAAGTACTATTTCAGCTGCGGAAAGAAGTCAGGTGTAAAAACCGTTTGACTCCTTGTTGACTAAAATGCAGCTAAAAAATCATTTCCCCACTTAGACACCTAAAACAATTTCAATGTAGTGGGCCATTTTCAGGAGAAGGTTGGGTTATGCCAAACAAACAATGTTTAAGGATGGCCCAACCATACTATTTTTCCATTCTGTACAACAACAGCTTATGTATGTAAATATTGCAACACAGGGACTAGCAGATTTTAGCGTTTTTGCATATATGTTTTCAACATTGTCAGGTTGTTCCCAGGACAGAGTAGCTTGGGAACCTGGCAGCCGTCACTCTCAAACCATCCAGACATTGCCATAACGTTTCTTATCGAATGTTTGCCATGAATACAAGATAAAAGAAGTATCAATATTAGATGTTAATACAAATCTGAACAGTTATAGTTTCAAGTTTATTTACAGATTCTGCATAACGCCCGAATAGGTCAGCATTGGCAACAATACAGTTTACATTCATTGAAAACAGAGTGTCACATGACAAAAAGGAAATGACTATATATATTATATACATGTACATTCATATACGGAGTAGCAACAATACAATCACAAACACAATAAAACCAAGAAATTATTGACTATGTTTTTAGGGGATACTAGTAAGTTCCGTAAATAGCAAGTTCGGTAAATTGATTTTAACGTTCGTTTCTTTCGGAGGTTTCGGTAAATTGATTTTAAAGTTTGTTTCTTTCGGCGGTTTCAGTAAAAAGATTTTTTGTTAACATTGAACAATGTCATAGGCTTAATAATAGGATAAATGGCAAAGTGTGACCAAACAATGTAATTAAGTCAATTACCTACCCCAAGTCATCTCGTACCCTTTCTTTGGTCAACTCGTACCTACCCAAGTCAACTCGTACCCTTTCTTTGGTCAACTCGTACCTATCCAAGTCAACTCGTACCTATCCAAGTCAACTCGTACCTATCCAAGTCAACTCGTACCCTTTCTTTGGTCAACTCGTACCCTTTCTTTGGTCAACTTGTACCCTTTCTTTGGTCAACTCATACCCTTTCTTCGGTCAACTCGTACCTTTCCAAGTCAAGTCGTACCCTTTCTTCGGTCAACTCGTACCTATCAAAGTCAACTCGTACCCTTTCTTAGGTCAACTCGTACCTATCCAAGTCAACTCGTACCCTTTCTTCGGTCAACTCGTACCTATTCAAGTCAACTCGTACCCTTTCTTCGGTCAACTCCTACCTATCCAAGTCAACTCGTACCCTTTCTTTGGTCAACTCGTACCTATCCAAGTCAACTCGTACCCTTTTTTCGGTCAAGTCGTACCTATCCAAGTCAACTCGTACCCTTTCTTTGGTCAACTCGTACCCTTTCTTTGGTCAACTCGTACCCTTTCTTCAGTCAACTTGTACCTATCCAAGTCAACTCGTACCCTTTCTTCGGTCAACTCGTACCTATCAAAGTCAACTTGTACCCTTTCTTTGGTCAACTCGTACCTATCCAAGTCAACTCATACCCTTTCTTTGGTCAACTTGTACCCTTTCTTTGGTCAACTCATACCTATCCAAGTCAAGTTGTACCCTTTCTTCGGTCAACTCGTACCTATCAAAGTCAACTCGTACCATTTCTTTGGTCAACTCGTACCTAACCAAGTCAACTCATACCCTTTCTTTGGTCATAGATCGACATGGAAATGCCTTGGAAATGATATTCATCAAAACTGGTGCAATAATAGGTGCATTTGGTTGTATAATTGGTCTTTCAGTTGCCAGTTATTTAAATCAACAGATTAATAAAAAAGCCACATTTCCATTATACACTTACTATTGATAGTATACCTTTGTAATATATACAAAAAAGAACGAAGTATGGTTTTATTTCTAGCATTAACTTTTAATTGCAAATGTGTTTACAACACTTTAGTATTATTGTACAGAAACATCCACACCAATCATACTACAAAATTAATTTACCGAAACATCCACACTAATCATACTACAAAATCAATTTACCGAACTTGTCATTTACCGAAACATCCGTAAATCTTTTTAGGAAAATAATGCATGGCATCATCTCAAAACTTGGCATTTCTCAAATATTACAGGTGGATACAAGAAAAATATCCATATTCTTTCACTTAAATAAATGACATAATCATTTTCCTTTAATTCTAACTTCTAAGGGAGGAGTGTAACTGTAATCTATTATAATTATAATTCAATTATGCACCAGTCAATTGTAACCACAGCCCCCCCAGGTCCGGGGGTATACCCGGGATAGCGGGGGAAATGGGCCGTGTTTTTACCTTCCAGGTTGCCCCGCAGTGCCGAGTGAATGCGGTGGTTTTGTTTTCGCGCCGAAAATAGCGGGGAATTGGCCTTACCTAGGATGTCCCCGGGGTGCGGGGGCATTTGGCGGGGATTTTACCAGCAGTTTGTCCCCTGGGATTTTTACCTGGGACTGGCTGGACTGAAAGTCAAAGTCCCCGCTATTCCCCTGACCTGGGGGGGGCCGTGGTTACACTTGACTGGTGCATTGCTGCTTTGAAAACGATATATTCGCCGATTGATTTGATTAATTGCAATGTGTTTAAATAAATAAAAGATTCATGTTTATGGATTAACAATTAATAAAATCAACCATATCAACTAATATTACTATTTGAGGCAAAGTGCAAAGTGTATAGGAATATGTCCGAAATACGTCTCATCCGAAATTATTCTACTTGTTGCTGTTCTGTGCGGTCAAAGAATTTCCACACTGTCATAAGTCAAAAACTACTGATTTAAGCTTCAACTGGATTAACTCACCACCTCATGAACTTCGCAATTCCACAAATATGTAATTTGCAATCGATTCAAACGAACGTAACCTTCTGGCGTCGATCACAGTTAGCCATGGGGGCTGCCATATTTAGACGGGTTCTTTCATCCGTTCGCGTACAATCCACAGTGATCTACCCTTCGACAATCACTGCACACAAGGGGAAGTCACCACTGCGTAGACACGCGCGCGATACATACAATATAGTAACCAGTCTATTTTCGGCCCGTTCCATTTCTTTGTGGATAAGCAAAGCTTATTTTTTTAAGTTAATTAATATTACATTATCAAACTATGTATTTATTCTTAAAGATTGATATCTGTTTACACCTGCTGGTAGGTTTGTGTATAAATCAAACCATTAAATGGAAATTGTTGCAACATTTATTGTTACATTTAACCTGACCCTCCTGCAGGAATTAATTACGATCATCCAATATTTTCCGCGAAAATGTTCGTGCAAAGTGGGCGGATTGTATATGACAGGTGCGATGTTGATGCTCGTGATATTGACGATTAGTTAGTTAATCGATTCTTTAAAGTCATTGCATAAACCATTAACAGCTGTGTTGTGAAAGTAAATTATTTTTCTCAATCGTTGTCATTCACGCGTTTTATTGGCGAACGTTCTTTATCATTTTCGGTGGATGTCAATTGATACGATTGTCGTCTGCTAAACTTGTCGTCTGTAAAAGTGAATACAACAGTACAGGTGTGTCGCGTTCATTTCTGGCGCAGAATCGTCACTTACGGGTTGATGGAAATAATGGAAAATGGCTAGGTATTAAAAAGTTGATTAAAAAAAATGGATTAAGAAATATATAGGAACTCTCGATTGAAACATTACATATTTATTTATTTGGAACCATATTTTCGTTATGGAAGATAACAGTTCTTCCAGTTCGTATAGTTTTAGCGACGGTTCTATTGATGCTGACAATAATTCCGTGTGTATGTGTACGAAAATTACATATAATCAAAAAAATACATCTACACCAGAAGTGACTCCAAATACTTCTCCCGAGCATACGGGTTTTCATAGAAAACTGGACCGATCACAGTCTGAGCCTGCCATCAGGATTTCAGACCAAGAAGAATTAAAAGAGCATGCAGGACTTGAACCTAACAGTGATTTGTTTGGAATTCAACTAGAGGTAAATATTGTCTGATTTCTTGTAGCCTCTCTAGACATTTAATTGAACAGAAGATTACCATAACATGTTTTTAACAAATCTGCATGTCTGTTATTTCAGATTTGGTGTTCAGCTTTTAAAACGTGATGGTTTAGTGAAGAAACTAAGTAGTAATTTTAAAAAAGCAGTCTGGTGTGGCTGTTGGCAGAATATAATATTTTTTTCAATAATTGTACTCCCTTTGTGATATTAATGGTTGTTTGTGTTTTGAGCTCTGTTTTTGTGCAGACAAGCAGTTTATTTGTCTTTCAAAGTTGGTATTTTGAAAGTTCAGATTACTTGATAAATTGTGAGCTGTTGATTTATTGTCTGAATTTCCACTGTTGGTTTTATGATATAATTAAATTGCAATTACAGAATGTCAGGTGAATTGATTAATGGCAAACAAGAGTTGATTTACAAACTATACATCTACATTTTTTGCATGATATTTTTCTGGCCTTTCAGTGAACTTGTAAATTTTGTGAATTTAGTATCGGTGCATTATGCATTGAGTTATTGATTCTTCTCCTGTTTGATTTATTGGAAGCCAAATTTATATCATTAATATTTATACATTTACATCAGACACAAGTGTTTCATTCTCTGCATTTCATGAATGTTTTATTAAAAGGGTAATATGAGGTACACTATCAAATAAACTTGATTGTGGCTAAAAATATGGGCCTCAGAAAATGTCTGTAAAATGGATTCTGATTTTTAAAGCTTATTCTATTCAAATGAAACTAATTGGCCAGACTTTGCTCATTAAGTTTTTACAGCCTTAATTATTGATCATTAGATAGATTAGGTACTAGATATTACACTTGTCATATATATTGTGCGTATATTCATACAATGATTTCATGTGTCATTTCATTGACAGCCAGCTGATACATCATTTATTGTAATTTGCCAATATCGTATTATACTCACATGTGTTCAGGTATTATCTTACTGTAGGTTGGCCAACTTAGGTAATTAGGTCATGCTATTGAATTGTATATTATCTTGTGCAACTGTGTGACTTAGTGCACCATTATGTCATGAATTAATATCTCATCAAGGCATGTATCTTTATGATAACCAGTGTTATAGTTTGTTATATCAATAATGAAATGTTGTCTTGCTGGTCTGATAACAAAAGTAAGGTGTAACACAGTGGGTAAATGTTGACTGTGTAAATAAAAACGAGTGTATTGATACAAGACTAAGTCACACTTCATGCTTTTATGCTACTATATTGACAACTTATCTAATGATGCTATTTTGTTTATTTAAGTGATGAGTAGATGTAAGGCCTATTCAAATTTCATTTTGTTTGTATTAGTTCTGTTTTCCTGTATCTATAGTATAATGTCAATTCCTTTTTCGAGTGTTATAGTCATGGGGTGCTTCTTAATGTGTTCAGCTTAGGTGAAAAAAAAATTCCTAAAGACTCGTGTCGAGTCCAACATTAGGTAGAGTGGGAGAATAAAATGGGATAAAAAACTTGTCTTTATTTCCCTTTGTTCTTGTTTGTGCATTGGGACTAAAAATATTGTAATTTAAAGTTAATAATGACAATAAAAGGAGGCGACATCACAAAGCAAATACTTAAAATGCTCTGTATTGATGTTTTCCAATTGTTATATTCCTGTAGAAGTTTGTATCATATTCAAACAAACATGTTTTCTAAATATTTAACTACACACAATTCAAGGTTATCTCATCTTCTCTACTGTTATATTCTTTTCTTTATTTTCATATTTAATTCAAAGATCAATTACAACAAAGGCATTGATATGAAGTTCTTTTCTTATTGCATTTTGTCAGTATTATTCCTTATTATTGAGCCTATTTGCACTGAGCTTGATAATTAAGTTCTTCGCAATGGCTGTTTGGTGCATGTAGGTGCGAGAGAAAATTTTGTACAATCTTGTTCATACTGTAACTTTGACATATGTGGAGCAATCATAATTTTTACAAGTATCTTTGCCTCAAAGAGATATTGTTTTAAATGTGGACTATGTTCCTTCTCTCAAAGGTCAAGTTTGCACTTTCGGGTCAATGGTCATGACTGTTCTTGTTCAGACTTTGACTTGGACATGCACTGAGCGGTTACAATAGACAAAATCCCCTCCAGACAAAATTCCCATAGCTCATTTTGCACAAGGCGGACAAAATCCCCTTTGTGAATTTTACAAGGTGGACAAAATCCCCTTCATGAATTTTACAAGTAGGACAAAATGCACAAATTCAGCCTAAATATTTTTTGCTTATGAACATATATAGTGTCTACAGCTATTATAAAGTAATTAAACCTAACAGTAATTTAAGAAAACCATCATACATATAGCAAGAAACAATGCATTGATTTATGGCAGTATGAGTAAGTGGTCAGCAATGAACATAATGATATCAGTAGTATATTAGCAAGATAATGTAATATAATCATAACTTAGTGAGACATTAAACAACAGTCAATCTAGCTGTCACATTAAAGGTTTGCCATAAAATATCATTACATCTCAAGTGACTTGAATGTAATAAAAATAATGCACACACACTTACTTCTTGGTTTGCCATGATATCATTGCAATTTATAATTGCCTGATTCTGATGGTTTATGTATTATAATCCATCAAGTTCCCTAGACGTCATTATTTCATTAATATACAATTAAGATGGTTTTGGTGTCAATATAATAGCACTTGGTTTAAATGCAAAATATTAATAATATGAGCGCCTCTGTTAGATTTCCAACCTCTTCTCTGAGTGACGTTTTTTCCAGAAAACGTCACATGCGACGTCACCATGTACTGACAGTAAGCAATATTTGGTGTCATTAAATAGCACTTGGTTTAAATGCAAAATAAGAATAATATGATGTTGGCTTGAATTTAGCTCACTGTCATATTTCCTGATGTTCACATCATAAAAATTTAGTGGAAATCCTTCAATAAGATGACTTTGATAAACATATGTTCCCAAAGATTACATTGTTGGATTGCAACTCCTTAGTACTAAATTATTGAGTTTCTTTCGCATGTTACCTGTATGGAAAATCAGTTGTTAGCCATAAATTTTCAAGTTTTAGCCATATTCTGTATCTGTGGATTTGGGGGTTCAATTATTAATTTAAGCTTTTCAATGTCTGTCTATTTTTAAATGTTACAAGTTGGTTGTCCAGTCACCTGTATAGACCACTATTTGGAGACTTTAGACATTATTTACAATTTTGTCTTTGATTGTCAATTTCCAGTGAATGTTAATATATGTACTATGTATTCCAGGTGTAATTACTTATTTTCTATCACAACCCTGCAGGAAAAATTTCACATCTTCCTTCACCTGGTAAACTGACAAGATTTTGTAGACAGATTGGATGGGCAAAATGGTGTTGGAAATTAAAAGTATTGATTCACTTAATCGCTTCAAATCAGGAAACTGTTACATGTATGATTGATGATTGTTCTAATGCATCGGTGACGTAATCAAGTTAATTGATAAGTTTCCTTTGGTATAGTGCTTTACCTTTCCATCATTTTTTTTCTAATTTGTGTGTTTAAAAATGATAGTTTTGCTTGCTCTTGGTTAGGCCATCCTTAAAAAATTGTTTCTTTGGCATAACCAGCAAACTTCAGGTGGGTAGGTAATTTATTATTCCCTCACTCTAAAGGGGGGGGTGTCGGCATATAGATTTGCCCCCTGTCTGTCAGTCTGTCTGTTGGTCTGCCTGTCCTTCCGTCCATCACAAAACCTTGTGTCGCACATATCTACAACAGTATATTAGCTAGACTCGCACAACTTTACAGGAATATTCACCTGCATGTGTAGTTGTTTATCTGGAGTTTCATGTTGGGCTCCGCCCAGTAAGTGCAAAGTTATGGCCCTTGGCTTATCACCATAATCTGTAAAGTTGTTCACTTGGTAATTTTAATACACATTCCCAAACTATAAGCAGAATAATAGCATTTGCTTTTGTGACAAAGGCAGGAAGTGGGGGCATCTGTGTCCTATGGACACATTTCTAGTTAATTATTTTTTATTGTCATACTAGTGTTAACTATTTATAGGCTGCTAAAAAAAATTCCACTCGGACCTCTCAACATTTTTTTTGAGTAGTCATTTTCATGGGTAGGTAGGGTTACGCCTTGGACAAACAATTTTTAATTATAGCCTTACTGTTTTATTTTATGCAGTATTACTTGAATTGTACAAAATAATGTTTCTGTAATTTATGAGATTACAGATACTGGCTTTGTATTTCAGAAGTAATTCGTATGGTCTTTTAACAATCGTGTTCATTTGATGCCTGTGAATCTATTTTGGTTTGAAAAGTTAAAAAATATGTATTACCGTATTTGTAACAATATCCTCAGTTGCACTATATTTATCAAAGGTGATGTTGTACCGGTATTGTCAGACATTTCAACCCTACGCATTTTTATTGCTTGGCCAGTTTGGACTATTATCAAACATGACATTTGTGCTGCTAAATATGTTAAACACAGCAAACTATAACTTTGCAGGTGTTTTATTACAATGAAAAGACCACAGTACATTATGTTAGGGCTTGGTCTCCTGGTTTCTCATGTTTATTTTACTTGATACTTTTGAATCATGGTATTTCATGTACTTGCAATTTGTATCTATCATGATGTTTGAAATAATGAAGCTTGTGTATTACATTGTATATCAGATTCAAAGAATTTTATTAAAATTGAAGAGTCAAAAATCATTCTTTAATGACAGAGTGTAATGCACATGAGCGCCGCTGTACGATTTCCAACCTCTTCTTTAAATGACGTCATTTCCATGGCAATATGAAAACGAAGTGACCATATGGAGTAAATACTGTTTTTTGTTTGCAAATAGTGACATCACATATTGTGTTTTCTTGAAATGATGTCACTTACGGAAGAGGTTATAAATACCATAGCAGCGCTCATATGTAAGTATTGTATGTATCAGATGTACAGATTTATACTGCTAAATTATCAATCTAAATAATAAATAAAATGGGTATTTTGCTGTTTTCCTTGGAACATTATGCAAACTTCCAATCCCTGTTTTAATCAGGAGGTTTTAGTGACATCATGGTAACCACAGATAAGCAATAAATTAAGATACCTTACGTATTGTAACTTTTTATTGAAGTTCAATATTTTACATGTACTCTGTTTGCTGTAACCCACCTTAATTACACTCAGTTATCCCATCCTAAATAATATTGGCTAAAATATCTTGCTAGTTGGATTACAGATGTCTATTCCTATGAACATGTATGAAAACAAAATTCAAAACAAATAAATAGCTACCTAACACCAACTCAACAAGTGTTGTTCAGCCGGGTACATGAAACAGGCATATATTCAGGCTTCATTGAAGCAAATGCAAATTATTGATGTAAAATAATGTCAATCTGTTATCCAATTATATTCCTGTGAAATGAAATAAGGGTATGTTTTTTGTTTGACTTTACCACAGCTTTTGCTGCTAAACATGACTCGAGTATTCTGTTTTTTATTTGGTATTTAAAGAATACCTGTTTCAAAGATTGGACCTGGTCATAAATCATTGATAGCCAGCAGTTTTGAGCTTCTTTATTTAATTGGCTTCTGTAACAATACCATCTTGACTCAGCATGAGGACAGCTTAAACAGGTACTTAATATGTAATTTGTCCAATTTGGCTGACTTGATCTGAAACAGGTGGTCAAGACTTTGTCTAATTTACATTTTATCTCAATTTCTACCAGGTATTTTGACTATCCTCTTTTGTACTATGTGTGTGAGTGCAATGATCAGAAATTAATTACACAGTGTTGGAAATCCTTCATGTATTTTTATTCCTGTTCACATGTGTTTGACATGTTATACTTCTTACTCCCTCGTGTTAAATAGTATATGATTGACATGTACAAGACGTTGTCATGTTTTTCTAGACCAACTTGTCTCCAAATAATTGATGTTTTATGACACCCTCGATGTCCCTTGCAGATCAGTGGTTGCCCCAAATTTACAGTCCCTTGCTGTGATATTAATGCACCTTTTAAATTATTCCAGCTCATTAAAGTCTATAGCTGCCCTAAGCCACAGTTTTATAGATCTAAATGTATTTTGGGTAAAATGTGTTCACCTTTTTTTATATTACTAACTCATTAGCGGCTGTATGCCAATTTGATATTTTTCGCCTGAACTGAGTTAATACATTAGTTTTATTTATGTTTGAACCCTAATAACCTCATATAATATGTTATCATTATGAGTTTTCAAATGGTTAATGAAACGGAACGGTCATTTCTTTTTTATACCTAATGTTACAATAATGTTTTCATGTTTTTTTCCAATTGCTTGACAATAAAGAGCCCACACAGTAAGCTTCATGGATGAACCACTGATGACTGCCAAACTGGAGGATGTAGGTTCAAACACCTGAAGCATATGATTGTTCTTTGTAAAAAATTGTTCCTGATAATATGTTCTAAGTCATTAATTTTGTCCTCCATGTCTGTTTCATGTGGTGCTTGGAGAAGTTTGGGACGGTACTGGTCGGTATCACAGTGCTTAGTGGTAATCAATTATTCTGTCTTCAAGACCTTATTAGGTCATGTATAGATTTGCATCATTTTATGGCTTTATTGGTAGTATCATTTAACATTATGGTAGTCATGGAGTAAGCACTACTGTAAGCCAATGTTCCTGTTATGACATACTCCTTTTATGATAGTCCTAATAAACTTTGGAGTATTTTATTGGACTTCTAAAACCCCTTGTACTTGAACATTTAAGATACCTTAGTGACTACAAGTAGCCAGTATGAACCAGTGAAGACCTGTCATACATCATATATCATACTTTCTCTGTTTGATTATTGACATGTTGACTGTCGTCTTTGTTCTTCTATATATTTAGTATGATCAGGAGATGATTGCTTAAGTACGACTGTCCCGCCAAAAACAAACATTACAAAAACCGAGTGAATATGAATAGTTAATCTGTGTATAATGACTTGTTAATTGTTTCTTATTTTATGATGTTTTTCACAATTTGTAAACAATGCGGTAGAAGAAGAACATCAGTTTCCACTTTACACAATTAAGTTTGTTTGTTAGGATCAATGGTATTACAATATCAGCTACTAGTAACTGTCACTTAGGTCGTGCCCTGCACCTTATTTGGTCTATTTAGAAGGTTGGAGCATCATGCAGTCAGCGTACTGGAATTTAATACTATAATTTAAATTGATAAATATAAGGAAAACATAAAAACATGTCATACTTATCATGTTCTTGATGGTTAGGTTTTTGTACTGTTGACGAGGACTGCAAAGAGTAACCAAAGTTTGATTATTTTGGTGTGTTTTTTCATGGTTCAGTTCAGTACTGTCTTACAAATATTCTGTTCGGTACAGCAGATGGCATTTATTTTCCTGAAGCAATATTCTAGTCAGAGAACTGATAATTAAGTCTATACTCATCATCTTTTAGTAACACAGCTATTCAAACTTTTCACTTTTATTGCGGGACATGAAGTTCTGTTTCTAATCATTGCTTTTCATTATTTAATATTGCAAGTCATTAAACTATCGGTTATTGGGAATTTTAACAAAACTGAGAGACACATGTATTGTTCGGCCCTAATCTGTTGACTTTATAACAAAGTGATATTATAATGTTTAATAATATTATCTCTGGTAGTACTTTGTTTGTGTCATCCATTCAAAGGATATTGATAAGTCATTATCTAAGAGTGATCACTAATAGTTTTAAAGAGGACTTCATACTATCATACACTGATATTCTATATTTCAGGTCACATGTCATTTGTTGGAAGCAGAAAAAAGGAAGTTATTTGTGTTGCAGAGAGAATTGGGTCACTTGAATGCCAACTTGTCTGATCTCAAGGTTTGTATTGTTAATTTGCCTATCAAAAGGTACCCTGCATGTAATAGCAACTAATATCTATACAAAGTGTAAAAAAGATCTGTATAAAAATATGTTGACTACTTTTAATATGTAAGTAAAAAATGTTTTTCACATTGGTGGATGAAAGCATCTGAAATATAGTACAAGTGAGGATGGATGCAACATGAACTACACAGCAGACCGCTGACACTGTGCTGATTATCGTCTTTGTTGCTTTGAATACTGATTCTAACACTTTTTCACATACTCTCAATCTCAAATCTGTTTGTGATATGTTTTTGTAATGAAGGGTATGTGTAAATGAGTTGAATACAAATAAATATAACCCTAAATACAAACTAAGGAGGCATAGTGGATGAGGGGTTGAGGGCTGTCTCCTGATCCGGAGGTCATGGGTTCATGGGCGAGATTTAACTGTGAACTGCACAATCCCTGAATTACTTGGTTACAAGTGCAGTAACCCAGAAAGCATTCATCAACACTGAGTAATATAACTTATAAATTGGATTCAAAATACATGAAACATAAGTAAGTCTAAACTAACTTACAAATTTGCAAACAATGCACAGGGGGCCTCCATAGTAAAGTTATGGTCACTGATTTTAACCTGCTTCTCAACTCTATGGGTTCAGTTCCCACCCAAGTTTAGAATTTGTGATCGAGGAAGCTATCCTGCTAGCCTATGGAAGTGTTGTATTTTCACCGAAGTGTCCACCTTGGATCTTCCACCACCCTAATATAACTGGAAAAGTCACTACATGACTTCGGCTGTGTATATGACTTAAAGCCCATGCCAACAAAACATCTGGTTTTAGTACAGAATTGTCAATGCAGCAAGAAATATTGTGGATAGTGCATGTAGGTTTTTAATTTTACTGGTAGTCTGTAACTGTGTTATATTAGATGATATGTCAGAAATCTAACATATCTACATACATTGACTTGCCATTGCCTTCCTTTAGTTAACAGTATGTCTGAATGCCATTCTATTGATTGTAGAAAATCTATACAATATACCTGAAAGCATCTTTATAGAAGTGTCTCATTAGCAACGCATTTGTTTCAATATCGAAGGCTTTCATGTAAATCTTAACTTCTTTAAGGATTCTAGAAAGGATGTAGAAACTTTAGTAGAGGCAATCTGAGGTGGCTGTAAGATTTAAATAATATCAATGAATTGTATCATGTTGGAAGAGGTAACTTTTTAGAGTGTTTGCAAAGGGATTTATTCTGTTGCTAGGCATTGTGTTCCCATTTGTTAAATCATAATCAGTATTCACAAATTCACAAATCAGATTTTTTAATCTTTATCTTGATTAAATGTTGACTGGTATTGTGACATTTATTTGTTCTTTATGTAGACTGCTTCAGAAACTGTGAAGGAAATAGTTGTACAAACTGTCTGCCAGTCTGCCTGTTTACAAGGAAGTGTCATAAGAGTGTAATGCAATGTCCCTTGTCTGGCTTTCTGGGATTAATGAGTTAATGAACACTCCTAAGAGAAGAAAATGAGTGCTGGTATTTTGATTATTATATTGAAAGAATAACAGATGGGGTAATTGGAATGTGGAACTAATTAGTAACATGTTGTTGTATTAGTTTACAATAGCAGTAATATAAGTGACACGCTCAATTACCACATCCATGAAATTGGCCCTCTTATTTCTTATAATTATTTCTTTGTAAAATCTTTGGTTAACATATTTCTGACATGTTCATATCAGACAATTGTATTTTGAGAATGATCAAAAACTACTGCAAACTACATACAGGATACATAAGCACGAGTTAGGTTAACAGTATGAGAAATTGTAGATTTTTTGTCTTTGGCTGCAGTAGTGTTATTTTAATGAATGGAAAGTTGAATGAAGTGTTTGGCTGCTACTAGTGGGAGTATTTAAGTATGTAGGAAGGGCCAGTAAGTGCCTCCGTCATTGAATTTACTACGGTAACGGTTTTTGTAGTGGTAAGCAAATTATCAATTCTCATTCTGTCTTACAGAGATGAATTCGCCCAGAAAAAAATATTATTTACAATCATACATAGAGTTATAATGGCCATTGATTTTTGTTATATCATCTCTATATCAATGTAAGCCCGGAATCAATGACAATGTTTACCTTGTACGTCACTGGATACCGTAATCAACATTCTCACATGAGGTGACTTAATTGCTACATGTGAACTAAATGAGTAATTTTCATAGAGTGGGAGTTCCCAGTGTTTCATTGTCCTTTATCAGCTGTTGCCATCAACCTAATATGAATGTACCTAGGTGATACATATTCAATCAATGCTAGAGTCTAACTACATGAGTCTAAAATTTCTAATGGATGAGACAGTAATCCTGCTCGTGCAACATTCACATCAACATTAACGCACTCAGAAAATCAATGAAGTAATGCATTTCGCTGATTTTACGTACTAATAATAATGATTCTACAGAAATATGCCTTTGTTTTATTCTGTTTTGCAAGACAAAGTAAGATTAAAGAATCTGTCATTGTCAGAAATACAAACTGGTATTGTTTCGATTGTTGCTGTTTTGTTCATTTGATTAACTATAATTATTTAAAACTTCTATTCAATCAAAACAATAAACCATTATTAATTATGTTCTTTCACTGCTTGACATCAGTTTATTAGATATCTCATTTTTGCTAAACTTGTCTGGTAAATGATCAAATTGTACCATGTGTATACTTTCTTAACTATTGCCCAATTTCTCTGTTATTGGATTAAATTCTCAAACCATTGCTGAAGATTATTCTTTAAAAGGCTATTCAACTCAACATTTAGTCAGAATGAACTAGAATTATTTATTTATTGTATGATCTGTATATCCTAATTACATATTTGGTCTGAAATTTATTATTAGTAAATATTAGAGTAGAATTATTCACTATTACATGTAATGCCTCCGCTCAGCCCTTTGGTCACCAACACCAGGGTAAGAGGAGGTATTTTATAGGGATGTAATTAATTAACCGGTTGACCGTTCGAGCATGCGGTTATCAGTTAGTTAAGATCACTATCCGGTTAATATTTTTTTTAAAAACATCTACTTTTCATTTTGGAAAAAAATCAATGTATCATGTTATGTTTGAAATAAAAAATGATGTTTTCTAAAAAATATAGATATTTATTTTTATAGTTTATGTTCAATATTTATCAGAAATAAAACGCTATCTGAACTAGGACTAACGTCAGAATAGGTCTAGTTTACCGGTGTCATAATAAAACACGGCAAAATACGAAACACAAATCGTTGGGTTAACTGGTCAACCGTTCGGAAGATTAAACGTTTAACCGGTTAGTGAAATAACCAAATATTGACATCCCTTGTGTTTTAAAGTGCTGTTACAAACTTTAATGCAAAGTGATGATATAGTTATATTATATGCATTGCCAAAACAAAATTTGCTTTTTTATTGTTCAAATGTTATTTGTCTTTCAGAAACATCAACAAGAGGAAACACTAAAGAAGAATATAGAGTAAGTATTGAAGGAGATTTACATGGATGTATATCAGTAGATATGTTGCTAGGGAAACGAACTCGTCATTCAAGAATCAATACGCAAGATCTTGCCCTGCTATTAAAAGCCATATTAAATTTCTTATCATTGACAGATCTTGTGCAATACATTCATTACTGCGCAAAAAAGAGAGGGGATTTTAACAATAATCATCACCAGATTTGCTTACTGTTGATTTCTATTATTGAATCCATTTCTCTGTGCGGCTATGCCCATTATTTCTTCTTTGTATTTGAAATTCTTGCAGTGTAGTTTTTCCCACAGAGTGAGGTCGTATTTTATTTCAGTTCTGCTTTGTATGCACTAATAAATGTCTGAAGGGCAATGTCGTTTTATGTTAGAAGTGGTTTCATGGTTTTATATTCCAATAAATAAGTTGCAAGTTTATAATACTAGACAGGGAAATGAGAGATAGTCATGTATGAGCCATATACTTATATCCCTAGATATGTTGTCATACCATTTGCATTTTTACAAAACTTTGTGCTTCATGTATACAAATGTAATTTTTAATGATAAATTAAATAAAGAAATTGTGACTGACACCCTCTTCCAAGTTACTTTCAGCTACTGTCCAGTTGGTTTGTTTAAATGGTACAGTAAAACCTCACTTAAAGACCACCTCCATAATAAGACCATCTCAAAATTAAGAACACAATTTTTAAGTCCATTTTCACTGTTTTGCTCATTATTCAACCTCAATATTAAGACCACCTCAATAAGAAGACCAGTTTTCAAGGGTCCCAGGGTGGTCATATAATTGAGATTTCAATGGTATTACAGACCTGTATTTTTTGGTAGATTTTATAGTAATACCTTCTTTAAAACAAGCTGTTGACACATTATGAATAGAGAGGATACAGCGTTATCTATGTGAATTCTTGCTAATTCATTAAAATATTGATAGAGTAGACTTTATAATCTTGTCATCTACATATAAAGCCAAGTTTTATCTATTTGATTGATTAATGCATTCTTAAATAGCTGCATTTTCTATATCAAATAATACTTGTTAGTTTAAGCAGCCGATTTACAACTGAAATAAAATTGTCTGTATGCAAACAAATGTGGCAGATGAAACAATACTTGACTGTATTTTATGGCCATCAGTTTGGTTACTGTCATTGAAATTGGAATCTGAACTCTGTCATATACTTCTAGTTTATAATACCTTTCAATAAAGGTTTGACTTAAAAGATCATTTCTGTGATTAGATGCCTGTCTCTCTGCTCTGGCTTTCATTCAATAAAATGTTGAAGAATTAATTTTTTCTAGTGTTATGAGCATTCATTAATCTCAAAATTTTCAAGGTGATGTTGACCTGTAAGGTGAAAGCAATTACTAAATCTGCATCTTTAACGGAGATTGTCCGCTAACTAAATGGTTTAATGAGATTGGGAAGTCAAACTGATCTGCTCCGGGCTACTTTACAACAACTGATCAATGTTATCTTGTGTCTTGACCGGTTATTTTGTCCTTGAGGAAATAAATTAATTGATAGTTTTGAAGTTATTTTCCAGTTTGATTACCCTGATTAAGCGGTTAACTGATTTTTAGTCTGATTTTCACATCATTCTGTCTATGTTTGTTTTATTTTTCTCGTCAAAACCAAAGAAAATCTGTCAAAATCCTGCATTACAACAGTCAAAAGTTTACACAAATATCTGATTCTAGATACAAGTAATCCCTAACAAACGATGAAATAAAAGATATACAGCAAATTTCTGCTGTGAACATCTTCTCTGTATTCATGTACAGGTTCATGATTAGTGTAATTATGGTAACATATTCAGACAAGTTGTTTTAGCTTACTGTATATTTATTACTTATGTTGTCTATGGGTATTGTTTTAATGAGTGGACAATATACTAAATTATATCCATTGGGATCTTGGGTTTATGCTAAATTCAGTTTACTATGATAACGCTTTCTGCACATTGTATTCATATTATCATACCTAATCGAGGTCCCTGATAGATAATGATTTTCAAGTAATATTGCAGTACTTGTATGTATATATAATCATTATACTGCACAAATAAAGTATTACCGATATTCAAGCATTGTTGAATTCTAAAGTGCTGTTTTGTTTGTATCATTTTAAATTTATAAGGTTGTATGTGTATGTTTTATTATTCACCAAAACAGATATGATATTGAATTCAATTATAATTTAATTTATGATACATTTTGAACATTGAATGAATTGAAATCAAAATAAAATGTCTTTGCTTTTATAAATGGAATCATAATTAGTTTCGTCAATGCATTTAAAGCATTTAAGTATTTAAGGCATTTTTCAGTTTGACCACACATTATTTGGGAAATGTCATTTTATGGAAGTTCATCTGGTGTGTCAGTTGTAAAATATTGCTCTAACAGTTTTCTATAGAAACAACCAAATCCATGACAATGATCAGAGGAATATTAACGTATAACTGATACTTAATGTGCACAAGTTGGGTGTACATTTCCAAATATCTGTAATTTGAATAAAATTGCTTCTTTTTGAAAAAGTTATACATTTAAAATTCCACACATTTTTGGTCATATAATGCAACTATTGTATGTAAATAGAAGGCAAGCATAAAACAACATTACAAATATAAAATGACTTTCACTTGGTCACATTTCTCATTATATCCAATAATTTGAGTATCCAATATCCCACAGGTAGTGTCTGTATATTATTTCATATACTCCTAAAGTGATACAGTTATTGATTAAATCAGATATTACAGTAATGTTCCTGTTATTGTGGTTAATTTTCTTATAATTGGTGCGGCCCGTGATTATTTGCTCGACTTAATAGTATGATTATTGTGACATGCCTAATCAATTTCTGGATACAAAATGTCAACATGTGTTTGTTGTTGTTGTATTAATGACGTATACCACTAACGTGCAATGAATGATTCACACAGCTATAACTATAAAATAATAAAATAGGTGGGATAGTAAATCCTCACAAATAATGCATTATTCAGCCATATTATACATCATACATGCATGTAGGACTGACTGGGTCAATTCTAATATACTTTCTATAACAATAGGTAAATATTTGAAGCCAGAACGGTAAGACCACAAACAAACTTATGTTATTTAAGTAGAATGGTATAACTATTCTGTGTAGATCAATGAAATAGGTTCAATACCTTGAGGAAGATATGGATGTCACTTTGCCTTTTCTCTATTAATTGACTATTTAAATAGAACACTGCTTGCCATTCAGTTCTACCAGTATGTAATCAGTTTGGCGCTGCACAATTTAATTCAATTTATGACCCAGTTATAAATAATTTTTAATCCCTTCGTTTGTTGAATGCTATACTACTCATAGTACTTGAAGATTCTAGTGTATATAAGTAAGATGTAATTAAAGTAGGTATTGAATGGGAATGTTCTGGCTGTTATAATTTATGGTCTGATTAGTTTATGTATGCCCTGATACAATTAAAAAAAGTTATCAAGTATGTGCTAATTGTCTTTGATGTAATCTTAGTATTAATGAAGGAGCACCCCTGTAAATAGCTATTAATAATGATGGACTGTTGATCATATAAGAATATAAGATAATGAAGGGTGTTAAAGTGAGGCTGGAATGTGTGGTGTGTGAGAGAAGCTGTGCTGAGAGAGATATCAAGTGTTTGGTTTAGGTTTAGTAGTTATAAGTTCAACTTCTGTCAAAATAATAAAAGAATGTACAATTACAGCTTAAGATAAAAATAATTAAAGAAGTGATGGACAGACATTATGGAGGGAAAAGGTAAAAAAAGATAATTGTAAAAGATATATTTGGCAACATGTTAATATATCATTTGCTTTTGTAAAACACTCCTACATCCCTGTTTGGTTACACATAATACACATAAATGTCATCTCAACAAATAAATTCTTAACTTTCGAAATCTGTTCATGCTATTTTCTACATGAGGAATTTAATACATGAGGAATTTAAAACAGCTTGAATGGATATCAATGTTGAAGCTTATTACTATATATAAACACTTGTTTCCATGGTAATGTATTACCAGAGTTTTTTTGTCAATGCAGTTACTAGTAGCTCTTGGAATCGTCAGTGTACTTGTGGTTGGTAATGATACAGGAAATGCACATATTTATTTCATAGCTACTCTGTTGTATTATCTCCTTTCGCGCCGAAGTTCTATGCTAGTTTTATTTTATTGCAGTCATACATACCCTATATGGATGATCATTTATCTAAACATGACCTTGTGTACTTGGGGTAATGTTCAAGTGTATCTATCTTATATGTGAGGCTAATGAATTGTTTACAAACACTGTGTGATACACGACTTTGGATCTGTACAAAAATAGGACACAATTGAATCTTTATTTATTGTGTGGTGTCATGTTTTGGTTATATATGAAGAAGAATGTAATTGTCTCATCATATACCGCAGTATAATGTATCATGTTGTGCTCGTGTATCACTGATGTCAGAGGTTCCAGGTATTGAACAACACCGAGTAACACTTGTATACAAACTTTTTCCTCAATAGATCAAAACTTCAGATTATGTTGGCTATATTATATATACCCTTATGTGATATTTGTATTTAATAGTTATGAAATGGTAAGATTTATCATACTGTGTCTCCATTACATGTGTTAAGTGATGTTTATTGTTATTTGCATTCTGTAAACATTTGTCTTTTGCCAAATTTCAAGGATTGCTTGGTGGATCATTTGGGTAATTTATTAAATGAATTTTGACTTATTCATCACCTTTGGCGTACATGAATGTATCACTAACCATTTTGTGGTCAAGGGAAGTAATTCAATCATGATCTAGTTTAGAGGTAATACAGTTACCTCCCTTCATATACTGATTTTGTTTATTCTTTGATTTTTAGACACATCCAGCTGCAATATGATCAGCTTGATCAAGAATACAGATGTGCTGTTGCTGGCGCCTTACGCAGAGGAAAAGGAAAGAGTAAACCGGTAAGAACAGTTGTAGAATAGATGTTTATCTTTTATTAATTGCAACTGCTGACTCTAAAAATTTCAGTACATAGACTAATCTGTGATTGAAATTGTGATTAGTGTTCAGCACTGGGTTAGGCCTAAACAAATAATACTTTTGGTTCGGGTTACCCAACCCTACCTACAAAATAGGCGCTCTTTGTTAGTTTTTGTTCTTTGCACCTCGTTTTGCTTGTTGTGCTTCTTTTCGTTAATATCGACAGGTGCCGGTTCCGATACTGCAGACGCTTTTTACTCTAAGAAATGAATTAAGTGCTTCTTAACCATGTCGTAACTATCACATAAAAGTTTTTTGCAACCCACGTTTAACTCCATAACTATTTACTCCAGCATCGCAAGACATCAACTAGGAAAATTCAACATACGCGTTTATGCCTCGGATTTTCACGCGAATAACCATGCAATCACTTTCGTTTTCGGGTCTAGTAGAGTATATGATAACATCCGTACCATACGGTCCGTAATGCCATTCGCTCCGTATTTTACGAGTAAATTCAGATTACTATTATTTTTGCCTCACTGATTGTTTAGTTGTTTATGTTTATGTTTCATTTGTGGGCTAATTTTTATGTTCAACTGACTGTTTTAAACATATATTGCTTCTTGCAGGTGATTGACTTGTGTTTGGGAGTATACAATCTCTTTGTCTTTCAATTTTAATAATGAATAATTGATATTGAGATGATTTGTTTAAACTTTAATAACAAGAATAAAATAAACAAGAAATAAAATAACAATGCTACAGTGAATCATCCTACAAACTCTATAAGAAATGATTTGTAGCCCAAAGTAATTTCAAAGATACATTAAAAAGAATTACAGTGAAATAACAATGTCCTATGCTATAGAATATTGGGAATTGGGGGGACAAACTGCACTAAGTATTTGTCGATTGCACTCTGTAATATAGCCCGCAAATGCGCTAGCCCTGCAAATACATTCGTTTGAAGTAATTCTAAGCTGTCTTCTACATTTGCTATAGTGCAAAAGAGCTGTCAATACCTCAAACCAATTTAAAATTTGTATATTAAGGTATATTAATAGGGTCCAATGTTTTTATGCTTTGTTAAAATGGTAAATAGAAACTTCAATCTGATTGGAACAGCCTGGCAGACAGTGAGACACACTTATAAACTTATACAAACAGGCAGTAAATATATAAGGAAACTTTGAAAGCCACCTATCACCACAGATAGGAAATTATTAGTGCAGTAGTTAGGCAAAAATAATTATGTGCTTTAGTATGTAGTTTATGCCGATGATGACAATAATAACGTTCCAACAAAAAGCCTAATAAATAAAATAATAATAAAAAAAATCCTACCTACCCTACCTGTTTTTGGAACAGATGTAACCCTAACACACAATTTTATTTTGGCCTTAGGCAAAGTTGGATATAATTTATAATTTCTGTATTAACTTATATTACATTATATTATTAATGTATATATGCCCACAATGAAGTACTATTCTTGCAATTATTACACATAATTTACATGTGTTTATCACTTCTTACCACCTGAATTATTTAGCATAATTGTTTTATAACTGCCAATGAATGTTTTGATGGTGATAAACTAGCTGCCAATAATCAGTAAAAACAACACTGACCCTTGGTTCTGAACTGTAGACAAAAATGACTGTAAGATTTTTATTTGCCAGGTAAAACTTGGTTATCAGATTAATGAGTCAATACAATCTTATTATACCAGTCTTTTCAAGGCTTTAACCTTTTGAAATGAAGCATGTCAATCTCCAGCACATCAAAGAGAAATAATTAGTTGTTGATCAATTGTACAGGTGTGTAATTGAACAATAAGTCAAGTGTTCTTCACTGTACTCATTAAGGTATCACTGTCATTAGTTGTCTTTCTTGTTAATCCATGTATTCGTATATTGGTATGTACATGTAGCCACTGGTTACATCTTGCTGGAGACATTGAATGTTGCTCTTGGTGTGGGCATACTTGATTGCAGATTGGTACCATATAATGATTGCTTCTGGATACTCATGTCTTTTCTAAATTGAAGGTATTGTACATTGTTCAGCATGTAGTAAGATGTGTAAATGATTTACACCAATCAATCAATTCGCAATATAAATGTGGTATGTTTTATTGTGTTCAAGCGGAAACTTGCGATTGATAAGTTTGCAATCGATTTTGATTCAGAACACACAACCACTTTACTGTCTTTATGTAATATTTCTTGAGCAATAAATCTCCATTAGATGTTGATGTTTGCCAAGAAGATGTTATTCACACATGTTTTAGTCCCCACCCAGTTTGTTAGATCCTAGTCCATCATTTAATGTTGATGCAGTAAATGTAATCTACTTGTTTGCTGAATGCCAAATTTGTGGTGTTGTTGTTAATTATATAACTATCGGCTTTATACGGTGAGTGAAGTATGCTTGTCCCCAAGATGTACTGAGGTGTCCATTTCATTTTGTACCGAGACATGTGTCTCAGTTCATCATCATTCAGATCGCATGTTTCAATTCATTGATGTCATCTGTATCAATTTTCATTGAAACAAATTAGATCGGAAGTTTCGTATGTTTTAGTCTATATTTCATTTCTGTAGTTTAATTTGACTGCTCAGCATTGTTTTATACATTTGAACGTGTTGTTCTGTGGACTGGATTAATATTGGAAAAGTTAAAATGTTTCTAAAAAGAAGAAGACGAAAATATACTGTGCAAGCAAAAGAAGCTGCTAAAACGAGGATGTTTTACGTGAATGTTAGTATATTATGCTATTTGCGTATTCCTCTGTAAAATTTGATTTAAGAAAATATTCGAGGCTCAAGCATAACATTGAAATAAAACTGATAATAACTACATGTAGTTTTGCTCTTACTGATGTTTCTAATTACATGATGTGTTATTACTTGAGATTATTACATCAGTATTCTTTCCAACCTTCAAAGCATTAATTCACTCTATAAACTTGAAATTTGGTCATCATTTAACTTAATTAAATACACTTAATTGATAGGGATATTTGTGTCTGTTGGTGTTAATTTTCCTGTATATTCTGATGTCTATGTCCTGACGTTGACCTTATATCAGAAGGCCATTCATGTTATATAGAGGGGAATTCATTTAACTAAATCTAAAACAGTTTCATTACTTGTTATATGAACGTTTCATATTTCACATTGCTACTATTTTCAACTAAATAAATACAATTATTTACTAGTAATGGGTTGAATATGAGTCACTCCTTTTGTATGAACATACAATTACTGGTTTAATTGGTTCTTCAACATGACATTTGTACTTGTTTATTAAATTACATTAATTTATTATAATATCACCTGTTAGTAAACTTCAAAGGGGCCTGTCAGGTAGGTGATGTTTTTAATGCTCACATCAAATACACCAGAGATTTTCTATGACTTACTGATATCTTATATATCTAATTTGTTAGACAAAAAATCTCAATTTTACACCAATTCTGCCAAGGATGGATTTATTGCTGACTGATTTTAATGGGGTAGGGGGATAAACATTTCACTTGTTGAAGGAAAATATG
The DNA here is from genome assembly GCA_032209605.1 of Mactromeris polynyma. Classification (NCBI taxonomy): domain Eukaryota; kingdom Metazoa; phylum Mollusca; class Bivalvia; order Venerida; family Mactridae; genus Mactromeris; species Mactromeris polynyma. The sequence continues at coordinate 4,058,607 of JASFXZ010000022.1, forward strand.
TGAAAAATTCTATTGGGTGGCTAATGTGTTGATCCATCTTCGATTTCTTATTTCTATTTGAAATGTTATTTGATCCATCGTTCGTGCTATTATTTTTATATGAAATGTTTTACTTTATATATTTTTTTCCTTGGTCATTTTGATTCATACTCTATCACAAGACTTAGTGATGTGTTAATATTTTTTGACCTTCAAAAGTTTTGCTTTTACTGAAGGACTGTCCATTAATTCGATTTCTTCTCAAACACTCGGGATCAGACTTAAAATGCATAATTCAGGAAGCGGATATCAGTTCAACAAATTAGCTTGTTTTTCTTGCAATTATTAAAGAGATATGGTAAGACCCAAATATTTATAGCATTTAGGAGTAGATCTATTGCCCCAATGTCCATTATGTGACATATTTGGATATCTTTTATTATGTAATTATGAATATGTATCTGACTGTGCTGTTAGTCAGAATAATTTTCCTTCTTTATGAGTAATTGATACAATACAATGATACACTTCCAACCTCTCTATGTCCTAATTTGGTAAAGATCTACAGAGTATACTTCAATTCCATTGAGATACACATCCAACTACTGAAGAATCCAACATTTTTGACCTGACATTTTGTTCGGACACATGTATGTTGTGTCTGAGCGATTAAATGAAATAAATGTCAATGGTGCACTGTCACCCCAATTACCTCAAGCAATATTCACAAGGAACTGGATACATTTGTATTTAATGGTAACATTTAGGATTTAAAAGACAAAATGCCTTTTTTGAAGTTGAACACATGGAATGTAACACATGGAAACTCACTAAAACATGTGAAAGATCACATCCTGATTGTTGACAGTGGAAAGATTTACTGTTACAATCTTGTATCCCTTAGCCCTCTCACATTTGACACTTTCATAAAGGTGGCATGTTTTAGGGATCACTTGTGCTCAAATCATTGTGAAGGAAGTCAAGTCTTTTTTTTTGCTCTATAGGATTAGAACAATAAGAAGGATATTCAAATGTTTATCCTTCAACAGAGTTCAATATATCAGATAGGCATCTGTTCATTGTAGATCTTTTAGAGATTTTGATTTTCTTAAACTGTTGACATTACTAAACAGATTGCCATCTTAAAGCTAAACCCTTAATCCAACCCTTTATAATTCCTACATGGGAGAGTGGGCTTGTCATCTTTGTAAAGGTGATCTGTACTGCATTGGGGGCTTGCTGCAGTCTCAAATTGTTGGTGTCCTTGTTTCTTTCACTCCTAGTGCTGTAACAAAACACTTGTTTAGTTCTGCTGTCTGTTTTATAAGTGATTTTGACAGTTTCTCGTATTCAAGGTTTAGATGTTCTTGTAGTTTTTACCTCTTGTTTAGATACACAGACATTGGCAAGCTTTATAACAATATTGTCCTGCTGGAAGAGACCACATGAATATTGTGTTTATAAAACCACTTTTGAGTGGCATCTCTGTGCAAGGAAGAAAACAGGAGATTTCTTTGTACCCTCAATAAGAACTTTTCATGAAAACAACCATCTGTATAAAGGGTAACGTGGTTTCATGTTAAACAAAATAAATGTTTTTACACAGATTCTCTGTTGTGAACAGGAAATGTGTGATACAATTAATTTCTGTAGAAAAAAAAATAGCAAACACTACAGCAAACACATGTTTGTTTTAAAATATTGTCATACAAAATGTTTTGTTTTGCGCAGTAATTGGCTACACTTTGTTTTGCTGTACTTTGAATACAGTTTGTGTGATATCAACAAAATCAGTCAGATATCTGCACATAATATGGGACAAGCCTATTTTTCCCAGATGACTAACACAAACAATTATGTTCCCAAAGTTTCTACCCCTTAATAAACGGAGTACAGAAAATGCACTATTGTCGTAAAATGATTAAAACTGCATGGCTGAGGAGTTTAATTGACTTTGATTATAGGATGAACTCAAAGTCAATTATTCATTGTGAAGTATTAAGCTTTAATCTTTATTATTTTAAAGTTAATAGGTTTGATAAGGATCAGTGCAATTATATGGGTAGCGTTATAGGATATGTCAGAAGCCTGTCCCTGGGTTTATATTGCACACACCTTGCTAAGGTCTTGTATCGGCAGATTGGGACGGTAGAAACTTAATGAGACATAACAGTTGCAACTATTGATGTGTCAGGAATGCTATTAAAGTCGTTATGTTGTTTGCGCACAATTGAAACTCTTGCCTTTCTTCCTGCTTGGCATGCCAATCATCTTGAACATCAGTGTTTTTCCTCAGTTGCCTGTCACTATCTCTCCTAACACTTATAAAGAGCAATAAACAAATGCATTGTTGTCAGCCTATAGCTTAAAAAGAAATGTTGATAAATACTCATATGCAATGTTGACTCTTCCATATCTTCTTATTTAAGGTTGTTCTCAAACATAAGATGGCGTTGAATGCCTATAAGTGACAGCAAATTGGTACCTGAATGCTATATGTTAAGAACATAAGTGAGAGGATGGGGTTATTGTACACGATTAAAGAATATTTAGAACATAACTCCACCTTAATTGAGCCCGCCCGGTTATCCCAGTCAGTAGAGTGCTCTATTGCTAACCTAGAGGTTGTGGGTTCAAAACCTGGGTGAAGTATAATGTTCTTCAGTGACAAAAGTTTTAATGCATTCAAAGTCATTTGTCCTTCACCTCTGAACTCTGATTTATGTGGAGAAGATGTCAGTTGCTTGTGGAGGAGCAGGTTAGTACTGGTTGGTAACCTAGGAGCACTGGTTATGTCAACTGACCACCATGTTTGGCATACTGTTTAGAGAAGGCATACAGCCCGAAACAATCAGTCAGTCAACCACCATTTAGTTAGACAATATAATAATGTTTGATTACTTGTCTATTTTTGTATGTATGCATACATTTTGTGGTCATGATGTGTACTGAAAAACTTACCTGATACTTAAAGTGCATTAAAGCATGGGGAAGGGTCCTCTTTAAAAATGATATTCAGTTTCTTCTACCCTACCAATTTAATAGAGAAGTATAACAAGTAAAAATTGTTGCTGAACAGTTCAGTTAGGTCTGTCAACTCTCTGGTAGAATTACAGTGTAGGGCAGCTGATGAAGTCTGGTTGAAAATACCAAACAAGCATAATTTATAGTGCTCACTCTTACTTCGTTTTCAGTAGAATTGATAATATTGTAAAACGTATTGGACAGAACAGAGAATTACATAATGACTTTGTTACTGATGGATATATTTTCATTTTGCATCATTCAAGCTTCCTATATCTCTACAAATAATTGATGATATCTCGTCTGGATAGAGGGGAAAGTAAATAGATTTTTCAAACATCTTGCAAGTTGTTTGCAGTCAATAGGATTTAGGAATTCTTGGAAATAGCAGACAGTATGCCTTTGTATTTTACGATTGCATCTTCACTTTTGTCCATTCATAGGCATAATTGACTTCTTTAGATATTATGAATGCATTTTCTAGTTTATTTTATAACTTACTGTTAATCAACCAGGATTCTTACTCCACTTCAGTGGACTTGTGCCAATGCCTCTTGGGTAGGCGTAAATTCAAGTTATTTTGAAGACAACAATAATTTTATAGAAGTGTTTCTACCCAGTTTAACAATGAATAAAATCTTATCAACTGCTATGAACCATCCTTGTACACTTACATTTATGTTATCAAAGGGTAATATCAATCATTTCAGCTATAAAAGCAACTTAAGAACGAAACAATCAGATCTGTTTGTTTCGTTTTGTGCACAACTTTTTTACATCACTTTGATGAAGTTATTTAAACAATCTTGAATATTCTATTACAGGATTATCTTTTAACTTCAATCTTGTCATTAATTTTTGTTAGATATGCGTGTATTGCCATTTATTTTGCTTTATTTGTATATGCTTTGGTATTGTTATTCGACTTCCTTGATTTAGAATGTCTTGCTTGTACCTATTTAAATTTTTGTTTTCGTATTTTAGAACCTCAAAATATCATTAAAGCTGGGTACACGAGTATTTGGTTTGTCCATTTCTGCTGTTCAATATAGTTCATGCTTGGGACAGTGCTGTTGTGATTTTTGTGATTAATTTTAATTAACAGATTTTTTTGACATTTCAAAATGAAATTGTTAAAACTTTTGAAGCCAACAATTTGCCAGTTATCTTCTGTCAATCTATCTGGGGTGTAGATAATTATTTTTTATTGATGGGAAACTAACGGCAGTTTGTTATCGGTGTGTATTTGATGACATTTCAAACGAGATACATTTTCGCAGGTAGATGGGACCACTTGAGTGTGTCATTGCTGTTCATAGGGATTTATGGGATAGTTATAATAGGGATCACGATGCGTCATCACGTGTGAGGAGAGGATTGTTGTAAACTTGCACAGACTAGTTTACAAACTTGCACTGATAGTGTATCGAAGATGTTAAAACTAGCTGTAAGGGCATGACTATTTTGTAAACTTTGAAGCATTTAATGCAGAAAAACTTTTTATCTTTGCTAAAATGTGTTTGTAAATATTTCCTCCTACTGTGGTTAAACAGGGTATTTATTTGAAGTACTCTTGCAGTTTTCAATGGGCCTGGGGAAATTGAAGAGACTTTGTAGGAAGTTTTGAATGTTTCACATATGTTTAGTAATTACTTTTGTTTCAACAGTGCACATCTGGAGGTTTCAAAGTAAACAGGAAAGATCAGAAAACATTCTGTTACCTATAAAGTCACAGGATATAGTTTTTGTGTGATTAATTGTTAGCTTGAATTTTAATTGATATTGGTTAATGTGAAAGAATTAACGATTGTGTATACCCCGGTATTGTCTGTTACCTGGGTTTTGTGTTAATGCTGGTATCTTCAGTGAAAGTTTGTTTTATGGAGCTTCACTTGGGATTTTTTTTTCTGAGGAAGTGAAATGATAATGATTTGTAATTGTTCTAGACTGACTGATTGTGTGAGTTTGTCTGTGATTTTTGCAGCAGTGAAATCAAGACTGATCGTAAGGTAGTGATATATTGTTTATGAAGAAATCGAGAGGATAATTGGGATATATTTTGGATTTATCAGAATCAGTTTCATGCAGATTTTTTTTGTATTTTTCCAGGTGTTTGGAATTTTATCTTGTTTTTTTTTCTGAATGATTAAATCTGATTATAACACTGATAGCAATTATGAAAGAAACAAATGCTGCTGTTTTTGTAATTCAATCTTTGTAATCCCAGATAAGTTTGTACAATTTTCATGCCAAATAACAATATCTGGATTTTATTTTCTTGGAAAAGAAGTTTTGTGAACTTTTGTGGTATCAGAAGAGATCTGACTCGGAAACAAGCAGCAATATTCAACTATTAATCAGACAATTTTGCAGATATTGATCCCTATTATAATACAGCAATGGTTTGAAGTCCCTTATTTTATAGATGCTGCATGTGTTGTATTGATTTTCAACATTTTACCTGCATTACGAGTGTCAACCGTGTATTCATTAGAAGGGGAAACCTTTTGTTTTGTATAAAATATATTGTGGTGATTAAAGGGGCTATACTGGCATTTTTCATAAGTCCCATGAAAGACTGTGAGTAATATCACATTACCTGTAGACACCTTAATGAGGTCTAACAAACAATGTATTTGAGGAATTTTGTAAAAATTGAAGAACTTTTTACATGAAACAGAATGTATTTGAGCAATGTGGAAAAAGTTAAATGGTGTTGGAACTAGAACAAAGTATTGGTTGAACATTAGATGTAGTTAGACTGTAAGATTTACTTAATGGATATACCAGGACTAGTGAGATTGGAGAGGCTGAAGCATTATCTGAAACTGGTAAGTAATATGTTGTTATGTGTGCTGTAGGATTATTGTTACAGGATTACCTGTACCTGCTGTGGCCATTTTTAGCTCACCTGAGCACAAAGTGCTCAAGGTGAGCTATTGGGATCATGCTGTGTCCGTCGTCAACAATTTAGATTGTTAACACTCTAGAGGTAACATTTTTTACTTGATCTGCATGAAACTTGGTCAGAATGTTTGTCTCAATGAAATCTAGGCTACATTCGGTCACTAGGTCAAATTATAGTGAAACCTTGTTAACTCTCCAAAGGTCACATTTTTTACTTGATTTAAGTGAGACATGGTCAGAATGTTGTCTATGAAATCTAGGCCAAGATCGAAACTGGGTCATCTGGGGTAAAAATGTAGGTCACTGTCCAATTATAGTAAAACATTGTTAACACTTCAGAGGTCTACACGAGACATCGTCAAAATGTTTGCCTTATTACGATCTAGGTCAAGATTAAAACTGGGTCATCTGAGGTCAAAAACTAGGTCACAAGATCAAATGATTGAAAATCCTTGTGGATTCTCAGGAGGCTGCATTTTCTACTGGAACTACATAAAACTTGATCAGAATGTTTATCTTAATCAAGTGCAAGTCCAATGTGGTACTGAGTCATGTTGGGTCAAATAGTAGGTCACACGGTCAAATCATTGAAAATCCTCTTGAACTCTCTTGAAGCCAACAGGGCAATGTACTCAGGCGAGCGATATAGGGCCACCAATTTGCCCTCTTGTTTTATCATAATAAACTTGCCATTTATGATACTTACTGGTATATCCAGTAAATTGTGTAAAACATAACTGTGGATGTCAATTATGTTACACCATATTTGTTATATGTGCTAATCATTATAAGCAGCCCTCATCGAAACAATCGTTTAAACTTGTTGTTAACACAAGCATTTAGAATCCATGGTTTTCAATCACCAGGCTTTCTAACATTGGCTTGCATTTTTAGCTCACCTGAGCACTTTCGTGTTCAAGGTGAGCTTTTCTAATCCGTCTTAGTCCGTCGTCTGTCCATGCATACGTACATCCATCAACAATCGTTTAAAAACATCTCTGAAACCACACAGCCGAATTTCATGGAACTTTGCAGGAAGCTTCATGTGGTGACAAAAATACAACAAGGCATCATGATTAATCAACAACAACAACAACAAATAGGCTTACTTCCTGTTTTGCTTCTAAAAACATCTCCGCTGAAATCATGATGTGGAATTTCACAAATTTTAAGTGTAATGTTACTAGGGTGACACTCAACAAAAATTCAACAAAGGTTTTGGATTTGTCAAAAAACATGGCTGCCATGGGGCAGAGCCCCTTTTCCTATATGTTTATAGTTGAAACTTCAAAAATCATCTTGTGAAAAACAACCTATCCAATTTTGATATAATTTCTAACAAATATTCATTAGGTGACCCTCTTCCAAGATTTTTCAAATTATTTGGATTTGTTAAAAAACATGGCTACCAGGGGACAGAGCTGTTTTTCCTGTATGTATATAGTGGAAACTTAAAAAATCTTCCTGTCATAAAGTGCTGACCCATTTTTTATATAACCTTACAAAAGTGTTCCTTTGTACTTAGGTGAGCGATATTAAGGCCATCATGGTCTTCTTGTCTCATTTAATGTAGCCCTTAAAGTAACTTAAACATTGTTAATTATATCAGTTGCACTTTGTACTTTCTGGAAATTGGATAAGTGTCATTGGTAGTATGGTGTTGTGTGCAGTATTTGTATGTCCTGAGTAATTAAATACTATTTTAAACATGGTTTTCCTGAAGAATTTATGTATATGTTCTATTTTTGTGACATATATAGAGAGCTAAAGTGAAATGGAAATTCTGCCATTCAACTTGAATGCCATTAATTACATGTCGTTGTCATATTTATCATTCCTCAAAAGCTTTCACTTCAAAAACTTCAATATAATTATGCTGACTTCTAAATCTTTAGGTATTGTTGTATGAGGTATTTTACTGAATTCATGACCACTAAAATTACCCCATTATGTCCTCTGAAATTATACTGAAGATTTATTTTGCCTGCATTCATTCACCTCAGTTTGAACGCAAAAAGCTACAATTCAAAGTGAAATTGAATGACATTTTCTAATTTGCAGTGTGACACTTTAGTTTTAGAACTGATAGTTATCTTGTCAAGAGGTTATTGAATGGAACGCTGGTCCCTTCACAAAAAGTTGCATCAATTTATTCAAATTATATTCTTTCCAGGATAAATGAATTAAAATAACTACTAGCTAAAGCTGACCGTGAACTCTTGATGTAAGGTGATGGTAAAAATATCTCATTTTGGTAAATAGCATGAGAATTTAGAAATAAATATGAGCGTGAATGGGACATTATCAGGGCTAGCGCTGGCTTTTTTTTTCTTGAGCCAATTTTGAACCGGTAGGTTTCAGTAATTCGCGGGCTATATTACAGCGCGCAATCGACAAATAGGTAGTGTTGTTTGTGGTCTCAACCCCCCCCCCCAATACTTTGTTATTTCACTTTAATCCTTTTTAGTGTTTCTTTGTAATTGCTTTAGTCTACAAATCATTTCTAATAGAGCTTGTAGGATGATTCACTGTAGCACTGTTATTTTTCTTCTTGTTTATTTTATTCTTGTAATTAAAGTTTAAACAATACATCTCATTATCAAGTATTCATTAATCAAATTGAAAAAAGAAGACAATGTATACTCCCAAACACAAGTCACAGTCACGTGCAAGAAGCAATATATTTTTAAAACACTCAACTGTACATAAAAACTAGGCCACAAATGAAACATAAACTAAACTTACAGTGATGTAAATTATATGTGAATAGTCATAGCACAGAGTATGAGACATAAATCATTAGTTGATACAGGCACAAATAATAGTTATCTGAATTTATCATAATAATTTTCATTCCTCGTAAAATTCGGAGCGGACGGCATTACGGACCGTACGGTACGGATTTTATCGTATACTAGACACGAAAACGAAAGTGATTGCATGGTTATCACAGACATTGAGAACCGGTCTCAGCCGTTTTTAACCGCATTTATCATCAAAATTTAGTGGAATAAAACATTCGCCAACGGTAAATTTAGAAATTCATACATTTCGACGGGACAGCTTTTCGACTATTTGATTTTTCTTTAGCCATTTTCCGAAAATAAACGGTGATTACTGAAATTTTTCATCGGACAATTTGTCCGACTATAACAGAAATTCTATCGGTCAAACTGAAAATATACCGGACATGTCCGACTCCGACTGTCATTCGCATTTACTGGTCTAATCAATCGATATTTCGGCGTATTCGTGTTTGACCAATTTAGTTCTCTGCAGTGTTGTTATTATTATGCGCTTCACAGGTCTATCACGTGTCGGGTACGCGGGACGTGATTTGATTGGTTGAAAGGAGATTTTGTGACAGGCGACAAACTCCACCTCCGATTGTTTTTGGTAAACATGTGTATAATTATGTCATTATACACGAACGTGTCATAAACAGGATATCAATTGGGGCCCTTTAATATGTACGCGAGGTTATACACAGACATTGAGAAGGTCTCAGCAGCTTTTAACCGCATTTATCATCGAAATTGAGTGGAATATAACATTCGCCAACAGTAAATTTGGAAAGTCATACTTTTCGACGATTTGAGCCAATTTGATTTTTCTTGAGCCAATTTTTGTTTTCTTGAGCCAATGGCTCAATTGGCGAATGCCAGCGCGAGCCCTGATTATTAAAATGGCAGTTGTGTTTTGGTTGTATCGTTATACTTGGACTGAGGGTCCATATTCACAAAAAATCTCAAGTTGAATACTAACACTCAAAATTTGAAATTTTAAAAGTTCTGGTGTCCCTTGAATGCTGTTCTTTAAAAAAAAGTATACATAAATAGCAATTGTTGCTGCAATGTTGATTATGCTCTTAAATTTGGACTATGAGTTACACTTAGGACTTAAGACAGCTTAGTGAATGCATGCAGATTTACTATGATTATAATAATTTAAAATGACCATAATACACCTAAGATATCTCAAATCGCAGAAAAAGCTGTTTAATTAAGCTTTATATGACATACTATAGGCATTATATTCTCCATTTGAGGTAATTTGTTGTTATGAAATTGTTGTTTTAATGAGTTGAAATTGTATCCATAATGTTTTTGGATATTCTCTAAATGGCAAATGTCAGAGAAGTTGACAACTCTCGACAGAAACTCTCTCCTAAAGTATGTTTTTACTATAACTTCAAGTTGTCATACAATAAATTATGTATGACGTGCAACAGGATATCCACACAATCATTTGATATCATTTGATTTTCTGACAAACCAGGATACTGTAAAATATTATCACTGCTAGTATCAGGGTAAATGTTCAGACCACACACAACCTATGCCATGCACAAATTGTCATTTTGAAAGCTATAATGCTGCGGACTTCCATATAAAGATGTTGTTTTATTTTTTTGCTGCTGAATCTTGCATAAATAAAAAATAGTGATTGTAATTTCAATATCTGTGGCAGCTGCTGTCTTAGTTACAGTTAGCAATTCTGGTTTGTATCCCTTTGGGTTCTTCAAATTGATGTTTAACTGAGTGCTCTCCTTGACTGTGTACATATTGGTCACACAGTAAGTGTCTTGTTCTATGTGTGACCATGATGAATGTAGGGGCCGGTACAATGGTGCGTAACAAAAGAGAATTCTGCTCACCGAAGATATTGCTTGAAAAATTACTTGTTAAACGGACAAACAAAACAAACAGACTGTGAATAGGCACTTAAACATATTACGACCACTTTGTGTATGTCAACCATGGACTGCCCACAATGTTTGCTTAAGAATACAGTGAAGCCCTTGTTCTGACCAGTGATGTATTCAACTTCATTCCACACAGTGATCTACAACATAGTAGGGTTCATATTGTCCATTAACTTTTTTTTAAAAAATACTGCTTGTATCTAAATGATCTCAATGTTTAAATCATTTGTACATGATAAAAGACATTGCTAGGTATTCAAATTCATTTTGAAATTTATTTTTGTGAACACTTATTGATTCAGTTTGTTTACAATTGAATTAAATGGAAGGGGTTGTTTAGAATGAATGGTCACAGTCAAGTTCCCTTATCTGCGTATGGACTATAAAAGGGAACCTGTCAAAGGTCACAGTTATGTACAATGGGGGTATTCCTTACACCTGTGGCCTCTTCTGATGATGGGATCAAAGATTATGGAGTGGCCCCTTTTTCTCACATACTGACTTCTTTAAAGACGTTACTGTGTGAGAAGCTCCTCTTGGACTTTGATGATTTCAATTTACAATCACTAGAAATTCACAATGCTATACTTGGTGACTTCTTTAAAAATCTTCGAGTCCCATTCAAAATGTTTATTGTAATTTGAATATTTGAGCGCTTTCTAATGTGGATATTGGTCCAATTCTGTAATGTTAAGGAGGAAAGTCTGTATCTATTTTTATTATTTGTATGTTTTAAAATACAGTAAGATGTGAATACATAAGATCTTGAAGTGTGAGACCTCTGCCCTTGTATATCTGTGAAGATTTTTAATAAAGCTTATTGCTACAGATTTCCTCATTTAATATGACTGTGCAAACACTTCTAAATTTTAATAAGATTTTTATCTATAATTCATAAGCTGTTGGATGCATTCAGACGCACAAATTGTATACATTTATTCTAAAACCTGACAAAATAAGCTCTTGAAAAGCATATGTTAAAACATTTTGACCTCCGTATGGGGTGTAGAAATCATTCTCAAACTTCGAGATAATCCTAAAATGCAAGCACTTATCATTCTGCGCAAGCTTTCAACAAATATTTGCCTTTGATATACTAGCATTTTTTTCTTGATTTATTGCTTGAAAATATTTCAGAATAGTCCTCTATCTAAATTAATTGCTGTAGAATAAATAAACAGTATCTGAAGTGATATGTTTTTAGTTGTATTTGTGTACTGAAATGTTTAAAGTGCACTTGGATAAGCTAATCACTCCAATTTATATTTGGCTTTGGCTGCATGATATGACTTACTATTTCACCAATACTTACAATATATGATTGATAATACTAGTCACTGTTAAAAGCATGTATCTTTGGTCCGTCTGAATGTAAACTACATGAATATTCATGCTGCATTCAATGTTGTTGCTACACTTGTATGAAACATCTTTAATACTGAACAATTTCAATGTTTTACCTATTCAAACAATCTTGTTTTATCATGTTATACAAGGACAAAATTTGTAAAAAACTCTTATTAAAAAAATGAGCACATTATAACATTAAGTTAGCTAGTTTGATTTGCCTTGAAGAACAATCATGCTATATAATATTGCCCTGCAAACAGCCTGGCAAGATGGAGGTCTATAAGATTTAGGACATATAGCTAAAATAAATAAGTTCTAAAACTCAAGTTAAACTGAAGTGTTTTGTTTTCTTTTTCATCTAACATCGTTACTTAAGTTGTAAACATCCCAATAGTGATTCCTGTACGGAAATTGATGATTATAACCTTGTGATGATAATGTATTATTAGTTCTGTTGACTAGATTTATTGCATTGTTTACATTTATAGTCTTCTGGGTCTCAATATTTGATATACTTTATCATCATTATTCAATTGGGGATTACTTCATCTGTGAATCTAGGGGATGACAGCCAATTTTTTATGCCAGAGACTTAATATTGAGGTCAAGGGTCACATTTTCAAATTAATCATCCGAAAGTGAAACATCAGAGAATATAATTATATGACAAAATGAAAACTCAGTTGCATTTTAGGGATGAAAACATTAAGATTTGTGTATTTTTAGGGGAGGTATTTTGGTTTGCAAAATGTTGTTTAAAACAGAGTGGTCACAATAAGAGCAGATGTCTTGATTTTATAAACTTGGTATCAAATACTATATTCATACTGCAGACTAGCTAATATTTTCGCTCGCTGTAGTCGGTACTCCGCATGTATACTACATGTTATACAGACAGAAACCAAAAGTGAAACTATTAGGTGGTTTTATTTGTGGAAAATATGTCAAAATATGAAACTTGATTAATGGGCCAAGGATAATGAAAGTTCCCTCGAAAGTTTCTGTTGAAAATTATTTGTTATTTCTCTAATCCAGTTTGTTGTAATTCATGCAGTAATGTGTTTCAACATGTAGCTGTATTCAACATGTAGCTGTATTCAACATGTAGCTGTATTCAACATTTAGCTGTATTCAACATGTTACAGCTGTATTCAACATGTTAGAGCTGTATTCAACATGTAGCTGTATTCAACATGTTACAGCTGTATTCAACATGTAGCTGTATTCAACATGTTACAGCTGTATTCAACATGTTACAGCTGTATTCAACATGTAGCTGTATTCAACATGTAGCTGTATTCAACATGTTACAGCTGTATTCAACATGAAGCTGTATTCAACATGAAGCTGTATTTAACATGTTACAGCTGTATTCAACATGAAGCTGTATTCAACATGAAGCTGTATTCAACATGGTACAGCTGTATTCAACATGTTACAGCTGTATTCAACATGTTACAACTATATTCAACTTGTTACAGTTGTATTCAACATGTTACAACTGTATTCAACATGTTACAGCTGTATTCAACATGTTACAACTGTATTCAACATGTTACAGCTGTATTCAACATGTTACAGCTGTATTCAACGTGTTACAGCTGTATTCAACATGTAACAGCTGTATTCAACATGTTACAGCTGTATTCAACATGTTACAGCTGTATTCAAAATGTAGCTGTATTCAACATGTAGCTGTATTCAACATGTAGCTGTATTAATCTCTTGTTAACCTTTGTTTTCTTCAGACTCCGAGAAGTCAACCAGCCATTGGTCTCAAGCAGACACAGAAGGCAAGGGTAAGCAAAATTAACTCTATCATTAAAATTTTAATGTCAAATACTATTTTACACATTGAAATTCCAAATGTAAAAAGGATTTCTGAACGGTCTGTTGCAACACTGTTAATAACCACAAAATATTCTATATAAATCAATTCACAGAATAATCTTCGCAGTTATGACTATAATTATTGTAACAATCAGTACTGCAAGTCGACACTGTGGCCTTGAAGCATTGCAAAAAGTCGACACTGTGGCCTTGAAGTATTGAAAAAAGTCGACACTGTTGCCTTGAAGCATTGAAAAAAATCCATTTAATATCAGTCGCAATTAAACCTAACCATCTGATAATTTAATAGTCACGATTTTAGATGCCTGATGAAGCCTTTTTATTTAGAAGCTGGGTAGATTCTAAAAGTAACAAATTGCCATGAAATTGTTAACAAATGTCTGAGCTGAATTTATCTCTTCTTCTACCCTGTATGAGGTTTTACAATGTACATGGTAGAATGAGTTCAGGGTTGTCAAATTGTCTTGAATACCTTATATCAATATTGTATAACATTGAATACAATGCACTTTGTTACGGTATTGGTGTTTGCTTACAATACACTATGTATCACATTTTGATGCGAGTTATTCAATGATAAGATGATATTCTTATGTATTTACAGAGAAAACATGTCTACTATCAATTCAACATTCTTCAAATAGTTTAAATAGCGCTTGTGATTGCCTTTACACTTACAATGATAAATACGAGATACATACAGATATCTATGAAGATATGCTTGGTTTGTGACATCTGTGGAAAGAATTTCAAAACTTAGTTTCAGGCAAAAAAACTCGCTATTGGAATTTTTAAAAGATTTAGCTGTGTGACACTCGCAGTAACCATGAAGTAAATGCACCACTTGCCTGCTTGTATCAAATCTTAATTGTTTATTTCAAATGGAATAATTGGATTTTTTATGAAAACTTGTGCTGGCATCTTTCATCATTTATTTCAATGAAACAATTGACCAGGCAAAATCAATCTTTATTGATGATAAAATCACTAGATTGTTCCTCAATTTAGCTCTAAATAGAATGACCAATGGTTGTGCTGGGTCTGTGAGACTAGATAAAACATACTCATCAATAACATTGATATGATCCCTATATTGATATATTGTCTGCTTTGGTTGGTTTTTGCATTATTATACACTTGTACTCATGCAGCGGTTGGGGTATGCCTTGTGTAGTATTTCGGTAAATACTAATGTGTTACATTGTTACATGAGCCAGAGGTGGTATTTTTAACCAGGTTTTCGAAGAAGAGCATCAAACTGGGGGTTTCTGCCGATTAACTTGCGTTCCGTTGATCATATTGAAACCAAACTTGTAAGAACATGTAGAGAGCTCGCTTGGGATTGCTTTTGGGTTCGTTCCGTCAAAGTTCAAGGTCACCGTTACTTAAAGTAGAAATTTGGTTTCAAGTGAATTACTTTAGTTTTGTTGATCATATTGACATCAATTTTGGTTTATAGTAAGAGCATGTGAAGAACTCGCTTGGGATTACTTTTGGGTTTGTTCTGTCAAAGGTCAAGGTCACCGTTACTAAAACTAGAAATTTGGTTTCCGACGATTAACTTTAGTTTCGTTGATCATATTGGCATCAATCTTGGTGTATAGTAAGAACATGTGGAGAGCTCTCTTAGGATTGCTTTTGGGTTTGTTCCATCTGAGGTTAAGGTTTCTATTTACTAAAAATAGCAATTTTGTTTACCGCAAATAACTTCAGTTTCGTTGATCATATTGGCATCAAACTTGGTGTATAGTAAGAACATGTGGAGAGCTCTCTTAGGATTGCTTTTGGGTTTGTTCCATCCAAGGTTAAGGTCACTGTTACTAAAAATAGCAATTTTGTTTATGGCAAATAACTTCAGTTTCGTTGATCATATTGACATCAAACTTGTTTCCTTTTTAACCAGGTTTTCAATGAAAACCAGGTTATAAGAATGGTGATGTTTTTGTTGAACAGCTGGGTGGGCGGACGTCAAACTGGGGGTTTCTGGCCTTGAGTTCCATTAATCATATTGACTCCAAACTTGGTGTATAGTAATAACATGTGATGAGCTCACCTAGGATTGGATTGGTTTTTTGGCCCCTCCGCCAAAGATAACGGGTTATTAAAAATAGAAAATTGGTTTCCGGCAAATAACTTTAAGTTTCCTATGTCATCTTGACTCCAATCATGGTGTGTAGTAACAACACGAGAAGGGCTCGCTTGGGATTGCTGGTGGACCGGCCCCGTCCAAGGTCCCTGTTACTAAAAATAGTAAATTGGTTTCTGACAACTGGGTTGAAATTCTTGTTTGTTGGCATTGCCCATTTCTTGTTTACAGTTACAACTAACTGAAATTTGCTGCTGAACCAACACCATAGTTGGTCTATACCATATAGCCTTACTTTCACTTTTACTTTGATCTCTTGAACATTTGTGTCGCCCTCAAACTGTTGTTTTGTGTTTGTATATCCCTGCACAAATAATGTGTCATCAAACTGATATGTTTCGAATGATTTTACCCCTGGGATGCTTTTTAAATTACTTAGCATAAACGTTTATTACAATGTAATGATGTGCAGAACACAACTTGCAGTCTTGTGAGGTCAAGGTCATGCAGCAAGATCCAAGTTGCATAGGTGCAACATCAAGTATGCTGTATATGTGTTTGCCCTGAATGAAATGTTTTTGTAACAAGCAACTTGGCAGTAATGTTTACCATAATGGCAGTGTATACTACTTTTGACCATGTGTGTGCAACGTCAAGGTTATACAGTAACTGTAAGCTCAACTGTTCTTCAAGGCAGCTTTTGGGGGGAAGACAACCTTTATTTGTATAAAAAACAATTGTATAGTTTCCTATTGCTGTGATATTATATTTGTCTCTAGACTGTGGCTGCATTTCTGCTCAATTATTTGCATTGCATGTTAAATGTGTTTACATGTTAAATATGGAAATTTTGTTGCATTTCACCATGGTCATTGATTTCTGGCTGTGCTCAATAAATTGGGATGTAATATTTATGGAATATATGGTACATGTATTACTTATTTTGATAGTGCACTGTACCTACAACATGGTGATAAATCATGCAAGTATGTACTTAGTATGTAAAGCATAGACAGCCTTACCTAATTAAGACCAGATGAGAGACCAACAACACCACCAATATATACAAAAATATTGTATGCAAAATATAGTTGTGTACTTTATATTATTTATAGAAATTTGTTTGTTTTTGACATTTCCACAAGCTGTTTTATCTGACCATTTCAAACTGACCAAATCATTGTCCGCACGACAACTCGAGTACCCTTATGCTTTCCAGGTTGTTACTTGGTAGGATGATTGCCTGCGGGTTGCAGATGAATCTGATTGGGATCACCTATTTTGGGATCACTGGGGCAAAGGGCAAGGTCAAATGGACCCATTAAGAGGAAACTGTCTGACCGATTAGTTAAGAATTGTTGAGCTTTTTAAACCACCAAGCTCAAACCCTTGTATATCATCTATTCTCACTCCTATCGTCATATTAATTAAAATCCTGTCACTGGCAATGCATTTTTACTTTTTTTCAATCTTCTCTTGTATTACATTTTTATTGATTTAAACGCTAATGACGTACAACTTCTAATGGTTTTCATTTAATTATATTCCTTGGAAATTATACAGACAGTCTGTCTAAGTCTGTACCAAAATTTAGTGTTACTTGGAAGTCTATTGTCTCCATAAAATCCCCCTAGGAAATGAATTAAAGCTTGCAGACTGATGTGGTCTTTTTTCCATTGTACGTATTGGTAACTTTGTCTCATCAATTCGTTCGCTTACCATTAGTTGAAGCATTGGAAATGTCAGTAAGTGGCTAAATTTGGACTTTTTGTCCAGTTGGAAGCTGTACACGGATCTTATCAGGACAATGTGCTGTTATAGAATGTTATATTCTGTCATAAATTCCCATTAAGACAGAGATAAATTGATTCCCTAGTGAGACTAGCGTATATATTTATATGCATGAAGAAAAGATAAAAATACTCAGACAACACATTTTGTGTGAACTCTATATTTTTTTATACAGTATTTAATTTGTAAATAAACACACACTTTGTCTTGTATTGTTGGAACAATTGACTTGTTTATTTGGATTGACATATTACTGTATGTTTGAGGGAGGCATAGTGTGTCTGACTCCTGATGCTAAGGTTGAGAGAGTTCAAATCTGGCCTAATGGACGAGGTTGAACCTTTACCTTGACAACGATCCCTGAAATAGCCACTCATACCAGTTCTTAACAGTGGCGTAAGTAAACCATGGAAGCTGTCATAGAGATCCAGTAATTAATATAAGTCGGAGGATATTATTTCACCATTGATCATGTAAAATAAATAACTTGTCAATTACATGTAATCAGACTCCTAAGATTTCAAAATGATCCATAAAATATTGACTGATTTGAACCAGCAAACCTATTGTTTGATGCTCATTGTTTAGGTATATACTGAAAATCTACTGTTGAATTATTTTTTTCATAAACAATTAGTAAGTTAACAAGTAGTTTATCAACCACTTATTCTTAACAATTTCCTGTGTGTTAAAGTATGATACTGAAACAATGACTGAACGTCAAACAATTAGTGAAACTTCAAGTTTATAAACTCTATTACACTGTAAACCTCTGTCATAATTGGCTCTTTCTGGACGTCTGTATTTTCTATTGTCGACATTATACTATTCATATGAATGTAATCTAATATATGTTTATTATTTCAAGCAATGACTTAGTAGGCACAATGTCCATCTCCTATCATACTGATTACTGGTCACAATCTGAAGTCTCTGAGGTGACCTGAGATTCACAACAGATTTGTACATTACGTAACTTGCTAGATTATCATTGAACAACTGTAAATGATCAGATTCTTAATGCAATTAATATGGTTGTACCTATTAATTTATTTTAAATCTGTACACTGCATTTTTCAGAACATGCATAATCGCATTCATGTAACATTTGTCTATGAGTGACAATTATCATGAATATGTAACTTAAAACATAACCACATTGTGTATTTATTCACATATGATTATTAATTCATAATACTAATTCTCATACCGTTTAATGCTGAGATTTTCCACGTACAGTCAGATTTGTTGGCTGTGGTTTTAAATCTTTATTACAGAAAATTATCTCTTAGGGACTCTATACACCTGATGATACCCATCCTGTAGAACAGTAGGGTATTTGTTAGAACTTCAGGTATCACCACAAACTTCATTTACTTGTATGATTTAATGCATGTAATATTATGTTTGTATTTAACTATTAAGGATGAGAAGTAATGTGATAAGCCCCCATAGAACTTGATCATTCAGTTTTGATGAGTATACCAATATGAAATAGTCAGTGGGATATATATTGACCATCAGATTTGAGGATGTTTTAGTCCATTATACCAGTACCTACATTTAAAAGCCATTAATTGGATTCAATTTTTGTCATAGGCATTAAATAGATTTTCATGGCATTTTCATCTGTAACCAATAAATTTTCAGCCCATTGAATAAGCGTGACAAAATTTAATGAATTTTCAATAATGGTGGTATATAAATGATTTCAGCTGTTTTAGTGGATATTAAATGGGAAATATCTAGACATGCTGCTTAATAGAGTTTCTGAATTATTCAGCAATTAATATAAATTTGTAACGGTATGTCGCAATTTACATTGACGCAATTCTTGTGCATTAGATTCATGCATGGGTACTTGATTATACAATGTTGCATGCAGGGGATAAATAATGAAATCAGATCAATCTGGCTATTTCCCAACAATACAGTACCATTATTGAAACTCGAGTCTCCTGTTTCTTCCTCCGATAATAGATATTCATGGTTGCCTGGAAGTTATTGGACTATTGGGAGCTGTACATCATGATTTCTGATGGAAGTTCATTATTTGTTCAAGACATTACAAGATCAATGGTATGATTCAGTGTCATTTATCCAGTTGTGACTTCACAGTTTGTCACTTAAACATTCAAACCTGCCAGGAAAGAATTTTTCTTAGTGTTGGGGTTTTACTTTGATGAAGTATGCGGCCTTCATCTAGAATATTATGATTCATAAATTCATTATGATGTTCAGTTCTTGTAAACAAAGCATGACAATGTTCCATTTCAATGAGATTGTTTATGATTGCATGTGAAATACCCATGGAGTACGTTTGAACACTAAAAACCTCAAAATGACGTTCCAACTGTCAAAGTTATTGTTAATGAGGATAATGTGCTATCGATCGTGGAATTTCTTTACTTTTGATTTTTAACAAATATAATAACTCTTGACCAAATAGACCGGACTTGAGTCTGTCAGAAACCTGTAGTAGTAACCCCAACATAAACTCACACATTTAGTTATTAAACTGTTTTCCTTAATTATTACATATAAATATTCATTACTGTTTTTACAGAGTAATTATGTACTCTCAGATATATTCTCGTACAACATTTCCGATGTTTTCATTTCCTCAGAATTTGTTTTCCTGAATATTTCATTATTATTTATAGCCATGACTGATACTGTTGATGATGAAATAAATAATGATCATGACAAATGTGAGTAATGTACTCCCCCAAAAACTTGCCATGTCCCTGAGTAATTGCTGGAAATTCTCTCATTCTCTGATTCACCCACTTCTCTATATTGATCTATGTTTGCACTGAGGGGGAGGCACAAAAATCTCTGGAATTTTTAATCCATAGCATGTGCTATTTTCTGTTTATGCTTCTGGCATTTTTACTGCATCCAACTGATAGATTCCTTTAGTTATAGGCATCAAAAGGTTTGCCATTAAATTTCCTAGAAGTTAGTGATTTTCAATTCAAACAGTACCCTTAGTTATTGGTTGCTGTTATAAATATCCCCTGGCATGGTATTCAAGTGGATTTATTCACTGCTGAGAGGAACTTTTTATAACTCTTTCATTGATTAGCCCATTTTTGTATCAGTGATTTCTTGAAAAGCACCTTAAAACTAATTACAAGATTTTCTGCCTTGTGCACGCTGTTATCTTAAGTTAATTATGGGAGTTTCTCCAGAACTCTCTTAAATGTTACGTGAATTTCTTCCTGGAATTTTTTTCTGTGTGCTTATTAAGCGTTCTATATTTAGCTGTGACAAATCCAATATCTTTTGTGACTGACTCTGTGTCCATACATCTAGTAAAATATAACTCCCAAGTTGGGGATTTTGAACTAATTACTTCTCACTGCAATGATGTAGCTTCAAAAAATTGATCCTTGTGTAGTTTTTAACATCGCTTTGGTTTGTCATTGAATTCCAGTGTTGGTATGCTTCAATAAGGAATTCGTCCTGCAACTTGACTGACACAGATATTGAAAACAATATTCTCCTAGCTTTTAGTACAAATGTCAGTTGTGATTATTCACGTGGTGCATTTTTCTGCACCAATGCTGTGAAATTATTATGTCTAAATGGTGGAAAATTGATACAATTCTTGTTATCACTTGATGTCAGGAATTTGCTGGTTTGAACATATAGGCAAGTTTTTAGTACAGTGTAATAATGTAAATATTTGTAATGTGTAATAACTATTTACTTTTGACTTTGCCACTGAGAGTGAATATTTACTTAAATGATTTTTAGCTTTGTTGGATTTTAATACAAAATGAGCAGCTATTGAACGCTGATTACCTGGGAAGTGCTGAATTAAGCATGTGAATATCAGAGTGTGGTAGCAGGTTTCAATGGATGTGGATTTTAATGGCAGAGGTAAACTGACACTGTTACTTTCTGACCTTTTTTTGAGTTTATAAATTTCGTTTGCAAATTAAAGTTTGCTCAAAGGAGAAAAAATATGTCACTCTGATCAAATTTAATATTGTCGGTTGAAATTTTCAAATAAAATCACTTTGCAGAGTATAAAATTGTGAAACAATAAACTTCCCTGGCACGCAATTTTTTGGTGGTTTAAAAAAACGGTCTTTTGTAATTTTTGCCTGGTGTCAAACATTCAACAGAACAGAGCCAACTTTGGGTTACAAATCAGAGTTTGGAGACCAGTGTCAGAATGCAGCCTTGCCATTGGTCGATTAAGACTATGCTAAAAAACCAACCAGTCAGAGGTTTTAATTTTGAGGCTGGTCTGGAAACTGAGGTTTATAACCGGCGACCCCGAGGTAACTCAATTTGCTAATTGACTAATTAGTTAAATTAAATAAATGTAGGTGTATCTAAGGAAAATATGGTTTAGGACATAAAAAACAGCATATTTGCCAATCTTAAAAAACTGCGCCTTTTAAATATGTTTTCAATTCCAGTTACATTTCTCTATTGAGTAGGCTGGCCTAATTGTGCTGCTGGGTGTGTCTGTGGTACACATTAAGTTTATATTAAGCTTATTATACTTATTGCATAATACTTAAAATTCTTTAAGACTCCCACAGTCTGCGTCTTAAGTAAGAACTGTTTCTCAGCTGTAAGATTCCTCAATAACAAGTTGTTTTGAAGATATCCTATTTATACACCAATGTAGTGTGAAATGTATTGATGCAAACATCTCGGGGTCATTTTTATAGGAGAATATTCCCAAATAAGACAAGAATTAATCAGATTGCAATGTCAGATGGTGGTGCAGGTCTGCATAACGCTGGTTTGGACCCTCTCAGATTCCACAAAGTCTGAGATGAAGATGTCTAGGTGGTTTTAAGTGGTCTCTGGTTTACCACTTCACACTCTTCCCCCACTTGATCCCGTGTCATGTGATGTGGACACTTGTCTAGACACTTATCTATGTTAAGTATCTACATCTCCATCAATTTTCACTAATTGATTTACTATGCATATTCATTCATAGTTATAATTATTTGTAACTACATGTGGTTACATGGCCTTGACTGTAATATATTCACAACATGGTGACTTTAAACATTGCTGACTTATTACTTTGTGCAATAGGCATTGAATCAGTGGTAACATATCAGTAACTAGTTCTGCAAAGGATTTTTTAAAAATCATGACTGATTTGTCTAGATTTTCAATGCTGCAGAATGTCATATATAACATCAATTGCTAAAATATTTCTTTCACAAAATTACAGTAACTGTTGATTTTCATGAAAAAGTGATACTATATTGTATAATAAACCCCATTAAAATCCCTGTTAAGAAATTTTATAAAAGAATTCATGTCTTTATATATGCACCTCAGTACTGTGTTGGTATGCATTGTATGTTATATTTTACCTTCAGATGTTCCGTCACATTCAAGGTGGTACATTATGCTTAATGTTTCCGTTATAAGTAATAGTTGCACAAATAAACTCTTATTTTAAAGTCTCTGTTTGTCTTACAATCTTTCTGGTATCTGGTGGCCTGATTTTTCTTTTACATAAAAATAGTTTAGTTTTACCATCAGGTCAATACATGGAGTGCTCCCAGAGATTATGTGTAAGAAATCTGTCTCTACCCTTTCAGTCATCTTCTGTGTATAAGTCAGAGAACAAGTGAAAGCTCTTGATACAAGAGTCATTAAGGTGCCAATATCCATTACCAGAAATTAAATAGTTAATGAACCGTACAAGTAGAAGCCTGGTTAATACTTAACTTCATAGCAAGTGCCTTTCCTGTTTCTCTATGGTAACTGTGGTTTCTGATCTCTTAGGTTACTACAAGTGCCTCTGTATAATACTTCTCTGTCAGCAAACATTTAGTATAGTATGTGGCACATTTTCATGTGAGAAAGTCGCCCTAAACACTTTATTCCCTCTTTTGTGTACTTGTGTTGACACATTAGCATAATGTCATTTCATTGCAAGCTATTCATGAAAACTGCACTGTCTCCAAGTTCCCACACATCTGTTTTGGCTTGAAATTTACATATCTTACAAATGACATTATAGAAAACACAATAGATGTCTATGACAGCGCCCTAAATTTGTCTTGCATTTTACATGGTTCGCATAACTCACTGTTGCCCAATTGCCTATGATATTTCAAGAATGTAGTGATGAACACAAATTGAATTTGTTCTATATTTGTCGGAGTGGATATTTTGAGCAAAGGATAAAATCATTGAAATAAACTTTCCTCAAATAAAATATTTCACCTTGAAATCTGTTTAGAAAAAAACAATGCTAGCTATCTTGCAGTAAATTATTATGTCCCCAAGGGAGACATGTTGTTTTTGCCATCGGTGTCTGTCTGTCCGTCTTGTCAGTCTGTCCACTTTAAGCTTGTCCGCGCTTCATCTCCAATACTGCTGATTGGATTTCAGCCAAACTTCATAGGATTAATCAACATCAAGTGTAGTTGTGCATCTTTGTTTTTTGTTCCACTTGGATAATTTTTCACTGAGTTATGGCCCTTTGATGTTTTTATGCATATGGAGTTTGTCCGCACTTCCTCTCCAATACTGCTGGTTGGATTTCAGCCAAACTTCATAGGATTGATCAACATCAAGTGTAGTTGTGCATCTTCGTTTTTGGTTCCACTCAGATATTTTTTCACTGAGTTATGGCCCTTTGATAATTTTATACATATGGAGTTTGTCCGCGCTTCAATCTCCAATACTGCTGGTTGGATTTCAGCCACACTTCACAGGAATGATCAACATCAAGTGTCGTTGTGCATCCTTGTTGTTTTGTTCCGCTCAGATAATTTTTTACTGACTTATGGCCTTTGAAGTTTGTATACATATACAGTGCATGGTGAAGTTTGTTTGCGCTTCATCTCAAATATGGCTGTTTCGATTTCAACCAAACTTCACAGGGTTAATACTCATCAAGTGTAGTTGTGCATCCTTGTCGTTTTGTTCCACTCAAATAATTTTTATACTGAGTTATGGCCCTTTCATGTTTTTATACATATACAGTGCATGGTGAACTCATCAAACACTATCATTCTTGTTTGCTTATTCGAACATCTTGTATCAGTATTACAATTACTGACAAACTGCCATCTAGGAGACATTTGTTTTTATTAAAAAAACAACCATCTAGTTTAGAATGGATGTATTTTGTATCCTTAAAACAAATGCAATGAAATTTATTGTTCTAGTTATTAGTTGTTGACTAAGTTATTTTGTCTTACACATAATTATTGTTGAGTACAAGTTATTTAATTAAGAAACAATGATATTGAGAACATCATGATTTATTAAATATTTTATCTATAATTAATCTCTAAAATCACTATGTCCATACTGATAGTATTTGACTTCAAATCCCTAATAAAAACATTCTCAAATTTGTTATTAAAGGAAATACTATTACAATCATTATGGTTGGTTTTCAAATATTTGTGGTTAGTTATTGCCTATAATGATCATTGTACCAATAAATTGGTATATTGGCTGTTTTCCTGCGTATGTTTATTAGCCGTACATGGACAATATTGGCCCATTGTAGAAGTTATTTGTGATACATCTCCCCTGGGGTCTGTTGTATGACGTAGTACAGTGTACTACAGCGTGGCATGATGTATTGAAATATTGTAATACATCATATGTCCCTTATGGCTCAGTGATGCTTAAAATTTAAGTAAACATACACAGCTATGTCACTTGTTTCAGTGCTAAATCATTTTTGCCTGCCTGTAAATAATATTATAGCAAATTTAAACATGTAGATTAAACTGAAATGTTGTTTTTTAACAATTCAATGAATGGTACGGATTATAGCATATTTCATGTTCATTGTCTTTGTAATTTAGTTTTTTTTACATATGAACAGTATTTCTGAGTCTAATAGAAAAACTTAACAAAAAAATGCCACTGCAGGACCGCAGTCCTATCAAACATGTTTGTTAGATGATATAAATTATACAAGTAATACATTTATAAAAGAAGACTAAAAGGCTGAAGATATCAATAGTGTCCATAGATCTGTCAAGATCTGAATATTTGCTGAAATAAATCAGTGTAGGAAGGAAACATAAATTAGGACTCCTCTCCTTGGTTAATTTTCATGAAATGCCCAATGATTCAACTCAATAGATGGTTTCCATTCGCTGAAAGATCCATATATAAGATAATTGTCCATTCTTAGTTATGGAAACAAACACCAAATCAAAGATATTGTCAAGAACTCAGTAAGATTTTTCAATAGCTCATGAACATCTCCAGTTCTTGAAGAGTTCATGAATGCTGGTAAAGAACGCAGTTCATGTACAAAAGTTTATGAACACACATCAAGTTCTGTGTAATTTATTGGTTTGATATGTTCATGAGCTCAGGTACTTCACTGGAGAATACCTGAAAGTTAATGTAAACCATGGAGTAAAAACATTCATAAGAATATCAGGTACCATAATTATTAAAGTTCATAGCATTTGACACGGGATACAAGAAACCACATTGAGCCATTGAGATATAGTATCCTAATTCATAGAAATTTGTGGGTCATTGTTTCTCATTGTCCACCAATTTAGTTAATTATATGTAACACACATTAATGTGATTGCTTTATTGTTGGTATTGACAGACTACAGCCCCATGACTCAAGCCAGAGCGACCATTACTTATGTATGTCGGTCATTTTGTCCGATATGGTACAGTACATGGTGTAATGGGTGTGTGCATCATGTGTTAGCTGATGGTTGTTTATTGTCTCTCAAAATACTGAAATATCACATGGATTGATTGTTAATGGATTTTGTTTGTTTCAATCAGAAATCAATTCTATTTCTGGACAGGTAATGGTGTTTGTTTATCATATTTGTGTTCAATGAGTTTCGTCAATTGCTGTTACATTAGTGCGGTAGGTTTATTTATGAACGAAATGTAAACCACTTCTATTTTCAAATAAAATTGATCAATCATTTTGCATTATCATTCTACCTGGGTATTACATAGTTGGGGTCCAATCATGTTGCTTTATTAGTGAATTATTTTCCCCCTTGTTGTAAAAGGTTACCCATTCTGATTATTATAATTCAGGATCACTATTGCATCCCTACATTGTGACAATGGGGTATTTAAGTGTCGATTTTAGCCAGATCTCAAAATTGACGTGAAGTAGTTGGTCTGAGGACTCGTGAGCATTTAAATATTGAGTTGTATTTAAATGCACCTAAAATTTATAACAATTGATTGTTACTTTTAGTTTCATTCCAGTACATTATGATCACTTTCACATACCAATGAGTTCAAGATTTAAAAGTCATTTATATAGAGGCAAATTAATGAGATATTTCAAGTATTTTTTTCGTTATAAATGATTTTTAAATTTTTGCCACTTTCACCCTATTTATCATGTGTAAAACGTAACTTCAATCTGCCACATGTACTGTATGTAGCCTAACAACAATTAACTGTTTGTTTGGATTTAGAACACAAAATATATCAATATTGGTGTTAAAATGCAGACGGAATTGAAAAAAACATTGTTATGGTTGGCGGCCTTGAAAGTGTGTCTTACTCCCCTGGGGCCAGTACTTATAGGTGATCATCATAGGTTATTGTCTCCTGTTTAGATTTTATCAAAATCTCATCCATATTGTGTTGAATGTAAATATGATATATGTACCCTCAGGTATATAATTACATCACCTTTTGTTTACCTTTGCTATCAGAAAAGCTATTCAAATGATTTGTAAACAGGTATGCCCTTGATGACCATGGATAAAAAGTAATAATATTTTTTTATCTTAAGATGAAAATTATAAAATATTACAATAAATATCATGCCCTTTTCTGATGACATTGTTGATCTGATCAATATTGTTTTAACTTATAACAAATTTAAAATATACTATGGTTTATGTTTACATAATGTCAAGATTTGGTTAAAACAAGATCTTTGGTGACGACAAATGTCAGAAAAACACACAAACAACAGTGTAAAATAACACAGACATCACGTTTTAATTCTTTAACATTTGTAACTACTAGTTGTAACAAGGACCTATTTGTATCTTACTAGTGTTTTTCCTATTCTATAAGCTGATTTAGGAAATGTTTGTTCATCTCGTGAATATTGATAACATCTGAGATATATAGAATATTGCTTGGTATGTTTATCATCAAAATATGCGAATTGACTTCCAAATCGTCTGTAAATGTTCTGTGACCTAGACTACCGACTTTTCTTTAAACCATCCAATTTCGGATGATTTAACCCTCAGACAGGAGAATGGCAGCTGTCTCTGAGACACTTGTTGTTATATTCGCTAATACGTGTATTATGTCATTTTATTTCTTTATTTCCAGCCTACTATATTTGGAACTATCACGGAAGAAACGAAGAGAGAAGATAATAGACTGGTAAGTATTACTGTAGTCCCCGGAGATTTGTCTGAAAACTTGTAATTTACATTTATGCAATAAATAGATAAAACTCATGTGAAAATTTACATTTATGTGAATTTAATGTAATATAACGATGCGAATTTAGCTTGATAGAGGCCATGTAAGCCTCAATGTACAGACAGCAAGAAGAATGATGATATTTAAATGAAAAGCAAATACTGGTGTTTTACTATACTTCTTTAGGGCTTCCACTTCTCGTCAAACAGTATGTTGAGATTTCAAGCGAAAATATCGAAACTAAGTATTTCAAAATCTTCCCCGAGTATTTCACTTAAAGTTGAGGTTACATAAAGCACTCAAACGAAAATTAAAATACTCGTCATTCTGTTGAACCTATTTATTACATGACTGTGGTGTTGAATGTAACATCAATGTTAATAAGACTGGCAACTAGATTGAGAATGAAACAGAAATTGCGTGCTTAACAAAAATGAAGTCTTCATTTATTTCTATGAAGCTAGATTTTTTTTTCTATCAATAGCCATGAATATCATTCCATTTGTAGCATTTTAATGAAGCAAATGAATTGTGTTCGTGAGGACTTCTCATTTACATCAGTTATATCTCATCAAGTCATAAGCAACAGTTGGTGTGTTGAAATATTGTACTACAATGTAACCATAAGTTGTTTTTTCACTGTTCAAGAGCTGAATAAATTTGTCTTGCATACTTGTTCCCTATTTAAGGACAGACGGTTTGAGATAGACATACATTGCTTTAATGTTTGTATGCATGATGTGTGTAACGTAATTACCTTGACACACTGATAGTGGTGAATGATACTGGTACTGTCAGTGACACGTACTGGTGCATGACATTATCTCATGCTGCGGTGTGCATGTTCTGACTTCTGCTGTACACTTAATCGTAATTTATATATAGGCATGATTTCTTTACCTTGCTTTTACTTTTTATGAAGATGTAACAATGTAATCAGACTTCACTGAGAGTCTTGTCATAGCTAAAAGGTCACATTATCCTAAAGTAAAATAAATGCCATCGGTTTCAAGGAAACAGTGAAAGATGCATTTTAGTCTATGCATATTTGCTCCTTGAATCGAATGATTCGTTGTGACAAATTGGAGACTTACCTTAATGAAATATTGAATGCTCATTGTTTTTTCATCGACTACCTGAGGAATTAAATTTTCATATTTACAACCTGACTAATGGAGCACAGCCTTGCAACTAAATCTTACGTCTGTTTCAGTAAGTCATTATGATACACATTCAGTTCTGGTTCTGGCCTGTTAAACGCATTGCCAAAATAAATATAGCATTTCTATTTATAAATTAAGCAAAAATGTCATTGTGGTAATTAATATTCACCAGAATTTATGCATTTTGTCTAAACTATTCCATCACTACTGACATTGATGAAGGTTTTTGCATATTGGTGTTGTAAAAATAACTTTACTGTCAAAATAGAAGTAATTTAAGCTGACAGTTTTCGTTATCTTATGTGACTTAAAAGTTCTAATTGGATTATGATGAATGGCCATGTGTTAATTATGATTATTAATGGTTTAAACTTGGCTGTTAAAAATTATTTCCTAATGCAGATATGTTATCTCTATGGAGACAACTTTTTATGGTGAGTTGTCCTACCTTCGTTTGTCCAGTTTATTAATTCATTGACAAAAAAGAATAGAATAAAAGTCCGAATTCCTTCAGGAGTTAAATTTTTATGTTTCTTACGAAATCCAGTTTAAGGTTTGGTGACTGTTTAATTGAAGTTGCTAAAAGTTGTGTTTAGGGTTTCTTTTCTTAAATTGACTGAAGCCCTACAACCTACCTAACCCTGATGCGACCAAATTTCGTAATCAAGCGCCGATAATGTGTTTCATTAAAAATACCAGGTTGACAGTCTGTATGGTAGTTTACAAAACAGTCTGTTAACATTGACATTGATTCTGTTAAATTGATACTTAGGTCGTCACAACCTTCGCGTGTCTGATCCCACTGATATCTGTGTTATGTTACAAATATTGTATATTATTTACTATTACAAGCTAATAAATATGTACAAACCCCAATTAACGTAAATATTTAATGGAGCAGAATATCATTATCTGATATCAGTACCACAACTATTGCTCCACATTTTACAATGTGGTTATCATAAAAAAAGGGTCACACAAAAATGCTATAGATCATTACTTGAGATATACCAAAAAATAATTACCTGTCATATGCATTGATAAGTATCAATATAATTCATGATTTACATCATTGATTTTGCCCCCAATAAAATTGTCATGATCCAGTTACATGCAGTCACAATCAGTTGGCTCTGCGTGTTACAGTATCTCTGTTCTACCTGAACTGTGAATTCGCTAGCTCTGTATCTTTAAGCTTTCTTACAATATCTTGTGGCTTGTGTACCGACTGTGAGTGTATCAGCTAATAATAGCAGAGGATAGAGGAGATGTATATATTAAAAGAAGAGATAAAATTAACTACTAAAATATTCATGGGCATAGAAGCTGCAGGTATAACTCTGACACAGAATTCTCTGATTGCATTCTTAGTGTTAACATATTGTGTTGTATAAGAATAATCTGAGAGAGAAAAAAACACAGATAAAGTTGAATTGGATTATGATAGAAAACTAACGTTAAAAGTTAGATGGTGTGAAACTATCAGAGTGAGGTTACAGGACATTTACTCTTACGTTTATTTTACATGAAGGATAAATCACATAATATACATGTGATGTTATTGTCGTATATACACTGAAGTTTAGTTGATAACATTTTGTTTTGTGTGACATCTGTTAGTGTAAAATGGATTTACTTGAAAAGGATTCGTTGAATAATAATTCTGTGAAGGTAAGAAATGTTTATCAAGTTGTTTACGTCTTATATAATACATATAAGGATATAATTGATAAATAATTGCTTAATATTGCTTCCATAATTAATTGTATGTGATAAAATTCATTTACTAAATCGTTTATGATGTGAGTATGTTGTTGAAAGTGGTTGGTCAGTAATAGTTCATGCTATTTACTAAATGTATAAATACAAGATTACTTCTTTGGTTAGTGCAACTGCCATTGCAATTTTTTTATTACATTAAAACTAAACCGATGAGTAGTGGATATTAGATTACCTGTCAGTGAGTAAGGTTTTGCTTGTTTTTTGTCTGTTAGAAACTGAATTAACTTAAGATTTATACAGCAGTATGTTTTAGAAATAGTACATTTTTCTTCAGATGGTACCAATTAAACTGTCTGAGATGTTTTGAGAAAAAACGTGTTTTTGTTCATGACAGTAATTCAGTCAATTACACAAGTACCTAGACTTTTTCCTTTTCCCTCTAAATATTCTAAGTCTGTGGATACATGTGCAAGTATGAGGAAATATGAAAATAATTACCTAAATGATGGGTCTATATTGAGTATTTAGGAATGTTAAATGCAAGACTGTTTTAACTAATGGGCTCAATTAAACAGCCAGAGTACTTGGTTATTGCAGTGTTATACTTATCTAATGTACAGTTTATTTGCACAGTTTTTTGGGAAGTTTATTCTTCTATTTTATGATATTCAACTGCATTTGAGATACTTCTATTTTCAGAATTTATTCTCTTTATTTCAAGTAACTCGTAAAACTGAACAATACAACAGCTGTGTAGGTTTAGCCGATTTCCTTTATTTATTCTGAAATGAACGAAACAATTTTCATGTTCACCTTAATTGCAATTTTATTGTATTTGTTGCTGTTTCTTGTTCAAGTTAAACAATTGTTAAAATCTGCTTCCCATTTTTCCGATAGTGAGTTGTTTAAATAAAATCCATTTTAAGATTTGTTGTCCCCTTTTTAGCTCACCTTCGTGCTCATGGTGAGCTTTTAGGATCCATGAATGTCCGTCGTCATGAATCATGTGTCAACATTTTCTTCAAACAACATCTCCTCCTATACCGCTGAATGGATTTTGTTCAAATTTCACAGGAATGATCCTTGGGTGGGCCTCTTTCAAACTTGCATAAATCGTTCCAGTCCGCTGCATAAGTAGGTCACAGGAGCTAAAAATAGAATTTAAAAGTGCGAACTTTGAAAATCTTCTTGTCCCAAACCATAAGGTCTAAGACTTTGATATTTGGTGTGTAGCATTGTCTAGTGGTCTTCTTACAAGATTGCATAAATTATTAAGTTCCGTCAAAAAGATGGCCACCAGGGGCGTGGCCGTGTTCCCTATATGTATATAGGGGAAACTATAAATGACATTTCCTCCTAAACGACTTGATAAATTTTGATCAAATTTTGCAGAAATGATCCTGAGGAAAGAAAGTTTCGATGGTTCAAATTAATTTTTGTAAAGATGAATTATCATTTCGTAAATACGAATTTTTATTTAGTAAATACGAATCATTTTTCGTAAAAACTAATTTTATTTCGTAAAAACAACTTATTTTTTGTAAAAACAAATTATTTGGTAAAAACCACTTATTTTTTGTCAATACAAATTTTAATTTTGTAAATACGAAAAAGTATTTAGTAAAAACAAATGATTTTTTCGTAAGAACGAATTATTTTTCTGAAAAACGAATTATTATTTCGTCAAAACCAATTATTATTTCGTCAAAAGAACTTATTTTTTTGTAAATATGAATTATTATTTCGTAAGTACGATCAATGGCAGCGTACTCTGGTGAGCAGTAGGGCAATCATGGCCCTCTTGTTTCAATTTGAAGTGCACAATTAAAACCAGAGACAGCATGCTGAACTTTGTCAAACAGCAGCTCATTATTCTTACAATTTTAGGAGGAAACTTATATTATAAGCATCATATAACTTTACTATCAGATAGTTACATAAGTTTTAAAAAAATGCAGATTTTTTCTAAACCCAACGGCTGCACTTGAATTACACAGAACTATTAGTAGATTATTTAATCAAGACATAAAACTTGCTGAAGTGGTTAGTTTTTTGCATCAGTTCATGTGGGAAAATGTCACAGGCTTAATTATTACAAGAAAACTGTCTTAACTTGTATGTAAACATTGGACAAAAAACAAGCTGAGGTTGAAAGCAATTTAATGAGAATGCTTTATTACAACTCGGTGTAAGTCATAGATTTCTTTTTCTGTCATCTCAGTGACACAAGATGTAGTTCAGTGAGGTCGTTAGTAAATGCCGTTAGTAAATGGGGACCGTAATTGTATAATATTTATTTCATAGGCTATATAGATTTAATTTGGCCTATATAGTCAGCAATGCATTTAAAACACTTGGAATTGCTTTATTTAGACAACTCTGTATGTGAATTGAGATTTATTAATTTTCCTAATGCAATTAAGAGTCATGGGAGTGAATTTGTGTTGTCGACCCAGGTACCCATTTACATAGATTTGATAACTTGTCACGTTGTATTCAGATACGGATTGAAGTTTGTCTAGAAAAAGCTCTAGAAGTTTGGTTATGCGATGTCAAGCCAATACCAGGTGTATGATGTATATATTGTTGTTAGCATACCATTACAGTACTGTATTGAGTGATAGCTAGGCTATTATTTATTCAATAAACAAATGCTATCATTAACTATTAATTTACCATCTTTATTTCAATCTCTAAATATCTCTGCTCAGATATGATAATTAAACTGCAACATAAAGTAGTCAGATCAGTAAGCTCTTCATAATGTATGGTAAGGAGGTATGAAAATATCACAGAAGTCGTATGTTTGATACAACTGACTCATACTGTGCCGGCTGCTGTTTGTATTGATCACTGGCAACATATTGTTTCTGTATAAAATAAACCTCTTAAACTTGATCCATGCTGCATTACTAACATACATTTCCTAGCATGGTTCAAATACATGTGAAACTTTTAATCTTCTTATGATGGAAAATTTGCCATGGTTACAAGTTAAAGTATCAGAACTTGTGGTGTTGACTTGTTGATTTGTTAAAACTATATTGGCAGACACATGCAGCTCATAACTTTGAAGTTACCATTTATATTATACTTGATCACACTGCATTATTATTTTATTTTACATTTCCCTAAATGTGAATTTATGCTAGATTGTACCAAAGCTGAGACATATGTTATGACAAACTTTAATTATATATTATGTGCATACTTTATTTACATATTATTATGTCAATACATATTAAATGACTGTAACATATTTTATAGTGTATATACCTTCCAAAAATTAAAGTTACTATAGGCCTGGAATGTGTTTCAGCTTCAGTTGTTTGTGAAGCATATAACATAAACAGAGCCATTTCACTGTCAGTTACTGCTTTCCAGCTGGTTATAATATGACTTTTATTATCATAGTTATACCTGTTTATGTTTCTGTTTACAAAATACTCGTAACTACATGAAATATTTCATTACAAACTTGCCAAGCATCAATAATTGGATTTTTCTATAACAAAATTTGTTTTACTTATGATTACAACTGATTTCATTCAAGTATACAAAATGTTTCATTAATTTTAGTTGAAAGTGCTCCATTTTGTATTCACCCTCCCTTGAGATTTCATTATTTACTTTTTCATAACGAGGATTATATCAACACCTGAGTGGCCTTTCAGGAAATATTTCTGTCAGAAGTTCAAAATATAATAATACTTCAAGTTAATTGTTTTCATTTGTAGTGCAACAAAAGTAATAGACACTGCAATGATGCAATTTGTTGAACATCAGACATGGTTGTTGCCAAAATTGCAGAATCTAATCCTCATGTGGCTTGCACTTTTACAAAATGCTTTCAAAATCGATGCCAAAATAATCTATTCTGTTGTTGGAAAAAATGAATTAAGTTCTCTTATATGACTTTTCATTTGTTAGAGGAAATGCAGAATGCAAATAACTTTGTCAGTGGGGAGCTTGGCAGATGTTAGGAGGAAGTCAATTAATACACTGCACATGTAGATACTCTGATGAATTCTTTCGCAATATAAACTGAAAGCTTAGGACTAAAATGCCTCCCATTTGATAAAGTTAGTTATTTTATTAAGATAAGTTAACTCATAAAACTGTTGCTACGTAGCACTTAAAATTAAGTGACATAAAACTGTATGTAATCTTGGTAAAGAGTGATGAAACATTGTTCCCAGTGAGACCAACGTCAACCGCTCTTACATCATTGAAATTTACTACTGATAGTTACCTTTAATTGCATTCAATTATGCATCACCTAATTGCTAATTCTACTAATCATTTGATCTCTGATGCAGTTATGTCACAGTCTTTCTTTGTACTACTATGAGGGTGTAGGCTACTTAGAATATTGCCAGTGTGAGTCAATCTCCCAGTCAGTAATACAGTATAATACAGACATTAAAATTACTTGTATGTCCTTAGTTTGTTGTGCATTACAACAATTATTTATTGGCAACAGTAACTAGACTATACAAATTGCATGTGATGTGAAAGTCACTGTGTATAATGTGAGAGACTTGTTCTTTTATCAATGGGCATACTATTATTGTACTTAGTCTATGTAGAAGTCCTTTCTGTGAATTTATTTTTTTACCAGATATTGTGGAGGAGTTTTCATGAATTTACTACTTGATACTTCACTATTTTTGGCCCTGTCATTCATTAAAACCAATTAAGTACACTTCATGTCAAATATGCATGTGGAAGAACCCCATTGAGTGAAGATAAGAGGCACAACCTCATTGTCATAGTGGCTTGGTATAAACTCGTAATGATCAGATTCATTTATATAAGATCAGAACAAAAGCTCGGCCTTTCAAAGAAATGGCCTCTGATGTCCTGTTATCAATCATTGTAGGGTTTTTGTTTCATAACAGTTACTAAGCAGCAACTTTCCAGCAGTTTGATTATTATCATGAAAATTGTTTTGACTAAATCCTAACGTTCAAGGAAAGGTCAGAGGGTTCTTTCTGGCCATTTGGTGTTTTCCTATTTCTTGCCAAATTCCAAGCATGAGTATTGAGTATAGAAAGTGATTGTTTACAAGTTTCTGTGCTTCTGGCTATTGTCTTTTGTTAGTTGATCCAGTAGATGGTCAGATAGATATATGACTGTGTTATCTAACTTGCATGTCAGATTTATGTATTTCTGCCACCTGCCTGGAGGAGATAATTGTTGTATCTGTCCACTGATCACAGTCTCATCATCATTAATGTCATATCTACTGATAGCATCTTGTATGTATACATAAACAAAATTATACATAAAATACCTGATGCTTCTGTGCTTGTAGCAGGAAAAGGTTCAGTTACTAGAAAAAAGCATCAATTTGATGGATGGCAGGAATGCTCACCATGTGCATAATTATGCCAGTCAACCATGTAAACAAAATGGTTGTGCCAGAAATGTGTGTGTTTAAGTGTCTTACTGCTTTCTAAAATAACTGCCTTCATATAATGGCAAGAACAAAAGACATAAAAATGTTGTTAGTTGTTTATAGTGAGACCTCTTTGTCTGGAACAAAATATTATTATATACTTGTAGTTTCTTACCTTTAGCATGTTGTTCATGGTCTACTGACAATTGTTATACTGCAAGGAACAATAAATGAATTCATTCTCTACAAATAAATGAGTTGTTTGGTATTTAAGACCTCACAACCGTGATGCAATATTGGCTACAGTGTGAGTTTTGGTTTGTGGAATTATTTATGTGCAGTGTATACCTCTTGCTTCTTACTATGTGTATTCCAAGTTGAGATCTAAACACTGCTCCTCTGCCATAATGTCATAAATTATGAAAGTATTTAGCAGTGTGTGAAGATTTCTATTGTTGATGTATCTATGTGCACAATGAGCACCAGCTTAGTATTTTAAATAGATATTAGTTCCTACTGGGTACCCAATGTATTGCATTCTAAATATTGATCGCTGAAAGCACCTGAGTGTTTTAAGACTTGGTTTTTTATTGGCTTGATATCAGATATTACTGAAAGAAATTACTGATAGTAAACTTCTAAAAGATTTAATTACCTTGCACACAAGTTTATGATCAGTTAGGCTGGTGTTTAAATCAGGCATTTTACATACATATGAAGTTGAGTGTTTGGTGTTTAGAGATAATATTAGGGGTCTGTTAATGGTGAATGATAAGAAAAGGGTCCCTTTGAAGCATCTTATCCACAATGCTTTGATCAGAACTCCATTCAAGTGGGTCTTACATTGCACATGTACGTTAAGATCGCTTATATAGGAATAAC
Organism: Mactromeris polynyma; assembly: GCA_032209605.1. NCBI lineage: Eukaryota > Metazoa > Mollusca > Bivalvia > Venerida > Mactridae > Mactromeris > Mactromeris polynyma. The sequence continues at coordinate 4,095,887 of JASFXZ010000022.1, forward strand.
AAAATATTATAAGTTAAATAAATACCACATGGCTACTTGCTAATTTTTGCAACATTTGACATCCTATTTCACTTTGATATGATTGTTAACACTGTGTGTCGAAATTCATTCTTTGCCCTCCAAAACCCTGAACAATGCCTGGAATCACTTTAATATCTGCAGATATAATTTTGCAATGACTAATTACTCTTATTGGATTAATATTACAAATGAGCCCCTGGTGTTGTTAGTGTTAAATGCCATACCCTCGCATTTGTTTATCTTCTTCGAGGTGGTCTGTTTATACTGTATGTACAATATCAAAATAAACATATATTGATGGCTCCCACTTGGGGTTACGGTATGTTTTATGATATTTTTCTTGTTTTGACATCTATACCTTTTGTCTCCACTTTAACGACATGTTCATTTTAACAGGAATATGTTTTATTAGTTATTTTTTAAATCACACTCAGGTTCTTAGACATATTTCATTCAAACTTAATGCATTATAAACATTTATGTCAAATATTTACCCTTTCATAATGCTGTAAAATGAGCGCATTGCATTGTTCTGTAGCTTTAGTCATACCATGGCAAGTATCTTTGATCTTTCAACAATTTGTCACTGAGGATAAATCTGTCTCCTTCAACATTGTAACAACTTAGGATTTTAATCTGAGTTGTCAACATACTTTCAAAGTTTCTCTTGCAAATCAAGAAAAATCAACATCTTTCTGTTAAATGTAAACAAATGTGCATCAAACTTTGATGCCGGAGTGTCTGTGACCTTTCACAGCTTACCAAGGTTAGATTGGACAAATTTGTCATTGTGACAGGGAAACAGGAGACAAGTATAAATTCTGTGTAGATATTGAAGATGTATACAACATTTCATGAATACCCCCCATTCTTAGGCAGACTCTCATGTGGGGTCATTGGCAAGGGATATTAATCTTGATTAATGTATAAAATAAGCTATATTGTGTAGTGGTCGAGTTCATGACCTAAACTATAATACTCTGCATATATATATACATCATATCCTACCTTTTATGGAAATATTCTCAGGTGAAGAATTCGGTGTAAGATTGTTCAAGTGTACTTATTGTAACCGCACAAAAATTAAACTTGTTGGCTATACATGTATTTATTTATAGCTTTCCACCAAGAAACCACACTCATGTGCCAAGAATTTTCTGTCTTTTTATGACAACACTTCCTGAAGCAAACAGTTTAGAAACTAATTAATTTCTGTCTATCCCTCTACAACGGAAAGAAAACAAAATTGTTTGTTTAGCAAGATTAAGTGGGAGTAGACTGCTAAATTCAGACAAGTTGGACTGGCTGAAACCAGGAAAATAATCAACAGTTCAGAGTAATGCACTTCAACATCAACTTGGGAAAGCCCCTAAGTTCTGGTTTCCCCGATATTTGTTGGTATTATTTGTAAAGATGTAAACATGGAAAATTCCCTAAAAAAAGTTCCTGCTCTAAATGACAGAATGTCAAATGGGGGAAGTTTGCTATTAATTATTTTTAGAAGCAATGTAGAAATTATCATCATTTGTAAACATAAAATGAAATATTTTAATTGAATCATCATCAAAAGTGAATTGGAAAAACAGTATTAATAATAGTAATAATGACTATTTATAGAGGCAATAAAGTTGGGTGCTGCCCTTAGTCTTCCCTCTGAGTTTCTTATTGTTATCAGTTTCTATAATTATTGATGCATGTTATAAAAACCCTGATATTCTTAGTACTTTTTGTATGTATATATACAATATTTTTCCATGTAAGTTTAAGTCCAACTACACATTTTTCTATCAGCAAGTACTATAAGATATTGATAGATGATTATTACTTATAATGTTGTTTCATTTAACAACATGACAAGGTGAAGCAAAAAGCAATGATTGCTCGCATTGATAAAATATTTCATGTTTATTACTCGAGTACACACCTACTGTAGTTGCACCTGATGCAATAACAATTCAGCTGATAAAATAAGGTATAGCTGTGGTTCTGCACATCTAAGATTGTTGATACAGATGGATTATTTCATAGTAACTCAAGGAGTTCCTGAGATATTTCACCTGTAGTCTAAATTGTTTCCATAGAAATATGTGTTTATCACAATACAAAACATAAGGTTCAAATCATGAGAATGATAAAATGAATTTTCTCAGCTCATGTGGCTGCTTAATTGATTATTTTAAATGTACATGTAAATAATTGTATACTCAGGTTTAATGTTGTTTGCTTAATTAAGTCTTTCACAACCTCACAAGCAACAATAGTCAAACATATTCTGGTAAATGTTCAATATTTTTCCATATCGTCTTGCAGACAATGAGGCAATGTGTATACCATACACTATCTGGCAATGGCCTCTAATTAAATCACTTTGCTATGATAATCAACATTTTCCGCATTCATGATACTACCATTCTCTAGGTATATTAATTTGCTCATCTCTTTGACAAAAAAGGAACTGGTTAATTAATTCTTGGGAATGTTATTATGATATGTTCACCTGATAATGGGGTCATATTTTCACTGACCCTAACAAACAGGTGAATGTAACTATCAGAATTAAATTCTGAACTATATGCCAGTCTAAAAGCTTCACAAAATGACATTGGCATCTACTGACAGATTATTATTTACAGAATCCAATTGTTTGTCATATGCCAATTACCATAATTGAAAATTAATTGATCAGTATGTAGATAAGTTTCATGGAGTTCAGACCTATCAAACGATTAGGCAGACAAGATAACAGAATGGGATAATAAACTGTATATAATACCGCAGAAACTTATTTTACCAAACAGTACAAGAAGATCTAATATATAACTCTCAGCCTTGACATTATATAAGCATGTACATTTTTAAAGAAAAAATACTTTATTAAATCAAGCTTAAAGGATAAGCATTTTTATCCTGCCAAGCATTGCAAATATAGTGTAGTTTCTTTAAATGTTCCTTAAATGTGTCCATTCTTCTGCTTTAAAACATCCTCTTTAGCCTTGGCTTGTTTTCAGATGTTCGAAATCCATAAATACATGGTACATGAATGACTAAACCTGAGCCAAGACTGGTCAATCTGCTTGTCAGATACCTTAGTTATATTGTTTCCATTCCTATGCCATGTTGTTTTGGTTGTGATTTGTGTCAGCGACCTTGTATCAGTCATGTACAACATGGAAATCATGTTAGCATGTGGCACTGGAATTTTTATGTACAAACAAACTATTCCTGGCAATGATTATGGTTTCTACGTTTGTTTCAATTAATGATTTTCATCTTCAATTAATAGTTGGTATTCTTGTTTGCAAATAATGTCTTTGTGATGTAGTAGGTTTTATCTGTTTGATTGCTGTATCATTGTTTCATTATGAAGCAAATAATGTTAATGTTTCTAGAACTTCTTACTGTTGCAGATGATTCATACACATAATGTATACATCTTACATTTACGTACAATATCCTTGTTTTGTTTTCATTAGTGGACTAATTAGGAGATAGTTTATCCAATGTCAAAAGCATGCTCACTCAGGACTGAAACTGTAATCTTAATTTTCTAAAACAAAACTGTTGTATCAAGTGATTGAAAAACATACATTTAAAACAATTTAACACATAATTTTGTTATCATTTTCATGTAAAAACCAGAATGACACATGATAATTGTTTGTCAAGTGCTGTCCTTGAAAGTTGTCTATTCTTTCTAATGAAAGTTTAAATGCTAAATCATATGACGTAACAGATACTTGTGACTCCATAAATGGGTTTTTGTTTGTTTCATTTGTAGCCTAAAAATAGAATGGGAAAAATAACTATTTAGGTTAAATAAAATTATAAAAATCGAGCTATTTATTAAAAAAATACTGTTATATTTTAGTCTTGTGGATTGATAAGAACAAGAAATCTTTTTTTTTTCAATTTTAATAAATACGTGTACTTAATAGCTAAAAGTTTAAGGCTAAAATAACTTGTGGGAAGCATTTAAAGTGTTTTGTCCAGAGAACGTACCAGTCTTGAAAAAACAGGGATCTTGTTGAAGCTGTTCCAGAAAGCTTTCTGTAAATACCATAATAACCATTAACCTTGGAGGGAGTCTGTTGCCAGATCATATCTCAAGTTGCTGACATATTATAGGGACCAATTAGTGGTTTATGGTGTGCTGTATCTCAGACAACCAATCAAATGCCAGCATTCTCAAGTGATTGAGTTCTCAACCAATCAGATCCAACTTGCTGAAGTGCTCTTTGCATCTGTATATTTATTTACCGCCAAGATCTTTAATTTGATTTATGTCTTAACGGTTGTTCAAATTAAGTGTTTGAATTAGAAAAAATAAGCTTTGGATTACTACGAAAATATGAGGCTACTAGCAAAGGTATAATTGACTTGTTGTGAGACATAACTTATAAATCTTCTGTTTCATTGCTGGATAATTGATATGGTCAAACAAAACTTTGCTTTTGCTGCTTTTTGTTTGAATTAATATTGATTATTTATGTGGTCAAGAAAATGTGTTTTTTTTTAAATTGAATTTCAGCAGCGGTCACACTGAATGTTGATTTTTATATGAATAAATAAGATTGGAAATCATTTTGTTAATGCATCTAGGAATATCTCCATATACGGTCGGCAGAAATGTGATGTCTTGTGTTCCTTTATTTCAGAAGAACGTTATACCACAGATGCAAAGTTTGTCAGCAATGTTTGACAAGGCAGGTGGAGGATACGATTGTCAGAGCACTAATTGTAATGAAAATGATGTAAGTCTTGTTTACAATTTAGTTTTATTGGGCATTGTTATTAAACCTTCATAGTTTTTGGGCTGCTTGAAACAACATTACATTGTTGTAAATGGATTAATATGCTGTGTTGTATAATTGGAAGTATACTGATATGATATAATATGTTTCTTAAACTTTATAGTCAGAATTCATAATGCATTTGATACAAAAATTGGATGTTTGTCAATGGGTTATTGCTGGTATTATTAATCAGGTCACCACCTTAATGAGCATGTGACAATAGTAATATTTTTTACGCGGCGAAAATTGGTCACTAATAAAGAATAATTTGTATTGAAGTATGTTATTATTAAAAAGTGGCACCATGTTATTTTGAACAAGTTGTTAAGTAGGGAAGAGGATTGAACAAGGGCAAGATTCCGTAATCTGAGCTTATATTCCGATCATTACTCGTAAGAGGTTTCCTGTTATTCCATAACATGCCAATTAACAAAAAGTGGTTGATGCCAGTATCAGTGGTTGTTGTTCTAGAGGTCTGCGGTGATTCCTGTGGATAATAACATCCTGTTGTGTGGCCATATTGTAGATATTGACACTTTTAGAGGGTTATTTCACATACTGGTACACGTCATCATTGTTCATAAACAGGAACTTGGTGATGTCAGTCATAACAAAAAATGTTGAACCATTTCCTCTATAAAAAATTCGGGTTTGGTGCTATGTAGATTATCAATAACATACCATAGATGCGCGGATGCTTTAAATGATTCTAAATTGGTCAATATATTTGTAAATTAAATAAAAAAGTCTTAGTATATAATTGTATACTTGTAGATCTAATTCTACGTCTATAATTGTTTTGTTTATATTGAATCTTTATGTGAAAATACTTAAAAAGTAGATGAATTGTGAAAATAACTTTGAAAGATATAACATTGAAGAAAAACTATAGAAGGAAGTTGTTCAGAATTGTTTTGTTTTTATCTTCCTGTCCATCTATTGACTTACTCATTGACTGACTCAAGCCATGCTTTCCAAATTGAGTCATCAAGGAATCAATCAGTGAATTACAGCACTTTCGATTTATTTTTGAAACTTGGCTGTTTGATATTTCCAGGAACTTCTCTCCTTCAGTTGATTTTAAGTAAACCTGCCAAATTTGATAATAAGCAAAACAAATCCCCCACTTCAAAAAAGCAGTTTCATTATTCTTATCATCCCATGAAGAGTTGTAGGTGGGTTTGATATTGTAAACAGGAAGTAGTGTTTATCAAAGAGGCATCTTGGAATATCTTGTCAGGTGATCTGTTTTATGGGGCATTAAAATCATTAATAACCCAAAGAATTGATCCAGAATCTTCAACAGGTTGTTTACATAGTTCTTTTATGATTATATTTCCTGGAAATTTCCAGTGGTTGAAATGATTCAAGTATAAATATCACCAAGCTTAATTGATATAATAAACATCATTAATCATTCTATGTTTTGCTTATTCTACAGGCTTTGACTTTCAAAGACGGTAACTTGGCGGCTGGTTCTATTGAAGCACTTATTCAACATTTGGTTCCCACTACAGAATATAATCCTGATGTAAGTTTATTTTACTGGTATATTAATGACTTGTTTAATTCATGATTAGTCCTATTGATCAAGATAATGATACAGTATACATTGATGGACTCATTTTTTTACTTTTTACTTCTGAAGATTTGAATATCTCTGTATATTGTAAAACAATTTTAAAATCTAAACATTTTCATTGAAATGTGATGAAGCAACGAACTAACCAAATCCCTTGCCTGTGTTAAATGTGTATCTTAGTGCTTATATATAATGTTGAAGGTTAGAAGCTCTCTGGTATTGCACATATGTGTTAGTGGTACATCTTGTAGAGTGATGTATTAAAGTATGGTCTGTGGATCAGACTGTTCGGGAAATATTGGCCTGGTCAAAATAATTGTTTATCATTATTGCATTCCTGGAACATGTTCTGTTATTTGCCATTGATGCATGATTCTTGGTATTGTTTTTCAGAGAACATATGTATTCACATTCTTGCTGAGCTCCAGATTGTATATTCGACCTCATGAGCTGCTCTCTGAAGTGTGCCAGGTATGTTCTTTTCATACAAAACTTCATAACCACAGCTTACTAGCTATACCAGCCATAGGCTATTGCTTTTGTAGTTTTCTTGGCAACTTGAATATAATGGCCTGATGTTTAGATCCATTCATGAGCTATTCTCTTTAATGGCATATTTTGGCTTGGCTATGTAATGTGATAATGGTTTTGTTTCTATTTTAAGCCTATGGTAATGACCATGAAATTAATTAGCTGGAGCACCTGTTAGGCTTGGATTTGATGTTCTATAAAACAATATTCTTAGACTAAGAGTAACAATAGAAGTGTGTTTGTTATGCAAATAGAACATCTGTACCATGTCTTTGCATAATATACAGCACAGTAAGTTATTCAAAACAAAACTTGTCGTAAACATGTATGTTTTTGCAAGCATTGAATTAAAAACATCTAGACCTTTAGATATCGAAGGGGTATGCCTCTTGAGTGTGATGAAATATTAGACTGAGCGTATATTCATCTTCAAGAAACAACATTATTATTACCTTCCATATGTCCTTTGTATTTACAGGTGTGCTCATTCCAACAAAATCTTACCAGTGACAATCTGCAGAAACACAAGCTTGGCAAGTTTGGACAAAATATTGTACAGTTGCTCAGGTAATTCTTAAGTTTGTGTAGAACGTGGGCAACTATATTGTGTATACTTCGCTGTTGCTCAGTTAACTTATACAGCCATGAATGATTGAAAAGTTGAAGCAAATAGCATGTTCTGTTCTGGCACTTAGGTAATTTATAATTCCTTTCCACAAATTAATATTCTGTCTTTTCCATACTGGTTACATATTTCCCTTTTGTACAATGTTAAGTTGAAATAATTCTGTCACACTATGTCCCTTGATGTTTTACAATGCATTCTATCCGTGACAAACAAATGTGGCTATATTCTGGTGGGGTTAAATTCCCTTAATCGTCTATACTTGAAATTTCTTTTGTACTACTGGGATTAATAGTTCTTCAATTTGGATACAAAAGTAATTAAATTGGAAGGCATCGTGTATGATTTTTTACTCATTTCAGAAATATAATTGTACATATTTATTTCCATGTATGTTAGTGAGAACAAACACTTTAGTCCATAATTATTTTACTATCAAACAACTTTCTGATATGTATTGAAGGAAATAGAATATTAAGATTGAAAGCATAACATACAAACAAAATATGCTACACTTCTTTGGAGCAAAGTTCCAATTTTTCAATAGTGCATAAGGTTTTGATGATTTCTTGTTCATGGATTTAGAACACCAGACTGGATTACTGACACATTGTCAGACTAGAGGGATAATTTGACACTTCGTACAGTGCTTCAGGAATATGACATATGATATAGTAACTGTGTCTATAGAATTACAATCTTTAGTTGTTGAAGTCAGCTGATGACACGAACTCTCTGAATTGTGAAATGTAATCAGGCGACAGTCCAGTGGGAGAATTGTTTACTGATATTTGCTAGCTTCTCTCAGGAGTAGAGATATATAGACTGTGTGTATTGTATTTATGTGACAAATACCATCTTAAGCCAGTGTAATGTGGTATTCCAGACTATTTCATTAATGTAAGGGATTGATATTCAGAGAAAAACTGAAGACTAGCATTGTATTGACTGCAGAAATTCTCTCCCCTATGTATTCAATATGTTCCAGTGAAATTTCTGAGAGACATATCATTTCATAGAATGAATAGAAATACAAATTAGTTTTTGCTTAACAACCCAATGCTTGCTGCTTTCTGCCAAGATATCTATCTGAAAATATGAACTGTAATCATGAATGATGGGAAGGAAATTCTGTATTATACAATAACATCTATGTAATTATATCGCTAAATCAGAAAACAATGGGATGTACAATAAGTGGTTATTACATCATACTTCAATTTTATTATTTCTGCTTCTGAAATTTTATAAGTGTTTAGATGCTAGACTTTGTTTATGAATCAATGCCAGAATTGGATAAGATTCAATGAGTACATTTTGCTGTATACATTTTGGTGTAAGTAAATCCTCTTCAGAAAGAGAGAAGAATTGTTCTCAAAGTATCGTTCATTATGTATAGACAGTGATATTAGTACATACTTTAACTTGATATTTTTTTTAATTGCAGTATTTATGTCATATTAATCAGAACATTTAAAAATATGTACCAAATAATTTGTTTTATTATAACCTTGGTCAATGACAAAATATGATAATTTAAAGGAAACAATGTATGCATTGGTCTGTGCTTTCTGTATTTCAGTGAATGGACAGAAATGTTTCCGTATGACTTCCGAGATGAACGAATGATGAAACAAATGAAGGACTTTTCTCAAAGTGTGCTCAAAGTATATCCTGAGTTACGTCATGACATTGGTGGAATTACTCACAATTTACTCAATAAGGTACATTTGTCAATATTTTTGTGATGTTGCATAAATTAATGTGATTTTTTCTGACTGTACCCTTAAAAATTGAGACCAGTGTTACCTGAATACCACTTACCTCACTAATGATTTTAAAATCTTTTGTTTGATTTTCTAAGATATCATAGCTTAGGTGTTTTTTACACTGATACTCACACAAAATCAGGTTCTGAGTTCATCTTTGGTAGGTCTAATGTTAGTAGTGCATGTCACCTTGATGTTTCTGTTGTACTAAACGAATTCCATGATAAGCAACTTTCATGCACTTAGAGGAATTTCTGGCAAAAATTGTTTACATACTTTAAGTGGTGCTATGTGCTCATGTTCAGCTGTTTGGTAGAAAACAAGGTACTTACAGCTAGTAATTCAGGCAGCAATAAATGTATTTCTCTCTTGAAGTTGGAATGCAGCAATAGTAAATTGTAGATCTCTGAAATATTCACAGAATTCCTGGTTATTTACTACTTGAGAAAAGTCTCTATGCCAGATATTTTTAGGGCAGTTTTGTTTGGCTACGATTGTACTGAGAAGTTATAAAATAAGCGAGAAGTTATCAAATAAGCGGGCATTCCAATTGATTTAATTATAACAGGTGCGGTTTGATTTAAAATAACGCTGTTCTTTCTCTATTACAGCTTGTAGCTTGCTTGTTTGGTTTTGACAGTTCTAAAATAAAATCCAATATATTTCATGACAGCTGTGTTTCTCCTTTACATTACTAGGGTGAATTAATTTTGGAATGATAGAAATTGCACATGCTCGAGGGCGTAACTGTCTTGGAAAAAAACTCAACTTCTTGTAGAGAAATAAACAAAATTGTTACCATTTCTACTTTGGTTTTAATGTAATATGTATTAAATGTGTATTTGTACTTGATTGTCGAAGTAAAGAAAAGAGTTATGGTGGTATAATTAAATAATAAAACTCCAAGATATTGTATTAAAATAATCTGTGTAACTGACGGGAATTAATAATTTTCAAGGCAGATTTTTTTTGTAAATCCATAAAAGTGTATAAAGTGTTTACTGTGCCTGTTCTGTGCCAGATACTTACAATTTAATGAGAAAAGTATTGCCATAGAGATTCCAAAATTCCATTTTCTGTGTTTTATTACTTATTTGATGAATTTGTTTTCTGGAAAATTTAGTAGGCAACCTTGAAATTTTTACTCATTACAAATATCTTCTAAATTAGTTTCAGATAAGATCATTAGCTTTTTTCTTTTTGATAAATTTGTTTAAACTTTCAGAATGTTACATTAATGATTTGATTAAATGATCCTGTCTGATATTTTTTGAGTCCTACTTGGTGGTAGAGTAAATTTTGACTGAACTAGAACATAGCGCTTTCCTGATAGAAATTTTTTGATTGATGTGTACAGCCTTTTGGTGTTCAGAATCAGTTGTTTGTTGGAAGATCATTCAGTTTTCTGTGAAACTATTTACTGGCACCGCTTGTAATCAGAGTTTTAAGTATGCATGACGAGATTGGAGACTGGGAGAGAAGGCTGTGCCAATGTTTGGAAATATAATACAGTTTGTTTTTAATCTTAGATATATTTTACCCATGGAAAAGTCATTACGCAACATTTATGTGATCTGTTATTGTAAAGGTCTCTATCTTTTCCTTATCTTTTTTGTTTCATTTTCTGTCTTCTTTTTTCTGATAATTTGTTAAGCTGAATGAATGATTGGTTTTTTTTTCGGAAAGATTTTAATCTCAGGGTGGTCTTTGTTTACTTGTAGCTTGCTCAGTTGAATCGATACGAGGAGGTGTTGTCAAAATTGAACGCAGAAGCCATCAAGCGTTCACAGACCCAGATCGCTCCTACGACTGATATAATGGAAGTGTGTCCCAGTCCACTCCGACTCGCCCAGCAGCTTACACACATAGAACTGGTTAGTGTTATGTCTGCTCATTGATCCTGATGAAAACGATATTTTCCTGTCGACAAGATAATTAATAAATTGCTATAAATGATCTTTGTCCTTCAAACAATTAATTAGAAATGATGACGACGTTTTATCTCAATTAAATTAACAGCTTGTGCAAATATTGATCCTGAATAATTTTCCCTTGGATGAAGATGTTATGTCTATTAATTCCATTGGTGCTTTAACAACCAGTTAGAAAATTACTCGACAAATGTAAAATATGCTGTGTTTCTATTTATTAAAAAAAAAACCTGAAAACTATTAGAATGTTATTGAAGTGTATCACAAACTAAATGTATCAATTTTGGGAGAAGTTCACATTGAATGATAATTCAGTTGTTCATATGATTTGTTCCATTTTCAGGAGCGATTAAGTCAGATTGGTCCAGAAGAATTTGTGCAAGCCTTTTCCAAAGAGGAAGTTTCTAATCAGATCCCTGTATTCAGAGATATGAAAAAGACACATAATTTAGAGGCGTATGTACAATGGTTCAATAGGCTTAGTTATCTCGTCGCATCTGAAATTTGCTCAGTAAGTGCTTCTATTTTATGTTAGCATTTCTTGTAGTAGATTTATGTCAGACAATTTATGTGTTTGGAATGCTTTATATATGTTTATCTGCCAAAAATACGATAAATGATTTATGAGCATTCTGATCTATGTTTTCTCAATGAATTATAGAGTGCAGTCTTCTCAGGTTTTCTGTTCCAATGATTGAAACATTTCATTACTCCACATAGATACTTGCATTTCTACATTCAAGTTATCAGTATTCATGTGTTGGTAACTTTCATTTTGCTACAGAATTATAGCATAACATTTGTGATGTTTGATATTCATAGAAATCTGTATTTTTGTTTCATTCTTTTGATGTTTTTCTATCTCTTTGATTTTTTACAGCATTTAAAAAAGAAGAATCGGGTTAAACTTGTAGAATATTTTATTGACGTTGCTAAGGAATGCATAAACATTGGCAATTTTAACTCACTGATGGCCATTATTGCTGGAATGAACATGAATCCTGTTGCAAGATTAAAAAAGACGGTATGTTACTTATATACATTCTTCCAATTAAAATGAAATACTGCATTGTATTATTGCTAGGATGAGGCTGTTATATGTCTTGTGTTCAAAAAGTTATTTGATGTTAAACCCTCTCTCAGGTGTCTTTCCTCTTGTAATTATTGTAAAATGTACTAAAATGGAACTTTCTGTCTTTACTTTAAATACACATGTAGTGAGATTATATTTTGAAATATGTTTCAAGGATGATTTGACATTTTCAGTGGGCAAAAGTGAACAAAACCAAGTTTGGTATCCTGGAGTTACAGATGGATCCGTCGAACAACTTCGGCAGTTACCGTTCCTGTCTAAAAGCTGCCATTTGGAGGTCACATGGGGCCAATGATAGCAGAGAGAAGGTACAACCACATTCTTGACATATTGTACATATTTAGAGATGATTAAAAGTTCAATTCTAAAATTTAGCATGGTATACCAAGTGCTCTTGCTGTATTAAATCTGTAATTCATTTGAGATTTGGTACAGTCTAATTTTGAACAAAATCAATATCAATGCATTAGGAATCTTTTAATTATTGATATATAATGTAAATTATTGCATCCAAATGGGAAATGTTCAGATTTCCTACACCAATTTACATAGCAGAAAACCTCTGTTTTTATGGTTACATCACTTTAACTTTTATTAAATTGGCAAGATGGATGTATCACATAGCACGTTGAATACAGTTAGTGAATTATTTTATGTGTTGGTGGTTTTTGGTTTCTTACTGATGGCTCCCTCACACATTGTTACGACAGTTTTGATGGGAACTAAAAGTCATGATAGTTTTTGCAATGCTTAATTGATTTCTTTCTCTCTTTGCAGATTGTGATACCTTTTTTCAGTCTATTTGTGAAAGACATATATTTTCTCAATGAAGGACATGCAAACAGGTCTGAAAATGGCAACATTAATTTTGAGGTAATTTCCTTTGAATATGTGTTACAGATGTTGGAATTATGACTTGTAAATTTATGAACATTTAAATGTTAAAGTTGTTATGGTAAGCTAAGTAGTGTATTGATTCTGTTTTTTTCTGAATACCTTCTTTATTTTGCCTTATTGTTTCTCTAGTCTTACGTGAATGCCAACATTACATAAACCAAACCTCAATATGAGACACAGATAATGTGTTGTCAGTCTAACCCTGAAATTAGCTGTATTAATGTCTGTCTTAGTTCCTCAGTGCGTATCTAGATGAAAAATATATTGAAGTTTAAGATGTTCAAATGTCTACGGTTATGTTACATCTGACTTAAATTACCATATTTTGGGTATAAAATCAATGTTTTGCTATTATTTCAGAAATTCTGGCAGTTAGCAAAGCACATATCAAACTTTGTTACTTGGCAACAAGTTGAGGTAAGATAGTTATTTTATTACTTTGACTGTGAAGATAGAACATTAATGACATTCATAATCCTTCAGTTACCTGGTTACATCTTCACAAGAGCTGTAATAGTAAATCATTGCGCAATAATCATCCATTAATTTGTATGGAAATGTTTTAGAAAGTCAAACTATTATTAATTACACGACAATCATAGAGAGTGTGAGAATGCAAACTCTTGGGGGACATCCTCTTCAACAGCAACTTGGTTTTTCCTGTATTATGAATTCACTATCAATTAAACCTCTCTAGAGCAATCAACCTGTCACCGACAGCCAAACATTTGGCGCAAGTACTTGGTAGCCAGGAAGCAGCCATTGAGAGTAATCAGTATACATTGTAAGAACACTATGTAAAAAAAAGTTTCTTTGTCTAATTTTTTTCATCATTGTATGTGCTGGTTTGTGTCTTGGTTTTACATTATTTTCTTCTACAATTTCAGTGTCCATTTGAGAAGCACACAGACGTTCTTCACTATATTCTTACATCTCCAGTATTCTCAGAAACAAGTAAGTTTGTCTACTGAGTATTGTTTGAAATTTAGTGTGGTATTTCGGAAAGTATTCTAAAATATATATTCATGCTACTGAATTGATATAGAACTAGTTATGGGAAGGCATTGACATATTCATTTCACTTTTTTTCTGAACATTTACAGAGCATGGATGCCTCATTTATGGGAATGGCATTACTTAATATAGATATTTTTAGGTTCTTTTCTGTAAAACTTGTGGCATAAATATTGTTACATTTCATATAACTACAAGTTCTGTTCTTGTTTCAGCATTGTCGTTAGCATCATATGAATGTGAACCACCAGAAAATAGTTATGACAAAGTTAGGCATAAAAAACTGAAGTAAGTACAATGCTACAGTATATCATCATTCCCTACTACTAACAGTGTTTGAATACTATGTTGGTGACAGGTTTACTCAATTTTATAACTCATTGTGGAAAAGCTGAAGAAGATAAGACTAATATGTTGCCAACTATCGACTATTTATTTGATTTTTATGAGTAATGTGATTTGTCTTTACTCAGCAGTTTTCTATCAAGTGTTAATGAGGCCAAATCTTGAATATTCATTCTTTCTAGACAGTAAGCATGTATTGCGTTCTTTTTTTCAGAGCTGAAGCTGGATTATGACACCGATACCACTGGTCATGATGAGACAAAGCTGGGTGATGTTAACATATAATGCTCCTTGAGGCAAGCTGTATGTGGTCAGATAGTATTGATGACGGGTTGAATGACGGTAACCTTCTATGTGACGTCCACAGGAGACGTTGGATTATCGTATAAAATGGATCATAGAATCAACTTGTTGATCTTCTGATTGATTCCAAGTGAACTTTGATTCAGTTTTGATTCGGTTGTGATCCGTCACTCTGAATGTCTGTGCAGGTGGAGGAGGATAATGTAGAATGTACATAGACTATAGTGGATCTAACATCAGTGGAAATGTTTTAGTTTGTATTTGTTAAATATGTTGTTCAAAATTATATAAAGCAATGCTTTTCTGTTGTTGTATTAAATTGGCCAACAACGTTAATAAGTACAATAAAATATGACAAGTATATTTATCACATAATCTTGCCACCATTAAAGGTCCTAGTTTAGGAGGGCCTCATCTTAACTAGCCCATATTCCATAAAAAGAGTAAGAATAGTTATGGAGGAGAAAATTGAGTACCTGAAACAGCTTTTAATATTTGATATCATCTTAGCAGCAGGTCTGATTTTTCGCGGTATAAATTGCCAAATAATCGCCATAGAAAAATATATCTCGTGATAAGAAATGTTTGTGATTTTATTAAGAAATAAACTAAGGGTGCTTTATTTAATAGTGATAAGCAGGTGAAATTGTGTTTATAGCATGGGTTTATTACTTGGTATAAACAAATTGTGTGGAAATACCCTGTAGAGATTGTATTGTCGTTTCATTTGTGACAATGCATGTCAATTAGAGATTGTTATTCATTTGCATAATTGATCCACTTTTGGATTACAAGAAATAGTGCATGCGTTATCTCTCAAACACCGTAATTATGTAGAGTATAAATGCCAGTATTGTGTTCAGACTGGTACAGTATTGCCAAAGATCTGTGTGTTAGTGACTTCTTTGATGTTCATATACACATGTACAAGTGCTGTATGTTGATGTTGAAAAACTTAATTTTTTGTTGTTACTGCATTGCAAGTTGCAGTTTGTTTTTGATTTGTGTTCTTTGTTTATTATTTGAAATCTAGAGTTGTTATGTCTGTACATATTTGCATATTTATTATTTATGAATCAATTATTTTGTATATTGTGATGTAAATGGTGCAACAAGAAGGACCAAGTTACATTATTCATCATTACAATGGTTGATATATAGGGCTGGTTTGGCTCAGGTGGTATATTACTGTAGGAATGGTTTTGTATGGTACTGACTATTGTAATCAGCATTCCTGTCTGCTAGCATGGCTTTATGAAGAAGAAACAATAAAGTACAAAATGCCAGAGAACAATATCTCAGAAATCTGTTTTCTGTCAGAATGCATTATTAACTCCATTTTGATCACTTATCTAAAATAAAAATATTTTACAAAAAAGACATTTATTCTGTTATTATGAAGGGTGCTAGTTAACTGCTTGTCAATACATTTCAGACTTTATTTTGTCATTGTTTTGTGATCATCACTTTTATACTTCAATGAGGACCAATTTGTTTTTTACTTCAGTTTGTAGCTCATTATTTACATGTATTGGGTACACATACTCGTTGTTCTGTTCTTTTTTTGCATATTTTTTTCATTTTCACTGAGGGAGTGGGTCTCAAAGCCCATTTTTATTGCACATAAATTTGTTAAGGGCATTACTTTGGCAATTACTATTTTTATACACACAACAGTATCAAAAATCCTTTTTTTCTTTCAATGAAAATTTCTTGTGTTCATTGAACATTCTGTTCAAGTGTCACTGTGATTGAGCCATCTAGTAACTCAGGGATTGTGCTGTTGGGAAGTGACTTGTTGTTCAATTGTAGTACCATCAATATAATCAAAATCACTTGTGTTGGTCGTCCTAGAGTTTACAGTCAAACAATATAAATACTTAAAAGAGAACGAACATGTGATCAATTCATTTCTTACGAATCTTCTTGTCCCAAGGTCTTTACTATTGTTGTAGACCTTCATGTACATGTTAATATGGTTTACTACTTGCTGTGAGAAAACAATCCCATATTAAAGTGTCATTCTGTTGTAAAAATAATGACAATGTCTCTTATTGAACTCAATTAGGAGAAAATCAATTATATTCTCATTATTTATACACCTATTTAAAAAAACACTTTGTGCTGCATGTGTAGACAGAAGTAAGCTGCCCAAACATCATTAAATTATTGACTGTGACTTGTTCAGTGCCACGTGTTATGATCAACCAACACAGTGGGCCTCTTGTATAGATCATACTTTCATTTTTGTCAAGTTTAATCATCACATTCCCATCATCCATTATCATCATCAAATTGTTATTCTGATTTATGTCTAAAATACAAAATAAACTAAAAAAATATTAACTTTGTGATGACTTGTTTTTTAGTTTCTGAATAAACAGTCGATTTGTTGATGAATGTTTATCATTGAACTACATAAGTCACTATCAATGACCATAAAAGCACACAGAGGTGCTTGACTCTATCAAACTTCCTCGAGGTTCCTAAAGTGCTGGAAACTTGAACCTTGCTTCTAGTGGAGCCTGCTTACTAGCCCCCTTGTCTCGGTAACATAATGACTTCATTGACAGTGAATGACAACCAAGTACGGTATCACTAACAATTTTAAGCAGACAAACTCAAGAGCAAGTAAAATAGTATTTAAGAGGCATAAAGATGCAATGCATACAAAAAAGGCAATCGCAGTTACGTTACCAGTTTCAAACTAGCATTAAATCGATGAAATGGTTTTGTCGTGAAGGTTTACATATTGTGGTTATCAACCTTAAGTATATATGCTGTGCTAGCATGTTCTATTCAACGGTTAGAGTATCAAAACGCACTACTTCGGCCACAGGATTATAGAAGTCCAAGAGAGACAACTCTCAATTCAACAAATACCAGCTCAGCACATATGTAACGAGTTATCTTTCTTTGTGTAACTGCATACTTGTGGACAATGAGATTCAATTTGTGTTTATTTTTACACTGGATGAACATAAACAGTGTAATTTATTATCATCCATATTACAAGCATCAACAGCAACAATCAGCCTTTAAATCATACCAAAACACTGGAACAGTGAGAAGAACTGGAGGTCCCAATAATCCATGCAAAATATTCCATAGAACATGAAGAATTGTGTCACGATTCGTCATCGTATGATTTCACATAAATAGGTTTAGATTGTTCTAACTTTCTTTGCTGTCCTTTTAATCTCTTTCCAACAGGTGAGTGTAGTACATGTTGTGGTAGGTGTACCTGGAAGTATAACATCTGTAACATACCAGTGGCTGATAATACAAGTGTATGTTATTGTTCTATAAAATACATGACACTGAGACATCCCTATATTTATACATACATCGCACAGTACAGTAGAACCTCACCACTATCACAACCATTTGTTCTGGAGAAAGTCAGCCTTAGTAGTGAGATTGTATGATAACTGAGTTAAAATATAGAAGCGAAATGTAAAAACTGGTCCATGAAATATTGATGAGGTACTAGTAGTCTAAATGGTGAGCTTGTCTTTTTGTGAAGTTTTACTGCATACAAACTTTGTACAACAATGACACAGACATATTGAGATTATTGTGATTACATACTGTGAAAACAATTTCATTCAGAAGAAAGTAATTCACATTTCACCTAGGTAAGATAACAATGACATGGAGTTCGACAAATGCAAATGACCAGCTGACATTTCATGTGAAATTTAATTCGGTCAAGTATAATAAAATTGAAATTTAACAATAAACTACAGTAGCAAGGAAATATTTTTTGGGTTTGGTACAGGTTGCCACTATTTGGCGTCTCAAAATTCAAGCCAGTGAATAGCAAACTAGCCACAGACAAATTCATACATTTCACAAACAAACACATACTGTGTACTTATTACTTAGATACAGGCTTCAGAACAGTGCAATAAGTGGAGATAATCATTTATTAATGAAATTTGTGGAAATAACTGAATTTTCAGACACAGAAATCACAAAAATAACTTCAAAATATACATTGAAGAACCCTGAAAGTCATACTTTCCTATTGTACATAAGTCGGTATTGGTAACTGCTTTCAGGCTGCAGTTATATGATAAAATAGTATGTTTCCAATAGAACATAAAAGAAGTATGCATTGTGCATCAAATAATATTACATGAACAAAGGTCATATGTTTATAAAGTCTTGACTTGGGTTGCTGGTAACTGCTGTGTTAGTCAATATAATATGAATAATGTTATCTCTAAATACCATAAATAAATAAGAGAATTAGACACAGAATACTTACAGGTCTAGGATACGGATTCTGGTAATGAATTGCTGAAATAAAAGCCAAACTATAGATGTGAGCTCTTTGGTCAAACTTATTTACATGATGAAAATGTATATATTTAATAAATACATTTGTAATTACTGACACATTAAGAAACTAACAAACTTGTAATATGGCATGGACTGTTAACACACTGCCATCCAACATACAATAATGAAAAGGCCAATATGAACAAGGTTGATCAATAGTATACACAAACCACATAAATGTACAAGACACAGAGCAGTGGAGTTACAATCAAAGAGAACCAGTACATGTATACTTAAAGCAACTTAAAGTAAACTACTGAGGAGCAATACAGAAGACAACTAACAAAGATTTTGAAACAAATTTACCTAAATCTATTCTGGTCTGTCCTTCCTTAATGTATTGTCTAATTTCCTCTTCATCAGTTACCTATCAGAGTAAAATGGGGTTAGGTTTTACAGATTCATTCGCAGCAGGAAAACATCAAGCATGGTTGATGACATCTCATAGATTTGAATTAGCCCATCATGAGTCAAACTGGGATACGTTTTGTTGCTTTTGAGTTAGTATAATACAATCCTTAAACAGTAAAATTAACAGCTGTTTATGTAAGAGCACTATGTCCCCTAATACAGTTTCCACATCATGTCAGATTTTAAAAGAGGCCAGGGTATGCTAGCTTTGAAAGAGAATTTTCATAGTTTACAATACATCAACTGATTGCTGCAGTTTGTATAGTTGCATCACTGATAAATTGTTCCATGACACAACATTAGAGAATCATTTTACAATGTAAAACATACATGAATGTTTTTTTGAAAGAGTCTTCTAGTCTCATCTCTGATATACTTCTTCTCTTTCTGATCCATACCAGGGTTACCTAGTGCAGATTCCCATGTGTACGACAATCTGATGAGTCGTCGAAACAGTTGGAATACTTCCTGTCTTAAAGACATGTTTCCAGATTTCTCTTCAATTGAGTGATATCACATAATGCAGTCTTCTGAATCAAAATGATCTGAAATAATAGTGTTTGTTTAGTGTCAGATTTAAGTGTAATGACAGTATCAAGAATTGATTTCAATAGATCTAGGACTGTAATACTAAAATATATCCAAGAAGTAGGGTTTTAATGGTATTCTTAACTTCAAATTCCATCTGTCTCTAAATTAAAAGAATCCGGCAGAAAAGGCATCAATAGAGTCAAATGGAGAGTATAATGTGCATGAGACTTGCAGGTACTTTATCCCAACCCTATTCTAACCAATATTTTATCAGAGACCTACATGTATAACTACACTAGACTGTATCTACCTCTGTTTTTATTTCATTTTCGACTTTAGACACTTTTTTGTTTTCAGGGTTTACCTTTCTCCCATACACATACAAAGATAGTGTGATCAGAAGCCACACATGATCTAGTCCTATAAAAGAGATCCTACTTAACTTATTTCAAAATATGACATGTTTTGATTATCATGGTTATGTAGTTTCTGGTACCAATATAATACTATGCATATTGGTCCCAGTGTAGTTTATGCAAAGTGAAAGTAAACTAACTAAATAAAGAATATTTTAGACTACACATGAGCATGAAACCCCAACTAGTGTCTTTCAAGTTGAATATACTAAACACACAGTTGGAACATACTATCGTATAATTATGGTCCCTCAACAGAGCTAAATTGTCAACATAATCATGATCAGCAAAAAAGGTTTATAAATAGGGCTAATCACTACGTAACCAATCACTATCCGTTTGACAAATGAAGTCATGATAAAAGCTGACATACATGCTTGTTGAGTACGTCAATTTCCTGTCACAGTTCAGTATATAACTCAAGAAAATAAGGACTGATGAAATGCACGTGTTTCATGTGCTGTCCTCTAAACACGGAAGTTTACCAGCTGTCAAAATCTGACATGCGCAGTGTGAGCCGAAACATCTCAAGGACGAAATGCGAAGCAATCCGAATCCAATAAAATGGCTGCGCCCAGTGTTTTTACCAATTAAGAAGGAAGTTTTCAAATATCATCTCACTATGACTTGTGATTAGGTCAGCGCTCACAAAAATATGTCAAAACCTAGAGTTTCTAACGGTGCGGTCAATTCACCGACACGCCTTGATCTACAGGTTAAGTATATTTTGTTATTTTCACCAAAAACAAAGGTGGTGTTTTGTTTCTTATTAGACTTAGAGTGAATTTAGACCGTCTACTTCTGTTCGTGTATTATACAGCCGGACTGCAGGTTCACAGTATGTCATCAAGTTGACATCAAAATGTACTATCCAGGTTAATTACGGATAATTCATTACTGATTACCCAGTCTGACAGGTACAATACTTGTTTCACAATTTATTGCAAGGTTCTGAACATTGTGTTTTTGTGCCTTCACTATTTGATTTAGATTTACCCTTATCTGTTCCACTGAATTGAACCAGTTTGTGTTGCTCATTTCCTCAGTATATGAGCTAGAGTAATAAAACTTCCTACAAATATTAGTCATCAAGTGAATTCGAAGTAGTCTAAATTGAGGACATTTGCGATTGTGAGTGAACAGTTGCCCATGTAAACCTGCCCATTGTCTTGTTGAAACCCATTTGGCTATACTTTGGAACTGATGCATGTAGAAATTATTTCTGCTCAGCTGATAACAACATCAAATGCATTTATGCTATAAAATGTTGACATAAGTTCATAAAAAATGTTCAGTCAACCTTTTCTGAAATGTATGTTTAATAATTTATCTGTATAACTTCATATTCATTATGAAACTATCTATCTGTCTATCGGTTTTGTCGAACCTCTTTCGAGGACTTAGACAATTGTGCGCGTCAAGCCGCTGAGAAAAAGTTAAAAATAAGTAAAAGTATAGTCAACAGAATAAAAATAAGAATGATAATAAGATGTTAATGATATTATCAGTTTAAAAACAGGTGGGAATGGAGTCATGGTAAGATGGTATGTTCAATGTTGCTAATTGCAACATTAAACTGTACCAGGGTGGGGAGACATGGGATGTGAGGGGGTAGACTGTTTCACTGATGAACCGTCCTGGGAAAGAATGTGTATTTGTAATAGTCTTTGGTTGCAGGAATTAGTCTGTACGACAGGGTATGGAAGTGACAGGATACTCTAGTTAGAGGGGTGAGATAACCTTGGATGGGGATTGCAACCAAATCATTTCTTATTTTGTACATAAGGGACAGTCTAGAGTCAATACGTCTGAAGTCTAACCTGCGCCACTTCAGACTATCTAGCATTAGATGTGCGTCCAAAGTCTGACATCGCCCAGCGGGCTGCCCTTCTTTGGACTGACTCTAGCTGATATATAAGGAACTGGGAATAGGGAGACCAGATTTCTGAACCATATTCCAGCTGGGGTCGCACTAGGGTCTGGTAAGCCATGGATTTCAGTGGGGTCGATTTTGTCTTTAAATTTCTACGAAGAAAGCCTAGAGTTTGATTTGCTTTTGTAGTTGACCTATATATGTGGGTGTCCCATGAAAGATCACTGGATATATCTACTCCAAGGTATCTTGCTGAGGTGACAGATTCAAGGAGGGTATTATGAAGGAAGTATTGTGAGGGAATAGAATGTTTTCTCCTGGTGATGTGGATGACTTGGCATTTGGAAGGATTGAACTCCATATCCCAGTTGATCTCCCACTGTCCAAGTATTTTCAGATCATCTTGAAGGGTTTGGGACTGTTTAACTGTTGTGAGGGCCATGTATATTGCAGTGTCATCTGCAAATAGGCGGACTTTTGACTGAATGTTTTGTGGGAGATCATTTATGTATGCGAGAAAGAGCAAGGGTCCAAGTACAGACCCCTGTGGGACACCCGAAGAAACTGGGATCGGATCAGAGCTTGTACCGTTAAGGATAACGGACTGTTGGCGATTATCAAGGAAGCTCTTTATCCATTTAAGGGTTTGACCTCGTATTCCATAGTTATGGATTTTAAGAAGGACTTTCTCATGGCTCACTTTATCAAATGCCTTGCTAAAGTCTAATAGAATCAGGTCAACTTGTTCCTTGTTGTACACTGATTTGACAAGGTCATCAACCAGCATAATCAGTTGAGTCACACAAGATCTTTTTTCCCTGAAACCATGTTGGAGGTGATAAAGAATACCAAGATTGGTAAAATGTTTGGTTATTAATGAGGATACTATGTGTTCAAGGGTCTTACATAACACACAAGTTAAGGAGATGGGTCTGTAATTTGCTGGGTTTGACCTGTCACCCTTCTTATAGACAGGGGCAACATTTGCATCTTTCCAATGGGATGGTAGGGATCCCTCATCAATAGATTTTTGGAAAGGTATTTCCAGGATTGGTGACAGTTCTTTAGCTAACATTTTAGGATGACGGGCTTGATTTTATCAGGGCTACATGCCTTATGAGGGTTTAGGATTGACAGCAGTTTATCAATACCATTTGCACTGATAAGTATATCAGGCATTTTATGATAGCTATCGCTGGTTTCGGGTGTTGACTGTTGGTTTAAATCTGATAGATCATGGAGTTTCATTTTAAAGTAAGAGACGAGGTCTAGGGGAGATTTATTGCTGAAGACTATCGACCTTAAATGGGTGACTTGCCTTGACCAGGAAATGGGGACACTGTGTAATCGGACACATGTTATTTCTTATTTATTATAAATTATTTGAAGCTCTGGCTTGACTGACATCCTGCATGGATCGATCCATGAGATGGTTGTCACAGAACATTACCCAGTCCAATATATTCCTGCACAAAAAGTCGTAATCACCATGTGTATGTGTCCCTTAACTAGGGCATTCCTATGATAGCTTTTTTCTTCTTGTTAAATGATTTTACTATATTTCAGGGAGGTCAGACGACATGTTGGACAGACGATCTACCAGTATGTCATCATTCAGGGGTTGGTTTCTCTACTAATCAGATTTATAGAGAAGATGGTAACAGAAGGGAAGAACATGATTTTGAAGACAAAAACTTTCATTTCAGGTAAAACAGCTGTCATCCAAACTGGCTTATAGCCTGAATGGCAAATAGATGTTAATCATAAATTTGAATGACTGAATTGTCACCACCAAGGAAACTAAAGTTGTCCAGTTTAAAATAATGTTAATAGTTATATGTTATAAGATGTCACAGAAATAGTCCACTTAGGTCATTTTCTTCAGTTTAATCTGGCAGTTATGTAGTTGCACCTGATTGCACAATGTAGAGATTATCGTTTGTTATCTTTAAAACAGGAACACAGCTATTGCTTAGTTCTTAGATATTTTATGAGTGTATTTTCTTCTTGAATGCATTACTCATATTAAAAAATATTTTGGAAACTAACCAGTGTTTATATTAAAAAATGTTTTGATTGTATATCTTAACTTGACTATGAAAGTAGTGAATGCCACATGGTGATCCAACCATACCACTGCCTTGAGTGAAATCACTATTTATCCCTCACTACAGTAAATATAATTCCTGATTGTTATGATGTATGATGATGTTTTTTCCAGTCAAGATGATGTCTGTCTGTATGGTGTATTTGATGGTCATGATAGTTCTCGGGCTTCAAACTTTGCTGCTCAGAGAATGCCAGCAGAACTATTACTGGGTCAACTGTCAGAAACAACAACTGATGAAGAAGTCAAAGAAGTTTTATATCAAGTAATAATGTTCATACATTTTGTATAACACTTTGACTGTACACGGTTCTATGCATAGAATGATATAGGTCATTATGTTATATTAATTGTTTGTATATTCGATTGAAATAGCTTCCATTATGCTTGCATTTCTGTTGGTAACATAATTTAGTTTGCACTGAATTTAAACATTTGACATTTATAAAGATATAGCCATGTAAGCATAGTAGTAGTATATAATTATGGACTTTTTAACTGTTGTACAAGATATGATATGCACCAAATTAATTATAAAAGGAGGCGAAAAATATCCATTAATAGACCTAATCATGGTAATTCGAGACGCGCTTAAGAGATTTCCGTGGTATTCATTAGAAACCAACTGCCATAGAAGGAAAGCTCTTGGTGACGCTTTATATTAAATATCACATAAAATGTGTGAATATCACTCGCTCTCACTCCTTGATGCACAAACCTATTTTGTTAAAACATTTCCTTATCAGAATCATATTTTGAAGTCAGTCTGATTATCTTCATGATATTAAAACTCATTGATTAGTTGCATTGTAAGTACTAACATACAGAATTACTCTTGTCTTTCAGGCATTCATTGCTGTTGAGAAAAGTTTCTTTGAATCAATAGATGAACAACTGATAACAAGAACCACCCTACAATTACAATTACCAGAGGTGAGTGGATTGTACGAGATATTTGCCAGGTTGTATGCTATACTAATTTTGGTTATTATTGACCAAGTTGTAGGTAATTACAACCCACTAAATCTTAAGGTTAGATTGTTTAGAAGTCTGCCTGGTAAGCTCAGTTGGTAGAGCACTGGTCAGGCAAACTGGAGGTCATAGGTTCAAACAGAAAATTTGGCTGAAGGAAACATTGATTCATGTAGTGAGGCTTTCATTTGCCTGTGGAAGAACAGCTTAGTACTGGTGAGTAGTCCAAGATCACTGGTTTTGGTCATCTGACTGCCATATGTACTATACATGTCATCAAAATGTTGTTGAAAAACAGTGCAAAACTCCACCACAATCTAGATTTCTTAATAATCTCACATGTGATAAAAAGGATGACAAAAGTAAGTAATCGTTCACAGATGATTAATGCTCATTGATATTTGTACTGATTTGTGTTATGATGTGATTTCAGGGTATAAGTTATCATGAAGCTTGTTCACAGTATCCTGATATCATAAATCAACTACATACACTTGATGCAGAAATATCTGGTGGAACAACTGCTACTGTTGTCCTCATTTATCGTGAGAAACTGTATGTGGCTAATGTTGGTATGTACCTTTCACTTCCAGAAATGTTAATATGTTTTGTATCTAGCTGACCTGGGTTCGAAAGAATGCACTGAGGTATTGGGATAATGATGTGTCTGTTATCTGTCAAAATTTCCTGTAAATGACTTCTACTCCATAACCATATCATGGAATTTAACAAAATTTGGCCGACAGTTTTCTCAGGTAGTAGGGATTCAAAACTGTACAAATGATGGCCCTAACACATTTAGGGGCCTAGGGTGTGACCTGTTTACTAGAACAAATTGAGAACGCTGTTTTGAATCTCTTTGCCTTTGCTAATTATTTCAGTTATTTCTGGCATCACATTTGGAAAATCCTATATAAACAGCCGATTGTACACAAAAATGTCCTGTCACTTAAGCTTACTCACAAATAGTCCTGTAATACAATATTGTGTCAATCAGGAAATTGATATGAAAAACATGTCCTGAATAAATTATATTATATTACATGTTTGCTCTCGAGCTGGCACAAATATTTCATCTATGTATGTAAAGTGTTTATTTAATTATAGTCACACCCCTGTTTAAACAGCAAGACTTATGAGAGACCTACTTTCTGAGGTCATTTACTTCCTTATTCATATCCATTAATGCCGGGCACCAGTCAGGTAGGCACACAGTAACCATTATTTAACTAGCTGGCTGCTCACCAACCGGCCATATCAGAACGGACCCCTACCGGGATTCGAACCTTCGAGTTCCTGCTCTCAAGGCATATGACTAGGGATAAATGCAGATCAATATTTATATAAAAAGCATATGAATTTCTACCATCTTTCTAGGTGATTCTCGAGCATTGATGGTACGCACAGATGATGGTGGTATTATGAGTGTAAGCCAGCTAACAGTCGAACATACGATAGATGCTGAAGCAGAACAAGGTCGTCTTGCTACGCTGGGTCTAGATGTTGAGAAACTGTATCAGATGAAGAAAATAGGTACATCAGATTGTACGAGATGTATTGGCGACTTCCATACTAAAGGTGGATATAAGGATATTGACATACTCAGGTTAGTTGTTATATCATGTGTTCCTGTTAATAATTTTATTGTTTTTAGACAAGAAAGAACTACAAAAACACTTACCTCTCTCTTTTGCTGAGTGGGTTAATATGAATTTACATGGGCAGTATATTGATGCATTATATACATATAATTGTTACTCGATACAATATTTGATTTATTTAATGAAAAAAATAAGTGAATGATATACTGTAATTTTAGTTCTGTTTGGACACAATGAAAGCTTGTTGTTAAAAGCTCTTTTTCTCTTAGCTCTAACGAAAGCCTGTTTGTTCAATGTATAAAGATGACCAATGTTGCTTCCAATAAATTGGTATTGTATAATAGTTCTGCTGTGTGGGAACCAGTGATTGCTCGGACCTAGTGATTGCTTTTATGACTAGTTATTTTATTGCAGTTCTGCTATCCGGGAACCAGTGATTGCTGAACCTCACGTGTCTGGTGGATTTCCTGTGGATGGATCCAGCAGTTTTCTTCTTATGATGTCTGATGGCTTATACCATGCTCTACAGGATGCCACAGAAACGGCTACTGTAAATACTGATGTTGCACAAATGGTTGCTAAGGAATTTAATGTACAGACAACTTTGAATGGTGTAGCTCAGGCGTGTGTGGATAAAGTTGTAAGAATTCATCATGACAGTTTCATGACAGGAACACCAAATGTAAAAGCATTGTGTCACAAACGTGGAGATATAACATTGATGGTGAGGAATTTCAATTACTTTCTACCAAATTCTATTGGTACTCCAACAGGAGGTGTGAGGATGTTACCCACATCGGTACCGTACGCTAGACCTGCAGTTCCACCATCCATCTCTATACCCGATTCCTCTCCAGTAAGTTTTGTTAATGATTCGTCACAAGATGAGGCTACGACACCGGTTCCCTCGGATCCTGGCATGTCCAGGAGCCCTGGTGACACCAGTTTGTTGGACACCAATCTTGAACAGACACAGGATTCACTAGCTAGTACCAGTACATACAGCACCACAAACTCTACACAGAGTAGTGAGGAAACACGGTTTCGTAGTCGATTTTATAAGCAAGCGAAACTTGAGTTAGACGAAGATGGTCGTATCGAGGCTTATGTTGATTTCACAGACTTTTATCGAGCCATTGAAGCTATGACTGATTCACAGCGAGAGTCTTTGAATAATGAAACTAAACCTAAATCTGGATACGAAACAATAGCCGAGGAACCTGCTACCTCTGTGTCAAGTCCTACGTCATCACAACCTTTACCTGGTACTTCTAGTACCGACAATTGAGCGACTGATTGTGTGTGAGCTAGTGTTTGCTTTATGAGGTAGTAAATAGAGCTTTATTATAAATAACAGTTATGTGTATAAATGTCTTGTGAACATGTGTATGAATTCTCTAAAGTATTCACTTTGTAGTGTATATAAGGTATGCCTCTGATTGATCATGCATATGGCAGCAAGTGTTTTAGTATATTGTTGAGTTTTGTAAGCCGACGTGAAGTTGAAGCAGTGTGACACTTGGGTCAATAATGTTCTTTGTTGCAGCTGAATTATTGTGTACAGATTTGTCAATATATCAAGAATATTTACCAGTACAGAAATTATTTTAGGAGATAGAAAATAAAGGATCTTACAGGAGTGGTCATTAGTAATATTGAATTTTTTAAAAACAAGTCTTCTAAAAAACGAGGCTTTGCCGAGTTTTTATCGGTTTTAGATGACAAGTTTTATAAGTTCAATAAAAAATGGACACGAATGTAAGATTCTATTTATGGCATAACGGCTGATTTTCGCCAAAACATTACATTAACCCCGTTATACGCAAGCTAAGTATGTGTGTAATTCGGTCGTTTTTAAACAAAAGCTGACACATCAAAAAGTAGTTCTGACAATTTTCTTTTTAATTTTCAGCCACAAGATATCATATTCTAATTAACAAAACATTAATTTTCTATGAAATAAAATGTCGAACTTCGTACAAAATAAATATCTAACAATGTCAACATCATTTGAGCGCGGCTATGTCACGTTTGTTTTGTTGCAACGTCGCACGCAAGCGAGTTGTTATTTCACTAGTGAAATATCGAAAATAATACATGGGTGTTGCTACCACTCTTCAACGTATGTTATGCTATAAACACATGGAACACAATGGAATGTAAAACTTCTTGATGTGTTTTGCTTCTGAATTGTCTAAACAAAAAGAAACTTGCATGTTCAATACATTTGTACTTTATAGTTCCAATAGGAGGAAAGTAAGGGCATGTATTTAAATACTGCTGAAATGTTATTACCAATTCTTACCATTATCTGTGCATTGTGTATTCGACTGCTTTGTGTAATCCATTAATTTGTTAAGTGTTCATTAAGGGGCGAATATTTTCATCTGTCTGAATAAATGCATATTTATATACAAAAGTTGTGCTTCATTTGTTTGACACTTACATTGGTGCTTGTGTTAGATTCTTTCCAAGTTTTTGTTGTAGGTTTTACCGACTGTATTCTTTACTGAAGTATTTCAAAAGGTTTACACAATCTTGGATAAGAAGAAATGCAAGACTTTTTAAGAATGAACTGCACATAAGAGGAACTCAATTAGTCAAGAAAATGCCTTCAGTTTGAACAAAGGGGCATTTGACTTGTGTACTAAGACATATCAGTATCAATTGGGTGTCTTTGTTTGTAACTTATTTTTCATCATTGATATACAATGTATAATTTTATAGCATATGACAGAATTGCATTAAAATCACTTCACAATTCTGTAACGTGTTGTGTAGATCTGACAGTGCGAATCTATTCACAGTATGTAGCATCATTTTTCTAGAACTGCCAGTGTCTGGGTTAGTGTTGATTTCCTTTGGGAAGATGTTCAAAAACTGTATTCACTATTTGTTCTCTTGTAAAAATAATGTCCAAGTTCCATCAAGCCTAGATAGTTGGAATCAAACATATTAGTGAATTTCTGAAGAAGTCTACAGAATTTTTTTCACGTTTTTCAACAGCTCAGTCATCAGTGCATTTGTACATCCAACATGCCATAACCACTGCAGTAGCAATGCTTTATGCATATAAAAAATAAGACCAAAAACAGACTATTTCTTTTCAGATAATGTTTTATTGAATTCCTAAATTTTAAGCCACAATAAATAGAACAAATATACCTAATCAAGCTAGTATGTAATCTAAATGGAAGAGGATAAAGCCCAGAGAAGTGAGGAATATATCTATGTTTAGCCGGAGAAGTGTACATGACAAATGATAGCAAAGCACGACAGATAATATCCAAACAAGTAGAAAACATCCTAACACTCTTCAAATAAGTAACAGAATAAGCACAATTTAAAAACAATAAAAAGCACTTGAACATCATATATGCAGTATAATTTGATTGTATACAGTTCACTGTACAAATAAGGGTTACACCAAAGTTTTATCTTCACTTGTAACAATCTGACACAAAACCTTAATCAACAAACACTTCGGCTAGTTTTCAAGACGGCTGACTGATCGTATATTCTGATATTCTGGTTAGCCCAAGTGTTTCCCTCTACCACAATTAATGACAGAAAATTGGCTGTGAGGAACCACGCAAGCATCCACAGCCAAGAACGGTGTACTTGTATCTGTTACTCCCCGTCCAAGATGATTTCTTCAACTTTAAGTAAGAATTCAACAATTTCTTCGTCATACTCCTCATCAAGTAGGCTCTCTCGTTCGTCCGTATCAACACCTAAATAAACAACAATATGTTAGCACTGTGTAATCATATGTACAGTAACTTAAGGACTTTCATCACTGATAAATTAAATCATGACAAGTCAGTATTCAGATATATGAACAAAGTTTGTCTCAGCCAGAATTGCCTTTTCTACAAATCTGTCAGAAACTCTAGCCTGTTAGTTCTCATCATAATACCGACACAAAAACATTACATATCAAATACACAGCAGAACTTAGTGGTTAACATAAGACTTGATTAGTTTACACAACACTGATATGCAAATAGCAAAAATCATGTTAGTACTGTGCACCGAAAAAAGACCTTGATGTGAACATTACTGTTGGTTATGCAATACAGCACATTCTAGAACAGGACATAGATGCATTCAAACATCTAGCTAATTAAAGAGGCCAAAAGATATTCTGCAGTCATGAGGCCAAACAAAGGTTTGACCACAAGAACAATCATTTGCTCTGATTACAAATGACTAGCTTTGAGGAAATCAGAATAGCCTCCGTCAATTCATTCATACATATGGGCAGACAAATGCATTTTTGTAGTGAAGATTCACACTGCTTACAATAGTAATTACAATTTTACCATTTCTGAGAGCAATTCTGCGATCCTTCAGTTCATTGAATTCATCTTTCCTCTCCTGACGATATGTCGCATAGTCCTGCATCAACTGGCGTCTCTTCTCCAATAATTCCTAAAAACATTTGTAAGACGAATGAAGCCTTTACTAGTAAAAAATGTGCAACATAATTGTGGTTTGACTAATGATTTTATTAAATTTTCATTTGTCAACAAATTGGAATACCTTACATAAGATTCATTCTATTTGTGGAGTGGATTATGCCCTATTCATTCCAATGTATGATTGTTTCTTAGAAAATTTAAAAGCAAGTTAACATATATTATGCAATACTTTTTTAATTGTAATAATAGGGAACATACTGTGGAGACAGTCGACTGTCTCAGTTTATCCTGAGCTTCATATCTTTGAGAAAATCTCTTCAGATTCTTCTTAATCTCCTGCAATACAAAAATATAAATACATTTTTATTTGTTAAATTGTAAATTAGCAGACACATTCAACAGAACAAGCCTAAACGATCACTTTATTGAAAGATTAGCAAGAATATGCAGTTTCGGTTTTTCAGTATTCTATGCATGACCATAAACAAGTAACATATCATCCATCAAAAATTCTACATGCCCATTTAGACATTAAACACAGTGTCATTACTCGCATCTGTGGCATACTTATGTAGTGTAAGCTCCAAGAATGGAACAAATTACTTGATTTGTTTAAAAACATGGGAGTATTCAAAGAAATGAAAGTACCTTAATTTCTTCAATGGGCAATAAAGAAATAGGTCTAGGTCTCCATAGCATCTGACAAAATTTGTCTAACTGTTGCTTCTGTAGCAACCTTCCTTGAAATGACCAAAGCCAGTAACCATTGTCTACCTGAAAAATGAAAATAACTAAAGTTAGATAACAGAACTTGTTTTACAAACAACAAGGACTATAAATAATGACAACAGAACGTTGTTTTACAAACAACAAGGACTATAAATAATGACAACAGAACGTTGTTTTACAAACAACAAGGACTATAAATAATGACAACAGAACGTTGTTTTACAAACAACAAGGACTATAAATAATGACAACAGAACGTTGTTTTACAAACAACAAGGACTATAAATAATGACAACAGAACGTTGTTTTACAAACAACAAGGACTATAAATAATGACAACAGAACGTTGTTTTACAAACAACAAGGACTATAAATAATGACAACAGTACTACAGTTAATGTTTAAGGTAATAACTGAATGGTACTTCACGGCATAGAATACAAATAGCAAACAAAATGTAATCAATTTTGCAGCGATACCGGAACATATCAATCAAATTGTATGTTCTTTCCCAAAATCCGGTTAATTTTAAGTCTGTCGACCATCACAAAGCACTCGGGTTAGATTTCCTTTCACTATGTACACTATTGTACAGTCATAGACTCGAGATTATATGAACATCACAACACCTTATAATCAATGTCTACATGTTTGTCTTTAATACAGGCATCACTTGTAAATTAAGTATAGCAGATCAGTGCTCAGTCCAAATTCATCTTCAAACTGTTCATACTAGTCAGAGACTCTAGATTATATTGACATCATGTACACTGAACTGAAATACTTCATTGTGAAAAATAGAACTACATTACACTTAAAGATTGGCATAAATAGATAATAGTAACACAGTGTTCAGATAATATTTAACTTCAAACTGTATCTAAATATACAGTCAGAGACTCTAGATTATATACACATCATTTACACTGGTTACATATTATTACGTATTCAGAATTTCGCATCTAAAATTGCTTCATATTAATTGAAAGTAACAATGTTCAGATAAAAGGTAACTTCAAACTGTATCTAAATATGCAGTCAGAGACTCTAGATTATATACACATCATTTACACCAGTTACATATTATTATATATTCAGAATTTGCATCTAAAATGGCTTCATATTAATTGAAAGTAACAGTGTTCAGATAAAAGGTAACTTCAAACTGTATTTAAATATACAGTCAGAGACTCAAAGATTATATACACATCATTTACACTGTTTAATACATATTATTATATATTCAGAATTTTGCATCTAAAATGGCTTCATATTAATTGAAAGTAACAGTGTTCAGATAAAAGGTAACTTCAAACTGTATCTAAATATACAGTCAGAGACTCTAGATTATATACACATCATTTACACCAGTTAATATTATTATATATTCAGAATTTGCATCTAAAATGGCTTCATATTAATTGAAAGTAACAGTGTTCAGATAAAAGGTAACTTCAAACTGTATTTAAATATACAGTCAGAGACTCAAAGATTATATACACATCATTTACACTGTTTAATACATATTATTATATATTCAGAATTTTGCATCTAAAATGGCTTCATATTAATTGAAAGTAACACTGTTTAATACATATTATTATATATTCAGAATTTTGCATTTTAATTGCTTCATATTAATTGAAAGTAACAGTGTTCAGATAAAAGGTAACTTCAAACTGTATCTATTTATACAGTCAGAGACTCTAGATTATATACACATCATTTACACTGTTAAATACATATTATTATATATTCAGAATTTTGCATTTTAATTGCTTCATATTAATTGAAAGTAACAGTGTTCAGATAAAAGGTAACTTCAAACTGTATCTATTTATACAGTCAGAGACTCTAGATTATATACACATCATTTACACTGTTTAATACATATTATTATATATTCAGAATTTTGCATTTTAATTGCTTCATATTAATTGAAAGTAACAGTGTTCAGATAAAAGGTAACTTCAAACTGTATCTATTTATACAGTCAGAGACTCTAGATTATATACACATCATTTACACTGTTTAATACATATTATTATATATTCAGAATTTTGCATATTAATTGAAAGTAACAGTGTTCAGAAAAAAAGTAACTTCAAACTGTATTTAAATATACAGTCAGAGACTCTAGATTATATACACATCATTTACACTGTTTAATACATATTATTACGTATTCAGAATTTTGCATCTAAAATTTCTTCATATTAATTGAAAGTAACAGTGTTCAGATAAAAGGTAACTTCAAACTGTATCTAAATATACAGTCAGAGACTCTAGATTATATACACATCATTTACACTGTTAAATACATATTATTATATATTCAGAATTTTGCATATTAATTGAAAGTAACAGTGTTCAGAAAAAAAGTAACTTCAAACTGTATTTAAATATACAGTCAGAGACTCAAAGATTATATACACATCATTTACACTGTTTAATACATATTATTATATATTCAGAATTTTGCATCTAAAATTGCTTCATATTAATTGAAAGTAACAGTGTTCAGATAAAAGGTAACTTCAAACTGTATCTAAATATACAGTCAGAGACTCTAGATTATATACACATCATTTACACTGTTAAATACATATTATTATATATTCAGAATTTTGCATATTAATTGAAAGTAACAGTGTTCAGAAAAAAAGTAACTTCAAACTGTATTTAAATATACAGTCAGAGACTCAAAGATTATATACACATCATTTACACTGTTTAATACATATTATTATATATTCAGAATTTTGCATCTAAAATTGCTTCATATTAATTGAAAGTAACAGTGTTCAGATAAAAGGTAACTTCAAACTGTATCTAAATATACAGTCAGAGACTCTAGATTATATACACATCATTTACACTGTTAAATACATATTATTATATATTCAGAATTTTGCATATTAATTGAAAGTAACAGTGTTCAGAAAAAAAGTAACTTCAAACTGTATTTAAATATACAGTCAGAGACTCAAAGATTATATACACATCATTTACACTGTTTAATACATATTATTATATATTCAGAATTTTGCATCTAAAATTGCTTCATATTAATTGAAAGTAACAGTGTTCAGATAAAAGGTAACTTCAAACTGTATCTAAATATACAGTCAGAGACTCTAGATTATATACACATCATTTACACTGTTTAATACATATTATTATATATTCAGAATTTTGCATCTAAAATTGCTTCATATTAATTGAAAGTAACAGTGTTCAGATAAAAGGTAACTTCAAACTGTATCTAAATATACAGTCAGAGACTCTAGATTATATACACATCATTTACACTGTTTAATACATATTATTATATATTCAGAATTTTGCATCTAAAATTGCTTCATATTAATTGAAAGTAACAGTGTTCAGATAAAAGGTAACTTCAAACTGTATCTAAATATACAGTCAGAGACTCTAGATTATATACACATCATTTACACTGTTTAATACATATTATTATATATTCAGAATTTTGCATATTAATTGAAAGTAACAGTGTTCAGAAAAAAAGTAACTTCAAACTGTATTTAAATATACAGTCAGAGACTCAAAGATTATATACACATCATTTACACTGTTTAATACATATTATTATATATTCAGAATTTTGCATCTAAAATTGCTTCATATTAATTGAAAGTAACAGTGTTCAGATAAAAGGTAACTTCAAACTGTATCTAAATATACAGTCAGAGACTCTAGATTATATACACATCATTTACACTGTTTAATACATATTATTATATATTCAGAATTTTGCATCTAAAATTGCTTCATATTAATTGAAAGTAACAGTGTTCAGATAAAAGGTAACTTCAAACTGTATCTAAATATACAGTCAGAGACTCTAGATTATATACACATCATTTACACTGTTTAATACATATTATTATATATTCAGAATTTTGCATCTAAAATTGCTTCATATTAATTGAAAGTAACAGTGTTCAGATAAAAGGTAACTTCAAACTGTATCTAAATATACAGTCAGAGACTCTAGATTATATACACATCATTTACACTGTTTAATACATATTATTATATATTCAGAATTTTGCATCTAAAATTGCTTCATATTAATTGAAAGTAACAGTGTTCAGATAAAAGGTAACTTCAAACTGTATCTAAATATACAGTCAGAGACTCTAGATTATATACACATCATTTACACTGTTTAATACATATTATTATATATTCAGAATTTTGCATCTAAAATTGCTTCATATTAATTGAAAGTAACAGTGTTCAGATAAAAGGTAACTTCAAACTGTATCTAAATATACAGTCAGAGACTCTAGATTATGTAGACATCATCTACACTGTTATATCAATCAAATAGTGATTTTAATGGTTGATACACAATCATTTGTCTCAATCTGATAATTATTATGATACATATCTGTAAGCAAGTCTATTTTAAAACTTGTTTTACTACAGCAAAATCAATTTATAGGATCTAGTGTTATTCTGCCTTGAACATTTGTAAACATATTTAATGAAAAACAAAAAATGAAAAACGCTTGAACCAGGAGATTGCAAATACAATACTTAGTCACAATCTTTAAATGACGATCATTAAAAAAAAACCTAGTGTAAATTTCATCATATCAGACCAATTTGTTCTCCATCAAACAATCACCACAAATATGTTTCACAATTAACAATTCCAGCAGACGTCTTATTGTTATAACTTATAATCTTCAATCAGTGTTCAGATTAGAGATCATACCTCTTCAACTTATACTTTATTGTACAATCAGAGACATTATAAGGACATCATTACACTGGTGTCGAAACTTTAATAGACATGGATGAAAGTCATACACCTAAACTTTTGCTTTACTATCATGTTATATCAGATATATTTTTACAAAGTACAGATTAGTATTACATTCTAAAATCTAGTTCACCATACCAAGTATGTTTATGGTTAATAGTTGATGATACAGCATAAAAAGTACTTTCAAAGTGTATCATATATACATACAGTCAGAGACTCAGTAAACTGTTTACATATTCTTTATCTTACATATTCTGAAATCTCGCTGCTACAATTGCTGCATTATAATGAACAATAACAGTGCTCAGAGAAGAGGTAACTTCAAACTGTATCTATCATTTAT
Source organism: Mactromeris polynyma (assembly GCA_032209605.1). NCBI lineage: Eukaryota > Metazoa > Mollusca > Bivalvia > Venerida > Mactridae > Mactromeris > Mactromeris polynyma. The sequence continues at coordinate 4,133,346 of JASFXZ010000022.1, forward strand.
ATAGTCAGAGACTCTAGATTATATTGACATCATTTACACAGTCATGTCCACTGATTTCTAACATTTACTAGACTAAATTTTTAGGAGGCAAGTTAAGATTATACACAATACTTGCCTTATGACCCCACCAGCTGACTCCAGTGATGACATATCTGCCTGTAGGATCCCACTCTACATCAGTAGCCATAAAGTGTTCCGTTTGACTCATAACTGTCATATCAGCTGTATCAATAAACTCCAATACTCCATTCATACTGTAATACAAACAGTGATAAATATACAAATAGTAAAACATAATCAGTCTCTTGTTTTTTTTCTAGAAATGGTTATAACAAATGCCAATATTAAATATTAACCGAATAAGAAGGTAATACTAGCTCATATACAGATACGATATAATGTCACCATAGTAACAACACAATAATTCCAACTGATCAACATCATGTACAGTACCATGTTTGGCATGATGGGGAGACAAATTTAAACTAACCACACAACTACTTACTTTCTAAGACCAGCAAGAACAATGAACTGTCCAGTAGGACTCCAGAAGAGATGATTAGCAGTACGTCTTTCAAAGGTTTCTATGAAGTAAAATAAAAATTAATTAGACACATCCTGAAATCAAAATGCAAGCAGTGCACAATAGATATCAGTACGAACCACAACATTTACTATCCAAAACATTTAAATGATTATACAGCTTGAAGTATTACAATAGTGCACCTAGTATTGACAAAACTTCCTTTTTTAAGCGAAAGATCCAAATGCATTCATCAATTATTTTTTATTTTCAGTTTGACCAGAAATCACAAAAAATATTTCTCCATTGCATATCATTTAATTTAGAATTCATATTTTCAAGCCAAGAAAGAAAATTGTGATCATTTACTAATGTTATCAGTTTTATCACAATAACTTACTTAAAGGTTCAACTTTTCCCTGTGGTCTGACTACATAGAAGGACACCGAGATTCTGGGACTTTCACCATGGATGAAAGAAAACTTGTTACCCGTAGGCTCCCAGGCAAAGGCTAGAACATTCTCTGTAATAAAGTGTCAAAGTAGTATTAAAATAGAAGCAAACCGTTGATCTCCATTAAAATTATATACGACGAGACAAAAGAAAATTGGAAATAAATATTTGTGAATTATGTTAAAATCAAACTGTCAAAAAATCACTTACCCTGAATGCAAAATATTTCATTTATGCATTACCCAGACAAAAATACAACATTTTCAATAAATTTTCAATTGGTAACAATGCCTGCATACTAATAGTATCAAATAGGGAAACTAACTGTAGACAGTAACTCAGTGACGGAATCAAAGTTTGGTATCACAGCGACAGTATCATAGCGACAGTATCAAAGTGACGGTATCACAGTGACAGTATCAAAGTGACGGTATCACAGCGACGGCATCAAAGTGACAGTATCACAGTGACGGTATCAAAGTGACGGTATCACAGTGACGGTATCACAGTGACGGTATCACAGTGTCGGTATCACAGTGACGGTATCACAGCGACGGTATCACAGTGACAGTATCAAAGTGACGGTATCACAGTGACAGTATCAAAGTGACGGTATCACAGCGACGGCATCAAAGTGACGGTATCACAGTGACGGTATCACAGTGACGGTATCAAAGTGACGGTATCACAGTGACGGTATCACAGTGACGGTATCACAGTGACGGTATCACAGCGACGGTATCACAGTGACGGTATCAAAGTGACGGTATCACAGCGACGGCATCAAAGCGACAGGATCACAGTGACGGTATCACAGTGACGGTATCACAGTGACAGTATCACAGTGACGGTATCACAGCGACGGCATCAAAGTGACGGTATCACAGTGACAGTATCACAGTGACAGTATCACAGTGACGGTATCACAGTGACGGTATCACAGTGACGGTATCACAGTGACGGTATCACAGCGACGGCATCAAAGTGACGGTATCACAGTGACAGTATCACAGTGACGGTATCACAGTGACGGTATCACAGTGACGGTATCACAGTGACGGTATCAAAGCGACGGTATCAAAGGGACGGTATCAAAGTGACGGTATCACAGTGACGGTATCACAGTGACAGTATCACAGCGACGGCATCAAAGTGACGGTATCACAGTGACAGTATCACAGTGACGGTATCACAGTGACGGTATCAAAATGACAGTATCACAGTGACGGTATCACAGTGACGGTATCAAAGCGATGGTATCATAGTGATGGTATCATAGTGACAGTGATGGTATCATAGTGACAGTAATCGCAGTGACAGTATCAAAGAGAACATTTTTACTAACCTTTACATTCCACTTTATCCACAGGAATCTGTTTCTCACGAATTCTGAACAATTCAAAATTGTAGTAGATACCCTGAAATTTTGTATTAATTGTATATACTATAGCAATTGTATGATTCTGTATGACAGTGCTTAATTTTTACATCCAAAATTAAGGGGAGCACACCCCAGACCCCTACCTACTTTTGGCGATTTCCGAGCTAATTTAAGAATAAGAGACACCCCTGAAATGTAAGAACTACCAATACAAGAGCTGGACAAAAGATCATTCTGAGTCACACAACTATACAAGACAAATTGTGAATATATCATACAGTCATGTTTTCTACCGCTGACATTCCAAGATTAGAATAAGAACATGGCAAAATATATACATCAAAATTTACATTTACGCTTTACACAAGTTAGTTTTGGTATGCAACTGGAGTCAGGAGTTTAGTATCAAAACCACGCAAGATATATGTAGCTGTTAATGAAGCAACCTTTCAAAAAGAAAGATGAATTAAAGTCAACATTTTGGTCACTTGACAACAAATATATCTTTGTAATACTTCTAGATACATACACTGTATTTCAATTGTCCTGTGTCCTCTGCCTTCTTGACTTTAGAGTACCTATCCACCTTAACACAAAGGAAGTCTCCATTCTTTTGCCAATGCATACGACAATCAGCAACATTAAACAGATTTCGTACACACATTTCATTCCTTGCTGGAATAGATATAATGGTGACACGGGCAGGAATATCATTGTCTTCTGGCACCCAGTACGCAATGTAGTTATCTGAGGGACTCCATGAAAAATCCCTGAAAATAAAAACTCATCAGTTGTATGACCAAGTGCTTGCACTGTTGTCTCTGTCTATTCTGAAACTTACAAAATATTTCTAAACATAACATATCTAATCATGATTCTTATTATTTAGGCCTATGAATCATACAACTTAAATATTTCCATATAGCCTGACTTAACCTGCCCGACTTGTCAGAAACTCTAGCCTGTTGGTTTGCATCACTACACTTGAATTTTCCGAGTAAATGATATGACTAACACATAAGAAGATAATGAAATTGTGTGTTCAGAATATATGAACAAGTTTGTCTCATACAGCCAGACTTTACCTGCCCGACTTGTCAGAAACTCTAGCCTGTTGGTTTGCATCACTACACTTGGATTTTCCGAGTAACTTTTATACATAAAAAGATAATGTTGTTTTGTGTTCAGATTATATGAACAAGTTTGTCTCATACAGCCAGACTTTACCTGCCCGACTTGTCAGAAACTCTAGCCTGTTGGTTTGCATCACTACACTTGGATTTTCCGAGTAACTTTTATACATAAAAAGATAATGTTGTTTTGTGTTCAGATTATATGAACAAGTTTGTCTCATACAGCCAGACTTTACCTGCCTGACTTGTCAGAAACTCTAGCCTGTTGGTTTGCATCACTACACTTGGATTTCTGAGTAAATGGTATCACTTACACATAAAAAGATAAAGTTGTTTTGTGTTCAGATTATATGAACAAGTTTGTCTCATACAGCCAGACTTTACCTGTCTGACCATCAGAAACTCTAGCCTGTTGGTTTACATCATTACACTTCAATATTCTGAGTGACAGGTATGACCTACACATAAAACAATAATGCTACCTTATATTCAGATTCTGTGTTCAGACTATATGAACAAGTTTTGTCTCATACAGCCAGACTTTACCTGTCTGACTTGTCAGAAACTCTAGCCTGTTGGTTTACAACATAACACACCAACATTAACCTCAAATTTTCAGTCAGATTTTACATTTTACTGTTCATATTAAATTGGGATGACAATGGAGGCATGCATACACTCTGTAATGTACATTCCCTCTGATCACAAAAACAGTTTTGGTGGGGACCCAATATCTGCGGAATTCTGTGAATCCACAGAGAATTTACATGTCTGATTAAATTCTTGTCATAACAATTTTTAATCACAGAATATATTCAACATAACCAAAATGACTATATAAATATGACAATGCTTTTTTCTGTATGAATCAATTACTTCATCAAAATCATTTTAAACTCATTTCCCAGTTTCACATTTCCCCAATATCGTGGAGTATTCATTCATAAATAAAATCATGCAATATTCACATACCTTATCCCTTCTATTTTTAAACTTTTATTGTCAAGAAGTCTGAAAGTCTGAAAAACAAAATGTAGGTAAGACAGAGAACTAAAGAAGCACTAACGGTTTTTATTTTCAGTTTATCCTGTGTAAAACCCTCAGGAAATCACTATAGTTTTCATCTTTCATTCAATATTTTTAGAGCATTAATCTGTAAAAATAATTCAATGACAGTATCAACATCATAATTCACTTTAACTATGTTGACAACATGCTTGAAAGACCGTGGAAACAAATTGCAATGAATGTACTTCCATCTGTGATAACCAGTCAAAACGTACCAAAGCACTTTGAATGACTGGTCTGTTTGCCATGTTTGTATTCATGTGTTCAGACAATATACAAGTTTTGTCTCATATAGCCGTCCGACTTGTCAGAAACTCTAGCCTGTTGGTTTACACCATTACACTAGAATTTTCTGAGTAACTGGTATGACTTACATATAAAAATATAATGCTACCTTGTGTTCAGATTATATGAATAAGTTTGTCTCATACAGCCAGACTTGACCTGCCTAACTTGTCAGAAACTCTAGCCTGTTGGTTTACACCATTACACTAGAATTTTCTGAGTAACTGGTATGACTTACATATAAAAATATAATGCTACCTTGTGTTCAGATTATATGAACAAGTTTGTCTCATACAGCCAGACTTTACCTGTCTGATTTTCTTTCTTGAGTAACTGGTATGACTTACATATAAAAAGATAATGCTACCTTGTGTTCAGATTATATGAACAAGTTTGTCTCATACAGCCAGACTTTACCTGCCCGACTTGTCAGAAACTCTAGCCTGTTGGTTTACATCATTACACTAGAATTTTCTTGAGTAACTGGTATGACTTACATATAAAAAGATAATGCTACCTTGTGTTCAGATTATATGAACAAGTTTGTCTCATACAGCCAGACTTTACCTGTCTGACTTGTCAGAAACTCTAGCCTGTTTGTTTACATCATTACACATTGATTATTTTCAAATTAATAACATAAAGCTAAAACAGTGTTATTTGTAATAACAAGTAAAGATGTAAAAGAATGCAGGAAGCTAATACTTACATTGGTTTCATACACACTGAGTGTGTCAGGTGCAAGCCTAGCAAAAAACTTTCCATCAGAGCTCCATCTAGAATATGTCAAACAAACACACAATGTAGACTGAATATAAGAAATATAAAAAGCAAAAAAATACAAGTACACCTTAGCTAATCTCCATGGTTAGTTTATCTTCAATTAATTACCAAAGAAACCCTGCCTACAATGACATTAATGAATAAACTTTTGACAAACTTGCACATTAATAAAAAGACGTAAGTGATCTTGTGAACAAGTTTGTCTCATACAGCCAGACTTTACCTGTCTGACCATCAGAAACTCTAGCCTGTTGGTTTACATCATAACACAAGAATTTTCCGAGTAATTTTTGTACATAATAAGATAATGTTGTTTTGTGTTCAGATTATATGAACAAGTTTGTCTCATACAGCCAGACTTTACCTGTCTGACCATCAGAAACTCTAGCCTGTTTGTTTACATCATAACACAAGAATTTTCCAAGTAATTTTTGTACATAAAAAGATAATGATGTTTTGTGTTCAGATTATATGAACAAGTTTGTCTCATACAGCCAGACTTTACCTGTCTGACTTGTCAGAAACTCTAGCCTGTTTGTTTACATCATAACACAAGAATTTTCCGAGTAATTTTTGTACATAAAAAGATAATGATGTTTTGTGTTCAGATTATATGAACAAGTTTGTCTCATACAGCCAGACTTTACCTGTCTGACCATCAGAAACTCTAGCCTGTTTGTTTACATCATAACACAAGAATTTTCCGAGTAATTTTTGTACATAAAAAGATAATGATGTTTTGTGTTCAGATTATATGAACAAGTTTGTCTCATACAGCCAGACTTTACCTGCCCGACTTGTCAGAAACTCTAGCCTGTTGGTTTGCATCACTACACTTGAATTTTCCGAGTAAATGATATGACTAACACATAAGAAGATAATGAAATTGTGTGTTCAGAATATATGAACAAGTTTGTCTCATACAGCCAGACTTTACCTGCCCGACTTGTCAGAAACTCTAGCCTGTTGGTTTGCATCACTACACTTGAATTTTCCGAGTAAATGGTATGACTAACACATAAAAAGATAATGAAATTGTGTGTTCAGAATATATGAACAAGTTTGTCTCATACAGCCAGACTTTACCTGCCCGACTTGTCAGAAACTCTAGCCTGTTGGTTTGCATCACTACACTTGGATTTTCCGAGTAAATGGTATGACTAACACATAAAAAGATAATGAAATTGTGTGTTCAGAATATATGAACAAGTTTGTCTCATACAGCCAGACTTTACCTGCCCGACTAGTCAGAAACTCTAGCCTGTTGGTTTGCATCATTACACTTGTCAATCAAATTTAATTCTATTATTTCAATTACACATTTAAGCAAATAATTTCTAGTCTAGTTATCTGAAACTGTCTTTTGTATTGAGCTGGCTGTTAACACAGCTTGTCTTTGCATGTTGCCTTACAACTAACAAGTTACAACTAACAAGATGCTTACTTAAATATAGGCCATGTTGCTTGTGCTTCACAATTAAAGCCACGTTTGCGCTGTCCTGTACGTATATCAAATATTACAATACTCTGAGGTTCCTCTGCTTTCACTGGCACTGGACTAAATGTGATCAGGAATCTGTAAAATAATAAATCATCAGTATATTTACATTTGTCAGACAATGAGGAAGTGTGCAATAGCATCTATCAAGAAGTCACTGAATTTATCTTTTTTGTTGAATTTATTATGCATTGCATGGGTTGTTAGACAAGAAAAAAATCTTCAATGCAACCAAACTTCTTGGAAGTATTATAAAGCACGAGCAGGTGAACTGTTGCCCCCAAGAATGCATAACACAAAGCATTTCTCTAATACTGACAAGCTGCAGCTATTAATATGCACAACAAAAGGATCTGAATTGTCTTAAACAATTCAATGATTAGAAGGATTGAAATTGTCCCAAGAATGTAATGTTTACCTTTCACATGGGGAGAAGTCAATCAACTGTACGCCAGGATGACTAAATCTCATTATCTGATCAAAGTTAGGACCGCCCCATAAAGCAATTCCCTTCTGATGAAGTGTTGCTAGGTAAGTACCTTGTGGTGACCAACGAACATATGTTTCTGTCCATCTCTAAACAATACAAAACAAAAAAACGAGTAATGACAATTTGAAAACCTCTCAAAAGCATCAGCAGTAATTGTCATTTATGTTGACTGCCTAATGAATCTAGAACACTATGTAACAAGCAGACAACAAAATATGGACAAAAGGACAGACAGAACTAAGCAATATTTTAGTCCACACACTGATGTCTGACATAGGAGATATAGTGGTCAATGCGTAAAGGTTGAACTGCAAACACAGAGACATATTCAATAGAGCTTCAATGCATTGGAATTCGACTACGGAGCTCACGATTCGATTCATACCCTGGTATTTTCGATTCGATTTCGCACTTTTAGTTCCAGTTCGCCAAACTGTTATTTGGTCCAGTAATCACGGGTTTTAGCCACGCGTAGTCAAGTGTTTTGTTTTTTCCAATGTATGCTTTAAATTTGAGAAGTAAGACCACTGTGAACAAATACTAAGTTGTTTCTTTAGTATTTTTATTTGCAAAACTCTTTAATTTCAATTGGCCTTAACTAAATGCAAAAGCCTTAAGATGAATGAGAATGCACATATTAATATATAATAAACATATTATTATGTTGCATATACACATAAAAAATTGAATGTAAAAATCAAAATCGAATCGGTTGACAGTTGAATCTCTAATATTCAATAACAGTAATGGATGCCTTACCGCTCTCTCTTCCACAAGAGTAGGTTCTCTGACAGAACTAAGATGCACTGTATTTTGAAAGATGGCCGTCTTTTCACCACCTTCATATATCACACTGTAGTTATCAAAACAATCAGGATCCTGTAGCCAGTAACGCAGATTTCCCTAAAATGCAATTAGAATTCAATACATAATACATGTTAATAAAGAGAAACCTACACATTATACAGGTTAATGATGTCATTTATTACAACAGAACAATCCTGAACAAGTAGACCATAAATTCCATGATTGACTCAGATACCGAGATAATGGCAAATAGAGGTATCATTAGTGTGTGACATTATGTATATTAAGCTGGATGTCATGAATGGTCAAATCATACTGATATGCTAAACAAAATAATGTGCTAGCCTGAATCAACTATATACTTTTCTAGGACTAGTGGGTTGTGTGTACGATGGCAGAAGAAGAAGGACCTTTACTCATGTGAGCTAAATAAGACGTAACTAAATCTTTGCACAATACAGAAAAGACAAGACAGACCTTCTGTATAAATGTTGCAACTGCTCTCCTGTCAAATGTTTACTTTTAGAATGCATTAACAACTTGGAATTTCTAAATCTAAAAATAGCAATGGCTGCAAGTCACAAGATTGTCCAACAGTGCTTCATTTTGTTTTTGAATACATATTGTAACTTACTAGATCCTTGTAAGGCTTGGCTTGAGGTGGTTCCCAATCATCCTTAACATTCTCAAATCTAAAATTTAGAAAAACAGATTTTTTAAAAAAAGAGGGAACATATAAAATTGATGTATTTCATAGTGTATTAAAAAGAAAGATATATTTTACATAAATATGGGAGACATAGTAAGAGCAAGATGACAAAAACATTTCCTTTATCTTACATTATTAAATTTTTCACAACATTGTTCAGTTGTTCTGAGTAGATAGTATTTTATTTCTCAAACACTATTAAAATAAGTTTCAGTAACAATAGAGCAAAACTACAAGCAGCAAAGCTAAATAAGCAACAAATTATACTCACTTATCATAATCTGAGAATAAGTTGACAGCAAATGTATGAGCCTTGTCGAGCTTGTATCCATGGGTACTTTTTACAGCATCTACTGCACTTTGTGGATTAGAGTATTCAACAAACAAATACCTGAAAACAGATAGATATTTGTAATAACTGCAACATAGTACAGAAGTCAGAGCAGAGCATACAACATAGCATTAAGTCAAAGGAGATCAACATTCAATCTATCCATCAAAGTAATTTCTTTTGAACTCATTATTGCTTGTTGTAAAAGACCATCAATTTTCAAACTTTTAAGAATGTTTCAAACCAGCAATGGAATTTTATATTAACAAAACAATGCTTTCCATTCCAACATATACTTCATTTTTTTGTAACGAGAAGAAAAAATTACTGACGAAACATCAACTCCCCTTACCCCTTGGTTTTATCATCATCAGAAGTTGGATAAAACTCATTGACAATTTTTCCAAACTTTTCATAAATTTTCCTGACAACATTCTGCAATTTTGGCAAACGTTCTGGTCCAACAACAGGAATATTGTCCACTATTATTACATTGTCTATACTGTCTGTATCCTTTGGCTTGTTCTTCAACAAATCACCCAACAACTCTAAAATGGAAAATGTTTAGTTTTTATTCAATCAACATTAAAGCATGTTAGTTCTTGCTATTATTGTTGTCATTTCACAGCCTCATCGGGTCTCACTAAAAAGTGCCATGAAGCGCGACGAAACGAAAACATACCTTTTATGCATGATTTATGATTATAAATGTATGAAAACATACTTATATATGTTCATATATACTATTTCTACCGATATATTGCATGATTTATGATTATAAATGTATGAAAACATACTTATATATATTCATATATACTATTTCTACCGATATATTGCATTTTTTTAGTTTTGAATAGTTTAAAAAAAACATTACGCCAACTTCGCAAAAACATGGCGGCGCTCTGTACAGATACAGATTGTGATTATCACAACGATGTTATCTGTACAGAGCGGCGCCATTTTTTTTGCGAAAGTTGGATTTTTTAAACTATTCAAAACTAAAAAAAAATGCAATATATCGGTAGAAATAGTATATATGAACATATATAAGTATGTTTTCATACATTTATAATCATAAATCATGCATAAAAGGTATGTTTTGTTTCGTGGCGCTTCGTGGCACTTTTTAGTGAGACCGGCCTCATCTATCTCAGTTCTGGACAAGCTGCATGTGTGATTGTCAAATAAATTGACTCGCTGTAGACATTGCATGCAAGTGTTACCAAACTTCTTTTATCATTGTTTATAAATTATATAACTAGATGTTAATAAGCAAGGTAATTTTCATAAATTTATCTGTACAAAATTACATTATACAGTATTTTAAACTATTTCTTCTTCTACTTTGATTACTGTCCTAGGTGTATTGCATTGCAGGCAAGTGACGTCATCAAATTGGTAAAAGCTGTTTACATGGCATATATACAATTAGAACAATATAAACAGTGTGTTGTTTATGCTGTGTATGACTACCGAGGTTATCTGGACCAGGTCTGGGGACAGAGAGTTCCAGTCTCAGACGGTCTGAGGCAGCAAACTGTTTCAATTCGGCTTGTAGTAGGCACAGAGCTCAATAAACGCATGGCTGTGTCTTCTAGTGTAATGGTAGTTAGTTGTTATAACATAGTCAAGGATTTCAACTGGGGAAAAGTTATTGACTGCTTTATGGAAGTGTGTAGTCTCTTGACCTTGTGTCTTTGTTGGAGACGTTGCCATTTCAGGTTGTCAAGCTATGTCAATAAAGACATAATTCGCCGATTCGAATATGCTACATCACATAGATAAAGGCCCGTTTAGACGTTACATGCGAAAGTGACAGTAAAATAACAAAAGTATGTATGTTTATGATTCAGGGTCATCTCGGCCCACTTACAGTCTCGGCCCGGTCCGACTCGGCCCACTTACAGTCTCGGCCCGGTCCGACTCGGCCCACTTTTGAAGTGCAATGAATAGACAAAGTTGTTCACATTATTGATGAGATATATATGAACATTCTAAGTGTTGATTTTTGATACATCGATCGTTAATATTTAAGTTAAATGCAAGTTGAAAACATTACTGAATATCTCAGTGCATTGAAGATTCGCGGTACAGTGGAAATTTCCCCGTGAAATGTATATTGGTATCTGTTATAATAAAGTAGACCATACGAAAAAGTTTAATATTTATTTCATAAATTTCACGGATACATCGCGAGAAATTCTCACAAATCACAAAATTCTGTAAACACTCAATGTAATATTACACAAGTAGAATAAATGTAACAAATAATAAGCATATACACAGACAATAAATCACAATAGCACAGTATAATTGGAATATCTCCGCCTTTTCATTGCTATTAAAAAGACGACTTCTATCACATTCTTTAATATGCCGAATTGCACTTCAAAAGTGGGTCGAGTCGGACCGGAATGTGGGAACAACTTTGCCTATTCATTGCACTTCAAAAGTGGGCCGAGTCGGACCGGGCCGAGTCGGGCCGGGCCGAGACTGTAAGTGGGCCGAGTCGGGCCGAGACTGTAAGTGGGCCGAGATGACCCTTTACCATGTTTATGACTAAATGGGTAGTACTGACTGTACACTTCTAAATTCTAATATTTAGGACTACCGGCACCTTACCGGTTTTAGTTACTCGGCATACTATTACAGAAAATACGCGACATGTTTCTCTCATGCAGTGGATAGGTTTGCTCCTATGGTTAAATTCCACCAAAGGCGGTCAATATAACACGTACATGGGGCGAGTTCGCCAATCTCGCGCTCGCACATGTCGGCCCTCACACGCCGGCACCATATTTGAGACCAGCAAGACTTTATTATTAACAAACCTTCCTCTGTTACATCATCAATATAGTCTTCAGGGTCACTGAAATCAGGTTCTTCTTCCTCGTATTTTGATTGATTATCAACTGATGATTCCGACCGCTTTTGTCGCCGGGACTCTCGTTCACCCTTGTCAGCCGCCATCTTGAAAACCTCGTGGACTTAACGGTGTTACAATACAAAACTACTCGTTTCAATTATCCATTTTAAGTCAGGTCACGTGATATAAGAGCGGCGGTAAATTTCGCTTTGGCGTAGCCTGCACACGCCTGAATTATTACACAAGCGCATGCAGGCGCGTAGCTGCCTATACGTGAGTACGCGGCTGACTCCACATGATTCTGACAAAATGCACCAGATTGTAAACGGGGGTATTTGCTTCTCTCGAAATATCTAGGCTTCTTCGTAGGAATACGTACATGAAGCATAGATCTATATAGGCCTAGTTCATGAATTTAGATCTGAGACCGATGTAGATCTAGATCTATTGGTCACAGTTATAACACGGACATATAAACCATATATATGTCCGTTAAAAAATATATATAATCTATTTGTCCCAGCCATGATCAAGCAAACAATGCGTATCAAATGTCTGTGATATAGGCTATCTAGATATATGGAAATAAAGCCTGACACGGGTCTAATACTATTAGTTACAGGCCTGGTTCCAGAAATTGAGAATTGCACTAGAATTATCTTGTTAAAAATACCGAACGACCAATTCATTCAAGCAGACTTCCAATATTTTTAAAAAAATCGAGAGGACACCACCTTCTGTACCAAGCCCTAGTCAGATCTCCCCCCGGACATCTTTTACAATATAGGTTTGAAAGGATTGCTTCTGGTGCATTTCGGAGTCTATATTTTGAGTACTCATTCATGAGAAGTATTATCTTGTTAAAAATGCAGAACGACCAATTCATGCAAGAAGTCCTACCAACATTTTAACAAATTTCCAGGAACACCACCTTCTGTACATATGATCAGGGAGCTCGAGCACACTAATGAACTGTATTAACTGTTAACCGCCGATATTCTTAAACTACAAACAGATTTAGGCATGCTTCTTGAAATGCCATGAATGTGTGGGTAAATTAATCTCCGGCATAAAATAATTGTCAACGATAATAACTGCTTGTACTGGTTAGTATTTAACCCGGAAAATTTATGAGACTGCAGTGGGGTTTTTTGCCCCAAAATGGGGCCGAAATTGGGTCCCATTCACAATCAACAAAAGTATGTTTTTTTCACAAGAATCAGGCTAAAAATTCACAATTCAGGCCACTTAATATTTTCAGGTTTTTGTTTACGAATGTTGATCAATCTGACTAACAGTATTTGAACTGCTACGCTATAGATTAATACACTGCTAGCCTGTAGTGTACTACATCATCATCATCATGAGGTCATGTAAATTGTTATCTTTTTATTTTAAGCAAACTATGATATTCACAATTATCGGCAACTCGGCGCTATTTTCACAATTCTACGGGCCCCGGCCCCATTCACAAAAGGGTGGAAAAAAACACTGGACTGCACGCTCGCCATATGGGTTTCCTTAATAAGCCTTAAGTGAGTAGAATGGAAATAGATTATTTGATACATTTGATTATTTCTTTTTTAATATCTGAAAACAAAACATTTATATGTCATAACCACTTCGATTTAGTTAGAAAATAAACATTTTTTTTGCATTTTGTTTTAGTTACCATCGTCACATGGGATTTACCCGTAAAGTGTGTGCACATTCGTCTGATGTCAAAGTATCATAATTGTACCTTTAGTATTAAATTGTTTATTTTAAACGCATTTTAAAGAAAATGTGAAAATATGAAAGTAGGCTTATTGTAGCCAAGTTGTTAACGTCCGAGTGAGTTTTTCTAAAGTAATTAGGTTAATGGTTAATACAGGTGTGGATAGGAATTGCTTTGTCAGGTTACCATCCAAGACAGTTTTAAGTGGGGAAAATTACTAATAATTGTAGACAATGGTTAGGGTAGTTACTATAAGATCATCATTGGAATTAAATTGAATTATACTAAACTATGTTACAAATAGAATAAAAGTGTGCACTCCTAGTGGACTTGTTGTTTTATCGTGAATTGTGAATCCAATAATACAGACTATTACCTACAACCTTTCCGGTACCTTCTACTATCAACTAAGGATATCAATGAAATATCCCAACGTAGAAATAGTAGGTTATCATTCTGGAAAAAATAAACTTCTTTTATCTTGCGAACACTTGTACGGTCAAACAGGTTTCAGGGAGGGCTCCTCCACAATCGACAATGCTTTCATTCTACAGACCATTATTAGTAAATACTTAACAAAAAAGCGCGGCAAAATTTATGTAGCTTTATAGACTTTAAAACTGCGTTTGATTCTATAAGAAGGGATAAACTATGGGGTGTTTTACGTCAAGTAGGAGTAAAGGGTAAACTGTACAATGTCATTGTGAGTTTCGGATTCGGGCTTGTGTACGGAGCAAGAACAGTCAGACGGACTATTTTAATTGCCCACGAGGTCTAAAGCAAGGATGTTTGTTGTCACCAATTTGCTTTTCTTTATTCATTAATGAATTTGCAGAGCTGATACAAAATAGGGGTTTAAGGGGAGGTCAATTGTACCCTGATCTTATAGAAATACTTGTTATAAAGTTTGCGGATGATAAAGCTTTAGTGTCGGACACTGGTCATGTATTACAAATGGAATTGAACCTGTTAACGGAATACTGTTATAATTCAAAGCTCACTGTTAATACTAAGAAAACGAAGGTAATTGTCTTCAAACATGGTGACGTGTTAGCAAAAGACGAACACTGGGATTTCAATGGCGAAAGGTATTATGTTGTAAATTGCTTTAGCTATGTTGGATTACTATTCTCGATGCAAATGTCGTTCAACAGAATGTCAAATGAGTTAGCGTTGAAGGCAAAATGCGCTCTGAACTATCTCCTAAGCAATCTTCATAAATACGAGCAGATGCCGAAGCACATTTTCTTCAATATATTGGATACAAAAATATTGCCAATACTGATGTACGGAGCATAAAATTTGGGGTTTTGAACAGCGGTATGACATTGAAGCCGTACAGCGAGTAACTTGCAAACGTTACATGTGCACAAAAATGAAAGCTTCCAATTATGTTGTTTTAGGAGACTGTGGTAGATATCCCATGTTTATTGAGTCTGTCAAAAGAGTAATCAAATACTGGTTCAAGATATTAAAAATGCCGAACTCTAGGTTTGTAAAAAAATAATATTATATCCTGAAACATTTCTAAGACGACCATGGTCAAGTCAACTGGGTAACAAAAGTTAGAAACTTACCAACATCGAATGGATTTGGCTACATTTGGCAGCAACAAAATGCATAGATTATGATCATAAACTATTTCTGAAAATGTTTGTTAACAGACTCAAGGATCATTATTCAGTCGTGGCAAAGTTGTATTGAAATGTCTCCAAAATTATATCTGTACAGATATTACAAACAAAACTAGGATCATGAATATTATTTACAGGTTTTAAATGTTAGAAAATTCAGAAGAGCATTGTCAACCTTCCGATCACAAACTACATTTATAAAACATTATCTAGTCATGAAAGCCTCCAAATATTCAAAATCGGTGAAAAGAATGAACACTTACTACTTATTACTTAAAGTCGTGAATGTTTCATATTTAACTACTAGTTAAAACTGAAATGAGATTGATAACTGTTCTGCTTTAGCTTATGCACTGGTCTATTTTTCATCATATTTGAAGAGTTACAGTTGACAAACGTGTCCAAGTACAAAACTATCTAATGTTATATCTTAAGTCAATGCAGCAACATACACTGCGAGACATTGCTAAAGTATTATAATATATCGTGGTAGGTTTTTATCAGTTATGGCCACTTAGTGACTTAGGACGCAGGTTGAAGATCAACGATAATTCCAAACCTATCACATACACCAACGGTACTTCCTACGTGCTTTTGCCGCGTTGCTCGCCAGGTGCACCGCTCTGATTTAGCAATATATGTATTGTTAAATATACATACAAACTTTAAACAAACCTAATTTGAATTTCCCGATACGAAATAAATGAATTGTCAGTTTCTTCTCATTGAATAATATGAGTTCTGAAACCAAATAACTTCTTTACATTGGATATCTAGTCTAGGCCAAATTAGAACGGTACGCCTGTAATGATGAACACTCAAGTTATTTCTATGTACGCCAGAAAAGATCTGGAGAATGAGAAAAGGACGAGTAAAGAATTGCCAATATTATGGTTCACAAAGGGCAAACCCTTCAGAATGACTCGACTTCTGTGTACAAGAGGCATCTATGGAACAGTCTGTGATTCAGTTGTCTTGTCCAAGCAAACGAACTATTCTTATGTTATTGTTTTGATTGATCAAACTCAAGCGAATATAGATTATTCAGAAATATTACATAAACAATGCAAATATATATACAAAAAATAACGAAATATTATACATTGGTCAATGGTCATTTGACATGCAATAGTATGATCGATTAACATAATATATAATAATAGTACCTATTGCATTTTCATTGATACAATGTGAAAAATAATTGAATAATTGAATAGTGAGGAGAAAATACAATTGAATTACTTATTACTAATACAAATGATTTCTTACATGTTATAAACCAGACAATCTTTTTGGAGATATAGGGTGTTCAGTGACCGTGGTTGGTTCCATGTGTCATATTTTTTGTCGGAACCAAAATTCGTTCTGCAAATTGTATTACTAATGGCCTAGCTCAATACATTTAGCATAAGCAACTATTTTAGATTACATGGGCTTTATATAATAACAGCGATGTAACAACTGTCGGCGACATCCATTCAATTGGCAACTTTTCGTTAGACTAACTACGTCTCTGACAGCGACACCCACTAATGAGTAGTCGTCACGTTATTATAAATAAAGTATTCAACAGACGCTTGAACAGGTCGTATCCGGTTCTTGTCACATGTTGAGGAACGCACTGTGCGGGTCATGGAGTCTGACGAATATTAAACTTGCAGATTGCTCCTGCATACCAAGTAAAGTGAGAATTGTAATAAGTATGTGGAAAGCATGTTTATGAGACCGAATTCGGTTGTGTTATTACAAATATTTGGGTATACGTAGGAGGCAGTTAGGCATTGTCATTGCCATTGGGAGTCGCGAAACGGGTGGGCGAGTCCATGTGGCATCGCACGTGGAGGCCCCTCAGTAAATTTAGACGAATTCGAATTTAGTTATTTGGGGTAATTTTAAGACAACTTTGACTCGTTTCTAATCATACATATATTATTGCACTGCAGTTCAGGCCTTTTTCTGTCCATTTTGGGAAAATACCTTGCATGTATTCGGAAAATTTGCATAGTAAAACTCGCCAATTAGGGAAGAATTTAATCGCTTAAACTTCCAAAGTGGGATTTTTTATAGTTAAAAAACAGGCTTTCTTGCTTAAGTTATATGTAAAATTAGCATTCTAATCGACTTTTCTTATATAAACTGCCAAAAGAGACAACAAATGACACAAGGGACAATAATGGCCAGAATTAATCATAGAACTTCAATATGAGCTGTTGGCAAATAGGTGTACCATTTTAACATGAATACACTCATTTCAATAGCCTTTTATCTGTCTGAAAAGTTTGTCTTCAAAATGTAAAATAAACCAACATAATTCAGAATAGCTCTAACAAACTTTACAAAGAGCACTCCATTGTTCAATTGTTTCCAATGCTTACAGCTTCCCATATTTAATTAGTTGGAAAACGAAAAGATAATTATGGCCAAAAATGGTATAAATATGAGGATAATGGGATGAGCTTCAATAGTTTCACCATGACAAATATGGCCAGCCTTCGTTCTTTATTTTTCTATTGAATATGTTTTAAAATGCCTCGGGATGCAACTGTGCCCGCAAGTCCAATGTGCGTAGTTCAAAGGTCAATGTCACTGTTGGAGGTCAAACATAAAATAATTTGTCTAAAACATTTTTTCCGGACTACAACACTTTTATTTATTGTGGGATCTTCAAATTACTTTGCACAAACGTCCAACATGATGAGACAGTGTGTTGCGCGCAAGACATGTGTGTAGCTCAGAGTTCAAGGTCACACTTGGAGGTCAAATGTCTAAAATGGTTCTAAAACATCTTGTCAGACCATAAAACTGTCATTTATTAGGGGATTCTTAAATTGATTAGCACAAATGTTCACCATGATGAGATGGCATGTTGCGCACAGGACCCATGTCCATAGTTAAAGAGGAAGGTCACACTTGAAGGTCAAACGTCAAAAATTGATATAAAAAATCTTGTCCAGACCATAAACCTGTCATTTATTTGGGGATTTTTAAATTAATTGACACAAATGTTCATCATGATGAGATGGCATGTTGCACACGGGATCCATGACCGTAGTTCAATGGTCACACTTGGAGGTCAAATTAAAAAAAAAATGAGTCGAAGCATCTTCCGGAATATTACGCTGTCATCTATTCAGGGATTTTCAAATTACTTTGAACAAATGTTCACCATGGTGACCTCATGTGTTTTGCAAGACCCGTACCCTACCAGCGGATAGCTCTATTTTTATAGTTTCAGCGATATTAGATTCTAGAGAATTCTGTATAAAAGACACCATTGGCTCAAAGATTAACGTTAATTCATGAACCATAAACTTATTTCAATCGAAAGTCGCCTTTCAAAGAGTAAGCAACAGTTTGCAACTTTTTCTATTGTCGGTCTAATCAATCATTATTTGGTGTATTCGTGTTTGACCAATTTAGTTCTCTTTGTACAATCTTCACTAGACTTGGCTCAGAGAGCAATTTTTATTGTTATTAAATACATTGCATAAATTTCGAAAACAGTTGTTGGAATATTTTTCCCAGAGGTACTTAGGTTGAATCTATGCAAATGGATCAAGTCAGATTCAAATCTAGGTCACTTAGGGTGGAGTCATAGGAGATGAGTCATTTTTACACTGCTTTATTTTTAATTCTAGTGACAAAAAGTTTATAACGGGCGTATTTTGCGAAGGTATGCGCTCTTGTTTGGAAAGTTGATTTGTTAATGTGTAATATTTACTGAATTATCTCCCCTTTACCATATGTTTTCATAGTAGATGCTTGTCCAGGCCTTATCTTGGAAGGACTGGATGGGTGAAATGAAACTTGGAATATAGATAGATGGCAATGAGATGAAGTGCACAAGAACCACAATCCTACCTTCAATATTTACTGAATTATCTCCCTTTATCATATGCGCTTGTCCAGGCCTTATCTTGGGAAGTACTGGAGGGATTGAAATGAAACATGGAGTATGGATAGATGCCAATGAGAGGAAATAATTCTAATTCTATAATTATTGAATGATCTCCATTTTACCATATTTTTATCATAGTAGGGATCAAAGACTAGGTCATTTGGTAAAGTCATAGAAACATGTATTGACATGACACTCTTGGGTCTTATTTTCTATATGATTTACATGAAACTTTGTCAGAATTGTCTTTACCTATTATGGGAGCAGTGTAGGACAAGTTAAGATTTCGCCTCAGGTACCCTTGTCAGCGAAACAGGACCATCTTGGCCCCCTTGTTAAAAATGGCTTTGATAAAATCCTGTGTTGCAAATATACACATATAGGATTTTGTAAAATAATATCTTGGATGGTTTTCTTCGCTGATACAATGAGCAAAATTAGAAATTATGGAAATTGTGTGACTTCAGAAACATTGATCAAGAGAATCACATACATTGACATCTGTTGAAATTGGAGGATTAATAAGGAAGATGCTTTTTTGACCAAGTTTTCGAAGAAGTTATTAGAATGGTGGTGTTGTTGGATGGGCGCACCCGGCCGGCCGGGCTTCAAACTGGAGGTTTCCGGCAAATAACTTGAGTTCAAGTGATCATATTGACATCAAACTAGGTGTATAAAAAGAATGTGTGGAGAGCTCGCTTGGGATGGCTTTTGGACTTGTTCGGTCAAAGGTCAAGGTCACCATTTCTAAAAATAGCAGTTTGGTTTCCGGCGAATAACTTTAGTTCTGTTGATCATATTGTAACCAAACTTGTTGTATAGTAAGAACATCTTGAGAGCTTGCTACAGATTGCTTTTTGGTTTGTTCCGTCCAAGGTCAAGGTCATTTTAAATTTAAAAATCAGTTTCCACTTGATATCTTCCCTATGCGTGGGTGTATTGACATCAAATTTGGTGTATAGTTGTTGCATATATAAATAATATATCTAAGTGTAAGTGTGTGTATGCATGTATCACCTACGGCACTTTTGCAGCATTGATGATCATCATGTATTCATTATACAAATAGAGCCTTGGTTAATATTAACTAGGTTGATAACCTGGTTTGGGGGCATTTCCCATTTCTTGTTTGGCATATATTTCAAAGTTTCTTTCTTTTTTAGGTCACCATGTTCCTTGTGGTTTACATATTGCAAAAGTGTCACTTTGCATGAAACCTGCATTAAACTTTGAACGGGTATGATGGACATTTGAGAAACATTCGCCTTTTATGAATATACTCAGGACTTCAGGTGAATTATACAATTGTTTCAGTTTATTTTTAAAGGAAGATAAAGATTCAGACTCGCGAATATCAATATTAAGATTATTCCAAAGTTGAATTGCGGATGGTAAAACTGAATATTGTGGTATGATGGTCCATTCTGTAATGTGGAATATAGTAGTCCATTCTGTGATGCGGAATATGATGGTCCATTCTGTAATGTGGAATATTGTGGTATGATGGTCCATTCTGTAATGTGGAATATTGTGGTATGATGGTCCATTCTGTAATGTGGAATATTGTGGTATGATGGTCCATTCTGTAATGTGGAATATAGTGGTCCATTCTGTAATGTGGAATATGATGGTCCATTCTGTAATTTGGAATATTGTGGTATGATGGTCCATTCTGTAATGTGGAATATTGTGGTATGATGGTCCATTCTGTAATTTGGAATATAGTGATTCATTATGTAATGTGGAATGCAGTGACATGTTCTACACAGCAGTTGGGTGAGTCAGAAATTGAATTTACTCTGCAATTAACAGGTAAGTTTTGCATGTTCTTATATTTCACTTGCTTACTTTCTTGCACTAGCTTATTTTATAAACTTCTTCCAGTCTATGAAATTTACCAGTATAATTTGCTTGCTATTTCTCATTAACCAAACATCATGATGTACACATTTATTCTATCTTTAAAACTATAAAGTATGCCTTGGATATTAAATGCAATTAATATACTGTTTATACTTGATATAGTGTAAATTTCAGAGACTGACTTCTTACATTATAGTATGTTGTGATTATTTTGCATTTTAGTAATTGTTTGATATTGTTGCATGAAAATACAATTATGACTTTATCTCAATGTGATAAGTCCTACCCAACTACCCAGATACCCACCCTGCTACCTGAATTGTAAAAGAATTGTACAGATTGTTTACTCATTTTGTCATTAAACTTTAGAATAGTGTATGATTGACAAGCAGGGCTGTCTTCCGACTTCTGGGGAATGGGGCCAGGGCCGTGAGAAAGGGGATTTTTGTTGTTGTTTTTTACTTTAAAGGGGAATCTTTTCCAAGCTCAAAGAACATTTTGAAATACTTGTCGCAATATGATGCCACTTTGTACCATTCCTATGACACGGCCCCGTTATATCTTCTAAATGGAAGTTTTTTTTGTATTTTGTAATCCACTGGCTTCAATATGTATATCCCGGTGTAACAGGCCAGTTCTTCCCCCCATTCCAGTTCTTCAGTTCTTCCCCGGGGAGGTTTTGGACTAGTCCAGTTCTTCCCCACCCAGTCTGTTTCTTCCCCGGTGAAGTTCTGGACCGGTCCAGTTCTTCCCCCCTAGGAAATTATTTTATTTTCAACTTTCACACCATGGAAATTATCTAATTTTTTGTATTAGGGTGGGAAAGTTCTGGACCGGCCCAGTTCTTCCCCCCTAGGAAATTATTTTATTTTCAGCTTTTTAACCTTGAAAATGTTCTTATTTTTCATGTTTGGGTGGGGAAGTTCTGGACCGGTCCAGTTCTTCTCCCCTAGGAATTTATTTTATTTTTTCAACTTCAGCTGGTCTAATTCTTTTCCCCTAGTTAAATACTTTTTTCTTCTGAGGGTATAAAGTCCAGAACTTCCCCAACCTAAAACAAAATTAATATTTATTTACTAGGGGAGAAGAACTGGACTAGTCCAGAACTTCTCCACCATGAGTCTAAAAAATTGAATAATTTCCAAGGGGAGAAGAACTGGACTAGTCCAGAACTTCCCCACCCTAAGACAAAAATAATAATATTTTACTAGGGGAGAAGAACTGGACTAGTCCAGAACTTCCCCACCCTAAGACAAAAATAATAATATTTTACTAGGGGAGAAGAACTGGACTAGTCCAGAACTTCCCCACCCTAAGACGAAAAAATCCCCACCTTGACACAAATAAAGTATTTAACTAGGGGAGAAGAAATAGACTAGCTGAAAGTTGAAAATAAAATATTTTACTAGGGGAGAAGAACTGGACCAGTCCAGAACTTCCCCACCCTAACATGAAAAATTAGAAAATTTCCAGGGTGAAAAAGTTGAAAATAAAATATTTTCTAGGGGGGAAGAAATGGACTGGATGGGGAAGAACTGGACCGGTTCAGAACTTCCCCGGGGAAGAACTGGACCGGTCCAAAACTGCCCCGGGGAAGAACTGGACCGGTCCAAAACTGCCCCGGGGAAGAACTGGACCGGGGCAGTTCTGGACTGTTACACCGGCACAACCAGTTTTCGACCGCCTAACGTGATTTTCCCATCGCACATTCCATAACTCGTCTGACAGCAGACTATGCAGACCTTATTTTCTGTTTACCCGGATGTTCACAACCAGTTTTCGTCCACTTTGGAGTAACTTCCCTTTACTACAGTACACAACAAAAGTTTATGCCCTACATGTAAAATGTGTAACTGTACAAACTCATTAATGTAACTAACAGTCAATCTGCACTGTTTAACTATGTTAATTACCAAGAAAGTATCATATTTAGAGGGTGCAGTTTTTTTCTTGAATTCAAATGAATAAAACTTGTTTTGGGGATACCATAATGTCAATGATGCTTTTCTGATTGATAACTCAATATATATTACAGCATTTTAAGCTCTCATTAAATCATATGAGTCATAGTCTCTGTAGGCGACCCTAGCTGTCACACAGGTCTGTAAATAGATGAAAGACAGTCATTTGATACTGAACTAATTAAATCCAAATTAGTAATTATTGAGGATTTTTTGATAATACACTAACATTTTTTGGTACAATATTTTGGAAGTGTACTGTACTTATAGTATAGTACGGAATGTTTTTTTGGGCCCTGGAATGTGCATATTGACAGACGAAATAAAAAAAACTTGATTTTGTTGCCGATTTTTTGTAAAAAAGGGCTTTTATTAACGCGAATTTTTGGTAATAGTAAAATACATGTTTTTTTACACTTTTTTACGAAGAAGCAAATGCTTTAACTTTCGAATGTCCATTTTCATCAGTTCACGTATTATGACAGTTGCGCGTCCAATGTAAACAAATGTGCGCGCGCATACCGGATGTTTTGGTCTCGCGACATAGTTCTAGCTATTTTTCGGTTCCGATCGAAAACAGGTTGTGGTTGAAAACTGGTTGCTTGAGGATACGTAATAACGATTAATACACTTAGAATGGGGTGATAATGGCAAAAAACAGGAAAAGCATGTGCTCTCCAGGACCATGTAGCGTGACGTTTTCCGATAAAAAATTTAGTCGCATTATACAGGTCTTGCTGTACAATAAAAGCAGACGAAATTTAAAAATGTTATATATTTTATAGCAACCGATATATATTTAAAAATGAAAATGTATACTTAGAAAAGTTAAGTATATATATACATGTATATATATCCCGGTACAACCTGTTTTCGGCAACGTAACGGTTTATCGATGCGGAAGATATAAAAATACGTTCGGAAAACGATTATTTGTATCTGTTATTATCAACTAATATCCCAACGTATTTAAGCAATAAATAAAATGCACTTACCTCGTTTTTTGTTTTATTTATGCGCATCCAACATGGCCGACCTAATTTGCATGCAAGGGAAGTAATCCAACCAGTTTTCGGCAACAACATTTAAAGTATACTGCACTAAAAAGTCAAAGTGTCACTAACTCTGGAACTTCATAAATTGAACTGTTATTTAATTGTTAACTGTTTTTAACATATTTAACTGTAATTAACATATATATACAATTGATTTTGATTTTTAAAGTTGCTTATTGTGTTGACTCACTACAGTTAGGACAGACAAATGTGTCGCCCCTTCTGATTACTCTGACTTTAGTACAAAATGATAAATGCACCCATCCATGACAAACTTCACATTGTCCCCAATTGACAATTATGAGGTGAGGCCTCTTCGTCGAATCGGGCGAGAATCTTTTGCATACTAAACATGTTTCACTTTCGTCAATGTCATTATCGGACTCAGAGCTTGAAAATTTTTCAGTGACATCGACAGTTACTTTCTTTTTCTTGATGCCTGATGTTGAGGGTCCTACATCATTAGTTCTTTTACCTTTATTTGTTGTCTTAGACTTCTTTAATTGATTTTGTTTTGAATTGTTCTGTGTCATGCTGTATTATTTTTTCAAAAACGACATCTTCCGTGATACATTTCCCCCGACAATTTTACTTACAGTGTTTCTTGGTTGTGATTTCTTAACATTCTGCAATATTTTACCCCCTCTGATTAACAAGAATGTCTCAGCATTATCCATTTGATCAGGAACTGGAGTTGGAGTTGGAGCCGAAGTACCAGTTGTACATAAATGATCTCTGTCAAATGACATTGACAGTGCAATCTGACAATCTTCGATTACAGTATTATCAAAAGGATAGATTCCACTTTTTCTGAAAGCAGACTGTATGTTACTTGGTGTCAAGGTGCTGGCATACACTTTACATGCTAATCTGCACACGTCATAACGTGTAATGCTAACACCACTGGATTCACGGATGAATTTATGACAAGATGAATTATAAGCAACCTGAAATGGGCCAAAGCAGCTGACATCAAGTGGTTCTAGCAGATGGCTACAGTGTGGTGGTAATACAAATAAATGAATACGATGTGACTTTGCCCACTCAATAATAGGGATAGTTATATGGCTTTTATGTCCATCGTAAAGAACTAAAACATCGTCATCATCCCTCAAAGGCAAATACTTAATCAGGTGATCTTGTATTTAATTTGAGAAGATCTGCGAGTTAGACCAACCTGAATCCGATACAGCTCTGTCTGTTCCTGCACTGGCCCCTTTTAATAACGAATCCAGCATCCTAGCTCCTGGGAAAACAAAATACGGGGGTATAACATTACCTATGCCATTTACGCATCCTATAAGAGTGATCGTTTTTCCTCTGCCTGACGTGACTGCCATAGATTTGGAGAATTTCCCCCCAATAACTTTAGGCGGCTTATGTTGTGTATTTAGGCCCTTCTCGTCGATGTTATAGATCATGTTGGGCTTGCCATGTAGATTATACTTTGTCAGGATGTGATCAAGCTCATTAAAGTAATTGTCAATTGATCCCCTATTAGCAGATTTTGCCCTAGCAACCTCTAAACTGCGCGGTTTCTTTACACCTATTTCTGGCCATCTACTTAGAAATTTGTAAAGCCACCTATCAGTGAGGGGATGGTCTTTATCCCGTAATCCCAAGTGTACAGCATAATCAGATGCCAAGTTGATCGTCTCTTGGCGGCTGTACCCATAACCAACTTCATCCATAGTCTTCAAATGACCTGACAGAAGTGCCTCATGTTCCTGATTAAACAAGGGTTGAGGTCCAGACTTAAGTGTTTCCACATCAATGTTTCCATAAAGCCTATCTTGCAATGTAGATCTTGGCACACCATATACTTTGGCAGCTTTATTTGTTGACATTCCATCTTCTTTGACAGCAAAGAAGGCCCTGGACAAATTTTCTGCATCATATGACCTGTAAAATCCCCTTCCTGGTAAATTACGCTGTAAAAAAGATGGACACAATGTTTGATAAAAACGAAACAATCAATCAATTAAAAGTCAATCATTTCACAACACTCTAAAATACTGATAAGATACCATATTTATATTGTCACGTTATATTTTCTGTGAAGTATACTATAGAAAATAGTGAAATGGGCGGGACTTAGCAATTGACCTACTTTAGCAGACGAATTCATTCGGAGTCGGAAACTTGCAGTCCTTGCGCAAAAAAAATTGATCCGTTTAAGAGGAAAATATGGCAATAACAAAAACAATGCAAAATCAGGTTGTATGCATATTTTAAACAATACTTAACGTTCTTATATCCGGTTTGACTCGTAAAATGTTGCTTGACATTGCTGCGATAATAGTAAACAAATAACGCACATCTGACTCGGATGTGACGTAGCTCGCGTGAGAAAAGTAAAACTTTCCAGGGCTGCCGAAAACAGGTTAGTGCCGAATATAGGTTGTCGCGGGATATAGGGAACAAGGCCGAGCCTCCTGGCAGCCATATTTTTACTGACAGAACTTCATAATTTATACAATCTTGTAAGAGGATGTCACATGACAATGCTGAACACCAAGTATAAAAGCTCTACACATTATGGTTTTGGTAATGCTGTCGTCACAAATCACTAAATGCCGCCGGCCGACGTTGTAAATGCCAGTTTTCACTAAATATCGGCCGGTGGCAGGACTGCGGCAGTTACGATCGGCCGGCGGCAGTCGGCATTTTAGACGTTGCCAGCAAGCAGCTGAGATTTTAAGAAAAGTTAAATTTCTGGCGACGTCGTGGCGATTTTTTCTATTTTTGCAAATCGGTAGGTGGCAGGGCGGGCGCATTTTTTGTTCGCGCGGTGGCAGGCAAGTGGCAGGCGGGGCGCAGGGCGATTTTTCCTCCGCGATCGAGACCTCAAGAGTCTACAAAAATCGGCCGGTGACTGCTAGAAACTAACTGCCACTCTCCAGCACCTGGCCTGCCACCGCTCTGCCACCGACATGCCACCGCCCGATTTCAATATATCGGCCGGTGGCAGCGCGGAGGCTGGGAGGCGGCAGTCAATGTCGGTAGGTGGCAGGACTGCGATCTGCCGATTTCAGACTACCAGACATTAGTTTATAATGAATTGACTATTACCATACATAACAGTTCCCATGGCGTTCTTAATTGCACCAGATCGACTAAGAGACTTAAGAATAGCGGAGTTAAGATGGCGACTTCGAAGAAATGAACGAAGACAGCAGTTTGTTCTTGCTGTTCTTCTGCATGAAGAAGAACAGCGTGCCCAACAGCTATGAGAAATCAAGACCACAAGGTATGATTTATATATCAACCGAAAATCGGCCTGCCACCGTCAGATTATCGGGCGGGCGCAGAGCGGTGGCAGCTAGATCGCTCAATCGCCGGCCGGCGGCAGTTGTAAATGGGCTGTCCCCCGCCAGGTCGCAGGGCGGTGGCAGTTTAATTCTAGCTGCCGCCGCCCTGCCACCTAACTGCCACTTGCCGGATATTTTGGGGTGTCACGTTTCCCGCGAGCCTTTGAAACCAACTGCCGTCGACAGGCGGCATTTTGTTGGCAGTTATATGTGACTGCTCTCAGCGATGTGTAAAAAATCGACCGGCGGCAGCCAACATCACGACTCTGCCGATGTCTTAAATCGGCCGGCGGAATTTAGCAATTGTGACGCTAGCATAAAGAAGATTTTCAAAGTTCACACTTATAAAATCTATTTTTAGCTGATGTGGCCTTCTTATGCAGTTGACCGAAACTATTTATATAACTTTGAAAGAGGGCCACCTATGGATTATTTCTGTGAAGTTTGGTCAAAATCTATTCAGTAGTTTAGGAGAAGATGTTTAAAGAAAAAGTCGACAGACAAGTCGGACAGCCAATGATCCTAATAGCTCACCACGAGCAATTTGTGCTCATATGAGCTAAAAAGAAAAGATTTAGGCGAAATTACATTAATATTTATCCAAAATAATGGTTTAAATAAAGCTTTTTATCAAAACAACACAAATTAAATCATCCTCAAAGCTTATAGTGCTCAAATGAGCCAAAATAAACCGTAAGCAAACATTTAGCCCACAGTTTTGAAGGGGAGTTGTCTAGGTATGCCATTCATTCAATGCAACTGAAACTGACCATAGCCTCATGCAGGACATTGGGTTATTAATGGTTATATTAAACTGATGTTCGAAATGAGGTTTGCTCCTGGCCGGTGCTTCTTCAGCCTTAACTTGTTGTAACGTCACAGTTTTATTATCATATTGCTCATCTTCTTTTTGATGTTTTCAAGGTTTTTTGATGTATTAGCCCCTGATTTTGAATGATACGGACATTTGCTTTTCTTCAACTGTGGATTGATCGTATGGTTTAGTTGAATTGATTTAAGCTATCAGGTTAACTTGGACACAATTTCTTCCATTGAAAGTCACTGGTCACATCGGGCAAGTAGTTTTGGAAATCAGTTTCCCGGACCTTCAATTTACCTGGTCAAAATCCGTTAATGTTGAGCCCTGAACCACAGAAACAACTTTTGTCCACACTGAACTCCTTTCTTGTAAAACGTTCACAGCCCTGTGAATTTTAAGTAGAAATAAGCATGTCTTGGAATCATGATGACAAATGTAACCAGCATGGTAACCAATATTTACGATTGTGAATGCACATATTTGTCAAGTTGAGAAATAGCCAAAATATCACATTTGTTGTCAAGTAAATAATATTTAAATATCTAATAACACTGAAATATGATAATCAGTGTCCTTAATATGCTTTGGTATATTGTAATATGACAAGTTATGTAAATATTCATGTTATTCAATGCATGCTACTTCCGACACACTGCTGGTACATATTTGTGCTCTTTATTCGATGTTTTGTCACTTTTGCGTATACATCAACAATATATCACATATTTATAATAATTTTTAAAGTGAATATCACGAGGCTTATATCACAAGATTGCTAGTAACGAACACTCCTAACAATATATATAAACCAGCTCAACAGTCTGTATCATACTATTAATTACTATTATTGAAATTTATTTAAAAATACAACAGCAGCTTGGCCGAGTTTAGTGAAACAGTCCAACTGAACCTCCTGTACCTGTATGGCTTTCTCGTAATACAGCATTTGCATCTCCTTCAGTGTTTTTGGTTTCCTGAAACATAATGATCAGTCAACATACATGTATTGCCAATATGTAAATGGTTGAAATATTACAATTATTTGTTTATTATGCATATGTTTATAATTACTGCAGACTTGCATTTGCCTCAGATTTGTTTTTTTATCTCTTTTTTTAACAGAATGTAACTTAGAAATTAATTGGTACATTGCTATCAATTAACAGAAAAAAAGAAATATCTTGATATTGAACCTGTCTTTTTTCATTCTGTTTCCATCTTTCGTCATCCCAAATCCATCTGTAAAAATTATGTTATATGTCAATGCAACATACAGCATATGTATATTAGTCAATACTGTAAAAGGCAAGGTTGAAAACGTGATTTTTATTTGATAACTCAAAAATTGAAACAGTTCCATAATGAAAGTTATCAGTAAAAAAAAACTCTGAGAGAGGGAGACATATTTATTTGTCGGTAAAATTGTAAATTATTTACAATATACTTCAGTTAGGCCACACCAAATTAATTTCTTGTTCTTCGGATTTTTGGGTGAAAAAATTGGGGCGAGCGAGCGAAAAAAAAAAAAATATATATTTTTTTTCAATCCTCATTTAATTGAGCGAGCGAAGAGCGATAAAATAAAAAAAAAGTAAATAAGTTCAAGTATTATGTTTGATATCATGTCAAGAGTTACCTAGTTCATGAGATGCATTTTAAACTAATGTTGGTGAAGTTACATTTATATCCTATTACTGCTAGTCTTGGAGAAAACTAATGCAACAGTATCACAATAGTGTAACAGCAATTATAGCACTATATAAAACTACATATACTGTTATACCAGTAAAAACTTATTTCCATATTAATGTGAAACTTAAAAATTTGCATGATGCATTGGATCATACTGCATTGGCATTTAGATATTTAATGTGTGATATTAATGATAAACAGAAAGGAGAATAATGAAATTTAATAAAGTTTATTTCAATAACAACATTTTAATGTTCTGACATACTTTGACAGTAAAAAACAATAACTTAATTTTAATATCATATTTCACAAGTAAATGACTAGAATATACACAAAACCTTTGTTTTAATAAAGTTTTAACACAAGAAAATAGTTTGATTTGAAACAAATCCATGGAATGTAATACATGTACAGCTTTTCTAATCTTAAAAAAACACATACTTAATTCCAACAATTTAAATGAACAGAACAACATATGCAATGTAATAAAAAACAAATGATGACAATATCACCATCCAATTTAAATGAACAGACAACATATTGTGCAATGCACACATAATAAGAAACAAATGATGACAATATCACCATCCAATTTAAATGAACAGACCAACATATTATGCAATGCACACATAACAGGAAACAAATGATGACAATATCACCATCCAATTTAAATGAACAGACCAACATATTATGCAATGCACACATAATAAGAAACAAATGATGACAATATCACCATCCAGTTTAAATGAACAGACCAACATATTATGCAATGCACACATAATAAGAAACAAATGATGACAATATCACCATCCAATTTAAATGAACAGACCAACATATTATGCAATGTAATAGGAAACAAATGATGACAATATCACCATCCAATTTAAATGAACATATTATGCAATTTAATTAAAAACAAAAAGGAATGAACTTGGTACTAATATTTATCTCAGAAACATAGGAAAGAATCCAATTAAGCCTTAAAATTTACATCATTGTGTCATAGCATTTAAATACCCATTTTAAATGAATAATCAAGAGTGTATTATTAATATCTGTTCCACTTTAAAATGTCATTAAACAGTGTTATTAAAGTGAGTCAAAATATAAATCAACTTCTTAATGAAATATATGCAGATATCAAAGTTCTAACTTGTATAGAAGTCATAATATTGTAATATGCATTAATGTAGTTAACTGCATTTTATACTGTGCAATATTAAATGATGTTGACAATGAACTTTTAAAATATACAATAGAAACAATATTTTTAAGCAGACTGGTATGGTTTATGAATGAAAGTATAGGTTAATGTATCATAATAATTTGAAATCGTAACAACTGATTCATCACTACAATTAAATTTCAAATTCCAATAGACAAAGACAGTATATTAAGATTGCTAAGTATATGTATAAAGGACATTGCATATAGGGTCACACTTGTGTGATACTTCCAATCCATACACACGTTTAAGTCTTTCTCTTTTTAAGAAATTTGGTACCCCAGGTTTTCGCCATTTTTCCATTTGCATGGCATCTACTGCAGATAGGTCTTACTACTGAAAACTTAGTATACAGGTCAGAAATGTATAGGTCATTGTCCTCTAATAGTTCATCTTGCACACCACAATAAACACAGACTGGTGGCAGATAGTGTCTGCATTTACCAGAATAGTAACTAGTCTCTACATCTGTGGTACAGTTGACACACAATTTCATGAAAAGTGATTCATTTGACAAACTATCGCCACAAACATATCCCTGGTCTTCTTGTATTTGGCGAATAAACTCATCCTGAAAGAGCAGAATAAAATTAGAATATTGAATTTGATACGTAGTTAGCTATGCTTGGATTTTGTTTTGTCAAAACATAAAATGGGGAGAGCCAATGCACTACCAGCACTTACATGGACAGCAATAGTTGTTTGCATTGAGGCATCTTAGCATCTCAATCACAAAAGTGGATAATATATGTTTGCCAAAATAAAATTATTAAAGCTGTATACAAGCTTAAAGTAATTTTTAATTGTCTTCAATTGTGTTTCTGTTATATATGGTGGTTGATTTCCATTCATATGCTTTCCTGTACAATTCTATCATCAATGCATCTTAACATTAGCCAACAACTCCACTGTAATAATGTTATTTGATATTCTTCCGCTGTGACAAGGATTCAAACCCAGATTATTCAGGTTTCACAGCATTTGCCACAGCTATACCAATTAGTCAGTGATGACTTTATACATTATACATGTACTATAAACACTGTAAAATGTGTTAGCCCATTAAATCTGTTTCAAATTACCTGTTGTCTGTCAGTTTTTTTAACACTATATACACATCGTGGTTTGTGACACTCCCCGCAGTTTATAACATCTCTAAGCTTCTCTATCTGTGAAAATTAATAAGTGTATATAGACCTAACATAGTATGTAAATCAAAAACATACAACCCAATTTTAACATTTGGTCCCATTTTTGGAGATCAAAACATTTAAAAACGACCTATAGTCAAAGGGAAAATGAGTGTGTACAATGCAGGAATATATTTTGTTATTTCAAATTCTGTTTGTCTGGGGTTTACAGTACATAAACTCACTAAGGTTATATCATGCAGGCTTATTCGATAATGGGTATACACAATATATTTCATGTCTGTAAATAGTCAGAAATAATCTGGAGATTTAGTATGAAAATAAATTTGAGGTTGTCTCATTAATAAGAATCAAAATATTTTAAAGCTGAACTTACTTTAAATACATCTCTATTCTGTTTGTCCAAGTCTGCGGCATCGTCATTGAAATCAGTATTATTCTTGGCCGATGGACGGTGCTTATCCATCGTAAGCTGTTTTCCATTGACCTATTAAAATAAATTGTTTGTATTATTTTACAATGAGCAATATGAGTTAAAATGTCAAAAAGTTCAAGATGTGTTGTGAATATGTAGATTGAAATATGTTCATGGATATCAATATAATAACCAAAAACAAAAGACAACATAATAAATTTTACTTAATTATTCAATGAGCAAATTATAGTGTGTTAAAATTTAAACCCATTAAATTTCAAAGGGAACATGATGATATGTAAGCACATGTATATTCTTAATCTAAATGTTGCAGCATAAAGGACGAATTAAAAGCATTGTTGAGTGATATAAATGAAATAATAACAAAGTAACAAGTGAAAAAGCATACCTCGGAGAAAGGTAGATAGTGTTCTTTTGTATCATCAGGTGTAGGTTCTGGTAAATATCCAGCTTCATCATACAACTTCTCGTCTCTTATCGGGTTGATGCTGCAATACATGCAAGTATCATCTCTACATTTCTTCACTTGGAAACAGTAGTGGGTGCTTACTGTATGTTTTTCCAGAAAACTCTGAAATAATAAAAATAATATTTGCCTTTATACATTAAATTTATTAAGTATATTATGTAACAGATTTATTCAAGTAATTTACACTATATTATCAAGATTATAATGTCAGATGAGTGAAATTACATGAAACATAGTGAACTAGTGATGCATTATCTGCATAGTTGTGTGACTAGGTACCCTTATGACAGTCTGGGAGAATTATAAGAGTATTATAAGAAGAAAACTCAACTTTTAATGACCTGCTTGGTAATTCAAGCAAGTAACTTCAACACGAAATTTTACAGACTTCAACAGAAAATATAATCAATGTACACTTATATAACAGTATAAACACATATTTTAAATACTAAAGTTGTTATTATGACAAACGCCTTGACAGCCTTATATAAGTTATAATTGGTTATTGGAAAAGCTTAATGGATTCAAATTTGAAAACAAATCAAGGAAAACATTATACAGTATAACATAGGATATATTGGGTCTTAATGAGCAGAGTTTAAACACTCATGTGCAAAGACCAAGCCAACAGTCAAAATAAGTCATGAATACCTGTAAAGATTTCATTTTCTTTAAGTCTTTACTTTTAGTTGAAGGTGTGAAGGCTTCCTCAGAAGTTGTTAGACCTACTTGTTTGAACAGATCCAATGTATTTTGGATGTCTGTAATACCAGCGCCTTGAAGACTGGTAATTTTGTTACCTTTCAATGACATCATTGCAAACCTTTTATTGACTTTTTGGACAACATCGTTCATGCTGGCTTCAAACGCTTTCTGTAAGCCATCATATATTGTCGCTGCGTTTCGAATACTGGATAGAGTCGATTTATTCTTTACCATCTTTTCAAATTGTGGACTCATTTCTGATCTATCAAGCGCAACATGCTGTAAAGCCAGGTTCAAGATTGACATGCAGCGTTCTGCTGGATTTGTCCAGCTGTGTGAAGGAGCCGTGCGTAATGCAACTAACATATCTAAATCTAAGTGCATAAACAGCAGTACTAGTGATGCCTTCACTGTCTCATATGTTAGACGATGGTCTGGTCCACCATCTGTCATTATGCACAATATTGGTTTAGAGAGATCAACATCATTTGTAGAGAAATTTTGTCTCAATATGGAAATTAATTCTGTGGTATGCCTTTGAGGCGAAGATGGACTAAATACTTTGTCTTTTGTCGTAACAAAAATATCACCGGAGAAGAAGCTATCCTTTGGGTTTTCAGGAATATCACATACCAGAGCAACTGATGGAACAAGGCCTCCTATATGAAAATCATGGTCGGTGCACACAAGCTTCGGTCCTTCACATGGTGCCAAAACTTTGTTATGGCCACGAACACCTGTTGAAATGGGTATACCAGGTTCACCTACTGGAATTATGGCCTTGTCATCCATACACACAAATATGGTATGGTCCCGGTGCAGGACACAAAATTCTTTTAGGTGCTGAAAGTATTTAGCTGCATAATGAGCATCTATGTGATCAACCCTAGCTTGTCTGGTCTGAACTCTAAACTTCACATCAAATCTGGAAGTGTACTTCAATGCAGTCTTTTCAAATGGATTACAAGGAGAAAACTGAAGCCTAATTGTTTCTGTACTTGGTATCTTAGTACCCTCAGGAAGTCTCTTTACAATAGCATCTTTCAAACTTTCTAAAGATATAGCCAGTGGCATGTAAAGTTCATCCCCATGCCTCCGCTCATGAACTTGTAGTAACATTTCATCAAAATAT
This sequence comes from Mactromeris polynyma, assembly GCA_032209605.1. Lineage (NCBI taxonomy): Eukaryota > Metazoa > Mollusca > Bivalvia > Venerida > Mactridae > Mactromeris > Mactromeris polynyma. The sequence continues at coordinate 4,168,742 of JASFXZ010000022.1, forward strand.
TTCCCCATTTCACTAAAGAACTCATCAAAATATGATTCTGACCCATTGCTTGCTCTTAAGTCCAATAATAATGTGGGATCATCTGCATTCATGATTTTTCTAGCCACTCTTATATCAATATTGTGTTGGTCACTTGATTCAGCCGTTTCTTCACAACCAGTCAAATTAAAGTACATATGACGCAGGACAGACTTCGGGCACTTCACAAAGTTGACATATTGTTCAATAAACTCTTTGCGCATCAATCTTGATGAAAACTTAGGCAACTTATTGGAAAGTGTTTTTATTACATCAAAGTTCCTATCAGATCTGTCTCCTTCGGGCACGGACCAAACAAAATTTAAAGTTCCAACACTGCCCCCATATGCAACCCTATACAACATAATTGGCATTTTCAATTTGAGACCTTTCAGAAATTTTCTTCTTTCAATCTTATCAGCTGGGGAATAATTGTCTAAATCTACATACTGGTAGTCACCAACTTCTTGAAGTACCTTATCTAATGGCTTGTATGTGTCTTCCAAACTACCATCTGGGGATATCAAACTACAGTGACTATCACCATCATTCACTTCATCTCTTTTCTGGTACTTATGTTTATGGCGATGGTTATCATCAGAAAGTCTCTTATTGTATTTGGAGAAAACAGAAATAAGACTTTCAATGTTAAGGGTTAGCGCCTTATTTCTGGCTGTAGACATTGATGGCAAGCTTACAATAGCAACTAAATCTTCTGTTATTTCATGAAGTTTTTTAGCAGTAACATCAGGGACTTTGTGTCTTAACTCTTTGTAATGGTTATAACCCTGAAACTCATTAAAGCAGTCAGGAATAGGGCAACCATTCTGCTTAAATTTATCATGGCAGTGGTCAACATACCACAATGCTGAGGTCAACTTATCAAAAACACGTTTGCCACTGTTAAGTGAATCTTGTGTCCATCCAGAACCAAGCTGTTCACCCCAATCAATCAAATTACACAGAAGTTGTTGTGGCCCGGTTAGTTTTTTGTTTAAGTTCTCTGGCTTAGGAGGTAAGCTTATCCTTTTCTGTGCATTTAAAAGTACAGAAAATGCATTGTTGGTTTTAGTAGTGACGTTAGAAGGGGATGGAAGTCGTTCTGAATTTAATACGAACTCGATATATCGTAACTGAATATCGACGGCAAATTGTACATGTAGTTCAAGATTTGGAATTTTAATTGGGTTAGTTACTGAAGGATTAGTGCTCGCATTAGCGTAAAGGATGTTATCTGGAGACAATTCTACCTTGTTGTAGATGGATGCCTCCCTAAACAGATCTATGAAGGTTTGGTAAGTTGGCTGCTGCACGGCCGTCCAAGTGAAAATGGTGTGTGCCTCGTCTCTGCAGCAAACAATAAACACATAGGGCGCTGCCATCTTTGTGTGTTCTTGATTTTACATCGAGCGAACAGGAAAAAAGTTAATCGAACTACATAATTACTTACTTGTAAATGCGTTGGTTCCTGGCACTTATTTGAATCGGCGCATTGTCCAAGAACATCAAGAACATTTTCTAATCAATCCGAGGGATTTTTTTCGTCCAAAATAATTTCGACCAAGCGCAAAAATATTTTTTTTTCGTCCCAAATAATTTCGACCCAGCGCAAAAATATTGGAGGTGCGGGCGGTAGAAAAAAAATAAAAATATTTTTTTTTCAAAAATCGAAAATTAGGTGCGGGAAATCCGACGAACAAGACATTAATTTGGTGTGGCCTTACCAAGAAAAAAAATCAACAATAAAATTAAGAAATTTTTTCATTGTTACCTTCTTCAAATCCATCAATCTCATCACTCAAATCATTAGGATCTTGACGGTTGAAAGCTACTTTCTCTTGTATGTTGTCATCTAAATAATGTGTATACGTCTTTGTTTAAAATACAATATACTATATTGTTGTATAAACAGTTTCATATTCACTTGATTCATGCAAAGGTGAACTTTATCAACTTTATATAAGTTAAATTTACAGGTCGCTGTGGTGCAGTGGTTAGCATAACGGACCGGCAATCAGTATACCCGGTTTAGAATCCCAGTAGCACCATTGACCGATTTTTATTGTTCCTCAAAAGATGACTTTATTTCATACATTTATATATATACAATCTCTCATTAAACAATTTGAAGTCCTAGTCTAATAATAACAACATTTGTGTATAGTGCATTTAACTTGTATGTCTTGTTCATAAAAGGTTGTATCATTATACTCCGTACATTTAGAAAAACACAAACATTTCTCAAGGAGTACAACAAAAGGACTTTAAACGTTACATTTTATGTTTGTGGATCATTTACACTATATCCAATTACAATCAACAAATGTTTTCATATCATAATTAATGCAATAAAATTACGCTTTACAAACATTTCGCAGGACAAAAATGGTGCTTTTTAAATGTACTAAGTATATTTTCATAGAACAGAATAGAACAGATATCTTTATCAATTTTATTACACACAGCTGATCATATATACATGATGATATATAAATATTATTTCTACAAATGGAAATAACAAGAAATATCTTGAAAAGAAGATAAACATCAAACACAATTTGCTATAAATTGAAAAATTTAGTTGATTCTGTTGAAACATTTATAACAAGAATCAGCCTATTTCGGAACTCTGATTTTGCCAGAGGGGTATGCTACAGGAAAAGAAGTAACTTTCAACAATAAATTACTAAAGAAATCATGTCAATTTTTGGTAGATAAACTAAATAAGAACAGTATTTAAGTAGTAGTACTGTTTAATTACTTGAAAAAAGAAATTAAAATATGATGATCATGTTACAGATGTAGCTGAAATAGTGAAAGCTAGAATTTTCACTGAATGAAGGTGATTTATACCATACAACAACGCTGTCTGCATCACTGATTAAAATGCTAAATAAACCATTTTGACATAAGAAGTTTTAGTTCAATGTAAAAAATATCACTGGTAGTGGGCAATAGCTCATTTTATTTGACCAGTTTTGTTTACATTTCAATGAATCAAATTGAATGGTTCATGATATGATAGTAATTAATATACACTTTGGTGTGTAGATAAGTAAAATTAGCTGTAGCTGGTTAAATACCTTCTCAAATAACCATAGTTTTTCTACCCAGTGCTGAAAGGGAGCAGATTCTTTAAAGAGGTCTGTCAATTTCAAATTATCAATAGCTTCTTCATATTGTTCTTCTGTTGTTGAATTTGCTATTGTCTGCAGTCTACATAACAAACAATTGAAAGTTTATCAATTACATGTTGTCATAATTATATAATTGATTCATTGCTTCATACCAATACAAAATAATTAGTTACTAGTAATCCCGTGGTTCCTCATGTGCCACTTATTAAACTTGGAACTTGTCATGTTCTTTTCATATTGGGTGATGAATTCTTCAGCCTCTTCATAGGGCATTGCCATATTCGAAAAAGAGACAATTAAAAATGCATGCATCTGTGGTGTAGCACACCTATAATTGGCTTACATAGTAACTCACCTCAATCCTTATAGCAATACCCCTAGCTTCATCAACTGCCATTAATGGTGACCCATAGAGGTGGCACAATAAGAAAGTCAATGGGTAAACGTCCTTGTAAGATTGTATATTTATTACTTACTCAAATGACTCGTTCTACATAAATCCTCACATGTGCTATCTTGTGTGTTGTTTCAACATCAACTGCCGAAAACCAAGGCTTTCCTTTTGTGAAACTCTTGATGTTCACTTGGGCACAACATTTGCACACTGTCTGATATATCAGAACCACGATAGCAAGGACTAAATCACCAGGATGCAATTTCCTAAACAGATGGCAGCTTTCTGTAATCCATTTGTCACTTGCTCTGCCGTCCCAAGCTTTTGACTAGAAAGAAATGGAGCCTTGTGGTGTGATTCCTATGAGGATTTTCACTTTGTTAGAATGCTTATCGGAAGACCATGTTTGAGCATGTGCAAGATTTCTTCGACCATTGAATAAACACTTGAAAACTGTCTATAATGATGGCTGTTTTTTGTCAAAAGTATTTCCTGAACTCATGTAGCATTGGATCATGAACATAATCACTGCATTCAGGCTATTCATATTTTTTCTCTATAGTAAATATATATTTATATCAATAATATGAAAGTTTAATATGATAAAATATCTCTGTAAGCCACCAGCAGCTCTAATACATCTTAATTATCAGTTTGATTTACAGTTATAAAGTGTAACATATACATTTTGATAGGTTGATGTTTTAAGTTGCAAACTGACTGCATTGGTGTGGAAAATATGGGGTGGGGTATTGCAAACAATGTTAGAAAAGTAAAACAACTGGCAGATTATAAACCTGTTTAAAAGTACCAAAATAAGATATACTGTATCTTGTTAACCAATCATTGAGGTCTATAGAAATGGTTGCAGGGTAGTGCTGGATTTTATTTCCATGAGACAATTTTGAATCCGGTCAGTTTCGGTCATTTGTGAGCTATATTTTATTGTGGAATTGAAATATTAAGGGCAGTTTATTACCCTAAATCCCCTATATTCCACAGAATAGTATTTTGTTTTATTTTAACTGTTAATCCTTACAAGTGTTTCTTTGAAATTTTTTGTCAATAATATGTTCTGTTCCAAATGCATGAAATTAAAACAAAAATGATAAAATTTTAAACAATTTATTTATAAAAGATACCAAAGAACATAAAATAAAACACTAAATATCTCCCAATATAACATGACATGCTTCAACAAATACCAGTATTTGTATCATTTGACATACAATGTACTACTATATCAATCTCATATAAATAATATTTGAATTATATGACATATAATGGTACTCATGCAAAAAATATACAAAACTCTATTACACCTAAAATTATATACATTCTATGGGCAAGTATTTGCAAAGCAAGCTCAAGAGAGGATAGCAAAGTTAAGTTTTACTTCAAGTTTCTCCTGCTTTTAGAAGATGACCTGAGTTTGAAAGCCCTCTTGTAAGGGAAGTCAGATACAGAAGGACCATCTACAGACAACGGCATCAGGTTGTCAAGAGAAGAATTGAAAGACTGTTTGATAGAGAAGTTTTGATCAGATTCTGCTTACAAAAGCTGCACCACAGTGAACAGTTGACACCGGGAGGAGAAGAAATCTCTCGGCAGCCTATGCAGTTTACAGAATAGGCAGCCTATGCAGTTTGCAGAATAGATGTGCCTGTTCTGAACAGCCATGTTGGCACAAGACAGTCTTTCAGAGATCTATTAGAGGGGTCAGAGCTCTAGAATAGCTAATGACACTAGAAAGTTCATTCCCCTCTCATCAAACCCAACCTTCCCAAGATATTCTGAAATAATCTCACCCTCTGCACACACATCTGAAAGAAAAGGATTGAATAGATTGCTGAGGTCCTTTATAACAAGAGAAATCTGCATTCTCTGAAAACCGATCATGTTCACCATGTTGTCAACAAACTGTTAACACACAGATGATGCAAAACAAACTGATAACACACAGATGATGCAACACTGCGCTGTTCTGTCGTGTCTCTGATGGTGTGACTATGGAACTGGAAAATGCCAAGATCATCGAAAGAAGGTTCAGAGGGACAAGAAGAAAGAAAGGCAGACAAGACAGAGATGACCCATTCAAACCTGTAGTTGAGTTTTTTCTTCTGGCACATTTTGGACAGAATGGCTAAAGTTTCCAAATCATCAGAAAGAAAGTGTGCAACACACAAAAAAACATGTATGTAGCAACAGGCTTATGGAGGGTAAGAACTTAAGCAGAATTATCCTCAAGAAAGCAGAAGAGAAGACTAGAGTGATTGAAGACTACTGCACTGACTGCTCTTTCAAAGCTGAGCCATCTGGTGTGGAACACTTTGGAACCTGGAAGCACGAGACTTAAGAATAGACTGGATAGCAGAAACAGTAAACATGTTCCTGGGAGAGTGGTGAAAGTACATGAAGAAAGAGTTTAGGAGCTTGACAAGGTAGGGAATAGTATCAGCACCACTGCAACAGCTAAGAGCCAGACAGTGAATAATGCAGTGAAAAGACAAAACACCAGGGACTGACTGCTTAAGGTGAATGACTTTTCATACCAACCAGCACCATCTGTACAAACGCCACCTAGGTTTAAAAAAAATTATGGGACAACAGGAGAAGACTCTTCAGATGACATCTGCATTTGCCCTGTGGAGGTCAGCAATAGACAAAAAGTATGTGTTACTAGAAACAGTCAAAATTTCGTTGGGAAATACTCGACACCATAATCACTGACTAATACAGGGTTTGTCATGGAACAGTCCATTTCGTAAAGTTTTCATTGTGATATATTGTATGGTATCGAAAATCTTTTATAAACATTAACAACATTTCATTGTCTATGTTACTCAGTAGAAACATATACACGGAATATTCAAAACTTCACAATGTCGCAGAATCCATGATTATGGGTCCAATGTACAGGGTCTAAATGTCCATTGTAATTTTAATATACACAAATGAATATGATATATGATATAATTTGAAATTTTGTTTGCATGGTACATAGAAAAACTACATACATTTTCAATGTATATTGGTGAAATAGTCTCTGTGCAAATCAGCAAAACAATTACACAATATACTTTGTCATACTTTATCAGGGAATGAACATGCCATGAATTGTTTGTATAGGATATTACAATAGTGCTCATAAATAATGCATAATTTATTTAACAAGTTTTCAAAAGTCCAATAACATATGAACACAAACACAGTAGTTTATTTATATCATGAATTGCATCGTTATCTAACGTTGGTGTTATTTACTGAGGATAAGAAATATATTGACATGATTACCCAAGTTGAATAACCAAGTGATTGGAATTCACAATTAACTTTTACTGACTTGTAATATCGTCATTTGAAGACCTTTCTTATAAATACAAATGGTTGCAATAGCAACAGTCATGTTTGCATAGTAACAGTCATGTTTGCATTTAGCAATAGTCATGCAGTGTTTTCCCTAGAATTTTAAAATTGAGTGTCATTGTGACCTCCTTGTTTTCATAGATCTTAGTGTCATTTTCAAATATTGGGGGTCATGCAGGAATATTGTTGTATTTTTTAATGAAACTTTATTCCACTGATAATAGTGATTATACAATGAATTACTGATTCCTATTCGCCATTCCCCAAAGATAAAGGACATATTTTCCACCTACTTAGAAATAAAATTCCCCATCAGTAATTAAACAATTTTTTTTAGCCTTATAGATACCCAAATTTGGTGATTTTATGATGCAAATTTCCCCTATCAAAAGGACACGCCATTCTTCCCCTAAACCTGAAAAAATGGCTGACTAAATGTTATAATTGTTACAAAATAAAGTGAAAACTACAAGTTTTCCTTGGCTTCTTAATTATTTAACTTTTAGACATTACCTAATTGGCCATCATCTTTTGAACTGCTATGTTCCCCATAACTTGTAGCTGATGTCATAAACATCGTCGGCTTCCTTTGAGCCATATTTAGTAAACAGCAGACTGGTATAAAACTATGCTCTGCGAGCAGTGTTAACATAAATATGTTTAACAATTTTAAAAGCAATATCAAACTGGTTCTTGAATGTATACATCGGTATAATTAAACATCATTGCAGTCAAGTTTGATCATATTTCAATGTACAATGCAACCTATCCAGAGCAACACGCTTTGGTGGCTGTATTTACAAGGGTGTTGCTCTAGAGAGGTTAAATTGATAGTAAACTTTAATATCAGAAAATTGATATTGTTGAAGGGAGGTTGTTACTCAAGAGAGGACTGCTCTTGAGAGATTGCACTGTAATGTGTACATCTTTATCAACTTAAACTTGTGCAATAGATTTATTCACACCTACAACATCGTACAATATGGATGATAATTGACCTGGATGATATCAGCACCAGTGCATGGATTTATATAATGATAAAAACCTTGTTAAAAATTTAGAACAATATCGTCGATATCAAATTTTATCCTTTTTTTCATAAGGCCAATGATAATTTCAATAATATTTTAACACAAATTGTTCAAGTATATTGTTCTGTCAATAAGGAGTTGTTACTGTTTTGTTGTCAGATAAAATAACTAGTGCAGAAAAGTGTATATTGTTAATGAAGTGTTATTACATGTATATTATAGATACTTCAGAGATACATACTTTTATCATGTCAGGCACTTAATATATCCAAATATATGACCAGTGTGTATCAAATACTGGCTTGTGAGCAATTCCAATCATAAATGAAAATCTATTTGTTATAGTGTCAAATTTTCACAGCAAGTTTGAAAATCCTTTGTATTTTTACCTGAAAAGAGAAAAATATTCTAAAAGTATGCATTTTAATGTTAACTGTTCTTCCACAGTTTTATTATAATGTGCCAATTCATTTCTGTTGCTCAGTATGAGTGTAGAACTGTCGTCTTTCAAAATCCAAGCCACAAGAAGCTATTTTGCAACAATAACAAAGGCAAGGATGAAATACTTAAGGGATGTTATGTCCCTCGTATTTCCTTTATGTACATGAGACTTGGTCTAAATGTTTGCCTTAATAATATCTAGGTCAAGATTGAAAATGGGTCATCTGAGGTAAAAAAACAGGATAAAAAGATTGAAAATCCTTGTTGATTCTCGGGAGGCTGCATTTTCTATCGGAACTACATAAAACTTGATCAGGACCTGGAGACTGATTTCAAAGTTCTATAATCTTTGTGTCTGATATATTGAATTGTATTTTTGAGACTAGTATTTAAACTCAAACTTCTTGTTGGTTGGAATTTGCGATAGTACTGGTTCATGTTCGTATAGGAACATTGGTTAGGTCAATTGACCTCTGCACTTCACAGAAATAGTGCAAAGATTATATATCTCCTATACAGCATAAATTTCCAAATATGATTTGAATTAGGCCATAATTAAAAAAGTCTTTGTTTGCCCTTTACCGACCCTAGATTTTAGCGTTGGGTAGGTAGGTAGGAAAAATATTTTATTTTATTGTGGAAATTTTAATATGTTTTAGTCGAAATGTACATATATGGCCCAATATGTGCACCTCTGCGCAAGTGGGTCCATTAGTAACCTACTCATTCCTTTGGTAACTGAAGGTTACTTGTTCTATCTCTTTGGTTACTTCTCACATTTTGGAGAATTTGGAGAATTTCTTCAACATTACCCTAGTATAATGCTTAAAAATATGAAAAACAACCCATGCACTAGAAACTTTCTCATTCTATCAAAATATGAAAAATCAACCCTTGTATACTTATTTTTAATACTTTATATAGCCCGTCTGTTTTAGTGAGTATGAGCACGAGGCTTCAATAATTACTGATGAAAATATTATAAGGGCAACTATGACCATTTTTGTGTCATACTTTTTTCTAACTTTGGGTTCCAAAGTTTTTCTAGCAAGAGGATTGTTTGTTTCATCGGGTTTAACGCCGTTTCTCAACGATATTTCAGTTATATACGGCGGCCGGTTCACCTAACCAGTTTTTCCTGGACTGAATTCTTACCAGTACTAACTTACCCTTCCACAAGGAGCCGGCAACTTCTCCACATGTGGAGGAAAGTCGACATTTTTCTAGCAAGAGGAAGTTATCATATAAAGGCAAACATAATGAAACAAAAATAGTCATTGTTTTGTAACTAAGAAGAACAAACTGCATACATCGTAGTGTGACATAATGGTGTATAGTCGGGTTTATAACCAAAAAAAAAAAAAAAAAATATTAAAAAAAAAATCTAAAAAAAAATAATTTGAGTCGGCGGCCAAATCTCGGGTCGGTCGGTAAAGGGCAAACAAACCTAATTTTAATTTAGGCCTTATAATGCCTTAAAGTTAAATAAACAGCAAGATTTAGGTTTATGGTCAGAAAAGGGTAAGTTATTATTACTTTCTTGGTGTCGTGTCTCATAAACATTTCATCTCAGCTGGAGCAGTATCGCCCTGAAATTGTTCAGATTTGTTTTCTCTATCATCGTATATGGTGTCCCTCGATTCATAAATATCTCGGCAGAACAAACATTTACTTGGGCTTCTAAATATCTTCCTTGGGCTTCTAAATATCTTCCTTGGGCTTCTATATATCTTCCTTGGAGCTGGTATATTCTAGCTTTTAGTATACAAAACATCATCCTTCTTCTGTCTTCAACAGGGTAGTCTGGAGAGTTGAAACTTGTTTCAACCCTGTCAAGCATTTGCTCCCCAATTCTAATGTCATCCAGAGGAATGTTTTGGCTTATGTCTTCCAGTATTTCAAAATACGGTCCAACTCGTAATAGAATGAACACTTTGTATAGACTAAATGATCTTTTGGCCAATGTGGAGAAGTCATCAATAACTTCAGAACTGACTATATCTAGAAATCTGTCACACACTTTAACCCATTTCATTCTGGACCCCAATCAGATAAGATATCCTGAATATCTGGAGATTTTATCAATAACTGATAAGCCATTTGGCTTTTTAGGGACTGCTTTAGATATAAATCAATTTCTACATCATTTTTCCATTCACATTCAATTGTTATATACCATTTTAAAGAGAATACATTTTTCTTTCTAGCAGTATAAATTTTAAAATGATATATAATAAATTGAATTCACAACTATTGAACAAACAAAACTAATGGTTAACGAAATATAAGTAAATATTTATTTACCTTAACTTTCAAGGGAATTCCTGTTATATCCATTCACAATATCACATATGTTTAAATGTACAAAAGCAGCAATATAGTATTGGCTACACATAAATTCAAATTTGAAGGAAATATTCCAATATTTACTAAAGTTACAACAATTTGTATGAAATAGGGGTACCAACAAAATGTTAAGTCCAAATTATAGTCACAGTGCTGACTAGGTATACATCCACAATTATCAAATTTGAGGGTAGCTACACATGATAATAATCACCACAGAGTTCTATGAATGAAATCAGAATATTAAAATCCAAGAAAATGCACTGTATGTCTAAAAATATTAAATTTTGAACATTTTTAATTAATTTTTAAATCACTTTTTTAAATTTTTTTTAATTTTCACTTTTTCAGGCCTCAAAATTGGGGGTTTTCACACACTATGTACACATTTATCTTCCCTGAATATGTCTGGCTACACATTTCTTGCATACAGGAACTTGACAAAGTTCACAGCCCATGGGTGTTGCAGGCACACGCTCACCAACTGCAGCATCAATCCTACACTCGTGACACGACTTCCTCTTCTGACCGTATAAGTTGATGATGTTGTGGACAACAACTGGTCTTGTCAAATTCTGATTTGGAGGTGCTCTAAATGGAGTATAATCTCCTATCAAACCATCTGCCAAATCTTCAATGAAGTCTTGGAAGTTGGGCCACTCACTCTTCACATATTCAGGGTTCGAGTCTTTGGCCACAATATAACTGTTGTGAGCACAAACGACTAACAGATAGTGGAAAATTCTACGCCACCATTTCCTGGATCGATGATTCAGCAGGTAGTATCCAACCATCTGATCCATTAAGTCCACCCCTTTCATATGGTCCTGGTAGTCAGACAGCATCTTGGGCACTTCCACTCGCTGTTGAATGTCATGACCCGATCGACGCTTGACATAACCAGTGGATGTAGGATCATGAAAGTTTGACATTACAAGCACTGGTTTAGTGTCCATCCATGCACAGAAAGAAAGATCGTCTTTCTGTGCAAGGGAGTACTGATGCTTCTGCATTCGATTGTTCTTTGGCAGCAGATTCACGGGTAGTCCCTTCCGATTGCTGCGAACTGTCCCACAAGCATTTATTCCGCGCATTAGAAGTTCTTGTAGAAGTGGCGCACTTGTGTAAAAATTATCCATATACACACAGATATTTGTATTCTGCAAGTGCCCCACAAGATCTGTCACAACTCTATGAGTTAAACCCTTTTCTTGTCCCTCTTCTTTACCACAATACACTTGGAACTTATGGAGATATCCAGTCGAGCTCTCCGACAATGACCAAACCTTCACACCCCATTTGATAGGTTTAGCCGGTAAATACTGTCTGAATGAAAGGCGACCCTTGAACTTGATCATACTTTCATCCACAGTCACATTTTCATATGGTGTGTATGCTGCAGAAAAGTTCTTATTCATTTGGTCAATGAACCAGCGGAGCTTGAGAAGTTTGTCTGGTTGTGTAGGGCGGTCTTCATTGTTGTGGAGATGAAGGTATCTCCAAATAAGATTAAATCTGTCTCTGGACATGATGGAGTTGAAGGAGGTTCTGAACATCCTCTTCTTCTGACGCCAGTAATCGTTTCTTGCTGGAAGACGTATTACACCCATACAAAAGATCAGTCCAATGAAAGCTTTCATTGTAGGACTGTCCACTGGTAACCATTTAGGAGCGTTGGGAGGGGGTGGGTTTCTTGTCCTCTCTTGATCAGCATACCTGTTTGTTTCAGAAACTAATCTGTCCCAAATATTGTTACCAAACAACAATTCAAAATAGTTATGTGGTTGGGCTTCTTCTGGGTGTAGAAATGTTGTTCCCCCATTCGATCTATACCGACGTTGTACACGTGGAGAGAAATTTTCATACCTCCAATCAAAATCGAACCCATCAATTTCCTCATCATCCTCGTCGTCCGATGCGAAAAACCCATCCAAAAGCTGATCTCGATGTTGAGAAATTTCTTCAACCTGAATGTTGTGAATATCCAACATTTCCTCGTCGAAATCCTCGATTCTTTCGCCGATCGGCAAGTCTATATCGCTACCATCGCTTTCATACTCCATCGAATCCGCCATTGCAAAAATCTATGATGAAATCGCTTCAAAATCGTTGTAAACAAATCGTTTTTTCTTTAACTTCCGTGTTTTTAAATTCCGCGGACTAAAGTGTTATATCTGCGCATGCTCAGCCTCGTTTTATTGAAGGAATTCCCGGTGCGTCGTAAGAAAAGACAACATGTGAAAATCGCATGTAAACAATGGTACTCGACGACCTCGCTGGAACTACCCGTCTACGGGTATCCCGAATATTAAGGCACGTACTCGTACACGCGTATCCCGAATGAAATGGGTTAAGAGCCTGTAGCTGGTTCTCAGTGTTCCAGTTGTGTTTTAGCTTTAACTGAAGTATATATATATGTGTATGATGAACCATGTATCTGATGGCAAAATCATTGTAATTCTGACTTGAAGTGATGGCTTGATTTATCATCTCAGCTGAATCCCAGTCTGATCTGAGTGCAGCTATAATGGCCATTTTACAGTACCTGAGTATGTTTGGTAAGGTACTGTTGACATTAGCTGGCAATCTCGCAGTAAATTCATCAATGTGATATTCAATGTCATCATCTTGAGTATGTTGTTGGATGTGTAGATACCAGATAATTGTGAGAGCATCACCCCACTTGTCACATTCTTCGATGGTCGCAGCATTTTTCACATGCTTTAAAAAGGCTTCAAAAGCCACTCGCAAACCAATACGCCTACTTTCAAATTCATTGTCATCACACCAACTTTTGTATTTGTAAAATGTCTCACGTAAAAATGCTGAATGTGGAAATTCAGCAGTGGATTGGTGCCTAGCAAACTCTAAAATACAGGTTTGTAAATTTTCCTGAATATCAGGAAGTTCAAGTCTTATTAGAACTTCGGACAGATTCTCAGGTAGAACTATAGATACAATGTCAAAAATGAGCTTAAGAAGTTGTTTCTTTTCAGTTGACCATGTTTTCATATACTTTTTTATCAGTTGTGAAGCTTGTTCAGAGGTTAAAAGTCCACATTCCTCTACATCAGAAATACGTCTCACTATTTCATCTACTTCATAATTCCCGGAATATTCAACAACAGCTTTCAAACTAGCAAAAGTTATTCTCCCTTTATATGTTCTGTTGTTTGAAACACTTCTTATAGGTTCCATTTTCCATATAAAAATCCCATGCTGTGTGTATTCCACTTTCGTTTTCACCGGAAGTTAAGACTCTGACGAATGAAGTTATTGCAGTTAACAGATCATCTTCTGAATGCCAATATTCGTGTTTATGAATATCTTTGTGAAGTGTTTATATGTTCTGTTTTCGTTAATTGTTCATTATTTTGCGAATAAAGCATGAACATAAGAATCATTATGCATTCACAAATTACAAGAAGCAGACTTCTTATCCAACGATCGGGTGAAATAGTTCCAGGCGGCAGACGGTATTTTGACAATAGATACGTGTAATTTAGCATGAACTTTGAGATTTGTATTATATCAGTGTAAATATCTTGTTTAAGTTCGCTATTATTGAATATTGAGTACTTAATTAAAAATTGAACCAAACAAAATGCATTTACTCGTTGTATTTTGAGTAAAATGTGTTTAAACAGTCATTTTGATTGGATGATATGACCTACGTGAAAAATTAGTATGCAAATTACGTTGTTTCCCGTCACCCCATTTTTTCGGCATGTTTCTTTTCTCAATTACATCTTTTATCTTCCTTAATTAAAAAGCGAGTCATTAACTCAAGTCCCTGTCGGTGGTTTTAACTGCCTACTTTTTACACCTTTCGTCAACAACAAAATTACCGACAATTAGACACCTACTTTCTTCTATTTGAGACTATGGACTATCAAACGGTCAGTAATTAACAGATTATCGATTATATTAGCACCCCCCAATATACACAATGACACTTTTACAAGCGCGTATATTTCAACACCAACAACAACATCCTTTATTACTCTCATACTATCTTACACAAATTTGTTTTCATAATATTTTTATTAAGTATATTTTTCCGAATATTCGAATATTGAAACAGGATTCGAATATTCGAAGATAAAACGAATATTCGAATATTCGTTGACATCCCTAATATAAACCCTATAAAGTAACAAAATTATCATCATTGGTGTACAACATGGCCATACAGTTCTTTAATAAATACTTCAGTATGATTCATAAAGATTATAATCTATAATGATCAAAAACAGAATTTCGTGACGATGGCGCGTTCAATACAAATCATAATAATGAGATGGAAGAAGATCCAGCCGTTTAATGATGCACCAAAATTAGCTTTTGAGGGACTATAAGTCAAATTAAATTGAACTATACCCTGAATGAATGTTGTCGTAACTTCACTGGAAAGATCATAGGGTGGACCTCTTTCAAAGTTGCATAAGATGTTCCGCTCTGCTGCAAAAGTTGGTCACAGGAGCAAAAAATAGATTTTAAAAGTGTAAACTTAATGATACAGTCACGCAAACGGTCAAATAGAGCACTTGAGTACATACATAAGCACATTCAACGTATCAGTCTACATGTAACACACAGCATCACACATCAAAACATCAAGTGTCACTGCTTCTTGAAGAAGTCAAGAATCTGGGTTTGCTTTTTTGAACACACACTCGTCAAATTGTTGGGGCCACTTTTTTCTAACATGTTATTCAATTTTGAATCACTCCAACCAACCTGCTGAGCATTCAAATTCGGATGAAGGTATACCTATTACAGTAGCAAATTCTTGTGCTTTATTGCGCAAAATTTCTCCATCAACCAAAATGTTATTTGACCTGGTATTCTTCATCCATTTAGTTAAGAGCCTCTTCAATGACTGAAAATTTGGCATTTCTTGTCGTTTTCCTCTGGCTTCATTTCCCCACTAAGAAATTTAGGTTTTATTTCCTCCTATTTCTTCAACCATGTTGCCAAAATATTCTGAGGAATTCCATACTTCTGAGCAATTGCTTTCTTAGACATACCCCCTTTTTTGACCTCTATAAATGCTTCATATTTATTAATGTAGCTCTGTGTTGTCAATTTCCTCTTCTTACCACTACTGTCAGTGGCTGATCTAGGTATCTCTCCAGATTTCAACCTGGGTCATTCCCTAGATTCCTTGACCATAGTAGAGATACTAGTCAATTCAGTTATCCCCCGGGTTTTATACTGGATCCTTCACTGAATTTCTCCACGTTAATTTGTAGATTTGTGTTGATATTTTGATCATTCATTATGAATTGAGATATGGTGCTAGAAGTTCAGATATTTATACAGTTTTAAGAATTCGCTTATTTTGACATGTTTTAACAGCCTATGCTGTTTGATTGCTGTTTTCATTATCACCAATCTGTGTCAAGATTACAAAGGTTGTTTGGTTGAAGAGAAGTTGGTTAACGTAAGATTTGCACAACACCAATATATATGCAAACAGCAAAGCCAGGTTAGTACGGCTGTGCCGAAAAATGAGAACAAAAACCTAAGCTTAATTCCCTAGATTGAAATATCTACAGGCTTACACTGTTGTGTAGAGAATTAGTGGAGTCAAAATAGGATAAAAGCCGAGTGCATTCAGTTGTATGGATTCAATGTCAATGGAGCCAGCGCTGACTTACATCTGGTTCCACACTAACTACATGAGATGAGATGGCGATGCATTCTTCTGGACTACTGTTCTAGGGAAAATGAAGAATTGTAGTAGCGACTACCTAATCTGTGTTTGAATATCAGGGTTGTGTGTTTTTACAACCATTAGCAAAACCCTTAAAACATGGTCAACAAAAACTAACATATATTTTGCATATTAAAACTGACAGTATTGAAGTGTCCGGTGGTAATCACGTTTAACAATACAGCCCACGGACAATTCTGGTCAATAGCACGTCTACTTCTAACAGCAGCTGGCAATCGACTGGGGCGATTCCCACGCTTTTTTCCATGACGTCACCACACAGGTCACCTTGGAAAGGGTACGACTAAAAGCCGTACCGGACGGGAATCACAAGATACAACAGTATTCTTACTGCAAAATTATTTCAACCTTGAGATTTAGTTCTAGGAACTATCAACGTACATAAATTCTGACCCAATTCTGTACCTGCCTGTAAATCGGGGTCAGAGTTCGTACATTCATACAGGGTACAAATCTCTCATATGTGGTTTTATGAACATGGCTTTGATATAGAAATATAGTAAAACCCTGTCATTAAACCACTAAAGGGACTTAACAAGTGTGATCTTAATAGTAGGTTTGTCCCATTATTGAGTTTGGTCATTCATGTGCTAACTTTTTAATGGCAGGATAGTTTGTGTATACACACATGTTATAGTCTTTGCAATATATACATATATGATTGTATGTTGATGGCCATGTGTTTTCTCATGACACTTGTCAAACTGAATTTTTGATTGGCTGCCTTCATAAGCTCTACCAACACTGCAATTGGTGTATTATCATCCTCATATCACTATCATCCTGATTATTGATGA
Organism: Mactromeris polynyma; assembly: GCA_032209605.1. Lineage (NCBI taxonomy): Eukaryota > Metazoa > Mollusca > Bivalvia > Venerida > Mactridae > Mactromeris > Mactromeris polynyma. The sequence goes on from JASFXZ010000022.1 coordinate 4,186,012, forward strand.
CACTGTTACTCTTACCTTTCTAAAGCACTTTCACAGTTTCTGGTTTTACTTCCTTCTACAGAACTAGCTATGCACTGAACAGCATCAAGCACTATGACACTCTTAGACTCTGAGTCTACACAAACCAAATCCTCACAAATTTTTGAAACAACAGATCTGACAAGTTGTCGCCTGTAGAATTGTTTCACGTTTTGAATGATTCCTTGGTCTAAGGGCTGGAGCATGGCGGTCGTATTGGCTGGTAGAAACACTACTTTCACATTTGTAAATTCCATATCCCATGTGGATGTGTCTTGTCTCATTCTCCCATTGAATGTGTTGATCCACTCGGAGAACAAAATACTTCATCCACGCCTTTCTGTTGAAAGTCTCGGGCAAATTGTTAACATTAATGTTGCACACATTTTCCTATTACGTAAGGCTTCTCTAAGTTGTCTACCATATTCACACATAACATCAGACTTCCTGAAAGTTAAAAAAAAGTGTCCGACATTAGGTCTGACAAGACACATAAATCTTTCAGACCGAAAGAAAATCTGTCAGACCGAAACAGATGGAACAAAAACAAAGTAAAAACAGCGTGGCACCATCGTAAAATTTTAACGACGCCATAGCTGTGCGAACGACTGACAGTATGTAACATGCACAGCGCTTGGTTTTTCTACGGGCACTGCCGAAAACGATCCAATGAAAACACGTGTAACGTTTCTAAAACGCATTCATGCTAAAACCCGGTTTCCGGGCCTTAAGTTAATGCTAAAACCCAGTTACCAGGAATAAAAAAAGCCGGACAGTCTGACAGTTTATTTATTTATATTTGGTTTTATGGCGCATCGACAGCTTCGGTCATTTAGCGCGCAAGGAATGTATGTAAAAAACGTGAAACTAAAAAGGTTTACGACATATACTTGTATATGTTAAATTGGTGTAAATATAGTGGGTAAAAATTGGGATCATTAGGGTAAGAATATATTTTTATGTACCAGGGTGAGCGAGGCAATCCTCATTCACCGGTAAATGTAATATAATTATGTAGGTATGGATTAAAAATTTATCATAGTTGTAAAAGCCAATCTCTTTGATGTAGCTTATAATTTTTCCAACTTGGATAGTCTCAAAGAGACTTTATGTCAGTGGTATTGAAAAATTGGGAACGGACTGGTTGAAGGTCAACACAGTCGACAAGAAAATGTTGTACTGTGAAAGGAGTATTACATGGAATGCAGTCCAGTCTAGCATCCTGGCCAAACAGCCAGGAGTGTGTAAGATGTGTGTGCCCAATTCTTAATCGGGCTATTAAAACCTCTTCTTTTCGAATGGGCCTGTACGCTGGTTGCCATTCTCCAAGTACTGGTTTCACTGAGTACATCTTGTTGTTGTCCTCTGTATCCCACTGGGATTGCCAGGAAGATTGGGTGCTTGATGAAACAGCAGATTTAAAATCAGAAGAAGGAACTTTAACATCTGAAATGGGTAATGTCAAGGCAGACTTGGCATTTTTGTCGGCTCTATCATTTCTCTTGATACCGATATGACCCGGGATCCAACAAAACACAAATTCTCTTGTAGTACTTAGTCTTGAAATTCGTTCAAGGATTTTGCAGATTGAGGGTTTTCAAGATCTTTGTTGGAAAGGGCCTGTAAGGTGGATAGGGAGTCGGAAAATACAATGAAGTTATTTTCTCTAGATTCCTCTGCAATATTGAGAGCAAGATCGATAGCTTTCACCTCAGCTGAAAAGACCGAGGACTCGTCTGGTAGGCGACATTTCATAATGTTGGTATTTGACACTGCTGCTGCTCCAACTGTCACTGTCTTTAGATCCGTCCGTGTAAATTGGTTTGTGAGTCGCAGATTTTTCTTTTATTTCATTGTATTTTGTTTGGAATGTGATACCGTCTCTGTCAGACTTCTTGTCATTAGTTAGATCAAAGAGGTAATTTGCAGACTTGAGGGTCCAGGGTGTGGTGTCTGGAATCTTGTACTGTTCAATTGAGTCCATATTCACTTGGATGTCTTCAATAGACTGAGACATGCGAATGCCAAGCGGAGGTATGTCATTTGGTTTCTGCTCAAAGAGACATTTGAATTTAGGGTTAAAAACAACTTCATGTGTAGGGTTAAGAGGGTTTGCCCTCAGTTTCAGAATATACTGCAGGGAAACTTTTTCCCTTCTGAGCTGAAGAGATGGTTCGTTAGCCTCGGCGTAAAGGCTTTTCACAGGAGATGTTCGAAATGCTCCTAGTACTAGTCTTAGACCTTGATTATGTATTGAATCGAGTGCTTTTAAGTACGACTTCCTAGCTGATCCGTACACTATTGATCCATAGTCTAATTTGGAGCGAATAAGGGATCTATAAAGATGTAGAAGGACTTTTCTATCAGCTCCCCAATCAGAGTGAGCAACAACTTTCAAGAGGTTGAGGGCTTTCTGGCACTTCTTTTTAAGTGCACGTACATGTTGGATAAAAGTAAGTTTCCGGTCAAATATGACACCTAGGAACTTAAATTCAGGGACCACTTGGATTGGTGTATTGTTCATGTGAAGGCTTGGTTCAGGATGCATACCCCGAAGTTTGCAAAAGTGCATGCACTTGGTTTTGGCCTTAGAAAATTTGAAGCCATTTTTATCGGCCCAGGTTTGGAGTTTATTTAGACATTGTTGGAGTTGTCGCTCTATTATATTCATATTGCGAGATCTGAAACATAAGACAAAATCATCCACATAGAGTGAACATTCTACTCCAGGGTTAATAGCTTTCACAATGTTGTTTATCTTTACGCTGAAGAGTGTGACTGACAAGATACAGCCCTGTGGTACACCCATTTCCTGTTAGCGACGTCCTGATAATCTGTCGCCAACATGAACCCGGAAGTAGCATTCATTCAAGAATGCAGCTATAAGGCCATCATTAAAAAAATGTTTGTTTGCGGTGCTCCTACCCACCATTTTCGGGGTGGGTAGGTAGGTAGGGATTTTTAAACAGGTTTTTGAAAAAAACCAGGTTATTAGAATGGTGATGTCATTGGGCTGGCGGGCGGGCGGGCGGTCGTCAAACTGGGTGGTTTCCGGCGAATAACTTGCGTTCTGTTGATCATATTGTAACCAAACTTGGTGTACAGTAAGAACATATGGAGAGCTCGCTTGGGATTGCTTTTGGGTTCGATCCGACAAAGGTCAAGGTCACTGTTACTAAAAATAGAAATTTGGTTTCCGGCGAATAACTTGAGTTACATTGTTTATATTGACATCAAACTTGGTGTACAGTAAGAACATGTGGAGAGCTCGCTTGGGATTGCTTTTGGGTTCGGTCTGACAAAGGTCAAGGTCACCATTACTAAAAATAGAAATTTGGTTTCCGGCGAATAACTTTAGTTACATTGATCATATTGACATCAAACTTGGTGTACAGTAAGAACATGTGGAGAGCTCGCTTGGGATTACTTTTGGGTTCGGCCTGACAAAGGTCAAGGTCACTGTTACTAAAAATAGAAATTTGGTTTCCGGCGAATAACTTTAGATTTGTTGGTCATATTGACATCAAACTTGGTGTATAGTAAGAACATGTGGAGAGCTCGCTTGGGATTGCTTTTGGAATCGTTTTGTCAAAGGTCAAGGACACCTTTACTAAAAATTGCAATTTGCTCTCCGGCTAATAACTTTAGATTTGTTGGTCATATTGACATCAAACTTGGTGTGTAGTAAGAACATGTGAAGATCTCGCTTGGGATTGCTTTTTGGTTTGTTCCGTCCAAGGTCACTTAAAATTTAAAAATCAGTTTCCACTTAATATCTTCGCTATTCGTGGGTGTATTGACATCAAACTTGTTGTATAGTTGTTCCATATATATATAATATATCTAAGTGGGAGTGTTTGTATGCATGTATCACCTCTGGCACCTTTGCAGCATTGATGATCATCATGTATTCATTATACAAATAGAGCCTTGGTTACAAATAATTAGGTTTAAAACCTGGTTTGTGGGCATTGCCCATTTCTTGTTTTTTTTTTAATAATTTTTTTTTTTTACAGACGACAAAGGCAAATCTATATGACCCTCAGTCTGATGTAAGGGGCATGCATGTTTTAGATAACAGCACTGAGAATTCATCGACAGAACCATTTTATTTATTTTCAGATACATGTGTACACTTATTCTTTCTAGGAAGTCTTTTAATAATGGGTCTCTCAGAGTCCTTGCAGGGTTTGCAGATTGGCAGTACAACACGGTGGGTCTGTAGAGCATCAACATCCCGGTCTGCCCCAGGTTCCCAGCAGTAGCTGCAGAGATCCTTTAGGCCTGCAACATGCACTGAAGAGTAATACGGAACCTCCACTGGTGACTGGCAGCATAACTGCAGGCGTACGAACACCACACCTTGCATGCAGTCTCCTGAAATATTACAATGTATTTTTAACATTTAAATTTTCATTAATACTATTGCAATATAAATGTAGATTAGTTATTTTCTGTGATAAAGCAAACTCGTGATTATTAGAAAAGATTTAGCTGTGATTTCCATGAGATATGTGATATTTAATTTATTTATTTATTTATTTCTATACAACTAAACATGTAGAAATCTTGCCATGTATCATTGAATATATATATTTTAAGTGAAGTTTGTATTAAATTTAATACTGAGCACTACAATATCAGAACCCCAATGGCAAAAACTTTTCAAAGAAATTATAAAATCTTTTGGAAATATTTTTTAAATATTGGGAAGATAAACTGTACTGCATACCATACTAAAGTCAAATACTATGGACTGTGTACCTGGCAGGGATTTTCTTGCTTGAATCAGTAATTCTGGCATTAATTTTGTCATGGCTGCCATCAATGTACCAGAGTGTGTCCACAATCGTCATTGTTTGTCGAGTCATTTCACCTGCTGCTAGTGATGCTGGGTAACGGACATCTTCATTCTCCACAAAGTCATTGTAAAGCTTATCCTTGGCTGAAATGTTTACAAAATATTTGAAACATCTGATACTGAAGTCGTGAAATAAACAATATCCATTAGATCTATAAATATTAAATAAACATGCAAAAATGGTTTCGGACTGTTCATGAGGGGACCACTTATTCTTAACATACTAAAACAAGAGTATTTTTGGATTAATTCTAAACATTTCAGACATTTATATTTCTGACTCCAGCTTTAGGGTTTTAAAGTGGAGAAATTACAGACTTGAAAAAGTAAATATGTTTCGAAACATAAAATATGTTATAAGGCTCTAATGAACAAAGCTGTACATGCACCATCAATTGCATTATGTGCCAATGACCCTCAGATGACAGTGCTTTGGATGTTAAAACAAATCAACCAAACTTGTCGGACTAAAACATGTTTCAATAATGCTCCGTCAGATGTGAGCCCTAACAAATTTATAAAATAAAATACCAGTGAACCGTGGTTTATCCAACTGTAACATCGGTGGCTTCTTTCTTTCATGTGAACCTGACATCAGAACGTCAAATGCATTTGCTGGTTCACACAACAAAGGTTCACCTGGGCCAGCTTCTACGGGGACATCATTCTTCACATTTATTGTAACATATTTTAAGGAACTGTCAAAGTCTGTTAGTATCTTTATCATGTCATATGGGTCTGCGTTAAAAACCTGACAATCACTTGGTTTCGATGATACAATGACTTTAGCATTTTTTTTCGAAGTTTTCTACAACATTTTCATCAACATCGATCCCCTCTGTCGTAATGTCAAATACATCAAACCATGTGTCTGTTATTCTGAATTTTCGTATGACATTTTTAACGACCGAAGTCACCTTTTATTCACCAGTGCTTACAATACTCACACTTACAGAAAATGTAATATCCTCCGTAACGGAGGCTGCCATTTTGATTTTGTATGCGTAACGAAAAGAGCCGAGAATTCCCAAATGTAAGCGAAAAGGACCGAACGCGCGAAATTGGCCCAAAGAAACGAAATGAGAGCAAATAAAAAAAAAATCGGCAGCGGTAGCGATAAAAAAGATCGGGTCGGGGCTAATTTCGGTGAGTCGGTCGGAGCACCGCAAACCAACAATTTTTTATTTATGGCCTAAAAAGTGGGAGGCGGCCTCTGAGACCAAAGTCATGAAGATCTTTCAGAATTCCATACTTCCAGGTAGTGTCGTAGGCACTTTCCAGATAAAAAAATACTGACACAACATGTTGTTTATTAATAAAAGCTTCTCTCAGAAATGTTTCTAAGCGCACAAGATGATCATTTGTACCACGTTGGCGGCGAAATCCGCTTTGGACATCAACAATCAGGTTGTTGGATTCCAAGAACCACACGAGACGATCGTTTACCATTCGTTCCAATGTTTTGCAGATGCAACTTGTGAGAGCTATAGGGCGATTATTATTAGGATCACTAGTGTCCTTACCCGGTTTTGGAATAGGAATCACTAGCGCCTCCAGCCATGAGGTGGGAAACTCACCAGATTGCCAAATGTCATTAAAAATATCAAGTAAAATAGAGAGTGTGGTATCAGGTAAGTGCTTTAAAAATTGATAGTGAACTTTGTCTGGTCCTGGGGAGGTATCGTTTGTCTTGTGAAGAGCAGTTTTAAGTTCTTGTAAAGAGAACAACTTGTTATAGGATTCCTGGTTCTTGGAAGAAAAATTAAGCTTCTTCTTTTCCTCGTTAGTTTTATTCTTCTGAAAATTTGTAGAACTATTTTGCGATGAAGACTTTTTCGCAAATGCATCTGCCAGAGCATCAGCAATTTTCTCCGGAGTATCTATTTTGGTATCATCAACAGACAGGTGATTGATAGGGCGTTGTGATTTTCCCTTTATTTTTCGGATCATGTCCCAGGTTTTTTTGACAGAAGCTCTACTATTTAGTCTTGAAACATATTGTCTCCAAGACTTTCGTTTATTGTTTTTAATTGTATGTCGAGCCTTGGCCCTGAATATACGAAAGTTGTTAAGATTGTCCCGAGTGGGTCTCGGATTGAATTTCTTGAGGGCTTCTTTTCTGTTTTGTGTTGCTCTTTTGCATTCCTCATTGTACCAAGGCTTGTCAGGGTGTTTAGGATTTGGGGAGGTTTGAGGTATGGACGACAGTCGGACCGATTTCTGTTCAGAAATCGTCGGACCGGTTCAAAATTTGCCGGTCATGTCCGTCGGACCGACGGCTTTCGGGAAGTCTATAACACGGCAGTCAATCTTTCTTTAGACCGTTTCCCTCCTTTGCATTCCTCACCACGGATAGACAGTAACTTGTCAGGCAGTGCTCTGTAAAATAAGACGGTTTCATCCATATTATAGATGTCTGGCATCATAGGCAGACAAAATACAATATAATTTTTCCTTCCATTCATTGACTGTTTCTTATGAAACACTTCTACCTTCTCCACAGACAGAAGTTCAGTGCTGTATGAAGTCCTTGAAAACTGACTTGATTTGATTTCAAGTTTTTGTAAGTCCTTCTGCACAGTACTGTATATTACCCGTCTTTTGTATAATGTAATAGCAGGCTAGTTGCATTTTCAGGCATAATGACCATTAAATAAAGAAGGAAAGAGTTCATTTAAGTTAATTAAAATGCTTGTATTAGCAGGGTGGGCTCAATTTCAGGGACAAGAAAATGCTTGTATTGTTGGCATTGTTCAGCTTTGTGGGGACTGTCTGACGATAATCACCACAAAAATGCTTGTATTAGTAGGGTGGTCTCAATTTCTCAGAACCATCACCTCATCTTTCGACCAGTTTTCTTTGCGCTTCTTTTGTGGTGGCTCTGACATACTTGCAGACGATCTTTGTTTACAATTTTGACAGACGTGCGCGTTATTACCTTATTACGTCTGATTGAAGAGTTACAAACAAATTTCACGTAAGTGGAAAAAAAACTAAGTTTTGCGTAAGTTAATTATTTATGTTAGTAAAATGGTACCCAGGGTTGTGTATCCTAGTGAAAACACCAATTAACCTTGTTAATCCTCTCATTCAAAATTCTGTTTGCTCTCAAAGACATACAATTGAAATCATGATTGTCTAAGAAAGGGGTCATTGTAGTGACCATTATTTGCTACAGCTTTCCTAGTATTGAAATTTGGTGTCTTTGAAGTAATAGTTATTTTGTGTTTCTTAAATGTGTTTCTTATACAAATACAAATCATAATTATACTTAGGCCTATATGGCCTTTTGTCTCTGTACCTATCTGTAAAAACAGTTCTTTCCATTTTTCTTTCCAGGTGTTTATCAAGACCAATGTATTAAGTAATTACTTGTTTCCTTTAAAAAATTACATTCCTGCCCAACTTCACAAAGTAGTTTAGGGAGACAGCAAACAAAAACGTTTTAAATGTGGCCTTATGAAACCACAATTTTACTATAAAAGATGCCAGCAGTCATAAACTGATGTTTAAAATTAAGCATCAATTTTGATATTTGACAACCAAATATATTTGCAATTAATCTATCAGTCTTAGAGAACGAGAAAAAAGAATACAAATAGTGTCTCCTGCTTCTGGCCGGCGTCTAATGAGACTTGCCCTAGGGTAAACCTCCCCTTTCTTTAACAGCTCTTCCACCCTGTCTGGGAAACTTGCCCTGTCTTTATTGGTCATACCTGCAAACAGAGGTAAATTAATGTACAGTACCGCCTTGACACCCACTACATTTAAATGTATCAATGGCCAAGGCGTCAGTCGCAGTCACGTTTATACAAGATCCATATTACCATTTGTCGCATACATCACACTGTATCATGAATCTTCTGTACCAGGGCCTCCAACACAAACAACAGTATCAGTTTCCTACTCCTTTATTACCCAGGCTGGTAGGTCCCTTAGTTTACATAGCATCATTCTATCGTGATTAGTGATGACGACTACGTTCCTCAGCTAGACTTTATACAAATAAGTTGATAGCTTCTTCTTAATCACTGCGGGACCCTTCCGGGGACAGCTTAATTCCTTACACTTGCCCTCACCACTGCAGTATCTAGAAGATACACTACATCACCCACCTTGTAGAGTCTCAGAATAACTCTCAAATCATAATTCTTCTTCATGCGTTTCAGTGATGACTTCAAGGCCTTATGTGCCAATACATGGGCCTCTTGCATCATGGTTCTCAGGGTGGACACATATTCTGGGTACTCTTGGTGGCATTTCACCGGTGCAGGGAAAATTAAGTGTGCTGGTGTATTAACCTCTCTGCAACATGAACAGGAACAATCCTTACAATGCTTTTTGTGTAAAAAAGGATTTATACTCAAACATTCAAAAAGTATTGTAGGGCAATATCATAAATGAGCAAATTATTCGGTATCTTTCTTTTAAGCTCTTCACATTTTTTTATTTGTCCTTCACTCATGAAAACAAGCTGACCCAAGCATATAGTTAGAGCCAAAATAATGGTCTTTCTACCTTCATTTCGCATTACATATTTATTTCTGCCATGTATTTTTATTATTCTCAGTATAAAAACAAGATTGAAAGGCTTACGATGCAGACCCAACCTGGTCGGTCAAGCCTATATTGCAACATCCAAATATCAACACTAACTTCAATTCGCATTAAATATTAATCTATCCAATGTATTTTCATCATCATCAATACAGACAAATACTTCGTAAGGCTTATGGTGCGGACCCAACCTGGTCGACCACCCCTTTATTGCACCCTCAAAGACTACACAGTACGAAATATCGAAGCATTTTGTCATTTCACATTAAGCATGTATCCATTATATATTCCATATATGGGACAAAAATACCACGTGACATCGTAGGGTTCGAACCCAGGATGTGTGTACTATATGGAATTGATAGATATTGAATAAAACTATATGTACATGTGTATTTTATTCGTGAGATACGCTACTTTGTGGAGATATTGACTGTGAAAGTATTCCAAAATTTCCGTCTTAGCAGGGTTTTGAACTTTTCCTATACAAAAACTGCAACACTGAAAGTTAAATGTTTGTCTGTTGGCCATCTATTAATAGAAATCTATTGATAGATGTTCACCCTTGTACCACGCTGAGGTTGACAAACTTGACAAGGGGGTGGGACCAGCTGATGACCAGTCCCTAATCAGGGTTAATCACGTGCTCAACTTAATCACAGAGCAAACCATCTGCGGAGTGGTAATGAGAATAATCACCTTGTTATGTTTGTATACATTTCTATTTTTTGTTTTCACTACACTTCAGTGTTGCAGGGATGTAAACATGTAAATATGCTAACAGATAAGTTTGTTTCATTACAGGTCAATGTTTCTATCTTTCTGACTAAAAATATCAACAATACTGGCAACATCTCTGTCCCTCATATCACCATGCAAGCAAATTCTCATAAGTGCATCCAAAGAGTACTCAGACAGTCTGTTCCTAGATGGAGTACACAATATGTTCATCAGACTGAGTGTAGGAGGGGAATTTTAATGGAGAATAGGGGAAAAAACATACTTTTAAGCGAGGGGAATGGGTCCGAATTTCAGCCCAAAAAGGCCCGAAAAAACACACTGTATATTTAGATACATTTCTAGAGGCTGCCTCAATAGCAGCATGAATATTATCTGCCACATTTTGTGTGTGTCCCTTAATGTTTAAAAACATGGAAACATAAAACTTATTTTTATTCTGTGCTGCACAATTATCGGCATAAAATATATATTTCTTTTTGCCTGCTTCACTTTTTTTTAAATGAAGTCAAGTAAACATGACGCCATCTCGCATGCACCCCAACTAGCCCTGGCCTCATTCCATACATAAGAATGACCCTGTTTGGACCCAAATTCATATATGGTAAAATTAAAGCTAGAAAGACATCGCTTGTAATATTAGCATGACTCAAAGCTACATATGGGAAGTTGGCAATACCTCTTCCAGATCAAATCATGCAACTACCAAATCATTAGCAGACATAGCCAATTCTTTGTAGGAATGTTTGTTTTCCCTGGCTTGTTAAAAAGAGGACGGTCAAACTTATCTTTCATTTCCAGTTGAACATTGGGTGAAGCATTGGTAAAAGAAACACAAAAATCACATCTATCTCTTATAGGTGTATGACAGTCAAGTTTATATTCTGAGTCAAATACTTTTCTATATATATTTTGTTTATACACAGTATACAAGGTATGTCCAAAAGGTTCGTGGACACCTTCGATTTTAAGAAAATAATGCTATATTCATGAACCATTTTTAAATGTGTTATACAAAAGTCTGTGGAGCTACAAAGAAAACAATAACAAAATAATGCAAGATTCACAACAGCCACTGTAGGATATGTGGCGCACGTTGCAAAGTTACATTGGCGTTAACGTCACAATTCACAATTACTTTCCAAATTGATGCCTCCATGTTCAATGCTCTTTTGGTTACACGGCACCCACTTCTGGTAATTTGAGTCATACCATTGTTTTTCATATGAACGAACAACAGAATTTATTTGAGAAACAAGTTCCATCTCTGTCTTTGTGTTCGTATCCTCAAAGTTCCCTTTTTAGGCATGGAAACATAATGATTTCCTCAACTGACACAATGACTTTGGCATTAACTTTCTTTGGTCTACCCGACCTGGCAACCTTCTTGTTGGATAACCGTCCACTTCAAAAACGTTGATGCCGCTTATATACAAGCGAATGGCAAACTGACCAATATACTGTGGCTCTCTGTTATGTTTTCATAGTGTCTGTGGGTGTTTTATCCAATGAAATGCACACTTTAATAATAGTTTGCTGTTCTTGAGCATAAAAAATACGCCATCGTTAAAATCCATAAACTTAGTCTGTGAGGTTTTGTTAAAATCCACAAATTGGTCATACATGTACATGTACAAACATCTATATGCCCACTATTATGTATTTGTTCATGCACCAACTATAACAAGCCCTTCCACAAGCTGACAACCTCTCCCCATGAATCATAGTTGGAGGACCTTATTCAAATGTCACAAAAGGGCATGACCTTTTCGGGTGAAAGAGAGCTCTACCGGCTTAACAGACGGTCTTATAAAGCTCAGCACATGTCCAACATAACATTAACTGACATTAGTCGGACATATGTAGTTACATTTGACACATAACTTTGATGCGCGACACTTACCGTTGGATTTGAATTCAGATTGCTTTGCAACCGTTACTTTTCCACTTTTTCGTCGATTGAAGTCAGCAATCATTGCGTCATACGGATTTCTTAGAATAAAGATGGCTTTCTCAAAATGTGTAGCTTTTCTAGATCCATCTTTACAATATTGATGAGTAATGCGACTAGATCTGGCGTGTGTTTTGAGTATGTATATGCAATGGACATCTTTGGGAACCAGTTAGATTTTGAACCGTATCGAGATAAATGCTCCCTGTGTAAATACCTGTAAAAACAAAGTTAAGCTATATCGTACAGTAGTTCAACATTCTAATCGATGTTTTACGTATAACATTCGTGGTAGAATACATGCTAACGTTAATTTGAATCATAAGTTCCCGATGCAGAAGTAAGATCAAACAGGAAAAAGAGTTGTTGGCCTTACTTTTCCGTGCAGTCGTACTAACATGGCTCTGCTACTTGCATGTCAGTGCTTTGTAAACCAATAAAACCTTAAGTTAACCACTAAACCAACTTCAAATCCACTGAATTCGGTCAATTTACCGTAATCCCTTTTCCATTACCGAAATTCGATTCTAATACAACATCTGCACTATATATGGCTAATTACATGTACTTGTTATAATATTAAATATAAGGATGATCTAAATGTACAAACAATGTAAGAAATATATAGACGATTAATTATGTCTCCAGTACTATATGTATTGTATTCTATCATTTTTCAGACATACTCATGTTGCCATGGCAACAAATTTCAAAATTACAAAAAAATACCCAAAGTGAGCAGAATTTTCTGGTTTCTTGCACAAATATTTGAATGGAAATAATATTGTCTTGATATGCTTATGTGATTTATATTACTGGCATATGAAAGGAATACAGAACAATCGTAAAAAAGACAAAACAAGATTATGACACTCCCCTTTGTTGACAGTTTTATCGCAACTGAACTAGCTCTGAAGTCATGACAGAGCTGATAGTGTCAAATAGAAGAAAATAGGTGTCTAATCGTCAGTAATTTTGTTGTTGACGAAAGGTGTAAAAAGTAGGCAGTTAAAACCACCGACAGGGACTTGAGTTAATGACTCACTTGGCAGTTAAAACCACCGACAGGGACTTGAGTTAATGACTCCCCTTTTAATTAAGGAAGATCAAAGCTGGGATTGAGAAAAGAAAGATGGCGAAAAAATGGGGCAACGGGAAACAACATAATTTGCATAATAATTTTTCACGTAGATCGTATCATCCAATCAAAATGACTGTTTTAAAACATTTTATTCAAAGTGCAACGAGTAAATGCATTTTGTTTCGTTCGATTTTTATTTTTAGTACTCAATATTAAAAAATAGTGTGGCGATGCATATACTTAGAAGACAACTTAAGACAAATGATTTTTGTCTCGACACTTCACAAAGATATTCATAAACACGAATATTGACATTCAGCTTATGATCTATTAACTGCAATAACTTCATTCGTCAGAGTCATTTTTTGAATTTGTGACGATCGAATATTCGTTTGAAAGGCTGAACGAATATTCAAATACCTGATTTGCTATTCGTTGACATCCCTACTGAAAACACACTTTACAGACTAAAGTTATTAATTGGTAGCTAAACAACCTCAAAAAACAACAAAAACTCAGAAAAGGAAACTACAGCCAATTACAGTTGCTTTACACATTCATATAGTTAACTTATAGTTAGCGCGTTCATAGAATCAAATATCATTAACATGAAACTTTCACCGATGGTACATCGAAATGTTAAGAGTTAACATTATTCTATCACCTTTACCAATAAGAACTATAAGCATTTCATCTGCGAAAATCTCATATAAAAATTGATGTTGTAGAAAAAGTTGCAAGATGTATTTGTCGCTATATTTGTGAAAAACATAGTATTAAAAGCTTAAAAACAATATTAAATGGACTGACGCTAGGTGGTTGACGCTACGAGTCTTTACACAAAAAGGAAAGTATCAAGTCAGTATCATTTTAAGTCAAAGGAAATATTTTACCATTTTTATAGCACAATTTCTAATCAATGAATTCTAATAAATATATTATTAGACAATGAAAGTAAATAACTAAGGATGTCAACGAATACCAAAATTGGTATCCGGATACTCGGAACGCCATCCGAACGAATATCCGGATACTCGGAACAAAAATTATCGAAATGTTAACGATTTGCTTGTAATGTCACATAATTTCGCGACTTAAATCATCTATTTGCACCAAACAAACTTACTGTGCATGCAGTCAGCTAGGTTCCAGTTCATTGAATTTCCGAAGTTATCGAAATATTTAATGTGTACTCTGAGTTTAAAATCGTTAATATTTGATTTCTTATAACAGTTTTATCTGATTTTGAGAGCATGTGTTCATAAAGGTAGGTAACTCCGTGTGATTGTGTACTTTCGTTTTGACAAACTCTTGCGCAGTGATCTCCCTTTGTTTTGGTGTGAGCCTTGATTAATGTTTACACAAGAATTCCAAATGTTATCAATAAAATACAGATTTGCTCACTCTAACAAGTTTAGCTTATTCACTAAAGACATCATTATGTAGTGAACAGACGAAACTTGTAGATTGATGAAATTTGTAATTTTGAGAGATATTTGCGAACTCATGTGATGTTAAATCTCCAGGTACGTAGTACTAACTGATGATGATTCCTTGTGTCGTGTTCAAAGCATGATTAATGATATGATGTATCCACTTGAGATGGAGTTTGCTTTTACGTATCAAGCCTGTTCTGTAGAACAACTGGTACATACTGTTTGCTTGTATTTTTGCGGTAGATCTAATTGTGTACCATACGGTATAAATTTGTAAGTACCGCAAACTTACAAACAAACAGATTATGTATTACTCAACTAAAGACAATGAAGAAACTCTTAAACTGCAGCTTTATCTTTTAATTGCATGCATACTAATTAAATAACGAAAAACAACAACATATAAAACATACAACAGATAGACAGAACATGAAACATTAAATATTTACATGGTACGGACAAATCACAAAACAATATTTACATGGTACGGACAAATCACAAAACAATATTTACATGGTACGGACAAATCACAAAACAATATTTACATGGTACGGACACATCACAAAATAAATGAAAATATGTACAACACGAAATCACAACATTAATTGCAACAGAAGAAACTGACTCTAGAGAAGATATTAATAATTCCCGTTCACTTTCATATCTTGATGTTATCCTAGAACGAATAGTATTCCGTGAAGGAACTTTATACACGGGTATCACAGTTTCCATCAAACTTAAAAAACCAGCACCTTCCACTACACTTAACGGCATGTAATCCATAACAACCATATTTGTGATCGACTGTGTGATCCTTTCACTCTCTGACGATGACACTTTTTTCGGCGTAGAGACAAATGATGTAATAGAAGCCTGTTTCTTAGCATCACTGGTTGGAGTACTTTGACAATTTTGATTATTTTCCACTGATGGGTGCTTGGCACGTAAATGGTTCCTCAAGTTGGTAGTGCCCCCAGAATAGGCAAGTGAAGTCTCACACAAACTACATTTTGCTGACTTGCGGTCATCCGCCCTCGTGAAGAACTTCCAAATATTAGATTGTAGACTCGGAGGCATGATGATTTAGGATATTTTAAACTTATTGTTATTATATAGCAGTGATATATAGCAGAAAGTTAATGACTAACTGATGATATTACAGCAGTGTTGTCAGTTTTATTTTCAATCATAACCAATTGGTAATCTTGATACAAATGAGTAATATTTAATTGCTATTGGGCGTTGCGTGATCTGGACCAATAATATACGTCAATATATAACACTTGTTTGTTACAAGGGGATTGTATTTGTAGAATAAACCATACTTCAAAGCAGCATAAAATTAATAATAGCAGCCCGTGAGCAAAGAGTGTTTGTAACATGCGGCGTAAGACTAACGCTCAATTTGTAACCCCCTTCCCCACCTACTACAATTAACACGAAAATCGATGTAATTAATTCCAATAGTGTCACCCTTAATGAGGTATAATTAAACATGTTTGTAAAAACAACAACACCAACCAGAGAACTTTTTTATACAATTTTATTTACTCGTATCTTTAATTGGTTTTAGTCCCGTGAAAAACATACTTTAATATACGCCGCAGTGATTATCACGCTTTAGGGTATCTCACAAAGACACCGATGTGCAAAGAAGACCATAAACAATATGACACACGGTATCGAATTGATTCTATTGTTATAGGTGTTAAAATAAATTGTTGGTCGTTAAAGATACTGAGAGTCAAATATTTCGTAATTTTAAACGAGTATCCGAATGCCAAATTGTGATTCGGATACTCGGAACGGAATGCGGATATCCGGATATCCGGATACTCGTTGACATCCTTATAAATAACCTTACCGTAACACAAAAATGTCTTGCGAACTTCACTTTACATAAATATAGCTTTTGTAACTGTATACATGGTTTTAGAAGTAAACAAATTACATCCTGCAAAACAAAAGATTTTCTCACATGCCCAAAATTTAACAATTTTATTGGCTTGATAAAATGAAGTAGGGGCATCTCAATACGATGATAAAAGAATCAGTAACCTTTGACTTGCAATTTTTCGAAGGACAGCGACGATATGCCATATATGTAACCCCTTGTGCCAGATATATAGCCTCATATGCTAGATATATAACCTCATGTACCAGATGTACTGCTCTGGATTTATAGCCTCTTATACCAGCTGTATAGTCCAATGTGCTGGATTATAGCCTTTATACCAGCTGTAAAGTCCAATGTGCTGGATTATAGCCTTTATACCAGCTGTATAGTCCAATGTGCTGGATTATAGCCTTTATACCAGCTGTATAGCCTCAGGCACGAGATATGTTTCCACGTGTACTGGATATATAGCCTCATAGGCCTGATATATAGCATTTTGTACCAGATATTCTGCCAATGTACTTGATATGTAAAGCCCCTTGTACTAGATATACAGTCAATCTTGTATTAAGAGACCGCCCAAGGGTCGAACAAAAAGTGGTTACTTAATAAAACAGTCTTTTAATACAAAGGTTGGTTCTAGATAAGATGTCAGGTTTCAGTATTTTCTAGTCTGCTACTATACATACATGCAGACTTCCTGAAAGTTAAAAAAAAGTGTCCGACATTCGGTCTGACAAGACTTATCTCCTAAAACTTCAAATGAAAGTTAGTCTCTGCTAAACATCATCAGCCTGTCAAAGTTCAAGTTAGATTTTTCATGATCATCAACGCTTGATGTCCTAAAATTTGTACAGCCAAGTATGAATGTGTTTGTTTTTTGGAGGTTGTTGTCAGTTTTTATTTTGTCCCCGTAGTAACTTACACAATCGGTGCAGGTCATTACTAACTTTTCTTTGTCATACACGAGTCATTCCCTATTTCTCTGCCATTTTTCAGAGAACTTTCTTTCAGGACGTTTCTTTTCGTATTCCTTTTTCTTCTCGTATTCCTTTTTCTTCTCAAGAGCGTTCAGTGAATGATAATTTCCTTTTTTGGCCTGGCGTTGCACCATCCTAAAATTTTAACGACGCCATAGCTGCGCGAACGACTGGCAGTATGTAACATGCACAGCGATTGGTTTTTCTACGGGCACTGTGCCGAAAGCGACCAATGAAAACATGTGTAACATTTTTCTTGCCTTCTTGCTAAAACCCGGTTACCGGGCCTTAAGTTAATGCTAAAACCCGGTTACCAGGAATAAAAAAAGTTGGGACAGTCGGACCGGATTAAAATTTGCCAGTCATGTCCGTTGGACTGACGGCTTTTGGAAAGTCGGTACATGTGTACTTAAAATGTGCTTTAACATGTTAAAAATACAGTTTTATTCTTTTATTTGTTAAACAAATATTCACCAGATCTTATGAAGTATTCTCCTGGCTGCAACGTCCTTAAACCATTTGAAAACCAAATTGTTTATATCCTCATTCCCTGTAAGGCCTTAATTAAAATTAAGTTTGTTTGCCCTTTACCGACTGACCAGAAATTTGGCCGCAGACTCAAAAACATTTATTGCAAAGTTCAGATCTTTATTTAAAAATTTTTTTTGGTTATAAACCCGACTATACACCATTATGTCACACTGCGATGTGTGCAGTTTGTTCTTCTTAGTTACAAAACAATGACTATTTTTGTTTCATTATGTTTGCCTTATGATAACTTCCTCTCGCTTGAAAAACTTTGGAACCCAAATTTAGAAAAAAGTATGACACAAAAATTTTAAAAATATATCGGGAATTACTTGTTGTAGATCAAATTTATTTTATTTCACTCACACGTTATAATGCCTGAAATTAATTGCATTACCCCGTAAAGTACCTCAATACACATGGTTAAGCGTGCTTGCACTCTAATTTTTATTTTCAAGCGTCTGATCTCATGGACTTTATCGAACTGAATTTGGCTCAAACCTTAAAAAATCTATCGTTTTGAATAATAATACTAGCACACATGTACTCTGTTCAATATTTATTGAATCATGTGTGAATATCAATTGTCAATTTCTAGTAACTTGCGGATATCAAGAGATAAAAGTTTTCGAGTCGAGCTGTCAGCGAAATTTGTCACGAGGCGCATGAAGGGGAAAACGTCATATACCCTGTCAGCGCCGTGTATATAGAATCCTATACGCGAGCCTTTAACCAATGAAATTACTGGATTTTTCTTTGCAGTATTATAAATCCTCATGTACCGGATATGTTGCCCAATATACTGAATATATAGCCTCATGTACTGGATATGTTGCCCTGATTATATAGCCTCATGTACCAGATATGTTGCCCTGATTATATAGCCTCATGTACCAGATATGTTGTCCTGAATATATAGCCTCATGTACCAGATATGTTGCCCTGAATATATAGCCTCATGTACCAGGTATGTTGCCCTGAATATATAGCCTCATGTACCAGATATGTTGCCCTGGATATATAGCCTCATGTACCAGATATGTTGCCCTGAATATATAGCCTCATGTACCAGATATGTTGCCCAATATACTGAATATATAGCCTCATGTACCGGATATGTTGCCCTGATTATATAGCCTCATGTACCAGATATGTTGCCCTGATTATATAGCCTCATGTACCAGATATGTTGTCCTTAATATATAGCCTCATGTACCAGATATGTTGCCCTGAATATATAGCCTCATGTACCAGGTATGTTGCCCTGAATATATAGCCTCATGTACCAGATATGTTGCCCTGGATATATAGCCTCATCAGGGCCTCCTCTGGGTTTTTTAGACTTGTCGCCAACATTTTCGCCACTTAAGAAAAGTTGGAGCCACTTTAGAGCCACTTTAGAGCCAAAAGTAGCCAAAGTTTCCAGCCATGTTTAAGAACATGAAAATGATTCATATTTAAGTAGTCTTCAAAAAACAACAACAAAAATGTGAAACTTCTATATTTAATGCTGCATCATATATCATCAGTATATAATAAAAGTATACATAAACACAACTTGTCACATAAAAAGCACATTTACATCTGAACATAAACATAAAATCTATTAGTCAAAACCAGTAAAATAGCAAATAGTCAAGGGTACACAAGCTAATTTACATCTGAACATAAACATAAAATCTATCAGTCAAAACCAGTAAAATAGCAAATAGTCAAGGGTACACAAGCTAATGAACAGAGGCACACCTAGGCAGACCAATAGGACAGTGAATGAAGTTACTTAAGTATTCTACGGGCCTTCATGGATTTCCATTTCTGAAAGGCTGCCCCAAAATCAAAGTTGACCAAACCAGGACCATCAATGGAAATTCTCATCAGGTTGTTAAGGGCCGAGACTGATAGAGAGTTTCGTAAGCAGGTTTTAACAATATTCTGCTTACTGAACCCCCGTTCACATTCAACAGTAGAAACAGGGGCCACGAGTAACCGCCCAGCTGCTTCAGAAGCAGCTGGGTACACATCCTTGTGCCGAAGTGCAAGATTAGCAATACCTCTAGTGGAGGTAACCGATTTATTGCCATTGTCATGGCTGGCATGGGCAAAGTTGAGGAAACATGACAGTTCATCCCTACTACCTTCCACCCCAACAGTGGCAAGGTACTCATTAACCACATCAATGTCACCACCTTTTGAGACTTTACTGACAGAGGGATTGAAGAAATTACTGAGCGCAGTCAGAATTAAACAGTCCTCATTATCTGAAAACCTGACATTCAGACTTTTGACAACACCATTAACAAACTGGTCACACACTGCCTCATCTCTTTGCTTAGAACTATCCCTAATAGTGTGACCTTGGAACTGGAAAGTGAACAGACCATCAACATCAACCTGGGGCTCTGAAGATGCCTGACTAAGAAATTCTGTAAGTTTATTACCATTCTTTTCTACACCCAAATTATTTACACAATCAATAGTTGACCTGAGCAGTGGGGTAACCTCAGTGAAATCTAGATCCTTTTTCTGATACATCTTTGACAAGATTGTCAGGGGCTTCAAAACATCACAAAGAAAATGAACAACATAGAGAAACTTGAAGCAGGTAAGTGACTTATGAAGGCTCAGTGACTTTCCGGACTTCTCCTCAAGAAAGACAGAAATCAAACTAGAGTAATTGCTGACCATAGCGGACACAGACCCCTCAAAGCTGAGCCAACGGGTATGAAACACTTCTTTAAACCTGGAACTTTGACCTGGGATGAGAGACTGAGCTGCTTCAAGCGTGGCCATGTTCTTGGGGGAATTATTGAAAAACTTATAAACGCTATTAAGGATTTCCTGAACTTTAACCATGTAAGGAATAGCATCAGCACCTGTGCAACAGCTTAAAGCTAACCTATGGGCAATACAATGAGTGGCTAAGACACCAGGGACCTCACGCTTTAACCTCGTTACTACACCTGACTTGTGACCTAACATCACTGCTGCTCCATCAGTGCTCAAACCACAAAGATTGGACAAGCTGATACCTTTCACCTGCAACATCTCAATAACCTTATCATAAATGGACTCAGCATTAGCCCTGAACAAACTATCAATACCAAAGAAGTAAGTACCAGGAGTGGTGTAGCCAAGTTCATCAGACTCGAGTACCCTTACATACATAATCATATTCTGATGAATAGACACATCGGTGCTCTCATCAAACATCAAACTAAACTTTGCACTAGATTTAATCTTATGTACTAAGTTATCCTCTAATACTCCAGCAATGCAGGTGCGGAACTCATCTATTGAAGTGGAGTGTTCATAGTCGGTGTGACCATCACACTTTAGATCAGCCAGCTGTGAAACACCCTATAAATAAAACAATAGAGATAATAAAGCTAAAAGTGCTGCTTTTTTTCGTAGCCGAAATTAAATAAATAAAGATTTGAATAAGCAGCACTTAAAGCTTTTATTAATTGTATTCACACAACTTTGTAATATTCGAATTCTGGCCAGGCTGTATGTATTCATTATAATAAGATCTGATGCCCTATGTAATGTTCGAATTCTGGCTAGGCAGTGAAAATACACATGAACTATCATGTATTCATTACAATAAGATGCCCTATGTAAGGTTCGAATCCTGGTCAGGCTTTATCATATTGTCACGTAGTCCCTCTCTAGTGACATCGGGATGATGAACTTTATACACAACACGGTTCTTCATGGTTTATAGTATTTATTATCAGTTAATATACATCGCGACAATTTCTATGTAAAATAGCGGCGCCGTGCATAGACCGCACGGGCCCATGGCCAGAGACGTTCTCCAGACTTGTTCTCTGGATGTTCTCCGGGTGTCCTACTTGATACTCCGCTGCAATAGCTTATATACCCAGGTTATGACGTGTCTAATTAAGTTGACCAGCATAAACATGACTGTTCGATTACACTTAATTAGGATATTGATAGTATTTACATCTAGTGTTGACAGTTTACAATTAATAATGTATAACATAACGATAATGTTCTCATAATATATAGGTCGGTCAGTACATATATCTTAAGCTAATAGATAATGGTGTAACAAATGTATTGCTAGTCATGTTTACTTATATAATATATTGGCTTGAACTATGATAACCTGATGTCACCCAGGTGTACCATTATAGAATGTTTACACTGAACGATAATCACAAGTACTGTAATTAGTGTACTGGATAACAACTTTTGCTGACCAGACTTGTTTTGACCGATGTGTGGTTAATATATTATTCATAACAATACAGTGAACCCAATGTACTAATTGACCTATAATGCTACAATTTCCTATCTTTCATTTTTTAAAAGTTCGATAATCGTAATCAAAAGCCCTATATAGTACCCTGATACATTTACTCATGAATAATCAGCAATAATTCATAGTAAATGTCATAGTAAAAATTGAAGTAATAATGAATACAAATAGAACACACATTAGTATACACATAAAACATGGAATCAATAATTAATACCTATAAAACTCATTTTTTAAAACTAAAATGTCAGTTTTTAAAACACTAATATGTCACTTATTGAAACTTATATGTCACTTTTCAATGAATACAAATATAACACACATTAATATACACATAAAAACATGGGATCAATAATTAATACCTATAAAACTCATTTTTTAAACTAAAATGTCAGTTTTTAAAACACTAATATGTCACTTATTGAAACTTATATGTCACTTTTCAAAGAATAACACGTCACTTTTTAAAATGTCACTTATACTCATGCTACTTCGCATGGACCCTGGTAGGCAGGCGTAATAAAGTTGTTGAATGTTGTTGGTATCCATGTAACATACATGGACCTGTTACAAGACAGGCGTAATAAAGTTGTTGAATGTTGTTTGTTGATGGTATCCATGTAACATACATGGACCTGTTACAAGACAGGCGTAATAAAGTTGTCGTAATGAAGTTGTTGAATGTTGTTTGTTGTTCTTAGTGATTCGTAGTGGTTCGTAGTGGATCGTAGTAGTTCGTTAGTGGTTCGTAGTGAATCGTAGTGGATCGTAGTGGTTTGTAGTTGTTCGTAGTGAATTGTAGTGGTTCGTAGTTAATCGTAGTGGTTCGTAGTGGATCGTAGTTGTTCGTAGTGAATCGTAGCACCCAACCATCGAAGAGGTTTGAGACCTCTCGCGAGTGATGTTGAATGCTACTTTTTAATCTGTTCGAAATCTTCTCTTGTCTGTTTAGTTGTTGGCCGTTCTATGATATCCTGTGATCGTATAATAGGTGTAACTTCTTTAGTACTTTCTCACGTTCCTGTCGAGGTTTGACGTCTGACATATTATTTCATTTGATGGCATTAAAATGTACAATTTCTAATAGATTTACTCATTAAATAAAATAGTTTAGGGCAATAGGCTAGCATGAAATAAAATCAAAGTCGCTAATAAACATACCCCCCTATGAACTTATAATGATGAACTATATGTATAATTGCATCTTAAATCCTCTACGCGAAATTAACTTATACCGTGCGAAACTTAAGTAATGTAGTCGTTAATCACGTTAACATCAATAAGCAACCAAACAATACTGTTTCTAAACGCGAAAACCATTATAAATGCACTTCAACGCAAATACATCACAATAATATCAATTATATAACATGAACTATCTCGTCTAAACGCGAACACGAATACCGCGTGAACACTACTTAGTAAAACAACACTTTTGAGTTTTATATATATAGGAAACCAATTATCATAAACATGATTAATAATGCAAGTACATGTATCCGTAATTCCTTACTCTGCATAAAATAATGTACTCGCTAATCATGATAGCCTCGATTATTTTGTTACCGACAATCTGCATATAAACAGTGTTTACCCAACACGAAAACAGATGATGATATCCATTAATACGAAGCATCATAACATAACATATAGCATAAGTCTGCGTATCTACAGCTAATCGCAAAATCTCTGTGAATCTGACGCGAAAATAGTACTAACTCAACCAAGTAATGATATCGCAAGTCACAGCATCAATTAGTAAATATATACTAAATACAATCTTATTCCTTAACGCGCCTAATTGTATTAATTAGTACTCCCCATCGCGCTAATTACCGGTAATATATATTAATATGTTGTCCGGCGTACGCAACTCATCACGTAATATTAAACAATACCTCTGGTACTAATAAACCAGACTTATTTGCGTCTATACAACAATTCACTTCTTATTACTTCATGAGGTTATTTTCTCGCAAATTCATGATCAACATTTTAAATGTAATATATTACTACACTTTTTATCATCAGTGACCAAAGTCACCTTTATATCGAAGTATACTGAGCGAACTTCGTTAAAGTTTTATCTTGCGCAAATACCATGGTTTACATTACGTAAAGTCAACCGCGTATCTATCAATAATCCCTCAGGCTATATATATAACCGTACTATTTATACACACATTAACACGTTATCAGAAAGATAATTTAAAGTTTTCGATACACCTTAACTCAATATCCGTATAATTTATACCTTTATACAAAATCCCACTTAACTTAGTGTATATAACATATAATTAATTAATAAATTTCTTTCTATTTATTTGCTGTAAATAACACATTTTCGTAATTGTTTACACCTAGATTTTAAAACCACCCTATTTATATTTTAGTACATGTTAATGTATCATTTTAATGACAAATATCTTGATATTTATACAAAAATGTATCATACTCTAATTCTCGTAATCCAAGACAGAAGCTATGTTCTATAGAGCCATTTACTGTATATATCAGCATATTTTAAACATTGAAACACAATTCAAGTGTTTCAAACTACAACGTGATTCATATCGGTACACCCGATTCTAATGTATGGTTTATACAACCTTCATTACATTTGTGTTCGAATCACAACAGCTTGACCTGTCTATTCGGTCAATTATTCCCTATTTGGTCAGTCATTCTCTGACCTGACTATTCTATTAGTCATAAATCCTTGTCATTTTACATGATACATGAACATGCATTATCCCCTAAAATTTTCTAGGTAATGCGTTTTACAGACAAATACTTGCTTAAATTAATCTCATAACAGATCCCATCTAAATAAAGATTTATAGGTAATACTACGCGTAACTAACATATTTAAAACACTATTAAGTAGAAATGTATATAATAAACCGCTTCAACATAGTTTAAGTTATGCTTTTGTTCTTATTTCATTGCTATTAATTTGCCTCATATTACAAAATACAATTTACAACTTAAAAAAAACTTTGCCATCAAACAAAATTAATTAGTCAGACTTACCTCGATCCATGGTCACGGCACCATTTAATTGTCACGTAGTCCCTCTCTAGTGACATCGGGATGATGAACTTTATACACAACACGGTTCTTCATGGTTTATAGTATTTATTATCAGTTAATATACATCGCGACAATTTCTATGTAAAATAGCGGCGCCGTGCATAGACCGCACGGGCCCATGGCCAGAGACGTTCTCCAGACTTGTTCTCTGGATGTTCTCCGGGTGTCCTACTTGATACTCCGCTGCAATAGCTTATATACCCAGGTTATGACGTGTCTAATTAAGTTGACCAGCATAAACATGACTGTTCGATTACACTTAATTAGGATATTGATAGTATTTACATCTAGTGTTGACAGTTTACAATTAATAATGTATAACATAACGATAATGTTCTCATAATATATAGGTCGGTCAGTACATATATCTTAAGCTAATAGATAATGGTGTAACAAATGTATTGCTAGTCATGTTTACTTATATAATATATTGGCTTGAACTATGATAACCTGATGTCACCCAGGTGTACCATTATAGAATGTTTACACTGAACGATAATCACAAGTACTGTAATTAGTGTACTGGATAACAACTTTTGCTGACCAGACTTGTTTTGACCGATGTGTGGTTAATATATTATTCATAACAATACAGTGAACCCAATGTACTAATTGACCTATAATGCTACAATATAATGGCTCTGAAAATTTACAGCATTTTAATTAATTTCACAAACACTTACTTGATGTAACAAGAATGTGTTCAGCTTAGGAACTATGCTGTTGGCAAGGTCCTCCTCTGCCGCAAAATACACATTCTTCATAGCAGTGGTGATGGACAACTCGCTCTTTGCCAATGAATTTTCTCGACACACAGTCATGTCCATTTTTAACTTCACCCCTTTGGCAGCATCTTCATGTTCTGAAATTTAAAGCACAAATATTTGCACCGCCACTCGCATTCAAGTGAAACATTTTACATGAAATATATAGAATATGAGAATGAGCTGTCATGAACTTATATAAGCAAGAGAAGTTCTAAATTGATGAGATTCTTTTGTATATTTGAACAGTTTAAATAAATTAGTTTTATTATCAGACTTCAATATTTCTATTTTTTATGCATGCTTGGTCTAACATTATATAGTTATACCTTTGATTTTTGCGTGCTTCGTCACAGATTCCTTTTTAAGAACATTACAGCCTGTAACAAAGGAATTAGAATTTTGGGCCTGAATACATATGTCACAAAACATTTCCTTAGATTGTGCATCATATCTTAACCAGACATGGCCAATTTTCCAAACGTCTTTGAATTTCCTTACAGGAGAATTTTGAATTTTGGCAAATTTAGAAGGTGGAGTTGAACACTCATCTAAAAGTCTCTTAGAAGCCATGATGGCAACTGATACATTTCCAAATTTTACGAGACATTTTAAGCAAAATGGCCAGGACAGCAATTAAGTTAATTAAAAAATGCTTTTCGCACCCATTGTTTAACATTATTGAGATCGTATAAGTTAAGGGATTATCACAAAAAAGTGTGCAATAAACATCGTAATTACTAAAAAAGTTGACAACAACCGCACGTTACAAACAAGCCTGTCGGTCTTTTTGACTAAACCAATCGCCCATTTTGTCTTTAAAGTCGGTCATAATTGTAGTTAATAAGGGGATCATCGACAAACATCAAATATACACGCTGCCGGATGTTTTCATAATGATTAATCAGCCGATCACACATACTTACGCAATTATCTTCTCAAAGTGTCATCCGAAATCAATTACCCGATTTGACAGTACACTGACTGGACTGGTTATCGGTTTTATCACGGTTAACGCTTAGTAAAACGCAGGTAAAACGCGCGAATCGAGAACCAATTCTTAAGCCGCTTATATCGTTAATAAAAACAAATATTACGACGGGTGAAAAAGTATGCGCCACTTATTTTCGCCAACTTGTAAAATTTAGCGCCAGATT
Organism: Mactromeris polynyma; assembly: GCA_032209605.1. Taxonomy (NCBI): domain Eukaryota; kingdom Metazoa; phylum Mollusca; class Bivalvia; order Venerida; family Mactridae; genus Mactromeris; species Mactromeris polynyma. The sequence continues at coordinate 4,213,358 of JASFXZ010000022.1, forward strand.
CTCAAAATTATCGCAAATGGCGACATTGGCGATCGACAGCGGAGGCCCTGCTCATGTACCAGATATGTTGCCCTGAATATATAGCCTCATGTACCAGATATGTTGCCCTATATACTGAATATATAGCCACATGTACCAGATCTGTGGCCCTAGATATACTGAATATATAGCCTCATGTACCAGATCTGTGGCCCTAGATATACTGAATATATAGCCACATGTACCAGATCTGTGACCCTAGATATACTGAATATATAGCCTCATGTACCAGATCTGTGGCCCTAGATATACTGAATATATAGCCTCATGTACCAGATATGTTGCCCTATATACTGAATATATAGCCTCATGTACCAGATCTGTGGCCCTAGATATACTGAATATATAGCCTCATGTACCAGATATGTTGCCCTATATACTGAATATATAGCCTCATGTACCAGATATGTTGCCCTATATACTGAATATATAGCCTCGTGTACAAGATATGTGGCCCTAGATATACTGAATATATAGCCACATGTACCAGATATGTTGCCCTATGTACTGATTATAATTTATATGTACTGATTATAATTTATAGTCTCATGTTTCAGATATGTTGCCCTATGTACTGGATATATAGACTCATATACCTATACTCATATATCTTCTCATGTACTGAAAAGGTAGCCTATATACTGAACAGTTTAACCTGATCAATATACTTGGTACATTATTAGTTATACAGGTTGTTGACAGGGTATATGGGGGAATATAACCAGTTTGTGTGCCATATAACCCGAGGCGTCAGCCGAGGGTTATATGAATCGCAGACTGGTTATATTCCCCCATATACCCTGTCAACAACCTGTATAACGAATTTATAATACTGCAATTCCATGTTTTCATACGAATTTAGTTAAACAAGCAATGTTTCGATGCCTAGCTCTCTATATCTAATAATTAGATCTGTGTATTTTTGGTGTTTTTGGTTCATAAAATTGTTTAGAGTATTTTAGTTTTGTAAAGTATCAGTTATTAAAACGTATTCCTTTAAAAATATATCGGGAATTACTTGTTGTAGATCAAATTTCTTTTATTTCACTCACACGTTATAATGCCTGAAAATTAATTGCATTACCCCGTAAGGTACCTCAATACACATGGTTAAGCGCGCGCTTGCACTCTAATTTTTATTTTCAAGCGTCTGATCTCATGGACTTTATCGAACTGAATTTGGCTCAAACCTTAAAAAAAATAGAGTTTTGAATAATAATACTAGCACCCATGTACTCTGTTCAATATTTATTGAATCATGTGTGAAAATCAATTGTCAATTTCTAGTAACTTGCGGACATCAAGAGATGAAAGTTTTCGAGTCGAGCTGTCAGCGAAAATTGTCGCGAGGCGCATGAAGGGAAAAACGTCATATACCCTGTCAGCGCCGTGTATATAGAATCCTATACGCGAGCCTTTAACCAATGAAATTACTGGATTTTTCTTTGCAGTATTATAAAGGCCTATGTACTTGATAAAGGATATATGGTACAGTATGCTCGTTGCAGATGTTGTTAATGAGCAACCAGCACTGTGACTTCAGATGAGCATGTTAGTTGATTGGACATTGTGGTGAATGTTTTAAATTAATCGCAGTGACCTAACTTGTTGAATTATGGTGATGGGTGAACATGGTGATGTGTGCTTTATATGCATGTAGGAGAATAATAACTGTCATAAGTTTTAATCATTAAATGCTAATCATAAAACACCTTACAAAGGAAATTTTAGCTTTTAGCTCAACATGTATGTGCAGTGTTTTTTTTGGGGCCTTTTTGGGGCCGAAATTCTGACCCATTCCCCTCACTCAAAAGTATGTTTTTTTCCACTTTTCTCAGTTAGAATTCCCCTCCTACAGCTTTTTTTTAAAATTGGAGATATGTTGCCAGTATTGTTGATATTTTTAGTCAGAAAGATAGAAACATTGACCTGTAATGAAACTAACTAATATGCTGCATATTTACATGTTTACATCACTGCAACAAAGAAGTGTAGTGAATATAGACATAGAAATGTATACTTTGTAATGCACATTATTTTCACCCTATTTTCACCTCACAACGCTTTTTTCCCCTATTTAAGGGCCCCGCCACCATTCCCCTAGAAGTGAAAAGAAACACTGATGTGTATGAAATCTGGATGAAGTTTGATACTCCGGCAAGCGGGGTAAAAAAATAGGTCCTTTGGTCCTCCAAATGATGGAGGCAGGCTTAGTGAAATATGTGACTAAACTAGATTAAGTGAGATCAAAATGTCCTTAGGTTCAAGGTCAAATAAGGGTTTTATCCACTTAAACAGCAAATATTGCTATATATGCTTGTATAAGAAACATTTTTCAGAGGGTATCAGTAATGTCGGCTTCAAATAAATTTGTGAAAGAAATGTGTTGTTTACAAAATACAGTTCTCTGATCTTTTCACTATTTCCATAAATTTCCATTGCGCTTCTGTGACTATCAAACCCACTTACATCAATAACAACCATATTTAAAACTACAGTGTAAACTGTTGTATCTGACATCAGGTGGTTCCTGGTAAAAATGTCGGATATAGCAGGTTGTCAGATAAACAGGTTTTCAGCAGTTTTGGCAAGAGGACGTGGAAATGAACTTTATTGAATACCAAAGCAAATACTAGTTGATGTGATACCTCACAGAGGTAAAACTTTGTTCAGTTAAGTTGTTAAATGGTTAGTAACATAATTAATAATGAAACAGTTTAACATTTTATATAATGTACATGTATCAAATGTACATGTATCAAATGAACAAGAATAACCAAAATCTATTTACAGTGTCAGGATTGTCAATCTCCATGCGCGTTTTACTCGATAATGATTTTTACGGAAAAACATTTACCCAAATTGCTAGACACTTGCGGGTAAGGCAATCATCTGCGGCACTTTTAAGTGTTATACATGTATATATAAAATATTGAATCAGTGATACTAAACAGACAAAACAGTTAATTTTCACTTGTCCAATTCAAACATTACCAATTACCTAGTTGGACGATTAATGTGTTTTGTCTGCTGTAGCTTCGATAGAATCATTAAATAATATTGGGGCTTCGAAAGGCTGATGAGTTGGCAGCTTTGAAAGGCTGTCGGCATCAATATTCCAACGGCCACTCCTATACTGTATGGAAAAGTTGTAAATTGCTAAGGCTGCTAACTATCTGTGCGAGGTCACATCCAACCTTAGCACTGCTACATACATAAGTAAGTGGATTATTATCAGTTCGGACTTTGAACTGATTACCATACAGATACTCGTGGAACTTGTTAACAACAGACCAATTTAGAACCAAAAACTCCAGCTTGTGAGCTGGATAGTTATGCTCTGCAGGTCTAAGACCCCTACTTGCATAGGCTAAAACTTTCTCCTCACCATCATGCTCTTGGTATAACACAGCACCAAGGCCTTGAGCACTACCATCAACATTAAGAATAAAGGGTTTTTGATAATCAGCATATGCCAATACAGGTGAAGAAGTGAGCATTTTAACAAGATAGTCAGATGTGGTCTATTGTTCACTGGTCCTGTTTCATGAAGTTGCTTTCTGTCTTGAAGTGCACCTTTTGTTGGTCGCGTGACTATAAAGTAAATCGTTTATTGGTTTTGCAATAGTAGCAAAGTCCTTGATGAAACAGCGGTAGTAACCTGCAAATCCAAGAAACTTACGAATATCATCCAACATGGTGGTACCAGTCATTCTTTAATAGTTTGGATCTTCTCTGAATCAGTGTCTATGCCATGTTTACTGACTACATGGCCTAAGTAGCTGACTTGAGTCTGAAAAAAGCACATTTGGATCCCTTCAATTTCAAACCAAGTTCTGCTAGTCGTAGGAATACAGCCTTTAGTCTTTTAAAAGCATCGTCAAGATCTTTAGACAATACTATCATCAAGATAGATAACACATTCTTTAAGATTAAGCCCTCCAATAAAACACAAGACGTTGGAATGTTGCAGGAGCATTGGTCAGTCTAAAGGCCATGCGGTTACACTCAGGCCTTTTTTATGGCTAATTTGGGGCCGATATTTCTTTAATTTCAAGGTAAGCTTGACATTGACCTACGTGTGAACTAAGTCTAACAAATTTGAAAGGGTTTAGCACATGACAATCATTTCACACACGATCAGATATGTTTACACTTACTGATAACGCGCCCGGGCGCGTAACATTTAACGGGCGGGGCACGTCTATTTAAGCACAAAAAACGGTAATATCTTTTCTCCAATAGACCTAAAAACTGTATTTCAGTGAAACATGTCGCAATTGCCCACTGTCGCCAAAATTTACATTAAAATGACGATCATCTCAGAAGATGTGACACCTAATTTAATAATAGTGTCTAATTATATTTTCGTACCTGTTATTATTAATCCGTAATTCGCCAGAACAAAAGAATAATCCATCGCGTAAAACTGTTGTTGTTCGGTTCAATCAAGTGTGATAAATATGATGACCTACAGTTTTTGCACCACAGCCGGATTTATTACATTCGTCTCATAAAGCATTTCAAGCCAATTTAAAAATGTCACATGTGCATTATTGACAAAATCACGACCCACGTCGGTCGACCTCAATTTAAAAACGACGCGCGGCCTTTGAAATGTGCGAGTAGAAAAATGTCAGTGTGCGTCGCATCACTCAATGCGCCGACTAAGTACTGTCGATCTAACAAGTAAAGACGCGGTACCTTTGAAGAACAAATTGTTTGACTCACAGCACTTCAAACATTGCGTGCCGATTTGTACGCTTTTACATTGATTTAATAGGTAAACATGCTGACACACAACTACCTGAGATTGAGAAATAAACGACCGATGTTGACAGTGATGGACATTAAACATTATGCACAGGCTTCAATGGAGATTTCATGTTTTTTAATCATTTGTTATTAAACACGATAAATAAGTTTGTTTTATTACATTTATGTCGAATACAATTGTCAAAACAACGATGAAAACTGTCCCATTCCTTAACTTACGCCGGCACTGACACATAAGGTTTATACAATCTCATTGAAATCAACCCCTATCTTCAGCTCCATTACTTTCCGCTGTTAGTGTATATTATTATAGGTACGTTCGACTGGAGCTGATTTTAATGAGATTGATTGTTTATATGTCCGTGCTTACGGTAAATAAATGTTCACGCATGTAGAAAAACAAATCAGCAAAACGTATCACTTAATTGTTTCATGTTTGTTTATAACACACAATAGTGGTATGAATTATGTATAAGTTTCTTACATCGCTGTAATACCACATAATAAGTACAGTATTACGTATGTTATTAAAACCCGATTCCGGATCAATCAGGTACGGGATTTCGGACTTTAGTCACTACCGGTGCAAAGGTGAAAAATTACTTTCGCTTTTAACGCGGGTTAGTTAACTGTCAAAACAGCGATGTAAATGGTGATATGGTTTAGGTAAGAGTTGATTTTATCATTCACACTAGTTAACTGTCAAAACTATCGGGGATTAAGCGATGTAAACGGTTACATAGTTCTGGTAAGAGTTGATTTTATCATTCACACTCTTTATCTATTCAACTGCTGCTCGTGCATAATGATTGTCAAGGAAAGACGCGCCCCGACCCCCAGGAGAAATACGGTATTTGTTCTTACTGAGTTTTTCTGTGGAAGAATAATGTAAATTCAGGTTGTTATGAACTAGGGCTGTGGATTGTCTGGCCAATGGCAATCCGATCCGAATCGCGAATCAGTATAAGCAAATTAAACAATCATTTCTGCAAATGAATTATACATTTTTTTGTGCGTCGTGTGTCGTGCGTCAACATTTTCTTTAAATAACATCTTCTCCTATACTGCTGAATGGATTTTGTCCAAACTTCACAGGAATGATCCTTGGGTAGACCTCTTTCAAAGTTGCAAAAATTGTTCCGGTCTGCTGAATAAGTAGTTCACAGGAGCTAAAAATAGATTTTAAGAGTGTAAACTTTGAAAATCTTCTTGTTCAAAACCCTAAGGTCTAGAGCTTTGATATTTGCTGTGTAGCATTGTCTAGTGGTCCTCTTTCTAGATTGCATAAATTATTAGGTTCGGTAAAAAAACATGGCTGCCAGAGGCGTGGCCGTGTTCCCTATTTGTATACTAGCGGAAAAAAGAAACTGTGCATGTGTATAATATGCTATAACTTAGGAGGTATGTAAGGAATCGCAATAAAAATTTCAACAGGGTTTTATCTTACCTTTATTTAACACCAGCTCAATTGATATGGTTATTGAATCAGCTGCGTCTTAGATAGAGATCAGTTTTTAGAGACGTTCTCTAAACAAAGTTCAGCTCATCAATACCGTGTATGTCCACCATTGGAATCGATTGCATGCTTGACAACGATGCCGCATTGATGTGACAAGTGTTCTGAAAAATGCCTGGGGAATACCATTCCAGATTCTGACAAGCGCACGTGATAGGTCAGGTAACGTCAACGGCTGATTTTGGAGGCCACGTAACCGTCGCTGCATCTCATCCCACACATGTTTTATAGGCAACAAATCCGGTGATATTGCAGGCCAGGGCAGCACATTCACATTGTTCTGGGTCAAAAAGTCGGTGACGACCCGCGCGACGTGCGGGCAAGAGTTATCCTGTTGCAGCGTGGCGTTACGTTGCTGCACAAATGGAAGGACGTGAGGCCGTATGATTTCGTCACGATATCTGATGCCTGCGCGGCATCTGTCAGTTTCATTCAACCTTGGCATGGCGTATCAACGACGTTTTTCAAAATTATCCTGGTTTTGTGTCTTACATGTAACAACACTATGTTTTAACACTGGTTTAGGCGACAAACGTGTTTGCAATTGACTGCTGCACGAAAAAAACGTGAAAAAGAAGACGTTAGCCCGACAGGCAAACTACCCGTGCAACTCATGCACTGGCCAGTGTAAATGACCGAGAGGGATACACAACTTACCTGTGTAAAGTTTCAAGCTTTAATTTATAAAATTGAAGGATATATGAACATTTTACACATGCACAGTTTCTTTTTTCCGCTAGTATATATTGTGGAAACTATAAACAACATCTCCTCCTAAACCACTAAATGGATTTTGACCAAACTTCACATGAATGATCCTTAGGTGGTCCTCTTTCGAAGTTATATAAATGATTCCGGTCTGTTGCATAAGTAGGTCACTGGAGCTAAAAATAGATTTTATAAGTGTAAACTTTGAAAATCTTCTTGTCCCAAACCATCAGGCCTGGAGCTTTGATATTTGGTGTGTAGCATTGTCTAGTGGTCCTCTTACAAGATTGCATAAATCATTAGAATGTGCTGAAAAACAAGGCCGTCGGGGGGCGGGCCTTATTTCCTATATGTATATAGTGGAAACTATAAATGTCATCTCCTCTTAAACCTCTGAATGGATTTTGACCAAACTTTACAGGAATGATCCTTAGGTGGTCCTCTTCCAAAGTTACATAGATAATTTTGGTTTGTTCATAAGTAGGTCATGGGAGCTAATAATAGATTTTAGAAGTGAAAACATAGAGTTGATTAACTTCTTTATAAGCTGGTGAGAAGAACATGCTCTTTGTTTCCAACATCTTTGCATAGTTTGTATTTGAGTCACTCAGCGTCTTTAAATGCATCCCGAGATCTTTCGCCGAGTTGAAGTATTGGGCAGAAATATACGTTCCATTTGGAAAAATTCTTTTCTCTTCTGTTTTGTTTCCGCCTCTGGCCACCATAATAATGTCATAATTAAAATTCTTGAAAAACTTTAATGTAAAGTACTGTGTGCACAGAGCATTTTCAAATGCTAGATAGAACTTATAAGTTGTGTTCAGAAAATCAAAACAATTATCATGTACATAACGCTGGCCACACTGCCAGCGAGTGCCACAGTCACCTAGAACAGTCACAGGGATATACTTGCTTAATTCTTTAACATATTCTTGCTGTTTTGATCTCGTTTTGCAGAGTGAACTTACCATTAGCACGCTATCGGTTTTCTTTGAAGCAATGTATGTATAGTTTCTCTTGTCTTGAAAGGTCTTTCTCCTTAAAGTTCCATAAGGTAGTAATGATTTTACAAGTTCATAACTCTGATCTCTCCATCTTGGTCTGGTTTAGTATTTATCTATGAGCATTCTAGCTGTTTCATTAGACCGCCTTTTATTGAATAAAAAGCACTCTAGCAAGAGTAATACTCCTACAAAAAATAGAGTAAGTAGGTTGGGTAGTTAGCTCAATGGTGGCAAAGAAACAAACATAATGGTATGAACTAAAGGACACCACACAAAGCAGACAAATTTTTTAGTCAAAAAAGTTTTAACTCATTCAGCCCTGACACTAATTTACTGATAAGCCCCTAGCAGGCATCTTATAGTAGACTCCTACTGATATTATCAGTTAGGTAAGCCTGGTTTCCCTGAAGCACTTTTATCAGTAATCAATAAAATTGATCAGAGATCGGTAAACAACCAATATTTTGGCTATGTTTAACTTGTTACCATTTGAATATAAATTAAGATAACAAACTAATTTTTTCAATAACACATAATTTAATTTGTTCTCTTCACTGTGTATGAAAAATAATAGTCATTACTACATAACACTATAGAAAAATTTGAAATAATAAAGGAGAACAAATATGTAATATAATTATAACAAATTTGCATATTTTATCCATTTTTAGCATGAAATGCATAAAATAATACCATTTATTAATACTTGCATCCAATAAATTGAATAAATAAACAATTTTGAACAAATTTGTCATTGAAATCATTCCAAAACTATCAAAAGTACATGAAATAACATTATATCAAAATACTATTTACATCACAGTCATGACATTCACTGATTCAGCCATTGATTACTGATCAGAATATAAACCAAAATTTAAACTTACCAAGCAATGAAATTCCAAAATACACTAAGTCCAAACGTACAAATGATGAATTTGAAACTAATGAAACCATAATTATTATATATGAACACTAGATATTGTATTATATACATAAAAAAGTTCACATAATCTTACACACTAAATGTCCAAGTCATTTTTTCACAATGAATTGTGGTACACTTCAAAGCAGTCAATGCACAAATTTACATTGCATGCTGCACACTTAACAGCCGGTTCACTCCTTTTTTTGGTTTTGGAGCACTGACGGCAACGACCTTTCTTAGCCTTTCTGGGGAAATGACGATTGTTCTGAGGGTCTATGGGCACAAGGGCTTTCCTGGATGAAGTTCTTTCTCCTCCGATTAATTGTTTGGCCAAGTTCATTCGGAATTCTTTCATTGAACAAATTTTTATTTTCCCCCCTTTGGTCATTGTCCTATGCCAAACACTTTCCTTCATAAGAACATAGGCATTAGCCACACTAATATCAAATGCGAACCAGAACAAATAAATCCAAAACTTATGCGCGGTCCTGTATGTCCCATATTCTGTTCGCATCTGATCCGCACGATCTACCCCATTCATGAATTTGTTGTATTGTGGGACAACGGATGGACATGTATATTCCTGGATTTGTCCGTTTCTCAACTTCCTTGGTACACGAGCATCAACCTGAAGACACAAAATTGAAGAATACATTGTAGTTTTAGCATGAATTTGTTTCCTTTTACAGTTTATATTTTCTCTTTGTATACATCAACAATTCTCTTTTCAATTTATTCAGACTTATTGTTCAATTATCATGTGAATTATAAGTTCACCAGTTTAGAAATCATTACTGAAGTTGAATAAAAGTAAATACATAATAATTTGTATTACTTCCGCCTGATACATCCAATTTATAAATAACTTACTTCAGACGGATTTTCAGCAGTTGACAGAAAGAAAGTTAGTTTCTTATCCTTCCAACCACACGCAACCAGGTCCCCCCCCCCCCCGACTTGCAGTCTTGAAGTCTCCACGGCTTGGCAAAACTCGTTTGTTGAAGAGATGTCCAGGGAAGTTCTTGCGATTTTGGCGCACAGTCCCTCTGGCATAGGTGCCATGACCCAACATATCTTCAAACAACTCGGGGCTGGTAAAATAATTGTCACAGTTGACAATGTGGCGTCTACCGAAAACAGGTCTGACCATGTCAAGCACAACACGCTTGCCAAGACCTTTCTCTGCTTGGTTGACTGCTGCTCGACCAGTGTATACCTGTGAAATAAACAAGCTAAAGAATATAGTGAGAGCCTTTTATATGAGTATAACAATGTATATACAACTATGAGCACTAATTTGATCTGAAAGAAATATGATAACAAGACCAAATTTCATAATAAACAGTAAAACATTCTAAATATTTTACAATTAATTTACAGTAAAAGTTACTAACACAATTTTAGTGATTTTGACATAAATATACGGAGTATATACCTGAAAATCATTGCAGTATCCATTAGTCGGATCTGCTCTCATCCACACCTTGATACCATACTTGGTAGGTTTAGCAGGTATATACTGTCGCCAAGAGAGACGGCCCCTAAATGCTATCATGGCTTCATCCACACTACAATTCTGATGAGCATTGTAGTTCTCAAGACAGGCCTGTCTGACAGAGTCCAACACAGCTCTGACCGGATAGCACCTATCATGTCCAGGTTGACCGCGTGCTGGATGCCATATGGTTGTATCAGCGCAGTGAAAATATTGCATGATTTTGTCGAACCGGTCCCTCTTCATTACACTACTGGCAAACTGCTTCCCAAATAGCCAATCACGTGACCAATAGTCCCGGAAAGCAGGCAGATTCAAAATAGACATATACACTCTCAACCCTAGATAGGCCTTCATTTCATCCACCGTTACTTCATACCAGCTTGGGTCAGGCTTTATCATTATTTTCTGGGAAGCATAACGATTGGTCTCAACCACAATCAGAGCCAAAAGTTGGACAGGAAAAAACAGGTAAAAGAAGTCTATTTCTTTTGAATCCCTGTGCAAATTCACAGTAGCACCAGGTCTAGGCCCTGAGAAAGGTAGCTTAGGGCAATCTGTTCTGTCATTTACACGCCAACGTCCATCTTGAGGAATGTCAATTTCCTCATCACTACTCTCAGAGTCCGACTCCGAACTAAACAAAACATCGCTTACGTCACTCACATCCAAATCTAAAAAATCTTGAGAATGCACATTTCTCAGTCTATCTGCCTGTATATCACCTAAACTATAGCCAGAAAATTCGCTCCCAGAGTCGCTATCCTCGCTTACTTCCATAGCAGTCGCCATTACGCCTCAACCGCCTTTTTATCGCTTGAAAATCGCTCAAAATGTCGGGTAAATACTGATTTAAATTTCAATGTTACATAAATGACAACTTCCGCATGCGTTAAATCAATCTTTTGTAAGGATGTTTCTCATTGGCTGAATTTTGAAAATAGTTGGCATGTGCGAGTTATTCGTCCAATAAAAATCGCCGTCTTTTGACGGCATTCGGGAAATCACGATACAGTCTAAAACTACGCGAGAAGTCGGCTCGCGGAACACGGATAAGAAATCGGATGACGAGATGCGACGGCTCGCGGAAATTGAGCGGTCTTATCAGTGACGAGATATGGCGGCACCAGGGCTCAATGAGTTAAGGAGGTAAAATAATAGGGTCGGTTGGGTAAGCGGAAACAAGCATTTTTTGACCTAATTTGTTTTAAGTTTTAACCAAGTTTTTTGGTTGCAAATGTTTAAACTCAAAACCAGAAAATAACTAAAACTGTCAAGTCTTAGGGTGACTAATTATACCCCTGCACTGCTTTGAATTGTGAAGAAAAGCCTTGCCACAAAAGAATTGCAACTGTCTATGTCCAAGGAGCATAACCCAAAAGTATGCGCAACAATGCTTGGTGTTAACAGGCCTTTTTCTATAGGTCCCGGTATATGCACCGGTAGTCAAAATATTTTAACGCCTCTTAAATGCTTGTTTGTAATCATCTGCCCAGGACAGCAGTCTTACAGCCACCTGCCCGGGACAGCAGTCTTACCACCATCTGCCCGGGACAGCAGTCTTACCACCATCTGCACGGGACAGCAGTCTTACCACCATCTGCCCGGGACAGCAGTCATACCACCATTTGCCTGGGACAGCAGTCATACCACCATCTGCCCGGGACAGCAGTCAAATATTTCTACTGTTTTTGAACACATTTTTCTAAGAAACGCTCACCTTTGCTCCTATAGACACTAGCACGACCGTCACTGTTGCTGACATTGAACTTCCACTCATCTGAAAAGATGACACAGCCCCACTGCCTCTGTGAACCTATGATGATGCCTCGCCCAGTTCAGCCTAGCATTCTTGTGACGATCAGTTGAGATACTTCCCTTTTTAGGTCTACAGCACCTCAGACCAACGTCACAAAAACGCTTGCTGACGGTATCTGGGTGAATAGGGCGTCTAAAAGAAAGGAAAACAATCAAAATTATTACTAAATGATTTACCTCTACAATGATTTTTACTTAATCAGACATATATTTATGATATTTTTACTTGCCCATGGACACCTGGCATTGGTCTAGCACTGTGTGCAGCCGAGCAGAACCGATCCCGACGATGCAGCATTCGTAGTTTGGCATCCTGTCTTTCCGTCGTGACCTGGGGTTGACCTGATCGTGGTCAGTCTTTGACTGTGCCTGTCCCCAGGAATCGTGTTCTAACCGCATAATCGTTGTGTGGTGGCAGTTGAACCGCCGAGCTATAGCGCTATAGCTCACTCCAGCCTGGAGCAAGCCAATAGCCTCCGAACGTGTATTTTCGGCTGATCACAGCATATCAAAATTAAAATGATAAACTTTACGTGTTGTTTTTATAATGTGTAGATGTATAATGTACAAAACTTTACGTGTTGTTTTTATAATGTGTAGATGTATAATGTACAATTTAAAGCGATCAGCGATCCGTTAAGTCAGCGAACTCGAGCTCCACATGCAAAACATGCAAAAACAGCGGAATTTTCCGCATGATAAAATTTCTAGTATATTTACCTAAATTAAAGGTTATAAACTTGTTACATGTTGTAAACATGATGTTTTGGCAGAAATCTTTTTTCGGCGAATTTCAGTGAATTTTTCAAACGGTGCGTTTTTAAATCTGTTCAGTGTAGTAACTGTATTTGTGACCTCAAATTTCCACAAATTTAAATATTCTTTGATGCATTTTGTAAATTTAATTATTTGTAAATACATAATTTGTTAGGGTGCTCTCTCAAATTTGAAAGCTGAGGGTCCAAATTGCCTGATGATAAAATGCTAAAGTCCACATATTTGCTTATACAGATAAAATTTGACCTTGATTTAAAATTCTGTAGTAACATTACCTGACAGAGAGAAGCAGTGTATTTGCGCAATGCAGGTTATTCTTCCTGGAGCGTTTAGCTGTAACTTGTTGCAAAGGTTCACAATGTGAGATAAACCCGCACATAGCCATCCACTGTAATTTGAATCACGCGATGCACATGCGTAACGATATGACGGAAATAGCCGAGAGGCGCGCATGCGTAACGATATGACGGAAAAAGCCGAGAGGCGTAACGATATGACAGAAATAGCCGAGAGGCGCACATGCGTAACGATATGACGGAAATAGCCGAGAGGCGCGCATGCGTAACGATATAACGGAAAAAGCCGAGAGGCGTAACGATATGACAGAAATAGCCGAGAGGCGCGCATGCGTAACGATATGACAGAAATAGCCGAGAGGCGCGCATGCGTAACGATATGACAGAAATAGCCGAGAGGCGCGCATGCGTAACGATATGACGGAAATAGCCGAGAGGCGCGCATGCGTAACGATATGACGGAAATAGCCGAGAGGCGGGCATGCGTAACGATATGACGGAAATAGCCGAGAGGCTGTGAAAAGATCAAGATGCTTCAATGAAGCTCTTATTAAACAGTCCAAACTCCGGTATTGATACAAACTAATCACTAATCATAATAATTAAAGAATTATGGTAAGTGAAAAAGCAAATACATCCAATACCTTATGTACCATTAACTGACAAGGGCAATGAAAAACAGATGTATCAATTACTTCATTACAATAACTTATTTAATTACTGACTTCTAAACAATTATCTGACAATAACAATTCTAAGGCTTTTACCTTCAAATTCGATGTCTGCCAATCGTCTTCCAGCAAATTTTCCTACTACATTATTCTCTTGAATAAGCATTAACTTAGCAATTTCGATTCGCTCTATCAATCCAGAAGTTTGCCTATAGATGGCTTCGTGAACCTTCTGGGTGTGCCCCAGATGCTGGCACACCAACTTCAGTTCATTGTCATCCAGAATAAGGACCTTCAATCAAAACAAAAATATTGTTTTAAAATGGTGTCGGGTACTGTTAATTATTTGTAAGTACTACATTTCATTATCATAGTTAAATGAATTGTGAAGTTTCCGACCCAAAATCGTCTTTTCTTTTTAAGGTCAATATATAAAACTGACTAATGTCGATAAATTAATATAAATGGGCTACTTGTCCTACTACACGAAATGTCTGCCAAGTAACCCATGGAAAATGGCTTGATTCTTCTAGCTTATAACCATTGAACCCCGATCAATTAAGTTCCCCCTTATAAAAAGTTTTACAGTACTCCTGTCAGACTGTCATTTTATTTTATCGAGTTCAACTCTCATACTGAAAAAAATTGGTGACAATAAATGTCAAGTTCATTTAAGTAATATCAAATACAGTAATGTTACCCGAGCAATTGTTGCAGTGTGTTATTGGCGAAGATTCTCTCTGGATATTTAAGCCCTGCATCTGGTCTGTTTGCCACATCTGCTAACGAATCTCCTGCTCTAAGGACGCCAAATCCTGCAAAATAAAATATTTTCTGTTCAACTGAGTGATGAATTAAAATATTATGAATGTTGTTCGGTCACAATTCAAAAGTAGTCTTAACTGTGAAGGTTCTTAAAGACTGCTACTTATAACAACACATTTTCATATATATTAGAACTGCATCAACCCCCTTACTTATGTGACAGACAAAAACATACATGGCACACCAAATAATATTTGTTACTTGTGTATTTTATACTAAGATGTGTTATCACATCTCGTTTGAATGATGTAATTTATTTTAAAAATTGATAAAACAGATACAATAAGGCTAAATAAAAAATACTCATGTTTCCCATTACCAAACCGACCCTTAAAAACAGCAGACTCTAAAATAATTCATTGTAAAATAAATGTGCTGCCGTTTTGTTTTTGGTGCGAATGAAGACAAAACTTTTGAAAATAGTACTTGTCTTTACAGGACGACTGGTTTTCTACAAATGTTACCTAATTATATTGTAGACGCGTGTTAATCACCATGGATCGTCTTTACTGACACAATAAATTAGCTGAAAGTAGCATGACATAAGATTTTATGCAAGCATCTGTGTGTTAGTACTAATACCCGATACTGACAATTTTCTGGAATGTACACAAGCTGCAAAAAAATAAATAAATCCTGACCTGTCGACCCAAATTTTTTGGGGGCAAGTTACAGGAAACAAGTTTTTTTATTTGGCCTAATGGGCTAAAATTTAAATTTGTTGAATAAATTAAAGGTACAACATTTTGTACATTTTGTTTTCCGTCCATCTAAAAAGTTTTTACGACTGTAGCTGCAAGGTTTTAACTCCCCAATAACCAATTGAAATTAATAGATAAACATTACCAGTATTGGCAAACATATATTTGTTATCCATCCTGACATTAGCCTTTTTTCTGTTGCTGTCATTTGAAAGGTATTGCAGCATTCTGCGTACCTCATTCGGAATCAAGAGTGGTACTCTTCGTCCAGTCTGAAAACATAAAAAATGTCTAATTAATCAAACATTAAAGTTCTTTAATTGAATACTTTATTCTTCATTGATACTGCATTGAATGTTGATAATGGTTACAATAATAACCAAGGGGCACATGACCTTAAAACTCCTGTGTTTTGTGAATTTCATATATGGCCCTATCCCACTCACCTGAGTACCAATGCCTTTTTTGACTATGCCAAGGTCAGAGGTCGGATCATATACAATATCCAGAAAGAAATTTCGGACAAATAAAGGTGTATTTAACTAGTTAGATATCTTTCTTGGTAAAATAAGTTGCATGTCATTGTATATCTAAAGAGGCACATGGACTTTAAGTAAAATAAGTGACCCCAGGGGCTTGATTTGAACAAACTGTGTAGAGGACTACCAGACAATGCTACATACCAAATATCTCAACTTAAGGCATTACAGTTTTAGATAAGAATTTTAAAGCTTTCCCTATAGTCCAGGTAAAATAATAAAGGGCATGATTTTAACAAATATGACAGAGAACAACTAGTCCATGGTTCATGATACATGCCTTTTTCTATAGTTCCCACGGGGCAGACTATCTGACCCATTCCCCAAGCCAAATATATGTTTTTTTCCCAATCAGAAAAAAAAATCCCAATCAAAAGCACCTACGAAAATCATCTACTGGAGCGACCTGGTATATCTTGAAGCTCTTTGAATAACTCTCGCCATTATTGTCCCTTGTGTCATAAATGTTTGAGGACATTTTGTGTGTCTTTTTGACAGTTGATATAAGAAATGTAGACAAGAATGTATATCAATTAGATAGGAAAAACCTGTTCTTTTAATTAAAATTGGAGTTGAAGTGATTAAAGTTTTCCCAAATTGGCAAATTTTACAATGCAAATTTCCCCAATTTATCTAGGGTCTTTTCCCCAAAATGGACAGAAAAAGGCCTTGTGATATGGGGTGGTCACCCTTTATACCCAACAGTTTAAAATTCCTTACTGTAATCCAAGAAAATTTTCAAATTATTTTACAGCAGTAGAACCAAGTTTGACCTTGATCACGAATACAGCAGAAAACAGTGTTACTGTACCTATATTTGTTCTGCCACATAGGGGACTGTCAGAACACAGGGGACTTTAGACAGGGTGTGATTCCAAACTGGATACTTTCATAATATAGATAATATCACCCATCTCTAAGAACTACACTATTTTCAATCATCACTTTTCTGATGTATAATTGTCTAACATGATAATATTGATACTGATATTAAGATGTTTTACCATTATCCTTATAACAAATCTATAAGGCCAATAATAAAATATTGTTTGTTTCCCTTCCCACGACCAACCTTTGAAAATTACCCCTACCGTAAATATTTTATTGAGGAATTATAGTTACAACACTGCATGGCCCCCTATTTACTGAATGAAGATGTTTTTCATTTGTTTCATATTTACTGCAGTAACAAGGCATTGCCATATTATGTATGTGCAAGATACTGACACACATTATTGATTGATACACAATGTTAATAATACATTAATTCACTTCTTCTAAAATTAGTTAAGCTAAATTCCACAATATATACAATACAAAGAAACACAAATATGTCCCCCAATCTTTAAAGGATGTCCCTCAAAATGACAACAGCGGGGACATAAGTCCCTTGTTAAGAAAATGCTATTGGGAACCCAGCTCAAGTTGGGAACCCAGCTCAAGTGAATAAGTAACCATGTGAACTTTTTACCATTTAATTGAATGTCATCCAAGTCTTTTCCTTTGAACTGGTGTGCTTTGCCCTCATCAACTGAAGCAGTAATTTGCTGATTTTTGATAATTCAGTAACATCTTCTTGCAATCTGTAGAAATGCCTGTGTACTGACATCTCTTGTCCCATGTGACGTGCCAATTCTGATAATTCATTTTCTGACATATCCCAAACCTGGTAAACATATAATCAAATATCACAGGGTTTTAAAAAGGCAAATGAAATACTCAAATAACTTAATTTTTTATGGGTTTAAAAAAGCAAATCAAAATGTGCAGACATCGAAAAAGTCGACTCACTAATGGACATATCAGACAAAATATAAGCAGATCAGACATAAATTAAACTTTACCTTTCATTTCTCTTTGCTTAAATAAATAAAAATATTTCCTTGTATTGGTGAAACAGGCTCATTCATCATTACGTAATGTACAAAGCCTCATTCAATACTGGACTGACAACAAAAATGTGTATCATGAGGTATGTGGAGGGTATAACTCAAATTGGCTATTTCTTTCAATGTCGTTTTTACCTTAATATCGATTATAGGGGTGTTTACACATATTTACAGGGAGTTAAACTGATATCACTTGATTAAAACAACCTTCCCACCCTATACCCAATATAATAGATAAATCGATAGTGAAAAGCTTATTGCATTGGGTTTATACAGATGTTTCCAGTCAGACAAATGTTTATGCACTGGGTTAGCAATTTTAGGGAAGTTTGATACATGTCACACAGGAAGATAATGCCCCCTGTTGAACAAAAGCAAAGATACAAAATGAATTTTCGAGTAAAGAACATGAATTAAGTAAGCTAGGAGTGTGTCCTGCCATTTTTTCACTGTACTGACCTCCATGAATTGATCTGGACTTTCAATTTTCTTGTTGTTTCAAGCGTTCTAATATTCTGCTCAATTAAAATACCTGAGCAACAGTGGCCATATCTTTTCTAAGTCTGGTTGAAGTTATCAGTTCTGGTTTACTAAGGCCACACTTCATAGCTGTATTCTTTATAGCAACACCTCCTTTCATGTGATTATTGCCCCCCTGAAATGAATTATTTAGAAATAAATGTTGGAAAATACAAACTTGAGTAGCATCACAATATGTTCACATCCATCAACCGCCAATAGTCAATCTACCAGTCCTGCTAACCCACCGACATATATAAGTTTATATGTTAGTGTATATATACCCAAGTACATTGATCTTGTACCCAAGAATCAAGTTTAGTTCAAATAGGATTTAAAATGATTCTGACCAACCATATTAACAACAGCTGTCCAAAAAACAGCCTGCTCGACTATTCAAGTGATTTTAACCAAATAATTCTATCAAAGGGGCTTACTTTTGATTTAAAGGGTAACGAAATTCAAATTTCTAATTGAATCACATGGCTTCCAGTTTGTGACATATAATTGCTAAGCCTAGCTAAAAAGTAAGTTAAGGCCAGACCTTAGGACATCATGACTTCCATTATTTTGTTGAATAGACAACAGAAAATGGCAGTAACATTGCACATTCCTTTATCCCGTAGTCATACAGAATCTCTTCTTCTGCGTTGATGTATCTGGAATGAAAAAACCAACAACGCTGTATGCATTTAAATAATTCAACTGTAAATCCTGTAGAAATAATGTTGCATCAAGAGCATAAATGAGATTTAAGCTATAATTTGCATTTATCGTAATCCTGAATTATTTAATTACTAATTAAATAGTATCTTTCCTCATCTCAGTGAAGAAAGTATGTTAACTTTCTAAACATATCCACAGACAGAAGTTTAGTGTTTCTTATTGTATAGATTATATATACAATCAAGATGTATTGTTTATGTCCACATTTGGCCTATTATAATTACCTTATTGAAAACAAGCAGAGTTTGTCATTGATCGTTTTCATCACAGCATTTTTTTCAGACTTATTCCCATGGTTCACTAACCGGCCGAGAGAGGGACTTTCTTCTGTAGCATCAACACTGAAAATAAATGAACAAAAAACTAGAGCAAAAACTAGATGCTTGATACAGGGCTCAAACAAATGGGTGTTACTCGCCCTAAAGCCTTAGCTTCGTATATATTGTCCAAGGCGCTGGCGTCATCAAAGAATATACAATACTGCCTGGACAATCTGGATGACATCTTAACCAATGTCCCTCATTTGTTCGAAACCTGAATCACCTCATTTTGATCTGGAACTCATACTGAATAAGAACCCTAGAGGATGAAAAATCAATGATACAAATGACAGTGGCAATAAGGAGAATGATGGAAAAACCCCACTCCCTACAGTTACTGCAATTTTTTTCCCTCTCAAATACTTTGGCAAAACGGCTAACATGTGTGTGAATTTTGGCTTGGGTCCCATGAGATAGCTCCAAACAAAAGAATTCTGTTTAATTATTGACATTTAAAACCAAAGTGTGACCTTGACCATTGAGGTCTGGCTATGGTTCTTGGAGGCACACACCGCTTTATGGAGGTAAACATTTGTGTGAAGTTTGGATGAGGTCCCTTCAGCAGTTATAAAGTTATGCTCCGGACAAATTATTTTTGTACAAATGTTTACCTTTAAACCTTCAGGGGTTGCAAATGTATGGACAAGGCGATCACTATATGTACCCGACCCTCCGGGATCAGGGACATAAAAGGACCACAAACTAGCAAATTATGATGAAAACTCCTGTAACCAAATTTCTAGGAACACACAATATTGCTTACCCATTTTTGATGGAGAATTTCCATTCCATCAAGAATATCAGCACAAAGTGACCAAACTGACTTTGACTTGCATATAATAAGAAATTCATTACTATAAACATGAGTATGGCAACAAGATCTTTCAATTTAACATAAGCATTTAGCTAGAACTCTCAGATATTTCCATTTAAAAACTAATATGGATGGATGACGGCCTATGCAGCACATGTGGGAAGCCATCTTTGTCCTTATAAGCATGTCCCCATAATCAGCACTCTCTGTCCTCACAATTAGAACTATGAGAGTTTGATTCTCAGCCGGGGAAGAACATGCCTGCCATAATAATATGTCTTATGACAATATTGCCCGAGTGGTAACAATTACTTGTCCTTTGTATTCATCACTGTATTTAGGTGGACATTTGTTGTAAGAAGGGAGGGGGTATGAAGACACAATAATTAGGCAGTTACTCTGCCTCTAAAAAACCTCTAAAATTTAAGTCATGTATAGATGATTAAGTTTTGGTCATACTTATTTGACCTGGAATCTGGCTTCATCACAATTGAATAGGGTCGGGTTCAAGGTGCAGTCAAGTAAAAAAAAAAATGGCAATAGTATATAAGCAATCTTCTGTACAATTAAGATTTCTCACCAAAGCTGTTTTCCTGTAGCTTTGTAAAACAATCTGTAGCCTGTTCCCCCATCTTTTTCTTCTCTTCTCTCCCCTTCCTCTTCAGTAACAACTTCTCCCCTATATACAAGTAGAAATTCTTCTTTTTCTCTTGTAGTTGTCGTTATTACGCCTCTACCTGGACCATGCACATCGCAACTAGAAATGTGTTTAAGAGAAGTTGAATTTCGAACAGTCACTATAATATAAAATAGATATGTATATGTGCATATATACCATAAGTGCTGTACTACTGGCATCTGGCCTAACATTGAACACATCCAAAAAAATTGGGCCCATACACATTTTAACTTAGTTTCATTACGATCTTTCAATATTTGTTTGTGTCATTGATCAGACGAAAAAGTGTTTTGCAGAATTAACGTCGAGGTATTTTGTAGTGAATTACGATACCTATTTTGCAGAAGAAAACTTGTACAATGTAAAATTTTCAGAAATTCCATCTTGTGTAATGGCAATTTTGAAATAGTTTGACGTTTCGGACAAAAAATGCGTTGAAAATTGTTCAATCTGAGGTATATTGATACCTCTGTATGATTGATGTTTTTAATATAAGAGTCATATCGATGTTCTTTTCCCACTTCATAGTGATACACATGTAAATATTCTGACAGTCAGATATCGTCATCTTACAAAAGAATCAATTCACAGTATTTCGTTTTCTAAATTGATTGACATCATCTGCGGACGAGAACAAAATTTCAGGATTTTCTAAAGTTAAATTGAGACTCCTTTCATCACTAACTCCAACAACATCTTTCCCAGCCCTTACAATTTTAAGAAAATTCTCTGGCCTCAAGAATGATTGGAAATTTGGACCCTCTCCTATAGGATTATCCTTCAGTAGTTTCATCTTGATTCTTGTCAACAGCCTCATATTGTACCTCACTCCAGCAGCACGCTGCCTTCCAAGCGTTTGAAAACGACTCTTTCCATAAGTGATTATTCCAGAATCTCTTTTCGCAATACGTCCAACTTCATCATCTGCCATACTACTAATGATATAATGGTGAAACTCTTCTCTTTCATCAATTGGGTTTTCGGGATTCAGCAGTACACCAGCTCCCTGAAGCAGATTCTTTCCACTTGATATAAAATTCAGAGACTCTTTCCATAAATCACTAACTGTGCCAACAAGAGGTATCTCGGCATATTTACAATGTTTACAGTGTCTCCATAGATCAGACTTAATGAAGAATTTCAGGCAGTACTTGCAAGGCAGGTAGTCTACTGCAGAATGCAATCCTCTACTTGGTCATCTTGCAACAATTAGTTGCCCTGTTATCTTTCCCTGTCTTAGATTTTTTCAATACCTCAACATCAAACATGAAATCGCCCTGATTGCGCAATTTGTCCAGTATTTTTTCTCGTTCTATCTGACTTGCTGCTAGTTTGTTGTGAGTCCCTTTTGGAAGTCTAGCTATTATGTGTTCATCTGATTTTTTTTTCCAAGTGTCTGTGAAATTTTAAATTTAATTTGCCACAAAACACAAAACAGACAGCACTGCTTCTTTGAATAGTCATGCTTTCCAACTCTCTCAATTTAGAACACACAATGGTAGGCCCCCTTATTTAGTTTTAGTTTTACTTTGTTCAGAATCACCCTGTCTGTCAGTGGTTGTGTCCAGATATAACATACATGTATTTAGTTTAAGGCAAGAAATACTTAATCAGTTTTCAAGAAATGTAACTTGGCAAACAGAAGCTATCAGAAGTGTAGATTATGTAAGCCATCTTTGATGCATATATACCAAGGCATTAAGGAGTTATGACCCAGAAACTAGTTCTGCAACTCATGGTAATATTCAAGTCTAATTGAGTGGCTCACTGGTGTCTAGTTTTAAGTTTGCAGCCAGCATTGCTCAATGGTTTTGTTACACATTGGAGAAAAAAGCACCTTCAGTGAAATTTTGAGAAATATTTAAAAGAAAAAGAAAATTATAAATAAAGATTATAAATAAAGTGAAATTTTGAGAAGTAAAAAAAATACAAATACAAATTTTGCTAGCTCGCCCCATCGTTTTCTTAAAAAAAGATCAATTTCAGCCATTTAGCAAGGCTCTGCCAGCACGATGCAACCTTGGGGTTCAGGCAAGAAGAAGGACTCCTTGTTTTGTTGTGTGTATTATTAATCACCCTTCTGTATGCACCCATTGTCCATTAATCACCGTCTGTAGTATGCTTGTCTGTTTATAACATAGCTGCATGGTGAGTGGTCATTGTGCTTTAACCATTTCAGAACAGAAAATGTAAAAATAAATTGGTATAATGGAAATAATAATTATTATATTTTTTAATTATTTTTACTGACATCAAGATACCAAATAAGCGCCAAATATCAGATCGCAGACCTTGTATATTAGGACAAAAACTTAATGAGAACATTAATATATGAAATAGCTAATTACGTATACTCATATTTATTATACAAGATCACAACACTTACATATTTACGTATTACATCCTTGCCCCACACAAAAAAGACACAAAGAAGTTGTGGGCAGAGTTGGGTGACCAATGGAAGCCTGGTGTTGGACTTTGACCTTTTTGGATGTTCTAGTTTTTATGTTGACCTTGCGCTTTCGCGTTCCAGGCTTTTTTCCATTGGTGCGGGGTTCAACAACAGAATACATCCGTCAGTCGAGTTAACCAAAGACTTGTTTGTCTTATGTGACCTGAACTTTTTATAAAGATTGGACCGCTGAGTAACAGTCATGGCCAGCCACTCAGTCTTAGAAACCTTGAATTGCCTGTGGGTCGGGGCAAGGCGAAACTCGCCAATTCTTATAAGGCACGCTTTACTTCTTTGAATTGACCTATAACTAGATCATGGGCTAACTGGGCAAATACTGTCAACCCTTTGACTTCCAATCCACTGTTTGCTTCAACATACGATTAAGAGATTTACAATTGTTGTTCATCCAATTTTGACATAGTGGTGCTTTCCTAGAGGGTTCGTTGACCTTGGTTTGCAAGTTTGCTTTTAATTGTCTCCTAAAATACTCCAAGAAGGGCCCTGATGTGGAGGAGTATTGTGTTTCAAAATCATTACAGCACTCCTCAAAGCAGACTGTATCATCAGCACTCACTATGCCTTCTTGACCAAAGATGTTTTTCATCATCTTTTTCCTATTTTTCATTCCTATCCCTACATCAGTCATTTTTTGCATAGTATTTTGTTCTAAATGCCTTGTACAAAGTATATGGGTGGACTCATGAAAAGTTGTGGTAATTGCCTTTACCAGGGCCCTTTCATCGTCTGAACCAATGACCAATTTTCCAAAGTTGGCACATGGTAACCTAAGCCTAAGATGGTGGAAAAATTTGGCGTACATCTCATAAGCACTGCAGTCGCGGATAAACATAGGTCCTATGCAAATGGGGTGTTAACCTGTTAAAGATCTGGTGACTGTTAATTGCTTGTAACATGTCACTGTTACATGCATTTTGCAGAATGAATCGACACCGAGAACAGTCTGACCTGAACAGCAGAAATTCCTTATATATATCTGCCAACTGTTCATCAGTGTAGAGGAGGATGGAAGGGGGCTTTCCACTATTTCTGATGATGAACTTAATAAAGGGGTGACCTTCAGAGACCATATTCTCTAACTGAAGAATCTGGTCCGCCACGTTATTTGAGTGACCATTAGTCTTATTACTTTGTACTCTCTTATAATACTGTCTATTATAGATCTGTTTACGACCTGACGGACCAGTGAACTCATCAAAATCATTCTTAAGATGGTTTTGTATTTGGTTAGGCTTAACTTATCTGTCATTTCGTCAATGTTTTTGAAGACCTCTTTTTTGGTTCTTACGTACTCACTAGACTTACTATGTCCCTTTCCATGTGGGGCAAGACCTGGGAATTTCCCAAAGTACTCGACAACTGCCAAGGAACTTTGAAGATCCTCAATCCCAAGCCAAGTAACCCTTTTCTTATAAGTCTTGTCAAGTTTAGAAGCTGTGTAGTACCTGTGAACCACGGCAATTTTAGTCTTTTCTGGATGGGGGTTCACAGGTACGTACAACTACGGACACAGTACTGTTCCTGGCGCAGGAAGACAGTTCATAAAGAACCATCAGTATTTACAAGATAGTAAAACTTTTGTGATGTCCCTGATGCACTGTCCCATACACCACAGTCATCGCCAAAGCAACTAGCCTTCTTTTTAGCCCTATCGTCAAAGTTCCTGGTGTTGTCTAGGATTGAAATACACATTCTCTTTTACTCCCGTAGGCACAGATTTTAAGCCACATTTACAAGACAATAACAGATTTACGGATGAGCTGCCACCTAAAAATCTCCCCGACAACTGCCCTTGTAATTCTGGGTCAACACCAAAGTTACCATTTTTATCATTATTCCTTTTACTGTTCAGATCATCATGATCTCTCAAATGGTCATCATCTCTTAAATGGTCATCATTATCAACATCAAACACATGTACATTTACATCATCAATGACACTGCTACCCACATTCCTACTACATGTACATACATCACTACTGTGTTATTTGAAATGTTGTTCTATATGTACAGTGTTAACAAATGGCATATTGATAGCTTAATAATTAATACTCACCAAAGGTCTTTCTAAGTTTAAAATTGAGAAAATGAAATATTTTTTATTTTTAACATGATCCAGCAATAACTGAAAAATCATTATCGAAACATGATTTTTAACAGTATCATCTTTTTCTTATCAACATTGTGTTGAGTACAATGTACTAACCAATTCATTTTTGAACTAGTAAATTAATTGCACAAATCATGTTGGCACAAATTTCAAATTAGTCCCGCGGGTAAATGTTCTCATAGAAATATGTCAGAAAAATTACTTAATTATCATGTTGTGATTGAAACAATGGAGATTTCAGAAATATCACAGGCATGGGAGGCATGGAAGACAAGAGATGGCCTACTGATGTTCTTTTGTCAGCCTTGTTTTGAATCAGAACTGGTACGTGTCCCAGTGGCCGGTGATGATGAGCCTCAGATGCCAACACTCGAGATCAGCGTCCTGGTGACATCAAATGTCGGCAAAGACGACCCCGAGATGCTGTCACTCGATATCAGCTTCCCCTTGAAATCTGATGTCTGCGAAGACGAAACGGAGATGCAACAAGATTCTGTCATGGAGCTGGTAAGTAGCCAGATAAGTATAGCATTGAATTGTAACAAAATATGTTTACTGAATTATACAAATAAAATAGTGAAATCATAAATTGCATTGGTCATATTTTTTTAAATATGTGGCACAAACTTTGTTCCTTTTAACTTATGTATGCAGTTAAGAACAGAGACATTTAGCAAGGATAAATTTGAATAGCGTTATGTGGTTGCAATTTCAAACGTAATACAAATAATTATGAATTATTGAATAACATGTATATATGTTTCAGATACCTCCATTCCAACCCATTGCTGAATCTACAAGCATTGATGCAAATGATGTGGAGATGGAATTGGTTGATGCAGAATCGAATGACACTATCCAGGTCTCTGACATTGAGAACGGCTGTTTTCTGTGACATGCTTGAAAAAAGATGGGTCCGTAGGTAGGAATTTTTAACCAGCTTTTCAAAAAAAAACAGGTTATTAGAATGGTGCGTGTCGTTGGGCTGGCGGGCGTCAAACTTGGGTTTCCGGCAAATAACTTGAGTTCTGTTGATCATATTGTAACCAAACTTGGTGTACAGTAAGAACATATGGAGAGCTTGCTTGGGATTGCTTTTGGGTTCGGTCCACCGAAGGTCAAGGTCACCGTTTCTAAAAATAGAAATTTGGTTTCCGGCGAATAACTTGAGTTTAGTTGATCATATTGACAGCACACTTGGTGTACAGTTATTTGGACTCGTTCCGTCAAAGTTCAAGGTCACCATTACTAAAAATAGAAATTTGGTTTCCGGTGAATAACTTTTATTTCGTTGATCATATTGACATCAAACTTGGTGTATAGTAAGTACATTAGGAGAGCTCGCTTTTGAATTTGTTCTGTCAAAGGTCAAGGTCACCGTTACTAAAAATAGCAATTTGGTTTCAGGCGAATAACTTGAGTTCTGTTGAACATATTGTAACCAAACTTGGTGTATAGTAAGAACATGTTGAGAGCTCGCTTGGGATTGCTTTTGGTTTCGGTCCACCAGAGGTAAAGGTCACCATTACAAAAAATAGAATTTTGGTTTCCAGAGAATAACTTGCTTCGTTGATCATATTGACATCAAACCTGGTGTATTGTAAGTACATGTGGATAGCTCACTTGGGATTGCTTTTGGACTCGTTCTGTCAAAGGTCAAGGTCACCATTACTAAAAATAGCAATTTGGTTTCTGGCAAATAACTGATGTTCCGTTGATCATATTGTAACCAAACTTGGTGTATAATAAGAACATGTGGTCAACTCGCATGTGATTGCTTTTAAACTTGTTCCGTCCAAGTTCAAGGTCACTTAAAATTTAAAAATCAGTTTCCACTTAATATCTTCGCTATGCGTGGGTATATTGACATCCAACTTGGGGTATAGTTGTTGCATATATATATAATATATCTTGAGTGTGAGTGTGTGTATTATAAAAATAGAGTCTTGGTTACAAATAACTAGGTTGAAAACCTGGTTTGTGGGCATTGCCCATTTCTTGTTATTACAATCTACTTATATGACCTTGTTAAAGCAAAACATGGCATTTTTATAATGCTTGAATTTAATAATAATAATTGTCATGTTATGAAACTAGTAGATCTATAACTTGTGTCAAAGAATGAAGCACATGCTACATATTGTATTTGATCATTTTGTACATCTATATATTTTCAGGTCAAATGGCTGATGTCCGTGGAAAAGACAGATTGTGCACATATGTGACACCTAGGGTACCAATTTTACAACCATTTCATGCTCAAATGGCCAGCTTTATTTCACAGGCTTTGGATCAGCTTATAAAAATTGCGGTCATCAGAGAAAACCATTCCTACTGGCTGGTCATAATATTTGTGTATTTGACTGTCCATTTCTTTTCAATGCTTTGAAATATAACAGTAAGTCGCTGCTCGATGACGTGGCAGGTTTTCTTGATACTAAGACACTGTAAGATAGCTCATACTTGTTCAAGCATGTTACAGGATGAGCATATGATGCTGAGCATTGAAAGATGTATGATCACTTCAACAACTGTGCTATGTCAGTCGAGAGGATTATTTAGTGATGATTATGCACTTCTGTATGCAACATATCCTTCTGTATGCACTCAATGTGGATGAAGAGCTGTAAATGTTTGGTCCTGTTAACTTTAATGGGTTATACAATACAATATATTATTATGATGCTGTTAACTGAATGATGAGATTATTAAAAATCATCTTCTTGGTATGACTCCATTAAGCTAATAGTACTTTAATAGCATAATAGTTATATAGCTCTTCAGTCACATTGATACCCATTGGCTGTTAGTCACCCTCTGTAGCATGCTTATCTGCTTGTAACATAGTCTGCATGGTGAGTGGATGCAGTGCTGCTTTGGATAAAGAATTGTGATATGACAAATTCTATTAATGTAAAATAAAAAAGATACCAGTATCATTTAATGGGCCTTTTGAATACTGGCAATAGCATGGAAAGCTTGAAAATGTAAATAGAATGAAGTTGATTTTAAGGCATATCAATTCTTTATCAAATGCCATGGCAATTTTTGACTTCCACAAATTCTTTAATGCTGCTTCCATTGGAACTTTATTTTTTTAACTTTTCAAATGTTTACCAAAAAAAGGAATGCATAATACATTTGGTGAAGTCAAAAAATGTGTAATGCTCTAACCATTTCAGCCATTAACAAGGCTCTGTAAGCACTATGCAACCTTGGGGTTCAGATAAGGAGAAGGACTGTAATGTGAATATGACAACTTCTGATCTGATTCATGATGCAGGATGTTCATTTTTAGTAGATTTACAAAGTATATAACATAGACAACACAGTTTCGAAAGAAAGTTTATTTAAACTAGTTCACAGACTTATAAATGAATCCGGAACTGCTTGTGTTGTGTACACAATACATGTATATTCTTTTTGATGAACATATATGTTTCACTATCATGGCTTAAGAAAGGCATATAGGGAAGATATCTAGGTAAAATCACAAAATTCTAGAAGTTTTAGCCCAGCAAGTTATCAAAATGCTTTAATGCACACAATGAAACATGAAAAACAGACAAATTTGGCAAAAACAGCTTTGTCTAACATATCTATTGACACATTAGAAAACTCAATAATGAATGCACAAGGCAATCAATTCATTTTTTACCTACTTGTCTTTTACAAGATTAATTGAAAATAATTTTTTGCATGACATTGATCATTAAAATATGAAGTATGATGCCAACCTTTTTGTTTTTAAACTAGCTACAATGTACTAGGTTGGTTGTCCATATACACACTCAGATTGTGGCCTAATTTTTGACATCAACATGGATGGTATAACCAAAAATAAAATTTGCATGAAAATGGAAGAAAGTTTAAGATGACATAATGACTGGAAAAGTTACTGTAGAATCAGCATAAAATAATGCCCCACACCTTTCTGAATCACAGGTCCATAACTTTATTTTTACGCAAAACCAAAGGTGCAAAACTTCACATGCAAACTTTGAAATAATGAACTACATCTTGTGAAGGTTTACAACTGTAACTTAAATACTTTATAAGACATACGTTTTACTAATTGTCATGCTATATATGCCTATTTTTAACTATGTTTAGGGCCATAACTCGCTGCTATGAACAGCCCAAAACAAAACCCTAGACTCACCACTGGACATGCTAGTTAACATTGCTCTTAAGTTTTATTATTCTGGCTCATATACATATCTTGGTAGCAGCACTTGACACAAGCTTCCATGTTTTATATTCAATTTTTAAGTAAGTCAAGGGTCATAAATCTATTCTTACTGGAAGCAGCCACAAGCTTTACCCCAAGTTCACAACTTCACATTTTGGTTAACATTCCTGTAAAGTAACATGACCCCGACGCTCCTACATATTTAGATAATCGCGACAAAAGATTGCATGCTCTTTGTGACATATTTTCACAGTAAGGGACCATAACTCTGCACTTACTGGGTACAGCCACACACAAAATGACAGGAGCATAATTTTACATGCTGGTTAACTCTCCTGTAAGGTTTTGTGTCTCTGGCTCTGTTAAAGCGATTTAACCCCGAGTATTTTTACTTATTATATTTAACTTATTCTCTCTCAAATACTTTTAGAGATACGCATGACACAAGATGACATGCCTAACAGGCTATTTTTAACTAAGTCAAGGGCCATAACTTGGCACATGTTGGGCAAAGCAACACTCAAAAGCCCAGGTGCACAACTTCACATGCTGGTTAACATTCCTGTAGGGTTTTGGAGATATGCGCGACACAAGATTTTGTGACAGGCGGAAGCATGAACAGACAGACATGGCCCCCACCCTTTCTGAGTTGGAGCATTAAAAAGAACATTGAAGATAGAAGTAAGTACACTTAACAAAATGTATAAGTGTGCAGTTTTTAACTCTCAATAACTTTTTTATTTATACGAATATCTGCATGAAATTTTCTGTATTGGTTATTGGCTAAATGATGATGATGATTCTTACATCGAAAATATCAATTTGAATACGACGGTTCGTTGAACTATGAAACGTCATAATTGGCGTTAAAATGATGCGTTTGAGAGAAAACTGTTTGAACAAGGTAGAGGAATAATGTTTGTCGATAACCACGTCTGAAAAACACTAAATAGGAAGGTTGTCAATTTGCAAACAATTTTGTTTTTGATAGATTATTATCAACTGCTATCAATATCACTCGCCAATGCCGCACAGTCAAAAAGGATAATTACTATTAATTATGTTGATCAATGTGGCAAAAGTAGTGTTGATAACCTCCCTTGACAACAACGTAAGACATTCTACAACAACAACTAACATATTATGATCATTAGTGAGGGCTCACAAACGCGTTATCAGACTCGTTTTAATCCTGCAGATCATCATTATACCAATTTTGAATGTGATATGGACATTTGTATATTTGCACGCTTATAAGTTTTGTTAAGTGAATATAGCAACTTATGGAAATAATATCAGCCATAGGGATGGTATGCAGTCAAAACGGTCCGCTGTCATACGGCCCGGTCAACATAATGTTATAATATCTCTATATCTGTTTCCAGTCAATTACCAGATGACATTGTGATGCCCATGGAAATGGAATCAGACGAATTGGCATACACCCTGATCGAGACTGGTTCTCAGAAAGGATTCCGCAAATTGGTTTCATCAGACGGCTACGCCTTCGTCTTCAAGAGAGAGTATAAGGCAGGCGTGATACACTGGCGATGTAGCGTTCGTGCGAAGGATGCAGGGTGTCCAGCCACCATCAAACAATTCGGGAACGAATACTGTAAGGGTGCTAGTCAACACAACCATCCTGCTAGACCCGGACTACGAACAACCGTCGAGGTCCAGAAAGAGGTAAGAAGCTTCATTAATTTCATAACAAAATAATTAAGTCGCTAACATTAAATGCCGATATTCTAAAATAAAAGAGAGAAAACCACAAAAACTTATTACCACTGTTATACGTCTGTATTTGAAAAGTTAACGGGTATCAGTCTACGCTTGTAGAGATTGAAATATCATGTTGTGAAATGTACATTTTAAAGTGAAACATTGTGATAAAATGCTCATGTAGATTTTTATATAAGTATTCAATGTACATATTTCCTTGTTTATTTTCAGATCAAAACGGTGGGGCGGTCAGATTTGTTCGAATCTGCACCTGTTCTGGTGAAGAGAGTACGAGATAAACACACTCAGTCAGACCAACCGGAAGCAGCACGAAGCAATGAAGACTACTTGAGTAGAATATGTAACCATGCTAGACAGAAATTGCGTCCCCAGGAACCGTCATCTTAATACCACAATCAAAGTAAAATCAAATATGTTTTGTTTTAGATTGACGAAGACTATCTGCAGCGAAGTCTTGGTGAGACATTCTTTAGGAAGACAGTGATTGTATAGGATCGGCGTCATATGATTTTCGCAACAGACCAGCAGTTGAAGGTCCTTGAGTCGGCGAAAACGTGGTACAAATGTATGTCGATGCCACCTTCAAGGTTGTACGGACACCTTTCACCCAGATGTTTTCGGTTCATGCATTTATCTAGTCTGGCGAAGACATCAAGCAGCTTCCCCTTTGTTTCGTTTTGATGTCAGGTCGCAAGCGGAGGGATTATCGGAAGGTTAGACCAATTTATATGTCTCTATTTTTATTCCTTGAACATAATCTTACAGCCGCGAGAGCTCAGATGGTAGCGAATATCATTAATTAAAAACATTGTATAACTAATAAGGATATGCTTTCCTTACACAAAAATATTGCGTGTTCAATATTTGCTAAATTCAGATTGCGTCACTTTTGTTTCATTTTCCCTTCAAATATTTAACAATAATTATAATAATTCTCAATTAATATGTCCATTTTGCAATGACGAATTTTCTTCAGTCATATTGCGCATATTCCTTTATTAAATGTGGTGATTGAGTGAACGAGTTTAATGCGTTTCTGCTGATTAAATGCGGTATAAGTGAAATCGTAGTTGTTAACGTGTTTTTATTTTGTCTTCTTACAGGTGATGCAGGCCTTGGTACGGCTTCTACCTTCGAAAAACATGACGACCGTTGTTACCGATTTAGAAGCAGGAATTTGGCAGGGTGTCCGCGAGGTCCTTCCTGACATGACCATGAGAGGCTGTGCCTTTCATTTCGGCCAAGCACTCTGGCGGAAGTGTGTGGAGCTTGGGTTGAAGGTAAGAATCTTTGCTGCATTTCACATCATCCCTTTTCACTCAAATGTTGACAGGTATCACCATCACTATTCCATTCTATGTAATAAAATGTAAAGCAGAACAATAATCATAAAATCGTTATACATTGTACTTGTTTGCTATGTAATTACACAAAGTTCAGACAAATAGTTAGTAAAATAATTTAAATGAATCATGAATTATATCGAAAGTAAAATGATATCAAACGAATACTAAGTACACGATACATCAGTTTACATTAAATCAATTATTTATGAAAATTACGGAATGGTTTAATGCCCGATTATTTTGAGTCTCCTAGCAACTTATTCATTCTTTTCTCACAATTTTTGTTGTATACTTTCAGGTGGCCTATGAGCGGCATGACTCCGTGTTTAAGTTTTTGCGAAAGACATTTGCTCTGCCTCTCCTGCCACACAAGGACATTCGACCAGCTTTAGACAACTTAAAGCAGAAAAATGAAGACGATACAATGGCACAATATCGTACGTATGTTGAAACAACATGGCTACAGTCAACAGTATGGAGCCCTGAAAATTGGTCCATATATGGTCGCTCCATTCGTACCAATAATGACGTTGAAGGTTGGCACAACTGTCTGAACAGGAGAGCCAAGCAAGGTAATCTGCCATTCTACCTGCTGGTAGAGCTTCTCCACGGCGAAGCACGGCAAATTAAACACCAGTGTAAGTTGGTAAAGGAGAGGAAATTAAAGAGGCGACAGACACGGACGACACGGGGAACACTATGGGCTGTGTGGGAGAGATATGGAAAGAAAGAGATATCAGCGAGTGAGTTGTTGAGTGAGTGTGGGCGTTTGTACGGCCCAGTAGATCGGTGAGAGTTTTGTTGCGCGAGTGTGAATTTGTTAATGATTGATGATATGTATGCTGTATATATGTAATTAGGTCTCTGTATTTAAATGTGAAATCTTGTGTTAAAAATAAGAATTGTTTTAAGTTCTGAAAGTTTTGAATGTTACCTGGGCGTTCGCCAAGGCAATTGTCTATCACCATTTATTTTTGCCTTATTTGTCAATGATCTTGAAGAATACTTATGTACTAATGGTTTTAAAGGAGTCAGTCTAGATACACTGAAAATATTTTTACTATTATATGCAGATGACATTGTTTTATTCGCTGAGAACGAACATAGCTTACAGTCTGGTTTAAATACTTTGAAAGATTATTGTCAGAAGTGGAAACTAGTTGTGAACGTTAACAAAACTAAAGTTGTGGTGTTTAGGAAAGGGGGACCCCTGAGACACAATTTGAAAATCCTTTACAACGACCAAGAACTAGAGATAGTTAATCATTTTACATATCTAGGTACAACTTTCTCTACTGGGGGATCATTTAAAAAAAACATTTGAAACGCTTAACGGTCAAGCTTGTAAAGCAATTTTTAACTGAAGTCGTATTTGATCAAGTTTCCCACTTTATCTGTTAGTCATATTTTGTCATTGTTTGATAAATTGATACTCCCAATATTGAATTATGGTTCTGAAATATGGGGATTCGCCAGTGCCAAACTATTTGAACGTACTCTCTTGCATTTCTTAAAGAACCTTCTAGGAGTTAAGCTATCTACACAAAACAGTTTTATGTATGGGGAATTTGGCCGTAAAACTTTAAAAATAATGAGAATGGTAAATATAATACTCTTTTGGCTGAAACTTACAAGTGTTTGTAATGATGAAAGAAAATATATAAAACTTATCTATAAAATGATGTTAAATGATAATGTGCTGTTACCACATAAAAGCAATTGGGCGTGTCAAGTAAAACAACTGTTAGAAAACTTGGGTTTTTATGAAGTTTGGCTATACCAAGGAGTGACTTATGTAGAATATTTCTTAAAAAAATTCAAATAAAGAGTTAATGATGTATTTATTCAAGACTGGAAAGGACAACTCAACAATGCGTATCGTCTCACAGATTAGAAATTGAGACAGGTAGATGGCATAAACCTCATAAAATTCCAAGGCCCGAACGCAAATGTCAACTATGCAACACATTAGAGGATGAATTTCATTTCATGTTAGAATGTCCTTAATTCTTCGATTTAAGAAAAGATCTCATTAAATGCTATTTTTGGAAGAGACCGAACATTCCTAAATTTATTGAACTAATCTAGTCCACGAACCAATCTATTGTTAAAAAATTATCGATTTATGTATTTAAGAGCTTTGAAAGACGAGATAATTTACGTTATCTTAACTAATCTTTCTCCACTCACGTACTGTACTGTAAATTACTAAACCTTTTCAAAACGTTGTATTACTATTATTGATACAAATCAGATATATTCAATGTTATCTTACTAGATTTATAAATGTTATTCTAGTCTGTAACTGTCATTCACCGGAATAGATCAATAATTATAAATGTGTCTTGTAATGGGGTGCCAATTACTCCATCAAGTTTTGTTAAGTACCTTGGTGCTAAAATAGATCAGAGTCTGTCTGGTGAGTCCATAGCCAAGTCAGTTATCAGTAAGGCAAACTCCAGGTTAAAGTTCTTATACAGAAAAAGTAAGTTCTTAAATATGCACACCAGAAAACTCTTGGTTATGTCCCTTATACAGTGCCACTATGACTATGCTTGTTCCTTTTGGTATCCAGGTCTTACCCAGTCACTTAAAAATAAACTCCAGACTACCCAAAATAAGATGATCAGGTTTGTTTTACAGATGGATAACAGGTCTCATGTTGGTCAAGGGCAATTTTCAAGTTTAGGTTGGCTACCTGTGTCAAAAAGGGTAGAGCAAATTATGCTTTGTCATGTCCATAAGGTAAAGAATGGCCTTGCCCCTGAGTATCTTGGTGAGCATTTTAAACCACTAAGTGATGTGCACGGTTGCTGTACAAGGTCTAATAAGGTAGCTCAGCCAGTGTCTGATCATTTTGCGGATAATTTTACCTTTGTGGATACTGGTCGTTTCTCCAAGCCTAGGGTAGGTAGTTTTGGGACAAAGACATTCTCAAACAATGGTATTAATTTGTGGAATAGTCTTCTCAAAATATAAGGAATATTTCAAAAACAAACCATTTCAAGTCTGCCATCAAACAGTACTTATTGCAGTCTTAAAGGTCATTTTAAATTTACAGTTTTAGCTATCATAATAAATTCATTTTATTAGTATATAAATTTCTTATTCATATGCATTACTTTATATCTTATCATATTTCATTGTGATGTTAAGTTTGTTTTACAGTTTTTGCAAGGCAATTGCATTCCATACTGGTTACATTTATGATCTCACTTTTTTTTAAATTTTTATGTTGCAAGTGTTTTGTTATAATACATGTATAGGCCACGAATGCAGTGTGATTAGGTCAATAAGTTCTGTGATATAATTTATGTAATTCTCTGTGATATAAGCTAAGAAATTTGTCTAGATTTGTTATCTTTGTACTTAATAATTTTGCTAAATAACATGACTGTTCCATGGTTACTGCCACCAATTTCAAGGACCACAATGGAAATAAGTGAAAATCATTTTTCTCTTTTTTATGTTATCCTTGGTATTGTGTGTGCATTTCATGGTTTCTATTGTTTATGCATTGATAATAATATTTTATAAGTTGTCTGCATTATGTAGTGCCATGTTATGTTCATGTTTTACCGAATAAATCTATCTATCTATCTAATTATAATTACTATTGTACAATTTTATGCTGAATACTATATGTACTGTGTACACATGTGACTTTATATTATATTCTCTGTATTATACATGTGATTCATGGGCCAAAGGCCTACAATCTGGAAAAAAAATATATCTATCTATATGTGTGTGTGTTTGTATGTGTAGACTTTTATTTGATGATGTGATATTTACAATGTGCTGTATCTATATGTGTGTTTTGTTGTATGTATGAATGCCTGGGTGTAGATTATGGTGTAGACTATGATTTGATGATGATGATGTGATATTTATAATGTGCTGCATATGTATGTGTGTTTGTTTGTATATCTGAATGCCTGATTATGGTGTAGACTATTATTTGATATTGTTCTATGTATAATGTGCTGTGTATATATATATATATGTTCCCCATATATATATGTCTGTGTTTGTTTGTATGTCTGAATGTCTGGGTGTTGGTTAGCTGTAATATTAAATAACGTTATTCTTTATTATTCGTTGTTTGTACACGTATGCATTTTGTAAGAAAATTGTAATAAAATACAAGATGAAGATTTTACAAGTATACTGTTTGCCTACGTTTCGCGGTACTTACGAAATAACGTAAATGAAGAAAAACTTTCTTTCATTTCCTTTTGTGTTCAGGTTCTTCTTTCAAATAGTTTACAGTCAATTAAAGTGTCAGAATCATTTATTTTCCGTATTTTCATACGACACCAAAATCTTTAAATGTATGTTTTGTTGTAAAAATAACATAATATTACGAAAAAAACGCGAAAATAGCGGCAAACATTATACTCTATATCATTCTTTTTTGCGTCTATGTAGCATTTGCTCAATTCCAAAATAAACTCTATACTCTGTTCTGTTGTGTTCTGTTGTGTTCATAATAACACCAAAAAAGTCAACTTAAGCAGTTGGTTTTATAACGTAATCAATAGCTACTTCATTAGTAACTGAACAAACAATAAATAGTCACTCACAAGTACACATCAACACACTATAGATTGTATGCAAACACACATTAAACATTTATTTCGACATCTTTTCATGACAATCTGGGTCGTTTCGTCCAGAAATCGTATAATATAATAAATACATGTTTCTAGCTTAAAGCGTTTTTTCTACTCTGGAAATAAAAGATAAACAAACACAAATGTACTCATAACATGATAAAATGGCATGATCTCATAACATGATAAAATGGCATTTTGGAACATATAAAATAAAATGTATCTTGTATAAATATCATTTTTCTACTCTCTGTCCAACTTTATGACACTGTCTTTCTCTCTTTATATATATACTTTTATGGTTAATTTGATAATACTTTATGTATTTTGATTAAAACGTCTGGCATGGGTTACATGTCAGATATAGTCAATTCCACTTCAGTGTTTGTTTTTCTGTTTCATAAATGAACTTCAGAGACAAGGACATGCAAATATAAATACAAATGTACTCATAACAGGATAACAAAACATTTATCATTATTTGAATTTATTATTTTGACCGAAAATCCGGTCCGTTTTGACAGCGGGCCGTTTTGACTGCTATGCATATGGATCTATCTGAATTTCTGAAGTGCAAACATAAAAATAATTATCTTTTAAATTCTGTATCTGTACCACTAGGTACCACTTCCTGGTATTAGGTGTCTATTAGACATTATTCAATACTATTGTTACTTACATATTAGATCTACCAAAACGTCTTGGTCTCCAATATAGATGGAACCAAAATGGTGTCTATTAGTCAAGGTTCAACGGTATTGTTATTACATCAGATATACCAAAACTCTGGACTTATATATAAATGTTTAATGGATTCAAAACAAAGACGTCTTCAATCTATTCAAGTCTCTCTCAAAAATGCTCAAACACAACCAAGCATGAGTAACCGTTGTTCAAAAGACTACTACGGTTGTCAGATGCTGTCAACGAGTGAACATAACGATATACCAGTTGATCCATCTTCAAAGACGTCTCAGCAAACCCATATACAAGAAATTCCACAAACTAACAACAGGAAACTCTCTTTGCAAAAGCGGACACTTATTATAGGGGACTCTGTGTTACGCGGTGTGCACAAACGTGACTTTGGTGATGATGTTACAATGAAATCAGTACCAGGCAAGAAACTAGGTGACGTATGCACAGTATTGGAACATGAAAACATACAAGAACATTGTGGTTTATGTAGGAGGCAATGCTGTTGCTGAACACCATGATATCAAATTTGTGTACACAGAACTGTAAAGGACAGCAAATGATATTCAAAGGCAACGTATGTACGGTGGCCCCGCGTAGAGATGCTGACGTCGTTCAACTCTACTATGCCATCATACAGCTGTACGATGAGTCGTCAGGGAAACTGTGTATATGATATGGTAATGTGGTCAGACAGCAACTGCCACTGGGATGGAATTTCAACGCCCAGTCACTAGTAAATCGGTTGCAATCATTAACAAAGCTGTGAACATCATCCGGCTTCAGATACCTCGACAAGTTCACGACACATAATATCAGCTGGATGCTTCCAGGAATAGTTATACCGGACGTTGGGGACATATAACTTCCGGTGGCATCATGCGAGGCCCTCACTGTTATTTCTGTGGTATGGCAAACCACGTGATGAGTAACTGCAGACGAAGCTTTTAGGAATACGCCGACAATCACTTGCTAAAAGTCAGGAACAAATACGATGTTTTAAATTAAATGTGTAAACACTGTTACAGATAGACATGTAAATGCGATTATATATTATTGCTGGATCAGATAACCCATACACAAAATATTAGATTTATACCATTGTTAACCGTGGTGTTACAGATTGTAATACAATGTACGATAGTAAATAATTAAAAGTATATGAAATCTATCAAAATTACTACTGATATAGAAGCTTCACCATACTTTTCATCCCATTGCAATTCATGTCCAGAAATTGACAACTATAATACCGAGCTCAATAATAATGTCACATTGAACATTGTGCAACCTGACAATTCTTTTTCATACAAGTAGCTTAAATATCCAGCACTTAATGCCAAAACTTAATGAAACATTTCTAACTGATTATATTAATGATATTCAACTAAATGCCTTTACATTTGAAAGAAAAGATAGAACATACAAAAAAGGCGGTGGTGTTCTGGATTATGTTTCCAGTTTGCTTTACTCGATCAGCAACAGGTCAAAGTCGTGCCAGTTCCTGTCATAATTAGTAGATATGGGTGCTTTACGAACTTCGACCAATCTGTTTTCCAAAATGATTTACTAAATGCTGGTATTGACACTGTTGAAACAATTGATAACCCAAATGCTTCTGTAAAAGACACACAACCAGAATGGTTAACGGAAGAAATAAAGTTGTCATGCAACGTGCAAACGAAATACGCTTCGTGTGAGTAAGAAATTTGACGAATTTAAGATACAAAGAAGTTATATCTTTGATATGAAAAAGCAAAACGAGTAATTTTTGGAAATTTATTAAATGCATTTCGATGTAATCAAACACCTTCCAGAATGGTGAATAAATATACCATAATAGAAGATCAATGTAACATTTTAAACGCCTTAAATGAACACTTCGTAAATGTCTCAAATATTATTAAAAAACCCATTTTTATCAAAGAAAATTTCACTAAGCTTCGAATAAATCTTGATGGCAAATTGGAACATTCAGTCTTCGATGTAAAATTCATCTCCGTGTTTGAGGTAAAGAAAATTATTGACAAATAAATCCAAACTAAGCAACCGGATTTAAATGATACTAAAATTATGTGGTGATTACGTCATTCTGCAATTGCACATATTATAAATCGAAGTAAATATATTAATTACATATAGCGGTACATTTTTTGTGTATTTCCTGGCAAACTTAAAGAGGCATTCGTTATCCCTAATTTCAAAATTGGTAACAAAATAGGTAAAACTACCGTCAAATATCAATCTTATCGACCATTTCCAAAGTATTTGAAAGACACATTGCGTCTCAGCAACGGGATTTTTTCCGAACAACCAACATAATACATCATGCACAATCAGGATTTAGACAGCAATACTCATAGCAAACAGACTCATACCAAACAGCATTAATTCATCTCATTGATACATGACTGAATTATAATGAGTCTGGAATATGTTGGGTCAGTGTTTCTAGACTTGAGAATGGCTTTCGACCTAGTGGATCACGAGTTTTTATACATGTACAGGTTGTTGGGAGGGTATATGGAGGGAATAATTAACCTGTCTATGAGCCATACAACCAATACTACAATGTCTACCATTGCTACATGTATTGGAACATTATTCCACTAGCGCAAATGCAAATTGACGTGCATTCCGTGACACGTTATCTTCAAATCCAGAAATGTTCTATAGGTGATACAAGCCTGCGTCTCATTGGAACAACAACATTTTGTTATGCGTTGGAATATTTTCAACGCATAAAAAATGTTGTTGTTCCAATGAGACGCAAGCGTGTGATAACTCTGGGCTGTAAGGAGGCCAGTTCAAGTCATGTGTACTTTTTTGCAACCACCCGTCCGAAAACAGAACTGTTCTACAACGTTGACAGGTAAAATGATCCAGGGTTGCTGTGTCCTTTTTACTTGTATGTGTATGTACTTTCTGCTCGACTACTTCTTTCATTTCTATGAACCACAAACATTATCAGATGAAAAGTCAGACTAAGACCTTAACTTTGCAAAAGTTATACATGTATTTAGAATCTACCATTTTTTTTTTTTTTCATGAAATATAAACTAAATTATTTTGTCTAATTAATTGTTGCTACGCACTCTACACTTTAGACATTTTGAATTAAAATTGAATTTCATGTTTACAGTACATATAATCAAACCAGGGTGAAAACGGAACTGATTTTTTGGACTTGGGATTACACCTGTAATTCGTGATCGCTTGGACACACATTAATCACCAGCAGGGCCATTTTTCTGTGTACGTGCACGACTTTAATAATAATAATAATAATAAATTCTTTATTTTCAGAAGGTTACCTAGTTAAGGTTAACAATAAATTGTACATCTTTTTTTCAATATGGCCTTCTATTAACAATATAAACACGCACAAACAAACAAGAATTCACACACGCACGCACATCCACACAATCAAACACGCATTCACACACGCACACACAATACATTGTACATGAACATCATGTTTTAACATCAGGACGTAAATGAGACTATTAAAAAACTACAAAAGTTAAGATGATCTGAAAATAAAAAGTTGAAATAAAACAACAACAACAACAGACACCTCACATAAGACACATACATACAATAATGCCCGTCGGAAATTTAGAAATTCTATATCGTCGCAACTGCATTCTCACACATATTAAAACATATTTTAACGAAAATAAAGTACAAATGTTGGCTGTTTTTGTTATATTGAAATCTTTAAAGATTATCCCTATCACGGACCTATATAGGTCCGTGTCCCTATTAACCTCCGATTTCTATACCAGTTTTGGCCATTGTTACGCACGTGCGTATCGCTAGTTACGCCACTGTTACATAGATGCGTTTCTTTATCATTTCTGTATAACCATGTATAATACTATATAATATATATATAATACCATGTACTATAGAAGGGACAATAGCTTAATTACTGTCCCA
Source organism: Mactromeris polynyma (assembly GCA_032209605.1). Lineage (NCBI taxonomy): Eukaryota > Metazoa > Mollusca > Bivalvia > Venerida > Mactridae > Mactromeris > Mactromeris polynyma. Next base: position 4,255,516 of record JASFXZ010000022.1, read on the forward strand.
GTATCCTGTAGTAATAACTTATTCTCTCTCTTTCATCAACAAATATTTTACTTGTCTAGTTCAATTTTCTGCGTTTTTGATATCGAAAACTTTGATGTAAGCAAATTTCTCGAGCTATTTCATATTTATTTACCAGTTATTGGATCATAATCCTCTACTACCATAAAATACCATCATTCTCTATTGAATCTTTATTCACAATACTCAAAGTGTAAGAATTTTAGATACTATAATCGAGTTTTGTCGATTACTTCCTCTGATCTCAAATCGAGTAAAATTGTGCCGTAGGCCTACCGGAGTTTTGCAACTCCGTACTAGATTGGTCCGGGTTCTCGCCTTTAACCAGTCGTTAGTCGCTTATGTGATTGACAAACTCTGTCAGCGGTCAAAGATGAGAGGATTAGCAAAATTGTTGGATGGAATAGTCAAGTACACGCTTCATGATAAGAAACAGGCGGTTTTCCAACTGAAGCAATATAAACAAAACCCGAACGTAAATTTGTTTTCGCTAATCATTGCATGACAACCTTTGTATCAATAATAAAAGCTGTGTTGAAGTTCATGGCCGAATTCTCCCATTGATCGCGTGTTTTTGTTTACCAATTTATGAAGCTGCAACTGTAGATGATCTCAAATATTACTTTAAAAATGATTATATATATATGGAGATGGTACACATTAACAATTTGTCCACATCTATTAAATGAATTATTGCCTATAGCCATGCAAATTTATACAGAAATGTCATTAAGTCGTAAAATGCGCATTGCATGACGGCAATTCTTTGTTTCAATGACTAAAATAACTATTGAAAATTGATTAGTCAATTTTGGCTTAAATGTAAAATATGAAAAGCCTTAAACTTGGATGTCTGGGTACAGCTGACACTCATACATTTGTAACGCCCAGCCTCTTGTCCTACTCCAGCTGAACAACTGCCCGTATTTTTTCCAGATTTTCTCTATTGGTCAATCCATCTTGAAATATTACAATAAATACATACTTTTTTTAAAACCTGAAATTCCATGCACAAGTATCTGCAAAGATCTATGTTCACTTACATAAGCTCTGCGGTTTCTATAATTATTTCTTGGTTGTAGATTGATCACCATTGGCAGTAATCCGAGACTTCTCTGACCCTATAGCCTTTTTTTTTTTTTTTTTTGCGGCGTAGGGTCAGAGGAACTCCTATAGTAAAAACCCGGGGATTACTGAAAACCACACAGTCGTGTAGTCGTATACTTTCAACGGTGTATGTGGCGTTTTGGTCTCATTTTAACGAGAAGTTAGCCGAACAAATCGGTTAATTGATATTTAATTTACCAATCTGCATCGATCACGTGACAGCCAGGTGCTTTGACCCAAATACATATTTACATGAAGAAAATTATTTTTTTAGCTTACTCTGAAAAGGATTGACCGTTACAACGTATTAAAGGTTTTCAAAACAAATGTTACGGTTCAGATAGGTTAATTAATATATTGATAACAGATGTATATGCTTGAAATGTTAATCCAATGAATGTTTACATAGATATATTGATTTAAAGTTCCTCTCCCGCGCGGGAGAGGAAATCCCCGGGTTTTTAATATACGAGTTCCTCTGACCCTAACCAGCAACATGAAATATCAAAAATCGTAAAAGGGGCTGGTTTAGGGACAGAGAGGGCTCGGATTACATTGGCAGCAGTCATCCAATAAGTCAGATTTGGACAAATGTCTGGATTTTCAGGAATGTTTGGTGTAAAAATTCACTCAATCCCAATGTTTTGGCTTAAGTTGTCATTTTTCAAGAGCAAAGAATAAGAATATTGTGTTTTTTGTTCTTGAAAAGGCCAACTTTGGCCAAACTATTGAGACTGAGTGGATTTTTACTCCAAATGTTAATGATCCCCTTTCTGGGATATGTTAACAAGACTTTCAGGAATGTTTGTCAAGAATTTTAATTCATACAAGTGGTCACCATGCTCCATTATCTTCTGGGAATTAGAATCAGAATGTTCTCTTCTTTTACAGCCACTCTCTATGATGTTCTCATGTGTGGATAACCGAGTTTTACCATCACGTTTTACTAGAAGTGATCCTGGTGATTCATTCATGGTGAAAAATGCTGGGAATTTTGTTCCATATCCGGAAGATGTAATAGATATATCTAATGTAACATCACCATCTGCAGCTCTGGATCTCACATGTGTCAAAAATAAGATGAGACATATCATCGTAGCTGGTCACTCAGATTGTAAGGTAAAACAACGCATGTACATCGTGATTTTGAATCTTTCATGGGAAATATAAAGACTTGAATACATAATTTAGTAAGATAAATTACCAAGCTGGCATTATTATAGTCTGCTAATTTGATAATAACTTTTAACTATTTTATAGTGGAGTCATATTAACTTGAATAGGTATAGAATCATTTTAGTACTGTATATTACTGGCCATAAGTCGACCTCATCCGTAAGTATAGTGTGATTTTGTCTTAAAAAATCTGGTTTTAATGTAAAGCCTTCCATAACTCAATGGGAGACCTTTGTACTGTTTGTGTTTGCATTTTGTTAGCTTACAATAAATTAGTTTCTCTTGTCAATAATCTGCAATCACTTTCAAACAATAAATGCTCTGAATAAACTTCAAGTAAAGTTCTAATCTTTCACAATATTTACAGAAACCAGCAATTATACATCTCAGAAACTGCAAGTAATAACTTAACATTCGAAAAATGTGTATTTTTTTGTTAGCGCTCGAGTGAGAATTTATCATATATTGTTCACAAACACATTAGACTGGGTCCAGACTGATTGACAATCATATATGAATGCAGAGAGTTTACATGGGTACCCATCTAACATCTGACTGCCGGCAAGTGTGTTTGCAATCTTGACACATCTTGTGTATAATTAGGACTATACAATCACCATGCCCACATTTTAATTAAGTAACCTCTTCTAACTGATTAATTCAACCAATTAAAACAATACTAGACACTTGAGTGATAAGTTGCGATTGGCCAAATGGGCATGTTTTTTTTCACCAAATGTGGATGACACTTCTCCCGGCTTAATGTCAGTACTTTCACAGTTTGTAGACGGATGACATCTGAGCAGTGCTTTCATGAAAGGCGGCCAATACTTTGATCCTGATAGGATTGCACTGGTTGAAAGACATGTTAATTGTGATTTTTCACTCGTGTCATCATGATCGGGGGACATGTTTATTGTTCTCTACACAGTTGACAGTTTTACTTGCTTAATATTTCAGCAGCAAACATTAATAAAAACAATCATATTTTTTTAATGCCAGTTTTAACTTATTTCAAAATGATTTTTTATACAAATTAATGTGAAGTCATTGTCTAGCTGCCGGTAATACATATAAAAAGTTTACTTGTCACATTACAACACATGAGCCTCTAACTAGCAATGGATCAGAATTTTTTTTTTCAAAATGTTCAAGTTATTAAGTTCTCGTATATCATACCCGTAAGCTGAGGATAGGTAATGGTTGGAAATGATTTTGTCTACTTATGGCCGGGAATATATGGTAGATTATTGAAAGAAGATAAATAATTGTACAATTAGCTACATCTTGCCTAAACTTGCATTATTGTATAAATATGTTATGCCAAAATTGTGATATAATGTTGATCTATTTCAGGCTATGGGTTTGTTGTACAAACTTCGCGATGATATTGATAATCCCAATGGTAGTCCGCTAGAATTGTGGGTAAAAAAACATGGAAAGAGAAGTCTTCAAAAATTTGAGTACTTGACAGCAGAGAATAAATATGTTGGTCCAGTACCTTTCTTCTTGAAAGGAAATAACAGGTCATGTGAAGTGTACATTGATCCCGAGGATAATTTCTGCAAAATAGACAAATTATCGTTGGTGAGTGTAGTTTACACATTTGAACATATCCTGTAATATGTAACTGATGTACTGAGAATCAGAAGTGAATTTTATGTTGAAATATAATGTAAAATTGTTTGGATAATGGTATGGATGTCATCCCCAAAACCTGAAAACAATTCTGATACTTACTTGGATTGATCTAGGTAATGTCTATATGAGCGCTGCTATGGGATTTATAATCTCTTCTGTAAGTGATGTCATTTCAAGAAAACACAACATGTAATGTCACTGTTTGCAAGTAGGAGACAATATATACTCTATATGGTCACTTCTTTTTCATATTGCCATATGTGGCAAATATTGCTTACTGTCAGTACATGGTGACGTCACATGTGACGTTTTCTGGAAATAACGTCACTTAAAGAAGAGGTTGGAAATCATACAGCGGCGTTCATAATTATACTCTTTGATATTGATTAAGATATCCTGTGTGGAGATTGTAAGTTGCATAAGGGATAACGTATTAATGTGGATCAGAAACCTGGGAACACCAGCCATATGAAGACTAGTCACCATACAGTACTATAAAATTGCCATTTATACCATTAGTTTATTATCTCTGACTCTTGCACTACCAATTCATCCAATATTATTTCATTTCAGGTGAACTGTGTTCAACAGATAGAGAATATTGCAGCTTATTCATTTTTAAAAGACAGACTTAGTATGAATGATATATTCATACATGCGTTTTGGTATGATGTAAATAGTGGAAGTGTATTCATGTTGAGCAAGAGTCAACAGAAATTTATAGAAGTCAACGAATCTACTTTTTTCACTTTGATTGAAGAAGTGAAGGAATTTGAATGAGAAATCAGACAAACTGTAACCAAAATAACATCATTTGATGACTGGGGTACTATTCCCGGGCACTTCTAATTTGATAATTTTTGTCATATGTCAACTGGCCACTGTTTTATGTTACTCAATATTTGTGTCTTTGCATCCTCAATACACACCTCTTCTGCCCTATACCTCACTCCCACCATTGAAACTTTATACTCTTGTTTATCATCATTGAGTAAGTTGGTAAAAACCATGACTCTCTTGCATTTTTAACCAGCGCGCCTAAGCGCGTCTGGTTTTTTATATTTAAGTTCCCCTTTTGCACTTAGGAAATTGGTGTCTTGATTTATAATTGGATCAAGTAGCCTTGAAAGTTTGCACTGTTGTTTATTTTCATTAGATAGTTATGTAAACCAAGAATCATTGTGCCAGAAGAATGACCCTTTTCATCCTTAGACTAATTGAATTCCATTGAAAAATATTGGAGCTGGGGTAATTGAAACTTAGCATAATACTTATTGTTATAAGGTGGGATATAAGTTCCATATTTTTGTTAATTTTTTAAAAATATACTTAGATATGCTTGTCTCTTTTATTATAATGTTGTCAGTGTTTAGCAACTTTTCACTTATAATGTTTGGATTTTTATTACTTTTAGAGCTTTGATATTTCCTGTAAAGGATTATCGAGTTGTATCATGATTTCCTGTCTTTGAGAGATGGTGTGCCATCAATGTTAAGAAAGGTACTTATTGTTGCCTGTAGAATATGGACATTGTTTGCTTCAGTAAACTAACTAAAACTTAATTTTGTGCAATATTATGACATTATCTGAAAGATGATTGTAAGGCATTTCAATCAAAAGATTTTGTATAAATAGAAGCTATAATATGACCATTGCCGGTGGGGGGTGCTTGTGCTAAAAAATTTTGATATATTTATATTATATCTGTTAATTTTATCAGGTTTATTAAAAAGTTCTGGCAATAGTCTCCAAAATTATTCAGAATTGTAGGGTGTCTTGAAAAAATATTTCTTTGAAAACCTGGTTTGATTTAATGTATGTTCTTGCTGTGCTGTTTGTCTTTTCACTTTAATGAGATTAACTTTTTTTCAAAGATTATCTATTATTTTATGATCAGAAATCCATTTGCGAGGGAATATTTTCTCATTAAGCTTACTTTGAAATTGAGCTCACCTATGCATTGAGTGCTCATATGGTAAGCTTTTAGAAACATTGGATGTCGGTTGTCCGTCCACGATCATACAAAAACTAGTTGACTGGTCAGAGGTCATACTATCTGCTCAGATTTTCATTGGTTGAAATATTTATTGATACATATTCTAGACGAATTTGGAATCTGGGTCATGAGGGGACCAAACCACAGTAAAGGCATGTTAACTTCTAGTGGCCACATTCAGTACCTAATCTACATGAGACTTGATCAGAATGTTAACATTTATTGGATCTAGATCAAGATGAAAATAGGGTTATCAGGTCAAATCATAAAGAAACATTGTTAAATTTCTAGCAACTTCATTTCTCCACCATTCCTTACCTTAGTGAGACAAAATACATGAAACCTTCATCAGGTTGTATTATGGGTCACATGTTTGCTGACATTTCTGCTCATTCTTGATACCTTTCCAACTTATGCTTGGTGACTCAGGTGAGCGATCTAGGGGCCATCATGGCCCTCTTGTTAAATGTTTGTGTCATTTAATATTTGATTTCTAGTTGATTGTTAGTGATATTTATAACTATCATGTTCTTATGTACATTTAACCAGGTAATGATATTTTTGTGCATTACTATCACATTGCCAAATGCATCTGCTAATTTCTAAATTAGAAATAAGATACATGGGCTCGTTAGGTTATTTTACAAATCAGGGTAATAAAATATATCTTGCCGAATTCTATAATATTTCTTAGGAATCACTGATTTTAGGAAACATGTTAGCTAGATGTCTAAGCTGTCCTAGAACTAAATGCAAGCTGAGGACTTTCCCATATCCTCTTTATATATTTCATTGATGTAATTCGAAAAAAAAAGAACTTTGTAAACATTCCATGACTTCCTTATTTGACTGATTATGGAAGACATATGTTTGTTGAACAATTTAGGAATTGACTTGTAACTGAAATTAATGCTGTTGTATTGGTATTGTTTAAATAAGTCATAGTTCTTTTATCAATTTTTCTTCCCTGTGGAAATGAATGCCGCTATACGATTTCCAACCTCTTCTTTAAGGGACGTCATTTCCAGAAAACGTCACATGTGACGTCACCATGTACTGACAGTAAGCTATATTTGCCCCATATTTCAATATGAAACGAAGTGACCATATGGAGTAAATATTGTTTCCTGCTTGCAAATAGTGACATTACATGTTGCGTTTTCTTAAAGTGATGTCACTTAAACTGTAAATCTCATAGCAGCCATCGTATGTAGTTATATACATGCAATGAGTTTAAGTCTGAAACAATTGTACAACAAGTAGAGAGGTTTTTCCAACGATAATGGCTACTGGTGTTACTGGTCCGTCTTCTGTTTTAGTTTATTACCTTGTCAGACTATAAATGGTGCTGATCAGTGTAGTAGTTACCATAGTGTATGAGTCAGATTTCTGGTCATTGCATGAATTATATTGTTTATAGCGGAGTCATGAATTATTTATGTGTTTGCTTTTTGTTGAATTTTCACAATTATATTTAATGATATGTTTTGTAACAGCTGATTTTTGGTATGCATAATCTCAGTATCTATATTTGTGTGCTAGAAATATGAATGATGATAATGTGTCCATGGACTTCTTTTCTGGTATTACCTGTACTATACTTTCTGTTAAATATTCATTCCACAACTCTGGTTTTGTATGATCTTTGTCACTTGCTCAGACATTTATGTATCTATGCCAGTTGTAAAATGATTTCTGATGTTATTTTTATTACGGGTAAATTAAATATAAGTTTGCTGCATTCAGTCTAAATGTTCAAATGAACTCTATAAATGCTATGTTGAAAATAACAGAAATGTTATTTTACCTGAAAACCCGTTTTTTGATTTCCCGGTGATCTGATAAACTTCTTATAAATTAAACATTCTAGTAGATTCATCTGAAGCTCATACGGAAACCATAGAAGTGATAAACATGAATGTGTGGGAGTGTACAGTGGTTTCAGCTCTATAGAAGTCATGAGCATGAATGTGTGTGAGTGTACAGTGGTTTCAGCTCTATAGAAGTCGTGAGCATGAATGTGTGAGTGTACAGTGGTTTCAGCACTATAGAAGTCATGAGCATGAATGTGTGAGTGTACAGTGGTTTCAGCACTATAGAAGTCATGAGCATGAATGTGTGAGTGTACAGTGGTTTCAGCACTATAGAAGTCGTGAGCATGAATGTGTGTGAGTGTACAGTGGTTTCAGCTCTATAGAAGTCGTGAGCATGAATGTGTGAGTGTACAGTGGTTTCAGCACTATAGAAGTCATGAGCATGAATGTGTGTGAGTGTACAGTGGTTTCAGCACTATAGAAGTCATGAGCATGAATGTGTGTGAGTGTACAGTGGTTTCAGCACTATAGAAGTCATGAGCATGAATGTGTGTGAGTGTACAGTGGTTTCAGCTCTATAGAAGTCATGAGCATGAATGTGTGTGAGTGTACAGTGGTTTCAGCACTATAGAAGTCATGAGCATGAATGTGTGTGAGTGTACAGTGGTTTCAGCACTATAGAAGTCATGAGCATGAATGTGTGTGAGTGTACAGTGGTTTCAGCTCTATAGAAGTCATGAGCATGAATGTGTGTGAGTGTACAGTGGTTTCAGCTCTATAGAAGTCATGAGCATGAATGTGTGTGAGTGTACAGTGGTTTCAGCTCTATAGAAGTCATGAGCATGAATGTGTGTGAGTGTACAGTGGTTTCAGCTCTATAGAAGTCATGAGCATGAATGTGTGTGAGTGTACAGTGGTTTCAGCTCTATAGAAGTCATGAGCATGAATGTGTGTGAGTGTACAGTGGTTTCAGCTCTATAGAAGTCATGAGCATGAATGTGTGGGTATGTACGGTGGTTTCAGCACTATAGAAGTCATGAGCATGAATGTGTGGGTATGTACGGTGGTTTCAGCACTAGAAGTGATAAACATGAATGTGTGGGTATGTACGGTGGTTTCAGCTCTATAGAAGTCATGAATGTGTGGGTATGTACGGTGGTTTCAGCTCTTTAGAAGTCATGAATGTGTGGGAATGTACGGTGGTTTCAGCTCTATAGAAGTGATAAACAGGAATGTGTGGGTATGTATGGTGGTTTCAGCTCTGTAGAAGTGATAAACAGGAATGTGTGGGTATGTACGGTGGTTAAAGTTTAAGCTGTATGTGTAGGATTGGTTAACTTCTTTCAGGGACAACAATATGTCATTTACATAGCTTCATATAGTGGATGGAATTAAAATATTTATTGGACATTTATAGTATAAGGACATTGTATTACCCTGATTGTTATATTTCCCACTTTACAGTAGACACTGCCATATATGAGATATTGTTATATTTCCCACTTTACAGTAGACACTGCCATGTATGAGATATTGTTATATTTCCCACTTTACAGTAGACACTGCCATATATGAGATATTGTTATATTTCCCACTTTACAGTAGACACTGCCATGTATGAGATATTACCTAGTCTTGGATTCAGATAGAAGTCACTATAAAGTATAAATGTTAGGTATACCAGGATAGAACATTGACATGAATACACTTCTAGGTGAAACTTTTATTTTTGATATTACAAAGATTTTTAAGGGCATGTTCAGCTTTTGCAATATTATTGTTTTACTTGAAGCTTTTTACTTAAAATGTAACACTGTTATGTTATTGTACAAAACATTTACATTTTGTTCATGATGAATAAAATATGTCACTGTACAAAAATCTTGTTATTGTTTCAGTCCTATAAAATAATAACTTTTTATAATGTTAAACAGATAACTTTCACGTTTTACCTCCTTTGTCAAGTACAGTAGAACTTCGAAACTTCGAACAGTTTTGGCTCAAACACAGTAGATACCTCGAACAGGTTCTTAAGTCCCGGCGAAATCCCTTCTTATTTCATATTATTTAACAGTAGATCACTCGAACAGAGATAGGTCAAACACACGAAACAGAATTTGCGGTCCCTTGCTATCATTTCTTTCATTGTTTAATATAGATAGGTCGAACAATACAATAATTCACACCTTTCATTGAACGCTTAATACTCTATTGTTTGTTGACCAGTAAGATTAGCGACATATGTTATTTGCACGTCGTGCTAATTACTTGATGGTTGTACGTATACGAACAATTCATGTGTATAAGAATAAACAAATCATTTATTTAAATCTGTTTGTGTTTTTCTTTTATTTCTTTTTAAATTATTATTTTTATTATGAATAATGCTGCAACTATTGATCCACGTGCGTTCAGAATATGGAAACACAAACAACACACAGATGACATGCGTTCAGCATGCTTAGTACACTTACACCGGCGAAAGTCATTTCGTACATATACAAGTTTACCGTAGATGCCTCAAACAATAGATGGCTCAAACTAATTGCTAGGTCCGACGGCAGTTCGAGGTTTCGAAGTTTTGCTGTAGTTTGAATGATTGTTTTATAATGCTAAAAACAAATCAAGATAATATTTGTCTAGTCTGTTTGTTTGTTTGATTCATCGGGTTTAACGCCATTTCTCAACGATATTTCAGTTATATACGGCGGCCGGTTCACCTAACCAGTTTTTCCTGGACTGAATTCTAACCAGTACTAACTTGCCCTTCCACAAGGAGCCGGCAACTTCTCCACATGTGGAGGAAAATCGACATTTTTGTCAAATTTTCATGGAAGGGTATGACCTGTACATGTATGTTCAAAAGCTCTAGGAGTTTATGTTGCAGTAATATATGTCTTACCGACATAAAAGTTTATATTACCTATTCTTATCTAAACACATTCGCCAATGAATACCTGCAAATAATGTCCAGAGTTTAGTATGAATACCTGCAAATAATGTCCAGAGTTGAGTATAAATACCTGAAAATAATGTCCAGAGTTGAGTATGAATACCTGCAAATAATGTCCAGACTTGAGTATGAATACCTACAAATAATGTCCAGACTTGAGTATGAATACCTACAAATAATGTCCAGACTTGAGTATGAATACCTGCAAATAATGTCCACAGGTGAGTATGAATACCTGCTAATAATGTCCAGAGTTGAGTATGAATACCTGCAAATAATGTCCACAGGTGAGTATGAATACCTGCTAATAATGTCCAGAGGTGAGTATGAATACCTGCAAATAATGTCCAGAGTTGAGTATGAATACCTGCAAATAATGTCCAGAGTTTAGTATAAATACCTACAAATAATGTCCAGACTTGAGTATGAATACCTGCAAATAATGTCCAGAGTTGAGTATGAATACCTGCTAATAATGTCTATAGAGTTGAGTATGAATACCTACAAATAATGTCTAGAGTTGAGTATGGATACATCTAATTTTTGTCGAGAGTTGAGAATGAATACCTACAATTTACGACCAGTGTTGAGTATGAATACCTGTAATTTATGTCCAGAGTTGAGTATGAATACCTACAAATGATGTCCAGAGTTGGGTATGAAAACAATTCATGGTCATTGTTGAGTATGGATTCCTGCATATTATGTCTAGAGTTGTGTATGAATAGCTGTAATTTATGTCTAGAGTTGTGTATGAATACATCTAATTTATGTCGAAAGTTGAGTATGAATACCTACAATTTATGACCAGTGTTGAGTATGAATACCTGTAATGTATGACCAGTGTTTAGTATACCTGTAATTTTATGTCCAGAGATGAGTATGAATACCTACAAACAATGTTTAGAGTTGAGTCTGAATACCAGCAATTTATGTCCAGTGTTGAGTAGGACTACCTGCAATTTATGTCTAGTGTTGAGTAGGACTACCTGCAATTTATGTCTAGTGTTGAGTAGGACTACCTGCAATTTAGGTCCAGTGTTGAGTAGGACTACCTGCAATTTATGTCTAGTGTTGTGTATGAATAGCTGTAATTTATGTCTAGAGTTGTGTATGAATACATCTAATTTATGTCGAAAGTTGAGTATGAATACCTACAATTTATGACCAGTGTTGAGTATGAATACCTGTAATGTATGACCAGTGTTTAGTATACCTGTAATTTTATGTCCAGAGATGAGTATGAATACCTACAAATAATGTTTAGAGTTGAGTTTGAATACCAGCAATTTATGTCCAGTGTTGAGTAGGACTACCTGCAATTTATGTCTAGTGTTGAGTAGGACTACCTGCAATTTATGTCTAGTGTTGAGTAGGACTACCTGCAATTTAGGTCCAGTGTTGAGTAAGACTACCTGCAATTTAGGTCCAGTGTTGACTGCAATTTAGGCCCAGTGTTGAGTAGGACTACCTGCAGTCTAGTGTTGAGTAGGACTACCTGCAATTTAGGTCCAGTGTTGAGTAAGACTACCTGCAATTTAGGTCCAGTGTTGACTGCAATTTAGGTCCAGTGTTGAGTAGGACTACCTGCAGTCTAGTGTTGAGTAGGACTACCTGCAATTTAGGTCCAGTGTTGAGTAAGACTATCTGCAATTAAGGTCCAGTGTTGAGTAGGACTACCTGCAATTTATGTCTAGTGTTGAGTAGGAGTACCTGCAATTTAGGTCCAGTGTGGAGTAGGACTACCTGCAATTTATGTCCAGTGTTGAGTAGGACTACCTGCAATTTATGTCTAGTGTTAGGTGGGACTACCTGCAATTTAGGTCCAGTGTTGAGTACGACTACCTGCAATTTAGGTCCAGTGTTGAGTACGACTACCTGCAATTTAGGTCCAGTGTTGACTGCAATTTAGGTCCAGTGTTGAGTAGGACTACCTGCAGTCCAGTGTTGAGTACGACTACCTGCAATTGAGGTCCAGTGTTGACTGCAATTTAGGTCCAGTGTTGAGTAGGACTACCTGCAGTATGGTGTTGAGTAGGACTACCTGCAATTTAGGTCCAGTGTTGAGTAGGACTACCTGCAATTTATGTCTAGTGTTGAGTAGGACTACCTGCAATTTATGTCTAGTGTTAGGTGGGACTACCTGCAATTTAGGTCCAGTGTTGAGTACGACTACCTGCAATTTAGGTCCAGTGTTGAGTACGACTACCTGCAATTTAGGTCCAGTGTTGACTGCAATTTAGGTCCAGTGTTGAGTAGGACTACCTGCAGTCCAGTGTTGAGTACGACTACCTGCAATTGAGGTCCAGTGTTGACTGCAATTTAGGTCCAGTGTTGAGTAGGACTACCTGCAGTATGGTGTTGAGTAGGACTACCTGCAATTTAGGTCCAGTGTTGAGTAGGACTACCTGCAATTTATGTCTAGTGTTGAGTAGGACTACCTGCAATTTAGGTCCAGTGTGGAGTAGGACTACCTGCAATTTATGTCCAGTGTTGAGTAAGACTACCTGCAATTTAGGTCCAGTGTTGACTGCAATTTAGGTCCAGTGTTGAGTAGGACTACCTGCAGTCTAGTGTTGAGTAGGACTACCTGCAATTTAGGTCCAGTGTTGAGTAACACTACCTGCAATTTAGGTCCAGTGTTGAGTAGGACTACCTGCAATTTATGTCTAGTGTTGAGTAGGAATACCTGCAATTTAGGTCCAGTGTGGAGTAGGACTACCTGCAATTTATGTCCAGTGTTGAGTAGGACTACCTGCAATTTATGTCCAGTGTTGAGTAGGACTACCTGCAATTTATGTCTAGTGTTAGGTGGGACTACCTGCAATTTAGGTCCAGTGTTGAGTACGACTACCTGCAATTTAGGTCCAGTGTTGAGTACGACTACCTGCAATTTAGGTCCAGTGTTGACTGCAATTTAGGTCCAGTGTTGAGTAGGACTACCTGCAGTCCAGTGTTGAGTACGACTACCTGCAATTGAGGTCCAGTGTTGACTGCAATTTAGGTCCAGTGTTGAGTAGGACTACCTGCAGTATGGTGTTGAGTAGGACTACCTGCAATTTAGGTCCAGTGTTGAGTAGGACTACCTGCAATTTATGTCTAGTGTTGAGTAGGACTACCTGCAATTTAGGTCCAGTGTGGAGTAGGACTACCTGCAATTTATGTCCAGTGTTGAGTAGGACTACCTGCAATTTAGGTCCAGTGTTGAGTAGGACTACCTGCAATTTATGTCTAGTGTTGAGTAGGACTACCTGCAATTTAGGTCCAGTGTTGAGTAGGACTACCTGCAATTTAGGTCCAGTGTTGAGTAGGACTACCTGCAATTTAGGTCCAGTGTGGAGTAGGACTACCTGCAATTTAGGTCCAGTGTTGAGTAGGACTACCTGCAATTTATGTCCAGTGTTAGGTAGGACTACCTGCAATTTAGGTCCAGTGTTGAGTAGGACTACCTGCAATTTAGGTCTAGTGTTGAGTAGGACTACCTGCAATTTATGTCCAGTTTATAGTAGGACTACCTGCAATTTATGTCCAGTGTTGAGTAGGACTACCTGCAATTTAGGTCCAGTGTTGAGTAGGACTACCTGCAATTTATGTCTAGTGTTGCGTAGGACTACCTGCATTTATGTCCAGTGTTGAGTAGGACTACCTGCAATTTAGGTCTAGTGTTGTGTAGGACTACCTGCAATTTATCTTTAGAGTATGAATACCTGTCCATTTATTTCCAGTTGTGTATGATGAATACATGTATTGTATTTCTGCAGTTAAGTATTAATACAATAAGAAATGGTGAACATCAAATTATGTGTTATGTGAAACCATCATGATGGTACATACAACTTTTGTTGCAGTTAATGATGTTACTCTGATGACAGTGAGTCTGGCGTACAGTATAATTTCACTACCATCACTTGAAAAGTGAAGTTTATTGCGTTTTAGGAAATGGAAAGGTACTCTGTATATATATCTTACAACGTTGTTCACAAATCCAACATCAATACATACCATTTATCTTATTAAAAATTCTCAAAGTTTGTAGTGTAACATATTAAACCATTTGTCAAAGAATTACAAAGCTATCACTATTTGCAGTTTGGCAACATTTGGTACATCGTCTCGGAACCGTGGCAAATCTGTCATTTAATATCTAACGTGCTTGCCTGGGAAACATTAATTATGTGTATGCTATTTATCTACGCTGATTGAAACTGATTACGATTTCAATCATTATCACATGATAGCGTTAATATCGCCTGATAATGAAAAATGTTCAACAATAAAACTTGCAATCGCAACATTTTTAAACATAAGCGATTGTAAAGTTTGTAAGTGACACGTAGCATCGATGTTTAAGTTTAAATATATGTTCATATTATTTGTATTTGTGCTATGTTTGAAATCAGCAGATCTTTTAACAATACCACACACTTAAACATGCATTTAGTTGGATTACGCCAGTTGACGAAAACGATATATTAAGCAAAATATCTTCTGGATTAAAATGTGGCGTTAAAATACAATATGAATAAAATGTTCGAGTGTTAAAGTATTATTATATTTCCTACTGATGTATAATCTGGATTTATGGTCAGTCTTTTTTTTATTTCTAGAAATATTTGGTCGACAACTTTTGAAACAAACCAAATTGCATAATTATGTTTACACGTTGCGGTTCAAATCTTTGTTGCCATACATTATTTAACTATGATGAAGAAAAAAGTAAGCCGAATGTATGATTATATGATAATGACGTAATGACGCAAGCAAAGTAACGTCATAGACGACATGAAGGAGTGACAACCATCACAACGAAACGTTACGCACCGCATTGGTTAGAAACGCATGGAAAAGCATTAAGCATGGGGAATTGTTCCAGTAAAGAAGTTTCGCAACCACAGACGTCCAAAACAAACTCGGTAAATGATTGGGATTCTTTTAGTTTCCATGACGACAGAGGGTCAGACTTAATCAGTCTTGATCGTCTGTTCAAATCCGAAGATGCACAAGAAATGACAGACGTCATTGATTCTTCTCTTGATGGTAGGTACTTGGAACTGAAATAATACGGATATTTTTATAAATTCCAAATCTGTATTTTCTCGCAATGGGGCTTTTAGTCATATTGTAACAGACTTTGCTGTTTCCCATGTTCATTCTCTCTATATATATTTCAGAGCTGTCATTAGTAAAATATTCAAAAGGTACTGGAACTCATGTCATTGCGAACGTAATGTAGATGCTCGTGTTTTGTTATTATATTATGTATTACACGTATCTTTGTGGACAGGCTGTCCCTGAGTTCCGCATTCTTGTTCAAACACACACACCAGCAACATGATATAACCTATTGAAATCATGAAACTAAATCTACTGAAATACAAACTAGTAATTAATGAAAATCACAATCACATAAATGTTACATATTGTAATATCATCTGCTTGTTTAACCAGTCGCGTCTGATTCTCAACGAATGTGGCGATAGTATCTAGGCTATTCAAAGAGAGGATAAACGCATCGTGCCAATACTAACATTAAATCATTTACCATAGCCACAATAAGTATATACTATTATTTATTTTTAAGAATATAAAGTAGTAAACAATGCTGTTATCACAGCGTATTGTATGTTCAAATCTTCTAATACCAGTACTAGATGCGAATCTATTGAGATAAAGCTCAGCTGTAAATTCAAGTATCCAGTCAATCCACCAGATTATAGAAGATTTATCACTTTATGATGTTTACTAAGTAGAGAACGTGACTCTTGCTCATTTAAATGTTCATTTCAGTAACAGCCTCTCTTCAACACATGTGGCAGAATTCTCATCATCCGATAATCGACACTGCGCGAAAATGCCTATTTAGAAATATAAAGGATTTTATCTTTAAATTAGTATAACTTTTCATCCGTCAAAGATATCAAATAAATGCAAACGGTTTTGTAATGTTTTAATGTTCCCCATTCATTCAAATATTTTACCTTTTATTTAAAATAAAAGTAAAATGGTATGTTTTTAACTTTAAAACAGTTACCAGTGCTATATAGAAATATAGACGAAAACAAATTACTCTGAAATTAACTTAATGTCATTTAAAAACGGTTAATGATATTAACAAAATGCAAATGGTCTCATAAACCATAATTATTTCTCTGTCAGTCGGTATTCATTTTGTGCAAATATTTAAAGAGGAAAGTGATATGTTTTACACTTTAAAATTATATAGTATGTTTTTTACCACGTTCGGAAATGTTCGGAAGACCATCCGAGTATAACCGAGTATGACCGAAGTTTTATGGCACTTGATCTCTGGACGGTCACACTAGGGGTCCAGCAGCGATCATACAAGCTGTTAATTAACAATTAGTGCGCTTTATATGGAAGAATTTAGGGGAAATGTGACTTTTTATAGAATAGCCTTGAAATGATATATTAGTGTGGTTCATTATAGGGTGACAATAGGTTGACTTTTTATTCTGTAAGGGTGTGAAATTTAAAACAGTATAATTCGATTACAATAAATATATTTTATTTGATATTGTTTAACTTTATATTTGATAGCGAAAATTATGATATTAATGCTATTAATATTGTAAAATACAGATGTTACAATTATTTAGACAAACAGTTGCATAACTTATATAAAATAAATTTCAAATTATTATGTTTGACATTTTATAAGTTTTATATCGTTTTTTGCAAGATAGATCATTCCATGAATAATATACATTTGATACTTATTCACTTCAATATATGACAGATTAGCTTGATTTGTTTGCAAAAAAAGGATAAAACTTATCATTTTTGTCTCTGGTAATATTTGAAAATTAATGCGTCCAGATTTTATTCCTAAATCATAGAATAGTCGGGATCCGATTATATTACCCAAAACCTGCTTTTTAATTGAATGTTTATTTGCAAATATATTTAAAAAAATACCCGAATATAGACGTCTGGTTTATATGTCCGTGGCATAGATAATTGCACTCCATCATCAAAAATACAAGATCATGTTTTTAATTGTAACAGACAAAATAAATGTCATTATAATTTCTGTTGAAAAGAGACAGATGTATGTTTGACATGCTAGAAAGCTAAGTACCGTAGCTACCATTATACAGCCTACCTAGCCGAAACAAAGTACAAGGCAAAACTTTATGATGCATAAAGAAATCAAATCCAACGTAATGAAAGATATTGTTTATGTTGTAAATTAAATGATTTAGAAGATGATTTTCACTTCACGTGCATATGTCCTTGTTTCGAACTTTTACGTAGGAAATATATTAAGACTTATTATAACAAAAGACCTTCTATGTTTAATTTTGTAGAATTACTTCAATTAAATGAGAAAACAACTTCATATAACTTGGCCTTATTCAATTAACACGCACTTAATCAGAGGAATGTCATACTTAATGTTAGAATTAATTGAATTTATTCCCATTTCTTTTGTTTTGTTATTATCTGTTTATACAATCACTTGTAATAGTCATCTTTATGTATGAAATAGGTAATTTAAGAACAAATATTACAATGCTATTGATGTTATTCATTAATATGTGTATTTATGTTTTTCATATCACATGATGATGTATTTGTGTACATATTTGCTAACGATGATGAGCTGAAATCGCTCAAGTCGATAATAAACTTTATGTTTTGTTCTGTTCATAATTCAATATATTTTTTTCGAAAGAGGCTACAATAATTATAAGTATCATGAATGTATAATACATTCTGATAAATTAGTACTGCCCGGGGCAATTTCATTATGCTGGCTAAACACAGCGGGGTGGCTAATTAAGTCGCGAACGATAATGATCATGAAATCATATCATAAATCGGTAAATCACGGAGGCTTCTTAGTGTTTTCGACCACTGTGCCCACTGATTTGCGACACTCGCATCGATAACTATCGGCTAATCTGATGATGAAGATTCTTCGGTATGAGCACTATCAATGTTCTCGTCGTAATACTTGACCTCCTATTTAACCTCTCTCGAGCAACAACCTCTCAACAACAGTCGGCATTTGCATTTCCTAACGGTATTGCTCTGAAGAGGTCTCACAGTCCCAATTATTTAATTTATTAAAACATAAATAAAAATGTTTTCTTAATATTGCGTCTCAAGCATCACTCAATGTTGACAAATACTTAAAATATACTCAGTACATTTAAAAACGCACATGTTTGTGCCTGTGGTATGTCTTTTAAATGTCATTTAGCGTGTTTTAAACTCATTTTTAAAATGAAAATGCCCGTTGATTGAAATAATATTTAGCGTTTATCATTGCGTAAAGTGAAATAATAATTATCATATTATGTTGTTATCTTGCATTCCCCTCGGTAAGTTCATGAAATTCGAGAAATCTTACGTTTTGCGTTTTTATATAATGTATATTTATGTATTATCAACTAATGGACGAGAAATGCACTCAGCAAACTTTATTGATCTGCGAATCAGAGCCACAAATTAACACATTTTGTTGTTAAGAGTGAATTTTATTATTATTATTTTGGATGATACGGTTGTTTCATCCATGTTTTTTTAGCAAGTTTTATATTATGTCTTGTCTAGGAAGATACAAATTTGTAAAGAATTTAATTGCCTGAAGTAATTCCAAATTGTTTCCACGAACAACGAACCGCCCAAGAGTGTGTGGTGGCACTTATAATTCTCTCGGAGTGCATACAAGTCATGACATTGAAGCTCTATCTATCACCTTTGTCTACTCAGAAAAAAATATTTTTGTATTAAATTAAACCCAAACATGACCTGAATTTAATTTCCTATTTACGTAAAATCTTAAGTTAACATTAAAAATACCACACACATAGTACCACGGACATATAAACCATTTATATCTCCGTGATGGTATATAACAATTAACATATATAGCGAATCATATTAGGTATAAAACCAGAATAAAACCTAATTCTAATGTATTCAATTGTAGTGACTTTTAATTGTTTTGTAGTTTTGTATAATGTGCACAAGCCGACATAGCCGATGGATGTTTATTGTTATCAAAGCTTTTTTTATTATCTGGATAAGTCGAGATTATATAACGTAATCGCTTGTTGTATTGCGATGCAATAATAGATAGTAATAGTTGTAGTTGTAGATAGTAATACACTTTTGTAGACAAAGAAAAAGTTGAAGGGTTTTGATTTTTTACACGACAGTCTGAAACGCGTAGGACTACTGTTATTGTAAATATAGCATATTTCATGTGGCATTTAGGAAATCATTTTCAAAATAGGTAAGAAATCGTATATATTAACTATTATGCATGTTTACATTTTTGTCTGAATTTATTGCTTGGAAAATTGCATGAGTGTCAGTAAACTTTATATATTGTTTTTTCAGTTTTATGAAGTACTTAAGCGCAAAGCACGCAGTTGCTGAAATTGCATTGGGAGTCAGCAATGCGTTTATAGATTGATGAAATGCAAGTCAGACAACTTGTTTGGATGTTATGCATATACATATACATGCATGAAACATCGACAATAATTAATTAATTGCCTGTTCCAGGTATAAGATGGACATGAGTTTGTGTGTGTGTTACATTGTATACGAATTGCGCACTGTATCTTCGTTTCTCTTCAGGGACCACAACAAGCGTAAGCGATGGGCCGATGGTGGAAGAGGACGGGGCTTCAACAAGCAGAGTTCCTGTTGTCAGTAAATCAAATAAAAAGGTAAATATCATTTCTTGCATTTTCACCTTTACACATTGAGGAATCATGCACTAATAGTATTAAGTCGTAATTTTGTGAAATTTATACGAAATAATAAAGCAGGATTCATGATATAATTTTAATAAACGAAGTCGAATGTCAAACTCATTTCAAACTTCAGTCGGATGTAAACATTGTTTCCCTGTGTAATTAATTGTACGCGGATGGAAGTTTGTGAAATATCGCTAATACATTGTACGTGTAATCGCCTCTTAATGTTGAACTGGTTCCCGGTAAATACGCGCATTGTATGTTAAAACCAACAGAAACATATATCGCAAAACATATTGCTCGCCCATATGGGATACCCCGGTGGCGAGGGTAAACAAACTCAACTCCACATATCGCAAACTATAATGTAAGTATACTTTCCATTAAACTGATCTTACTGGCGATGCATTTTGCAACGCTCGATGCATTTGATCATGTATACACGAGTATGTGCGTCTCATATTGAAACTGGTCAAACAATTAAAAACTTATTATTGTGTCCATACATGCCAGGTAACATTCGTGGAAGAAAAAGATGTTTTACAAGAACTGTACACAGATGAAACTCTCATTGAAAAGAAGAGAAACAGTTTTGGTGCTGATATGACTCTATTTAATGAGATGTTAAACGAGGGAAAATCACAAAGAAGTTTGAATCTGTGGCGAGAAACGTCTTGATCAATCGTGTAAAGTGCAACGTATTTTAATTTAAGGATTAAAGTACATATGTGGAGAACATTGCATGTGGATATCTTTCACGGATTTTCATAGAATGTCAATATTTTCCAAGCGTCAAATTGTTGATATTGATACCGGAATTTACAATGCAAAATAGTAGAGATTTGTGCCCAAAGCAACAAACATTATAGGAGTTTCAGGCGAACTGTTTGGCAGTATAACTGCAATTGAAACGTGCATGTCATGCCATTATATATCTTTGTCATCTTCCAGTTGTGTAACAAGCTTTTCTTGAACCGCATACGTATGTGAAATTCTACTGTTGAAAGACAATAAAATTAAAATTAACAGCATCTTAACAATATATAGACTGTTTTAAGGTGCCAGGAAATTAGACATAAAATAGCGTATGGTTTTTAAACATTCTTTCTATTGCCGAGCGAGTTGAACAAGTGATGATTTAAAAAAAACAGATGTCTTTTTATCGAAGGAAAATACATGCACATGTACAGGTATATAGGGACAAGTCAACAGCCTACATATTACTATTCCACTATATTACTGATTTGAATTTTGAAAACATTAATGTATATTGGTCAATAATGCTAATAATATTGTTGTTGACATGTATATCGATCTTCTGAATAATAAGTCTGTCATTGAGGGAAATAAATAAATGTTTTAAATTGAAATACAATGATTTTGTACTACATGTAGACTATTTTATATGTACAATAAATTGTTATATAAATCCAGTATTTTGTGACCTTTTTAAACTGCTGAAATATCATAATACTTGTGATATTATTCGTTTGTTACAAATTATAAAGAAATGTATTTTTCCAGTTACATTCAGTTACACAAAATGAATTTGCTTAACTATGAATGAATGGATACTGAAAAAGTATACTAAATTGAAATCGTAGACAAGTCTACATATACTGGGGCAGCGATCCACTTACTCAGTACAGCAATAGTACTGTTTCCCAATACAGTATACAGCAGCCCATTGACTGGAACCAGCAACTTATCTATTGAGTACAGCGACCCATATACATGTTCATGCTTTTTTTACAGTGGAAACATACTCCTAATATTGCAACCCACACATCGTGTGCAGCTATCCAATTACCCTATAACAGAGACACATTCGTTGAGTGCATACTGGACGCATATATAACGCTTATAAAGCTCAGTGGTTAACGCTGCTGACTACGAATCCGAAGGTCGTGGGTTCGATCCCTCGTCTAGCCGGGTAAACACAGAAATGCTTTTCAGTGTTTCCCACCTAACATAGTACAGGCATGTAACTACTGGGTAGATTCCAGGAAAGTACTGGGTAGATTCCAGGAAAGTACTGGGTAGATTCCATGAAAGTACTGGGTAGATTCCAGGAAAGTACTGGGCAGATTCCAGGAAAGTACTGGTTATGTGCCAGGAAAATGGTAACTGTACGATGGGATTCATTGGCACTGTACAGTGACCGTCTTAGGCTTCAAAATTGTCTGTTTGACCAATACTGCTCTACTGGCAAGTAAATTCCCCCCTTCGGCTACAAAAAGTCCATTTATGGTGTGCGTGCGGGGGACATACCGGGTCGACCGAAATACCATAAAGTGCATTAGATAAAATGTGCGCGGCGAGTGTCGACCTCATAAACACAGTAATTTGCTTTTTTTTGCAATCAATATAGTTTGTACAAAACTTGACGGACTTGTCAACCGTGTAACAGGAACGACAACTCAAGATATAGAGCTTGACCAATATTGATAAATAAATCGGGTTTTATACTTTCCTTCCTTTAGTGGTATGTGACCTAAATATGGCTGCCGTCATCTGAATTACTTTCCACTATTGTCAATTTTTTACTGTTTCTCATTAATGAAAATCTAGCATGGCTGTTAAAGGTGTTTATCTTGAATCAGAAGCATATTTAGTATGTTTGACACACGCTCTATGCACAGAGAGGGAAGAAATAATGGGACTTTTGATAGGAGAAATCGACGAAGTTAAGGTGTCGCGTATTTCTGCTGTTATCATGTTGCGTAGATCAGACAAGCAGTCAGACCGAGTGGAAATTTCACCCGAACAATTGTCAGCTGCTTCTACTGAAGCAGAAAGGCTTGCTGTCGATCTTCAGAGACCAATGAGAGTGATCGGCTGGTACCATTCTCATCCTCATATAACTGTATGGCCATCACATGTAGATGTCAGGACACAGGCTATGTATCAAATGATGGACCCTGGATTTGTTGGACTCATATTCTCAGTGTTTAATGAGGATAAAAACAGCAAACAAAATAGGTATCCCATTATAAAAAATGCCTTAGTGTAGTTTGTCATGCAGCATGCTATGGTTTATGTTGGCATCTCTCTTTAAGTAAGGCCGACATTAAAAATATGTTTGTTTCCCCTCCCGTGACCCTAGCCCACCAGGGTAGGTAGGGCAGATATTTGTTTTCATAATTTGTTTGCACAAGCTTAAAATGTGTTCTGAATAGATTTAACATCTTAATAGATTTATATTCATTAGGGTAAGTAAAAATATGATACTTGTAGCTAAAATCTATTTATCCTTGCTTCATAGATTTATTGATGATGTTGCTACTCAACTGACTGGTACCAGCGATTCCAGTTTTTCGTACCTTGTAGCTATTGTAGCGCGGGATTATTTGTACCCAGCAATTTAAGCGAAATCTCAATAAAATATTTACGGTAGGGGTAATTTTTAACGGTCGGTCTTGGGAGGGGAAACAAACAATATCTTATTATTGGCCTAACAAGTTTTGTTTGCGTGAGGTTTCTGAAGCAATTGAAAGGGAACAAGTGTGCCTAATTTGTGGCTCGAACCCTGAACCCCCTGCACACTTGTGCTGCATTCTACTGATTTCAGCTAATTGGGGTAGCCGTCTTTACTGAACCCTGCTAGACAGGCAGGAACAGTATGCAGAACAGTCAGTATGCGGATACAATGTTTTGTAAAAGATTAAAACTTTCCTGACATCCTTATTACTCACGATTATTTGTGAGGTATTTGTTCTTCCGATATCATACACATATATATTTCTTCCTTTGATCTATAGGCTTTTTCTTCTCTATCTAATTTATGTCCATTTATTATAAATTAATTGTCATCCCAGTATTAAGCTTTTATTGAAAGAGTACTGTAGTAATTGTTATGATGACAGTAGGCACTTTTTACAGAATGCCTGTATTTCCATAATTTTTGTTGTATTTTACCTTTTCATAGCATAAACATCTATATTCAGTTGACATCAATTATAAAGTTTTTTGAATTGCGACATTGTTCCATTGATCAATATTCATATATTGTAAACTTTTTGTCAGTATTTACTTGCATATTTATTTTAGAATTCAAGTCACCTGCTTCCAGGCAGCTAACAATGCTTCTGATTATACAAGAATAGAAATTCCATTACACATAGTTCCCAGTGAGAAGATTGGTTCTGCCTGTGTCCAGGCTTTGATAACACTTCCTTCTATACTCACTATGGAAGAAGAAGAGGCTTATGACAGGTGAGCAATATTTTGGTTTGTAAAACAGTTGATGCTAGTAATTTATCTAAACATTTCAGGTCAACATGTTACTGATGTAATTTTCTTCACAATTTATATAATTATTACAGATTGTTTACATATTTGTATTTCCTCATGAGTTATCCTATGTGAGCATGCATCTCTCAATCATTGTCCGCCCCAAAATTATATTTTCCAGTATGAATAACTTCTGAATAAAACTTCATACGCCTGGTTGTAAAGGATGCCACTGACTATGTCATTGATTTCACAATCAAGTTACTTGTTGTTTTCAATTATCTTTTCTCTATATAATCTATTTCTAGATTTTTGATCATGATATACCATTGTCTACTTTATGTTTTTGCAGGGCCATGGAAAACAAAGACTTTGATTTGATTTCAAAGATTCACAATGCATCAGTATTTACAAAATCTCTTTGTCATGTGTTAGATGTTATGAATGGACCAGTTTTACAAACTCTTGAAAACAGACTTGAAAGAAATAAAAACAGAATTAAAACATTGGAAGAAGAGAAAGAAGAATTGATGAAGGTGTTAAATGATTCTTGATATCAATGACTGTATTTGTACCATTGCTAGTTTAAAAAAAATTATTTTATGAAACGATGAACCTCAAATTGATACTACACTTATTTAAAGTGTAATTCATGTAACAATTCCATGAAGCATGTTTATGATGTAATTGTTTCCAGTAATAATTTTGTGCAATTTAGATTTAATTGTTGCTGCATAAATGGTATATACTACATACTGACAAATATGTTTTTGTATATATATTTCATGTGCGGTCATTTTCCTAAAGTTTAATTTATCTTTACATAAATATTATATCAACTTCGTCGAATATTCTGTGTATCTTGTTTACTTTCAAATCTGTGTGCATATGTCACAGCTTTTCATACACAGACATAAGATTTTAAATACTGATTTACATTTAAATGACATAACCAGCATAAGTTTATGGATTAAACGCATATATAACCATGTTGTTAAGTCTTGGTGAATTTTTAGTGTCTTGTGTTGATTATCTGATAGAATTTAAAAAATTCAAATCACAAGATAATGAAGTTGATTATTTTTTAAATTTAAAAAATTCAATTCACAAGATAATAAGTTGATTATTTTTTGAATGGAATAATGTATAATATAAATGCCATATTACATAACACTGTGTTAGTTTTGTGTAAATAGTCAAGTTTATTATGGAGTCAAAATGTGTTAGATACCACTTGTGTTCCCATATTGTACTGGTAAAATTCAGCTTCAGTATAATACAGAAAAACACATTGACCATTCATACATTCTATTCTCATATGACTTGTGTATGGAATTTTTGTTTGTAGCGCAAACTAAATATTTAATTTTCTTTCATTTTTCCATTTATGTTATCTATTTTATTGTTTGGAAGCAGATATGTTTATGTTAATGATTTATGAATAATTCCGTTGTTTTCAAATCAATACAGCATTTTTATATTATTGTGAAAAATGTCACGCTGCGTTTTTGAAAACATTTCTGTTTTATAATAAAATTGTTTTAATGAATTGCTTGTTTTTTGTCTTCAAATAAGTCACAAAATTTGAGGCAGTTGAGGAAAAATGTATTTACCTATTGGCTCACCAGACATCTTTGATATATTTGATTAGTAAATACATACAGTAATTTCAAAATTCATTTAGAATACCATTATTGTGTACACTATATCTGTTGGTCAATAATATCCGAAGCATATTTTCATTGGCTGATGTGTCACACTTTGTTTAAAATCGTTTTTAAGTAAATAACAGTTGACGCTGACTTTACTAAGGACATTAAAAAAAGCTAATGTGTATATAATTAAACATCTAGAGACCATGATCTATTTCAAAGTAATTGTTCTATAACGGTACATAAAATTAGCACACAAAAAATATGCTTTTAGTGGTCATGTTATTTATAGCTTTTACCTCGAAAACTCTCGTCTCTCTGGGGAATGTGGAGAACAATTCAAGTAGAAATTACTGAAATTTATTAAAATTGTATAGAACATGATCAACTTCCTGAATGCTTACCTTTATAGTCTCAGAAAACTTAATACATTCCATAATTTATGACCACTTTATATCCTGTATCTATCATGCCTGGAGGTACACTATAACCGGGAGGTATTCTTTTGCCCGTAATATATTTACACTATAACCGGGAGGTATTTTTTTGCCCGTAATATATTTACACTATAACCGGGAGGTATTTTTTTGCCCGTAATATATTTACACTATAACCGGGAGGTATTTTTTTGCCCGTAATATATTTACACTATTACCGGGAGGTTTTTTTATGCCCGTAATATATTTACACTATAACCGGGAGGTATTTTTTATGCCCGTAATATATTTACACTATAACCGGGAGGTATTTTTTTGCCCGTAATATATTTACACTATAACCGGGAGGTTTTTTTATGCCCGTAATATATTTACACTATAACCGGGAGGTATTTTTTTGCCCGTAATATATTTACACTATAACCGGGAGGTTTTTTTATGCCCGTAATATATTTACACTATAACCGGGAGGTTTTTTTATGCCCGTAATATATTTACACTATAACCGGCAACATAATCTTAAGGAGTCTCCTCTTCATGTTCTTAGCTTGTTGACTGGGTACAGTAAAGATGGGTGGAATGCCAAAAGGTTGTCTAATGATGACATAAGAGTATTATGATGACTGCATGTACAGGTATAATCTTGTAACAACTTGTAGTTTAACTGACAAAAGTTGGTGTTTTTTACCTGTAGGTAGCTGTAATGGGAATTGATAAAAATCTTTATTGCTCATCTTCAGATAATTGTAAAATATTGTATGTCTAGCCTACCTAGCTTTTTTTTGCCCTAACTCTAAAAAAGGGGGTCCCTATAGATTTGTCCGTCACAAAATCTTGTGTTGCGCGTATCTCGAACAGTATATTAGCTAGACTCGCAAACTTTACATGAATGGTCACCAGCATGTGTAGTTGTGCATGTGGGGTTTCATATATGATTACGCCCAGTAAGTGTAAAGTTATGGCCCTTGACATATAAAAAATAAATCGTACAGAGCATGCAATCTTGTGATGCGCCTATCTCCAGAAGTAGATCAGCTACATTCACAAATCTTCAGAGGAATGTTCACCAGCATGTGAAGATGTGCACCTAGGATTGTTTGTTTCTGTGTGCAGAGTTATGACCCTTGGCATAATTTAAATAAGCCATGTAGATCATGGGAATTTTCATGAAACCATTCACTCGAAAAGTATTTTATTTAAAGTTATTAACTTTCAGTCTGCATTTTAATTTGTTTTTGTATTTTATTGTACATCACTGGTAACTGAAAATGTATGACAACCATCAAACAAACTATGAGCAGAATAAAAGCATTTGCTTTTGTGACAAAGGCTGGAAGTAGGGGCATCTGTGTCCTTTGGACACAATTCTAGTTTCGATATTAAATTGCAGATAGATGATAGTGGTCTGAGAAATTGGTTGAATCTAAGGTCAATTTCCAACACATAATCTGACTAATATACCTATGTTTTGTTTATCTACAATTATGTCTTAAACTTATTGTGACCAATATGAAATAATTTTCTTTGTTCCAAAATACATTCTTAGCAAACTAATCCTAGATGAAAACCCTAGATCCATAAGCTCACGCACAGTATTTGCTGACAAAATGACCAATGAAGCTAGGTTACCTTAGGTCATTCACATGTGCAATACAATTTTCAGTGTCCCAACCTGTAATGTTTACAAAGTCAAGGGTCATATTCCAACCTGTAATGTTTACAAAGTCAAGGGTCATATTCCAACCTGTAATGTTTACAAAGTCAAGGGTCATATTCCAACCTGTAATGTTTACAAAGTCAAGGGTCATATTCCAACCTGTAATGTTTACAAAGTCAAGGGTCATATTCCAACCTGTAATGTTTACAAAGTCAAGGGTCATATTCCAACCTGTAATGTTTACAAAGTCAAGGGTCATAACTCGGCTGGACTCTTTTAATGTCCAGTGCCATAATTCTGATCTGACATATTAAATAAGAATCCGTGAAAGCACAACTTCATGTGCTGACCTATTTTCCTGAGAAGTTTCGTGATTTATATAGACAGTAATCTTTTCAAGACACAAGTTTTCGTATTCAAATTAGCCATACACTGAATCAGAATAGTATTCCGGTATCTATTTTAGGTGTAGGCCAACAAAATATGTTCTCACAGGTCATTTTACCACACACACCGTGACATTTCTCTAAATCCAGAGTTAAATCCCCTGTTGCACAATTTCATGTAATGACTGATAGTCCAATGAAGTTTTGTTTCTTTAGATCCAATACTTGAGATATGTGCAGCACAAGCTGACTGGAAGACAGATGGTCAAGGTTTTAAACCTAACTAGTTGTATCCATAAGACACAAATGCCCCCACTATAGATTTTTCAAGCATTATTGATTAGAAACCAATTTTTTTAGTCAAAAGAGCCATAGCTCGTCCCACTACATGCCCAAGATGTCGAGCCCGCTTATTGTCAAAATGAAGAGCATGGGGTTATATATTGCTATATAGTGCTTATCTATAATACCCATTTTTTTTCGTCATCTTGATGTAAGAGCCACTGATACAGTCTTGCGTGCAACATTTTTGACCTGTGACCTCTAAGTGTGACCTTGACCATTGACAGACACCGGTCATGCGCGTGACATACCGCCCCTTCCTGGTGAGCATTTGTGCCAAGTGACTTAAATAATCCCAAAATAAATGACAGTGCGATATTCCAGACAAGATCTTTAGATCCATTTTGCGATGTTTGAACTCAATTGTGACTTTGATCTACAGACGCAAGTCTTGCAAGACAGGCCGTCTCATCATGGTTAACATTTGTGCAGAGTAATTTGAAAACCCCCAATAAATGACAGTGTAATATTCTGAACAAGATGTTTTAGACCTATTTTTATCTTCGACCTTCAAGTGCGAAATTCAGATGCAGGTCTTGCTTCGCAGCTTGATGCACACCATCTCATCATGGTAACATTTGTGTCAAGTAATTTGAAAATCCCGCATTTAAAGACTGAGTAATGGTCCAGTAAAAATCAAAAGTTTGACCTTTGAGCTCCAAATAATGTTCCTACGCATGACACACTGTCTCATCATGGTGAACATTTTTGCCAAGTACTATAAATATCCAAATAAATGACGGTGTTATATTCTCAACAAGATGTTTTAGAGTTATTTTATGTTGTTTGAACTCAAGAGTGTGACATTGAACTTTGAGCTATGGACATGGGTCTTGTGCGCAACACATTGTCTCATCATGCGGACAAGATGTTTACAAGCCTTTTTGAAAATGACCTCTACCTTTGAGTTGAATTGAATCCATCCATCTTTTCAGGAGTTATTGATAGGAGACCACTTTTTGCATGGACAGATGGACACACACTTTATAAATGGGGGATACAAAATACCAGTACATCCTTGTAGCACTAGAGAATGAGATACACATGTGGAACCACATATAAAACAAAATATATTAAATCAATGAATAAAAAGTACCATATCTGCTATTCAACAGCTACAACATGATATTTACATGCATGATTGTATATAGATTTTGGACGAATTTGTACTACACTAAGGGTACACAATTTTTTTTAAAAAGATGTCAAAATACAAACCAAAGATTTGTTATTTTGGTTTGTTCAGTAGGTAAGATATAGGGCAATGGTAAGCAATGTTTTTTTCAAAACCACCTTCTTTCACCATGTTTACACCTAAAATGCAAAATATGTCAAAGCAGTGTATATCATGAGATAGAAGTGTTCTACAGTTTGCATGGGAATCATGTTATCACTGAGGAATAGAAGAATTAAATCTATAATAAAAACAACCAACTCTAAAAAACACACATTTTATTTGGTTAGAAAAACAACCAAAAGAGATTTAAATTAATTTAAATTTCATATCCTTCTTAGACTCCACAGTTTGTATTTCAAGTTTCACTGGACATTTTAATAAACATGACAGCAATTCTTCAGTATATCCAACAAGAAAGTAGACTTTAGGCAGAAATGAACCAAAGCGGCGACTTTCTAAATACATTGCTAGAACAATCATATTGTGTCTACGTTTGATTACAATATCTGAAGCCATCATTCTATGCCATGTGCCTTGCATGAATTCACGAATAAATGCGTCTTCTATCACTGTCTCACTCTTCCTTCCCTCATCTTTTAAATTGGCTGAAATAGAACGACAACGGAGCATTATTACTTTTAATGAAATTCAAAAATGCTTTCACAAAATTAAAAGCATCGAGCACAAAAAAAGTACATTTATAGTTATATAAATGCACCTACAACTCACTGAGAATGCATTAATATTTTTCCTTCATCTGTGTTGCTATGTTTAAATTACTAGTAAATAATTTCAAATATTTCTAAAACAAACTACAAAATATATCCATCTAAAATAAAAGGATATTACAATGTGACAATGAATATTCATTGCCAAGCAATAATTTTATAAGTCAACTTCAATTTAACAGTATTGCTCCCCAGACAGTAAGGCATGTAAAATATGCGTGTACTGGTACCTAACTAGACACTTTACTTAGTGGTGAAATACATTTAGGATTAAGGAATGTGAAAATGTCATATCCTTAACTTTTTTAGGAGTATATTTAGATTGTAAATCCTGAATATTCAATATTACTGATTGCCTTTGAAATTGTTACAAAATAGTTATTCACAGGTCATCATGCATGCATGATCTCCCAACATAGATCTCCAGGTAAATCTTCTTGAAGAAGAACCAGTCTATGGTTTTTCAAGCCACTGAATCTCTGTTCTGTAGATTGGAGAAGGAATAAATAAGTAACTGTATTTCTGATATTAAGTGTCTCATCAGAAAAGGCTGGAAAATGATAGTTTGGCTACTTCAGATATTACAGATAAATTGTTGTCTGCCTAGTGTGTCCCACAGTCAAGTTAATTGGCACATGTCTGACAATATCTACACTTGTCAACATTCTGCAACAGTGACTTTCTACATACTGCTGACAAAAATACAAGGCCATACTACAGTTCTTCTCTGAATGGATAGAGTACCGTACCTGGCAAGGACTAAAAAATCCACTAGCCCAACGTCACGGACTAGTCTAATGCTGAATCGGGCTACATGTAGAGCTATCATTGTGCATGTTAAATTGTTACTAAATTGACCGATATTCTCAAACTAGCTTCCTATGTTGGACAAGTCAAATTTTACACTTCCATTAGTCCAGGACAAGTGCCTTTGAAAACATTTTCTAGAGCATCGCTGGCAATGCCATGCTTTCAAACTGGTGAAAACCCACCTACATTATGGACAAACACATATTTTATGTTCACTACTTGCTATATTTTGACAATTTCTTACTTTTCTTCAACAGGTCTGGAGTCTACAACCAATGAATAAGAATAAGAGGCCTAATAGTTATTTCAAATTTTCAGATTGCCACTGTAACATCAAGTTACATTTCTTTTGTAATTCTCAATAAATTTTCAAGAACAGCAATTGCAAGTGAATGTGGTTGGCATACATAATCTCCCATACCATGGTGAATGAAATCATTTTGATATGATTAAAGAATGTAAAATACATACAAGTGTTCCAAGTGTTCCATGACTTCTCAACACCAAGCAGATATGGAGGCTTTGCTTCTTCATAAGTTAACTGTACATTCTGTTTTGAAGAAATTTTATAACTTCCAGCTCGGATTTTCTTCTTATGAAGCACTGACGAAGTCTGAATGCCTCTTGCTGCAACTTGTGGTATTGATATTGATAGAAAACACTGAAAGCAAATAATGACAGACTGTGAAATTTAGCTATATGGCTCATGTGTAATGATCTGTAAACAGAATCACATACAAATGACAGTTGATAAATAATTCTAAAAATACTCATTTATTTAAAGTCTCAATCAGGGTCGTAAATACATATTTTTAAGCATCTGCATTATCCAGAATATTCCCATATTTAAATTTTAAGTATACCCTAAAACTTAGTCATTCAAAATACTAACAGTGCCCTATCAAATTTCACAAGATTCAATATTGATTCAAAAAGAAGTTATTATTATCTTGTTGACCAGTTAATTTAACTAAGTTTCTTGAAAATTTCCCTTATTGGGCCTTTAATGAGAGGAGTACAACGCACAAATTCAGTATGTTCACCAGGTAGAGCACTTAAGTACCAGCCTGGGGCAACTGATCAAAATATATAACTGAAATATGGTTGAGAAATGGCCGGAAACTCTAACACACACTTTTTTACAATGCTAGTTTTACATTGGAAAGGTCACAGAATTTAATTGTCTATTTATTGTCTACCTACAGGCTGGCAGTCCTGTTACTGGACGGCTGCCCTGCATTCAGTTACGGCTAACAGTTCAGCGTTTTCCCTAGGATTTTTCAGCTAGAGTTCCTTGGACCCTCGTGTTGGATAAATTAGGGATCCTTGGTTAATTTGTACAGTCCCAGATATGCAGGTTATACTAGACAAAATTTATTTAAGAGGTCCCAAGGATGCACAGTAAGTTGAAAATGGGAGTCCCTTGAAAGAAAATGGAGTCAGGGACTCAATATTTCTGCATCAGGAAAATCTCTTGCCCAACGTAATACATTGACTTCACACGGGGAACCAAATCGCAAAACGTTACGAAATGTGAGCTGCAATTTGGCACAAATACCTTTACTGAACGCAGGTGTAGTGATGTGGGGTTAGACAGCCGCCCGGTTAGCTCAGTCGGTAGAGCACCGGACTAGTGTTTAGGGGGTCGTGGGTTTGAGCCCCACATCGGGCGAACTTTTTCCCCTTGATTTACTTCAATGGTGGTAGCAGTGTTTGACGGCCCACGGCCACGGTGGTTGAGCCTCAAATGCTGGAAGGGGAAGGAGTGTAGTGATGTGGGGTTAGACAGCCACCCGGTTAGCTCAGTCGGTAGAGCGCCATACTAGTGTTTAGGGGGTCGTGGGTTCGAGCCCCACATCGGGCACACTTTTTCCCCTTGATTTACTTTACAGGGCTGGGCACTTCCTTTCAAATCAAACTAATACAAATGACACTTGTTTTGAACGATTTGGAAGATGAATTATGACGACCAGTATATGGGGTATGAAATAATAAACAAAAATTCATTTGATAGGCGATTACATGAAATTTTACAAAAATCTTCGAAAATAAATATTATTTTTGTGCATGTGGTTCGAATGAATATGGTGACGAATAGCATAATAATGTCATCCGTTTATTTCTGGATAAATGGACAAAGTCATTAACTTGTCTTCGTAAATAATAAAAACGCAATAATATTGTCACACAAAATGTTTAAAATTTAAGCAACATCTTTAAAATAGAATGATTTATATGCACCTTCCGGACTGGTATGAAGGCAGCCATATTGCCAATCTCTCTGACATGTAAATCGGATTTTGATTGGACGATATTTTCCTGAGGACCAATCAAAACTTTCCATACAAAGGTTTAGATGACTGTTCCTTCCATGTTGTTTCGTGTCAGAAAAAGAACCGAAACGATTCGAAGTTCTAGCTTTACTGTGGTAACAGAGGTTTTTCGTATTTATTTATCCAACGTAAGTGAAAGTTAAATGTTGCGTTTACGCTATGCCTTTATTGTTTTATTTAATTTCTTTCCAGTATGTAGACTTTGTTTCGTGTGAAGTCGAGAAATAGACCCATTGTTTAAAGAAATGGGTGGGGTACTGTATCTTAACTTATCACGTTTCAAGCTATCAAGCTATAATACATACCATTGCAGACAATTGTAAAATTTAAATCTTTAAAACTAACCATGATTGTCTAGGGATTGAATTGATATCAACATATGGCATATTATACGCATTAGTATGAACAGTAAGAAATAATAAATTTCAATTTTCAGCATGTTGACATATGGATCTATAAGCTAGAACTTTCACATTAGAGTAACTGAACATCTCAGATGAGATTTGGCTATTTGTACAAATTTTACGGAAATCCATTGTGCATGATGTGGTACTGCAATTAACTTAAATCCATTTCATGTGTGGCCACCCTAGCTTTATCAGTGAAACGCAAAACAATAGACTATATGAAATGCAAAATAGTAAGCAATTTCAGTAAAAAGAATACACTTAAGGACAATGAGCATCCAATTTCTACCCATCCACTTTTTTATACTTTCATTACAGAGCTAAACATTCAAAAGGTTGCCATATATGATATACTATGGTATACTGTATGTCATTGACTGGGGTACCGATTGACGAATTCCAGACGTTTCACCCCTAAGTCGTTTCCTCCCCTAATGTTTCACCCCCAAGTCATTTCCTCCCAAGACGTTTCACCACCAATTTTAATAGACCCTAGACGTTTCACCCCCTCTTTTCAATATAATTATATATGTGTGATTAACATTTTAATTTGATGTTTATTTTAAAATTAAATTGTTAATTTATAGTTTAAAAACCCTTTAGCTGATTGATTTAATTTTGACATTGTTAAAAGGTGTGATTTAATCAACACCTTTTGACTCTGTTAGAAGGTGTGATTTAATTAACACCTTTTGAACTTATAAGAATGCTGCGACAGTAATTGGACACATATATTACTTTAACACTAATAAAAATGCAAAATGGGTAATAAAAACATTATACAACATACACATGGAGCCACTTCTAACCCGACACTTTTCAAATTCAATTCTCTTGAATATGGTTCAAGATATTTATTTCAAATTAAATACTTTGTTGTTTGGCAACATAAGCTGTAGAAAAATGATAAAACCGTTCACCTGTGGCGATCGGTCATTTTCGCACGTGGGACATGTACGATTTCACCATATCGCACGAGAAAATGTATGTTAGTGAAAAATATCGATTTTCATTTTATTATTCTAGAACGCAATTCAAACCGTAAAAACAGAATTTTGATTTTAAAATCAGTTATGGTTCGAATGAATAATCAATATAGCGGTCGCGCAATTGGCGTGTTGTAGGCCGGCCAATAACCCGGATACCTATGTTAATGTATTCTATTTATATAGCAATAATTTGAATTGCAAAATATGCAGTATCGCCCTGTTTCTCTTTCAATCGCAACAAAAAGTGTAAACGTGTCCAAGTCGCCAGATCTCGATGTTATTGAGCATGTGTGAGACGAGCTAAACAGGCGAGTACGGAGGCGACCGGCACCCCCTCGCAATCTCCGTAAACTGAAACATACACTTGTGCAGGAATGAATGCATATTCCCCAAGGTTTCACCCGAAACTACGTACTGTCTATGAGACAAACGTGTGTGCACATCGCAAGAGCCATGGGAGGACACACAAGGTTTTAGTTACTCGGTGTATGGATTATATTGTGATTCGGTGACTTTTCACATTGTTGGGATTTCGCGTTATGTCATTTTGTGAATTCGGATTTTACAGCGATGTTTTTATTTTTTAAGTTTTATATGTATTTGTTGATCAATTGCAATTAAATTTCTAAGAAGTAGGTATGATGTGTTGAAATAATTGTATTCCAAATTTGAACGAAAACTGCCCACAAATATTCCAGTTATACTGAATTATATAAGTGTCGGGTTAGAAGTGGCTCTAAGTGTATAACACATTATATTTTATTGAAAATTTTGGTCGATATTGTAATACTATGATACACATAGAATGAAACACTACTATATATATATATACAGAAGACATTGTATTAAGAGACCACCCAAGGGACGGCCAAAAAGTGGTCGCTTAATAAAGTGGTCTCTTAATAGATATCAACAAATTTAATGAAAGTAAAGTACAAATGAATGTCGTACTGAACAATCAAAACATATAATAACCATCCTCTTTCCATTTATATGTATCTATGGTGTGAATCAAAGCTCGTAAATTTAAACCACTCTATCAGCTAACTAGGCAATAGAACACTGTACAAGTGCCTAATTCTTAAATTCCAAGTAAGTTATCCAATGTGACAAGGTTCATGTACTTTGAATAGTGTAGTTGCCTCGTGCTTAAAATTCAAGAATTTTCTAATCACACGCGTGAAATTTTCTAACTAACGCGAAAGTAAAAGACGAAACACAGACACACACATTTACATGGGTACATAATCATTTTCAGTCCATTAATAAATAACTGTACAGTGTACTCATCACAGTAACACGAATCTGCGCATGGTGCGCATGACGTCATGAATTCAGTGACGAAGTTTTGACAGCTATTAACTGGAA
Source organism: Mactromeris polynyma (assembly GCA_032209605.1). Classification (NCBI taxonomy): domain Eukaryota; kingdom Metazoa; phylum Mollusca; class Bivalvia; order Venerida; family Mactridae; genus Mactromeris; species Mactromeris polynyma. The sequence continues at coordinate 4,292,477 of JASFXZ010000022.1, forward strand.
TAATTCTAAAACTTTATTCCACATGCGTATTAAAACAGGCTGATAGTAATTAACGTTTTTTTCCATAAGGCCACGATTTTACGGGGTCTTTAAAATGGATTACATACTAAACAAAGTGAGTGTTTACACATTTGAACCCAGAGTTAAATTATGCGATGTGTTTTTGTCTGACATTTTCATTCTCTCAGTGAGTATAAAGAAGTTTGTCGGTATGACGATCTTTCAAGTAAAGATAAAAGCGGGCGAATCGGCACACAAATTACATCTCGAATATTTGTTCTCGGGACATCTTAATGTAAAAACTCGGTGACATCAAGCAAGGACGTTACATGAACTTGGTTCTTGTAGAAAATGATCGTTATGCTGTGTAATCCATTTACATTTGAGACTCCCGCTCAAACGGACACATATATGCAACGATTTTTAAATGACATTTTATAACTTTGTCGCCGAGTAATAACGTGGTCGCATTTATCACACCTAATTGTTTATTCAATTGTTTAAAGGACAATGCGCGAATGTAGTTGTGAATAAGGTGTGAAATGCACAATGGGATTAAGTGCATGCGGTCGTTTAATGGATTATTTAACTATATTTTTTTACCTGTCGAGACTGGTTTAATGCGGTCGCTGGTCGCGTTAGAGAAAAGTCGTTTAATAGATACAATTTATATAGTAAAACCGCTCGGGCGGGAATTTAAGTGGTCGTTTAATACAAAAGTCGCTTATTACAGGTGGTCGCTCGAGCAATGTCCACTGTATATACATACACCCTTCCGTAAACATATATATCTTCATACACACACGCGCACACTTGTATGTATACATACTTCCACCATACACATACACCCACCCATACACTTGCATACATACACAATACATAATTTATATTGGGGGTGAAACGTCTTCAAATGTGAAACGACTTGGGGTGAAACGTCTGACAACCCTGATTGACTGCCGTTTTTTCTTTTAATATTTATATATATATATACTTGTCGGATGATTGCTTAAAATTTATTATTACCCTTATAGATAGTCAAACTAGACACTAAAATTTCCTGAAGAAACTTTAAAGTAAACATGGCATTGTAAATTACAAACTTGTGTGCTTTTAAATACTATTTTACTATTCTTAGAATACCTTACCCCTAAAATGGCCCAAAAAGGACTTTCAGGCTCACACTGTTATGTTTCAAATGTTATTTAATCAAAGGCTACCATTCAACAGTTTCAACTTGGTCAGCTGATTTTAATTTTACTCCATGTTACATAAAAAGTGTTGTGGTGCACAGAATGGATACTCATAGTTGGGCTGTGAAATTTTTTAAGTACAGAAAATTTGACGGTACAAAGGATTAGTTTATCAATGCTTAATGTTTCAAGTGTATACATTAAACTGAGTTTTCAATATTAAAACAGTTCTACATCATTATCTTATAATGGCTGAATGCATGATTTTTATACATGTCATGTACTGATGTAGAAAAGATATACAATATAGATGATAATGTTTGCCTTGCTTGAGGTCCATCTTCATATCAAACATTTCAGTTATGGTCTATTTACTTGTACACAGGATTTTACTACCTAATGAAGTTCTGTAACCTTTTACAAGTCAACTTGAAGTTGAAGCATTGCATTATGACCATTAGAACCAAATACCTTCCCTTTAAACTTCATCAAATGATAAAAATGAAAATCAACTATTAAATGCACTAATTCAATATATCTTTTTCTTTTCAATATTATATAGATATTAATACAAAATGTACCACAATGAGTAGTACTGTTTGGAACCTGTATTTATAATTACTCTGTACATTATTTGTTTTAGCTCTGGAAGTATTACAAATCTGTGCATCATTTCTGGTTTGTTTGTAGTAAATTGTTAATATTTGAATTTCAAGTTTTCCTTTGATTATAAAAAACATGTTGTTGACAAATCCATTATTCCTTTAATTACATAAGGCAATTTATAAGTCTTCTTTGGGAATTGTACTTGACCAACTGTGTTCATGTTTTTCAGTGACAAAAACAAATCAAGATGTTTCTTTGGGACTGGTTTACTGGCATGTTGAACTTTCTTGGTAAGTATTTTATTGTGATGAAATGTTTCCAAATGTATGTTGTAGTATTTTTACCATAATAGGAATCTGAATTGTTTTCCTGGATTGTTGTGTAACTTGGGAGCCTTTCAATTTACATATAATGCTCCCAGTTTATTAATCTGTTAAAAAATCTGTTATTTTACATATTACTATTCACACCTTGGCTAGATTAATTTCTCATACATGTAAAACATCACATGGCAATTACAGTGTAAAAACATAAAACCATGTCATATACATAATACGAAAAGGATGACACAAAAAAGGGATTATTAATCCCTTATTTCCATTGTGGTCCTTGACAATATTCATGTGGATCTAGGAAGACATGACACTAAATAAACAACAACAAACACACATCACAGACAAATGAGGTTATTGACAACTATGAGATTAATAAAATTTATTGGACTGTTAAGAAAGTATTTACATTTAAGAGATTTGCTAAAAATAAAAAAACAGACCTACAGATTCATTAGGTGAGTTTTTACCTTAGACTTAAAACAAGTCAGAACATTAGTGTCTCTTACTTCCTGTGGCTGTGGAGTAGAAGCTGTTTTTGCAACAATGGGGTGTAGGTCTATGAGTATTACATACATGTCAGGAGTTACTGGCAGATAGCCATCTGTGTGCAGATATTTCAGGCCTGTCTAGTAATTGGAAATCTGTGGACTTGTAATCTGAGATTGGTGGCGCCTTTACAGTTTGTTTATTTGTAATGTTTAATGACTGCATACCGGTCACACGACTAACCGGAATACCGGAAAACTACCGAAACACCTGAATACCCTTACATTTTACCGGAATACCCGTACATTTTACGTAAAAAAATCAATACGTAAAGGCCATAATAAACCCGATAATTAATCCACTGTTGAAGTGTTGTATCATATCATTTGATATTGTCAAAATAATTTGGGATAGTGTATAGTTAATTAATCCATTAAACGTCTGCGTACACTTAATCCCATCGGTCAAATCACAGTTGCGTTCGTGCATTACAAGTTGTGATAATACGACCAGGTTAATACTTAGCGCCACGCTTCTAAAATGTGTGTTCGATTGAGTGCGAGTCTAAATGAAGATTAATCATCATAATTTCTACAAGAATCAAATGTCATGTAACGTCTTTGCTAAGCGACCTAGACAACGTTGTTTGTGATCAGCAGATTTTTTCATTTTAATGTCCCGGGAAGAAATATGCGATATGTAATGTTAGTGCTGCATCGTCTGCTTTTATCTTTACTTGAAAGATCGTCATATCAATAAACTTTGTAATCACTGAGAGAATGAAAATAGCAAAAACAATGGAATAATTTAACTCTTGGTTCAAAAGTTATGACAATCCAATTATGTAAATACGTACTAGTTTCATATGTAATCCTTATTAACACACTGTAAAATAATTGCCTTTTGAAAGTATTACGGACGAGCGGTATAACATACTATTAATTTAATATCATCTACGACTAATACACTCACACAATATTATTTAGCTGCTTTAATAAATTATTTTGACAATATTATATCATACAACACTTCACAATGGATTAAGTTACGGGTTTACTATGGTTTTCTCATATTGATTTTCTATGTAAAATGTATGGGTATTCCGGTATTCCGGTGAATCGTGTGACCCACTGCATACCTTTTAATCTTCAATGATTTGGTGGTCTAATTTTGACCTCACTTTTGTGAGCACTTGTTACCTGTTGCTATTTATTTTTCTCAAGATTTAACTGGAGGATCCAAGGAGATGCTTTAGGCATTCATACTTGTGTGCTAGCTAAAGATACAAGACACTCATTAACAGTTTATCTGTATTTGTTAGCATGCAGAAGCACTGGGGAAGGGGTTGTTTGTAAGCGTATATATTGCATGTGTTTAATTAGTGGTACACATAAGTACAGCTGTTATAATGCAGGTTTTGGGAGAAAGAATGGTAAGCTGATATTCCTGGGTTTAGACAATGCTGGCAAAACAACGCTACTCAGTGTATTAAAGGAAGGACATTTAGTTCAGCCGGTCCCTACGTTACATCCTAGTAAGTTGCATGTGGCAACTAATGAATGATTTGGATGTCTGACATGCGTCTGGTTGTGTATATTGGATAATTTTTGCCATACTGGAATAACTGTTCATACCTTCCTGAATGTACCATGTATATATTTAATTTTATTGCAGTCACATTGCTACTCACATTACAGGGATGAGAATTTAACTCTGAGCTTTGGGTTTTCACTTTTTGACAACTGCTGAAATCATTTTGGAAATAGATGTAAATCCTTTGAGAAAATTCAGGGTAGGGGGTAACTGAGTGGAGACCATATGTCCGCCACACAGCTAGAAATTTGGCAGAGGTTTTTACTTACCCAGCTGTTTTGTTGTGCTATTTATTAGTGCATATTCCATTGTAAGTAGTTAAATACAGGGTTTCTGCTTTTGTCTCTTTGCCATTCTCATCCCTGGCATTAATAATAGCAACAACAGCTATAGCATGTTGCATTATAACCTCACTGCATGTGTTAACTTGATGTTTTGCAGGCTTGATGAAGAAATCTGGCAAACTTGTATTCCTTGGCCTTGATAATGCTGGCAAGACAACACTGCTTCATATGCTCAAAGATGATAGAATGGCCCAGCATGTACCAACATTACATCCAAGTAAGATTTAACGCTTTGCTACAGATCTATTACCACTATGAGGACAAGACCTTTAAGTTGTTTGCCAATGTTCTTTGAAATTCTTTTTACATTAACTACTAGTACGATTGCTGTTAAAAAATCAAAAGCCAATTGCAGCACCACCTTTTGGTTTTTGTTCCTAAAAAGTATAAGCAGATACAGAACCAAATGTTTGTTTCTACTTGTCATTAATGTTAGATGTAGGTTATAACTTTTTTGTTTTGAGGTGAAGTTGTGAATCTTGGAATCTTTTAATAAATATCTGGAAAAATAAATAAATGGCATATCAGTGTGCTTAGAATAATTTTATGATAATTGTTTGTCATTGTGATGCATGAGGATTATGACTGACTAATATGTATGTCCTTTTCATTGCATGGACTTAATCAGTGTCGGCATACTGACTGAAAATAAGTATGTCTTACATGTGTGCTGATGATTCTAATTAGCAGTGAAATTTACAATTTTTTTGGCAAAATTGACATTTGCTGACATAGTTGTGTCTTAAATTGTACAATTTGTTGAAATTAAAAGAAAATGTAGACTTGTTTAGACAACTAACAAGTACTTGAACTTTGATATTTACATGATAATTGTTATGTACTGATGTGACCACTTTATTTGAATGTGTCGGGCCTTAATAAGTCATATGTCTAGAGACCGTAAAACTCATTGTATACATGTATATTTCAGCATCAGAAGAGTTATCTATGGGTGGCATGAAATTTACAACCTTTGATTTAGGAGGCCATCAGCAAGGTAACTATTATTTACTGCTACATAGTCTATATTCTGGTCAAAACACCCATTCAAAATTACTGCTACATCACTTTGTTTCTAAAACAAATGTGGAATATTTTTTATTTAAAATTTGATTTTAGTGCGATTTTGAAAATATAACTTTGTCATGTTCAGTGCTTCTTAATTTGGCAAAATTGTAAAAATGGCTGTTTAGTGTTCAACTCTTTTAGGTAATGTATATGTAGATCATCTGATTAACAAGTGCTTAATGGCAAGGTTATGAAATATAATTTATTCTACTATCTATCTTTTGTATTCTAACATTGACTAAATGAAATATACCTTAGTCTCAATTGATGATATTTTGTAGTATAATTTATATAGGTGATCTGACAAATACATCATGTCCCCAATAGGGTACTTTGTCAACAAACTTGAAATCTTGTATGGTAGTAACACTCCATATTACTGCCTTTGTTGTGCAAATGATGTCTGGTGAGAATATACTCCTGAAATTGCTTAAAAGAGTGTCCTACATTTAGTCAGAGAAACTCGAAACGATTGTTTGACCAAAAGTAATATTGTCTGGTATTTACTGGTTTTGAAACATAGAAGCTTATTAACTTGCCGGACATTAGTTCTTTTCCGTAGTTCATGTTGAATTTTAAGTGATTTTCTGTTTTCTGAAATTGTCATTACTGTCTGGAATTATTACAAATTGATATCATAAATAATGTCGCGGAAGTGTAGTTATAACCTTGTATTGTTAATTGATAATTTTTATGAAATAACGAACGACCTGCAGTCACAATTGTCTTTAATGCACAAGGAAGTTATTCTGTTATCATAAATGTTTTTTTGCAATCTTCAATATGAATGAAATATTAGATTAGTGTTCATAAATTATTGAGATTATTAAACTCATTTTTGGAAAACTTGGTTAATAGATCTAGCAATTTTGTAATAACTTGTATAACCATGATGTGAATAAGTATGCAGTTTTGAACTGAATAGATAGATCTTGTTATGTTTACAGTGTAAAGCATCTGACATATACACTGACAGATGTAGAAGTAAAACAATGTGTACTTCATCAATTTTCAAAGTAGCAGATGGTGTGTGAAATGTAAATGCGTGTGTTTGAACTTTGATTGATGTTAATGTATTCAGAATATATAAATATGGTGATAGCTAAGCTTCAGGTACTTAACCTGGATGAGAATAGTTCATACAAACTTACTGTAAGTTAGATGAGCTGATTTGTTATAAAAAGTGACTAGCCTCAACATCTGCTTCATCGTGACTATCTGATGAAAGATTGATAACAAGAAATATCTTGAAAAAGATGGTCGGCACAATCTGAAGCAAGCGAATTAGTTGTTATTTGTTGTGCAACATAAAAAATTGCCGATATGTTACAATTGCTGGTCACTCGATTATGCTACACTATAGTAACTCATACCCTGTAAGGGAAGATGACTTTGTAGAATAAAAATTACTTCGTATTGAGATTAGTCATAGACAGTATAGTCTGATTCAATATAGTTCATCAGTACTTATTGTATAAGTCGGGAAATCACTTGTGTCTATAAATTTGTTACATGCCAATTTATCTAGTTAAAACAATACAAATATTCATAACTGGTACATAAAACCTGGAATCTTCTCAATTCTAACGCCGGGAAACTTTCTCAAAAGGTTGACAGACAACACTACTCACTATAGATCTACTTTCAGCAGAAAATTGATTTCGGTAATTTTAATGTAATTCAGTGGATTTTGGTAATGAAGCGTACCCCTTATCGAAAGATTAACCAATCCGTGTCAAGATTACAAGTGTTGTTCGGTTGAAGAGAAGTTGGCTTAGTGGTTAACGTAAGATATGATTGGTTTACACAACACTGATATGCAAGTAGCAAATCATGTTGGTATGGCTGCGCCAAAAAAGTTTTGTGTCTAACATGTGGCTTCTAGCTATCTCCTATCAGACGATTCTCTGACTTTAAGCATAAAAAGTTTTCTCTTTCCGATAACGGAACCACAAGTGTTTACCTGAACTGTTGGTTTTGTTGGTTAAAATGTTACAGTATCAGATTTGATGATTTCTGTCCTTGTGCAAAATTTTGCTTATATCAGCAAGATAAGGGAAACTTGCATAATTGTTGGGCCTTTTATGATTATATCATCATTATTCTTCCCTCTAACTGCCTTTTCCTGTATATTAAATTCTGGGTTTATATTTCAGCTCGCCGTGTGTGGAAAGATTATTTTCCTGCTGTAGATGGTATAGTGTTCCTTATTGATACTTTTGATAGACAAAGATTTGTAGAGGCTAAAGCTGAAATAGATGTGAGTACTTTTTGTGTAATCTTCACTGAAATTATGGCATTTTTCATTTTATCACAAGATGGTGATATGTGTTGTCTACTATAAAGTCTGTTTATGTTATTGACTGATTCATTGTCACTATAATTTAAGTTCAGTGTGAGGTTATATTTTATACCATTTTTTTCTCTGATTTTGAATGAAGGAAGTCGTGCCATTCTGTATACTTTAGAGATGAAATATCAAGAGATGAGCAATAAATTGCTCACACTGCTATTAACAAAATATTAAAAATGAAACTATTATCCTGTAAGTAAGAAATTCTTTACATGAGTTTGGAAGAAGCCAGAACAGTTGGCGTTTGAATATCTATCATGGCTTTTGTGAAAACTATATATTAACTGATGGTTTCAGAGTTTGCTGACTGATGAACAAGTTGCTAATGCCCCAGTATTGATATTAGGCAACAAAATAGACATCCCAGGTGCTGCTAGTGAAGATGAAATCAGAATGATATTCGGTTTACAAGGGCAAACAACTGGAAGGGTAAGATTGCAGGTCTTCACTTAGTTACAAGAATCATGTTTATCTTTTAAGAATTACTTCTGAAAAATTGTTCGCAATGTTTTTAGTCTCTGCGTTGATATGCTTAAAGTATTACTCTATGTCTTTGCTTCATAACATTAATTAAATGGATGTAATTTGGTATAACAATAACAAGAATATACTGGAGTCACTCGGGTGGTTGGTCTGTTTTAAAAAGAACTTGTGGAGCGAACTACTACTTCATGTTTTGGAGGATTTTCGTGAAACATTCAAGATGGCCAACTGGGTTCAAAATCACCAACTTGCATCTGTATTGGATTTTGTCAAAAACATACAAAATAGACAAAGCAGTATTGCGGGTTTTTTTTTTCACCTTCAGTGATAGCTCTTGTTTTGGAATTTGATATTGTTGTTGCCTACAGTTTGTCCAAATGTAAATATGGGTAAAATACTAGTAATTGGTAATGCTGACTGTGTTCCAGTTTGTGTAAGATACTTGTGCTGTTTACAATTGTTCAGTGATTGTATAAAGATCAGTTCAATAGAAGCATTTTGATACATTTTAGATAAATTGTACATGCTAGGGATAAGTGTGATTGATAATTAATATTGTGTTTGTCTACTTTTGTTACAGGGTACAGTAGCTAGACGTGATCTTCCTGGTAGACCTATGGAGCTTTTTATGTGTAGTGTGTTAAAACGACAGGGTTATGGGGAGGGTTTTCGTTGGTTAGCACAATATATCAATTAATGCACAGAATAAGTGATTTGAGAAAAAATATACACATTAATTTGTTGATTTAGCTAAATATGCAGCAAATGAAAGGCTATCTGATGATAGAGGAATCCAGATGCTTGGATATATACTTGATTTAAATAAACAAATAACCCTAGTAGGATGAGTCTTATGTTCTATATTAGTCATATATAGGAGGTTGGACCTGAAGCTACTGTGTATGATATTTGATTTAAGTCCTGTGATACTTATATTTCCTCGCTTAATTCATTATCCAAATTAATCTGGCCCAGCAGTTGAAGTTAATGAATATTTCTATTACCAAACATAGGTTCTTGTTTTCCTTGGGTTTAATTGCACACAATGCATGAAGTGGTTGTGTCATAATACTTGTTTTGATTGAGATTAGCATGTGAAATGGTATCATTATAAGTATTTTACCTTTGTATTGTCTTCAACAATTCCTTGATATCAACTTAGCACTTTTTAAAAAATGCAGACAAAATATGTATATGATTTTTACTGGTTCACTTACCCAGAAATTACACCAGTGAAGTGTTAACATTCTACATAGCTATTGATCTCGGCATTTGATATGATTTAGAATTAATTAGTTTTGTTTACTCTTCCTCTTAATATTACTATCTTCGTCAATTAAAATTACATTGTTGAAAATAAACTGTTGGTTATTTTTTGATCCAAGATTTTTGCCAAGAAACTGTCATTAATACATGTATGATGATGTTTGAAGCTATAACATATCCACAAAACACAAACTGTTCCAGTGTCTGTCTGTGAAAGATTCCTTTGATTGTTAGCTGATGCCTGGTTTTAAACGATTCCATCTTTAGATTGTGTTGCATTAATGTCGACATAAGATAGAGGCAAGTGCCTTGGGATAATATGGAATGATATTTGTCACTACGACATGTATGTGTATGATGTATTTAACAATTGTAAATATATGATTTTAGACCAATAATGTTGCTTTTTTATAAAATCTCTGTATTTATATAAATGTTATCTTAGTAATAAATGCTGCTTGGTGATCATGTATTGTAAAACCATTACAAATTGGCACACTTAGTATCTCTGTTTTTGTTTGTAAAATCCCAAACACTCCAAGAATTCCAGAGAAAATTGAATTCGTTGAATTGTCACATGAAGAGATTGAACCGATTTAAATGCAGAAATGATATATTTGTTATGCCGTTTCTTATGATGTTTTCATGCTAACTTTTCCGTATGATTAACCATATAATAAGTGAACAATGGATTAAGTATTATTTCCGTATTGTTTAAAATTGTGTTTAAAATTTCTGAAATAAAGCTTGTGTAAGTTATTTACTTTTTATTGTGATTTGTATTTCTTTTTGCTAATTGTGTTACAAGTGCTAAATACTCGAGTACTTGAGCTTAAACAGACAACTGCTTCCCAAATTGTCTGATTGACTGACTACTCATTTTATTGCCACAACAAAATCTTCAATGAAAGCCACTCATTCAGCTACATATATGAAGTTGTTCATTCAGAGAGAAATTCGTTACATTTAAAAATACATGGTAGGTTACAATGAAAAAGCAACATAAATAATGTTGGTATAACCATCAAGCGATATTTTGTATTTATCTATACTCTGGTTATGTCACTAGATAAATTGTATTATCCTGAAAGGTACTTTATTTTTTTAGGCAGGGACTACCCTTTTTACGTGAGTTTGCCATGTATTTGTGTGTGTTGTTTTACAGTTTTCTTGCCCATGTTTGTTTTCTGACGGATTGTGGAATTAGTTTTTAGCTCTACTGCCAGTTTGGCTTTTTAAATTTTTCATTTCGAAGTATCCATTTGTAAAACTGCATTCATTTTTCGTTGAAAGATTATGTGAGGTCAACAACTATGACTGCAGGGCTTGGACATGGCAAAACATTAGTATATGAGACTCTTGTTGCATCTGTTGTGTATATTTCAGTACATGTGTGTTTGGCTGTTTGATGGTTGAAATTCTATTCCTAGAAAAATGTTGTTTTAAAATGCTGGCTTTATGTATGAAATCTACTTTTGATAAAACAAGTTTTGGTCTTTTAATAAGTATATAGGGTCAGATTTTAGAGTATGATGAAAAGAACGTTTTAAAGTGAATCTATACTGGTGATTTCAGATTTGTACTGTTAGGTTTATGAAGTAAAGACTTCTAAAATCAAAGCACATAATACTAAAATCAAACAGACAAAATAGTGAGAAAAGTTCATTTAAAGATATACACTTTGTTAACAGGTCAGAAATCTTTGTGTATGGGTTAAAATGGATGAACTAAATGTTGTTTGTTTGAATGCTGGTGTATCATCTAAAATGTACTGACTGAGTTTGTGTTTTATTCTGCAACATAACAGACTTATCTTTACAAATGCAAGATATGTGTCTCACTTTTGAATTGTCAACAGCAAATAACATATTTATGGAGACCACTGGACAGGCAATGATACCTAAAGTTTCAGTTGCGGGCATGCTATGATATGAGACATCTAGAGTTTTTCTTAACTGTCTGATTTATTCTATTATTAATGTGAATGATATATATGTTGTAACTTCTGTGAAGAAAGGTTGAACCAGTATCTCATCAATGTATATTTTAATGAATTAACACAACCATATGTTCAATAAATATTGTTAAATTCTAAATCTGTGTTAAGTATTCAATATATAGAGGATATTGAATGAGTGTTGTATTAGTATGAAATATATTCAACAAGTTCAATAAATTTAATACTAAACAACACAAATTTAATATTCTATTTATCACATACCCTATTATTAATATTAAATTGTTGCTTTATATTAAAATGGACGGTTTGTATTTAATGCCAGAATCAAAACCAGTCCTGTTTCTTACCGTTTGGTGAATTGTGTGTGATGAACTGCTTCAGGTTGCTAAAGGCTTACTTGGAAACTTAGTTTGGCATTCTGGTAAATTATAAACTTATGAAAGTTTCCCCAATATATCAACTCTCACAGATTAACTCCAAGTTACTTGACTACAGTAAGGCCTTATACTGAAGGTATAGGTGTGAATCACTGTAACGTTCCTAGATGGAATCTATGTGCTCAACATTCACTTCCAAACTATTAAATCTGAAACTCATTGAGGCTAAAGATAGTTTGTTAGAAACTGTAACATTCTTAGATATTGCTGCCAATGGTACAGACAATGAGGCCATTATGTTGTGTACTTGACAAACACGTTGACTACTTCGCAGTGAATATGATAAAACATTGACGAAAGACATGTGATGAGCCATTCATCATCTTCAACAGTCATTTCAACAATTCCAACAAGAGGTGACGGGGCAAGTTTCAGGCTGGGACACAAACATTTTTCATAATGACCACATGGATGAACATTTGTTGTGTACTGACAGTCAAATCATAACTAATAATGATTTATCCATGGCTCCACGAAATGAAATGCATGTACTAATTGAATTCGTCTTGACTAAAATAACACTGTTTACCGCCTTTTCTAAATATACTAAACAAAATAAGAAACTTCTGCTAAGTTTGCTTGAACATAGCTGGATGAAAACAAATCGGGGGAATCATTGTTATATATGCGTGTAAAGAGTGTTCCATGATGCATCGTTTGGTGCAAAAATGATCGCCAAAGGTTAACAGAAAATGGGGGAATTTGAACAAGTGAGGTAAGGTTTAAAAACAAAAATAACACTTAATAACGGGTATGACCACCTCTTTAGTTGACCACTGCAGTGCATCGCCGGCGCATATAATTGACTAAGGTGTTGATTTCTGCCTATGGAATATTGATCCATTCCTGAATGAGCGCTGAATTGTCGTTGACGTTAGCAGGTGGGTTGGGACGACGCCTCACTCGTCTGTCCAGAATATCCCAGACGTCTCTAGCTGTATGAGATCATGCTGAAAAATCGAGATGTTGGCCTTGTTATGGAACAGAGGAATGACGTGATGAGCGAGAATGTCATCGCAGTAACGTTGAGCATTTACATTTTCATTAATGACGACTAGTGGTGAACGATAACCATGGGCAATGGCTGCCCAAACAATGACAGAACCCCCACCCCCGAAACGATCTCGTTCAAGAACACTACAGTGAGCATAGCGTTCATTTCTCCTACGGTAGACGCACCCTGCCATCACCACGATGTAAACAAAATATGGATTCATCCGAAAAAAAGAACGGTATTCCAGCGTCGTCGTGTCCAACGAGTGTGTACACGTGCCCAATTAAGACGATTTACACGATGAAGTTGTGTTAAAACGTATCCGACGTAAGGACGTCGTCCGTGTAAACTGTTCTCCCGCAGACGATTACGAACAGTTTGCCCACTGAATCTGTTATAATGAAGCCCAGGTGTGTTAGCAGCAGTAGCAATGGCAGTTTGGAATCGATTGTGCAAATGTGTGTTCATGATATAGCCGTCTTGACCACGCGTTGTAACACGCGGACGCCCACGACGTGGCAAGACGTCGGTGTGTCCTGTCGTTCTAAATCGTGCGTGAAGATTTTGTATCGCTCGACTAGATCTCCCAACATGCCTTGCAAAGTCTTCTATCATCATGCCAGCATCAAGTTTTCAAATTTCGAAGCGTTTTCGACCACTTGACAACAATGTCAGTAACATTCATGCACGTGCAAATCGAGTTTCACGTTGTTGTCGATTATCAGTGCAATAATCGCTAAAATTCATGAATCCTGATAACACATGTCAAGGCTAATATTACCTATCTACTTTCCTTACACAACGATTTCTTTAACACAGCAAACACTATGTGTACAAATCGGAATATACTTTTTTGTTCGGTGTAAATTAATCTAGCTGTAGCCGAAAAAAGAGAGGCAAATCTGTTATGACTATCAATAGACATACAATTGTTGTCTCCCTTACTTACGATTTTTCTTACAACGAGGAATTGGTACGTAGCACCGTCTTTTAAAAGTGAGTCACGCGGTAAAATTTCATTATGTTGATTGTATTAAGTCATCATGGCCCTATTTCCTATCAAATTGAATGTGTTAACACAGGGAGGTTTACTACTGTATTATCTTGAAAACGCTTACTTTGAATTGAGGCCTAATGCGGCAACGTTTTCATGTTATTCTGAGATTCTCTGCCTTTTGAAGTTTTGTATTCTGCACAAAATTTTTGAATCAGTATTTTTTATCAACCGAACTTATACTGCTCCTTATCATAAGAGGTTAAGGAAAAATGTTTAAGCTTCCCATGTTGTAGAAAAAATACTGTTAGGGGTTAGACGGCCACCTGGTAAGCTCTGTCGCTAGAGCGCCGTTTAGGATACTGTAGTGGATTCGACGGCCCATGTCCATGGTTGTTGAGGTTCAAATGCCGGAATGGAGAGGACTGTAATGGTGTCGGGTTAGAAGGTGGTCTGGTTAGCTCGGTAGGTTTAACTTTGTACTCATGTGTAGGGGGTTGTGGATTTGAGCCCCACATCAGGTGCACTTTTCCCATGTTTTTTTTTCATTATGCTGGTCCATTTTAGTGGTGTGCTTGCAGGGTACACCCCATGAGCCTTTACAGCTTTCCTCTTTTAGAACCATTGCTGCGTGGAACAGTGAACTAAAACAATTTGCTGAGGCTATCTTTTTGGTCCCTTTCAAGAGGGAGCTATCCAAGTACATGAAACTCTTCTAACTGTGCCAACTTCAGTATATAATAAGCTGTAAGTAAATTAGTAATGCATGTGATGTACCATTGCTAAGCTGACTGAGAACACACTCTTGTACCGCCACAGAAGCTGGTCACTCACTTTTTTCTACCAATTTATTGAAAGGCTAATTCTGATCCGGAGGTCAAGTGATTTTCAGTTTTACTATTATTTTGAAAGCACATGCAGCACTCCAGGGCTAGGACATACTAGCCCTGATTACTCTCGAGGAAAATGATCCATCATAATGCCCCTTAAGATTTTTATTTATAAATTTGTACTTCTTATTGTTTAAGACGAGATCCATTCATTCCTGATGACCATTGTCATGCTGACCATTCTTTATTTCCTTAAAAAAATGGAAAGGCCTTGTGTCAGAGTAGAAGATGCTGCTTATCTATGTTTAGGCCAAATCAAAAAATAGTTCAGTTTCTGGTCTCCTGTCAAAAAGAAAGAGGGTAGGTAGGTAGGAAAGTTTTTTTTTCTTGTTTTTTTTTGGTTACTGAAGTTGTTGCGGTCATTAAAGCCCCTAAAATTTGACTATCTTCTATATATTTTTAAAAAAACAGAAAGGAGGAAATTTATCCTCAACAAAAATTTTGGGTCGGAGAGTGAACAAGAGGGTAGGTCGGGAGACCGGAAATGGAACTATTTTTTTGGCCTTAGGAAATGCCACTCTGCATGTTACCATTTTAAGGAAATATAAATGGATGATAATCTAACCAAAAAAATGTAACAGCCTTAGGAGACAAATACTGTATTGGTATTGAACATGTATGTTAATGTAGTATTTACTTGTTTTCATACTTTCAGCTACAACTATTTTACTCCACATGACCTGTATTGATAAAGAATCTGGCAACTGTTTGAGTTGGTGACAAGTTATACACACAAACCTTGAACATACAGATTTAACAGATATATTTTCACAAGTGAAACTGAGCGAGAGACCCAAACATTCATTGCAGATTACAAAACCATTCACAGCTTAGAAACCAGCTGTGCTGACTATTGTCTTGAGGGAACAATTCAGGGTTTGTATTGTGAAAAATGATAAAGTCAGAGAAAATCCGTAGTAAAACATTCTGTTGCTGAAAGGGAAACTTTCAATTTGGATCAAAGCAGTTTAAATTGGAAAGAGTTTCATTAAAGTGAAAATTAATCCTTTGTGGTTGACCATTTAAGTAGCAAAAACATGCTAATTTATTCTCAAAATAACAGTTGCAATTTGCAGCAAGTGAACAGGACAAAGGTTTAATAAAAGCCTGTCAGTTCTATATGTATAAATGTCACATGCTGCTTCTTACAACAGAGACAGCTACCGTAGATGAATGGATCTATAATTTTGAAAACCTGACAAATTTTACAGAGATTTTGGACAGTTTACAAAGATGTGAAGTTAGAAAAATCTCATGTTTTGTTATACCTATAGACCTACTGATGATGTAAGATGTAAATGTATATTAAAATCAAACAGATTTGG
This sequence comes from Mactromeris polynyma, assembly GCA_032209605.1. Classification (NCBI taxonomy): domain Eukaryota; kingdom Metazoa; phylum Mollusca; class Bivalvia; order Venerida; family Mactridae; genus Mactromeris; species Mactromeris polynyma. Next base: position 4,308,801 of record JASFXZ010000022.1, read on the forward strand.
TAAGTCCATACAATTTGTAACTAAAATAAATGATACCAAGGTGTTTTTGTTCAATAAAAATAAATAAACAAAACTGTGATGATATGTTTTGCTGAATGTTTCTCCGTTCATGTCATGCGTCTAAAGTGAATCTTTATTTATATTTCAGATGGTCCTCGGCAACATTTGATCCAGTGATATCGTGACAACTATTCATAAGCAAAGGTATCTTTTAATGAAGATTTCAACTTTATAACACGTTTTGTTAATCCTGTTCAGCAATTATTAAGCACTATCCATGATGTCACGTATCGTACGCGTATCGTACGATATCTGTGGGCGGGTAACAATCGCCTGATGCATACCTATACAATTTAAACTCGGTTAACGGTTAACGCAAGTCAAATACTACAGACCAATCCAGCACTAGCTACGTTGCGATGATGCAATGTTTACCCATATTTATGAATGAAGAAAACTGTTGAAAATATGAAGTTTAAGTGGAATCTACTTGACTTTACGCAGGAGTGATGTGGTACAGTGGAGTAATAATTTGTGGTAAAGATAAACTTATTGTTACACAGTTTCACATAGAAGGGAAACATAATTGACTTGACAAGAAGTTAAACTGTATGTTTACTTCTATTTTTCAAAATTGGGAATTTTGGTAGTTTTTGCACACAAAAAATACTATTAACCCACTAAAAATCGAAGCTTAATTACTTATGAAAAGCACTGAGTTGTATTCAGATTAACTTCAGCTTTGGAAAGTATTGTCCATTGGTGTGCTTTGGATATCATTTTAATGATGTGATTGGGTCTTTGTTGAAGCTTTAATAGCAGTGTATAAACAAATAGCAATTTTAATGGTGTGTCGTGATTTCTATGTACATGTAGATAATATCATGGATCTGTCATTAACTAAAATATATTTTTTCATTGCCAAATTTTGTAGATAAACAACTGACAATATTTATATTATTTGCCAAGAAGGTTGACTTTTATCATGCAACATCAAGTTGGTTACATTGATTTGTACAATAGTCTCATATAATAAGAAAATATGCACAGATACTTAGTAATATTTCAAATATAGGATATATACATACTATCATCCGTTAATACTGTTTATGAACATTTTCTTTTCTGTATTTTATTTTCAGAGCAAAGAAAATAATCTGCATTTGAAATTCAGGAGGTAAGTTTTCCTTAATAGCAATATAATATTGATTATAGATAATGATTGCAATTCATTCATATAATGTAGGAAATTTAATCAAACGGTTCATCAATTAAATTTTTTCTTCTTGATGCATTTAATAGTGAGATGTGTCCTACAAATATAAGCACACGATTTACAGTTAAATACATTATTATTAAATGTATGATTATGATAATTCTGATTAAGAAAAGGAAGTAATGGTAGATGTTTTCATTGGTTTTTAGAATTATTCTTGAAAAGAACAACTATGGATGGGTTTCATAAAATATCTGTAAATACTATCACCAACAGGTTCAAATTGTTTTCTGTTAAGATCATTTCAATAAGTTGATTGACGCCATCAAATGTAAACTATCAGTTGTGATAGGAAATACATTTCAAACTTTATGCAAGTCTTCAAGTTGATGCTCACATAAAGTCTACAATTAAAGTATCTTGGGAGTAAGTGTGTCAGTAGGAGCATTTATTTCATTAACAACAAAATTACCTCTATTGCTTGTCTAGACTGTAAGAACATAGTTTAACGTCTATAAAGCATGTTACTTTATTTAAAATTTAATGAAAAGATAAAATAAATGAATAAATAAGTGTGTTATTTACTGCAGTAATAATCACTTGGGCAGGATTTTTATCTGTGGTAATTTAAAAAAATTACGGTCTTTGTTCCTGGTGTATTCTGACTGGGAAATTTACACAAAACTTCATAAAAGAGTTAAGACCATCAACACATGAGTTGATTATAGAATGTCAGTTTCTATTCTATCAATCAAACTTGAAAATGCCCTGCATGTGAAATACCCCAGTACAATGAGTAGAATGTTTATTTGAAGCGCAATAGCACAAGACAACACTTTCTACCTTATGCATAAGAAAGCAGATTCCTAAACTACCCCCGTATATTAAATAACAAACATGTATTTTCTGTTTTACTTATTGCCGTGTTTTGAATCCATTAAACCAAGAATTCAATAGTTCTTTTCAACCACCATATGCAAAATTAAATGTTTATTGATATGATATTTCATGCAGATATTTTGCTATAATCATGGTATACGGCTTGCACATATGCATACTGAGTGATTTACTGATTTGTTGAGTGAGTTTAAAGATCAAAGTTATATTAATATAGTCATTAAAATTAACATATTTTAAGATAGTTTAGAAATATATCTTTGTAAACATGTAGTAGCTAGTACAAATTTCAACATTTTCTGTATGTCTGTCATAACATATAGTATAAATAATTGGACTTGGCATTGATGACTTGGTGTGACTCACGAGTGTTTGAGATTTCAATGACATTTGAAAATTTTAAGTTCACTATGTACAAAATGTGACATGCATTTCATTCGAAGTAATGCTTACTTGCATCAAGTGCGTAACTGGCTTTGCCACATCTTTACTCGAGCAAGCATTGTTTGATACATAGGATCTGTCAAAAGGAGAAAACTTTTTTGTTAATATTACAAAGTAAACTTCTACTGTTTTTTGGAGTCAATGATTTGATCGTAAATGAAAATCATGAAAATCTTCTTAGTAGTAAAGTGATATTTATAATATTGTATCACAGATTCCTGTCCTAAGTATAGTAACTATAAAACCACTGTCCAATGATAACTGGACACCTGGGTCAACATATTGTCATCATTCAACCTGACCAGTTCATGATCATGTGCATAGTTAATACCTGAAGTGATTATACCACCTAGAGGTGTTTTAATCGCAAATATTTTAGCAGCTAGACACCTCTCCAACCTATTGTGACCACTTGAGATTATTTGTACAATACAATGATGATGGGTATTATATACTGAGATAGTATCACTGATGCTGATAACTAGCTCCACATTGACATCCAGTATGTACACAATAACGGCTACCTGGTAAAATGAAATTATTTGTTTCCTCCATAAATGTCTATTGAAAAGGGTCTTCCTATCACTATGTATCACAGCTGAACTAGGAAATGGATATATATACAGATTTAAGTTGTGTTAAAAAGCTTGATTGTGATGTTAAACCAATCTTTGTGAAAGTTGGATATAAATGGTCTGTTACCCCTCCACTTTTCTTACATTTACATTTTCTTACAAGGTGGTATATGGGCATGTAAAACGAAATATCACTCTGGCCTATGTTTGATGTACCTTGTGATACCATTCAAAAATTTAGTTCTTACTGTCACCCCCATGTAATATGTTGATCTTATCAGTGAGAAATATAACCTGGTAATTGTTGATGAAATTAATGATTCTGATGGAATTAAAGTCTAAATTGATGTATGAGGTATAGATGGGGAATTTGATAACAGAAGATACAGGTGAAAGAAGTGGTCAAAAGGTGATGTTGTTTTTATCTTGGGGGTAAATATTGAAATTGAGTTTCATGTTGATGTATGAAAGTTGTTTGGGTGTTAACTTTTTTTTCACTGATACCCAGTTCACTGACTCTTTCAAGGCTAAAGCGATGGCTATTCAGTATGTTTAGGCTTTTGCAATGTCGGCATCAGTCACTATAGAGCGAATCTGACTGTAATGAATTTATTTATCATGAAATCTTCGTTGCTTCTAAATAAACAAATGTTAACAAAGAATGGGAACTTGTCTTTGTGTTCTGAGTAAGCTATTGTTATGCCCTTTGGCAACATTAATTCATTCTATAAAATTCTGTGAAATCTTATATTTTAAGTAATTTTGTTTTTTGATGGGATTGAGTCAAATCGCTGTAAGGCATATTATAATGTCGTTGGTTAAATAGACAAAATAAATTGTAGGTACTTTCTTCATAGGTTAACAAGTTCACATTTAGGTAGTTCAGCTTAAGTATCATTTAGTGATGGACAGATTGCTATCAATGTTTACAAATTCCTCCACATTTAAATTTGCTGAATTTGCCATGAACATCAATTCTACTTACTGGTACTTGTATTGCAGTCAGATCTGTGCTAGACCTGTTTATCAACTTCCTATAGGGCACCAAGCATCCATTGAAGACCGTGTTTGAAAGCAATAAGCTCTGCTTTGAATTCAAATAATCACTTCCAATCATTTCGTGCACGCCTGATAGCTTGAAATTGAGTTGAATGCATCATGCATGGGTGTTAGCAGAATCTTACTCTGCCTCAGCTTTTCTGCTGTAAGTTTACTTTTACTCGGTCCATGTACAGAAAAAAATGATATAACTGAGTTATTCACCTATTTATATTACAACTTTGTGTTGTCATGTAGTCATAGCAATGATGCATGATGCTGTGGTTTGTAAGAGGCCGGCAGCACCTCTGTCTTCAGCTCTCTAGGTTTCTGTCGGGGGGGGGTTACCTGGCCATTGACCTATCCTTGGAGCAGAGGGATCTTCATTGGGGATCCCAACCCAAGCTAGGAGTCTGTTCATCGGCATCAGGGCGTGTCCAAACACCGGTGGGCCAGATATTGGTACAAATACACAGAATATCGCCAATATACATGATTAAACATGCAGTGTGCTTTCATTGTGTGTTTTACATTATAAAGCTAGCAGCAATTTGTCGAAACCAGTATGAAACGTAACAATGCATGTCAACATTACCAACTGGAAAAAGCCACATGTTCCTAATAAAATAAATTGAATTAAGTTATAATTTAAAATACAGAGTCTGTGTTACTTAATATAAATACGCAGACTAGATGCAAAATGTAGCAGCTTTATCTGTAATAAGGAGAGTCTGGTATAAAATAACAATATAATGTATTATCTGTCAAGTGGATATAATTATCCCTTCTAAAATACAATTTTCTTTAATATTTAGAATGCTTGTGTAGACATAAATTTACTAAATATTTTGAAAAATGTATTTTCAAGATGAATTTATGAGTTTTGTTATTGCTTCCTGGAGCGTTGATATTTGTGGGATCCAGCTCCCTCCAACCACAAGAAAGTTGAACAATGATGTATTGATTACCAGCAGGTGCTTGTCTATATAGAAATAATTTTCCTGTATCAACAATGTGTATCTTTCAGTAGAGATGCTTGACCAAACCTGACCCCAAGCCACTGTAACTCAATCCACTGGCTATTATTGCCCATTAGCCCCCTTGTTGTTTAGATTAGGTGAACATAATGTCCTCATTATTTACATGGCATGTGCTTTTGATATCAACAACCGGATCTGTTTGCTTTTTTACACCAGTCTGACACGGAGATGATAAGTTTTACAAGACATTTGAACAACTTTTCAGTATATATGTTGATAATTTTTGATGATATTGTCATGCCTTTGCCCATCAGTTCAAGACTTTGATTTAAATTGGGCTTAGGTTTCAGTTTTTGTTGAAAAAAAACACGAAAAAATATAATGATGTTAGTCATGATTAATATGCCAGATGTATATCGTGTTACTGGATTTGTTTGAACCCACTCGAGCTTGATTGTTGAAACACTTGTAACTTTAGGAAATTGAATTTTCAACTTAATTTTTTTTGCCATTCTTATTGAAGTAGTTACATGAAAAGAAAGTAAATTAGTTGTTTAAATCCAACAATAGGGAATTATTTCACAGAAAATTGAGTTTATTGTGCCTTATCATTCTCAATTCCTCCATTCAAAGTTTTTTTAAATATACAGTATTGTCCAGTCATAAGTTCTATATCAACTTTACATTACAATAAGCTCTTAGTATAAACCCTCAGGACAGTACTGGGTCAAAGAAACTACTGTATAGGTGATAATAATTTGAAATATGGAAATGTTTTTAAATCTAGTGAACTTAGCATATGCCCCAGAAATATCAGCCAGCGAAAATTTTGTTATTCACAGAATTAAACAATAACAATTCTATTTTTTGCAATTACCAAATATTGATGCTGGCGAAAGGTCTGAAATCGCTGATTCGCGATTCAGTATCTTCACTGTATAACAGTACTTGAATTTTTATGTGGTACAAATTGCTGTGACACAGTACTGCTTCAACAAGACCAATGCTGATTTAAATCAAGTATTTAAGTAATCTATGTCAGCTTTGAAAATTTGTTAGAAATTTTGAAGGTTTGATATTGTCTTTACAAAAACGCAAGATGACACAGATGACAATGCCTCATGTTAAAATATGGCCAGGGTGAGAATGATCTAGCTGTTAGGGCATAGTATAAAGTATGGAGTGGAGTCTTGGAGTGGAGTCTGGAGTCTGACCTTGGAGCTGAATTTTTGGAGCTGAATGTTTGGAGTGAGATTTTGGAGACCTGCTGAATGAACAGTTAAGGTCACCATGACCACCCACGGGAATTTCTAGAAAAACAATGATCTAATCTTGACACTAATGGGTTCCTGCCATTATAAGGGTGACTTGTTACAATCTGTGCAGATGCATCCTAATATTTTGGGATAAATGTCCTTTGATCTATGATATAGTATTTTGATTCTGTGAACTGATCTTTTTACATATTGACTTTAAAACACCAGATTTCTAATGGAAGAAGGGTAAAGCCCTCAGTGGCTTATAAAATGTTGACAATTTAATATTTACTGAATAACAAGAATATCTGTAAGAATGGAAAACTAGAAACGAAAAATAATCCAATGTCCTAGATAATGTGAAAGTATATAACACCATACTTTGATGTAATCCTTTATTCTTGTAAGACATCTACTTTTATATACGATTTAAGAAATAATATGTTTCAATAAATGACATTTATTAAACCATGGGTTGAAGTTTCAGATGGATAAAACTTTAAAACATATATGTACATTATCAAAGTGAATGTGTATTTAATGTCTTTCACAAAAATTGTACATTTTCATGCACATTTGATATTTGCAACTATTGCAAAGATAATATAAAAATATCATTGTCATAATGATTAGGAATTTTCAAAATAAAAGAGTTCAAATGCAAAACTGAAATATTCCAAAACAAAGAGGGAAACAAACTCCAAGGTCTGAGACTTCAAGATCTCACTCCAGAAATTCAGCTCCAAAAATCAGCTTCAAGGTCAGACTCCAGACTCCACTCCAAGACTCCACTCCAGACTCTACTCCAGACTATATACTATGCCAGCTGTTAGTGATATATCAACTAGAAGAACATAAATAAAGCCAATAATGTGTTTAATGCTGCATTTCTAGTTTTATACCAAGGATGATGTTTTTTGCAAATTGTATTGATGTCAAGATGGAATTCAAAGTCAAAGAATTATGGCCTAAAATTTGTTATTTCCTTCTTTGAAGAGATTGGTAACTGTGTTGATATTGAAACTGTCAATGAATATAAAAATCCCAGCTTACTTTGGAGAGAAAATAGTACTACTGTATATTTACTGTATTTTACTACATTTACATTTGTAATTCTGATTATATATGAAACAAAAGATGTGTTTCAGTTTCAAAATAAGATCAAGGTTAAATGCAAGGTAAATTGATCCAAATTTTGGTGGTGCTCATGAAAAAACAAACACATCATTTTGTTCACAGTATGAGTCTTTTATGGTTTCAGTATTTCCTTACCTCGAGATTTGTATCAGTATATGTGAAGAACTGTTTGAATTCATGCAAACTAAGAAATACTGTAGAAATTGAAGTAAGGTTTTGGTACAGTAAAATCTCATACTGTGGTGTATATTTTATAAGTGACAAAGCTCTTGATTTCAGTGAGATGTTTGTCCTGCATCATTGGCCAGTAAGTTGTTGTATTTAAATGAAATACCTTATATGAACTACCGATACACATATTTCAACAGTTTCTTTGATAACATATGCTTCCTTGCTGACGTGGCAATACATGTATAATGTAAGCTTGTTGTTGTAACATATGGACAATAATGGTATATCATCAGCATTTATAATTATATTCTCATAAGAAGGATTCTTGTCAACAACTGCCACGTCTGATGGTTCTTTTTGATGAAATCTACCTCAACTGTTTGTGGCCATGTTTAGTGGAACTAGTTTTAATTGTTTGTAGCTTGTACTTAATTACCTAGCACCATAAAATGATATACTTTTGGGTAATAAATGCCACTGTATTAAAGAAGTAACTTGAAGTCTTCGGGATCATTTATTGGAGTGTACAAGAAATGGTAAGAGTATTCTGGTTATACTGTATTTCTGTAGGGGAAAGTGGATGGAACTTCTCATTGTGTTATTCTATGCACATATTTTATATATTGAATTACACCCAGTATATTTAATTAAATTAAAAAAATGCATTTTTAAATGAAAAAATCTTACCAACAAGTGTTGATACCTGATTTTATATGGTTTTTAAATTAAAATGTTCATGATTTTTGAAATCTCCTGCCATAGCACTTTCAGATGCTGGCATAGAAATATACCCACTTGGAAGCAGTTAAAGCACTATTGAATTAAACTTAAAACAAATCATCAAGTCCACTTAATTTCATTTGCTGTTTTGTCATCTGTTTAGCTGTTTAGAACACTTAAACATCAATGAAAACTACAATCAAGTAGTAATTATCAAACAATGTAACATATCTGACTACTGTGATAATACATGTTTCCTAACTTTTTGGTACTGTGTTCAATGCTAGAAATATGGTTGTGCTGCTCTACTTATAAGGTTCCCTGCACTTAATGAAGTCAATCAGGTACTCTAACGATGCAAATACTAAAACACACATTAATTATACTGTATACCTCTGATACGACATCCTTATTCAGGAAGGATTTTCAATTTCCTTCTTTGACTTACAGTTTTATCTCACGGATGATAAACAAAGTAGAGCCTTTGATAAAATAGAAAACAGTTGAATGAATCCAGGATAAGTGGATTATCTTACAGGATTTATACTGATTCATACAGCTCATAGCTTCATCTCCTAGATAAAATTGTTGTATGTATTTTGTTCATTCACTTTTTCACCACATTGTCTGTTCAGATAGTACAAGCTTTTTCTTTTATTTATGCATGTTAGTTCAAATTTCCACCCCTATTTGTCTTGGCTACAGGATATCTAATTAGAATTTGTTTTTTTACGAAGTTTTAACTCGGGATGCTTAAATTTTCTACCGAATTTAAAAAATTGCTCAACAAACAATTTAATTTGCATGAATTTATGCAGGCTGCCCCAAAGACAGGAAAGGCAAGGAACCAGCCCTGCGTTCATTTTGCAATTTGGTATAAAAACGAGGTGGTCAATACACTAGCTGTAACTGAACGCAAGGCTGGTAATGCATCATGGAATTATTCATTTGAACAGTCACTGATTCCTATAGGATCGAGTATTTGACATTTGATGAGTCTACAAAGTTGGAGCAAGTGTGTAGTGCAAATGACTGATACATTATTGCAAATTTACTGGGCTTGTGTGTTTATCTTTGCTGATTTGGCAGTAAATTACGTGTTACAAATTACCTATTATGTTCTCCCACTAATAATCTTTATCGATATTGCCAATGTTATCCCCCATAACATTAATTTACACTCTTTATCTCCGATTGCTCTCTTAGACTCACACTAGATGTTTGTTTTGTTTGTATGTAATGGTTTACATCTGTACCATTGTGTTGTAATTCAAATATAGGAAATTTGGTTGATATAATTGCTTGTAAAGTGAGTGAACCCCATTTGACAGAGGATTGTTTTTGTCTCACCTTCGTCTTTTGTCTTCGTTGCTGCTTGCAAAGTAAACTTTTGCATGTCTGTTAAGTCAAGTGAGCAAGAAAACTCTACCTGCTTGGAATAGATATCACTTGTCCAGATTTTTAGAATGGTAACAAAGACTCGCAGATAATTAATGTGTTGAGTCTTGCTGGTATTCTTGAATAATTGTCTGATTTTGCAGTTTCTGATTCATGAGGTTAAATATGGGACTTCATCCTCTCCATTTTGGAGTGGCTGTGTTCCTCACAGCCTTTACAATAAAACATGCTGGCCCATTCGAACCACCTCCATGGAAGAACTGGTTGTCCAAAATTCACCTTGTCGCGGACGTCGGGCAAGTGGCTTAAGTTGTCGTTGCATACTGTTTGTCTTCGTTTGAGTTAAGCAGACTGTAGAGTCATTGTGCCCTTCAATTTTACTACATCGAATCCTTTCATTGTACTTTGTGACCGTGATGTGAATTTTTATTTGCTATTGAACGTCACAGTTGAACTGAATAGGTCTGCTCAGTGACCGTGTACATTTGATGACCATTTGTGAAATATTGTCTGAAGTCAACTGTATAAGTGGTATATAGGGCTTTGTGAGGTACTTGGATATACATTGTTGTTTTGGTTGAATAAAGATGGTGACAAAATATAATTTTAACTGCCCAACATTGTTTGATTAATGTATACTACAAATGAGGAAATCGTGTGAAGAAAATTGATGTTAAAAATAGAGCTTAACATAAAAATTGTATTAGTGACGTATTCTAAGCCAAGTTCAATCAGAAAGTTAGTTTTTTATGGAGTTTTAAGTTATTAGATTGGATTGTAGAAAAAAGGTACAATGGTTGTAAATGTTGTAATCCAAGTTATGCAGCACTTAGTGAAGTGTGTTACCAAACATATTTTATTATATACAGTTTAAATCTGTATATAGTTTACAAGTGAGTTCAATATTGAATGGAAATGTCAATAAATGGAGAGAAAAAATTCCTCCATCGTGCTTTAAATAAGAAATCTATCAATGTCATATTTTGATCTGAATAGCAATTCACCAATTACCTGTGTTTGATTTTATCAAATTTATTAAAATATGAGTGTATATTTAATCTGCAATCTTCTGCATGAAAATTTGAAAAAGGATTAAGAGCTTAGATAACCTATACAGCGTTTCAAGGGCTTCATGAAAATATTAGTCATTGTTGAAAACATTGTTCTTGAGATAAATGCTGACTTGGGCCGTTTGTAAGTTGTAAGTGCGTAAAATTTTATCCCTATACTGTAGAAGATGGTTTTTCTAGTAAGTGCGTAAAATTTTATCCCTATACCGAAGAAGATGGTTTTTCTAGTTATAGTGTATGTTGGTTCGCGTGTTTCCAATCTGATACAATTTTAGCACCTTATATTTTAAACAAACAAAAGTTTAATGCTCTGCAGAACTGTCAGTATATGTACACTATTTGGATTTTGGTAAATTTGTATGAAATGGTTATTTACACAATTTATTGAAATTATTTATTTCCTATTTTAACACATTTAAATTTAGGCAAGTATTTGTGAAAAATGAAAGATTTAGATATCACCCAGCTGTGAGAGGTACGTTTGATCATATCTATTTGCTACAAATTGCAAATGTTAATGGGAATTTTATAGTTATTTAACATGTTATGTATTGTGGGATGTCTCCCCGTGTCACCGGTACCTGTCAACTAGGTAGGGTTTTTTGTAATCGTATGTCGTTTTAATACATCTATTATAAAATGCATTAATCTGTCATAAAAGCAATGCTTCTCTAATATAACGATGATTTAATATGCAAATATCACTACTTGTCAATTACCTATTTTATTTGTCTTCCAAATAAATATGCGAGTACCGGTAACAAAAGAGGTCAATGTTGTATTTATTATTTCAAATTTTATTTTGATTTAATTTCTGATTTGTGAAGCGAATTATAATTACCACATTATTATATCATAATACATTTGTCTGCTGCTCTATTAGACTCAACCTTATAGTTTCGCAGAACATACCTGGTCTGAAAATTCCATCACTTTTCAAATTTCACAATTTAAATTACGTCAAGTGCAGAAAAAAGACATGGTTAAAACCTGTGCAATAATGATTGATCCAACACAGCAATACCGTACTACGTTATACACGTTATACGTGCTGGTTGGTGTTTTGTAACACACCGGGTGTGTTAAATTAGAAAAAAATTAAGCACGTAAATTTATTCCTGATGTTTGAGAAGAACAAGTGTTTATGGTTGATGTATTCTTTACAAATTACTAAGACCATACTTTTAGCTCAAGCTATGAACATACATTGTTTGTATATTAATGCTTGTACTGTTTATATTTGTATATTTTCTACCAAATGGGATGACGCTATTATATATCTGATAGATGCCTCGACAACCATGATGATTTTTTTCTTAGTCTTGTTTTTATCACTGCACTATGGATTCTTCCTTGCCAACATACTGTCTGTATGTATGATTTGTTATAGATAGAGGAATTTGGTTTGCTATCAGTTGTACACAATTTATTTAGACATTTATATTGTAAGTCTATAATGATAATCCTATGTTTTGGGATTATGTTTTTTGTTGGCGCTGTAGTGTCTAGCTTAGGGGTAACAGTCTGACCCTCATACCCTCCAGTCAATAAAAGGGATCACAGACTGAACATACATTGCTCCTCACAAGACTATTAAGTTTTAATCAAAGTACTGAAAGCATGGAATGAGTTGATAATGGACCAATGTTTGAATGTTTTCCCTACATACAATCCTGTGCGCTATTATCTAATGGTAGTTAGGAGTACAACTGGAAACTAATATACAGGAATACCAAATGAACAATTATTCATGTAGTACAAGTATATTTTCCATAATAAATATTGGATTACTTAATAATATAGGGTTGCTTGGGTCAAGGTCGAAAACCTGATTTTTTGTTGAATGTCTCTATTCTTATTATATATTTCATAAAATACATATTTTCATCATTAACTTCATCACAAGCAAAATAATGTAAGAAAGTTTTTCATCTAGATTTTAGTTGCACATAATTATGTAATATATCCCTAATTACTAACTTATTAACTGTGAACAGAACTTCCATCTAGACATAACGTATTGTGTGCAGTTTCTTAAACTGATCCTCTTGTAATGTATTATAACATGTGCTTGTTGGTATAAGTTTTAGAAGCAGCTTAAATGCATCTTTTAACTAACATTAAATTCAGTGAAAAAACTCCTTTACAGCTGCCACAGAGTTAGCTCAGCCTATGTACTCACTTTGATGTATATAATAAACCAAAAAAATATCTATGGTTACTGTTTTTACAGTGTAAATCAGAGAGAAATTCGTAAATTGATGTAATAAGTTATCAACTAGTTGATACAAGATTAGGTGCCGTATTTCTACTTTGTACTAATTAGCTGATATATCACAATATATCATATCTAACTGTTACACAGTCAGACAGCAATTACCCTGTCAGTTAAAGACTTGTTGAATGAAAGCAAACATACCCACATCCTGTGGAAAGCTTTTCAGCAAATCTTATGTTTTTCTATTATCTTTTATACAAATTAATGGTCTCCATGCCATATTGATTGCCCCCCCCCCCCCCCGCACATTCAGACAACAGGTGCTCTGTGTTAGAGTGGATTTATCAGTGAGAGACATAATGTGCTACTAGTGTTTTGCTTGGTCCTGTCCCGAACCAAATATTGGCCATCTTCCCAAAGAAGAACTTTTTAATTCTGTCAGGAATAATCTGTAATTATGGAGCGAAAGCAAAACAAATCTATCTGTTTCTTTATGAGCCGGATTTTCAATTCTTATAGATTGGTGATAACCAGGCTGGCGGGCAGGTAGGCGGGTTTCCGGCAGACAGGTAGGTCAGGGTGCTTGTGTCTGCTCCATAACCCTTTAAGGGTTTTGAGGTAATTTGGCACAAATGTTCATGATATCATAATAATGAGCTGAACACATGTTTCAACCAGCTTGTTTCAAGGTCAAGGTCACACTTATAGATCAAAGGTCATGACTATTTTTCTTGTTTGCTCAATATAAAATTACATTATTTCATTTGACTTCTTCTCCATACCCATTTTATTCGAAACATCCTGTATCAGTATTACAATTACATGTACTGACAAACTACCATGGAGGAGATATATGTTTTTTGTTTCAAAAACAGCCATCTTATAGTATTTGTCTGTATGATAATATGGGTCTTACCTAAATAATGCTCTAAATAATACAATAAAGGTAGTCGAAAGCAACATTTACTTTAAATACTCCTATACGCATAATCCTACTGCAAACTTGCCTTTGTCAAAATGAAGAATCTGGCTTTCAAATGCTGTTTCTGCATTTACCCCCTGCTCACACTCAGATAGACTATAGAATTGCCTTCTACCCTTGAAATGTTCACATAAATTGATATAGATTTTTTTTCAACTTGTTAACTAATTTAAGCAATATCAGCTTCATTATCATGACAATCCACATGCACGAAATAAGATGCTTAAAGTCATTCAATTTCTGGTTGCATTTTCTGATTTAATTAAAATATTTGAATTATTAGATTATCACATTTAAGACATTAACTATTTTAGGAAATATTATACTTCAATTACATGTTAATATTATTAAAATGTAGTTCAAAATTTTACATTTTCTATGATAAGTTAATTATTGCCTATGTTTTTGAAAGATAACACATTCTTATTAATCTTTTTCAATGAAATTATTCTTAAAGTTTTCATTATACCTCCTAGAGAAAATCAGATGTCATAAAATAAAATGGAAAATCTTGCCATTTATTACCCTGCCAGGGATCACAATTAACACTTGCTACACCTTCCGTTGGGCTTCGTATTGTACGATATGATTAAATAACACAGTCATGATTTTTCAACCTTCTTATTTTTTTTTCATCTGATTGCAAAACCATATAATCCCATTTATAAACTATAAAATCAATTGCTGTGTGCAATTACATAGTGTTAGAGAAGTTATAGATTTCTTCTCCTGATTGTGAACTTTGGTGGAATGAACTCCTGGAGAAATGTGAGAAAGTAGACCAGCTTTTTGTAAACCTGGCATTCTATTCTACTAGTGTTGTAGTCAACCAAATTAATCAACTATTTGGAAAGCGTTTTAGGTAAAACATGGTCTAACACCATGTTATGAATGTTATACCCTTTGAAAAGAGAACTGGTGCTGATTTTGGAATTTTAACTGACATTCTAGATGACTAAGTAATTGTTAGTTTTATAAATGACTTGTTGTTATCTACAAATCATTGCCTTTTTATGACAAATGTGATTAAAATCTGCACAGTGTTACAGATATATAGAATTATGGTTTAAATGTTTGTGCATCCAGGACATTAATTATTATGTTACCAATGTTGTTTATAGATCGTTTTGAGATCATCAGTCAAACTGCTTATATATTTAAGTTCTTAAGAATGCATTAACTTTATATGCATTGTTTATATATGCAATTTTACTAGGACAAAATCATGAATGGAACATTAATGCTGACTCCGGTTAAATTTTTTAGTGCAAAAAAGTGGAAAATGTCTTATGTGGAGATAGAAGATACTATTGAGATTGAGAATCTATTGTATAAATGGAGAAGACATAAGTCATTTTGATACAAACATATATACTCAACGCCATTAAAAATGAACCAAAATTGAGCATATAGATAAAGCAACATTACAAAAGCAAAAATATTCATTAATTCTCTAACCTAATTTCATAAAATTAATCAATAATGAAATAAAACATAATTGATGTTGAGTTTAAAAAAGATTTGAACAAGAATTAACACAAAGATAACTGTAAAACGCTTTTGACAGTTGGAACTACAAAATGACGCCTAGTTCAAATAGTTGTGTTTTTAATGGCGTCAAGTATATCATCTCATTGCTGTTTGTGTGGTGCCAGCATGCATACATGTGCAGATTTGCAAGTTATATTGCTTATAAGCTTATATTTGAATGCAGATATATGTAATTTGTTCTGTCTGGTACCCTCATACTTCAATACAAAACATGTAAAGCCTTTAATCACTTTTACACCTGAAATGCATTGCCTGTTTTTTTTTGTTATTTATTTTCTATCAGAAACTCATCAACTTCTTAGCAATCGACATATGGTCCGTTATTTCTGCATCATTTTCCAATTTGTATTAATAAATGAAATAAGTATGTTCCTATACATGAAACACATACATTGTATTGTTAAATCACGATTGAGAATCAGATTGCATTGTATTTCACTTAGCTGGAAATCCAGACATGTGTAATAAAATTTTAAGTATTTGTTTGTTTGGTTGCAATGCATTTATTTCTTGATTCTCACAGTAATCAAAGTGTTTTTATAAATTTAAATTTTGGTTTTGAGCTCATTCATTAAAACGATTTCTGAATTATGCTACAGTACATTGATATGGAAAGGTATCGAAGCTGAAATGTTGATGCGATTTTAATGAGATTTATAGTATTGAGATACGTATGAGAAAACTGCACATTATGTATCTCTGGTTTACCGATTCATGGACAAATTCTGTCTGCAACCAATTGTTTTGTATTTGAAAATAGCATCTGGGGGGTATCCAAGTTTGTTCTTAATAAAACTTGTTAAGCTTTAAAGTGCATTGCCAGAAACTTGACCCCAAACCCTATTTCTGTATTATTAGCCTGAATTGTAACTTTATTTAATTTATGGCACAATGTAATACTATCACTAATTATGCTTTAATTGATACATCATCGCAATTAATTACAGTCTATTTGAATTATCTTACTACATGTATCATCTAATATAATGAATGGATGTGAACTGTTATTTATTACCTATATACATGTATACTGTTACTCAACATAAAAAATTGTCATGCCAAATGCCTCATGAATTAATAAAAAATGTCATAAAGGCATTTAACAGTCTGGTAGTTTTCAACAGTGTATTTTGATACACAAAAATTCCGACAGAGTCATTAATTCCAATGCCCATACTAGCCAGCTTGACTTTTTTCTTTTGTACACAATATAAAACATCTTATAGGTTCCTCCAGTGTCCTTCTTCTCACATGTCATACCAGTCATGCTTTGTAATGATAAGGACATAGTTTCATTTATAAAAAAACCTGACACATTATTTAAACCCTAATGGATCCCTCTCCGTGTTGTAATGTGATAAAAACCTGCCCTGGTATTGTATATCTGTCCCCTGGTTTGAGCATGTCACATCTCCTATTTATTTAAATACCATTTTTCAACCTGTCAAAAACACTGACCATTAAATTCATTCATTTTTCATGCTGGATACTTTAAGCTGATGTGTGAAGAATTAAAAATTATAATTAAAGATGAGACATCAATTTGAAGCTATCAGATATGATCATACAGTTACCTTATCTCAGGCCCGCCTGTTGTTGTCAGCACATTTGGACTATAATTTTGGCATTTCCGTAATGTGATTTGGATTGGAAGAAGGAATAAATAGTAAGTGAACAAATGTATGTTTTGTGGCATTTTAAATACTTAATAATTTATGAATATTGTGTAAATTTTGGTCTATCAAAATTTGGAATTTTCGAAATGTGATTTGGATTGAAAGGAGGGATTTGTAATTACTGAACAAATGTAAGCGTTATAGCATTTTAAATACTCAGTGCTTTATGAATATACTTCAACGTTTTTGTGTCTGAGAATGTTTGTAAGAATGAAAGTAGTTTTACATTGAAGTGTAATCCAGACTTCTTACATGAAATGTGGTGTTTGTATATAGCTAGTTAACACTGTTACTTTCATCTATGTTCTGTGAGGAGATAGGATGTAACGGTAGGATGTGATGTATGCAAATGTTTTTGACAAATATTTTGGTTGTGATAATTAGCCATGCAGTGTTTTTACGCCTCGTTTCAGCTACCATGCACCTCCCATGTTGATACATGTAGTAAGACAGCAATCTGATCAAATTAAATATTGATCTTATCCAATGATAATTATTTATCGTTTAATCTTATTTTTATTGCCAAACAGAATTATATCTGTGTAATTAGATGTGACCCACTGCCAGCTTAGATCAATATTTGTATTTTTAGTGCCAAACTTTCTCAAAAAGAAGTATAATCTGAATGTAAATATTTTTGTTATTTTAAAGAAATTACTCTTATTAATTTTACATTCACTATGAAACAAGCTATCAGAATTTGTATTAATCACTCTAGATGACTGCTTCCTGGGTTACTTACCGGTACTCGTACCATTCTCGGGGATAGACCACAAAATAATTTTTCCCTTTGCTGGATTCGCACCAGCGACATGTGGTTCAGGAGCCCAGTGCTCAGTATGCATTGACCACTGTGCTGCCCAAAATGATTGTATTTCATTTAAGAAATTTCAGGGATGTCACTAATTTTAATTTTTGAATTAGCAGGGAAATCATCAAAAGTAGGCAGGGGTGGCACAGTGATCATGTCATACAAGAAAAGTAGCCGGGTGATGATACTTAAGTTACCCGGTAATTTTACCTGCTCCTCCAGGCTCTATATAATACCCCTGCATTTCATCTTATTTGTGAAAGTATCTAAACAATCTTGTCATCTGTAGAGAAGTAGAAGATATGTAACTGTACAAACAGGCATTAAAGTAATAAAAGGTATTATATCCTACCTTAATTTATGATTCCTGCCGATTTTCTCAATTTGGTGTTTAGGTTTCCGACGCCATAACTTAATCATGGATTTCAATTAGATATAATAGATTATCAAGGTGTCAAGTGAGCAAGCAACTCCAGTTTAAACATTTTAGTTTATCTTGGTTACCAAATCCAGTGCATCGATAAGGCACAACAATCTATTGTTGTTGCAGATTTGTGTGGATTTGAAACAATAATGGAAAAGATCTTAATGTATTTGAAAAACAGCATTACGGCTGATAGCAGGGTTGCTCTCCTGTTTGTTTAAATTCAACCCAATGAAAGTAATATTTACTCTAGGTTTGGCAAAATAAATATATATATTTTGAACGACACAGCTGGCATTTTATGAATGAAATTCCTAGTGGCAGATTTTATCTCCTATGAAGCCAATTCTAGGTTTTAAGGCTATTTGATATGTCACTTGTTTGTGATTGGTCGCCAGCAGTTTTCTACAAATTAGGTATTAATTTTAGCTTTCTTTGATGTCATGAATGGAAAGAGACGTCTAGTCTCATATAGGAAATATTTAATGATAGAAGTAAAGTTGATTTGAAAATTATGCAACTTTAAAGTCAGTGTCTGCAATCAATCGGAAAAGCATGTGACCTAAAGTGGATTTTAAATGTTTACGATAGTTGGAAGTCTGCTCATGAAGGACAATTACCTCTTATTATACTGAAATCTCTATCCACCCCATTCAGGATATCACTCCCCACCCTACTCCATCTTAACCCACCCAGGTAAAAAAGCGACTGGAGCTTTAAAATATAGTAATTTTCTGTGGCACCATATTGTTTCAGGGTTTGCGTTCATTTATTTGTGTATTAAAATCTTATTATGATTATCGTTACATGTAGTTTGTGAGAAATATACACCAGGAGTCCAGGATCATTGTCTATCGACAGTAATAGTCAAGTACTTGTCTCAGATGAGAAATATTTTTTTAAATGTATTAACAACATGGTCATATGATATACTTCATTTATTTTGCACATAATTACTTCATTTTTAACGTATATATACAGTAAAACCTCTTCAAAAGACCACCTCAATAGTAAGACCACCTTCAAATTCTGACCACAATTTTCAAGTCCATTTGCACTGTTTTGCTCTTTATTCGACCTCAATATCAAGACTACCTCAAGAAGAAGACCAGTTTTCACAGGTCCCAAAGGTGGTCTTAATATTGAGGTTTTACTGTACTGTTTTATCTGAGGCCAGTTTATATTTTCCCATTAACTTATCATATATACAACATACATGCATGAAAGACTTTTCAATGATCAGCCAACCTTGTTTCCTTCTCACTCCTCATGTTAATATATCCATGATTGTTGACTTTGTATAAAGACTTAATACCTCTTACTTGATCATATCTATACTAAGCAGTTTGATAAATAATCACATTCAAGTATTGAGATTTTATTGTATATATTTGGGCTCTGAAAGGTAACATAGTGGTCACTCCAAACTTCGCTATATAATTTGTGGTCAAGTAAACTAACTCTTATCTCAGAAAGCCGTAAATATTTGAATATGTTCATCCACTAAATGCGACCAAATCGGTCCACAGTCTTTGCTAATGGGAAGTTTTTATTTAAAGTTGGTTCTGCTTAATGACGTATATATGTCAATATTATTTACCAGTGTAATCGTAAAATTGGATATGAGAAGCATTGCTATTTCATTTTGAGGTATTTTAATTAAATTCTTATTTATTTTCTTTTTTTTCTATTATTAAGATGTATAATTAAGCTAAAAAATGTATCATTTTATGGGGTTCATTGTGACTCACAACATTATAAAAGCCAACCAGATACTGTTTATGAAATCTATTCACACTATTTTGTGTTATTTACATGATGGAGGTTTTGTTGAAAAACAAATTGTACTTCTGCTTAAAATTTCTTTCGCCTGCTAGATAAGTGTTTTCATAGTGAAGAAATATGGGACCAGTTTTCCTCACATATTGTAGGTCTAATCTAATGCCAGTCTGCATCAAGAAAGTGCTTCTTAACAAAGTGAGGCTATTTGATTATAGTCGCTTCAAAGCGTTTGCATATAGTGAGTGCTAAAGCAACTTGCCCCGGCGGTAAACTTATAAATGTGAGTTTTCAATTACTCACGGGTTTTCTTATAAAACAAAGACAAGAAGGCTATAAAACAAAGACAAGAAGGCTATAGGACTTCAGCACAAACATTTCTTCTCCATGCTTATAAAACAAAGACAAGAAGGCTATAAAACAAAGACAAGAAGGCTATAGGACTTCAGCACAAACATTTCTTCTCCATGCTTATAAAACAAAGACAAGAAGGCTATAGGACTTCAGCACAAACATTTCTTCTCCATGCTTATAAAACAAAGACAAGAAGGCTCGGTATAGGACTTCAGCACAAACATTTCTTCTCCATGCATCTTCAGTTGACATTGTTACTCTCGTACAAATTCTTTCTTGGTTTGAATGTTCTATCAAAAATTGCTGGATGAATTTGACCTCACTTCAAGTTGACAGAAATTAATGCTTTAATGAAAAATCACGTCTGGAGTTTATTAACATCAATTTGAAGATTACTGATAATATTATTGTTTTTCCAGGTTGTGGTAACTGCTGAACATCTTTGAACAGAAAGTTTGTCAAGTCCACCAAGTCTTAGTAGGTGAGACATTGTTAAATAAGATTTTATCAGAATGGAGGGTTCAGTTGTAAGACATAATGGTATCAGTGTGCATGATCGCGTGCTCAACTTTAAATGATATATGACCTCATTATAATCATAATTATATTAGTAAATGTTCATATAATTTTGTCTTGATAGACAAAAATGCCTTTAGATCAGTAACAATTTATGTTATTGAATCAACATATGTCTCAATATGTGCCTTGCTTACCCCCTGATTGGACAACAGGGTTATCTGTGCACTACCTACTTAAAGCTAATTGGTTGGGTATCACACATTATCTGGCTAGCAGGTCAGTATGGAACATAGCCAAATATTTCCCAAAGTTTGCAAACAGTTACCTAATGAACACAAGGCTGATGCCCCAGTTTTATGATATTGGTTTTAATGGCATATCACTGTAAATTTTTGTTTAACAATACATGTACAACATTCGTTTTGCACTCACAAAGTGTTTCCCAAAGGTCTTATCTCTACAATCAAGTAATGCAAGTAGCATGAGTTTTTCTAGAATTATCGGGCTAACTTACGGCAGTAGTAAGATCGTTCAACATTATAATATAAATATCCGTATTGATTATGTTTATGAGCTCTTGATGTACATGTCAGTTTACATTTTAACATACAGGGTGTTAAACAAGTTTCTTCACAAACTTTGAATACAGATAAAATGAGAAGAAAAGCAGTTAACCGGTGTATGCTACTCTGGCTTCTTTTCCATAGTGAAAGATACTCATTTTTTCAAGAATATCTGTTTTTATTTAGAACTCTCACACAGAAATAGACTATTGATCCATAGTGACATAGATGTATAGAGTATATAGAAAAATAATAAAATTCAAACTATGTGAATGAACTTTTTTAACACCCTGTATGTACTGAAAATTCTCCAGGTTTTCTATGTATCTATTCTTGACTGTATCATTGTATCTGGCTATTCTAGTTAGTCAGATAGCTTATTGGTGGCATATGCCACTATACATATAATGCCAGTGTAAACAAACTTGTTATTTATTGCCGTTTGATCAGTATTGTCTTAATATGCCTTAATTTATCAACATTTTTCGGTGCCAATTATCATGAGGTGAAGTAGCTGTTGTTTCAAGCATTCCGTGAGAAATCTGGCTTGCAGTTCATAGATTATACTGGAGTGGTCAGTTTTGTTTTGTACATTAAAATATTACGCTTCCTACATGTATTTCCTGAAATGTTTTGTGGTCGTAAATGATTCGGTTATTGAGTTTCGTTTGATATAATGCATGATTTTTTTTCTGGAAAAAGCTATGGACTGTTCAATACTCAAATATTCAGTTTGCTGATATTCAGGAAGTACAGAGTCTGGAGAGATACTATGGTATCAATTGTGAGTATCTAGGTAAAGGAGTAACCAAGACTGGAACCACCTAGTGATTCTCCCATTGTGAATTAGATTTGATAATCTGTGTCCATCTGGAGCAAGACTGTTTGAGGTACATGTAGTGACAAGTGCTTGGGTTTACATATGGAAAGGATTTTCTTGGAAGGTGATTTTCTAAGTAATTAAATTAATGTATCTTCATGTATATCAGAGTTTGCTTTACTTTACATGAAATAGTGAAAAGTGGGAAAACATATCAGATACTGGCTTGGCAGTGTGTTTGTCAGATAGGAGATTGTGATATAATGATTTATATTCACATCCTTGTTTATTTGTCTATTGGGAATTCCTGTTTATATAGCGTTTATTTCTTCTGAGTCTGGCATTGTTCCTTCTTCAGGATGTTCTTATAATTGCTTTGTGAAACATTCAGTTCTTCAATCAGTTGTTTTGTGATTCCATGTTGTCATCAGTTCGTTTCCTGTATTTCGTGTAATAAATTATCTTCGTTTTTGTATTACTCAAATAAGGTATTGTTTTTTAGTTAATTAACTTTTATTGCAAGTTCAGAGCAATTATCTTACTGGCTATAAAGTTCAGTGATTATTCATACAAATATACTATTTCTCGTCAGTTGATTTTATGTTTTGTTAGGCCATACCAAATTTATGAATGTTTAGTGGTCGGGTTCATTTTTGTTGATAAAAACAAAATTTATCTTCTGTACATTTAACATATTTCTCCCCACAAATAAAGAAATGATACATCAAGACATAAAATGCAAACTACTTTCTAACAAAAACAATACAAATTATCAAGTTAATGACTTGGTTTAATGAATATTTTTCAGCCTGTTTTTTGAACATGTTAATTGGCTACCTGACACATTGTTATCAACTAAATGGGCTCACAGTCATTGTTATGTTTTAACAACATTACTGGGGATTTTGTATCTTTTCTGATTACTATACTCAATACTAATTTTCACATCTTGCGCCAAAACTTTTGACGAAAGAGTTCGATACAGAACACTGAGTATCAGAAGAATTGATTTTCGAATGCAATTGGAAAAATATAGGTTTAAAATTTTCAGTAAATAAAGTCAGTCAATATTGTTTTTAACATTTCACACCTAATTAATGTTGTGGTTGGTCTTAATTGCTATGACAACAAAACTGGATAATGATACTTGATAATTGAAGGGTACATTGACTGTGTTTTCACAATTCTTTGTTTAATTTATGACCCCTGTAGTATTTCACAATGGACTAGTGTCTTTCAGGGGGTCTCCTCCATCCAATCAATTATTATTAGGGATGTCAGTGGTTAACCGTTCGAATGTCCGATTATCGGTTAGTAAATCATTAACCGGTTAATCGAAATAACTCAAATCAAGTACATTGTATATATTATTATATAAATTGACTAAACCATTACTGGTGTTGATATTATTTAAGACATTTTAGATAAAAATTATCATTGGCAAAACATGGTTATGCTTGTTGCCAGAGGTGTGAAAAGTCAACACCAATTAAGTGTGAAAGAAAAACTAATTTTGACACCTTTATGACTTGTCACATATAGTTGATTAAGAATACGTTGGATATATTAAAATTAAGCTAATGCTTGCTTACTAATTGACTTTAATTGCAAAGTTCATTTGACCATTTAAAAAGAAAAAAATGAGGATTTCATTATACATTTTTGTCAGTTTATTTAAAATGTAATAACATGTCGTAATATTGCCTTTGACTATTACAAAACACGTTTACATATGACATGTTCATGTATGTATTATCTGTTAGTATACTCAATTAAAATTAATTTACATGAACAACTTGTTCAGAAGGAATAATCGATTTTGTATTAGTTACAGCTGGCATATTTGCATTGGCAGATGTCAGTAATTTGCCTTATTTTCAACAATATTTACATAAACGACTCATTGAAATGCACATTCGATTACGTGTGAGAAACAGTTGGCATATGAATATAAAATTATACATACATGTGTATCTAGGTTCGTGTATATGTATCATTTGTGTATAAAATTTCATTTAATGATAAATGTTTTTGTTCTTGTTCAATTAATCGGTTAACCGTTCGATAGAATTTTCGATTAACCGGTTTGCAAAACAATCGAATATTCCCATCCATAATTATTATAAATCATAAGAGTAATTGATAATGTGCAAACAATGAAATTGTTATGTAAATTGAAATCATATCTTTAAGAGAAAACATACATATCACATCATTTTCTTGTAATGTAAAACAATGTCTACACCACCGCTAAGCGTTTTATGGGTTTTTGATGCAAATCACTATAGTACTAAAACAATATAGATCCAAATGTCCCTGATCCGGAAACCCCTATAAACCGGACATTTTGTCCGGTCCCGAACTCGTACGGTTTAAAGTGGTTCCTGTGTATCTTATTTTTAAGTCAGATCAATCGGTTACACACATACATTGGTTTCGGATGCAGGCCAATTGATGCTGCTGCCGAGATGTGCAAATCGTTGATTCTTAACTATCCATCACAGAAGTGGAATAATTAATTTTACTTGGTCATACAAAGTCATGTTTTATTTGGAATTCTGTAAGAAAAATTAACAAAATTCAAAATATTCAACTGTGAAGAAACTTTTGGATGGTAGTGTATTTCTGGAAACATTATGATTTACTATTTCCTTATCATTCCATGTCTGTTTATAAATTAGTCATGCTGTCAATATCTTTGTGTTGTTTGAGAAGAGATTCAAATGCATTTTCTGTGTTCATTGGGGTCGATATATAATGAAACAGCCCTTGTTTTGCTCACAGCCTATTAGTTTTAAAGCATGTAATGTCTCGCCTATCTTATCTAGACATTAGAATGAAGTGAGATTTTGTTGCTGGGAATCTCAGTTTAACCATGAAAACATCAAATTGTTGATAAATATTCTATTCAACTGTAACATTGTGCAGCTAACGTGCAGGAACATACTGTTACCTATAATTAGTTTGCTCTTAAAATGACACTTAAACTGCTTTTCTTTAATGAGCAAGTAGATGTTTTTAATAAGTTTTACAAACTGTGTGTACTGCCTGTATCATCATGCATTTAATTATAATGCAAAATATCTTACTGTTCAAATAAGTGTTGATTTTTTAATTTTGTGATATGTTTTCTTTGTCATAAAAGATTCAATCATTTTGCCATATTGTGGTCGATTATAGTGGTGAACTTCAAGGCTAACAGAGAATTATTGAAATGGAGGTAGTGATTTTATTCAGGTATTGTAGATTATAGGTCTGTGCTGCCTTGTCTGTAATTATTATTTATAGTAGGAATAGAGGTTTTTCGCTTGTTCAATAAAATCCTTTTCACCCATTCAACTGAGGAAAATTTCGACATAAGAGAAATTAAGGTACTGCCGATACTTCGTAAAGCTGAGGTTAGCTGATATTCTTGTGCGATAAAATGGTTGCTAAACAATAATGTAAATATTTATTTTATTCCTTCTTGTTAAAATCTGCCAGTAATTGAGGTTAATTCACCAGATCTTTTTACTTGATAAACCATTCCTTGCTCTCTTTTTTTGCTTTGGTACAGGAAACCATAGTTACTCTGTTTGTCTGTGTTTCTGCAGGACCACTTGATGTTGATTTTGTGAGCTTAAAAAATACTTTCCTGTGTTATTTTTCAGGAAGTAGACTGCGTATATGAACTAATGAACATTTTACCATTTTATTTGCTATCAATATTTTTTCATCACTTGCTTTTAGCTCACGGTTGAAGATGTGACTGGCAGGGTAGAAAAATGGAAAATATTGAAACTAGAGTTCTGCTTCTGCTTTTTCTGTGCTTTGTGCTTTCTATGCAAATATTTTTAGAAATTAGTATTTCATGTGTCAATGATCATGTACTATGTACATCCTTACCGAAATAAATCTGCCTGATTGTTGAAAATCTCGAATCCACTTATGCAATGTTCTGTATTGGATCCAAGGTATAACTCAATAGATCAAGTAAGAAATGGCTTATCTTCATTCCGTCCTTATGTTAAACACTAGGTTTTTGAAGTTG
This sequence comes from Mactromeris polynyma, assembly GCA_032209605.1. NCBI lineage: Eukaryota > Metazoa > Mollusca > Bivalvia > Venerida > Mactridae > Mactromeris > Mactromeris polynyma. The sequence continues at coordinate 4,335,430 of JASFXZ010000022.1, forward strand.
TGAGTAGACTAAATGTTTCCTTTAGTATATACATTTATGTTGATCAATTATCAATGGGTTTGACTAAATATCAACTCCGCTCGAGATTATAAGCACACTAGTGGTACAGTTGCATTGTGTACTTACTTCACTTCCGTTAGATATATCGAGAATCAAAGAGAAGTTTAACGAAAAAAAATAATTTCATGCACTCTTCAAGCCCAATCTTCACATCAAAGCATCCAGTTTTTTCTTTGCTCTAATAATTGAGTGTACACCATAAAAGGACTTTTATGCTCTATACCTTTTTCTTATTATATTAATTATTTTTGTTTGAAATTGTTATGGGCTTGCGGTTAATCCAACCTGTGTTGTCGGTACCATAACTTAATTTTTGTTTTGATGCAAGCAATAAAAGATAAAAGATTTCAAGTGCAGAACTTGAGTATTTACCTAGCTTTCTGTGCGACCAGCATTGGCAAGCTGAGAGCCAGCTAACCTGTAACAAAAGCTAAAAAAATACTATTTTCTGTTTCCACAAATGTTGTTTTTCAGATAATATGTGTTTTGTCATGGATTTTAGTTACCATTATCATCGGAAGATAAAATTAAGTCTATATCTGGCTAGATCTTTTTAGAAGTAATTTCAGAACTTTACTTTGCATGCATTTTGTTGGAGAAGTGTAAACTAGAAAACCAAAAAACAAAGCCATAGATATTTCTATTTTGGTTTTGTCAAACACTGGCATAATTACAAACTGGCAGATAACTGGCCTTTTTACAAAGCTAACCTTTCTATTAACATTAAGTCTAAAATTAGCTTTTCTTCACCCTATTGGTATGTTTTTGTGAGTTTTTTTGTTTTGCTATTACAATGTTTTGTTATCCTTGGAATTCTGAAATAAAACTGATATCTTCCACGCTTTTGCAAGAATTAGAATTAATCTTGTTTTTTTTGTCTATTCCACATAGTATTCAGTGAATGTATGAAAAACATTATTTTCACAGATACCTGCATTCTTATTGTAAGAAAACTCACATTTGAAAAGTAACAGTTGTTGAAATGTATTTTAAGATGTTCATTTTGATTAGAACTAGAATTCCTGAGAATCGATTTTGGCTGTGTAACCACTATTATATAGAATTCAGAAATAACTTTAAAATGTAATAAAACAAACTTTGAATATTACAATTGTTTCAATGATCCTTATTGACAGAAGATTTACAGACTTTTCATAGCAGCTATAAACTGCATATCATTCAGCAACCTAGATATGCAGTTATGTTTTATTAATTTTCTTTCATGCAACATTAAGGCTTTCATAAAACAGTAGGCTTCTAGCACCGCTTGTCAACAGTTGCTTGTTTACCTTGGTGGAAGTAATTATATATATTACTAGGATTTTAGGATTCAGGCAAAAAACAAGTACCTTACATCAGCAAATTTTGAATCAAATTTTGTTCACATTCAGTTTAACCAAATCTGTTGTGTGTTCTACTTTAAGATGAATCATTCATGAATGTATGAGATAATTCTGTTTTTGTATAAATAAGAAGTTTGTTTACTTCACTGATAATAAATAGCTACTTCAGCATAATGCAACTTGGGTGACAAACTACGTACAGATAGCACGCTGCAAGTTGTTTAGAGTGGTTGGTTTTCAGCTCGCCTGATTAAAATTTCTACAAAAATTAAATCTGGAAAGTTTATGTTCTTGTTTCCATGGCAACTACAACAGTTACTTTTATTATGCAGTCCCTAACTGACTGAATTTTCTTGGACTGCTGGTATAACCAACTTAAGCGCATTTTCCATTTGCGGGCAAACGCACATCCGCATCCGTTTTTGTATTCGCATCTGTACTGCAGAAGGAGAGTTTCCATTTCTACGTATTTTCGCGTTTATACGTGTGCAAATTTTCTTTTTGGCATCTTGTCTCTTCTTGTTGATGTCCGCTAATGATCCACATCTGTGAACAAATTGTGCAATGTGTGATTGGATATGAAAGCGTATGTGGAACGGACAAATGGAACTGACCCTACTTTTTTCTCTTAAGGCAATTATCTGAACATACGGATTGCGTAAGTATGCAGATGTGCGTTTGCGTGCAAATGGAAACCAGGCCTTATCAAAAACCCTGTTCATGTTGTGTAGCCTAACAAAGCTGTGAATTATCAGTATCCACATTTCCAAAGAAAATTTCACTTACAAGAGGCTTACAATTTGGAAACTTGAAAGTGAAATCAGCATTACTCCGAGTTCCGTGAAGTATACTTGGCAGAGAACCACGTTACAATACCTTGGTTTATGTTTCATTAAAAAGACTAAACTGTATACACATCTGTTTGCATATGATAGAGTCTGTGATACTGTAATATAAGCATTATTGTCAAGTTTTGTGACATTATTTGTCTGACATGTAGGTTTTGTAAAATTTAAATGTCACAGAAACTAATGAAGACTTCAGAATTGAGTATATTACACGCCTACAACTTTCTGTATGGGAGACAATGAGTTTGTGGCCAAAGCTGTTCTATAGTTGGACCACCGTATTTACCTGGAACTTAGACATGCAGGGTTTTCCCTAGGATTTTTCAGCTAGGGGTCCTTGCACCCTCGTGTTTGACAAATTGGGGGTCCGTAGTATATTTGTAGGGTCCCAGATATGCAGTTTATACTTGACAAAATTTTATTTTAGGGGTCTCAGGGATGTACAGTAAGTTGAAAAGGGGAGTCCCTAGAAAGGAAAGGGAGTCAGGGACTCAAGATTTCTGCATCAGGGAAATCCCTGGACATGAAAGTTTCGTACAAATTGAGAAAAGTATACAAAGAGTGACTTTCAGTATAATTATCATGTGCCTACTTGATGATATTGCAGTAATGTGCACGCACAGAGTGTGGAAGATAAATTAATGGCAGTTCTATGTGGTCCGATAATTCTAGATTTTGTGTGAACAAATTTGAAGTTGAACAAAATTTAATAAGGTTTAATATTATTGCATTTAAGTGAAGTTTGAATAATACCGAGTTTGTTTTACCCAGGTGGGCAATCTGTATCGTCCCCTTTCCTTGTTACTTTATCTACTCAAACTGTCAATGTTTCAATAAATGTCAAAACAGAACAAGATTAATTCATGCTGTTTATTCAATGCTCTTTTAATCTTATTAGATGATCCAATTTTGCTGGTTCATTTTTACCCACAGGAAGGACATTATAAGCCAGTAGAACATGAATGAAATTCATAAATCAATTTCGGGGACTGTTTTGAAGTGTGCATATATCACTTTCAACAGGTTTCAATTTCAATTAACTCCACAGTGGAACCTGGATATAGCGGTCTGTCTGCTGATTGGGAAACAGTCACATCTTGGTTGTAAATATGGATGTGACACAGATTTATAAGTGGACTACATTGGGCTAGCACTTAGCTCCACCACTCTATTTGTGAGCAATCACTGTTCTGGTGGGTGGGGCTATAATATTGAGATAATCAAACATTGGAAGCTACTTTTTACAGTACAGTCGGATCGTATCTTAGTGTCCGGTGAATAAGTACAGTGAATTTTGAAATTAGAAAGCAAACATATACTAATGTTTCTTCCGGTGCAGTTCTGTGCGGGAAAATTGCTTTATACATGTACAGTATTCATGGCTAGAAATTGCATTACTGATATTACTAGCTGTTTGTTGATGGGTGTTGCCCCCACCTGCAACTTCAACTGGTCTAAGATCTTGTGTGTCTGAGTTATTCTCCATATGTTGGCAGTCTTATATCAATGTCATAATCAAATAGTATCCTTCAAGTTACATAGAGGATAAAAGTATCTTTGTATACAAAGACATATTATGATGTATGGGTATATAAAACACTGTTTAAATCATCAGTTTATTTGTCATAAATTACTGATGGGAAACATGGTGGATAGCAATATTAAATACATTATACAATCACCCTTACATTCAAGTACTGGTCGCTGGACCGTTGTGCCTCTGACATAAAGGATATGGATTAATTGTAAAGGGCATAAAAATGTCATAATTTTTTTTTTATACATCCCAGCAGGTTTTTTTTTTTTGATGAACAGTTGCCTTTTTCAGTTATGTTAACTACACAAGTTCATTGATGATATTCTTATTAAAGTTTTTCATTCTGTTTGGTACTTAGAGATGGAGCGGAACAATCATGTGGACTTCATTTACTGAATAAATATAATTTACAAATAAGGAAAAATATGGAGTTAATGTATCCATGCAATTATGAAGTTCAATTCTTTTTTATGAATCTGATGTCTTTGAATAAAGGTTTGTAGACAGACTCTGAGGACTTTATGGTAATTTTCATGTTATTGTCATAGTTAATTTGACAATTACTATGGTAGTTGATTTAATATATGCTTCCAAGTCTCATTGTGATTGTTTACAGATATAAATGTGAAATTGACTGTTGTTTGTATCATATAAATCATGGGAAATGTTTGACATATGTGAAAATTAATCTATACTGATATTTACCATTATCTTACACAGTTTGCATGAGGAACAGATGCTTGGATTAATGATGTTAGAGGATCAAACTTTTTTGTGATTGATTTGCAGAATACATTAAATTCAGTGGAAGATTTAAATTGTCAGTTCATACAGAAACAAAGTGGTTTAATTGGTCTTTGCATTAATTTTATGGTTAACATTTAATTGAACAACTAATGTTGTCAATTTATTAAAATTTTATTGCTTGAAGTGACAAATGTCACTTACGATTATATACTAGAATTATAGCCAATTAGTTAAGCACCTGACATACAAAGTCATGTCACAGTAACTTACTTCATATTCTAGTGGTTTAATGGTTATAATTTTTCCACCTTGAATTTATAAGTTACTGCATTAATTTTGTTATAAGCGTGTCAGGTGGAAATAGAGGACTGCTTGAAATAGGTACACTAGCATGGTGGAAACACACTACTGTGTGAAATATGTTTTGTTGTTTGATTAGTCAATAAGATGGCCATATAGTTCTCACATTCTCTGATTATCTGTTTCAATGAACAAGTTAATAATGAGATTGAATTAGGTTTTGCAGTTCAGTGTCTGATAGATCATTAATTATTACTAATTCATTACATTCAGTAATTTGTGGGACATTAAATTTAAGACTTACATTATTTTTCCTTCAGTTCTTTTTGTTTGTAATCAAAGCAAATGGGAATAAAACAAAGAACTTAAGATAAAGGGAAGTAATTCAATTAAGTAGTTTCCCAATCTTGAAAATGTACACAAGGGACTTTGAGTCTGATTATAAGTGCTGTACAAAGGAAACTTATCTTGGCTGATTTTATAACCAACTAATGTAGTGTTTATAATAATTATGCCGTAATTAGTTTACTGTAATAGTACTATAAGATAGATATATTTTTTATGTTAATGTATGTTCGGCACATCTATTCAGTTATCAGCTAGAACATTAAGAAATGATTATTTATGACCTTTGTTCTGGTCCTATATGACCTGATTGTGTGGTTAAGAGTGATTATTTTACACAACTTTACAACTTGGGCCACAAGTTTGTAATTCTCTGTTGTTCTCACTGTTCTGAGGGATTGAAATAACCAATTAAAATCAAATTTTATATAAATAGGCAAACTGGGGTGGAGTCAAGTAAAGTTGATCCTGCTGCAAAACAAGCATTAAAACAATCTGAGATATTAAAAGGTTACTTATTACTTATGAGTGGAAACAGCATATTAAAAAAACTCATTTAATTCAAAATTTTACATCTTTCTAATTATAGGTATGTCATATTGGCTTAAAAGCTTGCAATAAAACAGCCGCAAGGAGCAGGAAGGTTTTTGTAGCAGCAAATGATGGATATGGGAAACACCAGTAAATGTTTTATTTTTAAAATTTACTTACTTTGGTTAATCTTAAACATATTGTTATTTAACAGATTCTTATTTTATACTCGTATTGTAATGCTGCAAGGTAAATGTTGTAATTCTACATGTTTTGCCGTATTATTCCAGACAGTAAACATCCACTTTGTGTGGTCTAAGAAACAAAGAAACAAAGAACTTTGGCCCTGTAAAGGTACTTATAAATATGCCAATTAATTTAAGTTCAACCTTAGTACGTTGAGGGCAATGGGTCAGAAATGTCTGATTAGAATTAATATATATTCATTCAATGTAAATTAACTGGATTGAAGACCCATTACCTAGTGTTCTGAGGGATTAAGGTTTTGTAGTCATACTGCTTGAAAGTGATAAATAATCCAAATTGTTAAGATTCTACAACAAGTGATGTTGATAGGAGAGATAAGGTATAGCGAACAATTATGTAATTCTTAATCCTATATGAATCAGAATGATTCAAAATCAGCAATGATTTCCTGTGTCAGACAGGGCAATAACATTACAGGCAAGCTGCTGAGTGGTCCGATAAATGTTGTTAAAAAAGTGTAAAATATATGAAAAGCGTGTGTTATTCATTTCTGTTTTGGAATATCAGTGTAGTGGTGTAATTGTATAAATATGATCTTGTTTTAGTAGTTTCTTGGATATAATTAATTTCACATACAGGGATCATATGTCCATGTGTTCTTCTGAAGTAAAATTTGAACTCGGTAGAAAGGTTATTGCTGGATTTTTCTCATACAAGTGGAAGATAATTACTTCAGCATGTGTTTTTGAGCCGCTGGCTTGTTGCTATACGTGTGTTGTGGGTATTTGTACAACAACTGATTTGTGAGTGACAATTTTCTGTACAATCTAATGTATCCTGCACTTATTACATTGATAGCATTTACTGATGCATTATTCCATCATTTGAATTTAATTTGCTGGAAATTACTCCTATTGTCCTTTTCACTCAAGTTATGTATCACTGTATTTGCAAGTCATTAAAAGTGGACAGCGGCCATAGCCAATCATTGTAAGTACCTAGCTGTTTAAGTAAATATTGATTTTAACAATTATCTTTTGTCCTGTGCCCCATTGTGAGTCAAATAATTCAAGTAGTGGTCAATTTCTCTACTCCAAATAATTGGGCGTAAGATCGGGTTTAAGTGACGCAATAAGCAGTCATCGTGAGAGATTAAAAACAGATTTCAGGACTTTTTAAAAAATAAACAAGTTTAAATTAAATTTATAAGCCTTCTGAAGCATCCTCCTACAAAATTGCAATTTTTCCTTGATAATCCAGGGCTGCATCTAAGTAGATTACTGATACTCCCATTTTATTTGTAGATATTATATTCGCAGGTGAAAGTTTTTTGAGTGCATGATACTCGTTGAACTATGGCAAAAATTTGACATCACAGCGAATCTCTATAAATACAGCAATGATGGTATAAATAACCCCATTCACAAACTATAATGTAAGATATGAATAAAGAACTAACTCCTTACTCAATTGTGCTTGAACAAACAGTTAAAACTTCTGTGAAATATATCAGGGTGTTGTAAAGTCAAGTGTTTTAGCCATTTAGTATCTTTTCATGGGATTAATAGCATTATTATGAAGCAAAGGTTAAACAAGTTACAGATTACAGTGTGTGTAAATAATGATAATATTTATCTGTTTGAAAATAGCGCCAACAATACTGTCATGATGTAATAATAACATATATCCAAAAGTCAATACAATTCTAATTAAGTCCATTTAGAATCTGTGCTGTAATATTATATGGATAAACTGATGACCCAGCAGGTTTGACTGTCATTGAAACTGTTGCCTTTATATTTCTCCACAAGCCTCAGAGGGTTACATATATTCTCATGTCTTTTTACTTTGTGTACACTGGCTACTAGTACAAATATTTCAACACTATAACACATTTATATAGTGATTTAAACCATTTATATGATTATTTAGTTTGTTAGTATAACATGAAAATTTGTAATTATGTAAATCACTCTGATTTGTGCATACTAGAAATTCACGCAGTCATAAGTTAATCCTGGTCAGCCATTGTGCTATTTTGGTAAATAATTTGCCAGATAAATGTGGAAAAATTATTTGTTCTGGTCAAATGGTGTTAAAATTTGATTTTTTCATTAAAATCCTTCCAAGATTGTGACAGTATTTAGACACAGCTTGAGAGATTACTGGCAATCTCATGATGGACAGAGATGGTACCGTGACCCTTTTTTATCATCTGTAAGGGGTCGGGTGTCACAATGACATTGTCAATTAAGTCCCACCAGGTATTGGATTGGTCTACAATTGTTGACATTTTCGGTTTAATTGGCAGTTATTTTGATAATATTAATTGATCCAGATTGAAGTGTCACTGTTCATCTTCTACCCAGGATGCACTGTCTGGGTACTTTATATTAAACTTTTGCATTGCAGTTGGTCTCTGTTTAATGAGGAGAAATGATTTAGCCTCTTTTATTTAGTCATAACTTTGCAGTATCATGCAGTGTTGGCATTATTGTAGGATGAGTTCGCATACTTTTTGTGCTACCACACAATTGTGATGGTGGCATTTAGGTTCACCCTTGTCTGTCCATTTGTCTGTCTGTCCATCGAACAAATTCATATATTCTGAACTGTTGGACCTGCAGTCTTCAAACTGCATTGGAACGTATATCAGATGTGAAATTGTGAACATGGGGTTTAGCATCCCCATGGACCAAGGGAAGATAGAGTTATGGGTATTGAATAGGTGAAAGATGGCATTTTTTAATCAGAGAAGATTTGAATAAAGTGGGGGCACCTGTGTCATGTGGACACATTTCTAGTTATTTGTATGCTGTTGTATAAAAAAATCTTACTGCATGTTCTCTTTGTAAGTTCGGTACATGGATGCAAGAAGCCTAATTGGATTTAATCTAGAGCACTATTAAAGGAATTGACAAAGTTGCTGCTGAATTTATAATTGGTTGTGGTATAAAAAATAAGGGCACAAGTTTTGCTTTTAGGATTGTGGTATAAAGATGGTCTGACACAGGTTTTGGTTGTGGTATAAAGATGGTCTGACACAGGTTTGGTTGTGGTTAAAATATGGTCCGACACAGGTTTTGGTTGTGGTATAAAGATGGTCTGACATAGGTTTGGTTGTGGTATAAAGATGGTCTGACATAGGTTTGGTTGTGGTATAAAGATGGTCTGACACAGGTTTGGTTGTTGTGTAAAGCTGATCCTGGCACAGATTTGATTGTAGTGTAATGATGATCCTGGCACAGATTTGGTTGTTGTGTAATGATGATCCTGGCACAGATTTGGTTGTTGTGTAATGATGATCCTGGCACATATTTGATTGTAGTGTAATGATGATCCTGGCACAGATTTGGTTGTAGTGTAATGATGATCCTGGCACAGATTTGATTGTATTGTAATGATGATCCTGGCACAGATTTGGTTGTAGTGTAATGATGATCCTGGCACAGATTTGGTTGTTGTGTAATGATGATCCTGGCACAGATTTGGTTGTTGTGTAATGATGTTCCTGGCACAGATTTGGTTGTAGTGTAATGATGATCCTGGCACAGATTTGGTTGTAGTGTAATGATGATCCTGGCACATATTTGGTTGTAGTGTAATGATGATCCTGGCACAGATTTGATTGTAGTGTAATGATGATCCTGGCACAGATTTGGTTGTTGTGTAATGATGATCCTGGCACAGATTTGGTTGTTGTGTAATGATGTTCCTGGCACAGATTTGGTTGTAGTGTAATGATGATCCTGGCACATATTTGGTTGTAGTGTAATGATGATCCTGGCACAGATTTGGTTGTAGTGTAATGATGATCCTGGCACAGATTTGGTTGTAGTGTAATGATGATCCTGGCACAGATTTGGTTGTTGTGTAATGATGATCCTGGCACAGATTTGGTTGTAGTGTAATGACGATCTGGCACAGATTTGGTTGTGTAGTGTAATGACGATCCTGCCACAGATTTGGTTGTAGCATAATGACGCTCCTGTCACAGGTTTGGTTGTAGCATAATGACGATCCTGTCACAGGTTTGGTTGTAGCATAATGACGATCCTGGCATAGGTTTAGTTGTAGCATAATGACGATCCTGTCACAGGTTTGGTTGTAGCATAATGACGATCCTGTCACAGGGTTGGTTGTAGCATAATGACAATCCTGTCACAGGTTTGGTTGTAGCATAATGACAATCCTGGCACAGGTTTGGTTGTAGCATTATGACGATCCTGGCACAGGTTTGGTTGTAGCATAATGACGATCCTGTCACAGGTTTGGTTGCATAAGAATTGACTGTTTTCATTGTCATTTTTACTGATACACATATTTGTCTAAGCTTAGGTGTATATCAATAAAGTTCTTTGTCTATTACTTTAATTAGTTTATCACTGTTTATTATTGGAGTTCAATTCTCAATGTTGATCTGTTACAATGAAGTTAGGTTGAATTGATATATTTACATTTAATGAAATTATCTGTCTGTGTGGTAGGATTTGGTTACAGGTCTCTTTATTTGGGGACTGTTTGTCTTAGAACTGTGCACAGAGGCTAATATACCTGATAAGGGGCAGCACCTTGTCATCTAAATTATCCCTGTCATGTCTAGATTACACCAGGCTTCATGGGGGTTGAATTTGAAAAGCAGACATGTATTCTATACCTCCTAGGTGTTATCAGTAGTGAGGCAGTTTGAAGGGTGGACAGATAGGTTGGCTTGTTTTGTTTTTCTTTGACCAAAGTACTCAATTTTATTGACATTGTTCTATGGGGAGCTATCAATTTTTATCTTACCATTTGAGCAGGAGACTACTTCTGTCTGGAGACAGAACAAAACAATGTGTATGTGCACCATGTGTATGTGAAAAACTTCTGGGATTATTCTCTCTCCAACTGAATGCTTTCATGGTTTGGATTTAGACATTTTGAAGTATCTTGATTTCTATATCATGCCTCACGTTAATGCTATTCTTTCTCAAATATAATAACATTGAACCATCGATAGATTTCCGAAAGACCAGTATGTATTTGTTGATATGGTTGCTATTTTAATCTAAAATTAATCTTCACACCTATTTCAATCATACAGAGAAAAGTAATTAAAATTGCCCAATTGATATGGATTGAAAATGGATAAATCTATCAATCAGATTAAGCTTAAGTATTCAAGGCTTGCTTTACTATTGAGTATGTTTTAAAAATGTAAGACCTATAATATAATACTTCTTGATAAAGACATCTGTTATTAAAATACTCCATTGATTCGCTACAACTTTTTCTCTGGGCTAGGTTCTCACAAGGTCAACAATGTTTTAATTACTATTTTTATAACTTTTTGCTTGGCTGGTACAATTTTCTATTAAGTTCTGTTAATTGAAATTCTTTATGAATTATCTGGATGCTTTGTTCTGTGGAAATGGTGTATAAAGGTTAAAATGTTCCATTGTTAGTGATTAATTACTTTTCTGATAATTTTTACTGGACCACAATGATAATTAAAGTTTCGAGATCTTAGTTATCAGTTTGTTGTGGAAACTACGATGTTAAATTAAAGTATGTTTTTGACATTTATCGTAATAGGTTAGTGTTCTCCAGTATAGTAATGTGTGTAGTTTACGCTTAGTAGTACCAAGCAAAATTCTTTCACTGTCCTAATATTTTCAGTTATTTACTATGGGAAAATATTTGGATTGTCCATAAGCTACAAATTAGTGGTCGGTTTAATGTCAATCTGATTTGGGAATGCTCAAAAGTATTTTGTAAGTTATTCTATAGTAAATGTCAGGATGGACCTTGGTGGGAACTAACTCGGTCTGGTATGCTGTGCATGCAAGTATTATATATTGATTTATGTGAATTTTAAATATTATTGAAACAACTTGAATATTAAATATATCTAAATCCAATTACGACTACTATATTTTATGATGGTTTGTATGTCGGTAAAGTTCAGACATCTAAAAAATTCAAAATATAATGTACCAGTTTATACTAGTATTATTATCTAAGGGCAATTGTATATGACATGTTTTAGGTGCACTATAATAGGAAGCAATTTACACATTGATAGGATCTAATTTATATCATGACTGTCTGTTTCATGTGTTGTCATTCAGATATCATGCATTGTCGGCTGATAAACTTTAGCCTATGATGTGTGATTTTTTCTAGTTGAAAATTTGAGGCATTGAGTACATACATTATACCTGTTGAATGACCGAATTGTTTGGATTCAGTACATGATTTATAATACTGAAAGCCTTCAGTCAATGACATGGGGATGTCATCTTTGTTATAAGCATTTCATGCAATTGATCTTTCTGCACCGGAAGATGTCAGTAAGTGATTTCATCAGTGCTAGTTATCATACTTGTTCGGCGCAGCAGTACTAACATGGTTTTGCTATTTGCTATCAGTATTGTGTAAACCAATCAAATCTTATGTTTAAACCCCCAAGGCAATTTCTCTTCAACGGAACAACGTTTGTAACCTTGATGCGATTTGGTTAACCTTTCGATAAAGGGTACGTTACCTTACCGAAATCAACTGAATTTGGGTGAAATTACCGAAATCCATTTTGGATCTGGAGTGACCAGTAATCGTAACATCTCAGCATTTTTTATGTTGCACAACAAATCTTAATTTTCGAATTGCACGGACCATCTTTTTTCAAGACATTTCTTGTTGTTATTAATGGTTTCCTTGCAGTGTTGAGGTTTTCAGCATTTTCTAGGAATATTTCCTTTTATAAAATCTTACAGTGTAATTGTCACCTTGTTGTAAACTTGTCCCTGCCTTAAATAGTCAATGTTTCTATTATTAATATAACTGAGTATACAGTAACGTGCTAACTTCCACCGTGAGTTGTTATAAACTTGTATCAGTTCCCCATGGTTTACTAAGCACATTTCATGTACATGTATATCACATTGATAACTCATATAAAGGTGACTTGAGTGCCTGCACCAGACTATAATCATGCACTATGTGAGAATCATCATTTCATTATCAATGAAAAGTTTGGTCATTAGATTCTGTGGAACTTTCCAACATGTAAGTCAGTGTTCAAACCACACATTGATGTACATCATTGTGGAATCTATAAAGGACATTGGAGACTTGGAATTTGATATGTTACTGATGGAAATGTTGTGAAAATATTTTTGGTAAGAATTGTTCAAAATATGTGATAATTGATTATTGGATGTTGATATAATTGTTGAAAACATTTTTATTGCCACATTTATTTGCTTTATTTATGTAATTAGTAAATGGTATTTATGCAGTATCAAAGAATTCTTGTGAATTTTTTATGTATAGAACTTGAAATGGATGTTGTCTTGTTTTTTGTGTTTACTGATAAATCCATTGCATTTTGAAAATATACATTTGTACTCGTAATTTCTTCTTTTTACAGTTTAAAAATTGATATTATTTATTGATTTATTCTGTCCTTTAATATTGTAGATAGATTTCATTTGTAACAAACATAAATATGATTTTGAAGTATGTATTTGACCACAAGTTTTTTTTCCTGTCCTATTTTACCATATATAAAACAATGTTTTTCTGCGCAGCTGTACTAACATGGCTTTGCTATTTGCATATCAGCATTGTGTAAACCAATCAAATCTTACGTTAAACACTAAACATAGTTCTCTCCAACAGAACAACATTTGTGATATCCCCTTGCAGGTATCGGAGATGTAATCAAATGACCAGCAATCGTAACATCTCGGCAATGTTATATGGTGTACAACAAATCTTAACCTTTAGTTTGCAAAAATTTGCTTCCTTCAGATTGGGCTGACCATCATTTTCGGCGCAGCCAATTACTAACATGGTTTTGCTATTTGCATATCAGTGTTTTGTTAACCAATCAAATCTTACCAAGGCAGTTTAGCGCAATTTCTTTTCAATTTAAAAATATGTGTAACCTTGAAGCAGATTGGTTTATAGTGTATTTCAAGATTTATCCAGTAAGTAGTGTTGTTATTCATCACCACAGGGAATTGTCCGGTGTTGGAATTAAGAAGACTTTCTTGGTTTTATGTTCCAGTCGGAACATTTATATTGTTTTAATCGGATTAATCAGATTAATCGCTATAACAAGTTTATTAACATGGATGTGTGAGTTCACGACTTATGCAATAAGTAATGATGAACTATATTGAAACAGACTATACTGTGTCTATGACTAACCACACTACAGAGTTATTTGCAAATTAATTTTTTTTGGAGTTATTTGTATCCAGTGTCCTCTGCTTTATAACTCCCGAAAGACTGATATTGTCTATTTTTAGACAGGCAAATCAACATGCGTCCACAGACATTCAACGAGCCGCTTGCAATGACTCGCTAATGTCCCAAAAGTAGGGCAGTAAACATGTGTAAATAAAGCTTATGCCAGTGTGCATTGAATAGACAGCTTTCCCCGTCATAGAAATGGCGCTGTGACAATGAAAATTGCTAGAAAAACTCAATAAATCTAATGTAAGTGACTATCGTTTTGTCGGAATGCCAAAATTATACCGATGCCTGTATATGTGTAGTGATTTATATTCCGCTACGTATATTTTAAAATGCGTCATCTCATTACTCAGCATCTCGTTACTCAAATTCGACACAGTTTATTTGCAATACGTATTGGTGCAATCCTCTATGAAAGAACGAAACACTGCCTTCTGTAAATGTTAAAATTGACTAGCTAGATAGTAAAAATTTCCCTGGACACGAAAGGTATAACATTGCGTACACATTTGATTGGTTATAGCACTGGAAAATACCCAACTATTATAAACTCAGTAGTCACGTGCTCGTGCTGACCAATGAAATTTAGTATCTGAACGAACGGTGATTTCGTAAGGTCAACTATCAAAATATACTGGGTAATACAGCAGCGTGCAATCGTAATGGTAGTCGAATCAAAGCGCTGTGTGGGAGCATACTATGCAGTGATCTCGGGGTTTCTGTAGTATAGCGTAATTGAATGACTGGCAGTCGTAACATTAAGCATTGTTTATGTTGTACAACAAATTTTAACCTTCAGATTGCAACAAATTTGCAAACTTCAAGTTGTGCCGACCATCTTTTTTAAAGATATTTCTTGTTTTAAAGATATTTCTTGTTGATTCTACTGTCAATTCATTTCTCTGGTTGTACAAACAACATACACTTGCAGTTTCTCCGGGGCGTTGTTCAGTTTGTAGGATTGTTTTAACATGTAATTTTATTGCTGAGTAAATATTGTTGAAGTTTTTTTGATACAGGAAGACAGAGGAAAGGTGTAACTACCTTGTGGTAGCAGATGTAAGGCTTACCAGGATATAACAGCTGTAATAACAAGGATAAATACAAGTGATTTCTAATCTTGCTTCATTTGTTTAATTGGGTAGGTCAATCATATGTATTTTTTTGTTTTCCCTTCCCATTCAAGAACTTATTATTAATACATCAGTGGTGAAATAGGTTCTTCCATATACTTATAAACAGGTTATATGACTGCTTCCTCAGGTTTACCTGCTGGTATTGGTGCTACATTCAGGGATTGTGCAGTGATCAAACCCTACTCAGCTGAGGCTAAAACTGGTGACCTTTGGATCAGTAGTCAGTAGCTCTATGCCTCAACCACTATACCTCCGTGGCATATCCATTGGATGATGGTGTCAATTAAGAAGTGTTCATTGATTGTGGAGTTACACTAACTATGTGCCAGAGTACTCCAGTGTCAGACTTTGCCTTACCACTACAATGTATCCACATTGAAGGGGTTATTGTTTCGAACTCTCTTTTTGTTGAACCAAAATTTATATTTTCCTTGAGGCTTGGTCTCATTGTAATGTTATCTGTATATGGCACTATGACTCGGCATGTTTCGGAAATCGGGGTAGGTGGAAGCAAATAATGTTTAATTATGGCCTCAAAAAAGGGTGTTTTATCTGTGTTGTGACAGGTGATCTTACCAACTGCTGTAACAAATGCTATTTGATAATAAATAACAATAAATTAAGGCATCTGTAAACATTGCTTGACAGTTAACAAAAACATTGGGAAAGTTTTAATCAGACATGATTATGCAGTTCTTCTAGCTAACAGTTTAATTTTATGAGAATTTGTGTCAAATGTTGATTTTGTAACTGGGTTACCAGTCAGCAATATAAAAGGTTTTAATGAAGCAAGACAATTGATACAGTCAGCAGCTGTCATGCCACAGTCAATTCAATCCATGACAAGTTGCCCTTTTACTAGTACTACCCTGTATGGTATATTCAATATTTGAATCTTTGAGGCGAGTCCTTTTAATCTCAGTGTTTATATATATTAACGTACAAGATTGCAACCTTTAGCAGTAATGGGGTCCAGGATTTAGCATTTTTTTGTTATATTTGCTTGGTTGTGTCTTATCTTGCAAAGCTTTCTGATTTGATATCAGAAACATTTTCATAATTGATTTTTGTAAAGGAAGACATTAGTGTTTATTTGAAGCTTGATATTTAGTCATCAATTTTTTTTGCTTCTTCAGCAAATCATCAACTAGTGGCAATGGTGGTTCAATTTACTGTATTCATTTCCTAAATACATTTTGTAACATGTTTGACCTTAATTGTTATTTATATGTGAAGTACAACTTTTTTTGTGGTTTTTGACATAAAAATAAAATTGAAATTCTTTGTTTTATGTGTGAAAGGGAATGGTTGAACCATACAATTGGTGTCATATTGTTTTTCATTGTAGGTTAACTTCCTTTAGCTTGTCACACGGTCATTATTCTACTGTTAAAAACTGATATACAGATAAGTGGGAGGGGTTGTGCCAATATATCAGATTTTTTTTCAATAAAAGTTTTAGAATCCACTGAAGCAAAGTGCCCATTAAGTCCTTTTTCATATCAATGTTATGTTTCTGTATTGATAGAAATACCTTGTTTGACCATACGATTTGCTTTTTGTTGAAAGATCAAAGTTTACATTCAGGTAGTTTTGTTATAATAACCGTGAAATGTGAGTTTAATGAAACACAAGGTATGAATGCTTTGGTGCTCCTGTTATGGATGGGGGCCTGATATATGTAAATATCCATGAGAAATAGAGTCATATATCACAGCAATTTGCTCTCTTGTGTTGGAGGAATGAACAGTATGATTGCATTCATTCTTTACCAGGCATTAAACATATGCTTGTAAAAGATTCCTGGGATTACAGTGTATGAGTGTGTCCAATATTTCTACCGAGGTATGTTTGATATATTTACTGGTTCCATGTCATGTGGAAGATTTTTATCACATTCCCTATCTAGCACATAGTTGACAGTAACAAGGTGGAATTGGTCTTTTAGTGTTTGTTTTGTTCTGCTGTGTTAGATACTATCGGATTATCCAGATGTCTGAATGCTTCAACAGATGTCTGCTGTTCCACTTACCCATTGTCTCCAACTATGGTTTTGTACTACTCATAGTGCATGGAATATCTATTCTGAATATCACTGAGGGATTCTTTTGTTTTTTTTATTAAACTACAATGTAATTTCCAGATAAATGTTACGAACAGTTGCTTTTATTCAACTATCCATTTGAATGAATATGCAGACTAAATTCTGTTAGATTTCTTATTGTGATTTTTCTAGTTATACCTCTCAATAATGTCTGAAATAGTCTTGTCATATTGAGAATATTGTAGTTGAACAATTGTGTCTAGGATAGATGCTCCTGGTTTTTAAGCTTCCTTTGCAGAGATGCTTAAAACTTGTACCAGCCTTTGCCACGCTGAAGCAATATTTCATTCTTTGTTTGTTGTAAAATTTCGGTGAAAAGGAATTTTTCACCCGCCTGGATGAATTTTATCAGTTATGTTGGATGGTCAGATTCTGTAGGCAAACTGCTGCTGGTAAAATGTTAAACCCTGCTTCTACGAAAATGTTCTCAATGGCACAGTTACAGATAGCCACAGAGTATGGTGTGTTGTTGTTCTAGAATATAATCGCATGATCTTCCTGTTACATAGTAACTGACTTCCTGGCTCCCTACTACTTTATAACTTTGATATATGACATGCAATAAATAACACCATCTTTTACTTCAGAAGAACTTTGTCTGAAGTTCTGATCTGTAGAATCTATAGCTCAATTACTTCAAAGATACAAATCTATCTGATGTGAGTTTCATACTTATAAACTGTGGTTCACTGCCTTTTGAATTGCTTGTTTACCTATGATCTGATATGCAACTTGAATGGGAATCATTAAAACCTGCAGTTTGTGTGAAATGATGCACCATGATTATCATAGGTAACAGACCTATGTTTGATGTCAGGTTTATATAACAGTTGTGTGGCGATTATAACTTAGGCTGGTGCACTATATTGCAGTCATTACATTAAACCTGCCATATTCATTTTCCAGCTGCTGGACTGTAATGTGATAGATCCCAGTTTACTCATTTCATCAACATATTCAATACCTTCAACATGTAGGTCACAGACAGTTGTCTCTACACTTGCATCAACGTCTTGTGAGCAACACAGTCTTTACTACTACGAACATTATCATCTATTGCTTGGTGAACACAAATTTTGATGCACATCCTCGCTTTCTGTATTACATTAGTTTGTAGTAGAAGTTTGGGAGTCAAAAAGTGATGACATAGTATGTTCAATTGCTGCATGATTGCGCTTTCATAGATGTTTTTTAACCCCCATCGTCTCTCATATTTGTAATAATGTGATCATTTTTGTCAACATTATCTGCCCATAAAATAAGCCATTCCATGTAGAACAAGTGGAAATCAAAGGAAATAAAGTCCTATTATGGCTATAATATACTTGGTATGTTAATTTTACAACTGGGTATTTACTGGTGACTGACTTCACTGACTAACATTCATGTATCTTTAACGCCAGGTGTAAATAGTTTGATCCTTTTTATTGCCCATGAAGTTTATTAAGGTAATCAAAGTTTGAGAAAATTGTAGTTAGGGTAATTTTGGGGATAATGTTTGGCCTTATTTCACATTTATCATTCCTTGCACATGTTTATTCCATTTTAATGGCTTTGTGGGTATACTAAAGCTTATTACTGTGATGTGTAAAGTTTTATATCCTCTGTTATCAGTTCTGACCAATCTCTGCATCATTTGTTTTTATGACATCTATAATACTTACCCTCACACTCAGGACAAATAATGCTTCTGAAATGTGGAGTCATGGTTTGCGTTAAATTGGACAGAAGTTTTTACCATTCTTTACCGAATCATATTGTATATTTTTTGTTCTTGTTAACATTACAATAGCAATCATACTCAGAGTAATGTCTCTATTTAGCAAGGATATATGAATTATTTAGAAACTTACAAAGGACAATATATACTTCATAAAACCAGACTACCAGTATATTTGAATTCTGAGTGTTTGATCAGAGACATTGTAAATTACTGGCGCTACCAAGGAATAACTTTGTAATATACTTTATATTGTCGTATGAAATAGATTAATACTTCTGTTCTTACTTATGTTGTGTCTTTCAAAGTTGAGATGGTTCTTCATACTGTCTGGACCAGAGACAGTCGTAGTGTTTGCTTTCTGTCTACAGTCGAGTGGATCTATTACCAATAACTGTATGCAAGCTAATGGTAAATCATTATTAGAAAATAATTCATTTGTTACTTACATTTCTGGAGTATAATGAACTGTTAGCTTAGACTTAGTCTCTTGTTATTCTCCTGAAGTTGCCATTCTTTTGTGACACATTGATTGAGGTGTTATAATGTCAATATTTTATTGTTTGTTGACTGAATGATTTATTTTGGCATTATAATTGAAATAGGTGGTACTGCAAGTTCTCATTAAATGTAGGGGGACCCAGGTCAAGCAGAATTCTTCAGTAAAATTGTACACTTTACCAATGATAACAGCTTTTATGACTGGCTTTTGTGTCTTAAATTTCAGTCCTTGTGAAAAGAGAATTCCAGTATGTTGATCAGTATTCATTAGTTGAACCCATCAAATGTACAAACATATAAACAGATATAGGCCAGTACTAATTGCAATGAATATTGAATTTGAGTGAGTATGTAGCAAGTGAGGATTGCTTTTGTTAAATGGATGTACCATGATAGTAGTAATTTATTCCTAACCCTTGACCTTATGCAGCTCTGCTTCAGATATTTAAACATTATCATGTTGAAGACTTGAGCCACCCAAGACTTTAGGTGATTAGATATGCATAAGGTAATGGATAACAATATGAAGGACTCTACTTGATGATGCTGACATGAACTTATAGACGAGAAAATTATTATGCTAAATTTATATTATTTATTTTGTGGGTATTAATTCTTGCAAGTTGTGTAGTGAGTGTTGTTTAAATTTTGTGTTTGTATCTCCAGTAGTTTGATTGTACTTATATAAGATTCTGTGGTCAATTTTGACTTTAGCTGTCTAGTTTTGTATACTATATGCAATTCAGAGGAATCATTAATTTCCAATTTACTAAACTAATGGACAAACTTTCATTATCATGTGGTATGTTTCTTAGTATTCAAACAATGATTATTAGGCAACTGGTAAGATATACTAGATAGTTTGGTATGTATTTTGTACATATTTCTCTGACATAAGTCTCTGGATGGTTAACTTAAGTCAAGAGACATTAATGACTTACTAGGTTAATTAGAAAACTGTTCATAAACATACCTCACAAAGGTTGTTAGGAAAACTTGTCTATCTGCATATGAATGAAGAAGTTGTTGACCTGTTATGCTTTCATCCTATTGATACATGCTTTACTGCCTCTTTTTAGATAAAATGTTTGAAGCATTTATTACAGCATTGCTGTATCTACAAATGATATAAAAAGGCAGTTACAATAGTAAAACACTTAGTCATTTTTTATGCTGACACCATTACATTATATTTAATTACATTTATATATCTGGGTGGGGTAAAGAATAAAACACTGCGAGATTGGCTATCCTTTCACCTGTTATAGGGTGTAAAAGACTTGGCATGGTGTGATTCATATCTGTACTAACCTATATGACTTTATGACATTCTGACACCTCAATAAAATGTATGAGGGGCAATTAATAAATTAGTCTTCAAAAGTGCAATCTTCGGAAAATACAATTAAAACCATTGGATGAAAGAAATTATCAGACAGAAAATATGGTTTTTTTCAAGCCCTTTGACTCCATTGCTGAACATGTAATTTGATAAAGAGAACTGGAGCCGTCCATGTCAGGGCTGGCAAGATATATCTCTGTCATAATAGATGCCATAACTTTAATTGCTTGTAAACTTTACATGTTTGAAGTGGCTTGATGATAATTAGGTGCAGGTTAACAGAGTGGTAATAAATATGTGTTCATATTTCGTGAGGACTCTCTGGGATTAAGGTCATGTCTTCCAGTGAGTGTTGCTTTTATTTTCTTGTTTTTTCCTTGATCCCCAAAAGAGACAATTTGCAAGGTTAGTTAGTGTTCAAACACTTAGTGTTTCGCCTGCAACTTGGATTCCAGCGAACTAATACACAAATGTTTATAATAAGGAAGTTTGTTGTATGTATCTGCCAGGTTTGTACTGCCAAGGTCAATGTCTCATGCAAGGGCTCTCCATTTCAGGGTTGGGGTATGATGCATTACTTACTGGTGATATCTCTCGTTTATTTATAATGATATTTGGGTTTTTTAAAAATTACTTTAGGTGCAGTAGGATTGGTTTCTCACTGTATTTCATTTTACATGTATATTGATGTATCATAATTGATGTCTACATATTGGTATTAACATTTTGATAGACAGTTTTAGCATCTATTTATTTTGATTAGGGAGATTTTCCTCTGTGCAGAAGGCAGACTGCCATTATCAGGCTTGTAAATGGTTCTTGCACAGGTTTGGATCCTCACTAAAGATATGTCTCACTGGAGTCTCACTTGTTATATCCTTAAATCTTACATAAATTAGACATGGATGTCTAAAGCTTTTAAATATAGTTCTTTCTCTCTCCCTATAATTGTTGATTTGGATTTATTTTTGATGAAGGTTTATTTATCTGAGATTGTTGAGTACAAATTACTTAAACAGAATAGACAAATATCTTTGTATTATTTTTGCAGTAATTAGTTCCTGCTGGTGGTCTGTAAACAGTTACTACCAATAATTGTTTATGTCACATGGTTTACACACAATGTTTTCAATCCTTGAATTGAGTAATGTGATTTTAATAGGCATCTGTTAGATGTCTCGTGATGTTAATTGTGCACCGTGTGCAGATCATGGCAAATGCACGATTTTGTGTCTATAAAACTGGTAGACTGCCTCAGTTATTAGGTAATCGGCACCAAGGCTAATGAGATTCTCTAATGACTTAATTTCATGGGTACCTTGTTGTCTATAGTCACGATCAGGGTATTTTAGATGTTAAGCTACCGATAACCAAGTGGGAGGGGAGATTGTGTATTGCAAGACTGATTACCCAAGGTCAAAATTACGCAATTTATTTGTAATCAAACGTGCACAACATGCATATTGTGATATAAAGCATTCATGGGAAACTGCTTCTTCCACTGTGATATATACTGATAATGTGGCATTGTTAATATAGCTGTTTTTCTTGCTAAGAAAATATTTTTGTGGGCTGTGTTCTGTCTTTATGACCAGTTTGTTTGTCTGTTCACATTTGTTTACAATCTGGCATACTGTCAAACCTGTGCTACTGAATACCCCTATGAAAGCAGACCACCTGTAAAATTGTAATATGCTGGACTGTTTGAAACTTCATGTATTTTAAGTTTAGCTACTAGACATTGTTGTAGCAGCTTATGTTGCTGGATAAAGCAGTGAAATATTAGCGATATCAAATTTACTGATGTTGCAAACGGACAAGTGTGATAGATACTCAACACCATTAAAACGCAACTAAAATTGTCTGTGTCAACACGGTGACATTATATAAGAAATAATTATATTTTAATTCTCAAACATAATATTTCCTGAACTTTATCAATTATTAAATATGAATACTAGAGCCATAGTTTAATTTCTTTTTGAAGAATCATTTACTCATTTGTAACAATAAAACGTGTTTAACACTTGGAACAAAATGAAGGCTTAAGTGTTTACTTGTGTTTTTAATGGCTTTAAGTATAATTAAAACATATAATCAAGTCACTGTGTGATGTTAATTAAATTTATAGTTCATGTTTTCAGTTCAACAGAATACTTTATATGTTGTTTTATTATATATTTTCAGGTGTTGACTCTGACAGTGGACTTTACTGTGATAGCTGTTGTACTATTTGGAACATATCATAGACTCATAGGTATGTTACATATCAGAAAGGGCATTAACTCTATATATAATTGAAATTATAGCTTAGAATGGTGAAGTTATCTCCCTTGATTTTATTGGTGGTCAAAATTTGAGTAAATCTTTACTTATTATCACTGCATAGTGGTGGAAAATGATCTCAGAGAAATCTAGTTGACTTTCTTAAGTACAACAGCGAGTATGTTTATCACTGTCTTGTAAATATCATACTCATTACTTGCATACTTAAAGCATACATGAATGTTACTTAATGAATGCCTAAAATGGTTTCATTCCCGAGTTTTGTTTGATAATTCATACTTACATCTTTTTATGTTTGGCAGCATTTTAAAGGTGCATGCAACAGTTACAATGTAAGACAACTCAATAATAATATTTCATTTTGAAACATATTTTTTGTTAAAATAATGCATTTGACCAATATGAATAAAATCTTAATAGGATCACATGTTTGACAGACTGGTTTTCCATTGTGTGTATATTTCTTTATTCATGTAGACTGTAAGTACATGTATATATTATGTTTTGATGTTTAAGATGTTATCTTATAAGATAGTACACATTATTATAACAAAGGTGTAAGATGGACAATAAATACAAGATGTGTCTTTCTCCTCTCTCTTTGATGTTACATATTAGTTAACAGGCTTATGGTAGAAATATTACACCCTGAAAGATTTCAAACACTGATGAGATAAGCTTAATGGCTCCTAATTGAATACCATATGTAAAATAACCCACCAAATGTTGAATATCTAGTATTGTTTTGTTATAAATTAATCTTATTTATGTGCATAATCTGTATTCTCGTGATAATTTACTGCAAAGAATCTTTCAAAAGGAGCAATGTTACTGATTTACATCTTGTTTTAAATGATACATGTTTTTGTTTATATGACATTTGGTATTAACGTCTTTGCATTCTTTGCATGATGTAGATCTTCAACATTCATTAATAGTGCGGGATATTTGTTACTTGGTGTCAGAGTTGTATTTCAAATGTTGAGTAGATGAAATAATTGACCACCAAACTCATAATCAGCTAGTCATGGGAAATTTACTGCAGTACTGTTCCAGGTACCTTCTAAATAAATGTTGACCGCAATTGTCACTCATCCAAAATTATGGGAGGTGGTCCACCTTAGCTGAAATAGGGGACATTTTGTTTGCATACCATTTTAACTAACTACTGCATTAAAAATTGGTTTGCTTGCTTCGTATCATCCCTCACCAGATGTGTTAGTATGTAATCAGTATAAGTTTGCTTCCACAATATCCATTTCTGCTTTAAACTTGATCATGACCATAAACTTCATAATGTTGAGACTTAAATCATGACAAAAACCTGAAATGACTTTAATAAAGAGACAAGATGCAGCTGTCCTTTCACTTTCACCTAGTGTTAGCGTATTTATCTTCATTTTGTACCATTAATTACTTGAATGTGTGAACTGTAAATTGAGAAACCTAACAACAAATTGACATGACATAACATTGATATGGTATGTTCACTTTACAATGTTGATGTCAATTACACTATTGTGGACACAACTTCTACAAGGATCATTTAATACTGTCAGTCCATTGTGAGACAGACTGAAATGTTGGGTAATCTTTGAAATAATGATCTAGGTTTTGCAACTAAATTCGGGCAATAATATTTGTTTATGACTGTTTGACTGCCCATGTACAGACGTAAATGTGCAAATATTAGACTGTATACTGTGCCATGTTGTACATCGGTTGGTATGTTAGTGCAACAATATGGTGGTGTTATTATTGTGGTTCTTCTTTCTTGTTTGAAGCGTTTATTAAACTACTTGACAATACAACCGAATTTTGAATATCCTTCATTATGAACTTCAAATGTTATCGGGGAAAAAATGTGTTTTTTTCTTATTAAAAAGCATCACAATGTACAAAGTTTGTGGAGTTTATAAATTAGAATTACCGAAGTATCTTTGGATTCACACATTGGTATTTGTACAGTAAGTGTTTAATGTTTCTTTGAAAACCATTGTAAACCCACCTGGCTGGCTCAGTTGGTAGAGTACTAGCATCTGATAAATCTGAGCTTGATTCCCAGGTTGGGCAAGAATAATGTTCATCCGTGACATTGGCTATGGTCATGTCCTCCACATATGGAGAAGGTGTCAGTTGCTTGCGTAAGCACAAGTTAGTACTGGTTGTTAATTTCAGCAATTATGTCAATCAATTAGGCAGTCGTATAAAAGTTATTTGAATGAATGCATGAGTTACATATATTTGATTCTTCTTTTGTTTATGAGTTGCCAATAGCAGGGTTCCCACATGTCTAGGAAAGTCAGTGAAATTGATTTATTTCATTGTCTTTGAATTGCTATATATGGAAGTTTGGAAAATTGTCACAGAAATTGGAAAACAATCCAGGAAAATGTCCGGGAATATAATTTCATCTGAAGTCTGGCTGCCAGGCTGGATGGGGGCAAACATTCTGAATTTTACTGTACAAAATAATGGCTAAGTTTACATTTTAAATTTTATTAAATTTTATTTCTAACAGCCATTGGCAAAATTGTATCATGGTAGAAAGATAATTATAAAAGTGATATACAGGTATGTGATAAAATTGTCAGGGGGCTGCTCTTAGTATAGATAATTTGTCAGGTAATTTCTTGGAGCTCTGAATATAACGGATGCTTTCCTGAGTAAGTTACATCAGGTCATTGTTTGACTGAAAGTGCAGTGTTGTTACGTTTCAATGACAGATAAGTTCACGGTAAAGTATTATAATTTTAAACCAGAAACTGCATTCTCTCTCTGATTTTATGCCTCTTAAATCCAGAAACATTAAAATTCTTTATAATGAAGATGCATTCAAGTACAGTCGTTGCTGTGTTTAGAGTCTCTTTTTTTTGCTTTAGTACTCATTGACTTCATGTTTGAGATTTAAACAAGATGTCTACTAATAGTCCGCTCTTGTTTTCAAGTATCTCCTACAGTTTGGAAAATGATAAAGAAGTACAATATTCCACTTTGTTACAAATACCTGTTATATATTTTGCTGAAGATTTATAAATATGCCATCCTGTTTTAGCTCAGTTTTATGAGGAACTGACAGAAAAACTTATGTTTATGAATTTGCATGCAGAAGTTGCTCAGTGTTAACTCAAAAACAACAAGCTTTAAATTCAGCTTCATACCGTATATGTTCTATTTAATGCTTCCATTCTGTTAGATGTGCCCTTGCTATTTTTTTTAATGAATCGTGAGACATAAAAAACTGGCCATTATTCTTCACCATAAGCAATTTCTCCAACAGTGCACCAGTTTCTTTGGGCAAAATCACCACAAAAATCCGTGCACAATTGTTGCCTTTTTTTGCAACTGAAAAAAAATATTCTGACCCTTATTTATGCACCTGGTTGGGATTTTGCAGTGTGCCAGGCATGTTTAATAGGACATAGATGGTATTCAGTAAATTGAATCAGAACAGTTTAAAGAATGCATTGTCAAGTTATGTGTCTGTCAATCCATTTGCATTGCTCCTCTGTTTGTAACTTTCAAAGTTTTAAACATAACAGAACAGAATGATTTCTGTTCTTTTCTGTTCTGTTTAAATGATGAAAGATAATTTCATGATTTAATATTGAAAGACCTGGATTCTGTAAATTCTTTTCAAAGAAAACCAGGTTATTAGAATGGTGTGTGTCGTTAAGAGGGCGGGCGGGCGTCAAACTAAGGGTTTCCGGCGAATAACTTGAGTTCCGTTGATCATGTTGTAACCAAACTTGGTGTATAGTAAGAACATGTGGAGAGCTTCCTTGGGATTGCTTTTGGGTTGTTCCGCCAAAGGTCAAGGTCGCCATTACTACAAATAGCAATTTGGTTTCCGGCAAATAACTTTTGTTTCGTTGATTATATTGTAACCAAACTTGGTGTATAGTAAGAACATGTGGAGAGCTCGCTTAGGATTGCTTTTGTACTTGTTCCGTCAAAGGTCAAGGTCACCATTGCTAAAAAAAGAAATTTGGTTTCCGGCAAATAAATTTAGTTTCGTTGATCATATTGACATCAAACTTGGTGTATAGTAAGAATATGTGGAGAGCTCGCTTGGGATTGCTTATTGGTTCGTTCCGTCCAAGGTCAAGGTCATTTAAAATTTAAAAATCAGTTTCCACTTAATATCTTCGCTATGCGTTGGTGTATTGACATCAAACTTGGTGTATAGTTGTTGCATATATATATAATATATCTTAGTGTGAGTGTGTGTATGCATGTATCACCTGCGGCACCTTTGCAGCATTGATGATCATCATGTATTTATTATACAAATAGAGCCTTGGTTACAAATAACTAGGTTGAAAACCTGGTTTGTGGGCATTGCCCATTTCTTGTTTGCTGAATATAACACAAATTCATTTAAAGAGAAAGCCCAGTCTTCCCAGTGTGTCTATATAATTATGAATATGTTTCACTATAAAATGTAGATTAAGGTCAATAACCAGCCAGTTAGAAAAAGGTTTCATCAGAATTATTGTCAATCTCGAGATTTATATTCCTGATGATTTTGATGGGAACAGCAGGCGTTGCTTCTTATGAAGAATGTTGTTTTTTCTATATACATGTACTTGCTCACAATTTAGGTGAGATCGACAAGCCATTGACTCACCCTCAAGTGTAAGAAAAATTTCATCACTGTAACACTACTTAAAATGTCTGAACATCATAAGTTTACTTTGTTTGTATTATTCATACTGTAATTCTGGATCTATATATGTATCTGACCCCTTTTACTGCCGGTTCTTTTTACAAAACACTTTAAGCCTCTTAAGCTCTGACTAATTATTTCCAATCCAATATCCAATTATATTTAAGTATAGTAACAACCACAGAAGTACTAATACTATAAGTCTCAAATCAAGTCATTATATTCGTTTAATGACCATTCTTTGTCAGGTTTCTCACATTAGAAACTTTCAACTTTTTACAATATTAATGGGGTTTTAAGTGTCAGGACTAATGTTCTATGCTTTGAATGAGGTAATATGAGGTAATGGTTGATTTGTTTAGATCTCAGTTTCAATAGGTGTTAAAGAGCACAAATTTTAAACACTGTTTATTAGACTTTAATTACTTCTTTGAAGTGGGTATTTGCTTTCTTGTAAATATTTGTGTAATGTATGAAGATATTCGTTGTGCTGTGTTGTAGGAATAAGATTGATTTGTGATTTTAATTGGATTATATTACTAACATGTAAGGCTTAGTTAAACAATGAATTATTTTTTTTTTTTAATAGTTATATATCTTAAAGAATATATATTTAATTCTTAGTTATGTAAATATGATAACTACTGCATAAAAGGGCCATGTAGGGCAGCATGTACTGCAATAATTGCTGTGATAAACAATTCACTGAATAATGTTATGACACATGAACGTAATCAATTAATAAGTCTAGTAAGCCAAGTTTGGCTGGGCATAATTTTTTTTAATGTTTTTACTTTGTAAATTGTACTGTAATATTTTATGTTTGACACTATAATAAACTATATTATATATGCTATAATATATAACCAACTGTTCACCAAGTGTACCTGTATAATAATTGAGCGCTAGCTAGCTGCTATGGGATTTACAACCTCTTCTGTAAGTGACGTCATTTCAAGAAAACGCAACATGTGATGTCACTATTTGCAGGCAGGAAACAATATTTATTCTGTATGGTCACTACGTTCAATATTGCCATATGGGGCAAATATTGTTTACTGTCAGTACATGGTGACATCACATCTGACTTTTACTGGAAATGACGTCACTTAAAGAGGTTGGAAATGATGTACAGTAGTGTTTATAATTATGTTAAATTGCAATTGGAAGCACTAGCATAAACATCATATTTCAACTTGTATTTGTTTTCATGTATTTCAGGAATTGTTTCAGTTCATCTTCTCTTGTAGATTACTACATTGTTGTTTTTCTTATTGTCCATGTTCACTCTATTTTTTCTATTATTTTTGCTTGATAATCTGTGTATTGTATATATTTTTTGTTTGTATCATGTGGCAAATATGATGTAAAATGTATGTGATGTGCACATAGCACAAGTCTAAATAAAAGTATCTATCTATCATTATCAAAATCATAGCAAACCTAGTTTGTGCTTACAAGTCTGTTAGTTCTTCAAAAACTGTTTTTTTATGACTTTTTTGATAAATGGATATTTTCATTTACTTTTTATTGGTTCTCAGTTTACTTTGGAGATTTCTTAACATTTTCACACTATCATGTTTCCGAAAATACTGAACTTGACTAAAAAAGAATTTCAGTATCAAAGTTACATGGCAGTGTGGTGACACTGGACCTCTTTGGTTGACATCACTATATACATGTACAAGTTTTACATCTGTTGTGGATGAATTTATGAGAAGTGACAACATGACAAGAGTGTTAATTATTAGAAAAGAAGTAGGTTAACTTTGCCCCAAAATCTCTTTAATTCTTCGTTATGATGTATTTTTAATGTAAAATTTTGAGCAGCTTGCTCAGTGGTTAGTAATAAAGTTGAAGCAGGGGCTTAGTGTGAAATAATTAAAAACCTACGTAGATCAGTCTTGTCCTATGTTAGCGAGTGCATGATAGTGTACGTATCATGTTTTAATGTGCTTCGTAAATCGGTTTTATTATATATTTTCAGAAATTTGATTGACATTGAGCAAGAACATTGTGGGCCTCCTGGAACTTTCTGCTCGATAGATCCATGAGGAATGGTAGGTCAGAGACCCTTTACTCGGCATTAAGTTAATAAAGGTATTACAAAATGGGCGTCTTTCTTTATATTCTACGAAACAATTTAGATTAAAATCAAGATAGGATGAAAATTAGAACTTTTATTGAAGCTGTATGTAAAACATTAAAGTGTTGAATTTGGAATATTTGTCTAAAACGTTACTTAATGGCTTCCTGATGGAGTTATATAATGTATGTGATTCATGGGTTTTGTTGTTTAACTTATAAATGATTTACACTAATACATATGTTACCAGTTGAATAACTCATCAGATATGTGCTCATTAAAATTCTCTTTAAAAATGACTAAGATATTTATATTGATGAGAATTTCGGGAATAGCGTATTAAATATATTCATGGATCATAATTACGATATCATTTTATTAGAACAGTAACATGCTAAAAGCTATTCTTAATATTTTCCAGACGACAAGAGAATGAATGGGTATTAAATTGTCAAGAAAATTGCTGTGATTTTTCAATGGAAATCTGGAGTGCCTTAAATTTTGCTGATATTCTGTGATCTTAGGATGTATAAAAGCCTTCACTATGTATCGGGTAGGACAACAAATGCCGAGAGTTCTTGTGTTGCTCTTCAGTTTGTCGATGATGTCCATGCTTTATGTTGCAAAGTTCGGTTTGTACATGGATGGACAATTCCGACATGAGAGAAGCTTGGAATTCTCAAGCAAGCAGCCAAGTGACATCGATGATGAAATTCATAAAAAGTATAAAACTGAAGTGAACATGCTACAACAAAAAATACGCCTACTGGAAAATATACTGGAAACCACTGATAAAAAGGCTCAGAATTTATCCAATCAAATTTCTCATCAAACTTTGATGATTAGATCCTTGCAGGAGTACAGAAACAGCACTGAATTACAGAAATCTTCGCCGGCAAGTAATTCAAATTATTCAAGTTATATTAAGAGCAAGGTAAAAACGGCTGAAATCTTACATGGGGTGGCATTGAAGTCAGAATATGAAATCATACCATTTACAAAATTCACCCTCAATAAAATTTTCTTAGTTGAACCAGGTCTAGGAAAACGTGTTATTGAAAAGCCGATTGGATATAAAAGAAAAGACATTATGAATGTTGTAACATTTGCTGTGGATGAATTTAATGGTAATCGAACTTCTGGATTACGAAAGTATGCTGTTGAAGATTTTATAGAAGGCATGTACAGAACTGAGCCATTGACTGGAACTCAATATGAATTATATTTTCGTGATATAGATGCGCTTCATAAACATACATACAGAAAAATCACCTTAATGCGTCCATTTGATCACTTGCAGAATGTTAATCATGAAATGAAGAATACATCACAAACTTGGATTAATCTTATACTTCCACTAGCTGGTAGGGTTGATTCATTTCGATTCTTTATGAACAGATTTGTGAAAATCGTCATCAATCAAGATCGTAGAGTATTTTTGACTGTCGTTTATTTCGGCAAAGAAGGACTTGAGGCTGTTAAAGAAATCATGACATCCACTGCAAAGGAACATAAATATAAGCATATGAAGCTTGTAACTCTAAAAGAAGAGTTCTCACGAGGACGCGGACTTCAAGTTGGTGTTGTAAGTTGGAAGAGTGGTGATGTACTGTTGTTTCTGTGTGATGTTGATATAGTATTTAGTGTGGATTTCTTAGAACGTTGTCGAGTAAATACAGAGCAAGGCCATCGAGTATATTACCCTATTGTGTTCAGTTTGTATAACCCTAGTGTTGTCTATAGTCTACAAGATATGGTGATTCCAGCAGAAAGGGAGCAACTAGTCATATCAAGAAACACGGGATTTTGGCGAGATTTCGGGTACGGAATGACATGTCAATATAGATCTGATTTCAAAGCAGTGAATGGCTTTGATGAATATATCTCAGGGTGGGGTGGTGAAGATGTATTTTTATATCAGAAATATGTAAGAACAGATTACATGGTGATACGTGCAACTGATCCTGGTTTATTCCATTTATGGCACGAGAAAACGTGCGATTCAAAACTGAATTCTGAGCAATATCAAAGTTGTATACGGTCCAAAGCTTTAAATGAAGCATCTCATGACCAACTTGGTTTGTTAGCATTTAAGGATGAAGTGAATGCATATAAAAAATTGAATAAAAATAGTACAATGGTGGTACCAACGATAAGGTCCTTGGACGGCCCCAATAGGGCCCGAAGTACGGATCAGTACCCACCAGAGTCATAGTAGTTGGCCTCTAACATTCTCGTATCTTATACATTAAAGTGTTACTTTTCCTATCATTAGGACCAACAGAAATCAATGTATTGTACTGTCATACCATTTTCTGGTTACATTGCATGCAAGACTTGCGGACCATTTCATCAATCATATTCTTAAATAAATGATCATGTCAGAACTTCATGTCATAATTTATTGTTGTTTAAATGTATGGAACTGTATGTGTTGTTAGATGTATCACTGGGAAAGCTGTATTTATGTGAACTTCTAAAATTGTTGTAGATACAATTGATCCTTCATTTAAGTTTGTGTAGTTTTATGTTAGCCTGTTAAAAAAATTTGAAAACTAATTTTGAATGGGCAATCTTGAAAGCTCATAAAAAGCTTTGTTTGTGAAACAAACTTTTAAAATTAATAACTTATGGATGTTTTCTAAGCCTAAGTTTACGAGAATTTTGACATAAAACAAAGAATTACATGATAATACACTCAAGAATATTGAATAAAATGGGGTTATAAATATTTTGCTGGCAGCATTGTTATTTGGACAATATATCATTATTTTTTGTAATAGTTTTGTTTGTAGTTCTATGTTTATTAAATTCAGGGATGTCTTTGATAGGGCTTTGTATATCTGTACATTTTCAGAGTCAGTATTTTTTTCATGATCTTTTTTCAGATTGGTATCTTGCTTGCTATTTGTGTTCTATGGTTTATCAGCGCTTGATAGTCATGCTGAATTTTGCTATTTAATAATAACTTTAATCAAGATAGTTTAGTACCTAAAATTATTTTGTACTGTGGTTAACTTTGAAATGGTTATTTTGTTAAGAAAAATAAAGTGTAGATATTCTTTATTACATATTGCATGATTATATTTTTCTATGTACTTTCTGATGCCAATATTACATAATTTCAGTTGGTTACTACCTAAAACCATCCTCACTTGCCAGATGCATTCTAGTTTGTGAATGTATTTTATTCACTAAACAAACTCACTAATTGGTCACTTGGAGAGTATTGAATTTGTTTAACCAGTTAAAAAAACAAAAATTCAACAGGGAAGAACTCCATCAACTAAAAAATTCTCCATAAAACTTTTCTGAAAATAATCCACTTCAACCCTTAGTTGAAACTTACAACAGATCAACCCTAAAATTAAGTCATAAAACAGTACTATATGGTATGGTCTCTTCAAAAGAAACACAGTGACCAATTAGACCTTTTTGCTCAGTGTATATCCCTTCATTTGTATTTCTATACCATTTGTTTAGTTGTAACAAAAAGTCATTTTCTGTTTATAACTCTTTCTTGATATTCTCAACATTTTGAAAAGTTAACAGCAGGTATTCTGTTATAAATTTCAAACATAAATCTAAAGAGCTGTTTTTTGTTGATATTTGTCATAATTTCAAACGCCTCCAGGAGAAGTTTTACATTGTGCTTAGTTGTGGATTAACCTTAGGTAACCAAGGATATGGCATATTCCTGCAGAGTTCTGTAATTATATTACTTTGAATGGTTAGCACCCCAGTAGATTATATGTTGCTATTAAACAGAGTCCTAAGTTTTTATTACTTTTCCTCATTACAAGGTGTAATGAGGCCCATTCTGGTTACATAATAATATCCACTTTCCTATAGCTGTAGGTTTATTCCCTGAGCAAAATTAAAAGTGTATAAACCTTGATATATGTTATGAGTTATAATCATTATATTTAATTTTCGCCACTGTGTTAATCAAAAATCTGTCAAACACGGGAGCATTCAGACCCAGTGATTCAACTTGATTCTCTGACAGGTGATATCACTTGGAATATTTTTGAAACAAAACTAGCTATTGTGATCTAGTGAGGATCTAGTGATGCCATGAAGGGCTGGAAATCTTACTGGATGTAAGGATTTCTAAAGCATTTTTATTAATAGACAGTTCCCACATTTACAATATTTACCTCCCTTGTTCTGAATGGTCAGCCATATTGATAGGCAAATTTCCTTAAAGTTAAAGGAATACAATGTGAACGATGATAAACATAATCAGATATAAAAATAACTTATTCATTATGCTCAATTGGGCAATTGGCTCAGAAAGTTGAAGAAAAGTGGTTTGCATATGCAAAGTCTCTTGGTATTTTCTCAACTATCACATATTTGGGAATTACTCCTATAATCTCTTACCAGTTTTGACTACCAAAATGGCTGATGATTACAAACAAGGGAGGTAAATACTGTAGATGTGGGAACTATCTAATTGAATCCATTGTGAAATCCAGGCACATTCAACTTCATTTCCTTATACAGTGAGTCACGACTAACGATAGTATTTTATACATCATCTAATGCCACTGCCATATGCAAAATGATGATGCATTAAGCTTTATTGGCATTTTGATCAGCGAATTATATATTTTTGTATGTTGTTTACAAATACATCTATGCAAATCTTGAATTTTGTGTATATAAGGGTATTCAATCTGATTTGACTCACTTCATGTAATTTGTTGTTGCGATCACACATCTTTCATTCAATTTCATTTGATATAAATTTAATTACAGCATATATGCTGTCTTCATTTGTTTTATAATCCTAGTATTATGCAATGAAAACTGTGGCTGAGATAACCTGAACTACTGTTTGTATTATCAGTTTTACAGAAAGATGTACATGTATATTCCAATAAGAAATAATTCTCATAAAAATATGATATTGGGACAAAAATCCTAGACCATTCAAACATGTGAATTGTCATTGTTTTCAACTGTCAATACTGTACAAAAAAGGTAGAATTTTTATTTCATAAAATTATATTCTTGATACACACAGATTTTTCGTCATTCTTGGTAAGAATGTTTCTCACAAACTGTGGCCTTCGACTATGTTGTCTTCCAGTATATTAATGGTTCACTCATACCATCTTTGTTCATATTTGTTTTCGATGAGTACGTGAATTTGAGTAAGTTAATAAATTTGGTCTTGGTTAGGTTAATGTGATTTTTATTGTGTTAGAATTTTATGTGATCCAACTCCTAAGACCCACATGACATTTGCACTAATACTTCTCAAGCATTTTTTGTGTCATCCACTTTTTGTAGATTTAAGTAGAGGGTGATGGAAAGCACCTGGCCTCTTTTAATTTCTTCTATATGCAAAAGTTCTCTTATTTATAAATAACAATTACGAAAAAATTTAAAACACTTCATATCTGGGTTACGGCTTGCTGTTTCACAAGTGCCTTATTTCCTCCTGGCGAGAAGGGCTTTCTCAGTAATACAATGAAATGAAATAAAAAGTTAGTATGAACATGCATTGTAATGTGCATGTAATTAGTTTTTTGTCCTTTTGTTTCATTTTGTAACAATTTAACCCACTTTTCTTTGAATTTGTTAGGAAGTTGATGTAATTGTTTTCGTATGTTTTATATCATATGAAAATCTAAACAAGGTATCTAATTATTATGTGCTTGTGGTTTTGTATAGAAGTGCTGAATGTGTTGTTTCCATTACAACAAAAACAATATCTGGCATACATTGAATGACTGTTTCATTGTTGTTTTATAAAGATTATTTATGTGTATTTTGCATTCACAAATGATTATCAGATGTAATTAAATATCAATTAATGTACAATTTATGACAAATATTTGGCATTGGTTTGCTTATTAAATTTTATATGACAATTATTCAATCATTTTATTCAAGAATATTCTGCTGAAAATTTTGGAAAATCTAACAAGTACATTTTGCATATTGTTCAACTTGATTTTTTCTGGCATAATTACCTCGGTCTGCACTTAAAATTCTAGGAATTGCTTGGTGGCATTATGTTAATTGTTGCACCAAATGACATAGTTATAATGAAGTATGATTATTTGCGGTTTATACGTGTTTATGCTGTTGAGGCATGTTTGTTTCCTGAATTACATTCATGTTTATTTCTGTTAAGAATGTTTTTGGTGGTAATTTTAGTGTCTTTAATGTTTGCTTGTGTTTCATGTGAGTTTTGGTTTATTGTTATAAAAATTATGAATTGAATAAATTAAGGTTAAAACATGTTACTTGTGAATTGTTGTTTTTTACATTCAAAATGTCTATTAGTACATATGATGAACTTTCTTTGAGCACGCAAAGCGAAGTTTAAATACTTTACCTAATGACAGTCTATGTGAATTTAACATCTCAAAATCTTACTGACTCGCACATATTTCTTGACAATATTTCTAGTTGTTCAAACTATCGATGGAGAAGTCTCCTGTCAGGAAAATGTACCACATTGTCCCCTGTCAGGAAAATTTACCACATCAGTCCCCTGTCAGGAAAATTTACCACATCAGTCCCCTGTCAGGAAAATTTACCACATTGTCGCCTGTCATGAAAATTTACCACATCATTGTCTCCTGTCATGAAAATGTACCACATCATTGTATCCTGTCATGAAAATTTACCACATCATTGTCTCCTGTCATGAAAATTCTGTCATGAAAACTTACCATATCATTGTCTCCTGTCATAAAAATTTACCACATCATTGTCTCCTGTCATGAAAACTTACCACATCATTGTCTCCTGTCAAGAAAACTTACCACATCATTGTCTCCTGTCATGAAAATATACCACATCATTGTCTCATGTCATGAAATTTAACCACATCCATTGTCCCCTGTCAAGAAAACTTACCACATCATTGTCTCCTGTCATGAAAATTAACCACATCATTGTCTCCTGACATGAAAATTAACCACATCATTGTCTCCTGTTAGAAATTAACCACATCATTGTCCCCTGTCAAGAAAACTTACCACATCATTGTCTCCTGTCATGAAAATTTACCACATCATTGTCTCCTGTCATGAAAATTTACCACATCATTGTCTCCTGTCAGGAAAATTTACCACATCATTGTCTCCTGTCATGAAAATATACCACATTGTCTCCTGTCATGAAAATTTACCACATTGTCTCCTGTCATGAAAATTTACCACATCATTGTCTCCTGTCATGAAAATTTACCACATTGTCTCCTGTCATGAAAATTCTGTCATGAAAACTTACCACATCATTGTCTCCTGTCATAAAAATGTACCTCATCATTGTCCCCTGTCATGAAAATT
The DNA here is from genome assembly GCA_032209605.1 of Mactromeris polynyma. Taxonomy (NCBI): domain Eukaryota; kingdom Metazoa; phylum Mollusca; class Bivalvia; order Venerida; family Mactridae; genus Mactromeris; species Mactromeris polynyma. The sequence goes on from JASFXZ010000022.1 coordinate 4,372,752, forward strand.
TACCACATCATTGTCTCCTGTCATGAAAACTTACCACACCATTGTCTCCTGTCATGAAAATTTACCACATCATTGTCTCCTGTCATAAAAATGTACCACATCATTGTCTCCTGTCATGAAAATTTACCACATCATTGTCTCCTGTCAAGAAAACTTACCACGTCATTGTCTCCTGTCATGAAAATATACCACATCATTGTCTCATGTCATAAAAATTAACCATATCATTGTCTCCTGTCATGAAAATTAACCACATCATTGTCTCCTGACATGAAAATTAACCACATCATTGTCTCATGTCATGAAAATTAACCACATCATTGTCTCCTGACATGAAAATTAACCACGTCATTGCCTCCTGTCATGAAAATTAACCACATCATTGTCTCATGTCATGAAAATTAACCACATCATTGTCTCCTGACATGAAAATTAACCACATCATTGTCCCTGTCAAGAAAACTTACCACATCATTGTCTCCTGTCATGAAAACTTACCACACCATTGTCTCCTGTCATGAAAATTTACCACATCATTGTTCCCTGCCATGAAAACTTACCACATCATTGTCTCCTGTCATGAAAATTTACCACATCATCGTCTCCTGTCATGAAAACTTACCACATCATTGTCTCCTGTCATGAACATTTACCACATCATTGTCTCATGTCATGAACATTAACCACATTGTCTTCTGTCATGAAAATTTACCACATCTTTTTTTGTGAGAAGATTGCATACATCTTACATGGTATCTGCCCATCCAGGGTGCAGATGGAACCTATTTTAGCTCCCTAGAACTCGAAGTGTTGATGGATGAGCTGTTGTGACTTCACTGTTGTTGTCATCAACTTTGGGCTTTTCAACACTTAGAGTTCACAATTTTGACCCAATCTGAATGAAATATGACCATAATGTTTTTCTCAAAATATATAACAACATTGATACTGGGTATCTCGGGTCAAAACTTTGGTAAAATCATTGAAATCCCAAGATTAATCTCTGGAAGCCCCATTTTCTATATGGACCATGGTCAGAATATGTTTTTTCTGTATGATAATGAACTCAATACCATGTTGCCAAGTTTCTCATGTACTTCAATGAGCTTCAAGACCCTCGTTTATGTGATTTTGTCCTGCTCATATCTTGCTCCATTACATAGAGTGTATGTATGAGACAATATCTTCATATACATATACATGAATAAGAAAGATAATTTTACTAGTGTGCTTTGTATGTATATATACAGAAAGACCTTAGTTAAGAATGTTATTCAATCCCTTCACATATCCACATAAAGTATGTCAACACTTCACTCGTTCCTCTTGTAACACTTACAAACCACCATGTATTCACTATAAGTACAACAGTACCACTCATATTCTACTCAAAATTCATCTTTCCATGAACACACAAGTGTGGTATATTTCTTGTGCTTGCGTAACCTATACTGCTTGACAATAAGCAACACAGTGATATGCTGTATTGTGTGACAAAATACTTATTGTCAAACTTCCTGATTAATCTGGTCATATTGTGTCATACTTGACACTACTGCTAGTTAGTCACTAGAAACACGTGGGAATTGAATGACTTTCAGTAACAGTTCATATTCTATTACTTAATTCCAGACTTGAATATAAAATTCTGTAATCCTGCTGTGAATAAAACCGTCGGAAATGTCTCTGTTAAATTATTTGACTTATTTATAAAAAACAACTGTCAGTAAGTACCATATTTATGTTATCAAACGATATGAAACTCAAAAGATTGTAGTACTTGGACTAAAGAACATCTTCCAGTTTTTGGAGTTGAAACAAAAACAAATGAACTTTCTGACTATATCTATCTGATCTATACGAAGAGATTATTGCAAACAAATCCTATAGCCTAGTTTCAAATTAGATGTTTTGTTACCTTATGCTTATTTACGTAGTGATTTACAAGTACAAAATGTACTTACCAGGTCGTGTTTGTGATAATATAGCTATAGTACGACATGAAATATATTATATCCTGCTATGAAATGTATTATGCAATTCCTGTTTAAAATGTAAAGTTCGTCTGGTACACCCACTGAAAATACTGAACATAATACATGATGCACTCTCGTTCTTTGATTAGGCCATACTGTTCTTTATTTTTGTTAAGTGTCAATATTTGTTAGCTACCTATTCAAAAAGCACAACGTCATTTCGAAAATTCACAAAGCTATATAATAGACAATGTATCAGTTAACATGTATTCATTAATGAGGAAACATGATAAAAATATAACTAAACAACTTGTTTTTTTATTAAACATTAGAAGTCTAACAGAAAAACTGACTGGTTTTCACTCACTATTTTTAAACATGTATGCAAGTTATCAAATTTAAAAAAACAACATACACTCAACAAAATTCCTAATCAGTCAGTTTATATTGTATTATTATTATTCTAATAATGCATGTATTCACACATTTTTTTTTTATTTCATAAGAATATTGACATTATTTGTTTGTAGCCATTATATTGGTGGTTATTTCCGTTTTCAACTTATTTCAGGTGGCAAGAACCTTCAATCTGCGGCTACAAACAAATGATGTCAATATTCTTATGAAATTTCAAAAAATAAAACCCACCTGTCGTAAATGAGTTCCGGCCTGTATCATTCCGACGGCTCGGGCGCGTTCTTCTACAGTCATTCTCACCATGTTTTGTGTTTTTCAAAAAGGATTTTCATCAGCAATGACAAAAGTGTACACGAACACGTGCAAATATGTGTCTATGCCCCGCACGTGCAAAACGTGCTATAAACGTCAATACGCCTAATACGATTAATTTCATAGCGAGCCGGCTAAAAAAAATCAATAATATGCTGCATTACCTGTTCAAATATCGGTATGTGAAATTTTGTGTGAATACATGCATTATTAGAAAAATAATCATACAATATAAACTGACCGATTAGGAATTTTGTTGAGTGTACTGGTTACTTCCCTTGACGATTTTTTACTTACGAAAATGATTCTTTTGGGCTCAAAGAGCTCAAAACCTAGACACAGACGGACGCTTAACAAAAATATAAAACGACATAGCATTACTTTCTGGTACAAACAGCTGCGAATCATTAAGAAATTCGAGATGAAATTGCAAGTATGAAGAATTTAGTAGAAAATTAAATCTAAACATATCTAAGAACATTTTCAATAGTAAAATACAAATGATTATGTTTCCATGATTGCCGTAGATATTTTAATGGGTTTAGAATCTGCTAGAAAGTTACCCGGTACTAACAATTCTACAGACGTACACAAAACATGGAGACTCTCTAGCATTGTAACAATAGAAATTCACATCATTCGTTATGAAATCACGTTTGCATGTATGGCTTCAATGTAACTTTGCCATTGACGACAAGAGTTTACTCAAATTTAACATAATGATATGACATATCATGACGTTGTATTGGGCAGAACAATCTGGTGAATTTTTGACGACAATATTTGTTATTACATGTACACATTTCTGTTGACAACTTATAAAATCGTAAACCCAAAAATTGACTTCAGTCGACTAACCCTTTATACATGTATAACATTTTCAAATATGATTGACTTTTATTAAAATTTTCTTTTGCAGTGTTAAAGTGTACATTCCCGCTATTTTGAGACCACCCTCGTAAATTGTTGAAATGATGGAAATTGGTTCCCTTTACTTAACCAGTAACTTATTAAAACAAAAAGAACAACTGCGAAACACTTACAAACGTGGATACTTGCGACATATATAGATTATGATGTGTACTCCATAAACCCACGTATTATACATGTACATGTATATGTGGGACACATGAACAGAGGCTTATCTTTAGAATACATCCCTGGTTTTAATTTACAACTTTACTACCCATGATTGCTAAAGATTTATGTATATAAATATATAGTCATTAAATTAGTTTAAGCAGCAATACATCACAAAATTGTGATTACGAAAATATTTAATAGTGTGATCTCAAATTGTTGCCTTGATTTATTAATTTCTATCTTTTGTTTTTGAGATATTCAGTACATAAAAGAATCATTTTCTGGTTTTATTTTGACAAACGCTATGCAATTCAGCGTACTTATATATCTAAGGGAGACTCAGTACCAGGTCGTGATTCTGTACAAGGGAAACAACTCAAATAAGAATGGATTAACTTTCCTTGGTATTCCATCGATTTTTTAATAGCGTTATTTAGGACTAATTACGCTAATACTGTTATTACTAACTAAAATTTGTAGTTGTTAAATAAATTTACAACCAAGTGATATGTTTAGTTTATATAAATATGCCATCTTTATATTATGCAACATAAAAGTATACCAACTCGTTTGTTCACCCTTTAACCCTGAATCAAGTTATTTAGGATTTGTATATAAACTACACTAAACCTGTTAGTAGTTAAGACCTTACTCTTAGGGATCATTTCTATAGTAAGTGTCGCCAGGACGTCAGGTAAAACTGACGGGACCTAAAACCACGATGACGAGATACAGTGTCCCCTTCTGAGCGCGAAGCGGGCAAGGGCTGTCACCTTTCGGGGAGACTTGGCCTTTGTCATTGATGAACGTTCCTCTCCCCCATTAGTGGGGAGTAGGAGGAAGGGGGCACATTCTGAGTGGCTTTTCGTTTTTAAACTTTATCAAATAATCAGATGTAAAAATGCGTTTTATATCCAATCATTCACTACACTACGATGTACAACGTATATGAGTTAATGATTCGCAAGTATTTAAAACGATAAAATTCGAACGTGCTATCTGACTCTTCATTTGTTGAAAAGTGTGGCAAGATATCCGACTTTCTTTATTCACCTCTTCCGCATGCTCTTTCCGCCACTGAATATTTTATCAACCAATCGCTTTGAAATACGTTTACGATCGTCTTCACGTTCTAAATATAGAATGTAAACATTATACAGGCCCAACGTGTTAGCTTGAGTTTGTTATAATTAACAATGAACAGTTCACGCATTTTGAGACTTGTGGACGTTTTTCTATGTGTTGTACTATTACTGGTACATAATTCGTGTGGGGATTTCTTCAGTGATTTGGATAAACTTGATATAGATGCCAAACTGCGTGCTATAGATGATGTGATTACTGCCATTAACGAAGATGACCCTAAGCCACCTAAGAAAAAGAAATCAAATGCTGAGGATACAATAGGTGATGCTGTAGAAGCATTGACTGATATGTTCGGAGATGACTGCAAATATAAGTGTAAAAATGGTATGTATTGTGAGATAATTTCACATTTAAATATATCGAATGTCACCTCTATTACACATGATTTCATATGTTATTTCTTTAATTCTGACCATGTGGTATTGATTTATTACGCACACTTTTCGTGTTTACTTATTGTCAGTGAGATCGTCGAGGCAAATTTTATAATTTGGTTTCTTAAAACAGTAAGAATGGAATTTACATGATTGAATCAAACCGAAAGTAGAAATGACGCGCGAGTCGCTACATGCTGTAGATCAATATCAAGGACGTTTCTGTGAAGCGCATTTTCATGCCTGTCTGGTAAAATATTTATCTGTGTATCAAAATGACGAAGAATTAGCAAATACTTTGACCTATTTAACTTTAATAGCATGAAAATTCGTTCTGTTTTTAAACTCGTTTTTGGACGGTGCACCCCAAGGGGCACTGTCCTAATTTAGCGTAAGTATAGACGCGATGACTTTTTATACAGAGTTCTCCAGAGAGTGACTTTATGTGTTCATTTTGTCTACAATAAGTTATTAAACGCTATAATTTATTGCACCTCAGGAAACACACCTACAGCAAAGCTGGGACACTTAGCAACATCAAATGGTTGTGGATCGTACGGAATACAGGTGATTTTCTCTTGAAACAAGTTCACTACTTACTGTCATTGATATTGTACTAATTACATGAATATTAAAGTCTTGCCAAGCCAAATTTTGTTTTTAAAATTCTCTGTAAGCAAGTTTGCAACGAGAGCATGAGTTTCACGGAGGTTATGGATCGGGGGAAGCGCATGTTTCCTATAAAATTAAAACGATTTCTAATGTTTTATGGATCATTCAAAGCATTTTTGAAAGTCGGGTTTCGGTACCAGCCACTTTTTTTAACTATCCATCTGATACTAAAATGTCTTCTATCTACAGATTGATGTTGATGAGTTACCTGGAATGGAGTTATGTTGTGATAATCATGATTATTGTTACGATACATGCAATAAAGATCGTACAACATGTGATAAAGAGTTCAAAACTTGCCTACGTAATATATGCCAGAAAAACAAAGCATTTGGATCGTCAAAGGTGCCAAATAAAGGTAAGTTTAGTACCAAATAAGTTTACACAGTAATAGCCGAGGAACACTGGTCAACTAACCACCGTACATCCCTAAAATACTGTTGAATGACTGAGAAATGTTGCATCAATTCTGAAACAAGTAATTGTGACTTCTATGATTATATAGTGTTCAGGTTTTTTCTGCCCAGTTTCGGCCTATTGTTGCCAGCTGTCTTGACTTGTCCTGTGAACTTTTCCATCTATTACCCCCCCCCCCCCTTCGCTTAGCTGTTTGTCCTCTTCGATTATGCTAGTTATTCCTTATGGTATGTCGGGCCATTCCTTTATGTACCCTTTAACCTCATCGAGTGCCTTATGTTTTATGGATTGTTGTTTTCATGGATATCTGTGTGGGGAGGCACTGTCTTATGTATGTGACATTCCCTGTAGTAACTTATTCTCTCTCTTCTATGAATCACACTGCTTCCAGTGTTACTTACCAGTTCTCATACTTTTTAGGGATTTTAAACCTCGCATTTCACTCTCGCATGTGATGAGATTGGAAACCACGACCTCGGGCAGGAGTCAAGACACTTTATCTCTTGACCACTATACATCCCAAGTACGATAGTTGGTCCATCCTAAATGTAAAATACTTCAATGTGTACAAAAATGTTGAAATTGTGGTTCCCCTAGATTTATTTCAGTTGACTATGAAATGAATTGGTAAAAGGTATGAACGCTGGTTATAGTAGGTGGAACATTCGTGTTAGGTCTTGGTACTAAGGCATACTTCTCTATAACTGTACAGATGATGACATACGACTAGGTGTTTATCTTCTGTGACATAAAAAAGTTATTACCTTAAATTATTTACAGGAATTAACTCAGAGATTTTAATTTGACTTGTTGTCAATATCAATCCATGTGAATTGTACATTGTAGAATGTAAGATGGCTGCAGATTTGATGTACAGTGGCACAGCTGCACTAGGATGTGACCCCTATCTGACAGCTCAAGAGAATGCTTGTACTTGTTCAGCTACACAGAAACCCAAAAAGAACAGTGATAAATTATCTTCAGACGAGAACAAGAAAGGATCACGGAAGTCTCGACAAGTTAATGATGAATTGTAATGAAGACTGAATGGGTCTGATCTATTAAAAAAGCTGGCTTGGCCATGTGACTACCATTTATAACTGAAATTTTATTGTGTACTATTGTTACCTCCAATGTAACACTTATGACTTTTAATCAAGTATACGTTACACGTTGTAATTTATCCATTACATATACTCTCACTACAGGTTTTTAGTCGTTTTATGCAATGCATAGACGTCATGTACATATTGTGCTTTAATAACAGACGCTTTAAATTTGATTCCACATTAGTATAGTATTGTTTGTTTTCTTTTGTTTTGAAGTCACCATGTTCTTTGTTTATCTAGAAAACATGGACTTTGTGTTACTGATTTTTGGGCCGAGTGTTTCATGCTTTGTTCTCTTATCATTGGTATTGACATGTGACCAATCTATTGACACTCCAGATTAGAGACATGTGTTCTTCAGACAATAAGATTTAGTACCATTCTTACTGGCCCCATTTTGCTCACTGTTTAATAAAGTGAATAACAAATGTGGTGACTTGGCACCAAGTCCCCAACAGTCCAAACCTGTATTTTATATTGTATTAAGTATTCATGAAGTGTACTGTGTAATTACATTGACAAATGTATTGATACCGTCAGGAATTCAATCGTAACTACTCGGCGGTATCCGGCAGAGCTCGGAATACATACTACTCGGCGGTATCCGGCAGAGCTCGGAATACATATTTATATCTCCGAGGTGTTCCGATTGCATTGGTTGTGATAATTTATGACTAGTGGTCCATTTGATAGCTATTATTTTGTATTTTATTTTTATGTAGAATAAAGTGTTTACCAGGAAATAAAGTCTTGATACTTTTATAGAAAGTGACTAATTCTTTCCTTACTATTTTGTTATGAGGTATTGACATGCACTGATGGCATAAATACCATAAACTTGCATATAGTTCGTGTAAAAGCAAAGTCTGTTTACAGTCTAGCGACTATCCCCAAAAATCTTACTGGTTTCCAGTATTCTTTCATCTTGATACTTTATACTCTCAGACTCTAACTAGTTAAGTGAGTTTACAATGACATTTAGATAAAGTCTAGACAGTAAATCACACTATATACTGCCTAAGTGAGTTGAGTGAAGTTGGCGCGGCAATCGTACATCAACATTGAATACCGACCCAGATTGAATACAGAGCCAGCACTGACATCGTTATTCGACTTATATTTTTAAATACATATATTATATCGAACCCAAAGCTAGCACTGACATCAACATTCGAAACGGGTCCGCGGCGAATACATATCTGGAGCCCAATAACGAGCCAGCTCGTACATCGTTATTCGAGTTTTTTTTAAATATTTGAATACAGGTCTAATATCGAACCCAGAGCTAGCACTGACATCAACATTCGAACTTGTAAGCGGTGAATACATATCTGGAGCCCAATAACGAGCCAGCTCGTACATCGTTATACGAGTGTTTTTTAAATATTTGAATACAGACCTAATATCGAACCCAGAGCTAGCACTGACATCAACATTCGAACTTGTAAGCGGCGAATATATATCTGGAGCCCAATAACGAGCCAGCTCGTACATCGTTATTCGAGTGTTTTTTTAAATATTTGAATACAGACCTATAAGCGAACACAGAGCTAACACTGACATCAACGTTCGAACTTGTAAGCGGTGAATACATATCTGGAGCCCAATAACAAGCCAGCTCGTACATCGTTATTCGAGAGTTTTTTAAATATTTGAATACAGACCTAATATCGAACCCAGAGCTAGCACTGACATCAACATTCGAATTGACCGCGGCGAATACATATCTATATCAAATATACTATACTTACTGTCTCTATCGTGGAACATGTAGTTGTAATGTACTACCAACTAGACATCAGTATTGTTTCTAATCTGATAAGAGTGATCAGAGGTGCGTTTGTTAGGGGTAGGGGAAGAAGGCGAGAAAAGTAAGCCGTTCGATATAATATATGTTAAAATACAAGTCGAATAACGATGTCAGTGCTGGCTCTGTATTCAATCTGGGTCGGTATTCAATGTTGATGTACGATGTACGATTGCCGCGCCAACTTCACTCAACTGCCTATGTGTCTGATAAGCCACACTCACATTGCTGGGCATTGTTTGTGTACATGAAGAGCACATACCATGATACAGAGGATTACACAAATTTATGGAAGATGGTTAATACAGTGCAACCTTTCCACAGCGGCAATTCAATTCAACCCCTGTATTGCAACAACCTTTCGGCAACAGCCAAAATCTGCATCTCCAAAAGGGTGTTCGGGAGACGATGTGAGACCAAAACTGAAGCAACCACATAAACATTAAAACTGGCGAGATACGGTTTTGTCCACATAATAATGATTGTAATGTCAGAAGGAGACAGTATTTTCCGAGTTACAGGTGAGTGTGCATTAATATTAACACTTTTCGCTTACCTTTTATATCAAAATAAGTAACGGACGATATGGGGAAATCAGAATTTGAGAAGTTTTTTTGAACCGCGGGGCCAGTACAGCAGAAAAAATGTATTCTCTTTGTCATAATGTCCTTAACATTAATGCAGCAGTAAACAAGCAATATCTTGAAAAAAGATGGTCCGCGCAATTTGAAGGTTAAGATTTGTTTACAGCATAAAAATGCTGTGATGTAACGATTGCTGGTCACTTCAGATCCTAAATGGATGTGAGTAAATTCACCGAAATTCAGTGGATTTCGGTAAGATTACGTACCATTTATCGAAAGGTTAATCAATCCGCATCAAGGTTACTAACGTTGTTCGGGTGATGAGAAATTGCCTTGGTGGTTAACGTAAGAAATGATTAGTTTACACAACACTGATATGCAAATAGTACGACTGCGCCGAAAAGATGTTGAATCCATATCACAGTTGAATTTTGTCAAAATGTTTGTAATAAAGTGATCATGAGTATACTGTCTCACTATTCAAAGTCAAAATATCAGTTAAAACCGTGCTGCTCCAATCATAACATATCCATAGCTAACATCAGAATGTGAGTAAGTTGTAGTGTTCACTCTACGTCACAATGCGAGTAACATCAGAACACATGTATGCCGTATGGTTCGCATTACGATGCAGGTAACATCAGATTGTGAGTACTACATCCTACATACCTCATCAGGATGGTAACATCAGATTGTGAGTACTACATCCTACAGACCACATCACAATGGTAACATCAGATTACGAGTACTAATTGTACTGACCACATCACGATGCGGATAACGTCAGGTTGTGAGTGCTACATTGTACAGACCACATCACGATGCGGATAACGTCAGGTTGTGAGTGCTACATTGTACAGACCACACCTCGATGCGAGTAACATCAGATTACGAGTACTACATTGTACAGTCCACATCACGATGCGGATAACGTCAGGTTGTGAGTGCTACATTGTACAGACCACACCTCGATGCGAGTAACATCAGATTACGAGTACTCATTGTACTGACCACATCACGATGCGGGTAATGTCAGAACGTTAACTGTGTAGGGCAGGTCACAACGCAGGCAATGTCAGAACGGGAGTATCATACTTTTTAGTTTATGTCACAACGTGGGTAATGTAACCTTATGAATGATCATTACATTGTTCTGAGCACGTCACAAAGCAGGTAACATCGGAATAGGAGTAGTGCATAATGTTTAGTCCACATCACTACGTGTGTATCGTCAATATGTGAGTAGTACAGTGTTCAGTCCACGCCTTAATGTTGGCAACGTCAGAGCGCCAGTGCTACATTGTTCCGTTCACGTCACAACGTCCTCGACATCAGAACGTGAGTACTACATTGTACATATAACGTCTCTATTTAAGTAACATCAGAGTACACACCATATCCAAACGTCTGTGTCAGGTAACATCCAAATGCGCGTTCTACATTGTTCAATTCAAATTACAACGTGGGTTACGTCAGAATATAGGTATTACATTGTTCAGTCCATGTCACATCGAGGGTAACATAGCTGAATACTGTATTGTTTAGTCCTCGTCACAATGCGGAGAATGTCAGCACAAGTACTTCATTGTGTTCCGTCCACGTCATAATGCGGGCTTACGTCAGCACGAGTACTTACTTGTTCAGTCCTTGTCACAATGTGGGTAACATCAGTACGAGTACTCCACTCGTTCGTCCATGACACAATGAGGGTAATCTCAGCGCGAGTACAGCATTATTGAGTCCACGTCACTTCAGAACATGACTTTTAGATCATGACTCTGTTATGATTCCAATGTATACTGTATCACACAAGTTGATATATATGGAAAACTCAGCACACATGTGTGCATTGGTTCGCATACTTGGTGCAGTGGTGCTTAAACAATATGTCCTGTATAAAACATTAGGTTAGAGGTTAAATATCAGGGAAACATCAATCAGTCATTTTATTGGACATGCCCAGGTTTGGAAAAAATAAACATCTGCATGCGGTCAGAATGTAACAAGCCAGAGTTTACCATAGGATTGCTGAACAATTTGGTGCCCGCCAAGACACTGTGTGTCCCTATTGCGACTTTTCTAACAAAATGGAACACTCGGGACAACCGATGGCCTGGACAACTGCGAGTAAGGTCACAACAACTGGATTACCTGTACCAATTTTGACAGACGCATCTCCGCAAACCCTTTCAACCAGCCAAACAGCATTCCTTAGCTCCTGCCAATCAAGGCCAGGTCTGTTAGCATCCGTTTGCGCGAGTTTGATATTCACCCATGCCGTCCTGCTACCGCATAATTTTGAACCAACATCATCATAACACCAGGTTGGTATGTTGCAATATGAAATGATGTACACTGATGAGTCCCGGATTCACATTGGCAGTTCTAACGGGTACACAGGAGATTGATTGAGTGATGCCTGTAAGGGCCAACTTAGGACCCTGGGTATGAACAGTATAATGATGAAAGAAAGTAGTTCGTCGCCTGATAGGAGCTCTATTGTTATTGCTACCAACTGTCTGACAGGTTTAAGATATCATAACTTCATCATCCACACCCCATACTTAGCAACCGTATGTAATTCAGGATTCTACACTATTTATGTGTTGGTGATAATTGAGTAATGGAAAAATGTACCTCCGTAGGAAGTGTGACATGTTCTTCACAGAAATAGAAACCAATTAAGGTTTACTTGAAGTAAAGTTGCCCATTTGTGACCTCAATGTGGACAGAAGAAGAAATTCTTTTTGAACAGTTTGAGACGCCCCTAGTGCATTAACGAAGCAGTTTGACCAATCAAACTGTCATATAATTAATCAGTAATTATTATATTTAAAGCGAAAATAATACATGTATTAAGCGCCACTGAATAAAACAACTGTAGTCTTATAATATTTAAATAGTATAGTTCATTCTTGTTTATCCATATCTGTACATAATACTCATGTTGTGCTCCACAACAACAGAGTTAACATGTAATATTATGTTTTGTTAAAAATACACTTTTAATAAATAATCACAAAAATAATTAATGCAAGTGCAACATTATGTTGTCTATGTATTTTTGTTTCGGCAAGGTCAAAATACAGTATTGAACACACACATACAATTGCACGGCCATCAAGCATATGATATGTACATGTACATGTATATACATATTAAACTTAACACGTGTTTCTTCTTAGTCAACATGATTTTATTAATGCAGACAGATGTCATTTAGTTTTATATTTTAGAATTATAACTCTTAACTATATAATTTGAAATATTTGCTGTAATCATTTTTGTGATATTACATTTTATATGCACATTTTCTTTCAAAATATGCATGTGGCAGAATTCTCATCATCCGATAATCGATACTGCGCAAAAATACCTATATAGAAATATGAAGGATTTTAACTTTAAACTGGTATAACTTTTTATCCGTTAAAGATATCAAATAAATGCAAACGGTTTTGCAATGTTTCAATATTCCCCATTCATTCACAAATGTTACCTTTTATTTGAAATAAAATTAAAATGGTCTTTTTTTAACTTTAAAACAGCTACCAGTGCTATATAGAATATATAGGCGGAAAAAATTTAGTCTGAAATTAACTTAATGTCATTTAATAACGGTTAATGATATTAACAAAATGCAAATGGACTCATAAACTATAATTATTGCTCTATCAATCGGTATTTATTTGGTGAAAATATTTAAAGAGGAAAATGGTATTTTTTCACTTTAAAACTATATGGTATGTTTTTTTACCACGTTCGGAAATGTTCGGAAGACCGTCCGAGTATGACCGAATATTACCGAAGTTTTATGGCTCTTGAGCTCCGGACGGGCACACTAGGGGTCCAGCAGCGATTATACAAGCTGTTAATTAACAAATTAGTGCGCTTTACAGGGAAGAATTTAGGGGAAATGTGACTTTTTATAGAATAGCATTGAAATGAAATATTGGTTTGGTTCATTAGATTGACTTTTTATTCAGTAAGGTGTGAACTTTAAAACAGTATAATTCGATTACAATAAATATGTTTTTATACGATATTGTTTAATTTTATATTTAAAATTGAATATTATTATATAAATGCTATTAATATTGTAAATTATACAGATATTACAATTATTTAGACAAATAGTTGCATAACTTATATAAAATAAATGTGGCTTTTGGTGAAATCGTATAAAAATAAATTTTACCGCAGAACTGTATTTTTTGGCCGTTTGCATACAGTAGTTATACATAGAAGTTACAATTAAAATGAATTTTTGACATTTAGTTGGTTGCTGCCAAAATTGCGAATTTATTGTTTTAAGGAATACGTCGTGTCATGAAACCTTGCATTAAAAAAGAAAAGATAGCAGAGCTTCTGAGAAATTCGTTGTAAACTCGGTACCCGGACAAAAACACATTTCCCTTCATTTCGTAACTTAAACATGTATATAGGGCCGTAACAGTGTTACCAGAATATAATTGTAGGTATTATTTTCACACGTAACATGTCATTTAATTCCACGATGGTCTTGTGATACGAGAGTTTCTTTGTTTGCTAAATACATCAGTTTTCTACGTTTTCCACCATTTAATTTTCGGGTTTCATGTATATAGTATTTGATGCATTTTATTTTTCATGAACAATGTAGTGGAATGTAAGACATTACATTATTAAATTATATTAAGAGAACATAATTTTGTTTCGTGTTTTTTATTAATTATCTGTCTATTTAGGCAGGTGGTCAGCTTGTTCAATCCGAATCAGTAATACTGCATTCTAAATCACCGTTTAAAGTACAATACACTGGTTTACCCCTGTTGATTTACGAATTATAATAACAGTTAAATCACCTTTCGAAATCATAGGGAAAGTATAGCCGCATCATTCAATTGATAAAACAGTAAGGAACTTATTCATTTCACTTAAAGCGACAGACAATCTTTTATATGAAAAACAATTAATTCGCTCACATACATAAAAATTATAATATAACATTATTCATTAAACGCGCACTTAACCAGAGAAATATCATACTTAACGTTAGAGGCTACAATATAAGTATCATGAATGTATAATACATTGTGATAAATTAGTACGGCCCGGGGCAATTTCATTATGCTGGCTCAACACAGCGGGGTGGCTAATTAAGTCGTGAACGATAATGATCATGAAATCATATCATAATTCGGTAAATCACGAAGGCTTCCGAGTGTTTCCGAGTGTTTTCGAGTGTTTCCGACCACCGTGGTCACTAATTAGCGACGCTCGCATCGATAACTATCGGCTTATCTGATGATGAAGATTCTTCACAGCCCTGCATACCAGTCCCTCGATATTAAGCGAATACTGGTATTTTAGGTTCGATCGATATATCGGATCGAACGGTTCTGTATCGATCGAAGTATCGATAAAATACGAACGGGAAACAGTTAAGTAAAGGTTGAGATTAATTATTTTGGTCGGAAATGGGTACCATAAAACTAACTATCGTTCTCCTCTCACTGTTTACCCGATTTTGGAACGGTGTTTGTATCAATTTTTTGGGGAAAATACATCATCCGCCCCGGATTGGGAATTCATTATATAATGATTCTGACGAATGTTGATATAGACAAGACTGCACATGCATAAACATTAAACAATAAACCAAACATTTTATTCTTCACTTTCTTATGTAAATGTCATTATGACATATCAAATACCGACCATTTTGTATCGATGCAATATCGATAATTATGACCCATACGCGGCCCTACCTCATTCTTTACACTATCAAACGCTGCAATCACACTTCAGCTTCGATATCCTGGAGGTTTCAACGACACTTTACGCTGTAACGGAACTTGTGGTTTCAACGACATTTAACGCTGTAACGGAACTTGTGGTTTCAACGATAACTAACGGTGACGTCTTCTATCTTGCGAAACACCGCCATCATCAACATGGTGTTTTTTGTTGTTTGTTGTTAATTCGTGGAACATTTCTACAAAAACCGGATACATACAGAATTTGAGACATTAACCCGGACGTAAACGCACAGTATAAATAAAACACGCGTGTACTGACAGACTCATTGAGGGCTTGAGATCAGACGCAATCAAACAGGTGAGTACATTTTCAGTTGTTACTAACATTATTTATAATGCAGTAAGTTTAAACCCTACCGGTTTGGCTCAGTGGAGAGCACTCCATAGTCAAACTGGAGATCGTGGGTTTCAACTCCGGGTTTGGCATACGTAATTGAAATGTTGAAATACTGTAAAAAAGACACTGCGTAAAACACAAACAAATTAATTTTGGAATTACGAAGTATCAAATGAACGGTGCCATAGAGGTGGCTTGTGTGAAATTATTTTTAGTCAATGAGTCGTGGCCACGAGATAACTATGTCGTTAGGACGAGATCCATGTAGTTTGTCGTGGGAACGGGATAGTTAAGTCGTGGCCACGACATACTAAGTCGTGTGGACGAGATACATGTAGTTTGTCGTGGGAACGGGATAGTTAAGTCGTGGCCACGACATACTAAGTCGTGTGGACGAGATACATGTATTTTGTCCTGGGAACGAGTTAGTAAATCGTGGGAACGAGATAAAAATAATTGCACACATGCAGTCACCTCTATGCCACCGTACATAAGCTCATCAGACGGTTCAAACAAAAATGCCATTCATAAAAAACTGTTTATTTGCGGTTCTACAACCTACAATATTATTTAAGGGTTTATGTCGGTGAGTGGTTCTTTCAGACCTTGTCTACTAGTGTTCACACTGTGAACGGAAACTATGCCACGAAAATTACCTGCACGGTAAAACCTCAAAATGATTCCCCGATATTCAACGGAATTCGCCACGAGCGATTACGGAGGATAACGGCATTACACGGAGTTAGCCGATTCCATTATGGATCTAAGGCCTTAAAATTAACTGTACTTATGATTGTGTTTTTTTATGGATGATCAGTCGAATGTTCGGTTGCTATGATAACATCAAGAACTTAAGTATACAGTTATGTATTATATTGTACTTGCAGATTATAATGATGGGGAAATACGTACTTTTGGCTATTGTGATGTTCACCGTTTTAGCAGGTAAATAAATATTTCGTGTTTATGATTTTGTACGTGCTATACTTAGTATAGCATTTTAATAAATGCATTATACTTCTTGCACATAACAGAGGTAGATCGAGTTTTAAAAAAATACTATTTGTGTTCTTAGTTATTCTGTGTATAATTTATTTATGTATAGTTTATAAATGAACTGGATCGTCCCCTGTGCCGCTCCGAGCTCACTTTGAAAGCTTTACTGCTCGGTTCGAAGTTGAGCTGCTCACATCTGGCTTTCTGTTAAAACTAAAGATCTTTAACAACGATGTACGGCGAAAATTACAATATGTTGTAGTTTTATTGGTTAAGAATTTCTGTTAAAATGTACTCTATGTAGTTATTTTATACATTTGTCATGTAGAGTTTGTTCCTGTTTTAATTTCAGTGACAGAATGTTGTGATGTAAATTTCAACATGGAGTGTTCCAGTCATGGATTCCAGTATCAGACTTGTAAAATGAAGAGTCACGGTGTATACAACGACATCAAGGTAAATATATGAGGCCTAAATTAATATGTTTGTTTCCGGTTTCATGCCCCCCAAAATAGGGTAGGAAGGTCGGAAATATTTGTTTTGGATATTTTTTTATATTTTCAATTGAAGCAAATTAAACATGGATTTAAATGAATATATGTTAAACGACAAATCCCCTCTCTTTTAACACGGATAATGTTGAATAGAGGTTATTATAATGCTCTATAGCTGGAAAACCCGTAAAGCGTCTCAATTACAAGGAAAGAAATATGAACCTTGAGAAAAAATCAGAAATAATTTTACCAAGAAACAAAATGTCAACACACGAAAAAACATTCTATGGTCGGGACAAAAAAAAGTTCGGGAAACGTGAAACGATACATATTTTTTACGCCTAAGTAATAACGCGATCATATAAACAATTTTGTTTCGCGCAATATTTGCCTTACAAACTAACACGAATAATACGAAGTCATTTCTTTACGATACGGGAAACTTTCTTATTTTGATTATTTATAAAACTAACGTACTACAAAAATGATTAATGCACAATTGCAGTGTACGTTTTGATAAAAAGATATATAAATTCAAATAACCCGAGGCGAAAGCTCTGTTAATACAACGTTGAAAACTGAGGGTAGGTATAGGTCTGTGTGCCGGGTTAGTGCGCACGATGTACATTAAGTGTTGTTTTGGCTGTTCAACTCGGTAGTATTTTTTGTGTATTTATCCGCGCATTCAGTTTACGCTGCGTGAGGTCACGATGTGTATTGACTATTGGGGGTCGTTTCAAAATACTATTTGGAATTATAAGAATTAAACGACCATTGTTTGGCGTTCATGCATGTGTAAACGCCTATCAGTCCGCACACATTTAACATAAAGCCATTCCGGGCTTTATTCAATGTGTACGTTCTGATCGGCGTTTACACATGCATGAACGCCAAAAAATGGTCGTTTAATCCTATAATGAACACATTTCAAATGCCTAATTGCTCATTATGCATAGAAATCAAATGCACAAATGATCTAAAGGACATGTTCACAACGTCCCTATGGTGTTCCTTATAAATAAACACGACTGTTTAGATTGGAAAATGTCTGCTTATATTTATCTCTCAGTGTTTTTTCTTTATTTCCACAGGAGATACGTACGCATTCATTAGCGGGTTGTACGAAAGGTGTAAGCTACGGGGTTAAGGATGATTATATGTGGGTGGACAAAGGTTGTCGTGGAAAATTCGCAGTTTGTGTTTGTCGTAAATACAGAGTCCTAGATTGTGACAGCCACGGCTTCAAGTATAAGGAATGTGCCGTGTCTGGAGCCAGCAATGTGATTTATGTTCAACTTGCGTCGCAGAGGTCTGCTTTTTGGGCTAATTGCAACAAGAAGACGAGCTACGGCATCAACGGAAACAAGATCTGGGTAGATCATGGCTGCAGGGGGAGATTTCATGTGTGCTATAAGTAAGGAGACATTGAATTCGGCGTAACGTTGTGTTTCTGTAATCCGACACACAGACGCAAATTTTCTGTTATGTTGGTCTCTGACTGTATATAAACGTAACCAAGAAAAAAAATAAAAAAATGAAATATCAAGAGTGAATTCAAAATTAGTTGAGTATACCGTTAAAACAGTAGATTTAAGCTTGTTACAAACTGCATAATTATTTAACCGAATTTTGACATGAATAGTGAATAATTGTATTGTTGGAACAAGCGTTGTACTTTTCTTGAGAAATTGGTTTTTAAGCACTGTTTTGTAACATTGGACCATGTGAGAATGTTGTTATTCAGTTTGCTTTGAACTCTGAACGTCCTATTTTATCGCAACAATGATGTTTTGAGTAAATCTGCAATAATAAATGTGTCACTCAAGTTCCCCTATAGCGAGTATTTCACGTGGCGTTTCAAGTCCCTGTTTGTTTTAAAGAGATACCATTGTGCGGTAGATATCTAATCAGCTTCTATATGTACTAGAATTGAATTATAATTTTTTTTTTTTACGTTTCGAGTATATCTGCCATGGTTATGCTGCCTTTCTCTTGTAGCGATTATTTCCCTTTGCGAGTCAAACTCACAAAGTACTGTCAGGGGTAGATAAGCGCTGTGAGGAGGGTTTAAAGAGAGCTAATTACGAGCGGAAGTTAAATAATGTAGTTTAAGTAGTTTTGAACTATCATCCACTTCTAGAAGCATAACTCCTTTTTGAAATGTGTATAATTGTTCATGCATTATATGTTTTATAATAAACTTGTAGTATATACATTGCATGTTGTTTTTGTTTATAATATAGTTGTACCGTGCTATTAGTTTGACCACGAACAGGTGTATGAACATTCAGACCGATTTATGCCAATTAAGGTAATGCTCTCGTGCATACAGCTATGACTGCTGCTTGGTTTGCGTTTCTATCCAAACACAACCACGACTTTTTCTTCGTCAATCTTACGGACAAACTGAACATTTCAGCACACCTATTTTAAAATATAATCGTCAAGACAATACTAGTGTATTCATAGGGCCAATAACCATGAATATGTTTACGGGAGGTAACTCGAACAGTCGCGTCTCCAGTTATGCAGTAGTTACCTCCCTTTTCATCAACATCAATACTTGAGCTACTGGACGTTTTGAGATTTTTTTTTAATTTTTGCTAAATGTTTCGTCACAACATGTTCCTAGACGGAAGGCCCAAAAATGATTCGGGGTCAATGATTCGCGGACAGGGCGTTTTACCGGAAACAAACCTTTTTTTACGATGACAAATTGTTAGGTTCCATGGAAGCATGTACAGTAAAACCTCAATAATACGACCACCATTGGGATCCTTGAAACCGGTCTTCTTATTGAAGTGGTCTTAATATTGAGGTTGAATAAAGAGCAAAATCGGGAAAATAGACTTGAAAATTTAGGTCTTTTTTTGAAGTGGTCTTATTATTGAGGTGGTCTTATTACTGAGGTGGTCGTTTAGGGTGGTTTTACTGTACAACATACATGGAAATTAAATCCGGAACCAACTGCTGTATGGGTGAATGGGTTTCTCATTGAACAAAGCATGGCAGAGCAACTATCTAGAATGTCGGCATGTGTCATTAACAAACGAGCAAAAAGAAGATATGTTCATCAATTGTGTTTTACAAGACTTTATAACAAGTGAAATTATAGGAAAAAAACATAACCGTAATTTACATACCCATGAAATAATGTACAAACATGGAATGGAAATTCAATTAAAGCATATAGTACACAGACCATAATGTGATATTCACTTGGCGAATCACAAGTAATTCAATTTGTGATCTATCCAATGCAGTCGGACCTCGTTCATTCGAACTCATTTATTTCTTGGAATCGACAGTTGTTGATAATGTTATTAACCGACTCCTTACAATACTTGGGAAGTTATTGGAACAGTGGTTTTGAATACTTAAACAAGAATATCATTAAATAGTTTCGACAATTTTCAAAATAAGTAGAAACGTCGATCGTAAAATTCACGTTCTTAAATTTGCTTGTTTAATCAAAAAGAGATTTTCGTCTGTTGAGGAACAGCTATTAATTATGTGCATGAATCAAATTGTTAGTGCATCAGACATGCGTATCATAAACAAAAATAAAGAAACATAAATATTTTCCAATTGTTGTGTCACGTGATGAGTAAATTACAATGGCGCACAGTAAATATTTATGCAAAATACATGTAAATCCAAAAACAATCGAACCGTTACATTTGAGGTAAATTTACATAAAACAATTATGGAAATGAAGTCAAAATGCACGTACAGAAACAAAACAACTGTGTAAACAGACCGCCATTCGACCAAAACGTCAACGTTGGCTGATGGTCGCATTCACCAGTTAATTGTCGTCTCTCAAACAAGTTTTTGGCTAAACATACAAAGTATATCAATTTGCCTTAAAAAACTAATATTTCGGCATAAATCATTTTCAAGAAAAATGAATAAATTTATTACAGCACTATTACATAACATAACTAGAAATGTGTGATCGCCATATTGCTTTGGTTTGAAATTGACGCCAACGTTACTTCTGGTCGAATGTTTTGGAATTTCTGAAGAGAAAACTACACAATGATTGTGATACATATTGTCCTAATGCAGGTGTGGTCTGAAAACACAGGGTCGACTGTACGAGTGTCATACACATACATATCCTGAGTATCTGTTGTCTAAATATTTACAAAGCATATAAATAAATAAAGCACATATCTACGGAATCGTATTAATGCCATGGGGAGTATTGATAGAGCGTCATATCTACGACTATAATTGACAATTTTCATATCGATGTCTCTACTGGCGCTAACTCGCTTCCATACAGAAAACAAATTGAATAAATGCTGGTTTTAATATAAATGGAATGTCTTCAGATCCATAGGTTCCAACGTGACGCCATCTCCACTTTCTTCCGGTTTAGATTTTGTCCGAAAACACATCTGACACATCGTTGGTAATAGTTTCAGTTTGTTTCAAATTGATCAAACATAACTGAGAAACCGCGTATTATGTAATGCTTGCTTGCAAGCCTGTCCAATAGGCAATCAAAGGATTTTTAACAAGGTTCATTTAAAAACAAGAATCGTTAAGTCCGTGCGAGTAGTCGCCCGCACACAAATCGTTTCAAAGTGAAATTTACTTGTTACCCGAGGTGTATCAATAACTGAAGCGTGTAATAAATTTAAGGGAAATCACTGTGTTGCAATTACGAATTTAGTCCCTACTGGATTACCTCCCTTACCGATGGTTGTCCATATGTACAGTACGAGTAAATTAATGCGTTATCATAGTCCGTGATGTAATCAAATTAAACTTATAAGGAATCATTTAAGACGCTCTTATTATCGATAGTTATATAGAATATAAAAAAAACAATATTCTATTTCAAAATATACAAATCAAAGAATCCACGCCTCCATAAGATATTTTGAGCACAATTGTCCACACATTTGCTAAAAACCAAAGCGTAAAAGGTCTGCGGTTATTGTGGTGGTTATATTTTATAATGAATTCCAACATGTTTACTATTTAGATATAGCAAAACAAAATACATAGATATACAGTTTGCGGTTTGTTGACCCATAATTTGAACCTCAATATTCTAATAAGTTAAATTATGCTTCGAAATAGAAACAATGACCACATCTTGTTGGGTAGATGTTTTCCGGACAACCGTATTATGCTCGCCTTTGCTCTACTGAGTCACAGTGGTGTCACACTTTAACAATGAGTGGAAGCAAGAGGCAATTAACTATTTGTTTGTAAGTGTTTGAATTGGCTTCATCCAGTATTGTTGTATATCTAATAAGAACCATTGCAATGTATAAGTGATTGAAAATATATTTTTATCATATTACTAACAGACAAAACTTGTAAAATAGCCTGATTGTTAAAAGAACTGGACTTTTTGTAATTTTATGATGTACAAACATCTGTCTTCAACAAGAGTACGGATCAATACATTATGAGTTCATTCTTTGTTAATGCATGTTTATTGATGTTTTAACAATAGGAAATCGATTTTTTATGTTTGTTTAGGTAAACAAATCGGAACAAATAATGAGCATAATATTACTTTAAAACTGTAAAAAACATCATGATAGTGTTCATTTAATCAAGTATACAAGCTAAATTTCCTTTCACAAAATATGATTTATTATCCCCTATAAATTTGGAAATTAGCAATTCTGTTCGGTAATTTTCGAGATCTTAGCGATATATGTCATAAAACATTGTGTGCTAGTATTAATATTCAAAACGATAGATTTTTTAGGGTTTGTCCAAATTTCAGTTCGATAAAGTCCATGAGTTCAGACGCTTGAAAATAAATATTAGAGTGCAAGCGCGCGCTTAACCATGTGTATTGAGGTACCCTATGGGGTATGTAATTAATATTTAGGCAATATAACGTGTGAGTGAAATAAAAATATTTGATCTACAGCAAGTAATTCCCGATATATTTTTAAAGGAAAACGTTTTAATTACTGATATTATACATTACTAAAACACTCTAAACAATTTTATGAACCAAAAAACAGCAAAAATGCACAGATCTAATTCTTAGATCTAGAGCTAGGCATTGTAACATCGCTTGTTTAGCTAAATTCTTATGAAAACACGGATTTGCAGTATTATAATTCGTTATACTGGTTGTTGACAGGGTATATTGGGGAATATAACCTGTTTGTGATTCATATATGGCACACAGACAGGTTATATTCCCCCATATACCCTGTCAACAACCTGTATAACTAATAATATATGACCGGTTAGCTCAGTTAGGAGAACGCTGGGATATCACCAGATAGTTCCGGGTTCGATTCCCGGTTGTCCTTCCGTGACATTTGGCTACGGTTATGTGGAGAAGTTGTAAGCAGTTAGTAGTGGTTTATAAGTAATTGCATGAAATGGGTTTGAACAACTAACCCGCCCTGTATAACTGAAAAGTTAAAGAAAATTAAGAAAAATATAGTCAACGGTGACGAACTCGTTATGCTTGTCTAATTCCTGTCGAAAACATTACCAATGCCATAAGAGGTGCGGTGGTGAACTTATTGGGATTTAAACATTAAAGCTCCGGTGGAGCGGTTGACACCTCATGTGGCAGAATTCTCATCATCCGATAATCGATACTGCGCAAAAATACCTATATAGAAATATGAAGGATTTTAACTTTAAACTGGTATAACTTTTTATCCGTTAAAGATATCAAATAAATGCAAACGGTTTTGCAATGTTTCAATATTCCCCATTCGTTCACAAATGTTACCTTTGATTTGAAATAAAATTAAAATGGTCTTTTTTTAACTTTAAAACAGCTACCAGTGCTATATAGAATATATAGGCGGAAAAAATTTAGTCTGAAATTAACTTAATGTCATTTAATAACGGTTAATGATATTAACAAAATGCAAATGGACTCATAAACTATAATTATTGCTCTATCAATCGGTATTTATTTGGTGAAAATATTTAAAGAGGAAAATGGTATTTTTTCACTTTAAAACTATATGGTATTTTTTTTTACCACGTTCGGAAATGTTCGGAAGACCGTCCGAGTATGACCAAATATTACCGAAGTTTTATGGCTCTTGAGCTCCGGACGGGCACACTAGGGGTCCAGCAGCGATTATACAAGCTGTTAATTAACAAATTAGTGTGCTTTACAGGGAAGAATTTAGGGGAAATGTGACTTTTTATAGAATAGCATTGAAATGAAATATTGGTTTTGTTCATTAGATTGACTTTTTATTCAGTAAGGTGTGAACTTTAAAACAGTATAATTCGATTACAATAAATATGTTTTTATACGATATTGTTTAATTTTATATTTAAAATTGAATATTATTATATAAATGCTATTAATATTGTAAATTATACAGATATTACAATTATTTAGACAAATAGTTGCATAACTTATATAAAATAAATGTGGCTTTTGGTGAAATCGTATAAAAATAAATTTTACCGCAGAACTGTATTTTTTGGCCGTTTGCATAGTTATACATAGAAGTTACAATTAAAATGAATTTTTGACATTTAGTTGGTTGCTGCCAAAATTGCGAATTTATTGTTTTAAGGAATACGTCGTGTCATGAAACCTTGCATTAAAAAAAGAAAAGATAGCAGAGCTTCTGAGAAATTCGTTGTAAACTCGGTACCCGGACAAAAACACATTTCCCTTCATTTCGTAACTTAAACATGTATATAGGGCCGTAACAGTGTTACCAGAATATAATTGTAGGTATTATTTTCACACGTAACATGTCATTTAATTCCACGATGGTCTTGTGATACGAGAGTTTCTTTGTTTGCTAAATACATCAGTTTTCTACGTTTTCCACCATTTAATTTTCGGGTTTCATGTATATAGTATTTGATGCATTTTATTTTTCATGAACAATGTAGTGGAATGTAAGACATTACATTATTAAATTATATTAAGAGAACATAATTTTGTTTCGTGTTTTTTATTAATTATCTGTCTATTTAGGCAGGTGGTCAGCTTGTTCAATCCGAATCAGTAATACTGCATTCTAAATCACCGTTTAAAGTACAATACACTGGTTTACCCCTGTTGATTTACGAATTATAATAACAGTTAAATCACCTTTCGAAATCATAGGGAAAGTATAGCCGCATCATTCAATTGATAAATCAGTAAGGAACTTATTCATTTCACTTAAAGCGACAGACAATCTTTTATATGAAAAACAATTAATTCGCTCACATACATAAAAATTATAATATAACATTATTCATTAAACGTGCACTTAACCAGAGAAATATCATACTTAACGTTAGAGGCTACAATATAAGTATCATGAATGTATAATACATTGCGATAAATTAGTACGGCCCGGGGCAATTTCATTATGCTGGCTCAACACAGCGGGGTGACTAATTAAGTCGTGAACGATAATGATCATGAAATCATATCATAATTCGGTAAATCACGAAGGCTTCCGAGTGTTTCCGAGTGTTTTCGAGTGTTTTCGACCACCGTGGTCACTAATTAGCGACGCTCGCATCGATAACTATCGGCTTATCTGATGATGAAGATTCTTCACAGCCCTGCATACCAGTCCCTCGATATTTAGCGAATACTGGTATTTTAGGTTCGATCGATATATCGGATCGAACGGTTCTGTATCGATCGAAGTATCGATAAAATACGAACGGGAAACAGTTAAGTAAAGGTTGAGATTAATTATTTTGGTCGGAAATGGGTACCATAAAACTAACTATCGTTCTCCTCTCACTGTTTACCCGATTTTGGAACGGTGTTTGTATCAATTTTTTGGGGAAAATACATCATCCGCCCCGGATTGGGAATTCATTATATAATGATTCTGACGAATGTTGATATAGACAAGACTGCACATGCATAAACATTAAACAATAAACCAAACATTTTATTCTTCACTTTCTTATGTAAATGTCATTATGACATATCAAATACCGACCATTTTGTATCGATGCAATATCGATAATTATGACCCATACGCGGCCCTACCTCATTCTTTACACTATCAAACGCTGCAATCACACTTCAGCTTCGATATCCTGGAGGTTTCAACGACACTTTACGCTGTAACGGAACTTGTGGTTTCAACGACATTTAACGCTGTAACGGAACTTGTGGTTTCAACGATAACTAACGGTGACGTCTTCTATCTTGCGAAACACCGCCATCATCAACATGGTGTTTTTTGTTGTTTGTT
Organism: Mactromeris polynyma; assembly: GCA_032209605.1. Lineage (NCBI taxonomy): Eukaryota > Metazoa > Mollusca > Bivalvia > Venerida > Mactridae > Mactromeris > Mactromeris polynyma. The sequence continues at coordinate 4,399,468 of JASFXZ010000022.1, forward strand.
GTTAATTCGTGGAACATTTCTACAAAAACCGGATACATACAGAATTTGAGACATTAACCCGGACGTAAACGCACAGTATAAATAAAACACGCGTGTACTGACAGACTCATTGAGGGCTTGAGATCAGACGCAATCAAACAGGTGAGTACATTTTCAGTTGTTACTAACATTATTTATAATGCAGTAAGTTTAAACCCTACCGGTTTGGCTCAGTGGAGAGCACTCCATAGTCAAACTGGAGATCGTGGGTTTCAACTCCGGGTTTGGCATACGTAATTGAAATGTTGAAATACTGTAAAAAAGACACTGCGTAAAACACAAACAAATTAATTTTGGAACTACGATGTATCAAATGAACGGTGCCATAGAGGTGGCTTGTGTGAAATTATTTTTAGTCAGTGAGTCGTGGCCACGAGATAACTATGTCGTTAGGACGAGATCCATGTAGTTTGCCGTGGGAACGGGATAGTTAAGTCGTGGCCACGACATACTAAGTCGTGTGGACGAGATACATGTAGTTTGTCGTGGGAACGGGATAGTTAAGTCGTGGCCACGACATACTAAGTCGTGTGGACGAGATACATGTAGTTTGTCCTGGGAACGAGTTAGTAAATCGTGGGAACGAGATAAAAATAATTGCACACATGCAGTCACCTCTATGCCACCGTACATAAGCTCATCAGACGGTTCAAACAAAAATGCCATTCATAACAAACTGTTTATTTGCGGTTCTACAACCTACAATATTATTTAAGGGTTTATGTCGGTGAGTGGTTCTTTCAGACCTTGTCTACTAGTGTTCACACTGTGAACGGAAAATATGCCACGAAAATTACCTGCACGGTAAAACCTCAAAATGATTCCCCGATATTCAACGGAATTCGCCACGAGCGATTACGGAGGATAACGGCATTACACGGAGTTAGCCGATTCCATTATGGATCTAAGGCCTTAAAATTAACTGTACTTATGATTGTGTTTTTTATGGATGATCAGTCGAATGTTCGGTTGCTATGATAACATCAAGAACTTAAGTATACAGTTATGTATTATATTGTACTTGCAGATTATAATGATGGGGAAATACGTACTTTTGGCTATTGTGATGTTCACCGTTTTAGCAGGTAAATAAATATTTCATGTTTATGATTTTGTACGTGCTATACTTAGTATAGCATTTTAATAAATGCATTATACTTCTTGCACATAACAGAGGTAGATCGAGTTTTAAAAAAATACTGTTTGTGTTCTTAGTTATTCTGTGTATAATTTATTTATGTATAGTTTATAAATGAACTGGATCGTCCCCTGTGCCGCTCCGAGCTCACTTTGAAAGCTTTACTGCTCGGTTCGAAGTTGAGCTGCTCACATCTGGCTTTCTGTTAAAACTAAAGATCTTTAACAACGATGTACGGCGAAAATTACAATATGTTGTAGTTTTATTGGTTAAGAATTTCTGTTAAAATGTACTCTATGTAGTTATTTTATACATTTGTCATGTAGAGTTTGTTCCTGTTTTAATTTCAGTGACAGAATGTTGTGATGTAAATTTCAACATGGAGTGTTCCAGTCATGGATTCCAGTATCAGACTTGTAAAATGAAGAGTCACGGTGTTTACAACGACATCAAGGTAAATATATGAGGCCTAAATTAATATGTTTGTTTCCGGTTTCATGCCCCCCAAAATAGGGTAGGAAGGTCGGAAATATTTGTTTTGGATATTTTTTTATATTTTCAATTGAAGCAAATTAAACATGGATTTAAATGAATATATGTTAAACGACAAATCCCCTCTCTTTTAACACGGATAATGTTGAATAGAGGTTATTATAATGCTCTATAGCTGGAAAACCCGTAAAGCGTCTCAATTACAAGGAAAGAAATATGAACCTTGAGAAAAAAGCAGAAATAATTTTACCAAGAAACAAAATGTCAACACACGAAAAAACATTATATGGTCGGGACAAAAAAAAGTTCGGGAAACGTGAAACGATACATATTTTTTACGCCTAAGTAATAACGCGATCATATAAACAATTTTGTTTCGCGCAATATTTGCCTTACAAACTAACACGAATAATACGAAGTCATTTCTTTACGATACGGGAAACTTTCTTATTTTGATTATTTATAAAACTAACGTACTACAAAAATGATTAATGCACAATTGCAGTGTACGTTTTGATAAAAAGATATATAAATTCAAATAACCCGAGGCGAAAGCTCTGTTAATACAACGTTGAAAACTGAGGGTAGGTATAGGTCTGTGTGCCGGGTTAGTGCGCACGATGTATATTAAGTGTTGTTTTGGCTGTTCATTTCGGTAGTATTTTTTGTGTATTTATCCGCGCATTCAGTTTACGCTGCGTGAGGTCACGATGTGTATTGACTATTGGGGGTCGTTTCAAAATACTATTTGGAATTATAAGAATTAAACGACCATTGTTTGGCGTTCATGCATGTGTAAACGCCTATCAGTCCGCACACATTTAACATAAAGCCATTCCGGGCTTTATTCAATGTGTACGTTCTGATCGGCGTTTACACATGCATGAACGCCAAAAAATGGTCGTTTAATCCTATAATGAACACATTTCAAATGCCTAATTGCTCATTATGCATAGAAATCAAATCCACAAATGATATAAAGGACATGTTCACAACGTCCCTATGGTGTTCCTTATAAATAAACACGACTGTTTAGATTGGAAAATGTCTGCTTATATTTATCTCTCAGTGTTTTTTCTTTATTTCCACAGGAGATACGTACGCATTCATTAGCGGGTTGTACGAAAGGTGTTAGCTACGGGGTTAAGGATGATTATATGTGGGTGGACAAAGGTTGTCGTGGAAAATTCGCAGTTTGTGTTTGTCGTAAATACAGAGTCCTAGATTGTGACAGCCACGGCTTCAAGTATAAGGAATGTGCCGTGTCTGGAGCCAGCAATGTGATTTATGTTCAACTTGCGTCGCAGAGGTCTGCTTTTTGGGCTAATTGCAACAAGAAGACGAGCTACGGCATCAACGGAAACAAGATCTGGGTAGATCATGGCTGCAGGGGGAGATTTCATGTGTGCTATAAGTAAGGAGACATTGAATTCGGCGTAACGTTGTGTTTCTGTAATCCGACACACAGACGCAAATTTTCTGTTATGTTGGTCTCTGACTGTATATAAACGTAACCAAGAAAAAAAATAAAAAAATGAAATATCAAGAGTGAATTCAAAATTAGTTGAGTATACCGTTAAAACAGTAGATTTAAGCTTGTTACAAACTGCATAATTATTTAACCGAATTTTGACATGAATAGTGAATAATTGTATTGTTGGAACAAGCGTTGTACTTTTCTTGAGAAATTGGTTTTTAAGCACTGTTTTGTAACCTTGGACCATGTGAGAATGTTGTTATTCAGTTTGCTTTGAACTCTGAACGTCCTATTTTATCGCAACAATGATGTTTTGAGTAAATCTGCAATAATAAATGTGTCACTCAAGTTCCCCTATAGCGAGTATTTCACGTGGCGTTTCAAGTCCCTGTTTGTTTTAAAGAGATACCATTGTGCGGTAGATATCTAATCAGCTTCTATATGTACTAGAATTGAATTATATTTTTTTTTTTTACGTTTCGAGTATATCTGCCATGGTTATGCTGCCTTTCTCTTGTAGCGATTATTTCCCTTTGCGAGTCAAACTCACAAAGTACTGTCAGGGGTAGATAAGCGCTGTGAAGAGGGTTTAAAGAGAGCTAATTACGAGCGGAAGTTAAATAATGTAGTTTAAGTAGTTTTGAACTATCATCCACTTCTAGAAGCATAACTCCTTTTTGAAATGTGTATAATTGTTCATGCATTATATGTTTTATAATAAACTTGTAGTATATACATTGCATGTTGTTTTTGTTTATAATATAGTTGTACCGTGCTATTAGTTTGACCACGAACAGGTGTATGAACATTCAGACCGATTTATGCCAATTAAGGTAATGTAATGCTCTCGTGCATACAGCAATGACTGCTGCTTGGTTTGCGTTTCTATCCAAACACAACCACGACTTTTTCTCCGTCAATCTTACGGACAAACTGAACATTTCAGCACACCTATTTTAAAATATAATCGTCAAGACAATACTAGTGTATTCATAGGGCCAATAACCATGAATATGTTTACGGGAGGTAACTCGAACAGTCGCGTCTCCAGTTATGCAGTAGTTACCTCCCTTTTCATCAACATCAATACTTGAGCTACTGGACGTTTTGAGATTTTTTTTTAATTTTTGCTAAATGTTTCGTCACAACATGTTCCTAGACGGAAGGCCCAAAAATGATTCGGGGTCAATGATTCGCGAACAGGGCGTTTTACCGGAAACAATCCTTTTTTTACGATGACCAAATTGTTAGTTCCATGGAAGCATGTACAGTAAAACCTCAATAATACGACCACCATTGGGATCCTTGAAACCGGTCTTCTTATTGAAGTGGTCTTAATATTGAGGTTGAATAAAGAGCAAAACCGGGAAAATGGACTTGAAAATTTAGGTCTTTTTTTGAAGAGGTCTTATTATTGAGGTGGTCTTCATACCCAACAATATCGCTTATCGGATAAATCCAGTCGATGCAGATCGTTATCGATTGGACTTTTGGTCAGCAGACGATTTGTCTGTCGGCAGTTTCCGTAAGTGACCGTAAATTTTCCGATGATCACCGATTAATGACTTGTATAACACATTAACATATAGCCTCGGGCTACGTTAGATCTATGTATCAGATAAACGCTTAAAACATTGTTTTATGATCATAAAGAGAAAACAATTGGAGTTCGACCTATATATTGGTCCCAGATGAAACACGAGATTATTTTATCATTGAAAACCTATGTATTAACACGGATATGTCCGTGGTGATAGGCAAATGTTTTCTTACAATATAGAAAAAAACAAGGAATTCGTTCCACTTAACATGTGTAATAAACACTTGTCTTGCAGTTTCCAATTAAAATTGCAAATGCAAATTTATTTTGTGTACTTTAAATACCAAAGATACTGTGGTGACCGCTTACAGTCACTACCGCGTAATATATACGTATTTTATTGGTGGTCCCTGATAGGTATCAGAAAGGATGGTATTACATGTACATAGGATGTCTGAAAGGCTGAGAATAAAATGTTTTACCCCAGGCAAAGACCTAAATACCATTAAATGGTATTTAGGTCTTTGCCCCAGGCGACTTTTGGGTGAAAAGAATAAAATCACGGACATATATAACATGTTTAATAACTATTCAGTTTTATTTACAGTAGATTTATTGAAATCAGTTATATAACTTATGCAATAAAACTGTGGACGAAAAAAGGGAAAAAATAAACAGATTCCATGGTACAGAAAGCAACCGTTATTAACAACATAATAATAATGCTTGGCTATTCACTATCACACCCTCCGCATTAAATTTAGCATGCGTATATATTTGAACGTTGTTCAAAACAAAGCAGTTTACACCACTGATGGCATTTTTAATAACTCCAACTGTTCAAGTCACGACTTTACATGTGCAACAGCAGTTGAATAAGTTTTCCTTTCTTTCTTAATTTTGTTTTTACCCCTTTTTCATTCAGCATGTACATTATACACCGTTTTAGGGATTATTATAGTAGAATAATTATGAAAAAAAAACATTATGTGGAGATGAACAAAATAATTTAAACATCAACGTTCAAAATAGTAGAACGTTTACCCAATGCTTCTTTTACAAAAAAATATATATTGATAAGTTCAGTTTTGTTTACAGTTTTTAATCAAATTCATATACCTGGTACGAAGGTGTGAACAACATCATAATTAAGGTAGTGACACAGTAAACACTCACGGAGTGTAATTTATAAATTTATTGATTAAATTCTATTACCACGGATATAATAAACTTTTTATATGGTTAATATGTCCGTGCTATAACGAATGATTTTAACTGATTTATAAACCCGATGATAATTTAGGAATTATATTAGTTCATGATATTTGTGGAAGATCAAGTTTACACCACATATATTTTATATATTTGTGAATTGTGACCAATGCTATATCTTTGCGCTGAATAAAACAAAATGTTCATGACAATTGAAATTAAGCTGCAGCTAAAGAAAATACGACACAACAGTCGATAATGGTCTTCTAGAAGAAATTAATTTCATGAAGCTTAATTAACGCTATAATATTGCATAAATGCAGTCTACACTTGACCACCATAAACCATGGTCCAGCGAACAGTTTGATTGAGATAACATCTTATGAGACCACATGTGGAGATTAAACTTGTCACAAGAAAGACTAACCGAAATCGGTTTCACTCGCTAATCTTCGTGAATTTCCGTGATATCTCACGGAAACACTCCTGAAATTGACAGGTACTCCATGTATCTCTTAATTCCCCCATTTTGTTTTCATAATAAATTACATCAATTGACACCGTTGGAACGAGCATAAAACGTCCTAACAGAATCCGCTTGAATATTTGAATTCCCGTCTAAGGATAAGTTAAAATAGTGATTTAAACACGTCGGACGTCCAGGAAAAACGGACCGTTTACACTGTTTTCAATAGGAAACTGGGTGGCTCAAGAAAACTGTAGATTCCCCCGCCTAAACATATATAAAATTTCAATATTTTTATATGATTGAAAAGAAGATACATTGAGGTTTCCAAATCTGCTTGAATATTTTGAATATGTTAAAAAATAAAGAAATAATCATAATAAATACGTAGCGTTCCCCATCTAATCAATGCTATTTAGACGACTGGAAATATCGATTTTTGGCTGATGCGATAAGCGATATTGTTGGACATGATTACTGAGGTGGTCGTTTAGGGTGGTTTTACTGTACAACATACATGGAAATTAAATCCGGTACCAACTGCTGTATGGGCGAATGGGTTTCTCATTGAACAAAGCATGGCAGAGCAACTATCTAGAATGTCGGCATGTGTCATTAACAAACGAGCAAAAAGAAGATATGTTCATCAATTGTGTTTTACAAGACTTTATAACAAGTGAAATTATAGAAAAAAAACATAACCGTAATTTACATACCCATGAAATAATGTACAAACATGGAATGGAAATTCAATTAAAGCATATAGTACACAGACCATAATGTGATATTCACTTGGCGAATCACAAGTAATTCAATTTGTGATCTATCCAATGCAGTCGGACCTCGTTCATTCGAACTCATTTATTTCTTGGAATCGACAGTTGTTGATAATGTTATTAACCGACTCCTTACAATACTTGGGAAGTTATTGGAACAGTGGTTTTGAATACTTAAACAAGAATATCATTAAATAGTTTCGACAATTTTCAAAATAAGTAGAAACGTCGATCGTAAAATTCACGTTCTTAAATTTGCTTGTTTAATCAAAAAGAGATTTTCGTCTGTTGAGGAACAGCTATTAATTATGTGCATGAATCAAATTGTTAGTGCATCAGACATGCGTATCATAAACAAAAATAAAGAAACATAAATATTTTCCAATTGTTGTGTCACGTGATGAGTAAATTACAATGGCGCACAGTAAATATTTATGCAAAATACATGTAAATCCAAAAACAATCGAACCGTTACATTTGAGGTAAATTTACATAAAACAATTATGGAAATGAAGTCAAAATGCACGTACAGAAACAAAACAACTGTGTAAACAGACCGCCATTCGACCAAAACGTCAACGTTGGCTGATGGTCGCATTCACCAGTTAATTGTCGTCTCTCAAACAAGTTTTTGGCTAAACATACAAAGTATATCAGTTTGCCTTAAAAAACTAATATTTCGGCATAAATCATTTTCAAGAAAAATGAATAAATTTATTACAGCACTATTACATAACATAACTAGAAATGTGTGATCGCCATATTGTTTTGGTTTGAAATTGACGCCAACGTTACTTCTGGTCGAATGTTTTGGAATTTCTGAAGAGAAAACTACACAATGATTGTGATACATATTGTCCTAATGCAGGTGTGGTCTGAAAACACAGGGTCGACTGTACGAGTGTCATACACATACATATCCTGAGTATCTGTTGTCTAAATACTTACAAAGCATATAAATAAATAAAGCACATATCTAAGGAATCGTATTAATGCCATGGGAAGTATTGATAGAGCGTCATATCTACGACTATAATTGACAATTTTCATATCAATTTCTCTACTGGCGCTAACTCGCTTCCATACAGAAAACAAATTGAATAAATGCTGGTTTTAATATAAATGGAATGTCTTCAGATCCATAGGTTCCAACGTGACGCCATCTCCACTTTCTTCCGGTTTAGATTTTGTCCGAAAACACATCTGACACATCGTTGGTAATAGTTTCAGTTTGTTTCAAATTGATCAAACATAACTCAGAAACCGCGTATTATGTAATGCTTGCTTGCAAGCCTGTCCAATAGGCAATCAAAGGATTTTTAACAAGGTTCATTTAAAAACAAGAATCGTTAAGACCGTGCGAGTAGTCGCCCGCACACAAATCGTTTCAAAGTGAAATTTACTTGTTACCCGAGGTGTATCAATAACTGAAGCGTGTAATAAATTTAAGGGAAATCACTGTGTTGCAATTACGAATTTAGTCCCTACTGGATTACCTCCCTTACCGATGGTTGTCCATATGTACAGTACGAGTAAATTAATGCGTTATCATAGTCCGTGATGTAATCAAATTAAACTGATAAGGAATCATTCCAAAGAAATAAAAAAGAAAATTCTCAATTTAAGACGCTCTTATTATCGATAGTTATATAGAATATAAAAAAAACAATATTCTATTTCAAAATATACAAATCAAAGAATCCACGCCTCCATAAGATATTTTGAGCACAATTGTCCACACATTTGCTAAAAACCAAAGCGTAAAAGGTCTGCGGTTATTGTGGTGGTTATATTTTATAATGAATTCCAACATGTTTACTATTTAGATATAGCAAAACAAAATACATAGATATACAGTTTGCGGTTTGTTGACCCATAATTTGAACCTCAATATTCTAATAAGTTAAATTATGCTTCGAAATAGAAACAATGACCACATCTTGTTGGGTAGATGTTTTCCGGACAACCGTATTATGCTCGCCTTTGCTCTACTGAGTCACAGTGGTGTCACACTTTAACAATGAGTGGAAGCAAGAGGCAATTAATTATTTATTTGTAAGTGTTTGAATTGGCTTCATCCAGTATTGTTGTATATCTAATAACCATTGCAATGTATAAGTGATTGAAAATATATTTTTATCATATTACTAACAGACAAAACTTGTAAAATAGCCTGATTGTTAAAAGAACTGGACTTTTTGTAATTTTATGATGTACAAACAAGAGTACGGATCAATACATTATGAGTTCATTCTTTGTTAATGCATGTTTATTGATGTTTTAACAATAGGAAATCGATTTTTTATGTTTGTTTAGGTAAACAAATCGGAACAAATAATGAGCATAATATTACTTTAAAACTGTAAAAAACATCATGATAGTGTTCATTTAATCAAGTATACAAGCTAAATTTCCTTTCACAAAATATGATTTATTATCCCCTATAAATTTGGAAATTAGCAATTCTGTTCGGTAATTTTCGAGATCTTAGCGATATATGTCATAAAACATTGTGTGCTAGTATTAATATTCAAAACGATAGATTTTTTAAGGTTTGTCCAAATTTCAGTTCGATAAAGTCCATGAGATCAGACGCTTGAAAATAAATATTAGAGTGCAAGCGCGCGCTTAACCATGTGTATTGAGGTACGCTATGGGGTATGTAATTAATTTTTAGGCAATATAACGTGTGAGTGAAATAAAAATATTTGATCTACAGCAAGTAATTCCCGATATATTTTTAAAGGAAAACGTTTAAATTACTGATATTATACATTACTAAAACACTCTAAACAATTTTATGAAACAAAAAACAGCAAAAATGCACAGATCTAATTCTTAGATCTAGAGCTAGGCATTGTAACATCGCTTGTTTAGCTAAATTCTTATGAAAACACGGATTTGCAGTATTATAATTCGTTATACTGGTTGTTGACAGGGTATATTGGGGAATATAACCTGTTTGTGATTCATATATGGCACACAGACGGGTTATATTCCCCCATATACCCTGTCAACAACCTGTATAACTAATAATATATGACCGGTTAGCTCAGTTAGGAGAACGCTGGGATATCACCAGATAGTTCCGGGTTCGATTCCCGGTTGTCCTTCCGTGACATTTGGCTACGGTTATGTGGAGAAGTTGTAAGCAGTTAGTAGTGGTTTATAAGTAATTGCATGAAATGGGTTTGAACAACTAACCCGCCCTGTATAACTGAAAAGTTAAAGAAAATTAAGAAAAATATAGTCAACGGTGACGAACTCGTTATGCTTGTCTAATTCCTGTCGAAAACATTACCAATGCCATAAGAGGTGCGGTGGTGAACTTATTGGGATTTAAACATTAAAGCTCCGGGTGCAGCGGTTGACACCTCATGTGGCAGAATTCTCATCATCCGATAATCGATACTGCGCAAAAATACCTATATAGAAATATGAAGGATTTTAACTTTAAACTGGTATAACTTTTTATCCGTTAAAGATATCAAATAAATGCAAACGGTTTTGCAATGTTTCAATATTCCCCATTCATTCACAAATGTTACCTTTTATTTGAAATAAAATTAAAATGGTATTTTTTTAACTTTAAAACAGCTACCAGTGCTATATAGAATATATAGGCGGAAAAAAATTAGTCTGAAATTAACTTAATGTCATTTAATAACGGTTAATGATATTAACAAAATGCAAATGGACTCATAAACTATAATTATTGCTCTATCAATCGGTATTTATTTGGTGAAAATATTTAAAGAGGAAAATGGTATTTTTTCACTTTAAAACTATATGGTATGTTTTTTTACCACGTTCGGAAATGTTCGGAAGACCGTCCGAGTATGACCGAATATTACCGAAGTTTTATGGCTCTTGAGCTCCGGACGGGCACACTAGGGGTCCAGCAGCGATTATACAAGCTGTTAATTAACAAATTAGTGCGCTTTACAGGGAAGAATTTAGGGGAAATGTGACTTTTTATAGAATAGCATTGAAATGAAATATTGGTTTGGTTCATTAGATTGACTTTTTATTCAGTAAGGTGTGAACTTTAAAACAGTATAATTCGATTACAATAAATATGTTTTTATACGATATTGTTTAATTTTATATTTAAAATTGAATATTATTATATAAATGCTATTAATATTGTAAATTATACAGATATTACAATTATTTAGACAAATAGTTGCATAACTTATATAAAATAAATGTGGCTTTTGGTGAAATCGTATAAAAATAAATTTTACCGCAGAACTGTATTTTTTGGCCGTTTGCATAGTTATACATAGAAGTTACAATTAAAATGAATTTTTGACATTTAGTTGGTTGCTGCCAAAATTGCGAATTTATTGTTTTAAGGAATACGTCGTGTCATGAAACCTTGCATTAAAAAAAGAAAAGATAGCAGAGCTTCTGAGAAATTCGTTGTAAACTCGGTACCCGGACAAAAACACATTTCCCTTCATTTCGTAACTTAAACATGTATATAGGGCCGTAACAGTGTTACCAGAATATAATTGTAGGTATTATTTTCACACGTAACATGTCATTTAATTCCACGATGGTCTTGTGATACGAGAGTTTCTTTGTTTGCTAAATACATCAGTTTTCTACGTTTTCCACCATTTAATTTTCGGGTTTCATGTATATAGTATTTGATGCATTTTATTTTTCATGAACAATGTAGTGGAATGTAAGACATTACATTATTAAATTATATTAAGAGAACATAATTTTGTTTCGTGTTTTTTATTAATTATCTGTCTATTTAGGCAGGTGGTCAGCTTGTTCAATCCGAATCAGTAATACTGCATTCTAAATCACCGTTTAAAGTGCAATACACTGGTTTACCCCTGTTGATTTACGAATTATAATAACAGTTAAATCACCTTTCGAAATCATAGGGAAAGTATAGCCGCATCATTCAATTGATAAATCAGTAAGGAACTTATTCATTTCACTTAAAGCGACAGACAATCTTTTATATGAAAAACAATTAATTCGCTCACATACATAAAAATTATAATATAACATTATTCATTAAACGCGCACTTAACCAGAGAAATATCATACTTAACGTTAGAGGCTACAATATAAGTATCATGAATGTATAATACATTGTGATAAATTAGTACGGCCCGGGGCAATTTCATTATGCTGGCTCAACACAGCGGGGTGGCTAATTAAGTCGTGAACGATAATGATCATGAAATCATATCATAATTCGGTAAATCACGAAGGCTTCCGAGTGTTTCCGAGTGTTTCCGACCACCGTGGTCACTAATTAGCGACGCTCGCATCGATAACTATCGGCTTATCTGATGATGAAGATTCTTCACAGCCCTGCATACCAGTCCCTCGATATTTAGCGAATACTGGTATTTTAGGTTCGATCGATATATCGGATCGAACGGTTCTGTATCGATCGAAGTATCGATAAAATACGAACGGGAAACAGTTAAGTAAAGGTTGAGATTAATTATTTTGGTCGGAAATGGGTACCATAAAACTAACTATCGTTCTCCTCTCACTGTTTACCCGATTTTGGAACGGTGTTTGTATCAATTTTTTGGGGAAAATACATCATCCGCCCCGGATTGGGAATTCATTATATAATGATTCTGACGAATGTTGATATAGACAAGACTGCACATGCATAAACGTTAAACAATAAACCAAACATTTTATTCTTCACTTTCTTATGTAAATGTCATTATGACATATCAAATACCGACCATTTTGTATCGATGCAATATCGATAATTATGACCCATATGCGGCCCTACCTCATTCTTTACACTATCAAACGCTGCAATCACACTTCAGCTTCGATATCCTGGAGGTTTCAACGACACTTTACGCTGTAACGGAACTTGTGGTTTCAACGACATTTAACGCTGTAACGGAACTTGTGGTTTCAACGATAACTAACGGTGACGTCTTCTATCTTGCGAAACACCGCCATCATCAACATGGTGTTTTTTGTTGTTTGTTGTTAATTCGTGGAACATTTCTACAAAAACGGGATACATACAGAATTTGAGACATTAACCCGGACGTAAACGCACAGTATAAATAAAACACGCGTGTACTGACAGACTCATTGAGGGCTTGAGATCAGACGCAATCAAACAGGTGAGTACATTTTCAGTTGTTACTAACATTATTTATAATGCAGTAAGTTTAAACCCTACCGGTTTGGCTCAGTGGAGAGCACTCCATAGTCAAACTGGAGATCGTGGGTTTCAACTCCGGGTTTGGCATACGTAATTGAAATGTTGAAATACTGTAAAAAAGACACTGCGTAAAACACAAACAAATTAATTTTGGAATTACGAAGTATCAAATGAACGGTGCCATAGAGGTGGCTTGTGTGAAATTATTTTTAGTCAATGAGTCGTGGCCACGAGATAACTATGTCGTTAGGACGAGATCCATGTTGTTTGTCGTGGGAACGGGATAGTTAAGTCGTGGCCACGACATACTAAGTCGTGTGGACGAGATACATGTAGTTTGTCGTGGGAACGGGATAGTTAAGTCGAGGCCACGACATACTAAGTCGTGTGGACGAGATACATGTAGTTTGTCCTGGGAACGAGTAAGTAAATCGTGGGAACGAGATAGAAATAATTGCACACATGCAGTCACCTCTATGCCACCGTACATAAGCTCATCAGACGGTTCAAACAAAAATGCCATTCATCACAAACTGTTTATTTGCGGTTCTACAAACTAAAATATTATTTAAGGGTTTATGTCGGTGAGTGGTTCTTTCAGACCTTGTCTACTAGTGTTCACACTGTGAACGGAAAATATGCCACGAAAATTACCTGCACGGTAAAACCTCAAAATGATTCCCCGATATTCAACGGAATTCGCCACGAGCGATTACGGAGGATAACGGCATTACACGGAGTTAGCCGATTCCTTTATGGATCTAAGGCCTTAAAATTAACTGTACTTATGATTGTGTTTTTTATGGATGATCAGTCGAATGTTCGGTTGCTATGATAACATCAAGAACTTAAGTATACAGTTATGTATTATATTGTACTTGCAGATTATAATGATGGGGAAATACGTACTTTTGGCTATTGTGATGTTCACCGTTTTAGCAGGTAAATAAATATTTCGTGTTTATGATTTTGTACGTGCTATACTTAGTATAGCATTTTAATAAATGCATTATACTTCTTGCACATAACAGAGGTAGATCGAGTTTTAAAAAAATACTGTTTGTGTTCTTAGTTATTCTGTGTATAATTTATTTATGTATAGTTTATAAATGAACTGGATCGTCCCCTGTGCCGCTCCGAGCTCACTTTGAAAGCTTTACTGCTCGGTTCGAAGTTGAGCAGCTCACATCTGGCTTTCTGTTAAAACTAAAGATCTTTAACAACGATGTGCGGCGAAAATTACCATATGTTGTAGTTTTATTGATTAAGAATTTCTGTTAAAATGTACTCTATGTAGTTATTTTATACATTTGTCATGTAGAGTTTGTTCCTGTTTTAATTTCAGTGATAGAATGTTGTGATGTAAATTTCAACATGGAGTGTTCCAGTCATGGATTCCAGTATCAGACTTGTAAAATGAAGAGTCACGGTGTATACAACGACATCAAGGTAAATATATGAGGCCTAAATTAATATGTTTGTTTCCGGTTTCATGCCCCCCTGGAAAACCCGTAAAGCGTCTCAATTACAAGGAAAGAAATATGAACCTTGAGAAAAAATCAGAAATAATTTTACCAAGAAACAAAATGTCAACACACGAAAAAACATTCTATGGTCGGGACAAAAAAAAGTTCGGGAAACGTGAAACGATACATATTTTTTACGCCTAAGTAATAACGCGATCATATAAACAATTTTGTTTCGCGCAATATTTGCCTTACAAACTAACACGAATAATACGAAGTCATTTCTTTACGATACGGGAAACTTTCTTATTTTGATTATTTATAAAACTAACGTACTACAAAAATGATTAATGCACAATTGCAGTGTACGTTTTGATAAAAAGATATATAAATTCAAATAACCCGAGGCGAAAGCTCTGTTAATACAACGTTGAAAACTGAGGGTAGGTATAGGTCTGTGTGCCGGGTTAGTGCGCACGATGTATATTAAGTGTTGTTTTGGCTGTTCAACTCGTTAGTATTTTTTGTGTATTTATCCGCGCATTCAGTTTACGCTGCGTGAGGTCACGATGTGTATTGACTATTGGGGGTCGTTTCAAAATACTATTTGGAATTATAAGAATTAAACGACCATTGTTTGGCGTTCATGTATGTGTAAACGCCTATCAGTCCGCACACATTTAACATAAAGCCATTCCGGGCTTTATTCAATGTGTACGTTCTGATCGGCGTTTACACATGCATGAACGCCAAAAAATGGTCGTTTAATCCTATAATGAACACATTTCAAATGCCTAATTGCTCATTATGCATAGAAATCAAATGCACAAATGATATAAAGGACATGTTCACAACGTCCCTATGGTGTTCCTTATAAATAAACACGACTGTTTAGATTGGAAAATGTCTGCTTATATTTATCTCTCAGTGTTTTTTCTTTATTTCCACAGGAGATACGTACGCATTCATTAGCGGGTTGTACGAAAGGTGTAAGCTACGGGGTTAAGGATGATTATATGTGGGTGGACAAAGGTTGTCGTGGAAAATTCGCAGTTTGTGTTTGTCGTAAATACAGAGTCCTAGATTGTGACAGCCACGGCTTCAAGTATAAGGAATGTGCCGTGTCTGGAGCCAGCAATGTGATTTATGTTCAACTTGCGTCGCAGAGGTCTACTTTTTGGGCTAATTGCAACAAGAAGACGAGCTACGGCATCAACGGAAACAAGATCTGGGTAGATCATGGCTGCAGGGGGAGATTTCATGTGTGCTATAAGTAAGGAGACATTGAATTCGGCGTAACGTTGTGTTTCTGTAATCCGACACACAGACGCAAATTTTCTGTTATGTTGGTCTCTGACTGTATATAAACGTAACCAAGAAAAAAAATAAAAAAATGAAATATCAAGAGTGAATTCAAAATTAGTTGAGTATACCGTTAAAACAGTAGATTTAAGCTTGTTACAAACTGCATAATTATTTAACCGAATTTTGACATGAATAGTGAATAATTGTATTGTTGGAACAAGCGTTGTACTTTTCTTGAGAAATTGTTTTTTAAGCACTGTTTTGTAACCTTGGACCATGTGAGAATGTTGTTATTCAGTTTGCTTTGAACTCTGAACGTCCTATTTTATCGCAACAATGATGTTTTGAGTAAATCTGCAATAATAAATGTGTCACTCAAGTTCCCCTATAGCGAGTATTTCACGTGGCGTTTCAAGTCCCTGTTTGTTTTAAAGAGATACCATTGTGCGGTAGATTTCTAATCAGCTTCTATATGTACTAGAATTGAATTATAATTGTTTTTTTTTACGTTTCGAGTATATCTGCCATGGTTATGCTGCCTTTCTCTTGTAGCGATTATTTCCCTTTGCGAGTCAAACTCACAAAGTACTGTCAGGGGTAGATAAGCGCTGTGAGGAGGGTTTAAAGAGAGCTAATTACGAGCGATTAAAAATGTAGTTTAAGTAGTTTTGAACTATCATCCACTTCTAGAAGCATAACTCCTTTTTGAAATGTGTATAATTGTTCATGCATTATATGTTTTATAATAAACTTGTAGTATATACATTGCATGTTGTTTTTGTTTATAATATAGTTGTACCGTGCTATTAGTTTGACCACGAACAGGTGTATGAACATTCAGACCGATTTATGCCAATTAAGGTAATGCTCTCGTGCATACAGCTATGACTGCTGCTTGGTTTGCGTTTCTATCCAAACACAACCACGACTTTTTCTCCGTCAATCTTACGGACAAACTGAACATTTCAGCACACCTATTTTAAAATATAATCGTCAAGACAATACTAGTGTATTCATAGGGCCAATAACCATGAATATGTTTACGGGAGGTAACTCGAACAGTCGCGTCTCCAGTTATGCAGTAGTTACCTCCCTTTTCATCAACATCAATACTTGAGCTACTGGACGTTTTGAGATTTTTTTTAAATTTTTGCTAAATGTTTCGTCACACATACATATCCTGAGTATCTGTTGTCTAAATATTTACAAAGCATATAAATAAATAAAGCACATATCTACGGAATCGTATTAATGCCATGGGAAGTATTGATAGAGCGTCATATCTACGACTATAATTGACAATTTTCATATCAATTTCTCTACTGGCGCTAACTCGCTTCCATACAGAAAACAAATTGAATAAATGCTGGTTTTAATATAAATGGAATGTCTTCAGATCCATAGGTTCCAACGTGACGCCATCTCCACTTTCTTCCGGTTTAGATTTTGTCCGAAAACACATCTGACACATCGTTGGTAATAGTTTCAGTTTGTTTCAAATTGATCAAACATAACTCAGAAACCGCGTATTATGTAATGCTTGCTTGCAAGCCTGTCCAATAGGCAATCAAAGGATTTTTAACAAGGTTCATTTAAAAACAAGAATCGTTAAGACCGTGCGAGTAGTCGCCCGCACACAAATCGTTTCAAAGTGAAATTTACTTGTTACCCGAGGTGTATCAATAACTGAAGCGTGTAATAAATTTAAGGGAAATCACTGTGTTGCAATTACGAATTTAGTCCCTACTGGATTACCTCCCTTACCGATGGTTGTCCATATGTACAGTACGAGTAAATTAATGCGTTATCATAGTCCGTGATGTAATCAAATTAAACTGATAAGGAATCATTCCAAAGAAATAAAAACGAAAATTCTCAATTTAAGACGCTCTTATTATCGATAGTTATATAGAATATAAAAAAAACAATATTCTATTTCAAAATATACAAATCAAAGAATCCACGCCTCCATAAGATATTTTGAGCACAATTGTCCACACATTTGCTAAAAACCAAAGCGTAAAAGGTCTGCGGTTATTGTGGTGGTTATATTTTATAATGAATTCCAACATGTTTACTATTTAGATAAAGCAAAACAAAATACATAGATATACAGTTTGCGGTTTGTTGACCCATAATATGAACCTCAATATTCTAATAAGTTAAATTATGCTTCGAAATAGAAACAATGACCACATCTTGTTGGGTAGATGTTTTCCGGACAACCGTATTATGCTCGCCTTTGCTCTACTGAGTCACAGTGGTGTCACACTTTAACAATGAGTGGAAGCAAGAGGCAATTAATTATTTATTTGTAAGTGTTTGAATTGGCTTCATCCAGTATTGTTGTATATCTAATAACCATTGCAATGTATAAGTGATTGAAAATATATTTTTATCATATTACTAACAGACAAAACTTGTAAAATAGCCTGATTGTTAAAAGAACTGGACTTTTTGTAATTTTATGATGTACAAACATCTGTCTTCAACAAGAGTACGGATCAATACATTATGAGTTCATTCTTTGTTAATGCATGTTTATTGATGTTTTAACAATAGGAAATCGATTTTTTATGTTTGTTTAGGTAAACAAATCTGAACAAATAATGAGCATAATATTACTTTAAAACTGTAAAAAACATCATGATATTGTTCATTTAATCAAGTATACAAGCTAAATTTCCTTTCACAAAATATGATTTATTATCCCCTATAAATTTGGAAATTAGCAATTCTGTTCGGTAATTTTCGAGATCTTAGCGATATATGTCATAAAACATTGTGTGCTAGTATTAATATTCAAAACGATAGATTTTTTAAGGTTTGTCAAAATTTCAGTTCGATAAAGTCCATGAAATCAGACGCGTGAAAATAAATATTAGAGTGCAAGCGCGCGCTTAACCATGTGTATTGAGGTACCCTATGGGGTATGTAATTAATTTTTAGGCAATATAACGTGTGAGTGAAATAAAAATATTTGATCTACAGCAAGTAATTCCCGATATATTTTAAAAGGAAAACGTTTTAATTACTGATATTATACATTACTAAAACACTCTAAACAATTTTATGAACCAAAAAACAGCAAAAATGCACAGATCTAATTCTTAGATCTAGAGCTAGGCATTGTAACATCGCTTGTTTAGCTAAATTCTTATGAAAACACGGATTTGCAGTATTATAAATTCGTTATACTGGTTGTTGACAGGGTATATTGGGGAATATAACCTGTCTATGATTCATATATGGCACACAGACAGGTTATATTCCCTCATATACCCTGTCAACAACCTGTATAACTAATAATATATGACCGGTTAGCTCAGTTAGGAGAACGCTGGGATATCACCAGATAGTTCCGGGTTCGATTCCCGGTTGTCCTTTCGTGACATTTGGCTACGGTTATGTGGAGAAGTTGACGGTGACGAACTCGTTATGCTTGTCTAATTCCTGTCGAAAACATTACCAATGCCATAAGAGGTGCGGTGGTGAACTTATTGGGATTTAAACACTAAAGCTCCGGGTGGAGCGGTTGACACCTCAGTCATCACAGCCCTGCATACCAGTCCCTCGATATTTAGCGAATACTGGTATTTTAGGTTCGATCGATATATCGGATCGAACGGTTCTGTATCGATCGAAGTATCGATAAAATACGAACGGGAAACAGTTAAGTAAAGGTTGAGATTAATTATTTTGGTCGGAAATGTGTACCATAAAACTAACTATCGTTCTACTCTCACTGTTTACCCGATTTTGGAACGGTGTTTGTATCAATTTTTTGGGGAAAATACATCATCCGCCCCGGATTGGGAATTCATTATATAATGATTCTGACGAATGTTGATATAAACAAGACTGCACATGCATACACATTAAACAATAAACCAAACATTTTATTCTTCACTTTCTTATGTAAATGTCATTATGACATATCAAATACCGACCATTTTGTATCGATGCAATATCGATAATTATGACCCATACGCGGCCCTACCTCATTTTTTACACTATCAAACGCTGCAATCACACTTCAGCTTCGATATCCTGGAGGTTTCAACGACACCTTACGCTGTAACGGAACTTGTGGTTTCAACGACATTTAACGCTGTAACGGAACTTGTGGTTTCAACGATAACTAACGGTGACGTCTTCTATCTTGCGAAACACCGCCATCATCAACATGGTGTTTTTTGTTGTTTGTTGTTAATTCGTGGAACATTTCTACAAAAACGGGATACATACAGAATTTGAGACATTAACCCGGACTTAACGCACAGTATAAATAAAACACGCGTGTACTGACAGACTAATTGAGGGCTTGAGATCAGACGCAATCAAACAGGTGAGTACATTTTCAGTTGTTACTAACATTATTTATAATGCAGTAAGTTTAAACCCTACCGGTTTGGCTCAGTGGAGAGCACTCCATAGTCAAACTGGAGATCGTGGGTTTCAACTCCGGGTTTGGCATACGTAATTGAAATGTTGAAATACTGTAAAAAAGACACTGCGTAAAACACAAACAAATTAATTTTGGAACTACGATGTATCAAATGAACGGTGCCATAGAGGTGGCTTGTGTGAAATTATTTTTAGTCAGTGAGTCGTGGCCACGAGATAACTATGTCGTTAGGACGAGATCCATGTAGTTTGTCGTGGGAACGGGATAGTTAAGTCGTGGCCACGACATACTAAGTCGTGTGGACGAGATACATGTAGTTTGTCGTGGGAACGGGATAGTTAAGTCGTGGCCACGACATACTAAGTCGTGTGGACGAGATACATGTAGTTTGTCCTGGGAACGAGTTAGTAAATCGTGGGAACGAGATAAAAATAATTGCACACATGCAGTCACCTCTATGCCACCGTACATAAGCTCATCAGACGGTTCAAACAAAAATGCCATTCATAAAAAACTGTTTATTTGCGGTTCTACAACCTACAATATTATTTAAGGGTTTATGTCGGTGAGTGGTTCTTTCAGACCTTGTCTACTAGTGTTCACACTGTGAACGGAAAATATGCCACGAAAATTACCTGCACGGTAAAACCTCAAAATGATTCCCCGATATTCAACGGAATTCGCCACGAGCGATTACGGAGGATAACGGCATTACACGGAGTTAGCCGATTCCATTATGGATCTAAGGCCTTAAAATTAACTGTACTTATGATTGTGTTTTTTTATGGATGATCAGTCGAATGTTCGGTTGCTATGATAACATCAAGAACTTAAGTATACAGTTATGTATTATATTGTACTTGCAGATTATAATGATGGGGAAATACGTACTTTTGGTTATTGTGATGTTCACCGTTTTAGCAGGTAAATAAATATTTCGTGTTTATGATTTTGTACGTGCTTAACTTAGTATAGCATTTTAATAAATGCATTATACTTCTTGCACATAACAGAGGTAGATCGAGTTTTAAAAAAATACTGTTTGTGTTCTTAGTTATTCTGTGTATAATTTATTTATGTATAGTTTATAAATGAACTGGATCGTCCCCTGTGCCGCTCCGAGCTCACTTTGAAAGCTTTACTGCTCGGTTCGAAGTTGAGCTGCTCACATCTGGCTTTCTGTTAAAACTAAAGATCTTTAACAACGATGTACGGCGAAAATTACAATATGTTGTAGTTTTATTGGTTAAGAATTTCTGTTAAAATGTACTCTATGTAGTTATTTTATACATTTGTCATGTAGAGTTTGTTCCTGTTTTAATTTCAGTGACAGAATGTTGTGATGTAAATTTCAACATGGAGTGTTCCAGTCATGGATTCCAGTATCAGACTTGTAAAATGAAGAGTCACGGTGTATACAACGACATCAAGGTAAATATATGAGGCCTAAATTAATATGTTTGTTTCCGGTTTCATGCCCCCCAAAATAGGGTAGGAAGGTCGGAAATATTTGTTTTGGATATTTTTTTATATTTTCAATTGAAGCAAATTAAACATGGATTTAAATGAATATATGTTAAACGACAAATCCCCTCTCTTTTAACACGGATAATGTTGAATAGAGGTTATTATAATGCTCTATAGCTGGAAAACCCGTAAAGCGTCTCAATTACAAGGAAAGAAATATGAACCTTGAGAAAAAATCAGAAATAATTTTACCAAGAAACAAAATGTCAACACACGAAAAAACATTCTATGGTCGGGACAAAAAAAAGTTCGGGAAACGTGAAACGATACATATTTTTTACGCCTAAGTAATAACGCGATCATATAAACAATTTTGTTTCGCGCAATATTTGCCTTACAAACTAACACGAATAATACGAAGTCATTTCTTTACGATACGGGAAACTTTCTTATTTTGATTATTTATAAAACTAACGTACTACAAAAATGATTAATGCACAATTGCAGTGTACGTTTTGATAAAAAGATATATAAATTCAAATAACCCGAGGCGAAAGCTCTGTTAATACAACGTTGAAAACTGAGGGTAGGTATAGGTCTGTGTGCCGGGTTAGTGCGCACGATGTATATTAAGTGTTGTTTTGGCTGTTCAACTCGGTAGTATTTTTTGTGTATTTATCCGCGCATTCAGTTTACGCTGCGTGAGGTCACGATGTGTATTGACTATTGGGGGTCGTTTCAAAATACTATTTGGAATTATAAGAATTAAACGACCATTGTTTGGCGTTCATGCATGTGTAAACGCCTATCAGTCCGCACACATTTAACATAAAGCCATTCCGGGCTTTATTCAATGTGTACGTTCTGATCGGCGTTTACACATGCATGAACGCCAAAAAATGGTCGTTTAATCCTATAATGAACACATTTCAAATGCCTAATTGCTCATTATGCATAGAAATCAAATGCACAAATGATCTAAAGGACATGTTCACAACGTCCCTATGGTGTTCCTTATAAATAAACACGACTGTTTAGATTGGAAAATGTCTGCTTATATTTATCTCTCAGTGTTTTTTCTTTATTTCCACAGGAGATACGTACGCATTCATTAGCGGGTTGTACGAAAGGTGTAAGCTACGGGGTTAAGGATGATTATATGTGGGTGGACAAAGGTTGTCGTGGAAAATTCGCAGTTTGTGTTTGTCGTAAATACAGAGTCCTAGATTGTGACAGCCACGGCTTCAAGTATAAGGAATGTGCCGTGTCTGGAGCCAGCAATGTGATTAATGTTCAACTTGCGTCGCAGAGGTCTGCTTTTTGGGCTAATTGCAACAAGAAGACAAGCTACGGCATCAACGGAAACAAGATCTGGGTAGATCATGGCTGCAGGGGGAGATTTCATGTGTGCTATAAGTAAGGAGACATTGAATTCGGCGTAACGTTGTGTTTCTGTAATCCGACACACAGACGCAAATTTTCTGTTATGTTGGTCTCTGACTGTATATAAACGTAACCAAGAAAAAAAATAAAAAAATGAAATATCAAGAGTGAATTCAAAATTAGTTGAGTATACCGTTAAAACAGTAGATTTAAGCTTGTTACAAACTGCATAATTATTTAACCGAATTTTGACATGAATAGTGAATAATTGTATTGTTGGAACAAGCGTTGTACTTTCTTGAGAAATTGGTTTTTAAGCACTGTTTTGTAACCTTGGACCATGTGAGAATGTTGTTATTCAGTTTGCTTTGAACTCTGAACGTCCTATTTTATCGCAACAATGATGTTTTGAGTAAATCTGCAATAATAAATGTGTCACTCAAGTTCCCCTATAGCGAGTATTTCACGTGGCGTTTCAAGTCCCTGTTTGTTTTAAAGAGATACCATTGTGCGGTAGATATCTAATCAGCTTCTATATGTACTAGAATTGAATTATAATTGTTTTTTTTTACGTTTCGAGTATATCTGCCATGGTTATGCTGCCTTTCTCTTGTAGCGATTATTTCCCTTTGCGAGTCAAACTCACAAAGTACTGTCAGGGGTAGATAAGCGCTGTGAGGAGGGTTTAAAGAGAGCTAATTACGAGCGGAAGTTAAATAATGTAGTTTAAGTAGTTTTGAACTATCATCCACTTCTAGAAGCATAACTCCTTTTTGAAATGTGTATAATTGTTCATGCATTATATGTTTTATAATAAACTTGTAGTATATACATTGCATGTTGTTTTTGTTTATAATATAGTTGTACCGTGCTATTAGTTTGACCACGAACAGGTGTATGAACATTCAGACCGATTTATGCCAATTAAGGTAATGCTCTCGTGCATACAGCTATGAATGCTGCTTGGTTTGCGTTTCTATCCAAACACAACCACGACTTTTTCTCCGTCAATCTTACGGACAAACTGAACATTTCAGCACACCTATTTTAAAATATAATCGTCAAGACAATACTAGTGTATTCATAGGGCCAATAACCATGAATATGTTTACGGGAGGTAACTCGAACAGTCGCGTCTCCAGTTATGCAGTAGTTACCTCCCTTTTCATCAACATCAATACTTGAGCTACTGGACGTTTTGAGATTTTTTTTTAATTTTTGCTAAATGTTTCGTCACAACATGTTCCTAGACGGAAGGCCCAAAAATGATTCGGGGTCAATGATTCGCGGACAGGGCGTTTTACCGGAAACAATCCTTTTTTTACGATGACCAAATTGTTAGGTTCCATGGAAGCATGTACAGTAAAACCTCAATAATACGACCACCATTGGGATCCTTGAAACCGGTCTTCTTATTGAAGTGGTCTTAATATTGAGGTTGAATAAAGAGCAAAACCGGGAAAATGGACTTGAAAATTTAGGTCTTTTTTTGAAGTGGTCTTATTATTGAGGTGGTCTTATTACTGAAGTGGTCGTTTAGGGTGGTTTTACTGTACAACATACATGGAAATTAAATCCGGAACCAACTGCTGTATGGGTGAATGGGTTTCTCATTGAACAAAGCATGGCAGAGCAACTATCTAGAATGTCGGCATGTGTCATTAACAAACGAGCAAAAAGAAGATATGTTCATCAATTGTGTTTTACAAGACTTTATAACAAGTGAAATTATAGAAAAAAACATAACCGTAATTTACATACCCATGAAATAATGTACAAACATGGAATGGAAATTCAATTAAAGCATATAGTACACAGACCATAATGTGATATTCACTTGGCGAATCACAAGTAATTCAATTTGTGATCTATCCAATGCAGTCGGACCTCGTTCATTCGAACTCATTTATTTCTTGGAATCGACAGTTGTTGATAATGTTATTAACCGACTCCTTACAATACTTGGGAAGTTATTGGAACAGTGGTTTTGAATACTTAAACAAGAATATCATTAAATAGTTTCGACAATTTTCAAAATAAGTAGAAACGTCGATCGTAAAATTCACGTTCTTAAATTTGCTTGTTTAATCAAAAAGAGATTTTCGTCTGTTGAGGAACAGCTATTAATTATGTGCATGAATCAAATTGTTAGTGCATCAGACATGCGTATCATAAACAAAAATAAAGAAACATAAATATTTTCCAATTGTTGTGTCACGTGATGAGTAAATTACAATGGCGCACAGTAAATATTTATGCAAAATACATGTAAATCCAAAAACAATCGAACCGTTACATTTGAGGTAAATTTACATAAAACAATTATGGAAATGAAGTCAAAATGCACGTACAGAAACAAAACAACTGTGTAAACAGACCGCCATTCGACCAAAACGTCAACGTTGGCTGATGGTCGCATTCACCAGTTAATTGTCGTCTCTCAAACAAGTTTTTGGCTAAACATACAAAGTATATCAATTTGCCTTAAAAAACTAATATTTCGGCATAAATCATTTTCAAGAAAAATGAATAAATTTATTACAGCACTATTACATAACATAACTAGAAATGTGTGATCGCCATATTGTTTTGGTTTGAAATTGACGCCAACGTTACTTCTGGTCGAATGTTTTGGAATTTCTGAAGAGAAAACTACACAATGATTGTGATACATATTGTCCTAATGCAGGTGTGGTCTGAAAACACAGGGTCGACTGTACGAGTGTCATACACATACATATCCTGAGTATCTGTTGTCTAAATACTTACAAAGCATATAAATAAATAAAGCACATATCTACGGAATCGTATTAATGCCATGGGAAGTATTGATAGAGCGTCATATCTACGACTATAATTGACAATTTTCATATCAATTTCTCTACTGGCGCTAACTCGCTTCCATACAGAAAACAAATTGAATAAATGCTGGTTTTAATATAAATGGAATGTCTTCAGATCCATAGGTTCCAACGTGACGTCACTTTCTTCCGGTTTAGATTTTGTCCGAAAACACATCTGACACATCGTTGGTAATAGTTTCAGTTTGTTTCAAATTGATCAAACATAACTCAGAAACCGCGTATTATGTAATGCTTGCTTGCAAGCCTGTCCAATAGGCAATCAAAGGATTTTTAACAAGGTTCATTTAAAAACAAGAATCGTTAAGACCGTGCGAGTAGTCGCCCGCACACAAATCGTTTCAAAGTGAAATTTACTTGTTACCCGAGGTGTATCAATAACTGAAGCGTGTAATAAATTTAAGGGAAATCACTGTGTTGCAATTACGAATTTAGTCCCTACTGGATTACCTCCCTTACCGATGGTTGTCCATATGTACAGTACGAGTAAATTAATGCGTTATCATAGTCCGTGATGTAATCAAATTAAACTGATAAGGAATCATTCCAAAGAAATAAAAAAGAAAATTCTCAATTTAAGACGCTCTTATTATCGATAGTTATATAGAATATAAAAAAAACAATATTCTATTTCAAAATATACAAATCAAAGAATCCACGCCTCCATAAGATATTTTGAGCACAATTGTCCACACATTTGCTAAAAACCAAAGCGTAAAAGGTCTGCGGTTATTGTGGTGGTTATATTTTATAATGAATTCCAACATGTTTACTATTTAGATATAGCAAAACAAAATACATAGATATACAGTTTGCGGTTTGTTGACCCATAATTTGAACCTCAATATTCTAATAAGTTAAATTATGCTTCGAAATAGAAACAATGACCACATCTTGTTGGGTAGATGTTTTCCGGACAACCGTATTATGCTCGCCTTTGCTCTACTGAGTCACAGTGGTGTCACACTTTAACAATGAGTGGAAGCAAGAGGCAATTAACTATTTGTTTGTAAGTGTTTGAATTGGCTTCATCCAGTATTGTTGTATATCTAATAAGAACCATTGCAATGTATAAGTGATTGAAAATATATTTTTATCATATTACTAACAGACAAAACTTGTAAAATAGCCTGATTGTTAAAAGAACTGGACTTTTTGTAATTTTATGATGTACAAACATCTGTCTTCAACAAGAGTACGGATCAATACATTATGAGTTCATTCTTTGTTAATGCATGTTTATTGATGTTTTAACAATAGGAAATCGATTTTTTATGTTTGTTTAGGTAAACAAATCGGAACAAATAATGAGCATAATATTAAATGTACTTTAAAACTGTAAAAAACATCATGATATTGTTCATTTAAAGACGATCGCTACAGTTTCATCATTTTTTTGAAAGCATTCAGAATTTTATGAAAGTTTGTATGTTGATAGCATACAACCTAATCTACAAAAATAAGAAATAAAAAAATGGGGTCACCAGGCTCGGAAAAGATTTACGGGCCCCTTTCTTCTGTATACCCCCTACTTTGGCAAATGTGACCGCCGTTTCGTATGTAATAAAAAAAAATCTCAAAATTTTCAGATTTGATTCTAAGTTTTACATCATTTGTTTGGCAACATTTCACTCTTCATTTAACAAGATGAATTGAGTGTCAAAAATGTAGCCATCGTGAAAATATACCATGAATAAAAAGTAATAAAATAAAATTATATGTATAAAAATCACTAAATTTTCAAAGATTTTTTTTTTAATGTTCAAGCATTCAGATTTTTTTTAAATTTTTCATTAATAATGTTTAAGCTTTACTGTATTAAAATCAGACTTAAAATTCATAGGTCACCAGGCTTATTTTCAAGTATAATAGTTTTTTATTTTGGGTGGGTGGGGTATTGTCCCAGAAAAAGGCCAAACATATAAAGCGCATCTTTACTTTGGAAAAATATGTTCCTCATGAACAGAACAGTCAATGGCTATTTAAGCTGTTTACAAAACACACACAAAAAACAACTACACATATTTAAACAAAATTTTATTAAATATATTTCATATGTTTTTTTTACACACAGTTGAGAAAGTACCTTTACACAATTATTTTGCATACCAAAAATACTAACTTGTGTTTCATTTCATGTAGCAAAGCCACATTTAAAATATTTGAGGCTTAAAGTATATTAATTACTGAATACGTTTTCACCAAACAATGACCAGTGAAGATCATGGTGAGATTCAACACATATGCAGGATGACTATCATCTATAGCAGGGTGCAGCTTAATTTGCATTGCTCATAATAACATTTTGACATAAATACTGATACTGATACATATTGTCTATTATACATCTTGGGGCAGTAACCCTTGATTTACCATTATTTTTCTCTGTCAACAATTGTTTTAATCCATCATATCCACCTCTTTCAACTGAAAGTCCTAAATATGCCAATTTCAGACCACTTCTGTAATTTTTTAAAGCCATTTGTTTACCAATTATATTTTGCTGTTCCATGGGAAATAAAGTAAGTAAGTTATCATCTGACACTTTTTCAAAGTTATATTTCTCTAAACAAGTAATAGTTGTTGCACTATAATTTGAAAACATGTGCAATGGGACATCAAATGCATTGACCAACTTTTGCAAAAGACAAACATTTGCAACTGCATTATGTGCAGCATATGTTTCATGTAAAACTTGGGTCACAAGGTATTCTTGATTATGTTTGTCAAAGTTTGGGTATATATCCCTCATCAATGGAATAGTATCTACAATACCAAAAATTAAATATTGTAGTGCTGGCAACAAATTACATTAATAAAAAGTCCTGATAATTCTAGGGAAGTCAAACACTTAGTATCAGGATACTAGTACATGGTTTTCTTTGGTTAAGCCAAGCTAAAAACAAAGTCAATGACTCTTTCAAAGGCATTGCATTAACTGGGTTTGAATTATAAAACAAACAGTATCCATGCAATTTTAGACCAGTCACTTGAGAAGCACTTCTAGACATAGGCTGTGTATGTATAATATATAAAATAATTAAATGTATTATTATTGCAAACTGTAGATATCTGAATTATATCACGTTTTGCTAAGACCAGTTGTTTCAATATCATAAAACACAATAGTACAAGTGTCAAAGTTTTCTATTTTCTTATTTGCTGGTGGTGGTATCTCCTTGATGTCATTATTGTCAGACAAGCCAACGGATGATTTGTAGGTAACACATTCCCTCATTTCAAATTGTTGTATTTCATTTCAACGGTAACAATACCCTCACATCCTGAATAAAAAAATGAATTCAAATTAACAGTGTAGATAAGATGATAACTAACCTTATGTTGAAATAAAGTACATGTATATAAATGGT
The DNA here is from genome assembly GCA_032209605.1 of Mactromeris polynyma. Lineage (NCBI taxonomy): Eukaryota > Metazoa > Mollusca > Bivalvia > Venerida > Mactridae > Mactromeris > Mactromeris polynyma. Next base: position 4,429,044 of record JASFXZ010000022.1, read on the forward strand.
TCTGAGTGCTCTTGACCTACACAGGGTTTATTATGATTCAAATCAACATTAAAACTCTGTAAATTAAAGTAAATACTAACATAAACAGAAAAGAAAACTAGGATCACATTCAGTAATGTTCTGAAACATGTATTTATATATAGCAGGATATTTAGTTAATGATTATTCTTTACAGGTAAATGCATAGTCACAGTTCATAGTTATAATTAAATCTAATGAAACTGATATTACCTCAAACAATCAACCAATGTGTATATAATTATTATTTAATATTGTCAAACTGTGAACAAACAAACACACAAATTTACCTATTTTTCCTTTTGCAACTCAATTTCTTCACTTAGTGCATAGATCTTCACAAGACTGACCAGCAACTCTAGCAATATGGTGTTCCACTTCCCTCTCACACTTCTGTTATCCTTTACTTCTATTGTAGACATGAAGTTTGTAATATGAGTGTGACCTGAACCACTATGATACATCCCTGTAAACAGATATTAGAATATGTATTAATAATTTTAATTACCCTACACTCTTGTTAGCTTAATAATTTGCAATGCAACTTTTGGAGACCATAGCATTTCATGAATATTTGTTTAAAAATGATCATATATGAGATTCAATAGCTCAAATAGAACATGTTTCTAGTTATTTATATCTTGCCCGGTTTAAATACAGCTTATTACTATTATTATTATAACAATTATAATACCATGTTTGTGTAGAAATTAATTAAGACAAATATTCTCCAAATTCAATTTTTTATGATCATTCCTCTGATATTTTACAAAGTTAATCAATGGGGAAACTCACCAACTGCTGCCTTAGTATTTATATCAAAGATTTGCGGACCATGATGAGTTCCATCGGGACGATGTCGCTTACTTGTCCCCAATTTTTTTAATTTTCACAGTCACATCTTATTATTAACACGGAACCAAATCCATACCGGCGCTCTTCAACAGTATTTGCTAGATTTAAATAGCATTCACAATTGTCACATTTCAACTCGTTTTAAAGATGTCCCAACTCGACAATCCTTTGACCCGAAAGTACACTTTCTGTTTCACTATTTGTTAACGTTTTGGGTGAGCTACTTTCGTTTTCATTCTCACCCACAGTTCAAAGTCAGTCATCCGATTGAAACATTTCTTGCGTTCTGATTGAAGATTATACTGCCTTTTGCGTTTAGCTGACAAAAAAATCCGTTTCTCGCCATTCCCTTTTCCATTAATGCAATTTTGCTTTAGTGATTACAAGGCGCGTTGTCGAGCACCGTTTCGTCCGAAAATATTTACACTTGTTAAACGGTGTAAATGTAATATTTACTTTAGCGTTATAATCGAAACTGCCGCGATCGTCTTTAATCAAGTATACAAGCTAAATTTCCTTTCACAAAATATGATTTATTATCCCCTATAAATTTGGAAATTAGCAATTCTGTTCGGTAATTTTCGAGATCTTAGCGATATATGTCATAAAACATTGTGTGCTAGTATTAATATTCAAAACGATAGATTTTTTAAGGTTTGTCCAAATTTCAGTTCGATAAAGTCCATGAGATCAGACGCGTGAAAATAAATATTAGAGTGCAAGCGCGCGCTTAACCATGTGTATTGAGGTACCCTATGGGATATGTAATTAATTTTTAGGCAATATAACGTGTGAGTGAAATAAAAATATTTGATCTACAGCAAGTAATTCCCGATATATTTTAAAAGGAAAACGTTTTAATTACTGATATTATACATTACTAAAACACTCTAAACAATTTTATGAACCAAAAAACAGCAAAAATGCACAGATCTAATTCTTAGATCTAGAGCTAGGCATTGTAACATCGCTTGTTTAGCTAAATTCTTATGAAAACACGGATTTGCAGTATTATAAATTCGTTATACTGGTTGTTGACAGGGTATATTGGGGAATATAACCTGTCTATGATTCATATATGGCACACAGACAGGTTATATTCCCCCATATACCCTGTCAACAACCTGTATAACTAATAATATATGACCGGTTAGCTCAGTTAGGAGAACGCTGGGATATCACCAGATAGTTCCGGGTTCGATTCCCGGTTGTCCTTTCGTGACATTTGGCTACGGTTATGTGGAGAAGTTGTAAGCAGTTAGTAGTGGTTTATAAGTAATTGCATGAAATGGGTTTGAACAACTAACCCGCCCTGTATAACTGAAAAGTTAAAGAAAATTAAGAAAAATATAGTCAACGGTGACGAACTCGTTATGCTTGTCTAATTCCTGTCGAAAACATTACCAATGCCATAAGAGGTGCGGTGGTGAACTTATTGGGATTTAAACACTAAAGCTCCGGGTGGAGCGGTTGACACCTCAGTCATCACAGCCCTGCATACCAGTCCCTCGATATTTAGCGAATACTGGTATTTTAGGTTCGATCGATATATCGGATCGAACGGTTCTGTATCGATCGAAGTATCGATAAAATACGAACGGGAAACAGTTAAGTAAAGGTTGAGATTAATTATTTTGGTCGGAAATGTGTACCATAAAACTAACTATCGTTCTCCTCTCACTGTTTACCCGATTTTGGAACGGTGTTTGTATCAATTTTTTGGGGAAAATACATCATCCGCCCCGGATTGGGAATTCATTATATAATGATTCTGACGAATGTTGATATAGACAAGACTGCACATGCATACACATTAAACAATAAACCAAACATTTTATTCTTCACTTTCTTATGTAAATGTCATTATGACATATCAAATACCGACCATTTTGTATCGATGCAATATCGATAATTATGACCCATACGCGGCCCTACCTCATTTTTTACACTATCAAACGCTGCAATCACACTTCAGCTTCGATATCCTGGAGGTTTCAACGACACTTTACGCTGTAACGGAACTTGTGGTTTCAACGACATTTAACGCTGTAACGGAACTTGTGGTTTCAACGATAACTAACGGTGACGTCTTCTATCTTGCGAAACACCGCCATCATCAACATGGTGTTTTTTGTTGTTTGTTGTTAATTCGTGGAACATTTCTACAAAAACCGGATACATACAGAATTTGAGACATTAACCCGGACGTAAACGCACAGTATAAATAAAACACGCGTGTACTGACAGACTCATTGAGGGCTTGAGATCAGACGCAATCAAACAGGTGAGTACATTTTCAGTTGTTACTAACATTATTTATAATGCAGTAAGTTTAAACCCTACCGGTTTGGCTCAGTGGAGAGCACTCCATAGTCAAACTGGAGATCGTGGGTTTCAACTCCGGGTTTGGCATACGTAATTGAAATGTTGAAATACTGTAAAAAAGACACTGCGTAAAACACAAACAAATTAATTTTGGAACTACGATGTATCAAATGAACGGTGCCATAGAGGTGGCTTGTGTGAAATTATTTTTAGTCAGTGAGTCGTGGCCACGAGATAACTATGTCGTTAGGACGAGATCCATGTAGTTTGCCGTGGGAACGGGATAGTTAAGTCGTGGCCACGACATACTAAGTCGTGTGGACGAGATACATGTAGTTTGTCGTGGGAACGGGATAGTTAAGTCGTGGCCACGACATTCTAAGTCGTGTGGACGAGATACATGTAGTTTGTCCTGGGAACGAGTTAGTAAATCGTGGGAACGAGATAAAAATAATTGCACACATGCAGTCACCTCTATGCCACCGTACATAAGCTCATCAGACGGTTCAAACAAAAATGCCATTCATAACAAACTGTTTATTTGCGGTTCTACAACCTACAATATTATTTAAGGGTTTATGTCGGTGAGTGGTTCTTTCAGACCTTGTCTACTAGTGTTCACACTGTGAACGGAAAATATGCCACGAAAATTACCTGCACGGTAAAACCTCAAAATGATTCCCCGATATTCAACGGAATTCGCCACGAGCGATTACGGAGGATAACGGCATTACACGGAGTTAGCCGATTCCATTATGGATCTAAGGCCTTAAAATTAACTGTACTTATGATTGTGTTTTTTATGGATGATCAGTCGAATGTTCGGTTGCTATGATAACATCAAGAACTTAAGTATACAGTTATGTATTATATTGTACTTGCAGATTATAATGATGGGGAAATACGTACTTTTGGCTATTGTGATGTTCACCGTTTTAGCAGGTAAATAAATATTTCGTGTTTATGATTTTGTACGTGCTATACTTAGTATAGCATTTTAATAAATGCATTATACTTCTTGCACATAACAGAGGTAGATCGAGTTTTAAAAAAATACTGTTTGTGTTCTTAGTTATTCTGTGTATAATTTATTTATGTATAGTTTATAAATGAACTGGATCGTCCCCTGTGCCGCTCCGAGCTCACTTTGAAAGCTTTACTGCTCGGTTCGAAGTTGAGCTGCTCACATCTGGCTTTCTGTTAAAACTAAAGATCTTTAACAACGATGTACGGCGAAAATTACAATATGTTGTAGTTTTATTGGTTAAGAATTTCTGTTAAAATGTACTCTATGTAGTTATTTTATACATTTGTCATGTAGAGTTTGTTCCTGTTTTAATTTCAGTGACAGAATGTTGTGATGTAAATTTCAACATGGAGTGTTCCAGTCATGGATTCCAGTATCAGACTTGTAAAATGAAGAGTCACGGTGTTTACAACGACATCAAGGTAAATATATGAGGCCTAAATTAATATGTTTGTTTCCGGTTTCATGCCCCCCAAAATAGGGTAGGAAGGTCGGAAATATTTGTTTTGGATATTTTTTTATATTTTCAATTGAAGCAAATTAAACATGGATTTAAATGAATATATGTTAAACGACAAATCCCCTCTCTTTTAACACGGATAATGTTGAATAGAGGTTATTATAATGCTCTATAGCTGGAAAACCCGTAAAGCGTCTCAATTACAAGGAAAGAAATATGAACCTTGAGAAAAAATCAGAAATAATTTTACCAAGAAACAAAATGTCAACACACGAAAAAACATTCTATGGTCGGGACAAAAAAAAGTTCGGGAAACGTGAAACGATACATATTTTTTACGCCTAAGTAATAACGCGATCATATAAACAATTTTGTTTCGCGCAATATTTGCCTTACAAACTAACACGAATAATACGAAGTCATTTCTTTACGATACGGGAAACTTTCTTATTTTGATTATTTATAAAACTAACGTACTACAAAAATGATTAATGCACAATTGCAGTGTACGTTTTGATAAAAAGATATATAAATTCAAATAACCCGAGGCGAAAGCTCTGTTAATACAACGTTGAAAACTGAGGGTAGGTATAGGTCTGTGTGCCGGGTTAGTGCGCACGATGTATATTAAGTGTTGTTTTGGCTGTTCATTTCGGTAGTATTTTTTGTGTATTTATCCGCGCATTCAGTTTACGCTGCGTGAGGTCACGATGTGTATTGACTATTGGGGGTCGTTTCAAAATACTATTTGGAATTATAAGAATTAAACGACCATTGTTTGGCGTTCATGCATGTGTAAACGCCTATCAGTCCGCACACATTTAACATAAAGCCATTCCGGGCTTTATTCAATGTGTACGTTCTGATCGGCGTTTACACATGCATGAACGCCAAAAAATGGTCGTTTAATCCTATAATGAACACATTTCAAATGCCTAATTGCTCATTATGCATAGAAATCAAATCCACAAATGATATAAAGGACATGTTCACAACGTCCCTATGGTGTTCCTTATAAATAAACACGACTGTTTAGATTGGAAAATGTCTGCTTATATTTATCTCTCAGTGTTTTTTCTTTATTTCCACAGGAGATACGTACGCATTCATTAGCGGGTTGTACGAAAGGTGTAAGCTACGGGGTTAAGGATGATTATATGTGGGTGGACAAAGGTTGTCGTGGAAAATTCGCAGTTTGTGTTTGTCGTAAATACAGAGTCCTAGATTGTGACAGCCACGGCTTCAAGTATAAGGAATGTGCCGTGTCTGGAGCCAGCAATGTGATTTATGTTCAACTTGCGTCGCAGAGGTCTGCTTTTTGGGCTAATTGCAACAAGAAGACGAGCTACGGCATCAACGGAAACAAGATCTGGGTAGATCATGGCTGCAGGGGGAGATTTCATGTGTGCTATAAGTAAGGAGACATTGAATTCGGCGTAACGTTGTGTTTCTGTAATCCGACACACAGACGCAAATTTTCTGTTATGTTGGTCTCTGACTGTATATAAACGTAACCAAGAAAAAAAATAAAAAAATGAAATATCAAGAGTGAATTCAAAATTAGTTGAGTATACCGTTAAAACAGTAGATTTAAGCTTGTTACAAACTGCATAATTATTTAACCGAATTTTGACATGAATAGTGAATAATTGTATTGTTGGAACAAGCGTTGTACTTTTCTTGAGAAATTGGTTTTTAAGCACTGTTTTGTAACCTTGGACCATGTGAGAATGTTGTTATTCAGTTTGCTTTGAACTCTGAACGTCCTATTTTATCGCAACAATGATGTTTTGAGTAAATCTGCAATAATAAATGTGTCACTCAAGTTCCCCTATAGCGAGTATTTCACGTGGCGTTTCAAGTCCCTGTTTGTTTTAAAGAGATACCATTGTGCGGTAGATATCTAATCAGCTTCTATATGTACTAGAATTGAATTATAATTGTTTTTTTTTTACGTTTCGAGTATATCTGTCATGGTTATGCTGCCTTTCTCTTGTAGCGATTATTTCCCTTTGCGAGTCAAACTCACAAAGTACTGTCAGGGGTAGATAAGCGCTGTGAAGAGGGTTTAAAGAGAGCTAATTACGAGCGGAAGTTAAATAATGTAGTTTAAGTAGTTTTGAACTATCATCCACTTCTAGAAGCATAACTCCTTTTTGAAATGTGTATAATTGTTCATGCATTATATGTTTTATAATAAACTTGTAGTATATACATTGCATGTTGTTTTTGTTTATAATATAGTTGTACCGTGCTATTAGTTTGACCACGAACAGGTGTATGAACATTCAGACCGATTTATGCCAATTAAGGTAATGTAATGCTCTCGTGCATACAGCAATGACTGCTGCTTGGTTTGCGTTTCTATCCAAACACAACCACGACTTTTTCTCCGTCAATCTTACGGACAAACTGAACATTTCAGCACACCTATTTTAAAATATAATCGTCAAGACAATACTAGTGTATTCATAGGGCCAATAACCATGAATATGTTTACGGGAGGTAACTCGAACAGTCGCGTCTCCAGTTATGCAGTAGTTACCTCCCTTTTCATCAACATCAATACTTGAGCTACTGGACGTTTTGAGATTTTTTTTAAATTTTTGCTAAATGTTTCGTCACAACATGTTCCTAGACGGAAGGCCCAAAAATGATTCGGGGTCAATGATTCGCGGACAGGGCGTTTTACCGGAAACAATCCTTTTTTTACGATGACCAAATTGTTAGTTCCATGGAAGCATGTACAGTAAAACCTCAATAATACGACCACCATTGGGATCCTTGAAACCGGTCTTCTTATTGAAGTGGTCTTAATATTGAGGTTGAATAAAGAGCAAAACCGGGAAAATGGACTTGAAAATTTAGGTATTTTTTTGAAGTGGTCTTATTATTGAGGTGGTCTTATTACTGAGGTGGTCGTTTAGGGTGGTTTTACTGTACAACATACATGGAAATTAAATCCGGAACCAACTGCTGTATGGGTGAATGGGTTTCTCATTGAACAAAGCATGGCAGAGCAACTATCTAGAATGTCGGCATGTGTCATTAACAAACGAGCAAAAAGAAGATATGTTCATCAATTGTGTTTTACAAGACTTTATAACAAGTGAAATTATAGAAAAAAAACATAACCGTAATTTACATACCCATGAAATAATGTACAAACATGGAATGGAAATTCAATTAAAGCATATAGTACACAGACCATAATGTGATATTCACTTGGCGAATCACAAGTAATTCAATTTATGATCTATCCAATGCAGTCGGACCTCGTTCATTCGAACTCATTTATTTCTTGGAATCGACAGTTGTTGATAATGTTATTAACCGACTCCTTACAATACTTGGGAAGTTATTGGAACAGTGGTTTTGAATACTTAAACAAGAATATCATTAAATAGTTTCGACATTTTTCAAAATAAGTAGAAACGTCGATCGTAAAATTCACGTTCTTAAATTTGCTTGTTTAATCAAAAAGAGATTTTCGTCTGTTGAGGAACAGCTATTAATTATGTGCATGAATCAAATTGTTAGTGCATCAGACATGCGTATCATAAACAAAAATAAAGAAACATAAATATTTTCCAATTGTTGTGTCACGTGATGAGTAAATTACAATGGCGCACAGTAAATATTTATGCAAAATACATGTAAATCCAAAAACAATCGAACCGTTACATTTGAGGTAAATTTACATAAAACAATTATGGAAATGAAGTCAAAATGCACGTACAGAAACAAAACAACTGTGTAAACAGACCGCCATTCGACCAAAACGTCAACGTTGGCTGATGGTCGCATTCACCAGTTAATTGTCGTCTCTCAAACAAGTTTTTGGCTAAACAGTTTGCCTTAAAAAACTAATATTTCGGCATAAATCATTTTCAAGAAAAATGAATAAATTTATTACAGCACTATTACATAACATAACTAGAAATGTGTGATCGCCATATTGTTTTGGTTTGAAATTGACGCCAACGTTACTTCTGGTCGAATGTTTTGGAATTTCTGAAGAGAAAACTACACAATGATTGTGATACATATTGTCCTAATGCAGGTGTGGTCTGAAAACACAGGGTCGACTGTACGAGTGTCATACACATACATATCCTGAGTATCTGTTGTCTAAATACTTACAAAGCATATAAATAAATAAAGCACATATCTACGGAATCGTATTAATGCCATGGGAAGTATTGATAGAGCGTCATATCTACGACTATAATTGACAATTTTCATATCAATTTCTCTACTGGCGCTAACTCGCTTCCATACAGAAAACAAATTGAATAAATGCTGGTTTTAATATAAATGGAATGTCTTCAGATCCATAGGTTCCAACGTGACGCCATCTCCACTTTCTTCCGGTTTAGATTTTGTCCGAAAACACATCTGACACATCGTTGGTAATAGTTTCAGTTTGTTTCAAATTGATCAAACATAACTCAGAAACCGCGTATTATGTAATGCTTGCTTGCAAGCCTGTCCAATAGGCAATCAAAGGATTTTTAACAAGGTTCATTTAAAAACAAGAATCGTTAAGACCGTGCGAGTAGTCGCCCGCACACAAATCGTTTCAAAGTGAAATTTACTTGTTACCCGAGGTGTATCAATAACTGAAGCGTGTAATAAATTTAAGGGAAATCACTGTGTTGCAATTACGAATTTAGTCCCTACTGGATTACCTCCCTTACCGATGGTTGTCCATATGTACAGTACGAGTAAATTAATGCGTTATCATAGTCCGTGATGTAATCAAATTAAACTGATAAGGAATCATTCCAAAGAAATAAAAAAGAAAATTCTCAATTTAAGACGCTCTTATTATCGATAGTTATATAGAATATAAAAAAAACAATATTCTATTTCAAAATATACAAATCAAAGAATCCACGCCTCCATAAGATATTTTGAGCACAATTGTCCACACATTTGCTAAAAACCAAAGCGTAAAAGGTCTGCGGTTATTGTGGTGGTTATATTTTATAATGAATTCCAACATGTTTACTATTTAGATATAGCAAAACAAAATACATAGATATACAGTTTGCGGTTTGTTGACCCATAATTTGAACCTCAATATTCTAATAAGTTAAATTATGCTTCGAAATAGAAACAATGACCACATCTTGTTGGGTAGATGTTTTCCGGACAACCGTATTATGCTCGCCTTTGCTCTACTGAGTCACAGTGGTGTCACGCTTTAACAATGAGTGGAAGCAAGAGGCAATTAACTATTTGTTTGTAAGTGTTTGAATTGGCTTCATCCAGTATTGTTGTATATCTAATAAGAACCATTGCAATGTATAAGTGATTGAAAATATATTTTTATCATATTACTAACAGACAAAACTTGTAAAATAGCCTGATTGTTAAAAGAACTGGACTTTTTGTAATTTTATGATGTACAAACAAGAGTACGGATCAATACATTATGAGTTCATTCTTTGTTAATGCATGTTTATTGATGTTTTAACAATATCTAATCGATTTTTTATGTTTGTATAGGTAAACAAATCGGAACAAATAATGAGCATAATATTACTTTAAAACTGTAAAAAACATCATGATATTGTTAATTTAATCAAGTATACAAGCTAAATTTCCTTTCACAAAATATGATTTATTATCCCCTATAAATTTGGAAATTAGCAATTCTGTTCGGTAATTTTCGAGATCTTAGCGATATATGTCATAAAACATTGTGTGCTAGTATTAATATTCAAAACGATAGATTTTTTAAGGTTTGTCCAAATTTCAGTTCGATAAAGTCCATGAAATCAGACGCGTGAAAATAAATATTAGAGTGCAAGCGCGCGCTTAACCATGTGTATTGAGGTACCCTATGGGGTATGTAATTATTTTTTAGGCAATATAACGTGTGAGTGAAATAAAAATATTTGATCTACAGCAAGTAATTCCCGATATATTTTAAAAGGAAAACGTTTTAATTACTGATATTATACATTACTAAAACACTCTAAACAATTTTATGAACCAAAAAACAGCAAAAATGCACAGATCTAATTCTTAGATCTAGAGCTAGGCATTGTAACATCGCTTGTTTAGCTAAATTCTTATGAAAACACGGATTTGCAGTATTATAAATTCGTTATACTGGTTGTTGACAGGGTATATTGGGGAATATAACCTGTCTATGATTCATATATGGCACACAGACAGGTTATATTCCCCCATATACCCTGTCAACAACCTGTATAACTAATAATATATGACCGGTTAGCTCAGTTAGGAGAACGCTGGGATATCACCAGATAGTTCCGGGTTCGATTCCCGGTTGTCCTTTCGTGACATTTGGCTACGGTTATGTGGAGAAGTTGTAAGCAGTTAGTAGTGGTTTATAATTAATTGCATGAAATGGGTTTGAACAACTAACCCGCCCTGTATAACTGAAAAGTTAAAGAAAATTAAGAAAAATATAGTCAACGGTGACGAACTCGTTATGCTTGTCTAATTCCTGTCGAAAACATTACCAATGCCATAATAGGTGCGGTGGTGAACTTATTGGGATTTAAACACTAAAGCTCCGGGTGGAGCGGTTGACACCTCAGTCATCACAGCCCTGCATACCAGTCCCTCGATATTTAGCGAATACTGGTATTTTAGGTTCGATCGATATATCGGATCGAACGGTTCTGTATCGATCGAAGTATCGATAAAATACGAACGGAAAACAGTTAAGTAAAGGTTGAGATTAATTATTTTGGTCGGAAATGTGTACCATAAAACTAACTATCGTTCTCCTCTCACTGTTTACCCGATTTTGGAACGGTGTTTGTATCAATTTTTTGGGGAAAATACATCATCCGCCCCGGATTGGGAATTCATTATATAATGATTCTGACGAATGTTGATATAGACAAGACTGCACATGCATACACATTAAACAATAAACCAAACATTTTATTCTTCACTTTCTTATGTAAATGTCATTATGACATATCAAATACCGACCATTTTGTATCGATGCAATATCGATAATTATGACCCATACGCGGCCCTACCTCATTTTTTACACTATCAAACGCTGCAATCACACTTCAGCTTCGATATCCTGGAGGTTTCAACGACACTTTACGCTGTAACGGAACTTGTGGTTTCAACGACATTTAACGCTGTAACGGAACTTGTGGTTTCAACGACACTTTACGCTACAATGTATATCCATTAACGAAACTTGTGATAACAAAATGACTTTATGTTTAATAGATAGTGTAACTAACGGTGACGTCTTCTATCTTGCGAAACACCGCCATCATCAACATGGTGTTTTTTGTTGTTTGTTGTTAATTCGTGGAACATTTCTACAAAAACCGGATACATACAGAATTTGAGACATTAACCCGGACGTAAACGCACAGTATAAATAAAACACGCGTGTACTGACAGACTCATTGAGGGCTTGAGATCAGACGCAATCAAACAGGTGAGTACATTTTCAGTTGTTACTAACATTATTTATAATGCAGTAAGTTTAAACCCTACCGGTTTGGCTCAGTGGAGAGCACTCCATAGTCAAACTGGAGATCGTGGGTTTCAACTCCGGGTTTGGCATACGTAATTGAAATGTTGAAATACTGTAAAAAAGACACTGCGTAAAACACAAACAAATTAATTTTGGAACTACGATGTATCAAATGAACGGTGCCATAGAGGTGGCTTGTGTGAAATTATTTTTAGTCAGTGAGTCGTGGCCACGAGATAACTATGTCGTTAGGACGAGATCCATGTAGTTTGTCGTGGGAACGGGATAGTTAAGTCGTGGCCACGACATACTAAGTCGTGTGGACGAGATACATGTAGTTTGTCGTGGGAACGGGATAGTTAAGTCGTGGCCACGACATACTAAGTCGTGTGGACGAGATACATGTAGTTTGTCCTGGGAACGAGTTAGTAAATCGTGGGAACGAGATAAAAATAATTGCACACATGCAGTCACCTCTATGCCACCGTACATAAGCTCATCAGACGGTTCAAACAAAAATGCCATTCATAACAAACTGTTTATTTGCGGTTCTACAACCTACAATATTATTTAAGGGTTTATGTCGGTGAGTGGTTCTTTCAGACCTTGTCTACTAGTGTTCACACTGTGAACGGAAAATATGCCACGAAAATTACCTGCACGGTAAAACCTCAAAATGATTCCCCGATATTCAACGGAATTCGCCACGAGCGATTACGGAGGATAACGGCATTACACGGAGTTAGCCGATTCCATTATGGATCTAAGGCCTTAAAATTAACTGTACTTATGATTGTGTTTTTTATGGATGATCAGTCGAATGTTCGGTTGCTATGATAACATCAAGAACATAAGTATACAGTTATGTATTATATTGTACTTGCAGATTATAATGATGGGGAAATACGTACTTTTGGCTTTTGTGATGTTCACCGTTTTAGCAGTTTGTGTTTGTCGTAAATACAGAGTCCAAGATTGTGACAGCCACGGCTTCAAGTATAAGGAATGTGCCGTGTCTGGAGCCAGCAATGTGATTAATGTTCAACTTAAGTCGCAGAGGTCTGCTTTTTGGGCTAATTGCAACAAGAAGACGAGCTACGGCATCAAGGGAAACAAGATCTGGGTAGATCATGGCTGTAGGGGGAGTTTTCATGTGTGGTATAAGTAAGGAGACATTGAATTCGGCGTAACGTTGTGTTTCTGTAATCCGACACACAGACGCAAATTTTCTGTTATGTTGGTCTCTGACTGTATATAAACGTAACCAAGAAAAAAAATAAAAAAATGAAATATCAAGAGTGAATTCAAAATTAGTTGAGTATACCGTTAAAACGTGCGCTTTTCCTATTGGTCAATATTTAAAAAAAATTCATTGGCTGACCACCTCACAATTTATGTATTTCCTTTCTCAAGTAAATAAAAATGACACAACCTAAAATGTTTTTGCAGCAGCTTACACAAAACTACTATTGTTAGGCATTATACTCAATAACCAATACGGTGTATGTGGTACTGCACTAGCTTGGCTTAATTCCTACCTCAGACCACGCAGCTGTAAAATCAGAGTTAATTCGACATTATCCTCGGCGCGTCCACTAGAATGTAGCGTTCCACAAGGTAGTTGTCTTGGTCCCTGGCTGTACCTCGCTTATGCTGGAACATTATTTGATGTCATCCCACCCTCAATCTTCATGTACGGTTTCGCAGACGATCATATAGCTCATAAAAGTTTTCATCCAGCTTCTCATATAGTTGAAGCGCAAAATGTGAATGAACTTGAACAGTGTGCAGTTACCATTAATGACTGGATGAACGAAAACAAACTGAAAATGAACTCTTCAAAATCGGAATTTATTATGTTTGGCAGCAGACAAATGTTAAGCAAATGTTCTACCAAAGTTATCAACATTGCTGGTGACAACATTACTCGTGGAAGTGTAGTCCGATACCTAGGTGCCTTTTTAGATGAAACATTGACCTTTAACGAACATGTTAAACGCAAATGCCGTGCAGCTATGATGAACTATTTTAGGATAAAAAACATCCGAAAATACCTCACCAAAGCCGCAACAGAGACTCTTGTTTTATCTTTAGTTATCTCTCACCTGGACTATTACAATGTCATTTTGTATGGGATAGCTGACACTGAACTACACAAAATGCAGCGTATTCAAAACATGTCTGCAAAGCTTGTCCTGAATCGCAGAAAATTGGATAGCTCAAAAGATGCTCTATACGAATTACATTGGCTTCCTATCAAAACTAGAATTAATTTCAAACTGTTAACTTTTATGTATAATTGCACCATTGGTAATGCCCCTACCTATTTGACTGAACTACTGTCAGAGCATGTCCCACGTAGACCAGGTTTGAGATCCACTGTTCTAAACTCATGTGTAAAATATGACGTTCCATTCAACAAGAAATCAAGTTTTAGTGATAGAAGTTTTAAAACTACTGGTCCGAAATTATGGAACGACTTGCCTGATAGTGTGAAACAAGCTGTATCATTAAACGTTTTTAAGAAAAAACTCAAGACACACTACTTTAACCGGTTTTATGACTTATTTTAAATCTCGTTGGTCACATATCTTTTATATTATACTTCCTTGTGCAACATTCGTAATATTTTAATATCTTATCAGTTTGATATCGTAAAGTAAATACTACACTGATGATGAATATTTTTACCTTTTTCTAAAAATGTAGGTTCTTAAACAAATTCATCTACATGTTTTTGATTTTACTGTTTTGATTATGTGTATGTTTTATCATATTTTTATTTTTGTTACCTTTACCATTTATTATGTAAAACGCCATTGTATATGTAGTTACTATCTATGTAGAAATAGGCGTTTAAACAAATAAATTACGTTTAACGTTTATTATAACACTGGTGGAGACAGTTGTAGTATGTTTAACATTTTTATCAACGTCACTCATACACTGACGGTAACACGGCAATAAAACATTCAGTAGATTTAAGCTTGTTACAAACTGCATAATTATTTAACTGAATTTTGACCTAAATAGTGAATAATTGTATTGTTGGAACAAGCGTTGTACTTTTCTTGAGAAATTGGTTTTTAAGCACTGTTTTGTAACCTTGGACCATGTGAGAATGTTGTTATTCAGTTTGCTTTGAACTCTGAACGTCCTATTTTATCGCAACAATGATGTTTTGAGTAAATCTGCAATAATAAATGTGTCACTCAAGTTCCCCTATAGCGAGTATTTCACGTGGCGTTTCAAGTCCCTGTTTGTTTTAAAGAGATACCATTGTGCGGTAGATATCTAATCAGCTTCTATATGTACTAGAATTGAATTATAATTGGTGTTTTTTTAAGTTTCAAGTATATCTGCCATGGTTATGCTGCCTTTCTCTTGTAGCGATTATTTCCCTTTGCGAGTCAAACTCACAAAGTACTGTCAGGGGTAGATAAGCGCTGTGAGGAGGGTTTAAAGAGAGCTAATTACGAGCGGAAGTTAAATAATGTAGTTTAAGTAGTTTTGAACTATTATCCACTTCTAGAAGCATAACTCCTTTTTGAAATGTTTATAATTGTTCATGCATTATATGTTTTATAATAAACTTGTAGTATATACATTGCATGTTGTTTTTGTTTATAATATAGTTGTACGGTGCTGTTAGGTTGACTACGAACAGGTGTATGAACATTCAGACCGATTTATGCCAATTAAGGTAAGGTAATGCTCTCGTGCATACAGCTATGACTGCTGCTTGGTTTGCGTTTCTATCCAAACACAACCACGACTGTTTCTCCGTCAATCTTACTGACAAACTGAACATCTCAGCACACCTATTTTAAAATATAATCGTCAAGACAATACTAGTGTATTCATAGGGCCAATAACCATGAATATGTTTACGGTAGGTAACTCGAACAGTCGCGTCTCCAGTTATGCAGTAGTTACATCCCTTGTCATCAATACTTGAGCTACTGGACGTTTTGAGATTTTTTTTTAATTTTTGCTAAATGTTTCGTCACAACATGTTCCTAGACGGAAGGCCCAAAAATGATTCGGGGTCAATGATTCGCGGACAGGGCGTTTTACATGAAACAAACCTTTTTTTTACTATGACCAAATTGTTAGGTTCCATGGAAGCATGTACAGTAAAACCTCAATAATACGACCACCATTGGGACCCTTGAAACCGGTCTTCTTATTGAAGTGGTCTTAATATTGAGGTTGAATAAAGAGCAAAACCGGGAAAATGGACTTGAAAATTTAGGTATTTTTTTGAAGTGGTCTTATTATTGAGGTGGTCTTATTATTGAGGTGGTCGTTTAGGGTGGTTTTACTGTACAACATACATGGAAATTAAATCCGGAACCAACTGCTGTATGGGTGAATGGGTTTCTCATTGAACAAAGCATGGCAGAGCAACTATCTAGAATCGTCGGCATGTGTCATTAACAAACGAGCAAAAAGAAGATATGTTCATCAATTGTGTTTTACAAGACTTTATTACAAGTGAAATTATAGAAAAAAAACATAACCGTAATTTACATACCCATGAAACAATGTACAAACATGGAATGGAAATTCAATTAAAGCATATAGTACACAGACCATAATGTGATATTCACTTGGCGAATCACAAGTAATTCAATTTGTGATCTATCCAATGCAGTCGGACCTCGTTCATTCGAACTCATTTATTTCTTGAAATCGACAGTTGTTGATAATGTTATTAACCGACTCCTTACAATACTTGGGAAGTTATTGGAACAGTGGTTTTGAATACTTAAACAAGAATATCATTAAATAGTTTCGACAATTTTCAAAATAAGTAGAAACGTCGATCGTAAAATTCACGTTCTTAAATTTGCTTGTTTAATCAAAAAGAGATTTTCGTCTGTTGAGGAACAGCTATTAATTATGTGCATGAATCAAATTTTTAGTGCATCAGACATGCGTATCATAAACAAAAATAAAGAAACATAAATATTTTCCAATTTTTGTGTCACGTGATGAGTAAATTACAATGGCGCACAGTAAATATTTATGCAAAATACATGTAAATCCAAAAACAATCGAACCGTTACATTTGAGGTAAATTTACATAAAACAATTATGGAAATGAAGTCAAAATGCACGTACAGAAACAAAACAACTGTGTAAACAGACCGCCATTCGGCCAAAACGTCAACGTTGGCTGATGGTCGCATTCACCAGTTAATTGTCGTCTCTCAAACAAGTTTTTGGCTAAACATACAAAGTATATCAATTTGTCATCAAAAACTAATATTTCGGCATAAAATCATTTTCAAGAAAAATTAATAAATTTATTACAGCACTATTACATAACATAACTAAAAATGTGTGATCGCCATATTGTTTGGTTTGAAATTGACGCCAACGTTACTTCTGGTCGAATGTTTTGGAATTTCTGAAGAGAAAACTACACAATGATTGTGATACATATTGTCCTAATGCAGGTGTGGTCTGAAAACACAGGGTCGACTGTACGAGTGTCATACACATACATATACTGAGTATCTGTTGTCTAAATATTTACAAAGCATATAAATAAATAAAGCACATATCTACGGAATCGCAATAATGCCATGGGAAGTATTGATAGAGCGTCATATCTACGACTATAATTGACAATTTTCATATCAATTTCTCTACTGGCGCTAACTCGCTTTCATACAGAAAACAAATTGAATAAATGCTGGTTTTAATATAAATGGAATGTCTTCAGATCCATAGGTTCCAATGTGACGCCATCTCCACTTTCTTCCGGTTTAGATTTTGTCCGAAAACACATCTGACACATCGTTGGTAATAGTTTCAGTTTGTTTCAAATTGATCAAACATAACTCAGAAACCGCGTATTATGTAATGCTTGCTTGCAAGCCTGTCCAATAGGCAATCAAAGGATTTTTAACAAGGTTCATTTAAAAACAAGAATCGTCAAGACCGTGCGAGTAGTCGCCCGCACACAAATCGTTTCAAAGTGAAATTTACTTGTTACCCGAGGTGTATCAATAACTGAAGCGTGTAATAAATTTAAGGGAAATCACTGTGTTGCAATTACGAATTTAGTCCCTACTGGATTACCTCCCTTACCGATTTTTCTCCATATGTACAGTACGAGTAAATTAATGCGTTATCATAGTCCGTGATGTAATCAAATTAAACTGATAAGGAATCATTCCAAAGAAATAAAAAAGAAAATTCTCAATTTAAGACGCTCTTATTATCGATAGTTATATATAAAAAACAAATATACAACTTTGATTACCTTCAGAACAATAACAACAACAACTGGTCACGTGACATCAAAAATGTTATGACAGCACTGGGACTAATCGATAGTTTCAACAACAGAACTGTTATAAATTTACCTCAGGCACATGATTTATTAGTGAACTATTACTCAAACAACTGGATTGAAAACGTTCAAACTATTTCAAAACTCAGAACATACCGACTCTACAAAAATAACTTTAAATGTGAAGAATATGTAAAACTGAATTTAAATAAAAACGAACGGTCTATACTTTGTCAATTTAGATGTGGGATATTACCCCTAAGAATTGAAACTGGGAGATATACTGGGGAACAACCAAACGAGAGACTCTGTAGACTCTGTAACCTAAACCAAGTGGAGGACGAAACACATTTTCTTTTCAATTGTGAACTTTATAATGATCTTCGTGACAACTGTTTCAGTGATCTATTTTTAAATAGTGCCGATTTACAAGCAAATCAGAGACTTTCGTGTATAATGTCATCTATCCCACGAAAACTAGCTAAATTTCTTGTCTGTGCTTGGTTAAAAAGAAGAGACATACTGTTCCATAATTGATAAACCTGTATAAAATTATGTTTATTTTAAATTTGCATATATTTCCTGTATGTACTTATATTGTGTGCTGGCATAGATCTGACTATGTTTAATTTCTATTTATGTGTACTGTTCTGCCCGAATGATCTGTATGAAGCGTGTCTGAATGTATCTGCATTGTGTTGTTTAAGCGTGTCTGAATGTATCTGTATTATATTACTTGTTTAAGTGTGAATGTATCTGTATTATATTACTTGTTTGACTTGTATAAGTGTGTCTGTATGAATTTGCATTATGTTGCATGTAATGAATTGTAAAAGTGTGTCTCTATATACTTGTATTATGTTGCCTCAGATGTATAATTATGATGTTGAATTAATTATATATATCGGAAATTCTCTATTACTTCAATATGTTAAGGTGACCTATAGGCCCAATGGGCCGGGTGCTTATCTATCTGTTATTTGTAATGTATGTATATAAATGTAAATGCACATGTCACTATAATAAACTATTTACTTTTATATAGAATATAAAAAAAAACAATATTCTATTTCAAAATATACAAATCAAAGAATCCACGCCTCCATAAGATATTTTGAGCACAATTGTTCACACATTTGCTAAAAACCAAAGCGTAAAAGGTCTGCGGTTATTGTGGTGGTTATATTTTATAATGAATTCCAACATGTTTACTATTCAGATATAGCAAAACAAAATACATAGATATACAGTTTGCAGTTTGTTGACCCATAATTTGAACCTCAATATTCTAATAAGTTAAATTATGCTTCGAAATAGAAACAATGACCACATCTTGTTGGGTAGATGTTTTCCGGACAACCGTATTATGCTCGCCTTTGCTCTACTGAGTCACAGTGGTGTCACACTTTAACAATGAGTGGAAGCAAGAGGCAATTAATTATTTATTTGTAAGTGTTTGAATTGGCTTCATCCAGTATTGTTGTATATCTAATAAAATGAAAATATATTTTTATCATATTACTAACAGACAAAACTTGTAAAATAGCCTGATTGTTAAAAGAACTGGACTTTTTGTAATTTTATGATGTACAAACATCTGTCTTCAACAAGAGTACGGATCAATACATTATGAGTTCATTCTTTGTTAATGCATGTTTATTGATGTTTTAACAATAGGAAATCGATTTTTTATGTTTGTTTAGGTAAACAAATCGGAACAAATAATGAGCATAATATTACTTTAAAACTGTAAAAAACATCATGATATTGTTCATTTAATCAAGTATACAAGCTAAATTTCCTTTCACAAAATATGATTTATAATCCCCTATAAATTTGGAAATTAGCAATTCTGTTCGGTAATTTTCGAGATCTTAGCGATATATGTCATAAAACATTGTGTGCTAGTATTAATATTCAAAACGATAGATTTTTTAAGGTTTGTCAAAATTTCAGTTCGATAAAGTCCATGAGATCAGACGCTTGAAAATAAATATTAGAGTGCAAGCGCGCGCTTAACCATGTGTATTGAGGTACCATATGGGGTATGTAATTATTTTTTGGCAATATAACGTGTGAGTGAAATAAAAATATTTGATCTACAGCAAGTAATTCCCGATATATTTTAAAAGGAAAACGTTTTAATTACTGATATTATACATTACTAAAACTCTCTAAACAATTTTATGAACCAAAAAACAGCAAAAATGCACAGATCTAATTCTTAGATCTAGAGCTAGGCATTGTAACATCGCTTGTTTAGCTAAATTCTTATGAAAACACGGATTATAAATTCGTTATACTGGTTGTTGACAGGGTATATTGGGGAATATAACCTGTCTGTGATTCATATATGGCACACAGACAGGTTATATTCCCCCATATACCCTTCAACAACCTGTATAACTAATAATATATGACCGGTTAGCTCAGTTAGGAGAACGCTGGGATATCACCAGATAGTTCCGGGTTCGATTCCCGGTTGTCCTTCCGTGACATTTGGCTACGGTTATGTGGAGAAGTTGTAAGCAGTTAGTAGTGGTTTATAAGTAATTGCATGAAATGGGTTTGAACAACTAACCCGCCCTGTATAACTGAAAAGTTAAAGAAAATTAAGGAAAATATAGTCAACGGTGACGAACTCGTTATGCTTGTCTAATTCCTGTCGAAAACATTACCAATGCCATAAGAGGTGCGGTGGTGAACTTATTGGGATTTAAACACTAAAGCTCCGGGTGGAGCGGTTGACACCTCAACGGTTACTACATCCTTTAAGTTTTTTTAATAGGAATACCATATATCTATCTAGGAGTTTTATTACTTCACTAGATTTTTATTTGTATGTTAATTTTGTTTTTTAACATATTTCTTGCATTCGTATTTATAAAACTACACTTCTTCTGTTGTTCGAAATATTATTTTATTGATGTAGCAACCAAAGATGCACACAATACTGGTAGCCGGGTCATAGGTTAACTAGACCGTCATAGCTCTATAATACACAAGACAAACTAGCAGGTCCCTACATTAAACAAATTGACTACAACGCTCCAATTACTATATATGCGCAAGTTAGCTGCTAAATTAGAACACTGCTAAACGAGAAATATCTTGAAAAAAAGAGGGTTAAGATTTGTTCTGCAACATAAAAAATGCCGCGATGTTACGATTGCTGGTCATTCCAGATCCAAATGGATTTTGGTAAATTCACCGAAATTCAGTGGATTTTGGTAAGGTAACGTACCCTATATCGAAAGGTTAACCGATCCGCGTAAAGGTTACAAACGTTGTTCGGTTGAAGAGATATTGCCTTGGTGGTTTACGTAAGATTTGATTGGTTTGCACAACACTGATATGCAAATAACAAAACCATGTTAGTACGGCTGCGCCGAAAAAAACGTATACAGTAAAACTTCGAAACCTCGAACTGCCGTCGGACCTAGCAATTAGTTCGAGCCATCTACTGTTCGAGGCATCTACGGTATACGCGTATATTTCCTAATTGACAGTCGCCGGTTTTCATACTGAATGCACGTCGATCAATAGTCGCAGCATTATTCATAATAATAAAATTAAAAAAGAAATGAAAGGAAAGCAAAAATGATTCCCTGTGGCACCTTATTCTCTCTCGTTTATTCTTATACGCATGAATTGTCTGTCACTGTAGTACAGTGGAAACTTCCTAATCCGACATATACAAAATCCCCCACAGTCCGGATCCTCCCTACTCCGGAATCCGAACGAATTTTTCTGTCCGGATTATTATTTTACAGGTAAAATAAATCTCATAATTTCCGCAAAAATACCTCAGATCGTATAATGACTGAGAATTGAGAGAAGGCATAATAATTTAATTGTCTCTATGAATACATACCATTAGACGTTATCATCGTATGTTTTGATGGAAACACGGTAAGACCGGGTACGAGATGTACTTATTTTGTAAACAATTGGAAAACATTGTGGGCAGAAGATGTGAGGCAGAAAAGGGTGCATAGTTTTCAGGTATGGTGTTTTGATAATACATCGTACTAAGTGCATAGCTTGTCAGGTTTTATGGACGGTATAATGTCGCAAAATACCCATATTTAATTTCAGCTATGTTTAAAATCATTTGACTGTAAAATGATTCATTGAAATACTTGCTTGAGATTCATATATCCACCTTGTACAGTGAAATTATAAAAATATCCATAAAATTCTAAAAGATAAAATATCTTATACATTTTCTGCACAGTGTTATTTTGCTGTAATTTCTGCATCTATTTAAGAATGAACTATATGTCGAAATCTTACGTTAATTATATTCAATGCTTTCATACAGTTTTAAATAAACGAGAAGCGTCTACAGCGGTTCATATTCTGAAGAATCGAATTTCCTACATTTCTATAACGAATAAACACATTATAATGATAACTTACATAATTTATGGAAGAATTCAAATATCAACCAATATTTCACACATCATGTATTTTGCATATCGCATTGCAAATCTTCCTCTTATGAAAGTTGCATAAATATGTTGGTCTCTTATAACTTATGATTTTGGGCTATAAAATTGAATTTTCAAGTTTATATACATTTTGTAGCTTAAATTAGTCTGCAAAGTCAAATAAAAGAATGCATTCAGACATAATATATTACATCGCGATAACGCAAACAACCTCTAGCCAAATGGTATTTAGGTCTTTGCTCTAGCGAACATATTCAAATTACTGAAAGAATGTTTTGCCTACGGACATTCAATGGAGGAATTCTCTCCAGTCCGGACTCTACTCTAATCCGACCTTTAAAGTTTGTCCGAGGGGTGTTCGGATTAGGGAGGTTCCACATGTACAACTGGCAAGTAATTATCGCGAAGTGCGAATAACGTGTGTATACTAGTATATGACACGCCGTGCAATTAAGCGGTCATTGAAAGGTGTGAATTATTGTATTGTTCGACCTATCTATAGTGAACAATGAATGAATGATAGCTAGGGACCCCAAATCCTGTTCGAGTGTTCGACCTATCTCTGTTCGAGTGATCTACTGTTAGATAATATGAAATAAGAAGGGGTTTCGCCGGGACTTAAGAACCTGTTCGAGGTATCTACTGTGTTCGAGCCAAAACTGTTCGAGGTTTCGAAGTTTTACTGTAATTACTTTTGTAATAAAAATGACATAATATTATTCAATAAAGACAACGAAGCGGAAAATTCACTGGGATGATTTTGTACTAAACGATAATTATTGAATGATTTCACGGACCTATATAGGTCCGTGATTTTGGCAGCCATATCGGAACTACTTTCCCGCCACGTTTAGCAGTAGCGTTGTTCGACTTCACTTGGACCACGTTATCAGCCTGATTAAATGACAGCAATAGCTTCGTAATAGTTAATTGAACTAGATGCAATTTCCGACATTTTTCTGACCAAAACATGTATATATAGCAAGTGAAATTTAACTGATCCAGACGGAGTTTTCGTGTGACACGGACAGACAGACGGACACACAGTTCATAACTTGGTTCCAGTGTGACGATATTGCAATTCTACATTTTAAAAAGCAGGCGAGAAATGTACATTGAAAGTGGCATATGTATCGTTTTTTACCGCATAATAAGCCGTGTATAACATATTTCTCACGCCGTATGGACAGACGGACGGTTAAAGGTTTCGGCATTTCTTAGTATGAAGTAATATATATATAATCAATACTATGGTGGCATATTACTGCCACCAGTTAGCATGATAGCGTTCGCGAATAAATTCGTGTTAACCACTTAATTATTACGATAATTATCTAGCTATCTAGTTAATATTCGTGATAAATTTTCGGTATGATAAATATAATAAAACTAGAAACAGGCTTGAAAGTGCCCAGAACTGCCACCTCTTACCTTTTTATGATGTATTACACAAGATTTAAGTGGTAACACGAATCTTATCTAGTTGACCACTTATTATGTTACTTAATAACTCAAATTCGCGAATTTCACTTAAGATTCGTGTTACCACTTATAAATTTTTGGCTTCTACATGTAAGTGGTAACACGAATCTTAAGTGAAATTCGCGAATTTGAGTTATTAAGTAACATAATAAGTAGTCAACTAGATAAGATTCGTGTTTCCACTTACATGTAGAAGCCAAAAATGAATAAGTGGCAACACGAATCTTAAGTGAAATTCGCGAATTTGAGTTATTAAGTAACATAATAAGTAGTCAACTAGATAAGATTCGTGTTTCCACTTACATGTAGAAGCCAAAAATGAATAAGTGGTAACACGAATCTGAAGTGAAATTCGCGAATTTGAGTTATAAAGTAACATAATAAGTAGTCAACTAGATAAGATTCGTGTTACCACTTACATGTAGAAGCCAAAAATGAATAAGTGGTAACACGAATCTTAAGTGAAATTCGCGAATTTGAGTTATTAAGTAACATAATAAGTAGACAACTAGATAAGATTCGTGTTACCACTTACATGTAGAAGCCAAAATGAATAAGTGGTAACACGAATCTTAAGTGAAATTCGCGAATTTGAGTTATTAAGTAACATAATAAGTAGACAACTAGATAAGATTCGTGTTGCCACTTACATGTAGAAGTCAAAAACGCCTTTATTAATAAGTGGTAACACGAATCTTAAGTGAAATTCGCGAATTTGAGTTATTAAGTAACATAATAAGTAGTCAACTAGATAAGATTCGTGTTGCCACTTAAATCTAGTGTAATACATCATAAAAATGTAAGAGGTGGCAGTTATGGGCACTTTCAATCCTTTTTCTAGTTGTATGATATTTATCTTACCGAAAATTTATCACGAATATTAACTAGATAGCTAGATAATTATCGTAATAATTAAGTGGTTAACACGAATTTATTCGCGAACGCTATCATGCTAACTGGTGGCAGTAATATGCCACCATACAATACCTTAAGTACTTAGTTTCATATCATTAGTATCCGCTGAGTAGCATGCATTTAAAGGGACCTCGATAAGTAGCTCTTTGTTAATCTGAATTGGTAATTGGTGTATTTTGTACTAAGTCTATCGCTCTGCATTTACATAATTTATTGCCTTTATAAATGTATAAATGATGCAGATGCAAAGTCCTATGTTTCATGTATTTTTCTCCGTTTGAATGTAATGAATTAGGAGATAATTGATTTCCCTTAGAATATCTCCGATATGTGTCGCAAGCAGGTGCTTGTGGCACGAGATTTTCATGTAAGCGTTAGCTTTGAAAGTCATTCAGCTTTGGGCAGCCGACACATTAATACCAGTTTTTTCTTTAACGTTAATTATGAAATTTTGACAACGTTACTCGGTCACTCACAATGTAGTCGGTTGCCCAAATGCTACCCATAAATCACAAATTAAACAGTAATTTGAAATGTATGTTGTTTTATGTCTTGTTTATCGGAGGTGGTCGAGTTGAAAGGGAAACTATATATAACAAAAAGATAACCGTGATGGGTGTTGGATAGTTTAAAATATGGGCGTAGTACACGGCTGAAACCACCCCTAATATTCTCGTAAACATCAAGGGTAGGTATCATCGGTGAAAGATTTAATGATGAACAACATTACAACACAACGTGCCAAATATTATATGTCTGGCGTAATTGTACACACAGTATAACGGAGACCTTTTCATCCTTTCAGTTTAAAGAATTAATCCCTCGGGCGTGTTTACAAACGGAAATGCACGAGAAGCTCGGTGTGTAGACAGTATGTGTAATAATTATCTTTGTCGAATACTAGCGAAAAAACTCGAACACTTTTCGTAACTTTAGATTCTAGGGTCATCATAATAAGTGACCTTAAAATCACGGATTTTTGTAGCTGACTGTTGAGTTGTGAAAACATGTGCCCTATTGCATGGCGGATGGAAATTTTGCATGTGTTTTACGATGTTTACGACTGGATTAAATGGACGAAATTGGACATACTTCCCAAGTAATTATGTTTTATTTAGGATATATGTGTTTTATGTGCTCATTCGCTGTGTTATATTCTGGACGTTAATGGTTCCAGATAGTGTCTATTTTCAGCGGCCGAGTCAAGAAATTTGGTGGTTTGCATATGCTGATTAGGTATAAACATAATTATGTTCTTGTGCAAATTCGTCAGGAAAGATATTGCCTGATGTTGTAGCACTTGATATAGAATATGAATATCATTTTATTTGGTGCTGTTGTAGTAGTGTGGGGTGAGACGACCGCCCAGTTAGCTCTGTCCGTAGAGTGCCGTACTAGTGTTACGGGGTCGTGGGTTCGAGCCCACATTGGGCGCACTTTTTCCCCTTGATTTACTTCTATAGTGGCAGTGGTGTTTGACGGCCCACGGTGCTTGAGCCTCAACTGCCGGAAGGTGGAGGAGTGTAGTGGTGTGGGCTTAGACGGCCGCCCGGTTAGCTGAGTCGGTAGAGTGCCTTACTAGTGTTAGGGGGTCGTGGGTTCGAGCCCCATATTGGGCACACGTGGTTGAGCGTGAAATGCCGGAAGGGGGAGGTCGAGTGTAGTGGTGTGGGCTTAGACGGCCGCCCATAGCTCAGTGGGTAGAGCGCCATACTAGTGTTAGGGGGTCATCCGAGCCCCACATTGGGCGCACTTTTACCCCTTGATTTACTTCACTGTTATGGTAAAACTCAGGAAAAACTAGCATGCCCCTCAGTGGGATTGAACAGCACAATTTAATCAAGCAGAAAGAAAAATGAACATTCAATTTTTTTTGATTGGCGTTATCAATTTAAGAACTATAAAACATGTGTGTATTTCACGTTCCTTCTTCACAAGTCAGTAAATTACCAGTTATTGAGAATTTTATGTATTCCATATACATGTATTTATGTAACCGAACCGAAACTGAGAGACAACAGGCTCTGCATCATTGCAGCCCTACTACACTGGCATTGCTAATATACAGTTAACTCTCATTACAATAGAATATTTGTTTAACAACACAAATCCAGGCAGTGGGATCAAATATGCACATTGCTTCATTGGTCAAATTCGATATAATGACCTATTCAATACATTATAATAC
Source organism: Mactromeris polynyma (assembly GCA_032209605.1). Lineage (NCBI taxonomy): Eukaryota > Metazoa > Mollusca > Bivalvia > Venerida > Mactridae > Mactromeris > Mactromeris polynyma. Next base: position 4,456,567 of record JASFXZ010000022.1, read on the forward strand.
TGCAAATAAAAATCCAGTATTTTCAATAATTAAAGGCTCGCATATAGTATTCTATATACACAACGCTGACAGGGTATATGACGTGCAAACTAATTTCCCCTTCATGCATCTCGTGGCCATTTTTGCTGACGGCTCGGCTTGAAAACTTTTATCGCTTGATGTCCGCAAGTTACTAGAAATTGACAATTGATCTTCATACAGGAGTCAATAAATATTGAAAAGATTACATGCGTTCTTGTATTAATATTCAAAATGATAGATTGTTTAAGGTTTGAGCTAAATTCAGCTTGATAAAGTCCATGTGATCAGACGCTTGAAAAGTGAATTACAGAATCAAGCGCACGCTTATCCATGTGTATTGAGGTACCTTATGGGGTATACAATACAGGCAATATATACATGCGAGTGAAATAAAAGAAATTTGATCTACAGCAAGTAATTCAAGATTTTAAAAGGAAAACATTTTAATTACTTATATGATACAACACTCTAAACAATTTTATGAACCAAAAAGAGCAAAATTACACATACGGTATCTTATCTTATTGACCGATTTTTCGTGTTTCTCAAACATGACTTTATTATAAATTCGTTATACAGGTTGTTGACAGGGTATATGGGGGAATATAACCTGTCAACAACCTGTATAACTAATAATATGACTAGAGTCATTTTTTTTATATCATCTACTTGTATGTTTGTTTGAATGATGTGCACAGTTTTATTCTAGAATCTGTTAAATTGATGTTAATTTGTTGCCTTATAGATGACAGTGATTGAAATCCAGTATCATGGAAGTAACCTTGCACCATTGGAGCAGTAATCATGGTAGAAGTCATCAGAACATGGAATAGACATTACAGAATACAACAGAATCACAAAGATAAGTGACTCTATTCACTTCCTCTTTCTAAAATTTGTCATTTGCCTATTATTGTCTGTCCAGGGAAATTAGTTCGGAGAAGTCATGATGTATGCAGTACAAATCATTGCCTATTTCTTCCATGTTGTACATTAAGATGTTACCAATAGTCATTTTAAGCATAATTGTTTGTACCTGTTAATAGCATTAGTTAACAAAAAAACATCAAAATCATCATCATCATCTAGAAGTAGAAAGAGCGTGATTGACTGGAGTAGTAACAGCAATAAAAATATGTAAGTTGTATTCTCTACTACAATTTTGTTTATTCATTTATTTATTTTATCATCATTTGAAGTTTTCATTTATCATCATCTCATTCATTATACCCCCTTGGTAAACAAAAGTTTGGGGGTATACAGGACTCACTCTGTCGGTTGGTCGGTTAACAAAAACTTTTGGAGCAAACTACATCTACAGCTTTTGGAGAATTTTCATGAATTGACATGGACAATCTCCATGATGAGTTGTAGTGTGTGACATAATCATCATGGACTGTATATAAGCTTGATATACAGCTTTTTTTTGATCTGACAAAGTGGTACTGCTGGGATATTACTCACTTCCACTGATAGTTGTAGTATCCTTGGTTGGTGTTTGTGGTGTAAGAGAGATGTTGGTTGAGTAACATGTTGAATGGTCCAGGAAGGTGATTTAGTCCCATTAATTGGTCAGTTTATAGATGTGGTTTTGTTGTTGCATTGACTGGTTTCTGTGGTAGGTAATGCATGGAAGACAGTGTGACTTACAGAAAGCAAAATCAAGGTGTTGTAATTCATTTCAAATTTTGTGTATATATACCAATGCATTTGAAAGTGGTTTAGGTAATAGACATTTGTTCTATGCTTTGACAAAAAAGCCTCAGTCTGATTGGATGAATTTTAGAAACGTCAGAAATTGTGTGAGAGAATTATATTTGGTGAGAATAGGTATGTTTTCTGTCTGGCTTTCTTCCATCAAACTGTAGAAACATATATGAATAGAAAAAAGTTATTTTTCAATGGAATTATATAAGATATATGCTATATAATGCATAATGTCATAACAATGAAATATTTATATTGAGATTGGTTTGCTAATCAGCAAGTATAGGCTTATACATGTAGTTTTGTGATTCCATATATTGAGTAAAGACCATTATAAGGCGGACTATCTGACAGAGTGCATTGACCAAAGTCTGCTACAGTAAAGGTTACAAGTTAGCATGTCATTCAGATTATTTCAATTGTGTGAATATGGTTAGAATTTTCCATATTTTTCAGTTAGCAGAGTTAGATACTTAAATTATTTTGACTCACCTGAGCTAGTTTTTATGGCTTGTTTGAAATACTGTCCTGTGCTCTACATGGTAATATTAGCTACACAAGAATATTAGTTGTGATAAGCACGGGCATTGGCAGCGATAAGTTAAAAATTGAAAAAAACAATTATGACCAAAAGTGACCCCTCCATAGAAAGTCTGAAAAATGGCCCAGCTACACCCCTGATAGGTGATTAATAATTTGAAATAATGTATAAACCGAAGATAATGCTGTTATATTGCAAGTTCATTTATACCTGGTACAGTTTAGTTACAGATTATTATGTATAATATACTCACAATACTTAATACTCTTACACGTCTTCCCACCGACAAGTGACCATGATGCAGTAGTTGTCCGTAAAACATTCTCGTTCGTAGTCCTATTATCCATCCTGTTGGGCCATTCATCCCTCTCTGAAGGCCCTGTGGGTATTGCTTGTCTTTTGTTGTCTAGCTGGTGTGGATGTATAAAGTATTGAGAAAAATGTTACCTAAATGAGATTGTGATGATCGTAATGACATACATAAATGTGCGACAGCAAGTATATTCGGTACAGTTAAATGTCTTGTCTTACTACAGATCTGTCTATATGTTGCATGCACAAATTATGAATGAATTTTACTTGATAAGAAAGATCCATTTTGGATTATGATAATATTAATCTTTGTACAACAAAGTGGTCTCTTAACACAGATTAATTGGAAAGCAGGGAATGGTCCTTCAGTGTGTCGTTTGATACAACTCCATAAATAGAAGAGTCTTTCCGTATCAGGAAGAATGTTCTGGTCATGACAGTGGTTGTTATTTAACTGATAAGGGAGATAACCACTGTGGGGAGCTTGGTTGATGTATGTTGTATGCACATTATTAGCAAATGTATTGAAGTTTGATATTAAAACTTGTTTTGGGTCATTGTACAGAGATCTTCTTTTTTTATTCATGCATGGTTCATTACTACAGGTATTATGATATCTGTGTATGAACTCATTTTAAAGATAAGGGCAGTGGTCCTGAAATGCTGATATATAATCAAAGTGCTGTGATGACTGAAGGCCTGGGGCTGCTGAAAGTTGGATTGTGGGTTTGCTTGCTTGTTATAGATGTAGTGATTTGTTTGCACACAAATTATCACATAATGTATTATTTCGGGAAACTGGGACAAATGAATATCATCTTATATTCAAAATTGTATGACAATTTGCTTAAAATTTTGTGTTTATCGGATTTTTTGTGTCTAATTAGTCTATGTTATAATTGCTTGTTGTACGCACTTATCAAATTGTACCATTCATGGTGAGCCTTTTGGATCCTTGGATGTCCGTTGTCGTGCATCTTGAATTGTGCGTCGTGCATCAACATTTTCTTGAAACAACATCTCTACCCATACATGTACCACAAAATGGATTTTGTCCAAATTTCACAGGAATGATCCTTGGGTGGGCCTCTTTCAAAGTTGCATAAGTCATTCCGGTCTGCTGCATAATTAGGTCACAGGAGCATAAATAGATTTTAAAAGTGTAAAATTTGAAATTGTTCTTGTCCAAAACCCTAAGGTCTAGATCTTTGATATTTGGTGTGTAGCATTGTCTAGTGGCCCTCTTACAAGATTGCATCTATTACTAAGTTCCGTCAAAAAACATCGCTGCCAGGGGGCGGGCTTGTTCCCTATATGTATATAGTGGAAACTATAAACAACATCTCCTCCTAAATCACTCTTTTTGACCAAACTTCACAGGAATGATCCTTAGGTGGTGGTCATTCGAAGTTATATGAATAGTTCCGGTCTGTTGCATAAGTAGGTCACAGGAGCTAAAATAGATTTTAAAAGTGTTAACTTTGAAAATCTTCTTGTCCCAAACCACAAGGTCTAGAGCTTGGTGTGAAGCATTGTCTAGTACTGCTCTTCGGTCTGGAACCCCTACACCAAACAGTACATATCAAAGCTGGTGATGGTGCAACGTAGAGTTGCTCGGTACACTAGCAACCGGTACAGGAACACCAGCAGCGTTACAGAAATGCTCAATGATCTTGACTGGGAGTCATTAGAGTCAAAACGCACCAAGATCCAGCTCAGCATGATGTACAGAATCTTGAAAGATCTGGTAGACATCAAGTCGACTTTATAGTTAATACCTGCATCTACACGTACGAGGTCACAACACTGTACCAAACTTAGACAACTTGCATCCAGGACCGACAACTACAAATTCAGTTTCTTCCCTCGCAAAATCCGCTCATGGAATTCTTTACCGGCAATCATCGCCGAGGCCCCTGCCTTGGTACACTTCAAGCAGGAGCTCACAAAAGTAAAACTCTAAGGCAGCTATCCTTTTCTCTTTATTCTAAATGTGTGTTTGCCCTCTGATATCAGAATCTGTTATGTCCTCCTCTCCTATGAATCAACGCAAGTATTCTTGACCGCATTGACCTGACGTAACGTCTTACCACGTCGGCGGGAATGGCATTCCACTCGTGAATTAAGGCAGCAGTCAGATCATTGATATTTTTGATGAAGTTGTGCAACTTTTACTATTCACCCCTACATCATTCAAGCGTTATCATTATACCAAGAATGACCTAAATTTAATTTAACAATAATGCATCATGTAGCCAATAAAAGCTGTCACATTTTGCTACCAAATTTGCCTATATGTTTTATTTAAATGGTTACAAACTTTATTTCTAAGTGCACAGTTTCTTTTCAGTGTCAGTATAGTATTCTTTAATATTGTGCTTTGACTTGGTCTTTGATTTGTTCATGTCATTTGTTTATTGCCATAGTCATTCTGATGATTCTGAAAGTATCTGTGTTGAGTCTTTTATCCTTGTTGTTGTTGAGCATATATTTGATTGTGTTCCTCACTCTCTTCTTTCTTGTCTACATTTAACATTGATATTTTGCCATTTCTGTATGTTTGGTTCTTGATCTTTGTCAGACATTGCAATTCACAAACAGATCTGTCACTCAGATTGTCTCACCACCTAAAGATATGAAGTATTGAAGAGGGTGGACTGTCAATGTGACTGTAATTCACATAGGAGAAATTTCGTACACGGAAAATTTAGATGCAATAATACTAACCATAGATTTTTATTAAAGACATCCATATGTTTATACTTTACTTATATGTTCCCCTTTTGGATTGTATGATTTATAATAATTTTGTGTAATGGTATCAAAAAATCTGGAAATATTAAACACAGTGATAACAACTATTTAGAAGACTATTTATCGGAAACCTAATCTGACATTTGATATAAATTGGGCAGAGATGTTAGAAGTATGTTCGTGGTGACAGTTTTCTCCTTACTCGTTAATCAGATTTTAGTCAATTTTTTAATTTAGGATAGTATAAATTTGGTTTATGTTATGTAAGGTGTCATTTAAGTGTATTCTGGACTTGCATCATATGGCAACATTTCGGCCAGACCCTATTCCAAATTTCATGCTAAGTTGGTTAAATAAATATGCATTGAATATATGACTGAGGTTTAAGGACCTTTTGAGACTCAGCACATAATGCTACAAAATTTCAAGTTGCATATAACCTCACTTAGGATTTCATTTATTTAAGGACAGTTAGTGTAAATTATTTTTGTATAGAAAACGTCAAACATTAATGTATAAGGTAGGTTTAAGGAACTTTTCGGAACCTCTTTTTACTCAAAATTGCATATTAAGGTGCATTTCAGGAAACTTCTGGAACTTTTTTGCATCAAAATTTCAATTTAAGTGTGTGGTAGGTTTAGTGGATCATTTCAGAACTATTTTATTCTGAAATTTCCTATTAGGGGCTTAGGTTAAGGATCTTTTCGGAACTTATTTTTGCATCAAAATTTCATTAAAATATACCAAATACTTTATCTGCATATATATTATTCTTGCATAAAGGAGCGATCCTTTAAACTATTCAATTTAAATAAGGTCATGTTCAATGCAGACTCTGTTTCCCTTAGGAATTGAGGAGTGAAACTGCTCAATCTGCTTGTTATAAATAGGCAGTTACAATGTCTTAGATTATATATCAACAATCAATAGCTCTTCAACTTTTCATAAATTATTTTAGGTTCCGGGTCTCAGTTAAGGTTCAAGGTATTAAGGTTTACTTTTAAGGTTGCGATTAAGGGCCATATGGTCATTTCCAGTATAACAAGGTTAGGCAGGGAACTTGTAAGTACTCTAGCCTCATTTAGGAGGTTTTTACATGGTATTCTTTAATTTTGTGCTGTGACTTGGTCTTTGATTTTCTCATGTCATTTGTTTATTGCCATAGTCATTCTGATGATTCTGAAAGTATCTGTATTGAGTCTTTCATCCTTGTTGTTGTTCAGCATGTATTGGATTGTATTTGTCATGCTCTCCTTTCTTGTCTACATTTAACATTGATATTTTGCTATTGCTGTATGTTTGGTTCTTGATCTTTGACAGACATTGTAATTCACAAACAGATCTGTCACTCAGTTGTCTCACCACATACAGATATTAAGTCTTGAAGAGGATGGCCTGTCAATGTGAATGTAATTCATATAGAAGAAATTTTGTACAAGGAAAATTTAGATGCAATAATACTTACCATAGCTTTTTATTAAAGACAACCATATGTTTATACTTTACTTATATGTTCCCCCTTTGGATTGTATGATTTATAATAATTTTGTGTAATGGTATCAAGAAATCTGGAAAAATAAAATACAGTGATAACAAGTATTTAGAAGACTATTTATCGGAAACCTAATCTGACATTTTTTATAAATTGGGCAGAGATGTTAGAAGTATGTTCGTGGTGACAATTTTCTCTTTACTCGTTAATAAGTTTAGTTGAAGTAAATTTTTTGAATATAGGATAGTTTAAATTTGGTGTATGTTACGTAAGGTGTCATTTAAGTGTATTCTGGACTTGCATCATATGGCAACATTTCGGCCAGACCCTATTCCAAATTTCATGCTAAGTTGGTTAAATAAATATGCATTGAATACATTACTGAGGTTTGAGGACCTTTTGGAACTCAGCACATAATGCTACAAAATTTCAAGTTGCATATAACCTCACTTAGGATTTCATTCATTTAAGGACAGTTAGTGTAAATTATTTTTGTATAGAAAACGTCAAACATTTAGGTATAAGGTAGGTTTAAGGAACTTTTCGGAACCTCTTTTTACTCAAAATTGCATATTAAGGTGCATTTCAGGAAACTTCTGGAACTTTTTTGCATCAAAATTTCAATTTAAGTGTGTGGTAGGTTTAGTGGATCATTTCAGAACTATTTTATTCTGAAATTTCCTATTAGGGGCTTAGGTTAAGGATCTTTTCGGAACTTATTTTTGCATCAAAATTTCATTAAAATTTACCAAATACTTTATCTGCATATATATTATTCTTGCATAAAGGAGCGATCCTTTAAACTATTCAATTTAAATAAGGTCATGTTCAATGCAGACTCTGTTTCCCTTAGGAATTGAGGAGTGAAACTGCTCAATCTGCTTGTTATAAATAGGCAGTTACAATGTCTTAGATTATATATCAACAATCAATAGCTCTTCAACTTTTCATAAATTATTTTAGGTTCAGGGTCTCAATTAAGGTTCAAGGTATTAAGGTTTACTTTTAAGGTTGCGATTAAGGGTCATATGGTCATTTTCAGTATACAAGGTTAGGCAGGGAACTTGTAAGTACTCTAGCCTCATTTAGGAGTTAGTATTGATATCATATTCTTGCTGAAATTTGTAATCATGAACATGCTTATTAAAGAGTAAATTTGACATTTGTCTGGTTACAAATTGGATAAATAAGCTTCTAAATTGCTAATGTACATCCTGTAACAAACCTGTTAATAGTGTTTAAGACCAAAACCAATAAGTGAAACAGAATCTTTTGGATTGATGTTCAGGAGAAAATAGTGATTCTGTATGTTATTGGTAAACCTCAACAATATGGTTGTCTTTAATAAATATCTATGGTTAGTATTATTGCATCTAAATTTTCCTTGTACGAAATTTGTACTATGTGAATTACATTGACATTGCCAGTCCATCCTCTTCAAGACTTCATATCTGTATGTGGTGAGACAATCTGAGTGACAGATCTGTCTGTGAATTGCAATGTCTGTCAAAGACCAAGAACCAAACATATAGCATTGGCCAAAGATCAATGTTAAATGTAGACAAGAACGGAGAGCGCGATGAACACAATCCAATATATGCTGAAAAACAACAAGGATGAAAGACTCAACACAGATACTTTCAGAATCGTCAGAATGACTATGGCAATTGACAAATGACATGAAAAAATCAAAGAATTTTCAGTATACATGTACAAGGTTAGGCAGGGAACTTGTAAGTACTCTAGCCTCATTTAGGAGTTAGTATTAATATCATATTTTTGCTGAAATTTGTAATCATGAACACGCTTATGAAAGAGTAAATTTGACGTTTGTCTGGTTACAAATTGGATAAATAAGCTTCTGAATTGCTAATGTACATCCTGTAACAAACCTGTTAATAGTGTTTAAGACCAAAACCAATAAGTGAAACAGAATCTTTTGGATTGATGTTCAGGAGAAAATAGTGATTCTGTATGTTATTGGTAAACCTCAACAATATGGTTGTCTTTAATAAATATCTATGGTTAGTATTATTGCATCTAAATTTTCCTTGTACGAAATTTGTACTATGTGAATTACATTGACATTGCCAGTCCATCCTCTTCAAGACTTCATATCTGTATGTGGTGAGACAATCTGAGTGACAGATCTGTCTGTGAATTGCAATGTCTGTCAAAGACCAAGAACCAAACATATAGCATTGGCCAAAGATCAATATTAAATGTAGACAAGAACGGAGAGCGTGATGAACACAATCCAATATATGCTGAACAACAACAAGGATGAAAGACTCAACACAGATACTTTCAGAATCATCAGAATGACTATGGCAATTGACAAATGACATGAAAAAAAGACCAAGTCACATAATTTACAAAACATAGGAACCTTTCCACCTCCTTGGAACAGTTCAGGACTGCCCAGTTGGTAACTGATTGTATATTTTTCTCAGTCATGGACAACTATTCCCCATTGACCATTCTTTCCAAGAATTCCACCTCTGTCAGGAAAAATCAGCATTTCTGGGGTTTCAGCTTCAATCCATGTTCCCTGAAGCGCTTAAATGCCTCTTCTAAGTTTTTCAAGTGTTCTCCAAAGGTCTTGCCCATCACCAGGATATCATCCAGAAATGCCAAAATGGTCTTCCAGGTCAGTCCTCGGAGAACCAGGTTGACCACACGCGAGTAAGTGGCTGGTGCATTTGTTAGACCCCATCTGTACATGTTCAAATAGACAGTACCTGGTGATGAATGCTGTCTTTTTCCTGTCCTCTGGTTTAATGCCCATCTGCGAATATGCCGCATTGGCGTCCTGTTTAGAAAACCATACGTTCCCCGTAAGGGCATCTAAACAGTCCTCTACCAGAGGGAGCGGGAATGTGTCGTTGACTGTAACGTTATTGAGGGCCATATAGACCAGCGCACTGTACCATCCCGCTTCCGAATAAAAAACCGGCACCGAAGCCCATTAGGAAGTACTCTCCAGTATGACTCCTGCCTACAATATCTTCTCGAGGTGTGCCGCTTCTTCACCTGCAAAACATGCAGGTGTCCTCCTGATCCATTGCTTGATAGGCTTAGCCTCCCCAGTATCTATTGCATGTTCCATCTCATTAAAATTGCCCAAATCAATTTGTCTTTTGCAAAAACGTCACCGTAGTTGCTGATGAGTTGACAAAGAGCTGTTGAGTGTTCCTTGTTCAAATTATTGGTTGAGGCCTTCACCATTGATCGCAAGTTTTCAGGCACTGATGTTGGTAATGTGGCATTTGTGCCTTCCCTATCCTCAGTTAAGCCGGCCAAGCAAACTGGTAGGTCAGCTCCTCGGTTTTTTTTTCTCTGACCCATCCGGGCCATTTTTCTTTTCTTAACGTTTTCCCCTCACTGTCAAATATGGATATCACCTCCGAAGCATTGCCTACTACTGGTAACTGTCCCTTCTTTAGTGTCTGAAAATTGTTTGAGGGGTTAACTAAACACACCATTAGGTCTTCACCTTAAGCCTGTATTGATTTGGGCATTAGGCGCTGTAACCCCTTTACTGGTTCTGTACAGTATTTTCCCAAACTGTGTTGCAACTTGCACACAGTGAATTAGGCGGTATCACTGTCCATTTTAGGAGAGTTACCATAGCCATGTAGGGTTGGGTATCTTTCTGACTCGTCACCAATGGAATGCTTTCTCCCTCAATTCGTAAGCAGTTCAAGTGTAAGTCCAGGACATCTTTTAAGTGATGTAATAGGTCATGTTCCAACACTATTTCATCATGGATTGGTACTACATACACTCGTTCTCTGAACTCTGTGTGGCAAGTTGTAGATCGAGTGGTTTCATCACAAATTCCTTCATCGCCGACTTCTTGTCAGCCAACTGCATGTTAATGTTCTTGACTTTTTAAGGCTTGTTCCATATTCTATCATACACAGATGATGAGACTATCATCACTTCTGCACCAGAGTCTACGCATGCCCTTACCTAGAGTCCACCTATCTTTACATTAACATAAGAAGACCCTGCCCTCACCCTATGAATTGAAATAGTCTCCTCAGTGTTTGCTGTGTTTAGGTCACTTCACTGTGACTTCTTGGTTGTGATGGAATGTCTGATTTTGTCCTGCTATTGTATACCCCTAATAGGTGGTACTATCTTGCCTATCAGAAAATGGCCTACATTTCCGGCCCCTTGCAGTTTAAAGGACCTCTCTGTTGGCTGTTTTCCGATTCCCCCATTCTTGGACATCATAATATTATATTGCTTAAATTTTCGGCAATTTCTCTTAATATGTCCAAGTGCTTTGCAAAAAAACTAGTTAAATGAGGGTCTGCCTTGGCCTGAGTATGGAAGTTCTCTCAATGGTTTGTCCTTCACAGCCAAACTGGCTTCAAGTTGACTAGTTAGGTTTTCCATGGCCTGTTCCAGTCGGTCTATTCTCGTGGTCTCCGCTACTGGTACAGCATTTATTGATATGTCATTTTCTTTTGGCCCCTGACCTTCAACTACCTTGGTAACATACTGGTAGTGCCTTACAAAATCCACCACCTGTTGGATAGTTGCCGGCCTCTCCAAACAGGCATCTTTTCCCGCATCTCTGTCGAAACATCCCTGACAAAACTTGGAAATAACCTCTTGTTGAGCATGCTTCTCTGGTAGGTCTCTGAATGCTCCTGTGGCCAATGTCAATACTCTGTCCGCCCAATCTTTCAGCATTCCCCTTCTCTTTGTAAGGATCCAGGTATCAAATCAAGGCGGCGCTCTAAGGGCTCATAGGGACCATAGTTTAACCTTTCAACTATTCAATTTAAATAAGAACATTTAGGTTTACTTTTAAGGCTGCGATTAATATTAAGTGAGATGGTCACTGAAAATGATATGTTGATTGAAATATTAAGCTAGTGACCTGTAGTGCAGATTTTAGTTGGGAAAGAAAGGTTAATGATTCAAGACATACAAGATGGCTATATCATTCTAAGCTAAATATTGACATTTTGACCTATTGCACGATAATGGACATTTTCCTGCCACCAAGTTGTTTGTATGTTGAATAATTTGCTTCAGTGTTCAGATTTCCTTTGTGCTATTATTAAAGAGGCTTTGTTGATGAGTGGTCCCTGAAAAGAGGTTGTTGTAGAGCCATGTTTGACTGTATTATACTGATGGAAAAAATCAATCTCTTACTGTAATAACTATAATAAAAGTCCATATGGAAAGTATCTTACTGTGTTTGAACTGGAGAAAAAACATTATGACCACTGATTACTACTTATGTCCCTGTTATGCTAAATTTAGACAATTGTTTCTTAATACAATATACAGCATAATTATAATTTCACTAAAGCACCTATCACTTCAATCATTCAAATGTATTGTATCATTTTTAGTACATGTGTACTGAAAGTTGTTGTTGTTCATCCCACAAAAATGTATAATTTCTTGATTTTAGACAGATTCTATTGAGATGACAGCCATAATTTTCTTACTTAAACCTATATGTGTTACAAATTGAAACCATTTTGGAATATAATGTACAATTCACTAAATGCTTAAGAGAAATTAAAAAAATGATGATAATTAATAGTATTGCACAGACAATAATTATGTTACAATATATGCTTAGATATTGATGATTACACAATATGTTATTTATATTATTGAGTGTCCAAAGCTCAAACAACATTTTTAAAACATTGTAAGGCATAGGGTTACTTTTCTTGCTTGGCATTTTTGTTTAAGAATACATTTAGAAAATGTAAATATTAATTAGCACTCCATTAGTGAAGGAACTCAATCCATTATAAAATTGTTACAAATGAATAATGAATCTTTCTTGGGATGGTTAGATAGTCAACAGGGTAAATCACAAAGTATAATTCTTTTACATACTAATTGTTCTAATAGAGCAAGCACTTGTCCATTTGTGAGAAAGTAATATCAAGCTTTAACAGACCAGAACAGAACTAATTAATGAAAAATCAGACATTGGTTATCACATGGCAAAATCCCTTCATACAATCATGATACAATTCTGAGAAAATGGAATACTGGCATACTGAATACAATCTCAGGTTTAATACATTTATGAGCAGGTTATCAACATATTTCTGTAATATGTTTTCATAGATCAGTGGCTTATGAGCCATTTGTCACTTATCAATAAAGCAGTACATATAGTTACATCTTGGTAAAAATGCACAGTGATATTCATTGACTTTACATGTACAATGATTAAAAATATATAATTGCTTATATAATTTATGAAACATTTTTACTTTGAGATCTTTTTACAAAGATATTTGATTGGTGTTTTAATACTTGACATTCTCAGTTATAATTGTTGAAGATCAAATTATTTGATGTATTGCAATAGTCTGGGAAATGTTAATGGCTAATTTTACTTTATTTCTTTAAATACCAGTGCATTTTAAGATCCTGTAATTTTCCTCATATTTTATTATTGGATAAATTGTCATGAAGTATATGACTTCTAGAAAATTAGTAATTAATTATATATACACAATGCTTTGTAAAGATTGGTAATGTTGATTTGAGATCTCATCTTTTACAAAGAAGTAATACATATGGTACTATCAGACTTTATAGTACCTTATTAATATAAAGTGATTTAAAGGCATTCTGGTGTTAATATGTCAGCTGGTTTTGGATTGTTTAAGGGTGATTCTTGGTTGTCTTGTTGTTGCATAAATAGTTAAATTTTGTAAATGAGAGGAATTTTTTCAGGAGTATAAATGTTAAAACAAAAGTTGATGATGGATTAGATCACCAAGATATTTAAGGTGTATCAGAGATTTGTCATACTCCTGATTATTTACCGTGCATTAGGTGGATTGTGTCAGGTTTCATTGTGATTGCCACATTATAGATGATAATGACAAACAACTCGGCAATTGTACAAATGGTGTTTACTTAGACTGTTGTTTATTAAATGGAAGCTGAAATCAGATTGAATACACAATGTACATTGACAATGAGATCAATTTATTTTGAGCTGCCTGTCAGGATGTGAGGCAATGCTGTAATGTGGCTGAACATCTATTCAAACCTAATTTCTCTGTTTGGATAGGTGAGTCCTTTATAGTATTTGTTCTTTCTATTCGAATAGGCAGCGTCTTGTTCTTGACTGGGGACTTTCAAATTTTGGCCTTTGTGTAAAATTTTTTTACACCTCTATAGAATGTCACAAAACTGTCCTTCTCAGGACAAAACTGTCCTTTTTAGGACAACCTCTCGATTGACAAAAAAACTGTCCTTTTAAGGACAACTTCTCGATTGACAAAAAAAATGTCCTTTTAAGGACAACTTCTCGATTGACAAAAAAACTGTCCTTTTTAGGACAACTTCTCTCTCGATTGACAAAAAACTGTCCTTTTTAGGACAACTTCTCGATTGACAAAAAAACTGTCCAAATGGTGTTTACTTAGACTGTTGTTTATTAAATGGGAGCTGAAATCAGATTGAATACACAATGTACATTGACAATGAAATCATTTTATTTTGAGCTGCCTGTCCGGATGTGAGGCAATGCTGTAATGTGGCTGAACATCTATTCGAACCTAATTTCTCTGTTTGGATAGGTGAGTCCTTTATAGTATTTGTTCTTTCTATTCGAATAGGCAGTGTCTTGTTCTTGACTGGGGACTTTCAAATTTTGGCCTTTGTGTAAAATAAATTTACACCTCTCTATAGAATGTCACAAAACTGTCCTTCTCAGGACAAAAACTGTCCTTTTAAGGACAACTTCTCGATTGACAAAAAAACTGTCCTTTTTAGGACAACTTCTCGATTGACAAAAAAACTGTCCTTTTTAGGACAACTTCTCGATTGACAAAAAAACTGTCGAAATGGTGTTTACTTAGACTGTTGTTTATTAAATGGGAGCTGAAATCAGATTGAATACACAATGTACATTGACAATGAGATCAATTTATTTTGAGCTGCCTGTCCGGATGTGAGGCAATGCTGTAATGTGGCTGAACATCTATTCGAACCTAATTTCTCTGTTTGGATAGGTGAGTCCTTTATAGTATTTGTTCTTTCTATTCGAATAGGCAGCGTCTTGTTCTTGACTGGGGACTTTCAAATTTTGGCCTTTGTGTAGAATATATTTACACCTCTCTAGAATGTCACAAAACTGTCCTTCTCAGGACAAAAACTGTCCTTTTAAGGACAACTTCTCAATTAACAAAAAAACTGTCCTCTTTAGGACAACTTCTCGATTGACAAAAAAACTGTCCTTTTTAGGACAACTTCTCGATTGACAAAAAACTGTCCTTTTTAGGACAACTTCTCGATTGACAAAAAAACTGTCCTTTTAAGGACACTACTCAATTGTCACAAAACTGTCCTTTTTAGGACACTACTCAATTGTCACAAAACCGTCCTTTTAAGGACACAACTTCATTGTCAACCAACTGTCCTTTTCAGGACAACCTCTATAGATTGGCTACATTACAAAATTAATATAAACTACAACCATTTTTGATCTCATTGATCTCGGTTTGTAGCTATCGTTGGGTTCAAAATTAGTCTAAATAATAATCATTTGTTACGAGAGCTGAGTTTTTGTTGATGTCATTTTTAATAACAAACCTATCACTCTGAAATGCTTCCACATTCAGTCAATGTATGGTAAATGTGTGTTCCTCAAAATAATCTTTAATATGAAAGAAGAAACAACAACACAAGCTCCTTGCATTGTTAATTTACAGTCACAAAATTAGCTGATTAGTTATCAACTGAATGTATAACTTCATCTGGGGGGAGAGGCAAATCTTTACATGAGACTCAATAAAGAGTGCCTGATAGGCAAAGAGTATAAGAACATGCAGGTTTAGAAATAAAAGGTTTAAAAAGATTGCAAAGTTATAAACAGATTTATGTGAAAACATACAAAAAATAGTTTTTTTCTTGAAAGATGAAAACATGAAGCTTTACTACAACTCAAAAATTTATGTTAAAAAATATATGTAAGGAACATGAACTTAGAACTTTACCTTTGTAAAAAAGTTTTCCTGACTATAAGGTTATTTATTATGAAGAAATAGAAAATTGATACACATTTTATAACTGTAAAGGTGAAGATTTGGCTGTCATCAAGCGCTTGTACTGAATCTGGGTACAGTAAAACTTCGAAACCTCCAACTGCCGTCAAATCTAGCATTTAGTTCAAGTCATGTATTGTTCACGGCATCTATACATGTGTATGTATGAACTGATTGTCCCCAGTGCAAGTGCACTAAGCATGCCGAAAGCATGGCATTTGTATTTTTGTGTTGTCATATTGAATGCATGTTGATCAATAGTCACAGCATTATCCATAATGAAAAGGAAGTTAAAGGAAAACAAAAACAGATTCGATTATTCCTTTATTCTTATAACGGATTGATGTCATATTATCAAACTGATGTCACTGTCACAACTTGTTTAAACATTACAATTGGAGAAAGAGAAGTACAAGGAATACCACATCCATTCACAAAACTTGAAAGTTCAAACACAGTACATTTTTTCCAGTATGTCTTGTATAATCACAAATTGAATATCCATGAACTATTCCTTCCTTGTTCACTGCTTTAGAGAAAACCCAAAGTGAGTTAAATTTAATGAAACCCATCAGTGTATAATGTCAGTCATTTTGGTTGATGGAATAGGTCTTACAACTTGTATGGAGGAAATGGAGTTCCTATATTTGATATTGCACATGCAGCATATCAGGCTGTGTAAACTCATCTTCATATGAAATTTTGAAAATTGCTCCATTCCTTAGAATGGTCATGTAAATATTGTGTGATAGACTGGATAAAATATCCTACTATTTGAATAGGTACAGTAAGATAATATTTGATATTGTGCATACAACAAGTTTTATCATGGGTACAATTCTTGAGTATAACAGGACAGAAATTGGCATGGACCTAGTGCATACAATAATGTTAGCAAGGTCAAGGGGCCGATATTTCGCTCCAATAATTGAGAATAGAGAGTTCTGGATAGCGCTATCATATAGAGCACTAAAGATTTATGTGGTGAAAGGTTTTTCCTTCACTGTTAAAATGTGTATTGTGTTAACAGTTTGGTTTTATATATATTTATATATGGTAATTCATATGTTGAATATTTTAACCTTTGTGCCTTTAATATTACATAATGGGAATAGATCATACGTGAAGATTTGATGTGCATGCAACATATATCAGTGTGAGTGTTCCAAGGACATTACTTACATTGAAGATTGCTATTGATTTTATGTATTTAAATAGTTTATATTGACCATGTATAGTTAGAACTGCATACTGACAACTTGTGCAAATGAAAAATAGCAAATTCCATACTTTGTTCATTATGGCTTTCACTACTACCAGGTAGTTTAACTAGTGTAAGTTAGATATTTAGATACTGACATTATAAGATGAGAATCACACACAAACTTTGTACTTTGCTGATATGGATTTGAATAAGAGTTTAAATTGTTTAAAATTGGCTTTTTTAAGCTGGGAAGCCTGTCCGGCTAGCTCAGACTGTCACCTGGCAGATCCTGGTTTGATCCCCTGGGTTGGGTAGGTTATGGTCTTCAATGACATTGGCTACAGTCATGTCCTCAATATGTAGATAAATTGTGAGTTGCTTGCTGAAGAGCAAGCTACTATTGGTTTATAATTAGTTCCAGGAAAAAACGGTTATATGACTGAAAAAATTGTTGAAAAACATTGTTAAACCAGATAAAAACAAAACATTAAGCTGGGAATTGCATGCCAACAACTTGTTTCTTTGTTTTATACCATTTCTTTCTTCACTAATTTCATTTGGCTCTTAAAAGCATGACAAGGCATACACATAGATGTATGTGCATATAGGAAAAGTACTTACCCATAGGATAAATGTTTCAAGTCGAAAATGTTACTAAATTGTGGTTAGAAGGGTTTATGGGAGTCATACTCAAGTAATTTCATTTACTGAACTTTCATTATTCATTATTCATAGCAATATCTTGCATCAATGCTGTTGAGTGACTGTTTGAGGGGTAAAAATATAGTGTTGTGTAGTATCATGTACTTGGCATTCATTTATGAGGTCAAATGTTTGAGTCCAGAAACATGCTTAGTGGTTATCACAACTTTAACTGCAACAATGGGACCATGTCCACACACTATGCACATGGCATTAAGGACATAAAACAGCAAGTGCTAACATTGGTCATAACTGTTTTAAAAATGAACAAACCTATTAATTTTGCATAACATGCATTTATATGCAATGGTATAATGATGAAAAATTATACATTATAATCATTATATTCCTGTTTGGTAGGGTAAGTTGGTAGAGCACAGGACTGAGCATTCAAGTCTCAGGATAAGGGTATATTTTCCATTTTCACCTAAAATGAATCCTGTAAGTTAGCATTGATCTAGAACTATGACCCCTGTGTCAATATCAATCAGCTAACAATATTTGTACTTCCATGTCCAGAGTGTATGCAAGGGCAGCTCTGGGATTCGGATTTGGGGAGCGTAAATTTTTGGTCAATTTTGGTTTTGTTCAAAACAGAGAGAATACGTAACTACGGGGAACGCCACATACACAAGACAATACCTCCCCACGCAGACCTCAGGAAAAAACAACAATCCACAAAACATAACGCACCTAAGGAGGTCAAACTGTACACATATTAAGGAACAGAGGCACAAAGAACGGCCCAACAGACCATAAGGAATAATTAAGAGAATCAAAGTGGACAGTAAAAGGAGGGGGCGAATTAATGGATGGAAAAGCTCACAGGACAATTCAAGACAACTGGCCTCAATAGGCCAAAATTGGGCAGGAAACACTCTGAACACTGTATAAAGTGACAGAATTGCATAGGGGAAAGGGAAACATAAAACATTCATAACACAAACAGAAACAACAATCATATAGCGAATTACAGCCTTGGAACTGTCAGTAAATTTGTCAGGGAATTTTAGGGGGATGTCGGATGTGCCCCCTGGATCTACTAGTGGTATGCACATCAGCATAAATGAATAACTGTTAGGAATTATTGCTATTCTGTAGGTCACATTGATTTCTATGTCAGTTTGTCCTTTGAAAACAGGAATCTGTTAAGTAACAACACATTATTGCATCCTCCTTCCCTGACCATTTATCATGTTGCCATCAGCATATATCTCTTATAACCACATTTACCAATCATTTCATCCATGTTCATTTCTTCATCATCATTCAACTTTTTATGTTTGTTAGTTCTTTTACCTCTCTATCATTTATTATTTGTTTATGTACCTTAAAATTACACTATTTATATTTTCAGACTGATGAAGACAGCTCTCCTCCCTCTAGAATGGGTTCAACCGAGTCTAACTAATACTTCATTGTCATTGTCCGTTCTCATTTGATTTAGTATTTTGGTCCTATTGCTTGATGTCATTAATACTATACCTCTAATACATGCTGGGAAGTTAGTGGTTCCTTGCAGAAGAACAACAGTGGTTAGTACTGGTAGGCAACCCAGAACTTGTATGGTCAACTGACTGCTGTATTATTGAATACTGTTACATGTTCTTACCTAAATGCAACCAGTCTTCCTTGCATTGTTACTTCTTTTGGTGGAATTATTTAGAATTTGGTGTGTATATATTTTCAGGTTTTGTGTGAATGAGAAGTTTGATGTTCAATGGTTATCATCCAATCAGAATGAACTGGCTGCCGGAATGTGATTTTCCTGGAACTTGTGAGTTTGAAGTCATTACATTTTATTTAGAAATAATGATATAAAAATGCAATTGAAAAATAAAATATTACAGTTACCATGAATAGTACTACAATTGAAACTGTTAGTTTATTTTACCTGGTATAACAAATATGCAAGGTTAAGGCAGTTCTTCAATTTTGACACAATGATATTTTATGATATTATAGTATGCTTTCTAAAATACACTGAGAAGAATCTGAAGGGATTTGCGCCCCCTGCCTCCTGAGCAATAGTGAGTGAATGAAAGCGAAATCAATCTTGTATCTTACAATACAGAAAGACTGGTTTCGCTTTCACCCCTCAACATTAAGAGTTAGTATATCTGTAGATAACTGTAGTGTTAGGATTGTGTATTGTATTGAGTTTTAAGAACTGTTGATTGGTTTATGGTTTAGTTCTGTGGTACAGTTTTGATTTCTTTGTATTCTTAGTATTTGTTCTTTCTATTCGACTAGGCAGCGTCTTGTTCTTGACTGGGGACTTTCAAATTTTGGCCTTTGTGTAAAATAAATTTACATCTCTCTATAGAATGTCACAAAACTGTCCTTCTCAGGACAAAAACTGTCCTTTTGAGGACAACTTCTCGATTGACAAAAAAACTGTCCTTTTTAGGACAACTTCTTGATTGACAAAAAAACTGTCCAAATGGTGTTTACTTAGACTGTTGTTTATTAAATGGGAGCTGAAATCAGATTGAATACACAATGTACATTGACAATGAGATCAATTTATTTTGAGCTGCCTGTCAGGATGTGAGGCAATGCTGTAATGTGGCTGAACATCTATTCAAACCTAATTTCTCTGTTTGGATAGGTGAGTCCTTTATAGTATTTGTTCTTTCTATTCGAATAGGCAGCGTCTTGTTCTTGACTGGGGACTTTCAAATTTTGGCCTTTGTGTAAAATAAATTTACACCTCTCTATAGAATGTCACAAAACTGTCCTTCTCAGGACAAAAACTGTCCTTTTGAGGACAACTTCTCGATTGACAAAAAAACTGTCCTTTTTAGGACAACTTCTTGATTGACAAAAAAACTGTCCAAATGGTGTTTACTTAGACTGTTGTTTATTAAATGGGAGCTGAAATCAGATTGAATACACAATGTACATTGACAATGAGATCAATTTATTTTGAGCTGCCTGTCAGGTTGTGAGGCAATGCTGTAATGTGGCTGAACATCTATTCAAACATAATTTCTCTGTTTGGATAGGTGAGTCCTTTATAGTATTTGTTCTTTCTATTCGAATAGGCAGCGTCTTGTTCTTGACTGGGGACTTTCAAATTTTGGCCTTTGTGTAAAATAAATTTACACCTCTCTATAGAATGTCACAAAACTGTCCTTCTCAGGACAAAAACTGTCCTTTTAAGGACAACTTCTCGATTGACAAAAAAACTGTAATTTTTAGGACAACTTCTCGATTGACAAAAAAACTGTCCAAATGGTGTTTACTTAGACTGTTGTTTATTAAATGGGAGCTGAAATCAGATTGAATACACAATGTACATTGACAATGAGATCAATTTATTTTGAGCTGCCTGTCAGGATGTGAGGCAATGCTGTAATGTGGCTGAACATCTATTCAAACCTAATTTCTCTGTTTGGATAGGTGAGTCCTTTATAGTATTTGTTCTTTCTATTCGAATAGGCAGCGTCTTGTTCTTGACTGGGGACTTTCAAATTTTGGCCTTTGTGTAAAATAAATTTACACCTCTCTATAGAATGTCACAAAACTGTCCTTCTCAGGACAAAAACTGTCCTTTTAAGGACAACTTGTCGATTGACAAAAAAAATGTAAATTTTAGGACAACTTCTCGATTGACAAAAAAACTGTCCTTTTTAGTTTGAAGTCATTACATTTTATTTAGAAATAATGATATAAAAATGTAATTGAAAAATAAAATATTACAGTTACCATGAATAGTACTACAATTGAAACTGTTAGTTTATTTTACCTGGTATAACAAATATGCAAGGTTAAGGCAGTTCTTCAATTTTGACACAATGATATTTTATGATATTATAGTATGCTTTCTAAAATACACTGAGAAGAATCTGAAGGGAGTTGCGCCCCCTGCCTCCTGAGCAATAATGTGAGGGGGTGAAAGCAAAATCAATCTTGTATCTTACAATACAGAAAGACTGGTTTCGCTTTCACCCCTCAACATTTAGAGTTAGTATATCTGTAGATAACTGTAGTTTTAGGATTGTGTACTACTTGTATTGAGTTTAAGAACTGTTGATTTGTTTATGGTTTAGTTCTGTGGTATATTCTTGGTTTCTTTGTGCATACTTTGTTGCCATTTTAATGATTCTGAATGCTTTTCTACTGAATTCTCTGTGAGTTGGTAACCTATGGTCAGTGTATTGGTTTGTGTTGGTCATTGTCCCCTTTCTTGGCTACATTTAACATTGATCTTTGATCATTGATGTTGTCAGTTTTTGTTCTTTGACAAGATTAATTCACATCTGTCTCCAAGTCTATCTCACCATACATTTAAAGAGAGAGTCTTAAATAGGATGAACTCTCAATATCTAGACTTTTCTTATTTATTGACCCCTTTGATATACATGATTTACAATAATTTGATACAGGAAAACCTTTCTTGAAAAGAATTTTTGCAAATTGTGCAAAATGATTGAACAATCTTAAATGTTACGCACAGTGACTATAAGTAATTACAAGCTTATTTGTCAGAAACCAAACTTTATGTAAATTTGGCAGATATGTAGAAAGTATTTTTGTGGTTTCAGTTTCCTCTTTACTGTTTAATCATTATTTAAACATTTTTTAGTTCAATTATTTATCTCAGAATTTTTGAATTTACCATAAAGTAGGTTAAGATACAAAACTTTGAGTTAGGTAATTATTTCTCTTGTGTAATTGTTTTGTTTAGGTGTTATTTAAGGGTATTCTGGACTTGCATCATATGGCAACAACTTTCGGCCAGACCCTATTCCAAATTTCATGCTAAGTTTGTTAAATGAAGACATATTGAACATGGTAATGAGGTTTAAGGACCTTTCGGAACTCGGCACTTAATGCTTCAAAATTTCAAGCTGCAAATAACCTCACTTAGAATTTCAATAATATTATAACTATTTCATTAACTTATTGTTGTATTAAAAATGTCAGTTATTAGGGTTAAGATAGGTTTAGGGTACTTTTTGGAACCTTATTTTACTCAAAATTGCATATTAGGGTTCATTTAAGGAAACATGTGGAACCTTTTTTCAATCAAAATTTCAATTTAAGTGCATGGTAGGTTTAGTGGATACTGTTGAAACTATTTAATACTAAAATTTCATATTAAGGTCTACGTTAAGGAACTTTTCGGAACTTTTTTGTATCAAAATTTCATTAAAATTATTCCAAATACTTCATCTGCATATATCTTATTCTTGCATAAAGGAGCGGTTATGGTCTGAAGCTCATAGTGGCCATAATGTATCCTTTCAACTATTCAATTTAAATAAGGTCATGTTCAATGCAAACTCTGTTTCCCTTAGGAAAATTGAGGGGTGGAAGCGAAACTGGTCTATCTGCTTGTTTATAAATAGGCAGTTAGACAATTTCAATTTTGCACCTTGATTTTAACCTCAGATTATGTATCAACAATCAACAACTCTTCAACTTTTCATTTACTTTTCTTAAATTATTTAAGGTTCAGGGTCTTAATGTTTTAGGGATTTAGGTTTACTTTAAGGTTGTGATTAAGGGTCATATGGTCATTTCCAGGATACAAGGTTAGGCAGAGGAGTCGTAAGTCCTCTAGCCTCATTTAGGAGTTTGTATTAATATTGCATTTTTGCTGTTAATTGATATCATGAACATACTTGTATAATTCTGATGAATGATCAGATTACTGTATGTGTGTATCTTTCTTGATAGGAGGTTTTTCTGTTGACCTCTGTGTTATTTGTGAACAACATTTTTTTTGTTTATTGACACAAGTTCTGTCCCGTAATCCCTTCCAGTGTGCTCTCCCTTTATCCCTTCTCCATTGTGTTTTTGTATATAAAATACAGATCTCACATATCCTTGCTGTATGAACATCTTTCATTTTTGATGTGTTGTCCATTCAACTGATGCATATGATTCACTTGTTTATGCTGATACAGTTTCCACCTGTGGTAATGTGACATGGTTGTAACCCAATGGTCCACTCCATATATCTTTTGACAATGACCAAAACATCCCTTCTGAAAACGCTTTGTCTATAAGTTCTCTTACCAAGATGGTTCTATGTGGCTGTCAGTGTTTTGGGTTTGGTTGTGAAGCTTGTAGTGTAGATATCGATATGTTAAGTTATCAGTAGTGTAGATATAAAAATATTGTATATAACTAATATATTAATCATTTAGATAAGAATATCATAAATATTACACCTATATATTATTTTTATTAATGTTATTCCTTATTTAGATTACGGAATGAAGCTGACACTCACACAGTCTCTTGGTTTATATGTATTGCTTAAAACATGTTTTGGTTTATTTTGTCCATGTACTACATCCACCTGAATATCAACAATGTGGGTGTTTGGTGCGGAATGATGGACAAATTGTTTAGTTGGGAATCAAAGACCTTAGATAGCAGGTAAATAATTTTTTATAATATTTTCTACACTTACTTACAATAATAGTTGAAGTTGGCCAGAAAGGATCAGACCCTTAAGCAAATTGCAACATGGCAGTTTTCTTGCTGTTTTACAGCACAAAGTGCTCAATGGTGAGCAATTTGGATCTTTGGCTGTCAGTACATCTGTCATCTGCTATTTAATTGTTTACACTCTAGAATCAAACATGGATATGATGATGATGATGACAATGACAAAAGGTTTATTGATATTGGCCACCGGCCCACAACAACATATGTAGAACAACATATCCGTGACATGACTAGTACATTATATAAATATATATATAAAGCATGAGATAATACATAGTAAATAGCATACCGCATTGGCATTTTATATGTAATTGTATGTATGGCCATCAGTTCTTGGCTAGTTTCAATTATGGGCCAAATCAGTCTATTAGATCCAGAGTTATGGCCCTTGTATTATATAAAATGCCATATACAACCATGTTTACACTCTAGCTCTTCCATTTCTCCACAAGTCCTAATCATATTTAAACAGAATGTGCATACCTGTAAGATCTATGGGCAAGTTTGATTTGGACCAGATCGTACTTGCAAGTCTAGAGTGTTATCAAAATATGTCATATTACAGTATGTTTGCACTTTTAGTCTTGTTTACTTTCTAGAGGCCACATTGTTCCAATCTTTATAAAACTTTGGCAAAATGTATGTTTCTATAACATCTAGGTCCTGTTTGAAACTGGGTCACATTGGGTCAAACACAAGGTCAACATATCAAATCATAGTAAAACATAGGTCACTTTTTCAACCTGGTACATGAAATTTGATCAAAATGTCTTTATGAACTCCTTGGGTGACTGTATTCTTCTGAATTCCTGCAATTCTTGTTATTTGTTAAAGACCATGACTGCCAGGGGGCATGGTCTCAAGTGAGCGATACAGGGCCATCATGCCATTCATGGCCCTCTTGTTATTTGTTAAAGACCATGACTGCATAGACCTCTAGCCCATTTACCTACTGTATGCTGATAAGACACTGGTCACATAGCCTACTCTATCTCCATACAGGTTATTGGAAAATAATTGGTGATTGACACCTGTATACTTAAACATGAAATAACAGTGTAAAGTATTGGTTTAATCACTTTTACATGGGTGTAGAAGTTTCAGGGAATTAAATTTTCTGTATAATGAATTAAATTTTATTATTGTGGGTTAAAAATTATAGAAGATACAGACAATTATAATTTGAGATACACATACACTTTGTGTATTTCTAAAAATAATTGTGGTGAAATAGGGTTTATAATCCCAACAGCACATATTTATTAGCAATTATAATTATTTATATATGAACAAACAGTCACCATTTTAGTCAATTTTTATATTTTGTTATAAAATGAGTTTATACAAGCAAAATTTATGTTCAAACACAAATGGAAATTTACTTATACAGTTACAGTTACATTGGCGTATGTTGGAACATGTAAATAAAACAAAAAGTCCTAAATGTTAAAATTGACTTCAGTATTCTCACAGCTAATGATAATTGACATTAATTAATATATATTTCGTATGGTTCATTTAATCTGATTGGTTGATGCTAATTGTTTTGCAATTCATAAGCCACGCCCTAGACAGAAGATTAGTCCTACTGGTCACTAAATTGCCCCATGTGTCAGCTGTAAAAACATAAGAGTCATAAAACTCCAGGAGATCTTTATCATGTGTTAATTCATATTGCTATTTCTTCTTTACATGGGATTGTTTGATCGCCGTTTTTGGAATAACTTTTATTATTAACAATATTTTTTGGTGGAATTAATATCTTAAAAGATTGCTTTTTACATTAGGGTAAGTTAAAGTTATGGTACTTATTGTAAAAATCCGAGAATTTATTGTAAACTTGACGTGAGTTTGTGAAAAAAATACGCTTCCGCGTGTCCAGCGTAAAATCGCTACCTGTGATGTTTTAAATGCAGTTTATGCAAAAACTTTATATAGTAACCCCATTTTTTTAAAAATGCATTAGCTTATGGAAAGAGCGATCTTTTCATAAGAATAAATTAGAATGTCCGAATTTTACGAAAAAAATGGATTTATAGTGGTTTAAAAACAAGTGAGTGAAAACGCGTGATCATGGAGATGGTATTAGGGCGTGAAATCGAGTGATCATGGAGATGGTATTAGGGCGTGAAAACGAGTGATCATGGAGTAAAGGGTTAAGGGGAAAATTGCCTGCAAAGTGTGAAAATATAGATTGTCTGTAAAGTTATGGGAATAAACAAATGACATTTTGTATAATAAACTGTAAATGAATTCATTCATGTTTAAATCATGTGAAATACAGTCGAATCTGCTGTAGTGACCACCAGCCCTAAATGACCACATTGTTATCTGCCCTTTTCATGTTCCTATATACCAGCCCACATGATACAAGTTTAAATAATTATATCACATATTGTATTCGAAGACAATAATTTCCAATGAAAGAAATTGTCATACTTGGTACAGAACAAATATTTAACAATGTCATCATCATTTGAGTGCACCTTTGTCTTGATTGTTTGTTGTGATGTCGCGCACAAGAGTTGTTATTTCACAAGTGAGTTATCGAAATTATTACCACTCTACTTTGTATGTTATGTTATAAATGTTGGAGACGTCTGCATGCCAAAATTTACAAATTTACTCCTTTAATTTCAGGTCTACTTTCATTAATTGTTGGTGTATCTGCTGGTCATAATGTTGAGAAACATGTCTGGTGGAGATCCTGGGATGCATTTCATGGTGAGTTAAATAAAACTGTCACAGAATTCTACATATAAACAACAAATTTTCTGTATGAAATTGTTACAGAATTGAGCAATAATGTCTGCAATAACATTTTTTCATTTCTGCCTGTCCTTAGAGATGTGCTTAAGTTTCAGTATCATAAGATAGAATAACATGGAGATAATGTCAAAAAATGTGATTGGTTAGCTCTGTTGGCCAATATTTATTGTGGTGATTCTGCTGATAGGTAAATAGAGGGATGAAAGCAATACTCTGTCTATAACATTCTATATGCATATAGATGTAGCAGCAGACAGACTTTTTCCCTTTCACCCCTCAAAATATTCAATTGAATAAGCGAAGCACTTGGCTATTGGCAACACCGAACATTAACTATACTTAAGCTCTATATCTAAGGTTAAAATTCTATTTTAAATGGACCAGCATACATTGTATATCATTAAGTTGTTTGTATCCAATTTTCACTATATTAGCAAATCAAAATAAGTTGTTAAATTGTAACCGTGAAAATTTAGTAAATTATGTAAACTTTGAAAATCTTCTTGTCCAAAACCCTAAGGTCTAGAGCTCTGATATTTAGTGTGTAGCATTGTCTAGTGGTCCTTGTACAAGATTGCATAAATTATTAAGTTCCGTCAAAAAACATGGTCGCCAGGGGTTGGGCCGTGTTCCCTATATGTATATAGTGGAAACTATAGACAACATCATCTCCTAAACTATTCAATGGATTTTGACCAAACTTCACAGGAATGATCCTTAGGTGGTTCTCATTCGAAGTTATATAAATGGTTCCGGCCTGTTGCATAGGTAGGTTACAGGAGCTAAAAATAAATTTTATAAGTGTAAACTTTGAAAATCTTCTTGTCCCAAACCATAAGGTCTAGAGCTTTGATGTTTGGTGTGTAGCATTGCATAAATTATTAAAATCTGCCTAAAAACATGGCCGCCAGGGGGCTGGCCTTGTTTCCTATATGTATATAGTGAAAACTATAAACGTCATTTCTTAAACCTTGAAAACAAGTCTACTTTTGAGTTGGTCTTTGTATTGAAGTTGAATAAAGAGCAAAACAGTGACAATGGACTTGAAAGTTTCACGCTTAATTTTGAGGTGGTTTTGTTATTGAGATGGTCTTTAAGTGAGGTTTTACTGTACAAGTGTTTAAAAAAAGAGCTGCCAAGATTGTTATGAACCGAGCGATAAAATCATCTTCACAACTTTTCAAAGATCTTTTATTATATATGGCTAGAATATAGATATGGATTAAATATCACATGGCAGTAATAAAAAATTTAGATATTTTTTTGTAAATAACATGGCACCATCATATATGACTAAGATTTTGAATTTTTGTGGACATAAATTGCAAAAATGACGCTCAGTATCAAACAAAGATTTTGTATTGTATGCAAGACCTTGTACAAAACACTATAAGAAAAGTTCTCATATTTCAGTATTAATGGAATAAAACAAGGTTTGCACAGGTCTTGAAAAGTCCTTGAAATTGATGCCTACTCCTTGAAAACTGCTTGAATTTGTAACAGCCACAAACTCCTTGAAAAGTACTTGAATTTTGAAAATAAAACACTGGATCCCCTATTCTCTATACTGAAAAATCAACATTTCTATAGTCCTTGAAAATGGTGAAAAAGTCCTTGAAAAGTACTTGAATTTTGTTTGGGAAGTTCTGGATGAACCATGTAAAATACCAGTACAGTGCAAATATTCAAAGAAAAATGCAAAATATATTTTGCATGTTGCAAACCTTTTCATATTGTTAATTACCCATGCTTATGTACATATTTCACATGCATGTATCATTTTAATGATGGAAATTTGTTTTGTTACTTATTCAAATTTACCAATAATTGTTTTGCTTGTCACTGAATCATAAATCTTTTACCGAAATGTTTGAACTAGTTGTTGAAATTATTGGGAATACATAGCATCATAATGTGAAAGGCCAAAACCTGTGACATAGCCACAAATAAAAATTTCAGTCTGACGTTCTCCAGGTGAAATCACTCAATCTTACACTGAAACAAACAAATATTCTATTTATTTCATGTGTCATTTTGGTCTTTTTTTTATTTTTTACTTGTTAATTACTTCAAATTTTCCTGTTTAACACCTCAGTATTTTACATGATGCCATTTATATGATATCATTATCACTTTGATAATTTCACTGCTCACTAAAGTATTGTAAACATTACAGTAAAAAACGCTTTACACATTTGGTGTAAAAGGATGCATAATTAAAATAAGCAAGGAATTGCGTTAAATTTGTTTTGGGTCTGCCCTGCAACATTGAGCTGTGAGGATTTTAATGAAACTGATGACTGCAGATATGTAACAAAGATCCTCCTTTACTTTCAGGTCTCCATTCAATGATATGTTGGTGTATCTGCTAGTCATTGTTGAGAAAGGTTTCTGGTGCTGAGATACTGACACACATCACATGGTAAGTAAGACTGTCACATAATCCATCATATAAACAGCAAATATTAATCAAAAGAGCTTACCCACCAGAATTGATGCTATTATCTTACATGGTTTGTAAAGATTAAAATGATATTCTGAGTATTTATTCTAAATTATGACAGAAGTGAGAAATGACAAGGGAGGTAACAATCACTATACATTTTGCTACCAGTCCCTGTGTGTTAGTAATAAGGTAAGCCTTCAGAATGGTATGATATATATAATGTAAAAAATGTAAATACAAAATGGTGGGTTAGCTCTGTTAGTTAATACATTTGTATTTGTTTTAGAAATTCTGCTGATAATCAAATTGAGTGGTGAAAGTAAAGCTAGTGTTTAAAACTCTATGTGCATATACTGGGAAACCTCAATGAGACCACCATTGGTTCTGAAGAAATTTGATCTTATCAATGAGGTGGTCTGATTTTTGAGTTAAGATGTGGATGAAATATAGAAAACTGGTCCCTGAAAATATGGTCTCATGAATGAGGCGGTCTTTCTTTTGAGGTTTTACTGTAGATAGAGCAGCATATGAGCATCGCTGTATGATCTCCAACCTCTAAGTGAGATTGTTTACAGAAGATGTCACATGTGATGTCGCCATGTACTGACAGTAAGCAATATTTGCCCCATATGGCAATGAAAACTAAGTGACCCTAGAGAGTAAACATTGTTTCCTGTTTTCAAATAGTGACATCACATATTGCGTTTTCTTGAAATGACGTCACTTACGGAAGAGGTTGTAAATCCAATGGCAGCGCTCGTATAGACTTTTCACTTTCATCCCTCAAAATTGTGTCAAAGAGTTCTATTGATCTTTAAAATTTTGATTATGGCTTATAGAAATAACTCTTTGCCTTACAAAGGCGCTTGGTTGTGGGCAACACAAAGCGTTAACTAAACCTGTAAGGTGTGTTTATTTTAAATGATAATACCTAAATTCCTGGATATCTTGGCATTAAATTTATTATAAAAATTGCAATTAATAGGTTAAAATAACATATCGCTTCATACTAGATTAACATTATGTAGTTCAAAGCCTTTTCAACCGAATATACTGATAATCGATAAAGCACTCTTCAAAGAAAACTAAATACAACATAGAACATATTCAATAAATATTTGGTAAAGCATAATTATACTGAACAAAAATATGTTTCAAAACACTCTATTTGAATGTAAACCAATAATTCGCCAAAGGCTAATGATAATTGAAATATTAGTTAATTATCGAAATAGAAATATTTGGAGACATAATCCAACATATATTTACATTCAGATATAAAACAGATTATACAAGCTGTATTGATGTTGGGCACATACCTTTAAGCATATGTGTACCATTTCACACTAATAAATGGAGGATATTTGTACGTTTGGGTGTAAGATCGAAAGTTATTTCACCAAGTAAGCAGCCGATGCAATATTTTCAGGAGTAGAGTAGGTGAAATATTTTCCATCTTGCACCGAAACATACAATAATTCTATTTAATTCATGCTTCATTTTGGTATCTTGTGGAATTTAATTACCCCATGCCTCAAAATTGTATTTGACTTTATTTGCCATTGCATGCACTTTGGCCATCAAGTAGCTAGTTCTTTTTCCATAAAAATGTGAACTCCTTACTTAATTTAATTGTGCTAAACATCATAAACTCTGCTATAGCTCTTAACCATTCTAAACCTCATCATAAACTCTGCTATCAGTCTTAACCATTCTAAAAATCATAAACTCTGCTATAGGTCTTAACCATTCCAAACATCATCATAAATACTGCGATCGGTCTTAACCATTCTAAAAATCATAAACTCTGCTATAGGTTTTAACCATCCTAAAAATCATATACTCTGTGCTATAGGTCTTAACTATTCTAAAACTCATAAACTCTGCTTTAGGTCCTAACCATTCTAAACATCTTATACTCTGCTATAGGTCTTGACCATTCTAAACATCTTATACTCTGCTATAGGTCTTGACTATTCTAAACTTCATAAACTCGGCTATAGGTCTAAACCATTCTAAACTTCATAAACTCGGCTATATATCTAAACCATTCCAAACTTCATAAACTCTGCTATATATCTAAACCATTCTAAACTTCATAAACTCTGCTATATATCTAAACCATTCCAAACTTCATAAACTCTGCTATATATCTAAACCATTCCAAACTTCATAAACTCTGCTATATATCTAAACCATTCTAAACTTCATAAACTCTGCTATATATCTAAACCATTCCAAACTTCATAAACTCTGCTATATATCTAAACCATTCTAAACTTCATAAACTTTGCTATATATCTAAACCATTCCAAACTTCATAAACTCTGCTATGTATCTAAACCATTCCAAACTTCATAAACTCTGCTATATATCTAAACCATTCTAAACTTCATAAACTCTGCTATATATCTAAACCATTCCAAACTTCATAAACTCTGCTATATATCTAAACCATTCTAAACTTCATAAACTCTGCTATATATCTAAACCATTCCAAACTTCATAAACTCTGCTATATATCTAAACCATTCCAAACTTCATAAACTCTGCTATATATCTAAACCATTCCAAACTTCATAAACTCTGCTATATATCTAAACCATTCTAAACTTCATAAACTCTGCAATAGGTCTTAACTGTGATAAACATAATAAACACATCTATAGGTCTTAATCATGCTTAACATCATGAACTATGCTATAGGTCTTAACTGTGCTAAACATCATACATTCTGCTATAGGTCTTAACTGTGCTAAACATTAAAAACTCTGCTATAGGTCTTAACCATTCTAAACTTCATAAACTCCACTATAGGTCTTAACTGTGCTAAACATTATAAACTCTGCTACAGGTCCTAACCATTCTAAACATCATTAACTCTTCTATGGGTCTTGACCATTCTAAACACCTTATACTCTGCTATAGGTCTTGACCATCCTGAACATCTTTTACTCTGCTATAGGTTTTGACCATTCTAAACATCTTATACTCTGCTATAGGTCTTGACCATTCTAAACATCTTATACTCTGCTATAGGTCTTGACCATTCTAAACTACATAAACTCTGCTATAGTTCTTGACCATTCTACACTTCATAAACTCCGCTATAGGTCTAAACCATTCTAAACTTCCTAAACTCTGCTATAGGTCTTAACCATTCTAAACTTCCTAAACTCTGCTATAGGTCTAAACCATTCTAAACTTCCTAAACTCTGCTATAGGTCTTAACCATTCTAAACTACAAAAACTCTGCTATAGGTCTTAACTGTGCTAAACATTATAAACTCTGCTACAGGTCCTAACCATTCTAAACATCATAAACTCTTCTATGGGTCTTGACCATTCTAAACGTCTTATACTCTGCTATAGGTTTTGACCATTCTAAACTACATAAACTCTGCTATAGGTCTTGACCATTCTACACTTCATAAACTCGGCTATTGGTCTAAACCATTCTAAACTTCCTAAACTCTGCTATATATCTGAACCATTCCAAACTTCATAAACTCTGCTATAGGTCTTGACCATTCTAAACATCATAAACACTGCTATGTGTCTTAACTGTGCTTAAAATCATATACTCTGCTATAGGTCTTAACTGTGCTAAACAACATATACTCTTCTATAGGTCTTAACTGTGATAAACATAATAAACACGGCTATAGGTCTTAATCATGCTAAACATCATAATTTCTGCTATTGGTCTTAACTGTGCTAAACATTATAAACTCTGATACATGTATAGGTCTAAACTGTGCTAAACATCATAAACTCTGCTATATATCTAAACCATTCCAAACTTCATAAACTCTGCTATAGGTCTTGACCATTCTAAACATCATAAACACTGCTATGTGTCTTAACTGTGCTTAAAATCATATACTCTGCTATAGGTCTTAACTGTGCTAAACAACATATACTCTTCTATAGGTCTTAACTGTGATAAACATAATAAACACAGCTATAGGTCTTAATCATGCTAAACATCATAATTTCTGCTATTGGTCTTAACTGTGCTAAACATTATTAACTCTGATACATGTATAGGTCTAAACTGTGCTAAACATCATAAACTCTGCTATAGTTCTTAACTGTGCTAAACATCATAGACTGCTATGGATCTTAACGCTGCTAAACATCATAAACTCTGCTATGGGTCTTATCGCTGCTTAACATTATAACCTCTGCTATAGGTCTTAACTGTGCTATAGGTCTTAACTGTGCTAAACATAATAAACTCTGCTATAGGTCTTAACAATGCTAAACATCATAAATTCTGCTATAGGTTTTTACACTAAACTCTGCTATAGGTCTAACCATCTTGAACTTCATGAACTCTGTTATAGGTCTATAAATGCCACTAAACATCGTAAAAGCTGCTATATGTTTAAACTGGGCTAAATATCACCACTACGTCAGTGCAGGGTTTGATCACAACCTACATAACCTCTGTATTTGATATGAGTACTGGTTTGTTACCCAGGAAACGGTCATCAAGAGTGAATAGTTTGATAGTTGTTAGAACTTGTTTCACTACTAATGTAAAATAAATAAGTTTAAAGTAAACTTAAACTGGGAAGTCGTCATATGAACATACATGTGCCTGTGTCCTTGCAACTTAAAACCCTAATAATAACGCCAAATTCATGCAAAACAGCTTGTTATGGTATAAAGCCTATGGAGGCTAAGCATAGTGTAACATGTCTTTAAATATATTAAATCACTCTCAGACCAGGGACCTTTTTCACAAACAATTTAAGACTGAACTTCAGACTTAGTCTTTAAAATCTTAGATGTTCTTTTTGCTCGTATGTTGATAAATAGCATTACAATTTTTTATAAAACTTCACTTGTTTGTGAATAATGCCCCAGGATGAGTGAATTAAATTGAAACACTGAGTCAGTGTCATTTTCTTATTTTATTCTCAGGAGCAGTCGATCATAATTATAAAGTTTTAATTAATAATTTTACATGTAAATGTTGCATTAAATAATGATACATGTAAATGTTGCATTAAATAATGATACATGTTGCAAAGATTACTAATTTTAGCGCAATATAAGTCCAACTCCAGTTAGACCAGTATTGCGCTAAAGGATAGTAAAGGCCGTGGTCCAGTGGTTAGTGCGCTGGACTTGTAAACCGGCGATCCGGGTTCGATTCCCGGTCGCGGCAGGTCATATCCTTCCATGAAAATTTGACAAAAATGTCGATTTTCCTCCACATGTGGAGAAGTTGCCAGCTCAATGTGGAAGGGTAAGTTAGTACTGGTAAGAATTCAGTCCAGGAAAAACTGGTTAGGTGAACCGGCCGCCGTATATAACTGAAATATCGTTGAGAAACGGCGTTAAACCTGATGAAACAAACAAAGGATAATAGCGTTCTGTGATAGACAGATACGTTTCTGATCAATTAAAGGGGTTAAAATAGGGTCTATTACCCCAAATATGCATTATGTCTATACGTAGTTCTTCTGATTATGCACTTATTCATGCCTTTAGTAAAAAACTTTGACAAACGAATGACAATTCATGGCTTAAATCTGAAAGAGTTCTAAGCAGACAATTTAGCAGAAAACTTACAAAGCTTACCGTGTCGTCACATGTGACGTTATCTGGATATGACGTCCCTTAAAGAAGAGGTTGGAAATCGTACAGCGGCGCTCAATTGTTATTTGTCAGATATAAAATGAACAATATGCTGATTTATTGATTTAAATCTTAATGATGTAAAGTATTAAACAATAAGCAATGTCAGTTAAACTTTCAAATTTGGTTGACCTCTTCTACCACTCATAGTGTAGGTTGCAGTGACTGCAAGGTCAAGACACCACTTGATGTAATAGGGGTGTCACGATATACTGCTATATCTGTATACATTGTATTGCAATAAGCAGCCAAAAAGAATTGTACCATGATATGTAATAAACGTACCAGTGGCATATGAAATTTGCTTTTTTGCTTTCAGTCAGATACTACTGGCTAAATACTTTAAGTATTGAAAATCTAATAAATTGTTTGTATTAGTAATAACCTGAAATAAGAGTGATACACTACTGTTAAGTTTCTAGTCATCATGAAAAACTCCTATTTAATCAAAAATTTAAATGATATTTATGATTGTTTTGTTCTGGTTTATGCATATTCATTTTTGAATTTATTTAATGCATTTGACGAGCTTGAAGTTGAATAAAATTGTTAAAGTAAGAAAAAATTCTACAGTCATAGATGAGGTTAATGAAACAATATATCATGGTACATATTGCAATGCACTGCTAAAGTATTGCAATATATCATGGTACACTATAGACGTAACATGACACCCCTATAAAAAGTTTTATATGAAGTGGTTCAGTAAAGTTTCAAACTTTTTTTTTAGTTGACACAAACTTATTTATCTGTGATTTCTTTTTCAGGATCAAAAGACAATGATGATCCATGTAGTGTTACACAAAGCCATGTATGTGTACTTGGTTGTGTTGTTGCTGCATGTTGATTTACTGAATAAGGTAATATAAAATATTGAACAAAATGTCAAATAATTGATTAAAGGGAGACAACTTGCATTCTGTTCAAGATCATTCATGAACATTTTCCAACATTAGACATCACTTCAAAGAAAACAGGCTTTCTAAGGTCAAATACTTATACTTTTTTTACCAAAAACGAATATTTTATTACGAGTTGGAAGTTAAATGGCTAGTTTATTGCAAATTATGACAAATTCAGCAAAATAAAAAATATTTTCATTGACAAGCATATCATTCCATACTAAATTCCTGACAAAAGTTATGTTAAATACATTAATTTACATACAATTTGTAATGCCACTTTAATAATATCACAGTATGTTAAATTAACTTCATGATGTTGTCAGAATAAAACATGGGCAGTAGAATATACCAAATACTAAGCAAAAGCCTTATGAAATGTAGAGCAAACTATTCCTTTTGAATCATAAATACTTACTGGTATACTTTCCATAGTCAGTCAGTGGGTCAGTCGGTCAATAAAACTTCAGAACATTGAATAATTGTGAAGTGAATTAATAAATGAAAGAATTGTATTCTGAACATCAAAAGTTTGAAATACTTTGGTTGGTATGTGAGTCTGCCAGTATTTCACAATATTGTGGAATTATAACTGGTTTTGGTTTTTGTAGCCAAATGAAGACATACCATCAAAGAATAAATATCATATTTTTCTTTCATTTGATGCATTCAGGTGAAAACTATCACACCTCACTTATTAAGCACATTTCAATCTGAAGAAATCTGAACATTGACAATTGATTTTCTGTTCATATAGGCCAGTGAAAATAAAAAAAAATGGGGAAAAAAATAGTAGAAAATGTTATAGAACAAACTGTGGATTTCTGTTGCAGATGTATGTCCCTTCATGAATTGGATTTTTTAATCAGTTACCAAATAAATCAT
Organism: Mactromeris polynyma; assembly: GCA_032209605.1. Classification (NCBI taxonomy): domain Eukaryota; kingdom Metazoa; phylum Mollusca; class Bivalvia; order Venerida; family Mactridae; genus Mactromeris; species Mactromeris polynyma. The sequence goes on from JASFXZ010000022.1 coordinate 4,493,478, forward strand.
AAGTTTAGCATCATTAAAATATTTTGGACTATCAAACTATTTTACAAAACCTTTGGCATTCAATATGCATGTTCTTGAAAACCTAAATCAAAACTAAGTTATTGCATATATTTAATAAAATAATATCGCAACGCAAACAAACACTTCGAAGTTGAATAAATTTATTTTAAATTTAAAAACATATATTCAGATTCCACATTTTAATAATTTCACAATAATAAATAGTATCAACATACATTTACCACTTTATGTCCAGTAGAGTTTCAATTGAATAATTTAATGAAATTAAATGCACATTGTGACACAAATATAATATCATGGCATTGTGATAAAATTAACTGTTCATACAAAAATGTTGATGATTACAATTATTAGTAAATTATTAAATTTCCTGATATTTTAAACTTTGTATTTTAGTATATTTGAGTATTCTCGAGAAATCAGGGTCAGGAGTATCAAATTTGTGACAAATAATAGTGAAATATTTCAAATGAACTCCTTTGTCTGAGGTTATAAAACTTGAGATTGATTTCAAATCTTGTTTTGTGTGTTTTCTTAGATTAATTCTGTTGTTTTATAATTGATCATGCAGTAATTGCCATATAACATAAATAATAACCTAAAAAAGTACTGAAACATTTAACAAAATATCTATTTGACAAAATAAGTTGTGACTGAAAAGAAGCTTTGAGTACAGCAACTGATCTCAAGTTTATAATCTCTGGCCGTGGGCATTGATGGATTGCAGATTCACATTAGAATTAAAGCAAAAGCTAAAAATACAGAAATAAGTTTATTATCAGAATTTTTTCTTGTACAAAATGATGGGGGAAAATAATAATAGAGAAAATTAACACACAATTTGATAAATTCTTTGCCACTGAGATTACAGTAAAAAATAACTGGGGCTTGTTGATTAATTAACCAAAATATACTGACTTACTTTAAAAAGTAAATACATGTAGTAGAATAATTAGGGATGGGAATAATCAGTTATTTTATAAACTAGTTAACCGGAAAATCTTCCGAACAGTTTATCAAACGAGAATACAAACATTTATTGCATTAGTAGATTAACACACAGTTGGTACATATACTGACATTTGCAATTTTGCGTAATCAAGTAGTCATTCTTGATGAGTTCTTTTGTAAATGTCCTTTGAGTTCAGTCTGTGTAGACACTAATGCCATTGACATGGTCAGAGGTAATGTACAATGTATATTGATGATTTGCCATCACTTTTATAACTTAAATTATTAACATACAGAAATGTATTCTCTATAAATAGTTATAGTAAAATAGTAGCTGAAAATTATCTCAAGATGTCAGACACACCGTATATACCATGTACTGAAGTAACGACAACCATATCAGGGTCATTTGAATAACCGTTTTTGAGGTTTCTTCGGTGGCATAGTGGGTATGGTTGCAGTTTCTTCAGTGCTAGGTGCTGACGTCATAGGGGTCATAGGTTTGAACCCCTTTGGGTTCACTAATGAATTTCCAAAATTTATTTGAAAGACATTCATTAAAGTCAAGTCTGTCAGTTAGACATTTAAGTAGCTAAAAATTATCACCAAACTCAAGTTGTTTTGATGAAAAATGTTGGATTTTGTCTTGAATGATAATTGTACTAGGTTGTTTCTTGCATTTTAATAAGCAGAAAGTCATATTTTCCCATCATGCCTTGGCATCAGCAATGACTTGGCTCATTTTGCATTTCTCATGATACTTATACACTTAGCAATTAAATACAGCTATAGTAATTTACAGTCAGACCTCATTCATTCAAATTCATCGGGTTCAAAATTTTAAGTAATGCTTGGTTTCAAATAGCCCATTTCAATTTGACGCGCATAAGAAGATACATCAGGACCTGATATTTATTTCCGATTATACCTAGTATGTGGACAGAAGGTTGTCGAATAAATAAGCTACTAACCCTAACCCTCTTTGTTATTTGAGGATATTTTCGATATAGCTGTGTTAATTGTGACAAAATTGAGACTAATTTTGATAAAAAAGTTTTAAGAACATCCTTTTTTATATTTCAGGTATGGAATGAATCTCATCACACAACTTCATCAAGTTGGTGCATTTGTCCCATCAAAAAGTGACATATTAGACATGAATGATATGTTTCAACATGGACCAGAAGACTTTTGTGTTAGAAAATAGACAATTTATGTACTTTCCATTGTGAAATCTTGTATATTATGTTTGTTTTGTCCATAAAGGACGACCATGGTCCGTAGAAGTGACCAGATATAATTTGTTGCATCTTGTTGGTCTTACTTATTGCTATCTACTTACTATAACCACCCACTGACATCCATGACTGATCTATTCTCTTAACTGCTCCATCGTCTTTGGGTTTTAGTTCACATTTTTCATAGATCAAAATTTTAATACAAACCATTAATTGGTTTTCTTCATCTTAAGATGAAGAGTTTTTACCGATCACATGGCTTATTCTATGATTGAAAGTATTGACCCACAGTTGATGACAGCGGTTAAGTATGATAGTCAGTTGCAAGTTACAAAAGACTACAAGGCCTGCCATCGATTAAATGAAGCAGCCATTGGATAATAATTATATGGATTGTCAAGTATTGGTGGCCAAGTAGGGCTAGACTTATGTGTCCCCAGTTGTCAAACGGGCTAACTCGCCTATGAAGTTCTGCCACATCTTAAGCAGGGGAGAATGGAGGCTACTCTTGTTTAGAATTGTCGCCTAAAAGGTACAGTTATGCCCCCTGCTTAAAATGGCCGCTATTATGAATGAGAGTAATGTCCCTTTATTACAAAATGGATGCAATTTTAGACATGATTTATGTCCCTTGATGTCAAAATGGCGGCCATTTTCGCGGAATATCGACCATTTTGAAATCAGGGGAAGTAATCCATGCTGTTAATTTCCACCATTTTGAAAGAAGGGAGGCTACTCTTGTTTCGCATGGTCGCCTAAACGGTAGAGTTATGCATCCTGCTTAAAAATGGCCGCTATCATGAATGAGAGTAATGTCCCTTTATTACAAAATGGATGCAATTTTAGACATGATTTATGTCCCTTGATGTCAAAATGGCTGCCATTTTCGCGGAATATCAACCATTTTGAAATCAGGGGAAGTAATCCGCGCTGTTAATTTCCACCATTTTGAAAGAAGGGAGGCTACTCTTGTTTCGAATGGTCGCCTAAAAGGTAGAATTATGCATCCTGCTTAAAAATGGCCGCTATCATGAATGAGAGTAATGTCCCTTTATTACAAAATGGATGCAATTTTAGACATGATTTATGTCCCTTGATGTCAAAATGGCTGCCATTTTCGCGGAATATCAACCATTTTGAAATCAGGGGAAGTAATCCATGCTGTTAATTTCCGCCATTTTGAAAGAAGGGAGGCAACTCTTGTTCGAATGGTTGCCAAGCAAGGTAGAGTTATGCATCCTGCTTAAAAATGGCCGCTATTATGAATGAGAGTAATGCCCCATTATTACAAAATGGATGCAATTTTAGACATGATTTATGTCCCTTGATGTCCGGAATATCAACCATTTTGAAATCAGGGGAAGTAATCCATGCTGTTAATTTCCACCATTTTGAAAGAAGGGAGGCAACTCTTGTATCAAATGGTCGCCAAGCAAGGTAGAGTTATGCATCCTGCTTAAAAATAGCCACTAATATGAATGAGAGTAATGTCCCTTTATTACAAAATGGATGCAATTTTAGACATGATTTATGTCACCTGATGTCAAAATGGCTGCCATTTTCGCGGAATATCAACCATTTTGAAATCAGGGGAAGTAATCCGTGCTGTTAATTTCCACCATTTTGAAAGAAGGGAGGCTACTCTTGTATCGAATGGTCGCCAAGCAAGGTAGAGTTATGCATCCTGCTTAAAAATGGTCGCTAATATGAATGAGAGTAATGCCCCATTATTACAAAATGGATGCAATTTTAGACATGATTTATGTCCCTTGATGTCCGGAATATCAACCATTTTGAAATCAGGGGAAGTAATCCATGCTGTTAATTTCCACCATTTTGAAAGAAGGGAGGCTACTCTTGTTTCGAATGGTCGCCTAAAAGGTAGTTATGCATCCTGCTAAAAAATGGCCGCTATCATGAATGAGAGTAATGTCCCATTATTACAAAGTGGATGCAATTTTAGACATGATTTATGTCCCCTGATGTCAAAATGGCTGCCATTTTCGCGGAATATCAACCATTTTGAAATCAGGGGAAGTAATCCATGCTGTTAATTTCCACCATTTTGAAAGAAGGGAGGCTACTCTTGTTCGAATGGTCGCCAAGCAAGGTAGAGTTATGCATCCTGCTTAAAAATGGCCGCTATTATGAATAAGATTAATGTCCCTTTATTTCAAAATGGAGGCAATTTAAGACATGAATGATGTCCCCTGATGTCAAAATGGCAGCCATATTTGAGGAATATCCACCATTTTGAAAGAAGGGAGGCTACTCTTGTTTCGAATGGTCGCCTAAAAGGTAGAGTTATGCATCCTGCTTAAAAATGGCCGCTATCATGAATGAGAGTAATGTCCCTTTATTACAAAATGGATGCAATTTTAGACATGATTTATGTCACCTGATGTCAAAATGGCTGCCATTTTCGCGGAATATCAACCATTTTGAAATCAGGGGAAGTAATCCGTGCTGTTAATTTCCACCATTTTGAAAGAAGGGAGGCTACTCTTGTTTCGAATGGTCGCCAAGCAAGGTTGAGTTATGCATCCTGCTTAAAAATGGCCGCTAATATGAATGAGAGTAATGTCCATTTATTACAAAATGGATGCAATTTTAGACATGATTTATGTCCCTTTGATGTCCGGAATATCAACCATTTTGAAATCAGGGGAAGTAATCCGTGCTGTTAATTTCCACAATTTAGAAAGAAGGGAGGCTACTCTTGTTTCGAATGGTCGCCTAAAAGGTAGAGTTATGCATCCTGCTTAAAAATGGCCGCTATTATGAATGAGAGTCATGTCCCTTTATTTAAAAATGGATGCAATTGTAGACATGATTTATGTCCCCTGATGTCAAAATGGCTGCCATTTTCGCGGAATATCAACCATTTTGAAATCAGGGGAAGTAATCCGTGCTGTAAATTTCCACCATTTTGAAAGAAGGGAGGCTACTCTTGTTTCGAATGGTTGCCAAGCAAGGTAGAGTTATGCAACCTGCTTAAAAATAGCCGCTATTATGAATGAGAGTAATGTCCCTTTATTACAAAATGGATGCAATTTTAGACATGATTTATGTCCCTTGATGTCAAAATGGCTGCCATTTTCGCGGAATATCAACCATTTTGAAATCAGGGGAAGTAATCCATGCTGTTAATTTCCACCATTTTGAAAGAAGGGAGGCTACTCTTGTTTCGAATGGTCGCCAAGCAAGGTAGAGTTATGCATCCTGCTTAAAAATGGCCGCTAATATGAATGAGAGTAATGTCCCTTTATTACAAAATGGAGGCAATTTAAGACATGAGTGATGTCCCCTGATGTCAAAATGGCAGCCATATTTGAGGAATATCCACCATTTTGAAATCAGGGGAAGTAATCCGTGCTGTTAATTTCCACCATTTCGAAAGAAGGGAGGCTACTCTTGTTTCGAATGGTCGCCAAGCAAGGTAGAGTTATACATCCTGCTTAAAAATTGCCACTAATATGAATGAGAGTGATGTCCCTTTAGTACAAAATGGATGCAAGTTTGGACATGATTTATGTCCCTTGATGTCAAAATGGCTGCCATTTTCGCGGAATATCAACCAGTTTGAAATCAGGGGATGTAATCTGTGCTGTTAATTTCCACCATTTTGAAAGAAGGGAGGCTACTCTTGTTTCGAATGGTCGCCTAAAAGGTAGAATTATGCATCCTGCTTAAAAATGGCCGCTTTTGTGAATGAGATTAATGTCCCTTTATTTCAAAATGGAGGCAATTTAAGACATGAGTGATGTCCCCTGATGTCAAAATGGCAGCCATATTTGAGGAATATCAATCATTTTGAAAGAAGGGAGGCTACTCTTGTTTCGAATGGTCGCCTAAAAGGTACAGTTATGCCCCTGCATAAAATGGCCGCTATCATGAATGAGAGTAATGTCCCTTTATTACAAAATGGATGCAATTTTAGACATGATTTATGTCCCCTGATGTCAAAATGGCTGCCATTTTCGATGAATATCAACCATTTTGAAATCAGGGGAAGTAATCCGTGCTGTATATTTCCACCATTTTGAAAGAAGGGAGGCTACTCTTGTTTCGAATGGTTGCCAAGCATGGTAGAGTTATGCATCCTGCTTAAAAATTGCCGCTATTATGAGTGAGAGTAATGTCCCTTTATTACAAAATGGAGGCAATTTAAGACATGAGTGATGTCCCCTGATGTCAAAATGGCAGCCATATTTGAGGAATATCCACCATTTTGAAAGAAGGGAGGCTATCTTGTTTCGAATGGTCGCCTAAAAGGTACAGTTATGCCCCCTGCATAAAATGGCCGCTATCATGAATGAGAGTAATGTGTCTTTCAAAAAACAAGGTAATGAGTGTAAGCTTTTTGATTCTGTAATTCTATGCTCAACTTAATACATTAATTAAACCATGTGAACACACTGTGTTTTGCCCCCATTCTGACCTGGATAGAAGGCCCAGTGTTGCTGGGGCAAGTGCTCGAAGTCGCCGTCTGTGGATTAGTGGTAGCGGCAGTCCGGCTGCGTTGTTCGCATATTCGCCCTTTATAAGTGGGCAGATATCATTTTACTCACTACATTGTAACATGATTATTACAGGTTACTGGTCGGACATCCGGTATTTGGCGATCATATATGATGTTCCAACTCATCACTGCTAGCACTTAACCTACCTTGTACATGATTATAACAGGTTACAGGTTGGACACCTGTATTTGATGTACGTGTTCGAACTCATCAGACAGTAATCTTTTGTATAATTGCATATTCATTTACTCTTCTTTGTATTATTTTTTCCATAGTCCTGGTTCAACATTCTGTTGGGATCCCACGACAATGAGTATGGAAGCGTGGCACGTCTGCTTGGTATGTAGGAGGCTTATGAGGTGTTTGCTCGAGTTTGTATTTGATGCCATTCCAACCAAGGTCAATGTCTCCTTTGTAAAAAATTGTCTCATGGCATTGTCACATTTCCTGTTAATTACACATTTGATGTTTTGTGTTACTGGTATGGCTGAATAATGGAATGGTTCTTATACCTCCATTACACAATTTTCACAGGTATGTTCATTTACAAAAATGGCAATATATGGAACAACAAATGGAACTAAATTTCTTTGTTTTATTAGGCAAGTATGAATCTACATTTCTTGACATGATACTTTAAATACGTCCCATGCTTATTTGCAAACATACTTCATTTGATAACAAAATGTTCCTGAAACCGACTAGATCAAAATTGGTTGATATGAAGATCCTCACAGTTAGCAAAAGATATGATTTCCAACATGTAAAGAATAATCACTATAATTATAATATCAACAAAATGACACGCATCTGGCAGGCGTGATTCTTTAAATGAATCACACAATTTGAACAATCTTGCTAGAGGGTTACCAAAGGAACATTTGCGAGAAATTATTTCAAAATTGGGCCAGTAGTTTGTATACAAGAAGATTAGTAAGTTTCCACGAATACAAATTAATTGGACCTATGAACATACAGTGAGTGATCACAATAACTCACACTGAGGTTTTTTCTCAGGCGTCTTAAAAAACTGCAAATTCCAATGCAACTACAGTACACACTAAATATTCAAAATATTAAAACAATGCGTCTTTAACAATTGAATGGACACAAAGAGTTATTTGATATTTTCTTGCACTACTGTACAGCAATATAACTATGTTGGCAGAAAGGTAACCTAACTGATACAAAAAGGTAAGATGTTTCAAGAATATTTCCAGTTGCTTGCAGAAAGACGAGCAAATTAGTACTGTTCCTAATTCAAGGAAACTGATTAATATTCAACTTGCTGCAGTATATGACTGAACTATTGTTGAAAAAAGGTGCAAAACCAGATGAAAAATGGAACAATATTGATTAGTTACATAGTAATTACTGTAGATGGGCAAATTAACCTTGTTTAAAAAGTAAACGGCAATACATCCGTCCATGCATCAGAACATTATGATTATACAAATGTACACATTTCATGCAAGTTACACAATTTGATGAAAAATTTAACATTAAAAATTTGTCTAATTTCTGTCAAAGCATAGTTTCCGAAACTAATCTCTTTTGGTTCTCTTCGAAGGCCTATCTGGTGGGAAGTTGAGAGAGGACATCCTCTGAAATTAAAAAATTGGTTCAAGAATGTGTGGTATGAAACAATATTTTTTAATAAAGGCCAGTCATGAAACATTAATCTACATTAATCATCTAAATTTTGGTCACAAAACTCACCATGACATGTTAGACTAAGGCGACCTTAAACAGTTCTGTTTATTATATCCAGTGTAAGGTGTAAACATTGTCCTCATTATTTTATTAAGCATAACCAGAAGAACAAAATGTTGAATATAGACAAACATCAAGTAATCATTACCCTAACATAATTCCAATTAATGTATTCTATAAAAATTAGAATGAAGTACACAATTTTTAAGAAAGGTAACAACAATATCTACATTACTGAACCACTTACAGGTCTGTAGGCAGCTAGTCAAGACTATTCCATATTAATACTTGAAATTCTACTTCAGCTTGATGGCAATAAAATGTCTATATACACTTTGTATTATTTGTTAAGGTTCAAATTGTATTTTTTTAACTTCAAAAAGTCATCATAATTACCTGTATAACATGTACGCCACAATAAGTTCCATCCATCTGGTTTTTAAGCGGAAGGACATCGATGTTCCAATGTTGGGTAGATGTCTCTATCCTGTGCTTGTAACGCTCATTCATAAAGGCACTAAAAATTGATAGTAAAATATAAATATGGGATTTTTTTTGGTAATTCTTAAATGTAGCTTATGAAGGCAATAATTGGTAACTGGAAAATATACACTTTTCCGGTACAAACTGCAGGAGCGATTTAAGTCTCAGTTGATCAAATTCTGTCTGAAATATACAGACCACCGCTTTTTGGTTTTTCTTTCATTGACAATATCATCCCTGCAATATACACCTTTTGCAAATTCTGTATGCAGCTCAGCATAGTACAGATGTTGATTAAAGGATAGAAAGTACCTCAAGTGCTACCTAGAAGATGTGCTTATATAGCTACATTAAATAGATGGTAAATGGTTACATAGCAAAGAAGCAATCACCAAATACCACCTGCTGAAGTTATGAAAGGATATGGTATCTTTCAACATTGTCAGCACTGAATCATAGTTCAAGGGCTTTATAAGGTCGACATTAAAAATTTAGATTTATTGATGATGTGGCTACTCAACTGACTGGTACCAGCGATTCCAGTTGTTTGTACCCAATAGCTATTGTACTGCGGTAATATTCGTACCCAGCAATTTTAGCTAACCTCAATAAATATTTACATTAGGGAAACAAACAATAGTTTATTATTGGCCTAAAGCATTTTATGACATGGAAGTACTTAAATAAATGCAAACTACAATGATGATCATGTGAATTGAGCCTACAACCTTTAGTAGATCACCCAACATTCAACATTGGATGTTTAAAACAAAAATCCTATTCCTAACCTAAAGAACCTATTTTTTCATCTATGTTACATGAACCACACATATATTTAGGCCAATATTCAAACACAACACCGGAACAGTATCACTTACTACCATCTCTGAAGGTAGATATGTTTTGAGAATTGCTGAATACAGAGAAAAATGCTAAAACATTTAAATTTCTACAAATTAATTTGTCCCATAAAATGATTATAAACAAGGGATGTTTGTAAAACATTATGCCCCCATGACCTTTGACCCCAAAATCAATAGGGTTCCTCTGCTACCCAAGATGAATGTTTGGAACAGCTTTAAGGATGATAGGGGTTCTAGATGGGAAACGAAAAGTTTACGGACGGACCGACCGACATGTGCAAACCTATATGCCCTCCCTTTTCCGAAGGGGGCATAACAAAAATGACGCTTCAGCATGTACGTATCACATTAAACTGAACATTTTAAGCACAAATCAAGTTTAATAGATCACTGATTACTATAACTTCCTTAGGATACTATGAACATTGGCTAATACTATTTTATTCTAGATGAATTCTAACATACCTGCTGTCTTAGTTTTTTTGTTCCTCTTCTTCCTTAGCTTTAGGACACTGGTGTTTTTCTGTCCAAGTTTACGTCCAGGTTTTCTTGGTCTTAAGATACCAGCCTCAGCAGGGGCCATGCCACGTACTTTCTTATACAAGACTGTCAAGTCTTGGAACAGTTCTTCATATTGTGCATCTGCTGGCACTAAATACATCATGCTATTTATAGCACATGAGAGTGCTCTACATTTGGACTTGACAGCCACTGTTTGTTTTGGTGTATGTGTTGGTTGGACCTTGGAATGGCTCTGTGTCTGTTTTGGTCCATCAGTGCCTTGATTGTCTTGTTGCGCATCATAAGGAATGACATTCTCATCGACCAAGAGATGAGGAGCGTTTCTAAACTCTTCACTAAGGGATTCCCATCCGTGTCCTGGTACATGCATGATGATGTGAAGCATGTGCTTACATGGTAAATGGTATTTACCCCAGTCCAAGCAGGTGCAGGAAGGGAGGAATCCACCCAGATCTATATTGTACTGGCAACCACTAGTAGCACTTGTTATAGTGAACGTATGTTCCTCAGTCTGGTTAACTTCACTAACTGCAGGCTCAATTGTTATGCGATCCATACAGTGTTCTATAAATGCACTAGACTTACAGTTGAGGAAATCAGGGATGTCTAGGATGTCTGCGGAGTAATTCTTTGACCACCATTCCAGGTTTTGTTTCACGTTCCTGAAAAGCATATATTCAAATTATTACATACAGTGCATGGAACTTTAAAGCAGAATATTGATAAAACAAAAAAGTTGTTTACAAACAATGCACATCTCGGCTATCCACATTTTAGATTAAATAATACTAAGCAAAAGCAATTAAATCATTAGACACTTGACAGCAGCAAACAACCCCACATCAATGATATTTCAGTAGCCTGACTGACACTAAGCTTCTTATTAAATCCCATTAATGCAACAGTCAAATACTAAAGGCAGGGTTATGAGCCTTGTTATACACAAGCATATTGTTAAAAAGTGGGGGCATGAAAATAAATCATAGTACCAATATTATCAATGTTAAAAATACATCCGAATGCAGTAGAATTACCCTTTAACTTGATGTGTTCAATTTTGTTTTGGCATTTTTGTATTTTTTTAATTTTTAGTCAAACTGTGCACAAAACCCATTTTCGCTAGAATATAAAGAAGTGATCTTGACAACACACTACACTGGAAATACCAAGATACCTTTTCATATTAGCATCTGCATGCTAAAACATAATATTATGAGGTTTCATTGCAGAATGGAACTTTTAACTTTTACTAGTTTTTAGTGGAAATCTTTTTTCTTTCATTTTGGTAACACTGACCTTGACACAATGTTAACCAAATTTGTCTACAGTTAGGGACTGCATCTATCAAATTTTAAGAGTTTAATTTTGGTCTAGTTTACTTACTGTTGCACACAAAGGGCCGAGTACATGTGGTTTTTGATAATTTTCCTGCTTGGATAAAATCGGCTATTCAAACGATTAGCAGTTGGAAATTGTCGTTTTGAATAACCGAAAATGGCCCGTTCCATTTCATCAATCCTCCTGACACCATCTCCAACCAAAGAGTGTATCCTGTCAATAATTGTCTGGTCCTATCTCTGATACACTGAGCTGAGCTACAAGAAATTTTACAAGAAATATCTTCAAAAAAGATGATCAACACAAATTGAAATAAGCAAAGATGTTGTAGTTTTATTGATTAAGATCTTAAGTTATATCAGGAACACATGTTCATAGAATCAATAAATAAAGACAACGAAACATTAAAAATCTGCTTTCGTTCATTTGTATAAATCAGAGCTCGGAGTTAAAACAAGACACATTTTAGGCAATTTCTAAAATCAAAGGGCGATAACTCCCGAGTGACTTGAGCGATTTGGCTGGTTATTAATCTTGGCCGAGATATTATGCCCACAAAATTTTTCACCAAGTTTGGTAAAGATCGGATGAAAACTCTTTGACTTAGAGAGCGGACAACATGTGGACGCCGCCTGCCACGGTTGTATAAAATTTCAATAACAACATGCGTGGTAGAAGTAGTTTGTATCCTGCTCAATAAACAATCAACAGTATTTAAGAATTCAAAGACATAAAACATGTAATTTTAAAATATCATCCCATTTTTCAAACCTGATAATTAACAAAGTCTACCAAAATTCCAAACAAACGATATCAGAATATTGTTTATGATGTTCCTACCTCACCAGTGATGTGGTTGTGACAAGATTCATTGGGTACAGACACATACACCCTCACACCCCAATTTACATTGGATGAATGAAGAGCTTTATTCAGTAAAGTCCTTTTGACTTTCTTCTGATAATCAGAGTTGGAATCAATCTAAAAAAGAAGGGAATTTGTTACATATTTATATATTTAGTCCACGGACAATCCACTCACTTTATACACAATAATTACTCGGACAAAATTAAATTTAACTGAAGAATTGTTTTTTTATCTTTATACAATGTTGTAAAAAATTCTCAACTGTCAATGTTTGTCACCTTCAAATATATTTGTGTTCTTTTAATCAGGTACTATACCAAGGAGTTGTCTTATAAATAACTTGCACCAATAAATGAGGGCCAGTTTGTTAGTGTTTTTGTCATGTCTCGTTACAACACAATAAATAATATAAAGTACTGATGACATCTCTATCTTGGTTGCATTTGATACCTTGTAATCAGGATAGCAGATGACGGCCCTAAGGATGATTGAAGCCCTGCAACCCTCTTTCTTGGTGTTGTGCTTTCGGCTCTTCTCTTCATACCCATGTTCAGACTGAAATATAACGAATTGCGTCTTTGAAACAAGTTTTAGAAGAGTTAACAATTGAAATTATCAGTTTTGCAAACAAATGACTGTAAATGATGTTAAAGTGCCCAGTTCTGAAATTACCAAAGGTCAAAAAGATTCAGTTGGTTTAAAAGTTGGCGAGTTTTTATTTCAATGAAAAGAGTAAGTGTCCTGGTTTACATATTAATGTACAATGAGGCTATGATAAAAACAATAATATATATAACAGCTTTTTGGGTGCAGGTCCTGGTTCATTAAGACTCGGAATAGAACAAAGTGTGCAGTATTTCATATGTGCAGGGAGGAACCGTATATGACCCTTATAGTGTGTTCCAGACATGTGTCATATAAAACTTCCTAGTCAAATACAAAGTAAAACATACCAACCTCAGATTTATTTCTGCTAGATTTTAATTTGGCCGATTGATGTCTGTCTGGACCTTTCCAACACTCACGGATCTGACGTCCTACAAATTGGAAAGGCACACCATCAAACTGGATGGGAAGTAAGGAACTTGAATGTTCCTCCCAATATATACGTCCTCCAACGTTTGGACCTCCTGCATTACAACAAAATGTCCAAGGTTGCCCTGTATAGCTTTTCAGATAAATCCTTGCTCTCACAGTTACAGGAAGTCATGATTGTAAACAACCTACTAAGTGTGCGTGCGCAGTTTGGCACAGCACACGCTACAATTGCGGCCATAAGAATTTGTGCAATTTTTTTTATTTAACCAGTATGGGGACACTAACATACACTAAAAAAGAAAACCCCTAATGAGGAATCAGCTTCAGAGAAGTTCCTGTGATGATTTTCCTGTATTGTGTGACTCAATTATGACCAGTGTAAACATATCAAAATACCACAGTAACATTTATCATTACTTAATATTCATTGACTGACTTTAGGATACAAGAAAAGAACGTGACACGTTATTATTTCATGCGTACGCTACATGTATGCAAGCATTTTCATAATAAAACAGTTTCAAAAGTAATAAAATGTATTTTAATGAAGTATGGTTTGTATAAAAAATGCAATTTTACATGTACCGAGTATACATAGTTTAACTGTTAAATCCTGGCCGTCCATTTCTAGTGTATATATGGAAATCCATTAATGAATATATTACAATTTAATATAATTTAGCAAAATTTTCACAATAACTGATGTCAATCCTAAATGATATCTGACAAAAAACTATAGCATATATATGCATTAGTATACAGCTTAAAGTAATAATAGGTACGTGTTGACTTAAGTAGGTACGAGTTGACCAAATTCGGTACGAGTTAACTGTTAACTGTTTTGTTATTGTCTTATAAATAACATACAGAACGACAAAGTCTATGTGTTCTTACAAGTTTTATTTATTACTATAACTACTACTATATGAGAGTACGATGTTAGCAGAATGGAAGCTGGATGTAAACTGTCTGTGAGCTGGCTATACTTAATCTACTCATGTTAATCTAGTAGACTGGCAATAATACAACCTCTCCCTTTTTTATATGTGATATATATCATACAAGGAAATATCTTACTCTGAAAGTCTGCTATTAAACGACTTCCTAAAATCTGATGAATAAGCATACACAATTATTATTACACATTGTACAAAAACAAATAGTGTTGACAAATGTTTTTAAATCCAATTTATATTGGCAATCCACTGTTGAAATTTCGCTCTTCTAAATGTCAGTGTGCTCTTTACATCAATTCCCACACACAGCTGTGTTTAAATGTTTACATTGACTGAAGCTGAGTTTATTTACATTGACTCAATTAACCTGGGCTTAATTACTCTGCCATAGCGTGTGGTATACGGAGAATGTTTATTTAACTGACCATTATTTGCAGACATGGGAGAGGCTGCTGGATTTGAAAGTGGTTCGACACAGGGGTGCTGATTGACATCTTGTGCATGTACCTCAACATTTGGTGTTTCTGGCAAGCACTCGTTTGTTTTTAAGAGATGGCGCCTATTGCGTCTGTAAGAGGCACCATCAGGGGTTTGTACTACATATGACCTGTCATTTAATTCATCTATTACTGTTGCTGGTTTCCATGTTTTATCTTGCTGTTGGACCCTTGCTGAACCTCACAATTCTAAAGGTTTGAGTGGCTTTGCATTTTTGTCATAATTGTTTTTCTCATTTTTCCTACAGGCCTGTAATTTATCTTTGATGACCTTTGGGGAGATGTGAGACGACAATAAATTTTGTTTTGTTGTTGGAACAATTGACCTTAATTTCCTGCCCATTAACAATTCTGATGGGGTGTAACCAATATCTAATGGTGTTGTTCTGTATTCCAACAATGCTACAAATGGGTCTGTTTTGGAGAGTTTTGCTTTCTTAAAGATGCGTTTGCATATTTTCACATATGCTTCAGAGAACCCATTCCCCGAACTATGATGTGGGCTTGATGTGACATGTTCGAAATTCCATGCATTTGCAAAAGCTGCAAATTCTTCAGATGCATAGCATGTTTGGTTATCTGAGACAACTCTCTGTGGGATTCTCATTCTAGCAAAAATGCCTTTCATACGATTGATGACTGATGAACTTTTCATGTTGGGCAGTTCCTTAACCTCAAAGTAATGGCTGTAGTAATCTGCCACTACGATGAACTCCTTGTTTTCCCAAGAAAACAAATCAGTGCCTACAATCTGCCAAGGATAATCTGGAATGGCATGTGATTGTAGTGGTTCTTTGGGATTGGAGCTTCTATACTCCAGACATGTGGCACAACTTAACACTAGATTTGTGATGTCATTGGAAATTCTTGGCCAGAACATTAAATCACGTGCCCTTCTCAGGGTCTTTTCTACTCCCATGTGACCTGCATGAACTATCTCTAACATGTTTGACCTAAGTGCTTTGGGTACCACTATCTTTTGAGCTTTCATGAATAAGCCATCAACAACTGACAGCTCATCACGAAAATTCCAGAAGTCTATTACTTCTGTTGGACACAGATTTCTGTAGACTGGCCAACCGTCTTGAATAACATTTTTCAAAACTGACAGCTGTCCATCTTGTTCAGTACATAATCTGATTTCCTGCAGTTTTCTGTCACTGACAGGTAGGCTGGAAATGACCAAATTTACATGTGCATCCAAGTTTTCTGACAAACTGGGATACGTGTCACTGACTGATTTTCTGGATAGTGTATCTGGTACTGGAATGTCTTTTCCAGCACAGAAAGTGACCTCAATGTCATAGCGCTGCATCTGCAGTAACATTCTCTGTAAGCGAGCTGGCGTTAAGTAAAGCGGTTTCTTAAATATGGGAATCAAAGGAAGATGATCAGTTTCTATCAATACTTTCCTACCATATACCCAATGGCTGTAACGCTTCAGTCCAAACAATATGCCTAAACACTCTAATTCTATTTGGGCATAGTTTTGTTCACTGCTTGTGAGCGATTTTGACGCATAAGTGATGGGTTTCCCATCTTGCAATAAGGTTGCACCTAGACCTGACCTACTTGCATCGGTCTGTAAAATTAGCGGTTTCTTGGGGTCATAGAAACCTAATACTTGACCTGGCTCTTGGGTAATGATTTCCTTGACCTTTGTGAATGATTCAGCTTGGGGCTTACCCCAGTAAAATTCTACTGCCTTTCCCAGTAATTCTCTTAAAGGGCCTGTGACCTCAGCCAAATTGGGTGCAAACCGGGACAGGTAATTGACCATTCCCAGAAATGTTTCTAGTTCAGACTTATTCTCAGGTGGGGGCATATCCCTGATAGCTGATATTTTGGCGGGGTCGGCTTTTAAACCATTTTCTGATAATACATGACCAAAATATTTGATTTCAGTCAGTCCCACCTCAAGTTTTTCCTCATTTAACCTAATGCCCCTTTCAAGTGACCTTTGCAAAATAGTCCTTAAATTCCTGTCATGTTCTTCCTTGGTTTTGCCATAAACCAATATGTCGTCAACAATAATGACAACACCAGACAACCCTTCAAATGATTCATCCATTTTTCTTTGGAAAATGTCCATGGATGATTTCAGACCAAACCGTAACCTGAGATACCTGTACCTACCAAAGTAAGTATTGAAGGTAGTTAAGAACGATGACTTTTCACCAAGTTTGATAGCCCAGTAGCCCGAGGTTGCGTCAAGTTTCGTAAAATACTTGGCACCTGTGAGCTCTGGCAATATATCATCTAAAGTCCTGCTTGGGTAATGGGGCCGTTGAACATTCTTGTTCAAATCATGCGGGTCTAAACACAGTCTCAGTTTGCCCGACTTTTTCTCTACACAAACTAACCCAGTCTGTTGGTTTGTGTACTTTCTTTATAACACCAATCTTTTCCATCCTATCGAGTTCCTTTTTGCACCTATCTCTAAGAGCAACGGGTATTTTGCGGGGTGCATGTACCACTGGTACTGCATTTGGCGCTAATTGGATGTGACATTCCCCTGGGATTGACCATATTCCTTTAAATACTTGTGGGTACTCTTGTAGAACTGACTTTTCAGTCATACAACTATGTGGATCTGATTCAACTGCATATGTGACTTTGACTAGTCCAAAGTCAATGCATGATCTATATCCAAACAATGGAGGTGACCTTGTTTTCACAATGTGAAATTCTACTTGACCAGTACGGGATTTATTCACATGGGTACATTCTAACCGAATGGTACCTTTCAAGTCTAACGAATCTCCATTATATGCTGTTAGCTTTGTTTGAGATGGTATGAGTTGCCTTGACACCAAGCTGTCGAAATAAATGAAGAGGCAAAATGTTTACCTGTGCACCAGTGTCAACTTTAAAGTTGATCCTTTGTTTTGAGGGACCCACTGCCATCTCCTGAACCACATGAACGTCATTGACGTTTTTTGAGCGACACAATTTCGCGAAATGGTTCCATTTCTGGCACTTATGACATTGTTTCCCCTTTGCTGGACACCGATCCTTGGAATGGAAAAGTCCACAACTCGAGCATTGCTTATGGTTAGACGTCTGGCCTCTGGTGTGTACCTTGGCCTCGTCGGTACCGTGCTTGTTTGGCTTCTGACTTTTTGTCTTCTGGCCCCGGTGTATTTGGTTAATTGCAGCGGTTGCTGCTCCGCCATGCGCTCCTGACATTGGCTGCATATTTCGCAGCTGTTCTTGTGCATATTCGTATGTCTGACATATCTGAACAGCTTTTGCTAATGTCAATTCTGCACCAATAGTGAGAAGCTTTTCGCGGATCTTCTGCGACTTTATGCCAAACACGATTCTGTCACGTACCATGTCATCTGAATAGTCTTTACCAAAGGAACAATCTTGAGCTAATACTTTTAGTCTTGTTATGTACTGCTCTACTGTATTTTCTCCCTGTGTTTCATTGTTAAATTTGTATCTCGCAAATACTGGATTTGATTTTGGTTGGACATGTCTCTGGAAAGCATCCAGTGTTTCTTTCACCGACTTACGCATGTCTGGCGTCAATTGAAATGTATTGTAAATTTCGCGGCCTTTCTCGCCGATCCAGAGTAAGAAGTATGTAATTTGTACATCTTCATCTTTGTCTTTCAGTGGACCTCTAAATACTAATTCAATATGTTGCCTAAACTTTTTGAAAGCTTCCGACAGATTAATACTAGTCCAGTCCATAACTGGAGTTGGCACTCCTGCTAAATCCATTGTCAATATGAATTAAATCACTTTAAATCCGGAATGCAATAAAATTAAATAATGTTCCGCAGCTGATTTAATTCCAAGAAATGCTGGTTCTTTTTAAACTTCTGACACCATGAATTGTTATTGTCTTATAAATAACATACAGAACGACAAAGTCTATGTGTTCTTACAAGTTTTATTTATTGCTATAACTACTACTATATGAGAGTAAGATGTTAGCAGAATGGAAGCTGGATGTAAACTGTCTGTGAGCTGGCTATACTTAATCTACTCATGTTAATATAGTAGACTGGCTATAATACAACATTAACTAAGGTACGAGTTGACCAGTTACAATTTCTCTGGTACGAGTTAACTAAGGTACGAGTTGACCAGTTACAATTTCTTACAATATAATATTATAGTGACCGCTAACTTTTAGATTCGTGCCCCTTTGAACTAAAGTCATAAACTTATTGTAAACCATATGAGGTCTGAAGGAACATTTGTTACGTATTTAGGCACGATTCTTGCATAAAAATCAATGAGGAATTTCCAGACCCTGCCCTGTCTCAATTAACGGTCTTGAATTGATGAAATAATACATAGTCATTATTTTTACCAGGATATTTGAAATTATCCGACTTCACAGTCACAAATCTTTCCGCTGTCGACAACTCGCGATCATCAATGAAGCGATTTGCCTTCTCAAATGCATCATCGCCGTCGAAAATCTTTACTAACGCCATTTTCTTATTTAGACTTAAGATGGTACGTTACGGTCTTTAAATTCGTATGAAGCCGTTCTTCCCGGCACGTTACGGTAGGTGCCGTAAAAAAAGCCATTTTGTGAAAATTACAACTCATGAATATTCATTTTAACTCCGCCTTGTACTTTCGTGGCTACGGACTTTCATAGCTACCAAAGAAGGTTCATCCGCGAGTCGTTTCGTATTCTGATCCGTGTCACCAAGCGCTTGATTCCATGATTACGGACTGGTATTCAGATTTTACTCTTTCGGCTATCAGTTTGACAAGTAATTTCAACGAGCCAGTCGGGAATGAACACTAAAAATACGCCATCATAAAAATTCACGATGTTTACTTTAAAAATCAGCTGTCAAAACCCCAGACTTCACAATGTATGCAGTGATGATGCAATAAATATTAAAGTTGCAGAAAGAGCCCCGGGTCTACGCAATTTCAATTTTAAGAATGCACACTATATAAAGTGGGAGAGGCGGAGTTACATCTGTAAGGGCGGGACTTAGCTGTATGATTCCCGACGATGTAATGATATTTTACGCCTTCGATTTACGACAAATTGATGCATCAATAAATGCGATAATTATCCTAGGCTATAACCCTTAAACATCCACGTGTATAATATAAAATACCAGAGTAATTAAATAGAACAGACACTTACCGTTGAATTGTCTTGCGTCGGCGAGTGATAACGACTGGCTTTTCGAGCTGTGAAGGTCACGGAAGCTCGATTCATACGCATGTACTAATAACAAATCATCATTTTAGAAATATGAGGAATATAGTAAAGAATATTTTCTATACAAAACAAAGCAAAATGCCGATGTGTTATCTTATATCGGGTGTTTCATCATCGAAATCGTCGGACTATTTCTTGTTGTTTTGGTCTTTTTCCTGGAGTTGTGGGGTCACCGCCAAAACGGGTATATTCATACGCACACAAAACTACATCAACATTCCCGAACATACAATACAATAATTTAATTATAAAAGTATATTAAGAATAGACTATTTTCTAAACAAAACAAAGCAAAAAGCCTATTTGTTATCTTATACCGCGTGTAGTATCATCGAAATCGTCGGACTATTTAACTTTTTCCTTGAGTTGTGCGGTTGTAGTGAAAACCGGACTATTTAGGGTGGCAGTGTTCGAAAACTGTATGAGTACTAAAACCAGGCGCGCGCGCTGGTTAAAAACGATTTATATGGCAAACATGTAAAATCATGCAAATAATAAATCAAAGGACTGAAGGTCCTGAGAGGCGCTTCCAAGGCACGTTTTCTATAATATTTGAAGGTGATTATTTTCAATAATCATCTTCCTATGCCATCCATCCGCTCTCTTCTTGGAATTACCCCCATCACACACTCATGCTTGATCGACATATAATTCCAGAAAATTCTGTAAAGTAATTAGGCTCGAAAACCTTCTAAACTGTTTTCGATAATCAGTTTAATATGGACATCTGGGTTTTTGGTATATAATTGAGAAATTTTCTGTACTTTCAAGAAAAAAATAAGAGATATGAATGCGCTAGGAAATTCATAGACCAAAAAGTTGTCCCATAATGACACCTTTAAAAGTTTTGACAATGTACACTGTCGATATTATAAAGGGGTATGGAGTGAAACAAAGTAGTGTAACAGTCTGGTTGTTATGTAACTCCATAGGTATTAACATAATGAACTCAAGTAACCTGACCCATTCCAGATGGAATATAGTGCAGTAAAAAATCTCAATGAAATGATTCAGTCTTCAACTTTAAAAACATATTGTTATTTTACAATTGTAATATAACAATACGTTTGTATAGTTAGCTGTAGTATATCACTATATGACTTTCAATATAGGAGTCTGGACTTTCATATTGAAATAATTATGCATATATAACCATCAACTAGTTTTTGTAAGGGTTAAATGGGATTAACAAATAATACTTTTGGCAAAGTTCTACACATTAATGGATAGTAACAAAGGGCCATTACTCTGTCATACATCGGTAGATTGTGACCTGACTTTGAATGTGCATCATTGCCATACCCATCCGTCTATATATTCATAGACAGTTCAATTAAATCTGTCCAACCACTGCCAAGATATGGTAATGGCTCCAGACGGAAAAAATGTGACTAATTGAAAGTATCAAAGGGCCATGACTATGTCATACATAGGTGGATTGTGACCCCTTTGATGTGCATCTTTCCCATACCCATATACATATATTCATAGAAAGTTTCAGTGAAATCTGTCCAACCAGTACCAACATATCGCTCCGGACAGAAAAAAGTGTGACGTATGAACTATGGAAGGACGGACGGACAATGCCAAAATAATATCCCCCTCCTAAAACCTTTGTTTCGGCGACGGATAATAAAAAGGGGTGCTGATTTATAATCTCGGTCAAAAAGCGCTTGTACCATATAAAGTTACCAACATATCAACAATTATTCACATATATCTGTATGTGCATCAATAGCTCAATGAGGTAAGCATTCACACTGCAATTTAGGTTAACTGATGTAACTGGTTCTAGTCTCGGATAGGTGTTTTATTTATATTCATAGTGATGAATTATTTTATACTTCTAGTACAACTTTTCCTTATTTATCCGGATATATGTGAACTATATAAAATTATTATCTTTTCATTCATATTTACACATATTTATCCAGTTTTCTGTGACACACCATGAAAAGCTTACTAGTTTCAGTCTAAAAATTAACACAAGAAAGCAGTGAATGTCGGGATTCGAACCCAGGTAGTCTGCATTTATCCATTAATATGTTGTAGATTAAACAAGCTGATAGGACATATCTTCGCATTAATTTGTATTTCGACAACAGGAAAAACGCAATGATGATTATTATCATTGAATTAACCTAGGATTTGATATGAACTGATCCAAGCAATTACCTTATGTCAATGTTATTGCGTCTTCAGATCTTGGCCTTACTATAGTGAACATGAAGTATTAACTACTAGATGCCAAAGGGCAACATGTCAAGCCCGCTAAATTTAAAGCAATTAAGAGAATGTGGCTATATAATGCCATACAGTGCATATTATATTATATACATGTATATTATAACCATTTTTGAGGCGCTTTAGCGTCTCTTTGCTATCATCGTCTCAACCGGAAGTATACTCGAAGTACCGCCACAATCATATTCCTCCTCATGAAAAATAGTACACGTAAAAGTCTTATGATTTTATTATAGATTTGAAGAGTGTAATTTATGATTTGTCAGGAATAAATAATTAGTGGAATGGTGGCAGCTTTGATATACTGACGGCTTTCCTTGATTATTTTCGAATGAGCGAGATGTCTCGAATAGTCGCGTATTAATTTGTATGAAAGTTCTGCGAGTGCGTTATCAATCTGACCCACAGGTTGTTGAAAACTATTTGTTTAGTTATCTGTATGACCTTATCTGTATGGTCAACGTTTAAATGGTATGTTTCAAGTTCCTCTGGAATCGACACCAGAACATCGGGCAACTTGTGGGATCGTGTGCAAATTTATATTCTGCGTCGTTAATCCGACCCACAGGTTGTTGAAAAATACTTTTTTTATATCTGTATGACCTTATCTGTATGGTCAACATTTAAATGGTATGTTTCAAGTCCCTGTGGAATCGGACACACCATAACACCTGGGCAACTTGTGGGGACGTGTGAATTTTTTTATTTTGCGTCGTTTACGGCTACTGGACTTCTCGACATTTGATCAAGGTAAGCTTAAATTTCTTTGTTGTCAGCTTGTAACTCGTGTATATATAATGATAACGATGTGTTTTCGTAATGAGTTGGCAATGTTGTGTACCGGTAAGATTGATTATATGAGCGAGATTCTGCAAAATTGCGTCAACAGCACAGCGATCTCAAATTGGCCATTTCCTGATAAGTTAGAATATCGGTTCTCGTTTATTGGTGTTGGGCGGGTAGGGCCGCTACAGCTAGATAGAAATCTGAATAATATGAGTTGACATGATACAACAGTTGTCAATATTCTATATCGCAGTTTACGCAAAATCGAGAGAGACGATGGCACAGCAATTTGAGTTATTTCCCTTTGTGATTGTCATGAATATTATTATTAATTATTATTATCAAAGTGCCATTTTAAACGAGTAACACTGATTGATCATGACCCAGATTTGTTCGATTGTACCAACTTCGGATAGTCACAATTTTCGGATAATTTTATGACAATGTTTCAAATTTGTCTATTTTAGATGACAGCGGTTTAAATCCAGTGAAGAAGATAAAGGGATAATTGAGGAATTTCATCCACAATCAAGTCAACCACTTACTGCCCCAAATTGAATTATACTAGACTCCTATGATTTTTGGACTAATATTTCTTCCCAGGGACGCAAATCCAAATCCAAATGAGAACCCTGACTCCTATGTTGATGTTGCATACCAAGATGACTGGTATACCCTGTCCACTATTTTTGCCTCACATATTTTTTTGACAGTTGTAAAAGTCGCCTTTTCGAGAGACTAGAACATACAACATGTGACCATGCGGAAAAGACGTTAAATGAATACAGAAAGCATAGATCTGTGATAAAATGTGACTTGATTCGAGATGTTGTATACATTCAGAGAGACAAAGGTTATACTGGATTGTCGGAAGATAAAAAACTCTTGAATTTGTAGATGAGTATTTTTGAGAAGAAATATTACTATATTTGTACTTGTTATTCATTGCTTTTCTATAAATGTGTACCAAAATAACTACAATGGAATGAAGGAAATAAAATTACAATATTAGATCTTTATATTGGTTTTTGATATCAAGAAAGTTGGAAGTAAATGTTATGTCAGTCTGAGTTGATGAGGGAAAGTAATAATTAATATTTTACTACCTGTGTTGCTAGACACTCATTGAAAACAAGAAGTATGCAAGACACTGTACGTCAATTAAACATAGTATTATATACTGTCTATACGGCTTGAACAAGTTTATACACTGCATGAATGGGAGTCTTGATGCTGAAACAATTAACAGCGTAAACTTTGCGTTGTATACATAAAATTGTCATTCTTGTTATTATTTGTTAATCCCATTTAGCCCTCACAAAAGCAAGTTGATGGTTATGTATGCATAATTACAAATGTATTTCAATATGAAAGTCCAGACTCCTATATTGCAAGTCATATAGTGATATACTACAGCTATATACAAACGTATTGTTATTTTACAATTGTAAAGTAACAATATGTTTTTAAAGTTGAAGACTGAATCATTTCATTGAGATTTATTACTGCACTATATTCCATCTGGAATGGGTCAGGTTACTTGAGTTCATCATGTTAATTCTTGAAAGTACAGAATATCTCTCAATTATATACCAAAAACCCAGATGTCCATATTAAACTGATTATCGAAAACAGTTTGGATAGTTTTCGAGTCTAATTCCTTTATAGAATTTTCTGGAAATATATATCGATCAAGCATGAGTGTGTGATGGGGTTAATTCCAAGAAGAGAGCGGATGGATGGCATAGGAAGATGATTATTGAAAATAATCACCTTCAAATATTATAGAAAACGTGCCCTGGAAGCGCCTCTCAGGACCTTCAGTCCTTTGATTTACTTTTGACTAAGTGTGATATTGATTTTTGAGCTATATACTGGTAGGGTATGGGTCTTGCATGTGACACACCATCTCATCATGTTGAACAGTTATGTCAAGTAATTTAAATAATTCCGCGATAAATGAATGGTGTCATATTCTGGACCCTTTTCTGACCTATACATGTGACCTTGACATTTGAGCAGTCACGCTACACAATGTAAGTACATTGAACTCGTAATTATAAGTTACATTATGTTTTGGTGTATAAATATGTACATTGATACGTGGCTACACAAACAACATTCATAGTGCTATAGTTTTAGTTAAAACAAATGGAAGTTTCTAGAATTGTCTCTCTTGTATCATGTGCATGTATAAATCACATGAGATTGTCAAGAGTTCTTTCCCTTGCTATTTTTCCTTCTACGTATGTATAAGTATATATATAGCACAAAGAGTCTAACGGTTTTCACACCTGACCTCTTCCGCGACTGAAATCGCACTTCAACATCAACATATATCCATGAAATGCAACGAATTCGAAGAATGAATAATGTATATTTCAATGACCCCTACTTTATGCAAATCCGTCAAGAATTGGCGAAAATCTCATCAGAAATGTATTAAAATGCGCGCATGTAAAAAACCTTGTCGATTTGCTTTAATATTACCTGAAGACGGCAAAAAACCCGCATGTATTTACGATCGTTTTCTGTTTAAGTCATTGTCATTACAGACAAGAGTCATGTCTCCTCCTCAAAATATTGGCCTACAAAGTTGTGATTGATGTCCGCTATGTCAAATGGCCACTGTTCCAAATAAGAGTAGCATTACTTACTTTCAACATGATGTTCTAACAAGGGTAGAGTTATATCTCCTGTTTCATAATGACTGCCATTTCAAATCAGATAAGCATCCCGTACTTTCAAAATGACATTATAGAATGGTAAGGGTAAATCCTCTGTTTCAAACTGACCTCCACAAGAGGGCCATGATAGCACCGAATCGCTCACCTGGGCGCCTGAAAAATCAGCATGTAGTTAATATAAAATTAATTTATACGTACTCGTATATCAGGAAAGTAACCCGCCACTGTCGGCCATGTTTTTGTGATCTCACAGTGTGTACAATCATGGTAGAGGGTGACCAGAGGAACATTTGCATGACATAAAATAAAAAAGGCCAGTGGTTTTAGACAAGAAAAGTTTGACATGTCCACTATATACAATACAGGAAGTGGCTCCGTCCCCTACCGGCCATTCCTTTCGAGGAATCCAAATAATTTAAACTATCTTGGTTAATATCAGTTTAAACTCGGAGATTTAACTTGACTTATTATGTGACATTCCCTATAGCAACTTATTCTCTCTCTTCTATGAATCAAACTGCTTCCAGGGTTACTTACCAGTTCTCATACTTTTTAGCGGTTTTAAACCTCGCATTTCACTCTCGCATGTGATGAGATTGGAAAGCACGACCTCGGGCAGGAGTCAAACATTTTTTTCTCTTGACCACTATACATCCCAAGTAAGATAGTTGGTCCATCCTAAATGTAAAATACTTTAATTTGTACAAAAATGATGAAATTGTGGTTTTCCTATATTTGTTTCAGTTAACTATGAAATGAATGGGTAAAAAGTATGAACGCTGGTAATAGTAGGTTTAACATTCGTGTTAGGTCTTGGTACTAAGGCACAATTCTCTTTAACTGTACAGATGATGACATACGAGTAGATGTTTATCTTCTGTGACATAAAAAAGTTATTACTGTAAATTAATTACAGGATTTAACTCAGAGATTTTAATTTGACTTATTGTAAATATCAATCCATGAGAATTGTACATTGTAGAATGTAAGATAGCTGCAGATTTGATGTACAGTGGCACAGCTGCACTAGGATGTGACCCCTATCTGACAGCTCAAGAGAATGCTTGTACGTGTACTTGTCAGCTACACAGAAATCCAATACGATCAGTGATGAATTATGTACAGATGGGAACAAGAAAGGATTACGGAAGTCTCGATAAGTCAATGGAGAGTTGTAGTGAAGATGCGTTCATAGGAACTGAGAGATGGTCAATAGTTCTCTCCCTTTATCTCTTCTACAGTTATCTACTTTTATCCCTTCTACAGTGTACGTTTCTGTCTATCTACTAGGGATACAGGCAGATAACTCGTGACAATCTTCTATGGCACCAGGCCCGGATCCACGGGGGGGGGGGGACAAGGGGGTCTTGCCCCCCCCCCAGTCGGCTGTGGAGTGACCTTTTCCTACACCTTATATAAAAAAAATCATATAATTAAGTCTTAAGGTTAGTATTCTTTGAGCACTTAAAATGCAATACATTAATGTACGGTCGATTTCCTCTTGTATACTACCAGTACAATGGAAGGAACTGCAATAAATTTTGGCCCACTGTTGTGCTCATTGGCCTTGAGACCATCTAGAAGAATCATATGCTTTTCACTCTATATCACCCAGACACTTTCAATTTATATATATATACAGGACACGGACATATAATATGGTTTAAATGTCCTTGTACATTATAAGGAAAATTATTCAATTTCCTTATCATGTATATACATGACACGGACCTATAATATGGTTTACATGTCCTTGTACATGATAAGGAATATTATTCATATATGTATATATGTATTTTGTTTTCAAGAACAAGCCTACTTTCGTATTTGCACATTTTCCTTATAAGTTGTTCTAAAAACAATGTTTATATTAAAGCTACAATAAATTATCACTTGACATTAGACGAATGTGCATACACTTTACCGATACATCCCATGTGATGATGGTAACTATAAACTAACTGCTAAAAAAAGTTTGTTCTCTAACTAAATTGACGTGTTAATGATATGTAAATGTTTTGTTATCAGATATTACAAAAGAAATAGATCTAATAAAATATAAAACTATTTCCATGTTAGTCACTTCATGCTTATTTTACTTTGCCACCGGAAACCCATATGTCGAGCGTACATTTCCCGGGTTACTAACCTGTACTAGCATATTCTTCGTATTAAATGTAACTCGACCAACTTCTTGCATGCAAAAGAGTTGGCTCGAACCGTGACCTCCTGTTCTGAAGGCCGATGCTCTACCACGTCAGTTATTGTCGTTGACAATTATTTTATATTGGAGAAGATCAACACATTTAATTATTTCAGGGAGGTTACCTAAGCCTGCTTTTAGTTTAAGTATGTAGGCTGTTATCAGTTAATACAGTTTATAAGTGTGCTCCCTGATCATGGTCGTTTTTGAGAAAAAAGATATAGTCAACTTCTGCCAAATCAGCATGAAAGTTTATATATATACTCTATTTCATTGAAACATAATCAACAGAGTTTATAACGAAAAGTCTTCTTATTCACTTGTGACAAGTTATTTTTTGCTTAAGGCTGTCTTGGGTAGGTACATGAGGGGCTGTCTTCTGGAAACTTGTCAAAATGTTGGTATTTGTATGAATTGGTCGCTCTGTATTTTTAACAAGATAATTCTAGTGCAATTCTCATGAATGAGTCCTTAAAATTTAGACCCCGAAATGCACCAAAAGCCGCCATTTCATACCTATATTGTATAAGTTTGCAGATTTAGCGCCAAAACATACACTTGAACTACTAGTATTCGATGAATTAATCACACCTATACTAAATTACTTATCCGAAGTATGGGGGTTCTATTAGGCGACCGAAATCGAACAAACGCACTTACATTTCTGTAACATTTCTGTAAACGTCTATGGGAATTAAACTGACGACTCAAAATGACGTTGTGTATGGAGAACTAGGCAGGTATGATATGGAAGCTACTAGAATGTACAACATTATTAAATACTGGCTAAAATATGCTTTGCCCCAGATATAAAACATTAAACAATGTTATATTTTACTCAAAAGTGACTTTGAACTAAACCCGTGTAAGGTTAATTGGGTCTCACGAGTTAAATCTCTTTTGTCTAAGCTTGGTTTTGATGCTTGGTTGACTATTTAGAAAACAAATAAACAAAAACATAATCTATATCTCGATATAATGAAATTTCTAAAATTCACAAACCCAAATTACATGTTTTCTCGCCATTTGTCACGCTGCTTATTACTGTACACATGATTATTGCTGCTTCGTAAAAAACCTTTTCAGTGTTTAATATGCAAATATATCTATCTACATATCTGTATATTGTAAAAATTAGCCGGGGAAGACCCCCCGGACCCCACTTAAGGGAGAGGGATACATCCTCCCGTACCTACCCCCACTGAGCCTCAAGTGCGAGGCATTTTTCCTCATGTTTGGCACCCCCATTCTGGAATTTCTGGATCCGGGCCTGACCTCCAACCTAACATTAACTCTCACTACATGTTTTAGTTGTTTTATGCAGTGCATAGAAGTCTGTATATATATAAAGTGTGTATAGGCATCGTGCTTTACGTTTATAGAGGCGTAAATTGTGATACTACATTATTATAGCAATCTTTCTTTTGTTTTGCCGTTACCATGTTTTTTGTTTATCTAGAAAACATGAAATTTGTGTTTCTAATTTTTGTGTTTCATCCTTTGTATTCGATTGCTCTATAACATTCAAAGTGAAATATAAAAATGAGGAAGTATAGAAATAGGCAATTTGTTATTTGCTAAGGTTAATATCTTTGTCGTTAATATATCATATAACAATTAATGGAATATACACACCATAAATAAATGAGATAAGTTAATTAATAGTAGTCCCTATATGCATTAGTATAATTACACCCACTGAAGGTTTCTTCGAGAGACATTAGAGCAACGTATAACGTACAAATGTAGGAGCATTGTTACTAATAGTGTACGACACGCATTTGTAACTTGTCTGTTTAGTTGAAACTTTTTCTTTCGTTTGAATAAACGAAAGTCTTGTTATTCTTTTCAGTCCAAGAGTTATGGAGTATAATTTTTTGTATGCATTAAAGCGACGAATTTTGCGTATTCTCATGTTGCTGTTTGAATCGTACTTTGTCGTTTTTGTTATTTCGTTGTATATTTTGTCTGGCGTCTGATATATAATACACACACGGATTGTTTTATATAGTTTATTTTCCACACACACCGCAGACACATTCTAATTACAACTATATTGATTCAAAATAATTTTGAAGGAATTTTCTGACAGCAAAATTCAATGTATCTACTTTTAAGACCAACTTCGTTTTTCTTTTTTTAAATATGTGTGTATTTCCAAGATCAAATAATTTCTGTTCTCAAAAGTACCATTAAACGGAATGTCTCGCCGTAATCACGTGATTTTTTAACAAATGAAAAGTCGTTTTACCAAACTAAACCAAACTAACAATGAGCGCGCTCAAAACAGTTGTACGAAGCCCCTAAAGTGACATTCCATACTTTTATTTTCGAGCTACACTTTTATTTTTATTTCGTAAAAACGAAATATTATTTCGTTAAAACGAAATATTATTTCGTTAAAACGTAACATTATTTAGTATTTACCAATTCGTTTGTCGTCTGTTTGACTACCTTTGTCATGATATTGTTGGTCTAAATGTTGTATCTGGGCGGAAATGAGCTATTTGCAGTGTACAATGACTTCTGTAGAATTACCAGAAATGGTCAATTTACGGAAAAGGCCATTTATTATGGAAACTTTATGGATTTTAGTAACTCCAGTAATACAGACTAGATCTTGAGCTAGGATGGACATGTTAATACATTAAATAATATCTTATTTTATTTAAAGATATTTTTGTCGAATATCGATAGAATCTAGATCTAGTAGATCTACATTGTAATAAATAAAACATCATTTGGTTGCGTAATTTGGATTATTGTATTTTTAAGTCATCCGCCCATAGGTCGTCTGCTAGTAAATTCGTATTCCGTCCGTACGTCATACCCCACCCAGTGATTTATTTGTTCAGAGGCCGCCGTCCTGTTACAATATATCCTTAACACAACATTTTTTTACTATATTAGTTGTTTTCAATATGCAATACGTTAAATGATTCTGTGACCTTAATACAAAAAATGGTTACCATGATAACCAACAATATATAAGTTACATAATTATGCCCGCAATATTATTCTGACATTTTCGAAAATATGTCTGTCAAGATACTAATAACAAACCATGTTTTCAACGGTTTAAATGAAAGGGAATGTATGAATATCTGGTGCCACGTGTTGCATCTGATTCACGAGATATCATTTCGTATTTACCAAATAATAATTCGTTTTTAAGAGATAAAAAAGAATATGGAATGTCACTTTAGGGGCTCCGTACAATTGAGCAATATTTAGTTATAAATGTAAGGAGTGTTCCCCGCATGAGTTATCTTGATCACACCCGTCTTATCAAACTTATCAATTCAATGCGTTTTGGTGTTCCAACTCTGACACAAAGAGGTTTTTATAGAAACAAAAGAATTTTGATATAAAACATGAAAACAATACGATACCAAAATTGACAAATTTTAGACATACAATAACTTAGGAAAACTTTGGTCCTCAAAGTAAGAAAACAAGTCACAATAAAAAATAGATTAATAAAGCATTAAACTTGTTTTTTCATGGCATCTTATTCACTGTTAAGTCCAAAAGCGTCCAAAGTCCACAGAAACGTTTCTAGTTCACATGTGCATAGCGTTCCGTCTATTGTACGTGAAATTCCTGAAAATATGCTACCTTAACGTCAGGTTGAATCTTTCATGTTAACCATGTTTTAGGGATATTCACCTTCCGCTTGGCTTATTGAGAGTCAGGACATTCGTACCAGCTGTTCTCCATCATTTATTAAAAGGAAGAATTTTACGTATTTTCTTGTTGTTGTTTAAATCGTACTTCGTCGTTTTTGGTGTGTTGCACTAATTATTTCGCTGTATATTTGGCTCGACGCCTGATAAACACGCAGATTGTTTATAAAGTTTACTTTCCCATATGCCGCAAATGTACAGGAGTGCTTATGGAACTTGGGCATCTTCCGTATCATGCACTTTCCTCCAAATATCTAAAATGCCTAAAATTCTTCCAGATTGGGTCGCCCATTTGGGAAGCCGGTGGCGACGATAAATAAACGCAAACACACACACAAGTCGACATTCATTCATTAAACAATCATTAATTTCTATCGAACCGTTGTGAATATATTTATTCACCCGTTAAACACTCAATACAGTCAATGAACTTCTGACAACAATCCCAGCACGCTTTACACGCCTCAATAAACATAGCACATCCGATCATACTTTCAGGCGACGGCGTGTCTTCAGGCTGAGAAGTCACCACGTCAGCTGGCTGCATTACTATTTGTACAGCGATCGGAGGTATTGATATCGGAGGTACTGATGTCATCTTGTTACTGATGTTCTATAACTCTTCAGATTCGCTATCGAAGTTGTCTAGGTTAGGTTATTCAATATGAGTGAACACTTCACTTAATTCGTTTGTCCTCTTATTGTCCACAGGGCACAAGTGGCGTAGGAAATGACGCCATACGTATGACATTTTACTTGGTTCCCGGCTTTTCTTGGACCGTATCTCTGGTTTGTATCAAAAAGCATCACGGACATTTAAATCACGGAAAATTAATTTTGTGTATATAACAAAGCATACCAGCGCAAAAACCTTTGTGATAAGTTTTAATGATTATGAATACTTATTTATGGTCTATATTCGTAATTAATGTTGAGAAATCGTTACCGATTCCTCCATATTTTCACCACACATGATAACGGATATTTTGCCGATTTACTTTTTATGGGATGCATTATCGTTTGACACAGACTTACTTTAATATGACTGATCTTTCATTAGTTTATGTATTTGCATTTTTACCATGTAACCGAGGACTGTGGGTAAGCCTTGCTGGACAAATTATATTGATATATTATCTCTTATTCCTGAGACGGAATGTTCGCTAACGGAACTTTTATGAAAAACGTCAACTCCGGCAACATACTTTATGTGAAGAATTATTCAAAGGTGCAACCATCCCGTGTTTATACAGCTTATTCAAGACAATCCTCCATCATAACACACACGATAATAGCTTAAACGAAGCCGATACAGCGTACTGATTTGATACAAATTGAACATACACTTTACCCATGTAAGCTGGCGACAGTAACGGAAATTTAAAATAGGGACTTAAAACATAGATTACAGTTTTATTAACCGTGGAACAAATGGCACTTTTCAGCTGTTTCAATGTTAATGCATGGTGTAACAAATAAATCACAGGACATTTTTGTCTTATTGTTTACAGTAAGTTATGGAGCTTTTTATGTAATGGACTTACTTATTGAGAATCACGATATTCGCTTGTTCTCTTGTGTTTAGCTTGGTGTACATTTGACCAGTGCATTTAATTCATATTTAAATAAACGTACACTGTATGAAGACATGTATAGACGCTTAGACAAGTTCTTTTCAGGCTACCCTTTTTTAAATACTGGTTGTTTCAACAAGCAAATGTATCTTGTTCCGCGTCTCAATTGTTCAGTAATTGGGCATAATATTTCTGAAATCCAACTTTAAATAAATATCGCTTATCATCGAAAAAACAGTTTTCTGCTACATTTTTGCGTTGTAAGGTCATATCTCACTGTTTGTAATGTTATATATAACTTTTAAACTCTGCATAACTACACATAACGTAAATACCATATCTATGGTGGCATATTACTGCCACCAGTTAGCATGATAGCGTTCGCGAATTGTTTCGTGTTAACCACTTAATTATTACGATAATTATCTAGTTATCTAGTTAATATTCGTGATACATTTTCGGTAAGATAAATATCATACAACTAGAAACAGGCTTGAAAGTGCCCAGAACTGCCACCTCTTACCTTTTTATGATGTATTACACTAGATTTAAGTGCTAACACGAATCTTATCTAGTTGACAACTTATTATGTTACTTAATAACTCAAATTCGCGCATTTCACTTACGATTCGTGAAGTAAGTATTAAGCATTATATACACAATTTCTTGTTAGCTTGTATATTATACGTCCGTTATGACCCGGAACATTTCGTTTTAGCGCGACATTCAGCCAAATATGTCATTGTGACATTACGAGTTAGCGTCCGTTAGTTTCGAGAATATCCAGATTTTTATCATCTGATGTGAACAACTTGAAGTTGAAAAAGCAGCATCATCCAGAACAAATATGAACACACTTGTGATCCAGGAAATAGTGACATATTAGAGGGGGAAGTGGAATCAGCACTTAGAGTCCAATACAAATAGATCTAGTGCACCCAGTCCGGAGGAAAAAGTCCTCGGTATTATGTTTAAATGACAGAGTAATAGGACAGACACAATTAAAAGTGTGACCTTGACCATTGAGCTATGGACATGGTTTTGCACTAAAGTCGCATCATGAAGAACAGTTGTACCAAGTGTCATATTCCGGACAAGATGTTTAGACCCATTTCTTAACGCGAAGTGTGACCTTGACCTTTGAGCTACGGGTCTTGCGTGTGACACATCGTCTCATCATGGTGAACTTGTGTCAAGTAATTTGAAAATCTCCTAATAAATAAGTGTGATATTCCGTACAAGATGTTTAGACCCATTTTGATCTTTAACCTCTAAGCATGCACATACATCGAACAGCCGCAGTGTGGCGATTATTAGTCCAGTCAATCTAATTTTACCCCTCAAATAATTGCAACAGAACTTTTTCAAGTATATGCGTTAGAATAATACTGTATAAACAACATATCAAAAGTCTAACAAAATCTTTGACGCAGAAAGTGAAGAAAAAATGAAAATTAAAAATGTAAAAACACCTTTAGACAATGTATAAAATCACTATAAATACTGCTGTAATAAATTTTCAATAATATTTGAAGTCAAAAGTACAAAAAAATATATGTCATAGTCATTCCTTTGCAGATTAGATTGCTATCTTGCCATATTTCTCCTTGGCTTATTTTTTCGTTTGAAATGTTAAGATTAATTAATAAGAAAAAGCACATATTGGCTTACCAAAACATAAATTTGATCCAAAAATCGATCGCAATCTTTGCCATTTTTAACGAATCGGATGAAAATTAAATTTGTGACCTTGAAATATTTCTTGTCAAATTATTTTCCTACAAGCCCATCACGCCGAACTCGTTCTCAATACGTTCTGAAAAATGAAGCCGAAAGGGCTTAAACTGTTTGCAAACGGAGTGGACGTAGTAGCATGGGAATGTGGCTCAAGAAAGTTGAGCCTACTCAAAATTTTCGGGCGACCTTCCCGTCCTCCAATTAGACGGAGTGACAACGTACTTAAAACGCCGTACTTGGATCGTACTAGGGACGTGCTATGACGTCGTGCACACAGACCGGGTCCGTTTGTAGCACGTTCATCCCGTTCACAGACAGACCTAACTCGACCGCATTACGTCCTTAGTG
Organism: Mactromeris polynyma; assembly: GCA_032209605.1. Lineage (NCBI taxonomy): Eukaryota > Metazoa > Mollusca > Bivalvia > Venerida > Mactridae > Mactromeris > Mactromeris polynyma. The sequence goes on from JASFXZ010000022.1 coordinate 4,528,965, forward strand.
CGTCGTTATTCCGTCTAAATACGATCAAAACAAAAAAAACAAGTTCTGAACAAGTTTGCAACACGTTTCTACACAGTTCTTGAAGTTCGCAGTAGGTTCTCAGTAAGCTCTGCTCGTTTTGAGTACGTTTATTGCGTTCTCACGCAGTTCTTAAAACGTCCACCCCGTCTGCAGTACAATCAGACAAGGTATGGTATAAATAGGGGCCGTTTTCTCACTGGTTCATCATTTGGGCACAATATTTTTACAGTTTATATCTGTATATGACTATACCACAAACATGGATAACTTTGCAGCTATTAACGTGTTGAATGTTGGTTTCATGGAAGTTTTGTTGAAAGCAGAGCAATAATTCAATGAAATGGTAGAGCAAGAGAGAAAAAGGAGAAGACTAAGAACCTGTTGAGCAGGAGCTTGGGGATCTTTGGGTAGTGGCTGCTTTAACACGCCCCGTCTGCCTGGCACATCTCTTCCTTGGAGGCATGATGATCACAAGGATGCAATGATCACAACGATGGTCACGATGCTTGTCACAACCGTAATAGACTTGAACTTTACAGTTTGAAGAGGCGAACAGGAATGATGAATGGCAGAAACGTGCTGGGATTTTATAGCAGTCAGGTCAGGACGTGATTGCAATTACGTTCTGAACGCACTAGGGACGAAATGAGGACGTGGTCAAAACAAGTTAAACTGTTTGTGGACGAGGTGATCGAGTTACGAACTAGTTTGAACGGATCTCGACGTATAAGGAACGAAGTAGAACTAGTTACGAACGGGTTTAAACTGATTACAGACGGGCTTGGACTGCTTGGAAACGGTGTCCCCATGAGGTGAACGGGCAATTTTACCCGATCTGAACTTGATATAAACGGACTGCAGACGGGATAAGGAAAATACATCATAATTCAGTGTTAAAAGCTCTCAAGGCGCCCTTCGCCTTATGACTTTCTATTTTTTACCCAAAATATGACATCGTACAGTCACCGTAACCGAAATCGGTGGATATGTGAGCAGTGTTAGGCTGCATTTCTATAACTCTGCAGGTTTCTTTGCCCCACTTACAACTGTACAATGGGCTAGCTAGCCCCACACAATTCAAAAGCACAAAGGTGTGGAACTGGGTCAGGCAGATTTTTAATGAGACTACAGCACACCCGTATACTTAATAAGAGTGCCCTTCAGAGTTATTAGCTCCACTCCACTCCCGTAGCATATATGCCAGCAATGACCCTGCTACGTACTGCAACAGATGCAGATACCTGTGGGTGGGGAAAGGAAACCGACATCGTGTTTCAGTGGTATTCATTGCAAGTCGACTATCATCACTTTTCTTCATTGAACAAAATACTTTAACGCTGTCCTTACGCTTAGTCACAAACCAATATCTACATTATCAGCATACAACAAAAATACAACATTCTTACAAGATTCGGCCATGCCTTACCTGCGCGCTGTCCTTTGTTTTGAAGTCAACCAATGAAAACATTCGTAACAAAAACGCAACTTTCCCATGATGCAAATTATTGAACAATTATTTTTAAAGGATAGAATAAAAATATTAAAACTATTGAATGATTATTATGTAACAATAAAGAAACAAATATATTTGGGGATTGAATGAATATATTAAAAATGTTGAATGAATATTTGGTCGTCTTCAATAAATATTTTTTGTTGATACAAACATATTTTTGATTTACACACAATTTAGTTTGGGATTGAATGATTATATTAAATTATTGAATAAATATTTTGTTTTACAATAAATATTTCACGGCTTCGAATAAATATATAAAAATAGACAATATTTATCAATGATATAATATTGCAACGTTTGTCATGCCATAAGTATGACCTCTGTTTAAATAATATTGGTAATATTGGTATAGTAAATATAAGCATCAGTATTTTTAAATATCTTGGGTGTAATATTGGTCCATGAGATAATTCTTATATAGAACGCTTATGTTATTTTCTATTATAAATTTAAAATTGTAACCCATCTATAAAAATTTGGGAGGTTAATTTAACTGACTATGCATTACATGAAAAGCAATTTTAAAAATGATTGATCATTACAGATTTTTTTAATTTGATATTACACTAATAAACATGATATTGGAAATCTATACAGTTCTACCAGTGTATGTAAATTTGTAATAATTATTTTATCATCATAATCCAAAATAGGGATACTGATACTACATGGGCTGCAGATCTAATAATGTATGTAACGTATACTAAGGACCAAGGGATCAAACATTGTGCATGGCTTCATTTCAATGCTGTGTTTATACAGGTACTGGTGCTGCCAATTTTACCCTGACAAATGTCATTGCACGTGTATGATATATTGTAATGGTGATGTGCAGTAGGTTTGTATAGTTAGTGTTGTAGAAAATGGGGTAACGGGAGTTTGTGTGGTAGGTAATGGTATAGTAGGTGGGGGTAATGGGGAAACAGACGTTAGTGTGGTATGTAATGGTATGGTAGGTGGGTGTAATAGGGTAACCATAGTTAGTGTGGTATGTAGTAGTATGATAGGTGGGTGTAATGGGGAAACAGGAGTTACTGTGGTATGTAGTAGTATGATAGGTGGGGGTAATGGGGTAACAGGAGTTACTGTGGTATGAAGTAGTATGATAGGTGGGGGTAATGGGGAAACAGGAGTTACTGTGGTATGTAGTAGTATGATAGGTGGGGGTAATGGGGTAACATGAGTCACTGTGGTATGTAGTAGTATGATAGGTGGGGGTAATGGGGAAACAGGAGTTACTGTGGTAAGTAGTAGTATGATAGGTGGGGGTAATGGAGAAACAGGAGTTAGTGTGGTATGTAGTAGTATGATAGGTGGGGGTAATGGGGTAACAGGAGTTACTGTGGTATGTAGTAGTATGATAGGTGGGGGTAATGAGGTAACAATAGTTAGTGTGGTATGTAGTAGTATGATAGGTGGGGGTAATGGGGAAACAGGAGTTAGTGTGGTATGTAGTTGTATGATAGGTGGGGGTAATGGGGTAACAATGGTTAGTGTGGTATGTAGTAGTATGATAGGTGGGGGTAATGGGGTAACAGGGGTTTGTGTGGTATGTAGTAGTATGCTAGGTGGGGGTAATGGGGTAACAGGGGTTTGTGTGGTATGTAGTAGTATGATAGGTGGGGGTAATGGGGTAACAGGGGTTTGTGTGGTATGTAGTAGTATGGTAGGTGGGGGTAATGGGGTAACAATAGTTAGTGTGGTATGTAGTAGTATGATAGGTGGGGGTAATGGGGTAACAGGAGTTAGTGTGGTATGTAATAGTATGGTAGGTAGGGGTAATGGGGTAACAGGAGTTAGTGTGGTATGTAGTTGTATGATAGGTGGGGGTAATGGGGTAACAATAGTTAGTGTGGTATGTAGTAGTATGATAGGTGGGGGTAATGGGGTAACAGGGGTTTGTGTGGTATGTAGTAGTATGGTAGGTGGGGGTAATGGGGTAACAATAGTTAGTGTGGTATGTAGTAGTATGATAGGTGGGGGTAATGGGGTAACAGGAGTTAGTGTGGTATGTAATAGTATGGTAGGTAGGGGTAATGGGGTAACAGGAGTTAGTGTGGTATGTAGTAGTATGATAGGTAGGGGTAATGGGGTAACAGGAGTTAGTGTGGTATGTAGTAGTATGATAGGTGGGGTAATGGGGTAACAATAGTTAGTGTGGTATGTAGTAGTATGATAGGTAGGGGTAATGGGGTAACAGGAGTTACTGTGGTATGTAGTAGTATGATAGGTGGGGTAATGGGGTAACAATAGTTAGTGTGGTATGTAGTAGTATGCTAGGTGGGGGTAATGGGGTAACAGGAGTTAGTGTGGTATGTAGTAGTATGGTAGGTAGGGGTAATGGGGTAACAGGAGTTAGTGTGGTATGTAATAGTATGGTAGGTAGGGGTAATGGGGTAACAGGAGTTAGTGTGGTATGTAGTAGTATGATAGGTGGGGGTAATGGGGTAACAGGAGTTAGTGTGGTATTTAGTAGTATGATAGGTGGGGGTAATGGGGTAACAGGAATTAGTGTGGTATGTAGTAGTATGGTAGGTAGGGGTAATGGGGTAACATGAGTTAGTGTGGTATGTAGTAGTATGATAGGTGGGGGTAATGGGGTAACAGGAGTTAGTGTGGTATGTAGTAGTATGGTAGGTGGGGGTAATGGGATAACAGGAGTTAGTGTTATTGTCCACCTCACTTGTATATCATGTAAGATATTTTACAGTGAGTAATTTATATTACCTGGCTGAAAAAAAAACCCATTGATAATCAACTAGTTATATGACATATAAACATTAATATAAGGGTGTACATGTATTTGGTTAAGCCAATAGTGCATAAAAAGAATCTAAGAGGGTCTGTTCCAATGAATTAGGACAGCTTCGGAACCAATATTAATATAATATTGTGATTTGTGATTTAAGTCAATTGTTTAAATAGAATAGTTTTGCATATGAAATGTCTTTAGACATGATGTGTTTCGGGTGCAAAACTATGCTAAGTTCAAATATGTTTATAACATCAAAATAAATAACTTTTTCAGAAAACTTGAAGGTGTCGATTATTTATTGAGTTTTTTAAACTGAGTACATTAATATTCATTAAGTCAATTCCAAAATAAAATTATAATATATATAATACAAGTTTTTTCAATTTCCTGAATAATTTCTGAATATAGAGTTAGAATAGTCTTGCGTTGAGCCCGCGGTATAAAGTAGTTGGGAATGAGATTGAGCGTTGCTATATTTAGCCTATTTCGGAGAAGTAGATTTCAAGGTCGCACCAGAAGTAAACATTTCTATCGAGTACGCATGCGGATGCAATGCAATTCGCACTTTGAGTATACCAAGCTAAGTTGAGAGGGACGTCATGCAATATTTACATTATTTGGCCACCTTTATTGATAAAAATAGGTAAATCAAGTAACAAGCAACATTTTATATATCGTAATATTTTTACTTATAATCTAATTGCTGCGATATCTCAATTGGCAGCGATTCCGTGCCTAGCAGTGCTAAATGAGTTTATTTAGTTTTTGGGTCCGAGTTCGACACCATCGGGAGGTAGATTCTTTTTCATTACAATAAATTCGCGAATTTGAGTTATTAAGTAACATAATAAGTGGTCAACTTGATAAGATTCGTGTTATCATTTACATCTAGAAGACAAAAATGCATTTATAAATAAGTGGTAACACGATTCTTAAGTGAAATTCGCGAATTTGAGTTATAAAGTAACATGATAAGTGGTCAACTAGATAAGATTCGTGTTTCCACTTATATCTAGTGTAATACATCATAAAAAGGTAAGAGGTGGCAGTTCTGGGCACTTTCAAGCCTGTTTCTAGTCTTATGATATTTATCTTACCGAAAATGTATCACGAATATTAACTAGATATCTAGATTATTATCGTAACAATTCGCGAACGGTATCATGCTATCTGGTGGCAGAAATATGCCACCATAATAATACACACAGAATTTGTTTTATATAGTTTATTTTCCCCACACATCGCAAATGTACAAAGTTTAATTACAAGTATATTGAGTCACAAAAAAATGCGTTTTCTGACAGTAAAATCTAACTTTTAAGACCAACTTACTTGTCTTTTTTTCAATGTGTGTATTTCCAAGATCAAATCATTTCTGTTCTCAAAATTACCATAAAAAAGGAATGTCTCGCCGTAATCACGTGCTTTTTTAACAAATGAAAAGTCGTTTTTACCAAACCAAACTAATAATTAGCGCGCTCAAAACAATTGTGCATTGCAATATTTAGTTATAAATGTAAGGAGCGTTTCCCCCCATGAGTTATCTTGATTACACCTGTCAATCAATCTCGTAACAAAAGTATTAATCAAAGTATACTGATAATGACAAAAACTGAACATGTTATCAATTTAATGCGTTTTGGTGTTCCAACTCTGACATCAGCTGTTTAAGGTTATGCAATAGTAAATACATATTGTGTCAATGGACACAAAAAGGTTTTTAATAAATTATAGAAACAAAAGAATTTTGAAACTAGGAGAAATTGATATAAAACATGAAAACAATACGATACCAAATATGACAGATTTTAGTCATATAATAACTTCCTCCAGTAGGAAAACTTTTGTCCTCAAAGTTAGAAAACAAGTCACAATAAAAAATAGATTGGTTTTTTTCATGGCATCTTATTCACTGTTAAAGTCCAAAAGCGTCCAATGTCCACAAAAACGTTTCTATTTCACCTGTGCATAGCGTTCCTCTATTGTACGTGTATATAACACAATTTGCAAATGTGTTTTCCTGAAAATATGCTCCTTTAATGTCAATTGGAATCTTCAATGTTATCCATGTTTTAGGGATATTCACCTTCCGCTTGGCTTATTGAGAGTCCGGACATTGTTACCTGCTGTTCTCCACCACTTATAAAAGCGAGGAATTTTACGTAGTTTCTTGTTATTGTTTGAATCGTACTTCGTCGTTTTTGGTGTGTTGCAATAATTATTTCGTTGTATATTTTGTCCGACACCTGATGTATGATAAAGATTGTTTCATAAAGTTTACGTTCCCACATGTCGCAAATGTACATGAGTGCTTAAGGAACAGGGCATCTTCTGTATCATGCCATGCACTATCCTCCAAATATCTAAAATGCCTAAAATTCTTCCGGAGGTGTAGCCCATTTGGAAAACCGTTGGGGACGATAAATAAACGCAAATACACACACATGTCGGCATTCATTCATTAAACAGTCATTAATTTTTATCGAACCGTTGCGAATATATTTATTCAAATTAAGAGAAACACGTAAGACATTCTTTACATAACTTGCAAATCTCCAAACATTCGAGAAAACATAGACAACAATCCCAGCAACATACACACGCTTCACGACATCCTTCACATCCTTCACGTCCTGGCTGAGAAGTCACCACGTCAGCTGACTGCATTCGTGGTTGTTCAGTGATCGGAGATGCTGATGTCATCTTGTTACAGATGTTCAATCACTCTTCAGATTCGCTGTCGAAGTTGTCTTGGTAAGGTTATTCAATATGAGTGAACAATTCGCTATATTTGTTTGTTCTCTTGGGTTTAGCTTGTAAGTTCGGCCAGCGCATATAATTCATATTTAAGTAGACGTACACTGTATGAAGACACACGTATAGACGCTTAGACAAGTTCTTTTCAGGCTACACTTTTTTAAATATTGGTTGTTTCAACAAGCAAATATCTCTTGTTCCGCGTCTCAAATGTTCAGTAATTGGGCATAATATTTCTGAAATCCAACTTTAAATAAATTTCGCTTTTCATCGAAAAAACAGTTTTCTATTACATTTTTGCTTCGTTAGGTCATTTCTCTAACACGACAAGACACTGTTTGTATCCCATAAAAAGTTTATGAACTGTTATAAACTTTTGTTGAACCATTCATGAAACGACAAAATTTGTCTGTCATGAACTTTTTAGTTCATGAACATTTTGTTAGAAAGTTTGGAAGTAAATGAACTAAAAAGTACCACTGGCAAAAATAATATATTAAAATGAAAGTTCATTGACTATTTGGAAGGTCCATGAGAAGTTCAAGAACTTTCAATAAGTAATTCAAAAGTTCATGAACTGGAGGTTCATCAAAATGAAAGTTCATGAACTTTCCATAAGTAATTCAAAAGTTCATGAACTGGAGAATCACCAAAATGAAAGTTCATGAACTATTTGGCAGGTCCATGAAAAGTTCAAGAACTTTCAATAAGTAATTCAAAAGTTCATGAACTGAAGGTTCATCTAATTAAAGTTCATGAACTTCCAATAAATAATTCAACAGTTCATGAACTGAAAATTCATCAAAGTGAAAGTTCATGAACTTTGATGGTAGGTTCATGAAATAGACGCACGACGAAGCAAGTCAACGCACGACTGACGCACGACGACGTACGTGAACGCACGATAGTGCTTCTCAGATTGTCATACGACGATCTTTTCTCTTGTCCTGCGTCGTCGCAAGACTCTCTCCCAACACACTTTTATCGTGGCAAGTCCTACGACTACTCGAAAAACTGTGTAAAACCGAGGAGTCCTACGACTGAAAAGTCGTATATCTCAGTGTAACTGGGGCTTTACATAAACGTTTAAACTCGGCTATTATTGTCCCGCTTTTCTCTCTTCATACAAATGAAATTCTATTTCTTTCTCTACTTTCTTCAGAAAGCAAATCCGATTCTCTTTCAGTCAATGTACAATGATATACATGTAGGCACAAATATACCTGTTGATTATTCCAGGTGTTAAAATACAAAATTGTCTAGCCTTAAATCAACACATAACGTAAATACCATATCATCAGTGAACTGTATAGGTTAAGATTAAATGTAAATATGGGCGGGCCCGTATTCATAAAGCTCATAAGGGGAACATTTTCCTTAGTGTTATCAAATTTCCTTAGATTTTATAGAATGTTCCTTAAATATTAGACGGTTTTTTTTGTTGCACCCGTTGATCAATTTTAAATTTGAAAAGGATCACATGAATCAAACTCGGTCTATATAGAAGCATTAAACAGTATAATATACAATGCATACTGAGTTTTTTTCTCCAAAATGTTTGATATTGGCCTGTGATACAGATACAGTCACACAAAACAATCAACTTATATTGTACTTGTATTTATAAGTTAGATTATGTTTTGTTTTGGTGTACAAATATGTTCGTTGATATAGTGGCTACTCAAACAACAAATCATATTGTCATAGTTTCAGTTTAAACAAACGGTGGTTTCTAGAATTATCTCTCTTGTATTATGATCATGTTTAGATATCATATAATGCTTGTATAAAATGTAAGTGCATGCCAATTTGATGGTCAGTCACCGAATTACTGTCATACTAATAACTGCCTATTTTAAATTCTACAATAGTGCTAATCCTGGTTATTTTTGCTAAAACTTTATGTTACATACTTAACATGATGTCAGAAGTATTTGGATTTAATTGATTTACAATTGTATTGTACACAATTCAACGCAATTTTGAATTGGTGAATTGATTTACATTCAACATGAATTTAACAGGCGTTCCATTTCTACTCCAGTTATAGATTGCACTCCGGACGATTTGCCATTATCGAGGAAGAATTTGACAGTGTAATATTCCGAACAAGATGTTTTAGACCAATTATTTTACATTTGACCTGTAAGTTTGACCTTGACTTTTGAGCTACGGACACACATTTTATGCATAACACACCATCTCATCATGGTGAACATTTGAAATTTGAAATATCCCCCAATAAATGACAGAGTAATGGTACTGACAAAATCAAAAGTGTGACCTTGACCTTAGAGCTACGGACATGGGTTTTGCACGAAAGTCTCATCATGGAGAACAATTGTGCCAAGTATTTTGAAAATCCCCCAATAAATGACAGTGTCATATTCCGGACAAGATGTTTAGACCCATTTTTTACGCGAAGTGTTACTTAACCTTTGAGGTACGGGTCATGCGTGAGACACATCGTCTCATCATGGTGAACATTTGTGCCAAGTAATTGAAAATCTCCCAATAAATGAGTGTAATACTCCGTACAAGATGTTTAGACCCATTTTGATCTTTAACCTTTAACCATGCACATACATCGAACAGCCAGTGTGGCGACTATGTTGAGCTTCACCGCAAGCGCCGGGGGGATCGGTCGGTTGGCAGTGAGCAAGCGCTCTCGATAAAAACTTGTTTGAGCCAATATTAACAGATTCCCAAGTGTGCAAGCTTAATTACTTTATAAATATCATTTATCACATACCCGTACATATTTCTACGATGCCATAAATATCATATGGCACAGTGTGCATATAGAACGCAAATGAGTGGAAAACCCAAAATGAAGTCCATACGCTGCTTGTTTACAATTAACAAAACGAGTACATGTATTGATCTTATACTTGTGTCAGACATACACAATATTTCACAAAGTGGTGTTATAAAGCTTTTTATACATACACACATAACAAAACTGAAGAAAACTTAAATCTGTTTAGGACCATGAGAAATAAAACACAAACTGTAATTGTTAATGCCAAAAGAAATTATTTTAAATCATGTTTAGAGAATAATTCATCTGACTCTAAAACATTGTGGAAACACCTTAAAGGGTTAGGGCTTCCAACTAAAAAAGGTCAAAGATCAGGTAACATTGGATACAAAAATTATGAGTAAATTTGTTTTGAGAAAAGCAAGATTGCAGAAAAAATTAACTATTTCTACACAACTGTGGCTGAGAAATTGGTCAAAAACTTGCCTTCATGTGTTAACAAATTTGGTCAAAGTTTTGTCTGTAGCTTTGATGCATCCAAAGGAGTGAAGTCAGAGAATTATTCATTTTCCTTAATTTCGGAAAGTAAAGTATTAGAATATATTAATAGTCTCAGTATCAACAAGGCAACAGGTCTTGACGGAATTCCATCTCGTTTTGTAAAAGACTCAGCTATTATTGTAAGTCCTTTGTCACATATTGTCAACCTCTCTATCATTAACGGAGTTGTACCTGCTTAGTTAAAATATGCACGTGTTGTGCCTTTATTTAAAAAGAATAATAAGACTGATGTGGGTAATTATCGCCCAGTTTCTATTTTATGTATTATTTATAAAGTACTTGAAAGGGTTATTTATGACCAATTAGAGGAATATCTTGTTAAAAAATTCCCTTTATAGGAATTTCAGTCGGATTTCAGACATGGTTTTTCCACTGATTCTTGTCTCATTCATTTGTCCGACTACATACGCTTTCAAATGGACAAAGGTTATTTTGTTGGCATGGTGTTACTCGATCTACAAAAAGCTTTCGATACTGTGGATCACTCGATTATTTTAATGAAACTTAAAGAACTTGGTCTTACCGAAAATGTCGTTAGATGGTTCGCATCATACCTGTCAGACAGGCATCAAGTAGTAGATGTGTCAGGTACCCTGTCTTTAGAGGCAAACATAACATGTGGTGTCCCACAAGGGTCCATACTCGGCCCGTTACTGTTTTAAATATATGTTAATGACATGTCAGCTATCATTAAACACAAATTGCTTTTATATGCAGATGAATCTACGATTTTAGTCTCAGGTAAAAATAAACATGACATAGAGTGTCTGCTAAGTAGTGATTTAAACACAATCAGTGAATGGCTTATTTGCAACAAACCTTCTTTACATTTGGGTGAAACAGAGTCAATCGAGGTTGGGTCAAAGCAAAGGTTAAAGTCACAGTCTAATATTGAAATCGCATGTAAAGGTCAAGTCATTGAACCTATGTCCTCTGTGACGTACCTTGGTGCAACCATAGATCAATATCTGTCATTCAAGTCCATGGTCAAATCTGTCATAAAGAAAGCAAACTCCAGGTTGAAATTCTTATATAGAAAGCAAATGTCCCTTATTCAGTGTCACTTCGACTATGCATCTACAGTTTGGTACTGGGGCTTAACCCAACAATTAAAAACAAATCACAAACTACTCAAAATAAACTGATCAGATTGACATTGAATCTAGAACCTAGAAACCACATTAGTAAAGAACATTGTCTGCACTTAAATTGGTTACCAGTCTCCAGAAGGGTTGAACAAATAGCACTGTGTCTTGTTTTTAAAATTAGTAACAACACATCTCCCAGCTATATGCAAGAGCATTTCATTCCGGCCAGTAAGGTTCACAATTATCCAACAAGGTTCAGGGTCAATTGCCAACTGTCCTCATGCACGGATAGTAATTCATTTTCTGACAACAAGTTGTTTATACTTCCAAAGGTCAAATCATTTGGTAAACGTTCTTTCGCCTACAATGGTTGTTCGTTCTCTTTGGAATAGCTTACCACAAAAAGTAAGAGACACTAATGTTCTGACTTGTTCTAAGGTAAAAACTTACCTAATGAATCTGTAGCACTGTTTTTTATTTTTAGCAAATCTCTCAAATATAAATACGTTAGTTTAAATATTTTTTATTTCATATAAAATCATGTCTTCCTAGATCCACATGTATTTGGTCAAAGACCACAATGGAAATAAGGGAATAATATCCCTTTTTTGTGTCATCCTTCTCGTATTATGTATATGACATGGTTTTATATTTTTTATATTGCAATTGCCATGAGATTTTTACATGTATGAGTCATTTTAGAAATACATGTAATGAATTTGTGCATGGGGCTACTTTTTCAGCTCTTTAATTCAATAAAGCCTAATTACTTTCGGTACGCTGCTCTCACTATTAATGAGTGCAATTGAATAATGCGTTTTTACCATATTTTGTCGGGTATGTAATAAATAGAATATTAAATTTGTGTTGTTTAGTATTAAATTTATTGAACTCGTTGAATAAAAAGAATATTCATGAAGCTTGGCAGAGGCTTGCTTCATATCGCTTTAGTCAACCTCTTTCAATAAAATTAACACTATACGACACTCAATCAATTTCCTCTATTTTGTTGTTTCCCTTTATAGCAGCCCGGATAGCTCGGTTGGTAGAAACAAACTAGTAGTGTCGTGGTCGACAGCACAAGCCTAATGATGCGCGCTTAATTTTTTATTTTCTAAGCCAGATATATTCCACATTTTGAATTTTCTTCAAATTTTGAACACCTTCAAAGAGCTGTTTGCTGTAGAGGTTTTTTCATCTAATATAATTATATACAAAAGCTGTTTATACCTTTTTTTCAAAAGAAAATTAAGTAAAAAAGTAGGGAAAAGTAGAGCCCACTTGACAGCCTGCTTATGCATAAAATTATGAAGACTTCAGAACGTTTTGTTAATGAAAAATTCGAGCTGTAGCAGTTGTTGGGAGTGGTTTCACAGAAAACATTCAGCTCACAAACATAAATAATCACTAATTAATACATGATTCTGGTTGTGTGTGTGTATGACATATCGAGCAAATAAAAACAAAACATAACACTTATTTGGCAAACTTTAATTATTCACTAACTTTACAGATATTTACAGCAACTAGAATGAACGGACAACAAAAATAACAAAATTATGAATTTCTTTACTAAAGGTTATCATGGGAAATCCAACAGCCGTAACAGGTCCTTACCAAGTTACCATCACTAACACATGTCAGTATTTCTTTAACAATACAGTTTCTATATCATGAGCTTATCTTACATGATAATCCTAATACCATACGCTTCTTACAACCAAACATACTGTAATCATGAAATTAACTTAAACTGATATGTGCATGTTTGTAAAATCAACAACAAAAATAGAATTGTTTCCGCTTTTTCAATACTAATAATTGTTCCATTTCTTTTAACTTTTAGACTCCCTGATACAGCAAAACATTTATAAATAAAGTTGCATGTTGATAGTAGCAAGTTAAACTTCAGCTCAGCAGAAGCAACGCACTTAAAAGAAAATAAGTTACTTTAATATGAACATACATTTCTGCTCAATGAACTTAAATAAACCAACAGCAAAACCACTATCTGTTTGGTGTAATGGTGTTTCGAATATTAGAAAGTTCATGCTAAATTACACGTATCTATTGTCAAAATGCCGTCTGCCGCCTGGAACTATTTCACCCGATCGTTGGATAAGAAGTCTAAGTGACTAAGTGTATTTTACCAAGTGTTCATGTTTTTTTTCATATATTTTGATAACATAAGCTTTCTGCATAAGAACAATTACCAAACCGAGTGAAACCGAGTTATGAATTTGACATTGAGACTGAATGAATGTAGATCTTCTATTTTATGTATGTTGCCAAGTTGTCATGTTCTTGATTTCGTATATTTATGAATGCATAAATGATAAACGTTGAATACGTGTATTAAAAAACGAAAACAAAACATATTAAACACTTCACAAAGATATTCATAAACACGAATATTGGCATTCAGAAGATGATCTGTTAACTGCAATAACATCATTCGTCAGAGTCTTAACTTCCGGTGAAAACGAAAGTAGAATACACACAACACGTAAGGAACTATGAAATATTATTTTTTTAATAATTTTGTCTAAGTTGTGTCGAACGAATATTCGAATATTCGTTCGAAATGAAAAACGAATATTCGAATACCTGATTTGCTATTCGTTGACATCCCTAGTTTCTATAGTTCAAATCAATACATTAACATGTTTATATCATGGAAATATCTAGCTACCATTGTAATTTAATTTTTCACTGCAATAAAAACGAATGATAAAGTAGAATGAACATGCCGCAGTTCTACTATGCTGTGGTTTAAATATTCTGAATTAGTAATATTCAATTTACAGAATAACTTATTGGGACAAGAGTACATCATAATAATGGCTGGAGTAACATCCCACATAACAGGCAAAACGAAGTCAAAGGTGAAACTAGTCAACAAAATCAATTAAAACTTAATTAAATACTAAAAGCATTAAAGTGATTTATACAATCAAAACTAACGGACATATAGTTGTAGATGCAATGGGATAACAAGATGATAACAATCTGATCTAATTAAAATATAAGGACTCATTCAAGTATCTTAGTCAAAGATGATGTTTCAAATATTTTCAAATGGTAAAAGACATAAAAAGTGCAATAAAACATTTAATAATATAGGATTAATACAAAATAATACAATAACACAATTAGAGATATTCCCTCAAGATGACAAAACTATGAATTCTACAGCTGCCAGATTGAGACATTTCTTCCACATCAAACAAAATCTCAATAAATTAGAGGCAAGAACTGCTTTTGTCAATCAGATACTAAGGTAAATCGTTTCATGCTTTTTTTAAACTTAATACCAGTAGTTAACAGATGTCATTGCATAAATATCAACATAAAAACACTTCCATGACAGAATTATGATAGCAACTTGTTCTAATGTCAAAATTTAGATTGTGATTGGAATGAATGAAGTATACAGGTAGTTAAAATAGTTACTATGAACAATAGAACAAATTCAAAACATACAGGAAAACTGTATCATTTGTAACAACCATCTTGTGTTAGAATCAGGTAAAAGCAGAATTTACAAATAATTTCACAGTTCAAAAGCTTCTAAGCCTCAAATGAATATCGCAAGTTGACTCTTAAGTAAATAATGAAGATATTAAAACCAAAATAAAAATTAGGTACATAATATTGCGATTTAATGCACTGAAACTGACATTTTCTGGTGTTGTTCAAACCACATACAGTAAACTCCCCTTATGACAATTTTCTGGGGACCGGAAGATTTATATAGTTGTATCTGAATATCATTATGTTAATGCTGGAAATTTCCCGTAGACGATATCTGAAGTTAGAAGGGAGCGCAATATGATTGATTACCAAATGTACATTAATTATAAAGTTGTAAAATCAATTCTATATCTTGAATATACGATCAACATTGTACATGTATAAAGAATATAAGATTATCAAAAAGTCATCAGATCACAAGCAACACGAACAGCTTTTGAATGTTTGAATTAGTCAACTTCTGTCTTACTGTCCCTTTCAAACCGCAAGTAGTCCCATGCCTACCAAATTTCGTCACAGACTGTTATGTTTTGTCGATTTCGTCAACTGAGTCAATGAAGAATTATTCCACGCAGGTATTACTATTTCAGACAGACACAAAAAGCTTTTTTGACTGAGCTGCAACACAACTCGAATATGTGTCAACGATGTGCTTAATAATGTACAAGTTAAAATATGTTCACTGGTTTGACCGGGATGTAGTCTTAAAGGTTGGTTACATTACTGACATTGCACTCCTTTCTGTAGCAAATTGAAACGTATTATCAAGCTTAATTAGATAACTGATAACCATACATGGTGTATATCATTGCTGTCAATCAAGCACAGCCACGTTAATCAGTTTGACCGTCTGAACGGAGTCACAAATATTGTTTTAAGAACAGAACAGAACAGAACATAAAGTTTATTAATCGAATTGAGCGATTAAAGCTATTCGTCATAAGCAAATATATACACAAATACATCATCATGTAATGTGGAGAAATAAATACATATATAACGAATAACATCAATTACATTGTAATATTTGTTCTTAAGAGTTTCATATGTCATACATACAGTTGAATATTATAAGGGATTGTATATTATATAAAATATGATAATAAAAAACAAAAGAAATAGGAATAAAGGGAATAAACTCAATTAATTATAACATTAGGTGTGATATTTCTCTGATTAAGTGCGTGGTTAGTGAATAAGACCAAGTTATATAAAGTTTTTCTCTCATTTGATTGAAGTAATTCTAAAAAAATAAACATAGAAGGTCTTTTGAAATAATAAGTCTTAATATAGTTCCTACGTTAAAGTTCGAAACCAGGACATATGCATGTAAAGTGAAATTCGTCTTCTAAATCATTTGAATTACAGCAGAAACAATATCTTTCATTACGTTAGATTAGATTTCTGTTATAGCGTTCTGTTTGTATACGGAGTGGATGCACAGACAGTCTTAATTTGGTAAAATAAAATCTTAGAGTATTTGGTAAAACATTTAAGTACTCCTCATATAAACAAAATAATTGCTTGACCCAAGAGTTATTACTTTAAATAGAACTATGTTGAATATTAGTTGACCAGTCTTGTATATATACATCTAATACTCTGTGCTTAAATATAACATGAAATTTGTTCAATTCTATAGAATCGTAATTTTCAAATACACCAGTGAATCCATAATCGTTTAACAATTTTCTTACGCAGTACATCCAATTGTTCTTTTCATTAAGGCAGTCAACTACACTCTGTTCATATATTTTCTTCAATACAATATTATCAGACTTCACTAATTTACACCAGTATTTTTTAATTATTCTCACGTACCGAGTAATAAATAGTGTGAAACGTCCCAGTTCTCCATATACACCAACAGAACAAGAATTCTTTTTCAATTTTAAAATTCGTTTGCAAAATTTGAGTTGGATCTTCTATTTCTTTTGATTTTGTATTCCCCCATTCTTCCGAAGTATACCCTAAAATTGACCCCACAAATGCATCAAATAATTGGCAAAGTAATTAAGGTTTAAACTCTAACTTCTTATAATTATTCAATAAAGTATTCAATGCTTTTATTGCTTTACCAACTAAATGTTCCTGGTTGTTATTAAATGATCCCGTATAGTGGGATAGAACACCTAAGTAGTTAAAATCATTAACAACTTCAATGTGCGTGTGTTATCATATTCCCAATGTTCATTCGCTAATAATCCACCTCGTTTCCTGAAAACCTCTATTTTTGTTTTCTCGGTATTTACTTTTAAACCACAATTATTAAAATAAGTATGCAACGTGTTAAGATTATTTTGTAATCCGTCGGTGATTTGCCTCTCATTGCCTTAGCCCTAAAGCATACTCAAACAAATCAGAATAGGAACTACATAACTTAACACATGACTTTACTTTGAGATACATATCACGAATAATTCGTAATGATTTACCTTGAATACCTGTTTTAAACAGTTTAAGCCACAATGCATTTCTATATATGCTATCGTCACAAAACATATGGCTTTAAGTCGGTTAGACGGAAGAAAACGCTGACGTATTTATTGGTAACATCGACGTGAATGTTACCAAACGAGACATTTATGAATATATGGAACACAAAAAATGTGATTTAAACTTTCATTATTACCAAGGGAGAAACGGGGCGGCAGCGAAAATTAACATGTCATCAACCAGGACGACTTCTGGTCGAACGACATCAATTGCCGGGAGTGGGTCAGCAAACCAGAGTGGGAGAAACATAAATTCAACCTAGGTACCGCCCGTGGTGGCTACGTCACCAGCGCTGGTGTTACGGTCATGAAGAATAAAACTACGATCTACGCAACAATGACGAACATGCGGAATACTATTCAACGCCATGCACTCTGACTACGACGACCATTACCATGGCAACGGGCAACGAAGAAATGTTCATCTACAAAAATGCAGACATAACGGTTTTTGTGCAAAGTATACAAGTCGGTATATCTTGTGCATCAGTGATAACCCTAACTCTGGTTTATATATGTTCGTGATTATAATAACATTATAAGAACATTCACAATCTGTCTGTTACTGCATTTAGCAATCACTACTGACCAGAAAGTTGGCAATTTGAAGAAACAAAAAATATGACAAGCAGACACATAGATTATGTATCCGGTATAGCTAATATAGTTTCAACGTTTAAGCTTGGACTCTGGTTTAAGTTTCCGTTTGATATCTCCATTTATCAAGGTTTAATAGTGAGAATTGCATGCATGGTAATCGGACATGTTTATTTCTAATGCGACCTAGACATACTCCGGATTACACCAGTCACCATCACCACAAGGACAATAACTATGGGTTTTTAATTTAAACTCTGCGGTAAAAACAAACATATACATGTAACGTTAGTTAACATCGTGCTCGAATCGCAATGAAAACAAAGACCCATACCCAACTTTCGCGTCACTGTGGTCCGACCAACTTCCCATAGAATAATAGGAGGAAAATATCTTCTAATCGCAAGAAATAAAAATCTCTTAAAGGTATAATATATCGTCTGAAATTGCAAATCTTTGATCGTTGCGTGCGCATCTGATGCATGTTTTTGTCACTAATTGTTATGAAGCATATCATGTTCCTGAAAGAGATATTTGAATTTGAAACATAACTACTTAGATGTTATTCAGATAGCTTATACAAATACGTTAACTTTAATAAAAACGACATCATTTAGTTGTACGCGCGTTAAATTATTCATGTACCGGAGATTGACATTTTTCCTTTTGTAATTATACACCACTTGAAACATGCATGTACATATATATATTTTGCGCATTAAACTACAACGAATGGTATAGAATGTAGTAAATGTATGTTATTGTAAATCACCAACCTACGGTCGAACCTACATGTCAAATGTATGTCTGCTTAATCGGAATCTGGCTAAAACATCGTCCACATTGTAACGTTGCAAAACAGAAGTTACATATTTCTAAACTCTGACTTTCTTATTGAGCACCAATCTGTCTGAAATCACATTACTGCTAGCGGTTAAAACAGCAGTAAATGAAATTAAATTTTGATGCGACTGTGTCAACTAAATCGTTATGGTCTTCTGACACTGTAAGTTCTCATACAATTAGAATCATGTGGGTCTTTTTTATTCGACTAAACCATCTGTTTGTTTGCAAACCAATCTTAATCATAACTGGTTTAAGTTTTTTAAACCAAACTACAACAAAAATGAAACATCAAACCTTAACTAGGTCTTGCAAAACAAATTCGCCCATAAAAAATGCCGATGTGTTACGATTGCTGTTCACTCCCGATCCAAAATGGATTTTGGTAAATTCACCGAAATTCAATGGCATCGTCCATTTGGGAAACCGGTGGCGACTATAAATAAACGCAAACACACAAACATGTCGACATTCATTCATTAAAACAATCATTACTTTTTATCGAACCGTTGCGAATATATTTATGCAAATTCAGAGAAAAGACGTAAGATATAGTATGCATCTCATGCAATTCGCCAAACATTCGAGACAACCTCGACAACAAGCCAAGTAATTTGAATACGCTTCACAACATCCATCACATCCGGCACAGTTGCAGCAAAGTCCATCACACCACTGATGACATAAACAGTGGTGTTCACAAACACTCATATTTCCACATGACGACACGTCTCCTGGCTGAGAAGTCACCACGTCAGCTGACTGCATTCCTGGTTGTACAGTGATCGGAGATGTCATCTTGTTACTGATGTTCTATAACCTACTCTATTCTGCGTTGGGATATTCCGTTGATATCCTTAGTTGATAGTAGAAGGTACCTGAATGGTATACTGACCAATCCCGAAAGCCATAACCTTCATCGCCAACCACGTCACTCACTAATTAACAGACGTGGTGCGTAATTCTACCCTGTTTCTAACGGATAACCAAATGTGTCAGAGATCCTGACTCAAGGCAAAGTTCATGTATTTGTGTAGAATTATTCATCAAGTGCACAAAGAAATTCTTATCATTCTTATCTACACGTGTATATATTGTATTTTGTATTTCCTCATGGGTCTATGACCTTCTGGATTCTTGAAATAAATAAATTCTAAATTCAATTCTATATTCCCAGCCAATGTACTGACCAACTATGTGAAAGGTTAATAGACTGGCTACATCTCCCACCACTTATGTTAATAAAAAGTCCCCTTTTTATATGTGTTCATTAATATCGAAAATATGCAACCCCCTTTTCTTTCTTTCTTTTTTTAACCCTCACTATCTATAAAATACACACTGGATAAATATTTTTGTTCTCAAACATGATAAAAACATGAAAATGTTTGCAATACCCATGATTAATAATAACAAATATTGTTGTCAAACATGATAAAAACATGAAATGTTTGCAATGAATACATGATTAATAATAACACACAATTATGATTATCACTCTAACTACTGTACTATTGTATATAACCACTTCTAATAAAAACAACACCTCTATAAATAAAACCATGGCTGACTATGGTTGGTTTCTAATTACTTTACATCATTATAATGAATGACATGTTTTCTTAAATCCATATTCCCATAAATGATATATTTAATCCTTGTATTTACTTGTATGATTTCCTCCCTTTTCCTTAACCCTTCCAAATTATACGCCCTTATTTTATGACAAAAAGGATTATCTTCACAAATTGAACATTGACTACCTTCTTTGACACTATTCTCAAAACACTTTTCATGTACAATGGAACTGCAGCAATATGTAATTTTGAAGTACTTTCCCAAATTATAATAAATGAATTGTTTTGATTGTTTACATATAGCACATTTTTGCCTTACCAAATTGTCTCGAAATGTTAGATATTTTTTATATCCCTTAATTATTCGTTCAAATTGTTGAGTGTTAATCTGAATAAAATATTCAATTGGCTCCTTTCTCATTTTATTTGGTAATTTGACATGTTGTTGAAATAATTGAGACAAACTTTCGAAATAGTCAGTTCCTTCGTAATGAATATGGAAACCTTTAAGTATGGCCAATTTTTGACCATCGTTATTGGTATTTGCCATGAACCATTTAAATTGGTCTTCCAAAATTATGATTTGAAAATAAACCACAACATCGATTAAGAAATCTATTGGAATTTTTTCTAACATACTTTGTAAAAGTCCGTCTTCCAAATCTATGAATGTATCGTCAAAGTCGTTGAATGTTTGAAAGAAAGTTTTAATACGGGAAAGAGCATATTTTGAATATTTGGTTAAGTGTACAAACGAGATAATCAAGTCTTTGTCTACCGTTAAATAAGATATATTTGTAAATGCAAATAATGCCTTAAAATACCCACCATACTCAGCCAATCGCCTAGCACATACACATACTGTTATCTCCATACCTTTTGGTTGATTAGATATTCAAATTATAAATCGCTATCGATGTTGTTAGGTTATTCAATATGAGTGAACAATTCACTATATTGTTTTCTTCTCTTGGGTTTAGCTTGGTGTATATTTTACCAGTGTATTTAATTCATATTTAAATAGACGTACACTGTATGAAGACACGTAAATACGCTTAGACAAGTTCTTTTCAGGCGACACTTTTTTAAATATTGGTTGTTTCAACTAGCAAATGTCTATTTTCCGCGTCTCAAATGTTCAAAATTTTGGCATACTATTTCTTCACATCCGGCACAGTTGCAGCAAAGTCCATGACACAACTGATGATATGAACATTGGTCTCTACGCAAACATTCATATTTCCACATGACGACGCGTCTCCTGGCTGAGAAGTAACCACGTCAGCTGACTGCAGTCCTGGTTCTACAGTGATCCGAGATGTCATCTTGTTACTGATGTTCTATAACTCTTCAGAATCGCTATCGATGTTGTCTTGGTTAGGTTATTCAAAATGAGTGAACAATTCCCTATATCTGTTTATTCTCTTGGGTTTAGCCTGGAGTAAATCTGACCAGTGCATTTAATTCATATTTAAATAGACGTACACTGTATGAAGACATGTATATACGCTTAGACAAGTTCTTTTCAGGCGACACTTTTTTAAGTATTGGTTGTTTCAACAAGAAAATGTCTCTTGTTCCGCGTCTCAAATGTTCAGTAATTTGGCATACTATTTTTGAAATCCAACTTTAAATAAATATCGCTTTTCATCGAAAAAACAGTTTTCTGTGACATTTTTGCTTCGTTAGAACATTTCTCTAACACGATAAGACACTGTTTGTATGTTCCATAAACTTTTAAACTCGGCTATTATTGTTCTAATTTTCTCTGTTCATACAAATGAAATCCTATTTCTTTCTCTACTTTCTTCAGAAAGCAAATCCGATTCTCATTCAGTCAATGTACAATGATATACATGTAGGAACAAATATACCTGTTTATTATTCCAGGTGTTGAAATACAAAATTGACTGGCCTAAAATTTACACATAACGTAAATACTAGGGCTGTAACGAGTATCCGAATATCCGAGCACTCGCGGTTCAAGGCCAGCAATCCGAGTACCAGATTCGTCCACGATAAGATCGTCGATTCGCGAATCATATCTAAACATGTTAAATACTTTAAGACAAAATAATTCACGTTTACCATTTCATTTATGTCCATAGATAATTATAGAAACATTAAACACATTAGTATGTATTGACAACAAAACCGAAAGTAGGTAACGTGACACATGTAGAGCTAGAGGTAGCATAGTTTCGAAGCAAAGGATTCTCGAAATAGCAAATATTTAACGATCCAATAAATACTAACATTAATTAAATAACATAAATAATCGTTTGAGACACAAAATAAGTTGTTTCTATCAAATTCGAAACCGATCCCTAAAATGTGTTGACTGCATGTAGCGTCATTTTGTCTGCATACAAGAATCCGCCTGCCAAGTTCACGTCATACGTGCGGAAATACTTAGGTATTTCCGTCGAAAGTACCAAAAAGCTGTTTGTTAAACACACCGAGGTGTGATGGCGTATACTCATTGCACTGAATATATGTGCGCACTGAACACCGGTGGTAACCGAAAATGTCCGATTACTATGCTAGCTTTTGTCGCTTATTTGTTTCCATCGTAGTGTAAAGCCATTTTTAGTTCTTCTAGAGGAAATTGCTGTTTTTGCAGACAACCTATATTTCAAAACAAAAAACAAAAGTTCAGTATACCTCTTTTTCTATGATATGTGTTGGTTTTTTAAGCACCTTCGCTTATATTGCAATTTGCGAACTGTCGTAAACTAACTTGATCATCATTTTACATACCGCTTGTGCTAGCAAAACACCCCAAAGTTGTTCAACCAAATATAAAGTAGAAATTACAAAATATGACTTTTGACCTTTACACAGGTAGTTCGTGCTAACATAAATAAACATGGCGGTGAGTGGTTGGCTTGTTGAAAGTGAATTTTATTTAAATACAGATTTAATTAAGTTATGTGTAAAATTCATTTGCAGAAATGACTTGGTGTTTAAGATTTATTGTTTCCATTGTGGTTCGTGGATCGATATGTGATTTGCTTATACCGATTCGCGATTCAGATAGGATTGCAATTGGCCAGAAAATCCTAGCCCTAGTAAATACCATATCATCAGTTAACTGTATAGGTTAGGATTAATTGTAAACCTTGGCCCGTATTCATTAAGCTCATAAGGAGAACATTTCCCTTAGTGTTGTCAAATTTCCTTTGAATTTATAGAATTTTCCTTAAATATTAGACGTGTTTTTTTTGTTACACCGTTGATAAATTTTAAACAACGGAAAATCAAATACTTTAATATTTGAAAAGGATCACAAGGCCCAGAATCAAACTCGGTCTATATTGAAGCATTATACAGTATAACATACAATGCATACTGAATTCTTTTCTCCAAAATATTTGATATTGACCTGTGATACAGATACAGTCACACTTCACAATATAAGTATATTGTACTTGTAATTATAAGTTAGATTATGTTTTGGTGTACCAATATGTACGTTGATATAGTGGCTACTCAAACAACAGTCATATTGTTATAGTTTGAGTTAAAACAAATGGTGGTTTCTAGAGTTGTCTCTCTGGTATTATGATCATGTTTAAATATCATATATTGCTTGTATAAAATGTAAGTGTATGCCAATTTAATGGCCAGTTACCTAATTACTGTCAAACTGAAAACTGCCTATTTTAAAGTCTACAATAGTGCTAATCCTGGTTGGTTCGCTAAAATTTATGTTACTTACACTACTTAACATGATGTCGGAAGTATATGTTTGGATTTAATTGATTTACGATGTATTGTACAAATTCAACGCAATTTTGAATTGGTGAATTGAGTAACATTTAACATGAATTTAACAGGCATTCCATTCCTAATCCAGTTATGGATTGGACTCCGGGCAATTTGCCATTATCAAGGAAGAATTTCAAGGAACATACAGTCATGATATTTTGTGCTTTGAAAGAAAAGGATGAACCAACTCGGTATATATAAATAATACCCTGAAAAATATGACACCGTCATATTCTTGCAGATGGCACACCATGTCAGCAAGGTTAACATATGTGCCAAATAATTTGAAAATCCCCAATTATATGACAGTGTAATATTCCGAACAAGATGTATTAGACCAATTTTTGACATTTGACCTGTAAGTATGACCTTGACATTTAAGCTACGGACACAAATATTATGCATGACACACCATCTTATCATAGTGAATATTTGTGACAAGTAATTTGAAAAATCCCCCAATAAATGACAGAGTGATGGTACTGACTGAATCAAAAGTGTGACATTGACCATGAGCTACGGACCTGGGTTTTCCACGAACGTCTCACCATGGAGAACATTTGTGCCAAGTATTTTGAAAATCCCCCAATAAATGACGGTGTCAGATTCCGGGCAAGATGTTTAGACCCGTTTTTTAACGCGAAGTGTGACCTTAACCATTGATCTACTGGTCATGTGACACATCGTCTCATCATGGTGAACTTGTGCCAAGTAATTTGAAAATCTCCCAATAAATGAGTGTAATACTCCGTACAAGATGTTTAGACCCATTTTGATCTTTAACCTTTAACCATGCACATACATCGAACAGCCAGTTTGGCGACTATGTTGAGCTGCACCGCAAGCGCCGGGGTATCGCTCGGTTGGCAGTGAACAAGCGGTCTCGACATTGTTTGTGCCAATATTAACTGATGCCTAAATACACATATTTTATTTTTTTACTGGACTTGAACTAGGGTGTGTGTATTATACTTATATGCATTACACACGTATATAGTAGGCCAAGATCTAATGGCACAATAATATTTACGTATGCTAATTAGCCGACGGTTTCACTTTGCATAACAAGTTGTGATCATTTAGAGTCTCGGTCATAAAACGCTTGTGTCGTACACAATTTCGAAGTATGAACAATTATTCAAGTGTGTACGACGTGTGCCTCTGTAGCTCAATTAGGTAAGCAGTCACTTAGCAATATAAAGGTTACTGGTTCAAGCCCTATGTACATATTTTATTTCTATTCACGGTTATAAAATATTTTATACTTGTATAATGTTTTTTTCTTTATTTATCCGTCTATATAGGTAAATTATTAAGTTATATTTTATGTCCATTCATATTCTGTTCTTTTTTATCATCATACTATATATATATTTTGAACAATTAAAACAATAACATAAGCATAGCAAAATTGAACAAAATCATATAAAATATTGCTTTATCATGTATTTACAGTTTAGCATGGCTCATAAGCAGTGTGATGGACTTGTTAAAAAGGCTGATGGATCTTGTTTAAAATCATATCATTTACTGTCTTGCTAACCACAGGGAGATCTAAGCAATCCAATGATATGTTGCTTGATACTTCTTGAAACGTTTTTCGCTGTCGTCCTTTTAATTCACGACGTCCTACTTTCTGACACTCTAGTCATAAAAATGCATTGCAGTTCTTTTCCTTCGGCAAGACAACGGAATCACTGGCTGCTTCATAGAAGCCTCTTGTACACAGAAGTCGTGAACTTTTGAATCAATGTCTCTGTCTTGCTGGAACAACATGAAACGCTTTTCAATATTTTTGGCCAAAATAGTTTATGTTTACACATATTTATCTAGTTTGCTGCGTTACACCCACACATATTTTGTGAAAAGCATGATAAAATAAAAAGGAATGAATGTCATGATTCCAACCCAGATAGTCTGCGTTGAGATTCAGATGCGTATGCATTACCCTATGTAATAATTACGCTGATTTGATATCTGTACATTTATATGTTCTTTTTCAAATCAGAAAATGCGCCAATATGATCAGTAGTATAGGGGACGCTTTGGTGCCATGAACTGCGCATGCGCGGCGTCCATTTTGTTGACCTAGTTTCTATTTATAGGAACTCATTTGCATATACTAGGAGTGAATCTAATGTAGGGTCTATTAAATGGCGGCCATGTGATTGATGCATTGTTTCACGAAACATCTGCCTCCTAGTTTGGCGCCAAACAAAATCGCGTCCAATATGGCATCTGTTTTAGTGGGTTTGAAAAAAATGGCGGTCATGTGATTGATTCATT
Organism: Mactromeris polynyma; assembly: GCA_032209605.1. NCBI lineage: Eukaryota > Metazoa > Mollusca > Bivalvia > Venerida > Mactridae > Mactromeris > Mactromeris polynyma. The sequence continues at coordinate 4,555,530 of JASFXZ010000022.1, forward strand.
GTTTCACTAGAAGTAACATCTGCCTCTCATTGTAATTTGATTCATTGTTTCACTAGAAGTAACATCTGCCTCCTAGATTGGCGCCAAACAAAATCACGTCCATTCCAATATGGCATCTGTTTTAGTTCAAACGCGTCTTCTGAATGAACCAATCAAAATGATCCTTCTCCCCCCAATCCAAATATTTAATGAAAAATCCCATAGCCTATGTTCATAACGATACTGTCTCTTCAAGATGGCAGGACATATCTCATCTCAAAAGCATTTAGCCCAGAATACAAATGCTTCTGTCTTTTTAAGCAAATCTGTCAAACTTCACTAATCATACTATAACACAAATGAAACATTGTTATCAATTTTATTAAATTATAACAGGACTTGACTGAATAAAAGAGAGTCTACAAATGAAATTTTTAGTGTCCAATTAATGTGAAATGTCATTTGCCGGACTGTTTACTTTAGATTGAATACAATATTATGATGAATAGTAGTTAGCAGGTGGCAGAGTCCAGCCGCTAATATTTGCATTTTTCATACAGGCTAGCAGGTGAACTGTCAACTTTGAGATGTTTTTTAAAAACTATACCAACCGAATCCATATTTTCACAATGTTGAGAAACTTTAAATCTCACACATTTTCATCTTTGATAAGATGACGGGTAGAGGGGTTTTGGAGTTCCGAAAAAATTCAGCGCTGAATTAAAATACTATAAGGAGAAGCAACCAACTATGTGTGTGAGACAGTGATTGGCTCAATCGTGTTGGACCAATCAGAAGACAGGAAGCACTATATAAACAGTGTACTCTACTATAAAAACTGAACTTGACCGTCATACATTCATTATGTTTGGACTCGTGTTCGCTGTATGTTGGTTTATAGATGAGGTGTGTTGGTGGTTGAGATTACGACAACTCAGAAGCGAAGCCAGGGAAGCGGCCAATAGGTTTACACGAATATTAGATCTATATTTTGGACCCTCTAGAGAAAGATGATTAACAACGTTGTCCTCACTACGGACCTACATTGTGATATTAACTTAAGAGAACTAACATTACAATGCTCCTGTATCATATATAACCCTAGAACATTTTCCGGAGCTCAATGGAAATCTAAGAAGATTGGAGGACATTGTATGTTATTTACTAATGGAAAAATGATCGTGAACGGGAAGGCCAACTCTGTTAAAGAAGCTAAGCGACGCCTGAGACGATACGCTCGCCTATTACAAAAGATGGGATGGGATGTCCAGTTAAGACGTATAGATGTATCTACCATATCCGCCTCGTTCAAAGTAGAAGGACCTATAAATTTACCACAGATTGTGAGATACTATCGAGGGAGCTACGAACCGGAACGATTTCGAGCCGCCATGTTTACTAGAGACACTGTACATTTTACGTGTTTTCATGCCGGTAGTGTGCTTATGACAGGGTTAAAAACCGAGAAACAATTGTATGATGTGTGTATACCCGTACTTATCGAACTACCACTATTGTAAAGTTCTTCGGGGGACCGCCCTATCCCTGGAGTACTGTATTGAGCGGGGTTAATAAAATATAGAACTGTACTATTGTGTTCTATTTGTTGAGTATAATATTTTTTACAGTTGAGTAAAAGAAAACAAAGAAATGAATACTTTGTCTACAATTTTATTTTACAAATACACAATAATCACAAAACACGAGGTCCGTACAATCGGGGGCACCTTTCTAGCAACGTTCATAATTTCACTGAACAACTTTGTTTTAGATGCGTTAAAAATGTGAATCTATCATTAAACACAATTGAACAATGAATGCATTTATTCGAATAGTAATCTGCAGTATGTCATGTCCGCATATGATGTAGGAAACATCTTCGTGATAAAAACACGTATTTACAAACACTGCATTCAAATATATCCATGTTTGTATTAATGTGTCGAATGTTCTGCTCTATTCCATGTGTCACTTCGGAATCAGTTCGGTTGTGAAAACGTCTTATGTCCAGAATAACAAAATTGTCTCTATCACAAACGGTGATATAAATACTTTCATCCAGATTCATCCCTTATAATCTTCTCTAGAATCCCGGAGCCCCAACTGGAGCCCCGGAGCCCCAACTGGAGTCCAGTAGTAGCAAATGACTGTTGATGGAGGAGGGACGTCCAGGAATAGCGTAAAACAATACTGTAAACTGAGCACTGTTCGGTGGTAGATGTGGTTAATATAGGGCTCCCCTCTGTGTCGGCTCTTATATCCATTAATTTAGTCACGTTGTCCAGGAGGTCCGTACAATCGGGGCATCTTTCTAGTAGGTTCACTCTTGTTACGTTGTTCTTTCATAGCTACCTCTGATCTGGCCATTTCTACCGCATGAGTGACCGGTGTCACGAGTTCAATCACGGGTCCTTTAACCGCGCCACCCAACTGAGTTTTTCGGACCACATAATGCCCTTTATTATTCGGTCGTAGCTTTCCCTCAGCCATCTGTTGAAAATGTTGTGTCCAGCGTTCTATGTCCATTTTTGTTTGGTACATGTATTCCTAGGCCTTTTCCCCTTATAACCATTCTTCGTCATCACTCTGGTCGCTGTCATCGTTCTCTGACTTCAATATACCTTCTATTAAATAATGGTGTTTCTGAACAGCCGATTTAATGGCCTGTCGCAATGTCATTCCCTCAGACACGAGTTCGCGCGCATCTTCCATTACACGTTGGTGAATAACTCCGTATTCTAATTGGAAGGTGTAGAGAAGCAGTTGTCTATACATACGTATGACGCTTGTTATGTCATCCGCTTTAATTTTTGAGTCTGCCTTTCTCTTGGCATCGTCAATGGACATGCCATCTCGCTCATATTTTTCAACTTTTTCTCTCCACGATTCTTCATTATTGGCTGTTGCTTTACGAAACATGGCACCAAACACTTTGTCCTCTTCACTGTCCCTGTCCTCTACATCTTCTTCGCTCTGGTGATCGGAAATCCAACGTTTTGAAGGTGGCGATTCCACGTGATCGCCCTCGGCAGAACGCTTATTACACCATCGTTTAACGTGATTTTGTAAAGAATGAACGTCACCAAACACGATACCGCAATCGTCGCAACCGATCATACCTAGACTGTTATCAGACTCGAGGTTGGAATCACCCGCAATGTTCTCTACCGGAGTGCCCCTTATAGGAGGGTTTAGGTTTGGTTCTCTTACACTAGCGGAAGGTTCAGACGGACTATTGGGAATCGGACCTCTTAAACGACTAGATTCTGGAGTTTCTTGTTTCAAATCGACGAGAAGGTAACCGTACCGCTGACTGGTAGCTTCTTGAAAACGACTCATCAAATAACCAGTCTTCCCGGGATACATTTGTCGCGCTAAGGTCATGACAGGTTGTTGGTCAATTGGATTCTTGAATAATACTAAATAATGGCAATTTCTTCTCTGGGTGGGATCCTTACTAAAGTACAAATTTTGATTCAGTGCCATGACGGACAGATTTCGATGGTGAGACCCCTCTGTAAAGAGATCTGTAATCCTCGGATCTTTGCTGGCCGTTGACATGAGGTCATCCAAAATAATAAGATTGGTCTCAGAGGGGTTTAAATAGGCGTCATCCTCCAGGTGGTGAGGAAGTCCCTGTATAAATTCTACCCTGGGATAGACAGTTCTTTGTAAGACCTCGTATAACGGTTGCCACCTTTTGTAGAGCCAAATTATTCGTTGTGGCGCTGGTTGTATCTTGTCAGACTGAAGTAACTGGGTCACAAAGTGGGTCTTCCCGCAGGAGGTAGGTCCACTGACCATACACGTGAATGGATGTTTGAATACAAAGTCGTTGTTTTTAGGAGTTTCTGAGCTTTTGAGGTGAAACTTGTCTGTCTTGTCTACTGATTTATTAATATCCGAAGGCGCGTTGAAGGCAATGTCTGTAGCTCGCTGTGTTGCTGTGCTCAAAGCAAAGGGTTGACAGTCCACCGAAGCGTGTCTTCGCTGCATATGACGCATCCTACTATATCGACTACAAAACATTTCAGAACATCGAGAACACGTGATTTTATCCATTGTTAGTTTATATCTTCCTAATGTCCATCCCTTATAATCTTCTCTCTAGAACACCGGAGCCCCGGAGTCTCAACTGGAGCCCCGGAACCCCAAACATCGGAGCCCAGGAGCCCCAACTGGAGCCCCAAACATCGGAGCCCCGGAGCCCCAACTGGAGCCCCAAACATCGGAGCCCGGAGCTCCGGAGCCCCAAATACGGGAGCCCCGGAGCCCCAAACATCGGATCCCCAGAGCCCCAAACATCGGAGACCCGGAGACCCAATTGGAGCCCCGGAGCCCCAAACATGGGAGCCCCGGAGCCCCGGAGCTCCAAATACGGGAGCCCCAAGCTCAATTACTTGAGACCACGTGGTCGTAGAGATGACGTCACGTTTGCACTGAACAGCCATCCACTTTCGGTTGAACGCACTCAATGGACAGAGCTTTAAACAAGGCTTGGAAGGAACCTACACTCGATAGCATTAGGATGAAAACTAACGGAGTAATGCTAGTTTAAAGATTGGTTGGTATTACTAGTAAAGTTAATCTTCGGAAACGGCACCTCTGCAGAGCGACAACCTTCGAGAAGCTACATGTTTATTTGTCACCGTTTGTTTTACTCTTATTTTAACCTTCAAGAGAGGTAACACCGGAGAGCGGTAAACGGCAGTCAAATTGTGTTACTTCCCTTACTCTCCAGAGCGATATTTGTAAACATGGGTGAGCTATATTTAGAACACAGGTTGAGAAGCGTGTAAAGTTTACGGTAGTACGCAGTTGTTTAATACACATTTAGTGATATTTAAACCTTGAGTTGGGATAAAGTATGTACATGTAAATACGATTGATGTGTAAAATGCTGTTGTTTTGTTATATGTAGTGCGCTTTTTAATTGAGTAATTCACGAATTGATTTAAACCGATATATGTTTAAAAGTTGTTAACAAGATGTAGACTACACGCTATTGTTAATATTTAAACGTTTTGTAAGATATGCCTTGCTTTCAGTTACGGCTAACAGTCACTCAGGTTTTGGCGAAGTATCACATAATTGAGGCTTTATGTTAACCTGTAAATCCATGACTGTGCAGTCAAAAGTTACAATATTTTCAACTCAGTTTGAAAATTCTGATAAGATCTATGCAAAAAGTGTTTTTGTACTTTTCTGTATTAGTAACCGATGATAAAAAATAATTAAACATATTTACTACCTTTAATATTGTGTTTAGGGTTACTACAGACACTCATATATTAGGAATGGCCTCTTTATGTTACAACTTTCATATTTTCTAGAATCAAGCGGATTGGTTGATACTTAATTGAACACTTGTACAAAAGTATTTTATACAAGTATAATAATGCTAAGCCAATGCATAGTTTATGCAAGCAATTATTGTACAACGTACTAAATTTATTAACTATCTATTATCATTTATATGCAGTTAATTATGCACATACAGTTAGCATGAGCGGTTAAGTACCTCCACTACAACAACCTCCGTCAAGGTACAATGCACTGTGAGACATTTATCATGGTCATAATGAGTTATCTCCCTTGGGTTAGAAATCTGAGCGTTATGACATGGATGGATTGGTCAATTAAAAATATAATCTATTGGTTGGCCCTGAAAAGGGCCTGTTTTTCGGGCTGGTGGTTTGGATCAAATTGGATACGCTGTTTTTATTGCAATATTAGAAAGACATATTTTTTCTTCAATATAAAAAAAAACAGAATGTCTTACAAAAACTCTACATGACTTTACAGTTATACCTTCAAGGTTTGTGCCAATGGCGTTCTTGAAGGTTTTTTCTAGTACTAATGTTCTTGAGCTATTATTACTATTCGAGATCCATTTAATATCACCGCTTTCAATAGTATCATTAACTAATTTTTCCACACATTCCACTGTGCCGTAAAATAATGAAACCGGTCCATTACCAAAAATCTGCTCCGCATTAAATAAATGCTTCCTAATGTAGTGAGTAAAATGTTGCTTCTCCTTATAGTATTTTAATTCAGCGCTCAAATTTTTCGGAACTCCAAAACCACCTCTACCCGTCATCTTATCAAAGATGAAAATGTGTGAGATTTAAAGTTTCTCAACATTGTGAAAATATGGATTCGGTTGGTATAGTTTTTAAAAAATATCTCAAAGTTGACAGTTCACCTGCTAGCCTGTAGGAAAAATGCAAATATTAGAGGCTGGACTCTGTCACCTGCTAACTACTATTCATCATAATCTTTATTCAATGTAAAGTAATCAGTCAGGCAAATGACATTTCACATCAATTGTACACTAACAATTTCATTTGTAGACTCTCTTTTATTCAGTCAAGTCCTGTTATAATTTAAATAAAAATGTTTCATTTGTGTTATAGTATGATTAGTGAAGTGCTATTGTTTTTAATGAGTGGTGGACATGGTGAAAACAGGTTAGGAAATGTTAAGACTAACATTATCTGGCAGGATGGTGAAAGAAAGGTTGTAAAAGAGAACTATGTACAAGTTGAAAATTGTAAAACATTAACAAAAGCTATAATAAGCACGGAGAATAACGACCTGGTAACTTTGGCTATAAATGAAATGAATATACAGCAAGCAGTAGAACTGACTATTAACCCTAACGTGGCCTGATGAGGTCTATGTACATTGTATTTGTATTATTGTGTTGTAATTATGAATATTATTATCTTGTAACTTTTAATATGATAAAGTATATTTATATTTTGTAGAAGGTAGATATTACAATTATTCGATTGAACTTAATACCTTGTTGTTGTAATTATACATTCACGATAAAGCAGTAGAACGCAACCACAGAGTAACATAAATAGGTTTCAAATCAATACATTTACTGAGGTGTCTATATACACATGCAATGCAGTTATTCAGATAAAAACGAATTAAACTATCAACTTACTTGTTTTGTGTCGTTCAAATTTCTTCAATGTTCTTGGTATTCTCTAGTAGGAATACAATTCCTTGTTGAATGATGATACAAACACAGGGTGTGACACTCTTTTGAAGAGACAGTATCGTTATGAACATAGGCTATGGGGTTTTTTTTATTAAATATTTGGATTGGGGAGAAGGATCATTTTGATTGGTTCATTCAGAAGACGCGTTTGAACTAAAACAGATGCCATATTGGACGCGATTTTGTTTGGCGCCAAACTAGGAGGCAGATGTTTCGTGAAACAATGCATCAATCACATGGCCGCCATTTAATAGACCCTACATTAGATTCACTCCTAGTATATGCAAATGAGTTCCTATAAATAGAAACTAGGTCAACAAAATGGACGCCGCGCATGCGCAGTTCATGGCACCAAAGCGTCCCCTATACTACTATGATCATTGAACTAACCTGAAATTTGATATGGACTGATCCAACCAATGACGTTTTGTCAATGTTATTGTGCCTTCAGATCTTGGCCGAACTATATTGTCGAAAGAAAATCGCCGCATATGTTTTAATGAGAACCCAACATACTTAATTCTAGTAATGCTTATATTTAAAAAATATATTTTCAACAGTAATTTCAGATTAAAAATTTATACTTTTTCCTTGATCTCAGTTTGCACGATATGTGTTAACAATATAAATTAAAGCTTTGTCGGAAATACAAACTTTTTATTAATAATTTCACCCAGATAAAAGGTACATTACCTAGTAAGAAGTATGTCCGTGACGCAATGAAAATTAATACAATTTCGTCCAATGTGTTTATTTATTACTTACGTAGCCTTTGGCTTACATATTGCCGCATTTGACAAACTACCTTTATCTCAATTATGGGTCCTATTATTTTGCCACCTTTGTGTCGCTATGTTATTATATTTTTTCGGCGATGAAACCACTTCGAGGAATACCTGAACATCAATGTGATTTATTTCACACTGGGTTAATAACTTTATTGGTACATAACTTGAGTGGGTAAAAATGCGTTCCGAGCATTTATTTTCAACAAATAAGTTAGAATATTATATGACCTTTTAACGTGATATAACTGACTTATTAAACCAAATACTCAAGTCAGAGATACTTTTACATGTATTATGTAAATGTCGTATATGATTTTTCTGTAATAAGTTATGTATTTTCAATAATAACCCCTAACATTGTTACATAAAAAATCAAGAAATTGTTAGATATTTGAATAAGCCAGAGGAATTCTTTATATTATTATAATAATATTATATCAATTGACTGGAATTCGAATGACAAAATTTATATAAGATTATCGCAAACTAAAAGCAAAAACTTCATAAATACAAGACCTATATTAAAAGAAAGGGTCCTACCAGAATATACGCAAACTTATATCAGCATTTAAAACATTATACATGTACTGGACACGAATGAGTATATGTACGCAAATTTAACTGCCGGGTGTTTATACGTAGATAATACATTCTTTTATTTCCAGTAATTTGAATATTTATACTTGAAAATCGCAGTTATCAGAATAACTGTACTATTCAATTCCTTGTTCTGGGTTTTTACAGATCAAATGAGTATGGGTGCTATTTAAGTATTATACAGGTGAAAATATTAAAAATATCATCACACATATCAACCGTTTAAAATCCACAAAAAATCATCCAACCATTAGAGTGTGCAATTTTGTTGTACTGAATAGCGCAGATTGGTACTTTCTTCAACACGCAATAAGGGTACTAACATAGTCAACTGTGGATTTTTATGTTTGTTTGTATTTGCGTTTATTTATCGTCGCCACCGGTTTCCCATATGGGCGACACCTCCAGAAGAATGTTAGTCATATTAGATTTTTGGAGGATAGTGCATGATACAGGAGATGCCCCAGTTCCAGAAGCACACCTGGTTCTTTTACGTGCTCGATGTAAGCATCATACACGGGACCTCGGTTTTTAAAGTCTCGTCCGTAAGACTGTTAGTACTGTCAGTGATGGAGCGGGGAATCGAAGCTGCGATCCCTGGATTACTAATCGAGCGCATTACCACTGGACTACGGATCCGCTACGAGATCAATCTTATCATTATACGCTATTAATATGTTTTCACTAACATAAACACAATTATGTTAATTTAACATATAATTCGATAACAACGTATATTTACATATTTCTGGAACAAACAAACTTCATTATGACTAAACAACATATTCATATCAATTTTTGCGTCCACGTAATTAGTAACAGTTTGTCATACTTATTAACATATAATTATACAACAACTTTTAATTACAAATGTTTGGAACAAACATACTTCAATCTGACAAGTTTGAATTTGACTATACAATCTATTAATATCACTATGCTAATTAATATATCGTTTTATATTAATGTATAATGTACCCATTTCTAGGAACAAACGATCTTCATAACGACACATTATACAACCAAATGCACCTATTGATGTATTGATGAATATCATTTTCCTAGGCTTCCTCTGGCAAAATTTTCACAATAACTGATGTCAATCCTAAATGATAACTGAAAAAAACAACTATAACATATGCATTAGTATAAATCTTAAAGTTCTAAAAGAGTAATACAAAATTGAGAGGTACGAGTTGACCAAAACAGGTACGTGATGACTTGGGTAGGTACGTATTGACCAAAGATAAGGTACGAGTTGACCAAAACGGAAACATGTTGACCAAGGTACGAGTTAACTAAGGTACGAGTTAACCGGGTACCACATATAGCCGTATATACTGTGATATATTGTTCTGGGTTCTAATATGAAGTTATTCCACCACAAAACACTTATAGCTTCGACTCATTTGAAAAAAATTACATTGGTTGACGTTATACAAATATAACCAATTTATAAATTATCGTTTTGATTTTATTCCTGTGTGTGTACTTACTTTGATTCTGGTGCCATAGGTCATCATTAATGCTTATTGTTATTACGCAATATAGGCCTATACAACAGGCAAAATAAATCGTTCGCATATATTCATATGCATCAGAGCGCATATTGTAACAGTTAATACACATCAAAGAAATGTGAATGGTGTATGCACTATCCCGATCTTAATTATAGTTTATTCAATCTCATTTCAACTACTTATATAATACAAGTTAAACATTATAAATAGTCACATATTAGAACAACGTTATCAGCAATAACAGTACATCATTGACAACATTTACATAACAAGTGCTGATGCGCACTCATCTAGTATATACATACACTCCGAAACGTATTATGTCCAAAGTGCGTACGTTTATATGTAATCATAGTTTGATAAGGTATCATAAAACTACCGCCATTTTGGATAACTTAGTACCCTTAACAAATATTAACGCAATGTTCTATACAAATGTATTTCACAAATATCTTAATAATACTGGAAGTTTTTATTGGAAATTAAACCCACATTAATAAAACTAGTTTGCTTACATGGAGAACGTGTAAACAATTGTAATTCATAAGACAAGTAACTTCCGACTTCTGGTCTAATTGTTTTTCAAAGGCAGAGCTACGATTTACGACCCAGATCAGCCATATTTCATGACATTGTCAGTGGTCGAGCTACGATGTACGACCCAAATCCGCCATATTTCATGTTATTTTCTGTGGTCGATCTACGATGTACGACCGAGATCAGCCATATTTTATGTTATTTTCAGTGATAACACTACGATGTACGACCCAGATCAGCCATATTTCATGATATTTTCTGTGGTCGATCTATAATGTACGACCCAATCAGCCAAATTGTATGTTATTTTCAGTGGACACGCTACGATATACGACTCAGATCAGCCATATTTCATGATATTTTCAGTGGTCGAGCTACGATGTACGACCTAGATCAGCCACATTTCATGATATTTTCAGTGGTCGAGCTACGATGTACGACCCATATCAGCCATATTTCATGACATTTTCAGTGGTCCAGCTACAATGTACGACCCAGATCAGCCGTATCTCATGATATTTTCAGTGGTCGATCTGCGATTTACGACCAAGATCAGCCAATTCATGTTATTTTCAGTGGTCGCGCTACGATGTACGACCCAGATCAGCCAATTTCATGTTATTTTCATTGGTCGCGCTACGATTTACGACATAGATTGACCATATGTTAGGGTATTTCAATGGTCGTGCTACTATGTACGACCCAGATCAGCCATATTTCATGATATTTTCAGTGGTCGATCTACGATGTACGACCCAGATCAGCCATATTTTATGTTATTGTCAGTGGTCACGCTACGATGTACAACCTAGATCAGCCATATTTTATGATATGTTCAATGTCGATCTACGATTTAAGACCCATACCAGGCAAATTTCATGTTATTTTCAGTGGTCGAGCTACGATGTACGACACAGATCAGCTATACATGTATTTCATGATATGTTCAGTGGTCGCGCTACGAGGTATGGCCCAGATCAACCATATGTTAGTGTATTTCAATGGTCGCGCTACGATGTACGACCCAGATCAGCCATATTTCATGTTATTTTCTGTGGTCGCGCTACGATGTACGACCCAGATCAGCCATATTTCATGATATTGTCAGTGGTCGTGCAACGATTCACGACCCAGATCAGCCATATTTCATGATATTTTCAGTGGTCACTAATGTTCTGACTTGTTTTAAGTCTAAGGTAAAATTTAGCAAATCTCTTAAATATAAATATGTACTTTAGTCTAAATATTTTTTATTTCATATAAAATCATGTCTTCCTAGATCCACATGTAGTTTGTCAAGGACCACAATGGAAATAAGGGAATAATATCCCTTTTTTGTGTCATCCTTTTCTCGTATTATGTATATGGCATGGTTTTATATTTTTTATATTGCAATTGCCATGTGATTTTTACATGTATAAGAAATAAATCTATCTATCTAACGATAAAAATTATCCATATCGCCAACTTTTGATGCTTCAAATAAGGCTCATGAACACTGCAGCAAACTCAAATGTATATGTAATAACATGTACCGTTTATATGTGTACAGGTACTTGTAACAATCATATTTATCTTTGTACGAGGAGCTCAGTGCTATATCAATCAAAATAATCTACATTCAGCACACTTGATGTCATTTTTAAATGACATCAAGTGTGCATAATCTAGTTCATTTTGATTGAGCACCGTATTCTCTCTCCTTTTAACTACTTCTTCAGTTGTCAAGGGATTACAATGCAATTTGATAATACAAGTCACTTACATGACAATACATGCCATATCTCACGCCGTGAGACGTTTCTCACGTATTTTCATGCTTCCTGACGGTCTAACGCCGTTAGATTAAAACCTCACGTAAAATTGAACCTCCAAGATAAATAGAAAAAACACTGATCGTGCGAAATTTTGTATCTCGGACATTCTACGACGCTTCGATACTACCCGAAAACGCCGATTAAAGGTAAACATAATATAGCAAAGTTGACACTTATATGACTATGTTAAAATGTATACGTTATTTGCAAACCAGTATGACGTGCATTTGAGTATCATATATCTGGTCACTTGTATAAACGACCCCCAAATTTTACCAATGACCCCCAAATGAAGCCCCTAGGGGGACACTGTGGCGCCCTAAAAGAAAAATCAATCGCGACTTACAGTCTCACTTATCTTTCCCAAATCTCACTTAATTTTAACAGCCCTGCTGAGGAAAATCGCACTTATTGACCATCTGAAAATATGGCTTGAAGTACCATGATACATGATTTGTAGATGTGGAAGACATAAATTTGCTGTGCATCCATCAAAATATTTTAGAATTCTGGCCTTTTGAAATGAAGTCTCCTTATAGAACACCTGTAGCAAAACACTTGAGTTTTCTATGGATTGCATTGAAACCTGGCATATAATCAACATTAAGGTACTGTTTACTTCTTCTCCATCCATCCTTCTGACTGTCTATACCAATTCTTTGTATACAATCTTATGTGTTTAACTCCTATAATGTCTTATTAACCGACATAACAAAGTGTTCTCTAGACTATTGTGATAGGTAAAATATATATGTCAAAGTGACGTCTGTGATCTGCAGTGAGCCCCTTGCTGTCAGCACTTTCGGTGTTTTGATTGAGCAAAGGTTTCCCTTTATTTACGTTTTCCAGTTATTGCTTTTTGATTTTCCATAATAATCTTTAGTAAAGGAATTCATAACTTTGTTATTTTTGTTGTCCGTACATTTACGACTTTATAGTTAATATACATTCGGTAATCAAGCATATTGCGTTCCCTTCTTACTTCCGACTTCAGGGTGGGAAAAGTCCGGCATGAATATAATGATATTCAGATACAACTATATAAATCTTCCGGTCCCCAGAAAATTGTCATAAGGGGAGTTTATTGTATGTGGTTTGAACAACACCAGAAAATGTCAGTTTCAGTGCATTAAACCGCAATATTCTGTACCTAATTATTATTTTGGTTTTAATTTCTTCATTATTTTTTTATGAGTCAACTTGCGATATTCATTTGAGGCTTAGAAGCTTTTTAACTGAACTTATTTGTAAATTCTGCTTTTACCTGATTCTAACAAAAGATGGTTGTTACAAATGATACATTTTCCTGTACGTTTTGAATTTGTTCTATTGTTCATGGTAACTATTTTAACTACCTGTATACTTCATTCATTCCAATCACAATCTAAATTTTGACATTAGAACAAGTTGCTATCATAATTCTGTCATGGAAGTGCTTTTATGTTGATTTTTATCCAATGACATCTGTTAACTACTGGTATTAAGTTTAAAAAGCATGAAACGATTTACCTTAGTATCTGATTGACAAAAGCAGTTCTTGCCTCTAATTTATTGAGATTGTGTTTGCTTTGGAGATAATGTCTCAATCTGGCAGCTGTAGAATTCATAGTTTTGTCATCTTGAGGGAAAATCTCTAATTGTGTTATTGTATTATTTTGTATTAATTCTACATTATTAAATGTTTTACTGCACATTTTATGTCTTTTACCATTTGAAAATATTTCAAACATCATCTTTGACTAAGATACTTGAATGAGTCTTTATATTTTAATTAGATTAGATTGTTATCACCTTGTTATCCCATTGCATGTACAAATATATGTTCGTTAGTTTTGATTGTATAAATCACTTTAATGCTTTTGTGTTTTAGTATTTTTCAAAGTTTTAATTGATTTTGTTGAACCTTTGACTTATTTTTGCCTGTTATGTGGGATTTTCAGCCATCATTACGATGTACTCTTGTCCCAATAAGTTATTCTGTAATTGAATATCACTAATTCAGGATATTTAAACCAAAGCATAGTAGAACTGCGGCATGTTCATTCTACTTTATCATTCGTTTTTATTGCAGTGAAAAATTAAATTACAATGGTAGCTAGATATTTCCATGATATAAACATGTTAATGTATTGATTTGAACTATAGAAACACCATTACACCAAACAGATAGTGGTTTTGCTGTTGGTTTATATAAGTTCATTGTTCATATCAAAGTAACTTATTTTTTTAAGTGCGTTGCTTCTGCTGAGCTACAGTTTAACTTGCTACTATCAACATGCAACTTTATTTATAAATGTTTTGCTGTATCAGGGAGTTTAAAAAATAAAAGAAATGGAACAATTGGTATTAAAAAAGCGGAAACAATTCTATTTTTGTTGTTGATTTTACAAACATGCACATATCAGTTTAAGTTAATTTCATGATTACAGTATGTTTGGTTGTAAGAAGCGTATGGTATTGGGATTCTCATGTAAGATAAGCTCATGATATAGAAACTGTATTGTTAAATAAATACTGACATGTGTTATTGATGGTAACTTGGTAAGGACCTGTCACGGCTGTTTGATTTTCCATGATAACCTTTAGTTAAGAAATTCATAATTTTGTTATTTTTGTTGTCCGTTCATTCTAGTTGCTGTAAATATCTGTAAATTTAGTGAATAATTAAAGTTTGACAAATAAGTGTTATGTTTTGTTTTTATTTGCTCTATATATCATACACACACACAACCAGAATCATGTCTTAAATAGTAATTATTTATGTTTGTGAGCTGAATGTTTTCCGTGAAACCACTCCCAACAACTGCTACAGCTCGATTTTTTCATTAAAAAAACGGTCTGAAGTCTTCATAATTTTATGCATAAGCAGGCTGTCAAGTGGGCCCTACTTTTCCCTACTTTTTTACTTAATTTTCTTTTGAAAAGAAAGTGTTCAAAATTTGAAGAAAATTTAAAATGTGGAATATATCTGGCTTAGAAAATAAAAAATTAAGCGCGCATCATGAGGCTTGTGCTGTCGACCACGAGACTACTAGTTTTTTTTCTACCAATCGAGCTATCCGGGCTGCTATAATGGGAAAAATCAAAATAGAGGAAATTGAATGAGTGTTGTATAGTATTAAATTTATTGAACGTGTTGACTAAAACGATATGAAGCAAGCCTCTGTCAAGCTTCAGGAATATTATTTTATTCAACGAGTTCAATAAATCTTAAACTAAACAACACCAATTTAATATTCTATTTATTACATAACCGACAAAAAAGGTAAAAACGCATTATTCAGTTGCACTCATTAATAGTGAGAGCAGCGTACCGAAAGTAATTAGGCTTTATTGAATCAAATTCATTACATGTATTTCTAAAATTATCAAAAGATATATGAATATTTTCCAGTTTATTAAATATATCTAACAATTCGCTTATATCAAGAGTAACTGGAAAACGTAAATAAAGGGAAACATTTGCTCAATCAAAACACCGAAAGTGCTGACAGCAAGGGGCTCACTGCAGATCACAGACGTCACTTTGACATATATATTTTACCTATCACAGTAGTCTATCGAGAACACTTTGTTATGTCGGTTAATAAGACATTATAGGAGTTAAACACATAAGATTGTATACAAATAATTGGTATAGACAGTCAGGAGGATGGATGGAGAAGAAGTAAACAGTACCTTAATGTTGATTATATGCCAAGTTTCAATGCAATCCATAGAAAACTCAAGTGTGTTGCTACATGTGTTCTATAAGGAGACTTCATTTCAAAGGGCCAGAATTCTAAAATATGTTGATGGATGCACAGCAAATTTATGTCTTCCACATCTACAAATCATGTATCATGGTACTTCAAGCCATATTTTCAGATGGTCAATAAATGCGATTTTCCTCAGCAGGGCTGTTTTAAGTGAGATTTGGGAAAGATAAGTGAGACTGTAAGTCGCGATTGAATTTTCTTTTAGGGGGCCACAGTGTCCCCCTAGGGGCTTCATTTTTTTACTAAACTCACTTATTAATGTTATATGTGTTTTGGGTTGGTTTTTTAACTATTATGGTACTTCGGGAAATTGCAACTGTGATAGCAGAGGAAAAATGCAATAGTTTGTTTCAGTTCAGCGAAAAATTCGTGTTTTAAGGCCACAGTGTATCAATTTTATGTTAACAGAACTCTTTCCTAGGTATTATTTATTTGAACAAAATGACAAATGGCACAATTCTGGTGTCTTTGGCGAGAGAAGATTTTGCTGGAATTCGAGAGGCATTCCATTTTTGCTTTGAAATGGTTTGGATTCTCTCCATTAGAAAACCCCAAAATGCAATGGCCATTTAAAAAGACCATTCTGGTTCCCATATCAATATGCAGCCAGGATAATGTGGTTTATCCTGTTATATGAAATGTGTTTAATAACAAATGTATATTTTATCACCAATGCATTTAAATGATAATCGTATCTCTTGACTTCAGGTTGGTATTGTTGGTAGGACTGGTGCTGGTAAATCATCACTGATTTTAGCTTTGTTCCGTATTATTGAAGCTGCTGAGGGTAGAATCATTATTGATGGAATAAATATTAGCGAGATCGGTCTTCGCGAGATCGGTCTTCATGATCTACGTAGCAAACTCACCATTATACCACAGGTAACCATTTGTCTTTTTTCATTTACCTTTATATATTGTAGCTTTGGCTCAAAACTATTGAAACTGCTTCTTTACCAGAACTGAGTAATGATAGCTTGGTGCTAAATGCTCGATTGCTTTCTGTTTGTGAGTAAAATAACAGACTCGTTTCGTAGACATGATTTGGTTTTTGATTATTTTGTTAAAACCATATATTATGTGACATTCCTCAAACATAGAATAAGTTGTTGTATGCTCCACGTATATGCGTTGTTCCATAAGCTTGTGCAGTGCTAGGTATCATAAGTAAGTTGCAGGTATTATAGACATCATGGAATTTTGATTTCAGCTGTGTTTGGAACATTGAAGTTTTCAATTCAGTTCACCCAACTTCAATTGTTTTTCTCTTATCGAAGATTGTTCTTATGTGCTATTTCATCTTATTGTGGTATTGCCATGGTCAAATTGTTTGGGGATTTGTCTTGTGTTTATTTTACAGAAGAGTTTTATGTATCAAAGCAATGAGATTTTGCTGCCTTCTTGATTTGTCAATATACAAGTCATATAGATAATAAATAAATAATTTATACTTTACATGAACCTGTGTTGTTTTCTGGTACATTAAGGATGAACTTAGATCCGTTTGATCAACATAGTGATGATGCTGTCTGGGTAGCTTTAGAACATGCACATCTGAAAACATTTGTATCTGGTCTTCCATCTAAGTTAGAGTTTGAATGCACTGAAGGTGGTGAAAATCTCAGGTTTGTATATTAATTCAACATCTTATGGCTACATGTAGTTATTTACGAATATGTAAAGGTGTATAGAGGTGTGTATGACGTTTTTGATTATCTGTGATGGTGTTTTTCTCCCATGATCAGTTGCTTAGCTTACCCTTATCTTGTAGCAAGTGAAAGGCAATAGACTTGGAATTTCCATCAGATTTTTGTTAGTAAATAAGACCATTTTCTTTCATAAACAATACATTCTGCTTAGTTGAATGATTCAATATAGGTCAAAAGTGATAATTTTCATATGTTTTTCACCCAAAATGCTTTTTCGTATGAGCTGCAACACAACTCGAATCTGTGTCGACGCAGTGCTCAAGACTGTACGGATGCGACTGTGTTCACTGGTTTGACCGGGATGTAGTCTTAAAGGTTGTATATATAACTGACATTCACACCTTTCAGTAGCAAATTGAAACGTATTTTCAAGCTTAATTAGATAAATGATAACCATACATGGTGTATATCATTGCTGTCAATCAAGCACAGCCACGTTATTCATTTTCACAGTCTGAACGGTGTCACGAATATTGTTTTAAGTGAGCAAACTGTAGGTTAGGGACCAAAAATGTATATCGTTGTATTCAAAGTATCGCAGTAGATGATTATATCATAATAAGTATGGTTAAGACAATAGAAACAGGGAGCTGGCAGGGACCATGAGATCTATATCAAATAAACGGTAAATCACAGTAAGCAATTGTTACTAAGTAAGTTATAAGTGGAGTTTACTGTAGTTGAATAACTGAATAAAATAAAATGGTCGAGTCATTTTTAAGTGTAAGTCCATGTACACATAGGCAAAATGATATATTTATGTTTACCTAAAACATTTTACTGAGTAAAAAATTGCTACAGCTTAAAAATGGGTTCATTACAAACACAACTTGAGAATATGTCTCGTCAGTTGTTAACATAGAATTTCTGTAGGAGTTCCACAAAAAAAACAAGCAACACCAACTCCATATGATTTATCCTTGTAACAATATTCATGAACAAATGAGTAAAATATCAAATCAAAAGCAACCGTGAGAAAGCAAGGAGAAATAACCATTATATCAAAAATTTATTTTCTATCATGACTAAAAAGAATGATCTGCACACAATAATGATATAACTGATCTACTATTTTGGTTACAATGAAGGAAATCGGTCACATGATTCAACAAAACTGTACTATGAACCATACAACTCAAAAATGTATTATTTACCCCAATGCATATTGAGGCACACTTTCAATGATTCAGCCATACCCAATCAAATTTAGATGAAAACAACGGTAAATCTAAGTGCCCCCCACTTGATGGGGGCGCAAGAAACATGAACAAAAACATGTACAACGTAGAATTATTACAATAGTGAATAAGAAAAGCCCTATTGCCTGATTTAGAAAAATATGTACTTGTGCATTTTTATTAACAAAAATATATTTCATAAAGGTTGTTATATGCTAGAACGATATCTTACAAATGCTGTACATGGCAAGACTATAAGCAAATACACAAGTGTAAGAGGTATATCAAGCAAATATACTAGTTGTAACATTTTAAGACTAGTAAAATCTAAAATGAACGACACAGATACCTCATATTTATGTACATGTACACACAAAATCAAACATGTTTTAAGAGAAAAAAGATCATAAAACAATATATATGCAAGTTAAGTGGTCTTATTAAAGATATCAACTAATGATACGCATGAACTGTTTTGTTAAACTAAACTTTTTAATTACAAAGGCAATAAGAATGTCAAATATAAAAGATGTCTACATTTAATATGTGTACATAACATAACAATTAATATGTAAAAGCTACTCTGTGACTAGCTGGCATTCAATAAACATAACAAATCAAATAATATATGGAGTATACAATGGGTGATACAGAACCACACATAAATCACAATTATCTAGTCAAAAACTGTATCATTTCAATTTCGTAACAATTTAAGTGTAAAATAATTAAGCAATAATCACAGTTTCCTATGCTATTTTATCATGCCACAGATAAACTAATTTCCTTGAAATGCATAGACTAAACAAAATCTTTGAGGTTGTGCAGTTTGAACCAACAGTAGCAGAACAATCTAGATCATATAGAGAAATCTATTGGGACTTTGTAATCAATCTAAGTCATCCAGGATGTTTGACACAACCGAGTTCCAGCCATGGAGTGTCCACTGTAGGTACTGATATAATATATCTACCTAAATACACTAGAAACTTTTTAAAACATTAAATATTGTCAAAGCTTTGTGTTAATTTAATTTTGAAGAATTCAACAATCCAAATGGACATTCATTACTGTTTCAAAACATATGTCACTGTTACAATGTCTATACAAGCTAGGCAAACATATTCCCTTATAAACTAACGCTGAATTATGGTAATATAAAACTTATCACAGTTTTTCGCACACTACATACAAACTGTAGTTTTCAGATACCGAATTTGGATAAGAGAAGATAGAACATAGCTTTTTGAAAACAAATATATCTTGCTAAACGCTTGTAGAAAAGATGACTGCTATGCCCGGGTAGAAAAATATTAAAAACAATTATCCATCAAAATCTGGATTTTAACTAAACAAGCAGGACTAGTATATACTAGGTGTGTTCTTGTTTTATTTTAAATGTTACATGAACATTGTAGTGTTCACACTTGGGAAAATAACAAAAAGGGACATTGCAATACATTTTAAAGCCACATGAATACACATGAAATTTTCACACCATGATTTACCAATTAAACTGAACTGATTGGAATAAAAAGCTGTGTACATATAATGTAGTAGTATTTCGAGTTCTCATTATCACTGTCTGTCAATCAAAAATAATGTAACCAAAATGAAGTCCAATAATGAATACATTATACTAATAAAACGTTGCTCAATTAATAAAACTTTTAATAAAAACAGATACAATTACAATGTAAGCTAAGTTAAAATAAATGTACACCATGTTTACCCTTTTATCAAAAACAAATACTTCTTTAAAAATCAATTACTCAAGTAATTTTCAACATACTATAATGTTTTCATAATTTATTTAACATCCACTATTGATTGATCAATGCCATGAAATAAATGCATGAAAAAAGATCAAAAACACAAAACAATTATACTTACAAAGTGACTAACACAGACATATATCATTGCCTACTCACGTAGTACTAAAATCAAGCATTAATACAAACATGTGGCCTGACACAATATTTTAGTTCAATTTTCCATTGTTTTTACATATATATTCTTATAGAAAGAGTTAAAATCTTGTTATCCAAACATTGTGTATGTACATAATCACATCACTAGTTGTTGTAACTGTCAAGTTTACACAAGACCAGCATCAGAAGCAATCCCATAAAAGATACTTTGCTCATTCTGAAGTAATTCCTGAGGACTGTTAAACTCACCAATTCTCCCTTGATCTAGCACCATTACTCTGAAAACACACAATCAGGTTACATGAAGTGGTACAGCAAACATGTACGTCAATGTATCTTAACATATACAAATAATCAGTAAAGAAAATGTAATCGCATAGTGAAATTGAAACAAAGCTCGAGCCAAACATACAAGTTGTCTTTGTCCAACGCTATATAAAATACAACAATGTGTTACACAAGTGTGTGATACCGAGAGTCATCATAGCTCAGGCTATATTATACCAATTATGTTAGAATTTTTTCACAAAGTTATACATAAGTATACGTTTACACACACAGAAGATAAATATATGCTTAAGTTGGTTTGAATATGGTCAAATCACACCCATGAGTGCACCCTATCTTTAGATTAACGAAGGGCAAAATGAAATACAACAGCATATATATCCCTCTGTATGTCACATGACAAGCAGTCATGTAAAGCTTAATTTAATTATACGCTGTTTTTTTAACAATATTTAACTGAAACAATTACAAATAGTATAAGAGTGAAACACATATGACATAGATCACTTTAGACCTATATTTAATCATTCAACTAAGCAGAATGTAATGTTTATGAAAGAAAATGGTCTTATTTACTAACAAAAGTCTGATGGAAATTCCTAGTCTATTGCCTTTCACTTGCTAGATAAGGGTAAGCTAAGCAACTGATTATGGGAGAAAAACACCATCACAGATAATCAAAAACGTCATTCACAGCTATAAACACCTTTACATATTCGTAAATAACTACATGTAGCCATAAGATATTGAATTAATATACAAACCTGAGATTTTCACCACCTTCAGTGCATTCATACTCTAGCTTAGATGGTAGACCAGAAACAAACGTTTTCAGATGTGCATGTTCTAAAGCTACCCAGACAGCATCATCACTATGTTGATCAAACGGATCTAAGTTCATCCTTAATTTACCAGAAAACAACGCGGGTTCATGTAAAGTATAACTTATTAATGTATTATATTTATGATATGCCATTGAGTACTTGAACACTGCTATGTTTCTTCACACTTGAATATTTTGAATTCGTTACCTTTTCTTACAGAATTTCAAATAAAACATGTATGACCAAGAAGTAAAAATATTCATCCCACTTCTGTGATGGATAGTTAAAAAATTAACAATTTGCACATCTCGGCAGCAGCATCAATCGACCTGCATCCGAAACCAATGTATGTGTGTAACTGATTGATGTGACACAGAAAATAAGATACTTTGTTTCAGTACAAATTTATAAATACTTCTACAGATAATTAATGCTGTGTAAAAAAGCATTTTTCGGTTTATTGCGTGTGAAACAAATAAGACAAGAAATGGGCAATGCCCACAAACCAGGTTTTAAACCTAATTATTTGTAACCAATGCTCTATTTGTATAATGAATACATGATGATCATCAATGCTGCATGGTGCCAGAGGTGATACATGCATACACACACTCACACTTAGACATATTATATATATATGCAACAACTATACACCAAGTTTGCTGTCAATACACCCACGCATAGCGAAAATATTAAGTGGAAACGGATTTTTAAATTTTAAGTGACATTGACCTTTGACGGAACGAACCCAAAAGCAATCCCATCTCATCTAATTTATCACCTGTTGGAAAAAGTCCAAACAGAAGTTACTCTATAAAACATCTCAGGTGTTATTAAAGATCATTTCTTACAGTTTTGGGATTGCAACTCTATGAAGTCAGGTAACCACAGTTAATGTTACTGGTAAGGGGTATAGGAAAACTTGTACTTAAGAATAATAAAGACAAGAGTAAGAATGGAATGCAACGAACATAATTGGTTTTTGAAATTGTATAAAAATGTATAGGTACATCACGTAAAAGCATTGATAGGAAGCTACCCCTTCACATTATGTGCACACAAGTAATGCCAACAAATTTACCAATGTAGGAACATGTCAATGATTGATACTACACATAATTATGTAGTTAATTGCCACAAAGTCAGGTACGGACATGGGTAAGACACAGGCCACACAGACAGACTCTTGCAAGGTCTGATGTGATACACAGTGCTACAGTATTGTGTACTTAAGTTATTGCGCATGGAACTGACCATTTCCGTAAATTGTAAATACCACTAAGCCGTAAAGCAGAAACAAACAATATGCAGTCATATGATCTGCACATTTAAAAACTCTGATACAAGTTTGTTATTTTTATTTAATTTGTACTGATTGTATTTGTCAATAAATTAATCACCATTAAGTTTAACATTACACATATATTTCCATAACAAATATAAAAACGCATCATTCATGTTGAAATATTAATCAAATATCACATACTTTAACTTTAAGAAAATGCCAGATATTTTAAGACTAAACTGCAAAATTTCCAAAAACGAAACACCACACAAACAACACCTTTCAAACAAAGAATGTTGCCGTGTAGGAGTTGCGGTTGTGTCCAAGGGTGCAGCCATATTGAAATTGACGAAAGATCGTAATCGGAACGTCTTAGTAACCTACGCTCAAATATAATTTACGAAAATCGCCGGAGATCGACGAATATTAATAACTCTATACCAAAACATTTTGCAGGCGACGATTAGATTGGCTACTCAAAGGTCACAAGAACATGACTTGTATTGTGCAGTCATCAGATCCTGTTAGCGTATAGTATAGGAGTGTGCGACTGGAGCTGATTTTAATGAGATTGAGTAAAGTATATACAAACATTGCACAAAACGATTCAAATAAGAGTTATAAGAGACTATACAAGCATACACCTCATACATAAAATTATACAAAATGTATACGATATATTATAACACTATCGTGTAGCCAAACTATTAACATAAATATTTCATTTTAAACTATAGTCGTGTGACTTAAAGGAAACATTTACATAAAAACATAAGAATGACTATCTATCAGTTTTGTAAAAAGTTGTTAGTAATGTAATAATAAACATTATTAATGCACGAGAACGATCGAACTCCCCTCATTGCTGAACCATAATTAATGACGGGCCAAACTATAGAATCATGCTATTTTGTAAAAACGTTATATGGCATACCACCAACTACTTTACATTAAGCAATTAAAAGACATAAAGCACAGCTATAACTCTGAGCAACGGCTTTTACTGTAACAATATAATATTGGTATGTGTTGTCCATACTCTATGTCTTTGTTTCTGTACTATGCGTCTTTGTTTCATGTTGAAATGCTTTATGTCTATGTTTGTAAATGTAATGTAATGTTTACATGCTTTTCTCATGTCTCATGTATTATCGCCATATTGTCTCCTGCGAAGGAGAACCGCACTTCTGTACGTTGAAAAAAGTAGTTTAATAAGTCCCTTCACCAGAAAAGTTTTTCTCAATTATATACGCAACACTGTAAATACAAACTTAGCGGTAATGAGGAGTGATTACTAAATTGTAAATGGCGATAAACTTGTAAAAGTTTATGAAATTAAATATACATGTATGTATGATTAAAAGTCAATCAGTAGTAATTGCCATCGGCATTAATCAGACCCGACGTCCGTAACAGTATGTGATTTTCACACCTGTGTAGTAAATACGCGCACAGCATTTCAATGTAAATCAACATGTCAAACTGTTAAAAATACAAAAGTGTCAACGTAATGAAAGTTATTCATGATGACACGCGCAGTCGAAAGGCGTTCCGGTTTTCGAAGGTGAAATTATATAGAAATCGAACCAAATTAAGTTGAGCTTTCGTCCGGTTTCCGGAGTTCAGAGGTTCCGGTTTTCAGAGTGTTTATATACAATAGAAATAGAAGAAGAAAATTCGGAACCGCAAAAAATGTCCGGTTTGGGGAGTATTCCGGTTTTAAGAGGGTCCGGTTTGAGGAGGTTCCATTGTAATACGTTTGACTGTAGTTAACTTTTAAGACTGGTTTTTCTTTTTTTTGTAATTTGTGTATTTCCAAGATCAAATCATTTCTGTTCTCAAAATTACCAAAAAAGGAATGTCTCGCCGTATTCACGTGATTTTTTAACAAATGAAAAGTCGTTTTTACCAAACCAAACCAAACTAACAATGATCACGCTAAAAAACAGTTGAGCATTGCAATATTTATTTATAAAGGTACGGAGCGTTTCCCAGCAGGAGTAGTCTTGATCACATCCGTCTATCACTGTCTCAAGTATACTGATAATGACAAAAAATGAACATGTTATCAATTTAATGCGTTTTCGTGTTTCAACTCTGACATCAACTGTTTAAGGTTATGCAATAGTAAATACATTTTGTGTCAATGGACACAAAAAGGTTTTTAATAAATTATAGAAACAAAATAACTTTGAAACTCTGAGAAATTGATGTAAAACATGAAAACAATACGATACCAAAATTGACAGATTTTAGTCATATAATAACTTCCTCCAGTAGGAAAACTTTGGTCCTCCTCAAAGTTAGATAACAAGTCACAATAAAAAATAGATTAATAAAGCATTAAGCTTGTTTTTTTCCATGGCATCTTATTCACTGTTAAAGTCCAAAAGCGTCCAATGTCCACAGAAACGTTTCTATTTCACCTGTGTATAGCGTTCCGTCTTTTGTAAGTGCATCTCACACAATTTGCAAATGTGAAATTCCTGAAAATATGCTCCCTTAATATCAGGTTGAATATTCCATGTTATCCATGTTTTAGGGATATTCACCTTCCGTTTGGCTTATTGAGAGTCCGGACTTTCCTACCTGCTGCTCTCTATCATTTATTAAAAGGAAGAATTTTACGTATTTTCTTTTTGTTGTCTGAATCATACTTCGTCGTTTTTGGTGTGTTGCAATAGTTATTTCGTTGTATATTTTGCCCGACGCCTGTTTGTTCATAAAGTTTACTTTCCCACATACCGCAAATGTACAGGAGTGCTTAAGGAACTGGGGCATCTTCTGTATCATGCACTATCCTCCATATATCTAAAATGACTAAAATTCTTCCAGATTAGTTCGCCCATAAACGCAAACACACGCACAAGTCGACATTCATTCATTAAACAATCATTATTTTTTATCGAACCGTTGTAAATATATTTATTCAACTTCAGAGAAAACATTTAATACAGTCCATGACACACTTCAAACAATCCAAGCAATCTTTACCCGCTTCAAAACATTCAACACATCCATTCATACTTCCACGCGACGACGTGTCTCCAGGCTGAGATGTCACCACGTCAGCTGGCTGCATTTCTGGTTGTACTGTGATCGGAGATACTGATGTCATCTTGTTACAGATGTTCAATCACTCTTTAGAATCGCTATCGAAATTGTCTTGGTTAGATTTACTCTCCTTTGGCATCGGGTGCTTATTCCGATACCTTCATATTCACCCTCTGCTTTATAACTTCCGCACAACTATATATTTAGACAGGCGAGTCGACATGTGTTCAGTGCCATTCAGCGAGCCGCTTACAACTATTATAAACCCAGTAGTCACGTGATCGTGCCGACCAATGAAATTTAGTATCAGGAACGAGCGGTGATTTCGTTTAGTGCGACTGAATCATTGGTTATATCAGAAAGGTTAAAAGGGTCAAATATCAAAATATACTGGGTAATACAGCAGCGTGTGAATAACGGTAGTGGAATCAAAGCGCTGTGTGGGAGCGAGGTTAGGTTATTCATTATGAGTGAACACTTCACTATATTCGCTTGTTCTCTTGTGTTTAGCTTGGTGTACATTTGAACAGTGCATTTAATTCATATTTAGATAGGCGAACACTGTATGAAGACACTTATATATACGCTTAGACAAGTTCTTTTCAGACGACACTTTTTAAATATTGGTTGTTTCAACAAGCAAATATCTCTTGTTCCGCGTCTCAATTGTGCAATAATTGGGCATAATATTTCTGAAATCCAACATTAAATAAATATCGCTTAGGCCACACCAAATTGATTAGTATTTCTTCGGATTTTTTTTTTACTTCTCAAAATGTCACAAGCGGCGAGGTTTTTTTTACCATTTTATTTTTCTTATATTTCTCAAAAATTCACTGATGGCGCTTTTGTCCAATTCTATCCTTTTTAATGAGTAGCAAATACAAAAACATTGAGCAATTCTGGTTGCAAACTTAAAACTAGACATCAGGCAGTCACATAAGCTCACATTAAACACCTTGTGCGTAGGTCAGCTTCCCACATCGACTTGAACGTTACCACGATATCTCCCGAACGCTTGAGCTTGCAACGGTAGCATTTGTACCGAAAGTAATTAAATGAATGAGAGTACCTTAAAATGCGAAAAGTAGCTTTTATTAGCGCCGAATTTCGTGCGAGCGTGTAAAATATTTTTTCTATTTTCTACTATTGCATTTTAAAGGAGCGGCAAATCAATTTGGTGTGGCCTTATCATCGAAAAAAACGTTTTCTGTTACATTTTTGCGTCGTAAGGTCATATCTCTAACACGATAAGACACTGTTATTATTGTTCTGTTTATCTCTCTTCATACAAATTAAAATTCTATTTCTTTCTCTACTTTCTTCAAAAAAAAAGCCCTATTCACTGTCAGTCAATATACAATGATAAAATACAAAATACAAAATTGACTGGCCTAAAATCTACACACGGCGTAAATAACATATAATTTTTTAACTGTCTATGTTATGAGTAAATGTAAACCTGGGCCCGTATCATAACGCTCATAAGGAAAAAATTCCTGAGTTTTATCAATTTTCCTTAGATTTTATAGAATTTTCCTTAAATATTAGACGTGTTTTTTTGTTACACCCGTTGATCAATTTGAAACAACGGAAAATCCAATACTTTATTTGAAAAGGATCACATGAATCAAACTCGGTCTATATTGAAGCATTAAACAGTATAATATACAATCGAATGCATACCGAGTTTTCTTCTCCAAAATGTTCGATATTGGCCAGTGATACAGATACAGTCACACAAAACAATCAAATTATATTGCACTTGTATTTATAAGTTAGATAATGTTTTGTTGTACAAATATGTACGTTGATATAGTGGCTACTCAAACAACAGTCATATTGTTATAGTTTGAGTTAAAACAAATGGTGGTTTCTAGAGTTGTCTGTCTTGTATTATTATCATGTTTAGATATCATATAATGCTTGTATAAAGTGTAAGTGCATGCCAATTTGATGGTCAGTTACATAATTACTGTCATACTGAAAACTGCCTATTTTAAATTCTACAATAGTGCTAATCCTTGTTATTTTCGGTAAAAATTTATGTTACATACACAACTTAACATGATGTCGGAAGTATACGTTTGGATTTAATTGATTTACGATGCATTGTACAAAATTCAACGCAATTTTGAATCGGTGAATTGATTCACATTCAACATGAATTTAACAGGCATTCCATTCCTACTCCAGTTATGAATTGCACTCCGGACAATTTGCCATTATCGTGGAAGAATTTCAAGGAACATACAGTCATGATATTTTGTGCTTTGAAAGAAAAGGATGAACCAACTCAGTGTATATAAATAATCCCCTGATAAATATGCTGTGATAAATAGATTCTTGTAGATGGCACACCATGTCATCAAGGTTATCTGTGCCAAGACATTTGAAAATCCCCAAATATATGACAGTGTAATATTCCGAACAAGATGTTTTAGACCATTTGACCTTGACCTTGGAGCTACGGACACAAATCTTATGCATGACACACCATCTTATCATGGTAAACATTTTTGCCAAGTCATTTGAAAAATCCCCCAATATATAATAGAGTAATGGTACTGACAAAATCAAGTGTGAACTTGACCTTTGAGCTACGGACATGGGTTTTGCACAAAAGTCTCATCATGGAGAACAATAATGCGAAGTATTTTGAAAATCCCCCAATAAATGACAGTGTCATATTCCGGACAAGATGTTTAGACCCATTTTTTAACGCGAAGTGTGACCTTAACCTTTGAGCTACGGGTCATGCGTGTGATACATCGTCTCATCATGGTGAACATATGTGCCAAGTAATTTGAAAATCTCCCAATAAATGAGTGTAATACTCCGTACAAAATGTTTAGACTAATTTTGGATATTTAACATCTAATCATGCACATACATCGAACAGCCAGTGTGACGACTATGTTGAGCTTCACCGCAAGCGCCGGTGGGATCGGTCGGTTGGCAGTGAGCAAGCGGTCTCGACATTGTTTGTGCCAATATTAACTGATTCCCAAATGTGCAAGCTTAATTACTTCATAGATATCATTTATCACATACCCGTGCATGTTTGTACGATGCCATAAATATCATATAGCAGTGTGCATATAATACGCAAATGAGCGGGAAAAAACAAAATGAAGTCCAAACGCTGCTTGTTTACAAATAACAAAACGAGTAATGATAAAAATATCCACATCGCCAACTTTTGATGCATCAAATAAGAAGGCTCATGAACGCTTCAGCTAACTCAAATGTATATGTAATAACAGTTACCGTTTACATGCAAGTTATGACAAATGTACCAAGCATGTCCATCAAAATTCTCCGAACCTACCAATCCAGTTCAGTAAGTTTATTCCATCTCAAACGATTCGTGTTTCAGACGACATCAACACGTCATCAATGTACACAGGAAATTGTAACAATTGTATTTATCTTTGTTCAAGGAGCTCAGGGCTATATCAATCAAAATGAACTAGATTCTGCACATGTCATTTTAAACATACTTATCGATGACATTTTTGAGGAAAGGGTTTCCCTTCATTTACGTTTTACAGTTACTCTTGATATAAGCGAATTGTTATATAGATATATTTAATAAACTGGAACATATATTCATAAATCTATTGATAATTTTAGAAATACGAGTACACGTAATGAATTTGTGAATGGGTTTACTTTTTCAGCTCTTTAATTCAATAAAACCTAATTAATGAGTGCAATTGAATAATGTGTTTTTACCTTATTTAGCCGGGTATGTAATAAATACAATATTAAATTCGTGTTGCTTAGTATTAAATTTATTGATATTGTAGAAAAAAAAGAATATTCACGAAGCTCGCTTCGTATCATTTTAGTCAACATGTTCAATAAATTTAATACTATACAACACTCATTCAATTTCTTCTATTTTGATGTTTCCCTTTATAGCAGCCCGGATAGCTCGATTGGTAGAAACAAAACTAGTAGTCTCGTGGCCGACAGCACAAGCCCAATGATGCGCGCTTATTTTTTCAATGACGCGCGCTTATTTTTCTTTTCTAAGCCAGATATACTCCACATTTTGAAATGTCTTCAAATTTTGAGCAGCTTCGAAGACCCGTTTGCAGTAGCTTTTTTATCGTATATAACTATATACAAAAGCTGTTTATATTAATTTTTTTCGAAAGAAAATTAAGTAAAAAAGTAGGGAAAAGTAGAGCCAACTTGACAGCCTGCTTATGCATAAAATTATGAAGACTTCAGACCGTTTTTTTAATGAAAAATTCGAGCTGTAGCAGTGGTTGGAAGTGGTTTCACATATGACATTCAGCTCACAAACATAAATAATAACTATTTAAGACATAATTCTGGTTGTACCTGTGTATGATATATGAAGCAAATAAAAAAAACATAACACTTTTTTGGCCAACTTTTATTATTCACTAAATTTACAGATATTCACAGCAACTAAAATGTACAGACAACAAAAATAACAAAGTTATGAATTTCTTTACTAAAGGTTATCATGGTAAATCAAACAGCAGCAACAGGTCCTTACCAAGTTACCATCACTTACACATGTCAGTATTTCTTTAACAATACAGTTTCTATGTCACGAGCTTATCTTACATGAGAATCCCAATACCATACACTTCTTACAACCAAACATACTGTAATCATGAAAAATAACTTAAACTGATATGTCCATGTTTGTAAAATCATCAAAAAAAATAAAAATGTTTCCGCTTTTTTTAATACCAGTTATAATTTGTTCCATTTTTTTTTACTTTTAGACTCCCTGATAAAGCTAAACATTTTTTAAATAAAGTAGCATTTTGATATTAGCAAGTTAAACTTCAGCTCAGCAGAGGCAACGCACTAAAAGGAAAATAAGTTACTCTAATATGAACATAAAATTCTGCACAATAAACTTATATAAACCAACAGCAAAACCACCGTCTGTTTGGTGTAATGGTAATTTTAAAGTTCAAATCAATACATTAACATGTTTATATCATGGAAAAATCTAGCAACCATTGTATTTTATCTTTTCACTGCAATAAAAACGAAGGATAAAGTAGAATGTACATGCAGCAGTTCTACTATGCTTTGGTTTAAATATCCTGAATTAGTGATATTCAATTACAGAATAACTTATTGGGACAAGAGTACATCGTAATGAGGGCTGAAAATCCCACATAACAGGCAAAAATAAGTCAAAGGTTCAACAAAATCAATTAAAACTTTGAAAAATACTAAAACACAAAAGCATTAAAGTGATTTATACAATCCATTCTAACGAACATGCATTTGTAGATGCAATGGGATAACAAGGTGATAACAATCTATTCTAATTTAGTCAAAGATAATGTTTCAAATATTTTCAAATGGTAATGACATAAAATGCGCAGTAAAATATTCAATAATGTAGGATAAATACAAAATAATACAATAACACAAATAGAGATTTTCCCTCAAGATGACAAAACTTTGAATTCTACAGCTGCCAGATTGAGACATTTCCTCCACAGCAAACAAAATCTCAATAAATTCGAGGCAAGAATCCATGACAGGATTATGATAGCTACTTGTTCTCTAATGTCAAAATTTAGATTGTGATTGGAATGAATGAAGTATACAGGTAGTTAAAATAGTAACCATGAACAATAGAACAAATTCAAAACCTACAGGATAAATGTATCATTTGTAACAACCATCTTGTTTAAGAATCAGGTAAAAGCAGAATTTACAAATAAGTTCACAGTTAAAAAGCTTCTAAGCCTCAAATGAATATCGCAAGTTGACTTATAAGAAAATAATGAAGAAATTAAAACCAAAATAATAATTAGGTATAGAATATTGCAGTTTAATGCACTGAAACTGGCATTTTCTGGTGTTGTTCAAACCACATACAGTAAACTCCCCTTACGACAATTTTCTGGGGACCGGAAGATTTATATAGTTGTGTCTGAATATCATTATATTCATGCCTGACTTTTCCCACCCTGAACTCGGAAGTAAGAAGGGAGCGCAATATGCTTGATTACCAAATGTATATTAACTATAAAGTCGTAAACGCAATTCTGTGTTTTGAATATACGATCAACATTGTAACAAGAATATATGATTATCAAAAAGTCATCTGATCACAAGAAACCCGAAACGCTTTTGAATCTTTGACTGTCGTTTTCAAAACGCAAGTAGTCGCATGCCTACCAACTTTCGTCACAGACTGTTTTGTCTGTTTCGTCAATGAAGAATTATTCAACGCAGGTATCACTCTTTCAGACAGACCCAAAATGCTTTTTCTTAAGAGCTGCAACACAACTCGAATATGTGTCGACGCAGTGCTCAAGAATGTACGGGTGCGACTGTGTTCTTAAATGTAGTCTTAAAGGTTGTATAAATAACTGACAAGCTTAATTAGATAACTGATAACCATACGTGGCGTATATCATTGCTGTCAATCAAGCACAGCCACGTTAATCATTTTGACAGTCTGAACGGTGTCACAAATATTGTTTTAAGTGAGGAAACTGTAGGTTAGGGACCAAAAATGTATATTGTTGTATTCACAGTATCGCAGTAGATGATTATATCATAATAAGTATAGTAAAGTCAATAGAAACAGGGAGCTGGCAGGGACCATGAGATCTATATCAAATAAGCGGTAAATCACAGTCAGCAATTATTTGTAAGTTAGTTAGAAGTGGAGTTTACTGTAGTTGAATACTTGAATCAAATAAAATGGTCGAGTCATTTTTAAGTGTAAGTCCATGTACACAAAGGCAAAATGATATAAATATGTTTACCTAAAACATTTTATGGAGTAAAAATTAAATTTGCTCCAGTTTAAAAATGGGTTCATTACAAACACAACTTGAGAATATGTCTCGTCAGTTGTTAACATAGAATTTCTGTAAAGAGTTCCACAAAAAAAACAAGCAACAACAACTCCATATGATTTATAATTGTACCAATATTCATGAACAAATGTGTAAAATATTAAATCAAAAGCAACCATGAGAAAGCAAGGAGAAATAACCATTACATGTATATCAAAAAATTGATTTTCTATCATGACTAAAAAGAATGATCTGCACACAATAATGATATAACTGATCTATTATTTTGGTTACAATGAAGGAAATTGGTCACATGATTCAACAAAACTATACTACAAACCAAACAACTCCAAAATGTATAATTTGACCCCAATGCATATTGAGGCACACTTTCAATGATTCAGCTTTACCCAATCAAATTTAGATGAAAACAAAGGTAAATCTAAGTGGCCCCCACGGCCACACTTGGTGGGGGCGCAAGAAACATGAACAAAAACATGTACAACCTACAATTATTACAATAGTGAATAAGAAAAGCCCTATTGCCTGATTTAGAAAAATATGTACTTGTGCATTCATATTAAACAAAAATATATTTCATAATGGGTGTTATATGCTAGATGATATCTTACAAATGCTGTACATGGCAAGACTATAATCAAATACACAAGTGTAAGAGGTATATCAAGCAAAGTTACTAGTTGTAACACAAAAGCCAATGATCAGGAATTACAATACACAACAAGTAGAAGAAGAATGAACAATCTCACATCTTGGAGCATTTTAAGACTAGTAAAATCTAAAATAATCAACACAGATGCATCATATTTATGTACACACAAAATCAAACATGTTTTAAGAGAAAAAATATCATAAAATAAAATATATGCAAGTTAAGTGGTCTTACTAAAGAGATCAACTAATGATACGCATGAACTGTTTTGTTAAAGTAAGCTTTGTAAATTACAAAGGCAATAAGAATGTCAAATGTAAAAGATGTCTACATTTAATATGTGTACATAACATAACAATTAATATGTAAAAGCTACTCTGTGACTAGTGGGCATTCAATAAACGTAACAAATCAAATACTATATGAAGTATACAATGGCTGATACAGAACCACACATAAATCATACCTATCTAGTCAAAAACTGTATCATTTCAATTTCGTAACAATTTAAGTATAAAATAATTAAGTAATAATCACAGTTTCCTATGCTTTTTCTTCATGCCACAGATAAACTAATTTCCTTGAAATGCATGGACTAATCAAAATCTTTTATTTGAACAGTGGACTCCCTTAGACTCAAACTCGTCGGGTCTGACAAAGTTATTTTGAGCAAAGTGTAGTTCTAGTCAACCAAAGATTTTTAATATGCAGTATGTACACATACAGACATATAAACACACAGGATAAATGACATCAAGATAATTCCGAACATTTGAATATATAAACATTGTACACACTGTAGGACATATTATTCTACACAGATATGTTTGTTCTCTATGTTTTGTCCACATATCATCAAACAACTGCAAATGAGTAAAACTTTAACACAGCTCAAAGTTTTTTGTGCAATTTTCACAAATATGTCATTATTACATGTGCAATGTCACTATTGAGTTTAACTGAGCTAAACTAATTATGAGGTGTGGAAATATTATTGTCTGACCTAATGGTGTGAATTATAGAATATTTCATGTTGAATGGGGCGAATAATTGATTCAAGTGTTTGAGGTTGTGCAGTTTGAACCAACAGTAGCAGAACTATATAGATCATACAGAGAAATCTATTGGGACTTTGTAATCAATTTAAATCATCCAGGATGTTTGACACAACCGAGTTCCAGCCATGGAGTGTCCACTGTAGGTACTGATATAATATATCTACCTAAATACACTAGAAATTTTTTAAAACATTAAATATTGTCAAAGCTTTGTGTTCATTTAATTTTGCAGAATTCAACAATACAAATGGACATTCATTACTGTATCAAAACATATGTCACTGTTACAATGTCTATACAAGCTCCCTTATAAACTAACACAGAATTATGGTAATATAAAACATATCACAGTTTTTCGCACACTACATACAAACTGTAGTTTGCAGACACCGAATTAGGATAAGAGAAGATAGAACATAGCTTTTTGAAAACAAATATCTCTTGCTAAATGCTTGTAGAAAAGATGACTGCTATGCCCGGGTAGAAAAATATTCAAAAGATTATCCATCAAAATTTGGATTTTAACTAAACAAGCAGGACTAGTATATACTAGGTGTGTTCTTGTTTTATTTTAAATGTTACATGAACATTGTAGTGTTCAGAATATACACTTGGGAAAATAACAAAAAGGGACATTGCTATACATTTTAAAGTCACATGAATACACATGAAATTTTCACACCATGATTTACCAATTAAACTGAATTGCTTGGAATACAAAGCTGTGTACATATAATGTAGTAGTATTTCATTATCACTGTCCGTCAATCAAAAATAATCTAACAAAAAAGAAGTCCAATAATAAATACATTATACTACTAAAACGTTGCTCAATTAATAAAATTTCTGATAAAAACAGATAAAATTACAATGTAAGCTAAGTTAAAATAAATGTACACCATGTTTACCCATTTATCAAAAACAAATACTTCTTTAAAAATCAATTGTCAAAAATTGATTTATTAATGCAATGAAATAAATCAAAAACACAAAACAATTATACTGTAATATACACTAACAAAGCAACTAACATAGACATATCTCAAGGCCTACTCATGTAATACTTAAATTAAGCACTAATACAAACGTGTGGCCTGACACAATATTTTTAGTTCAATTTTCCATTGTTTTTACGTATATATTCTTATATAGAAAGTGTTAAAATTTTGTTATCCAAACATTGTGTATGTACATAATCACATCACTAGTTGTAACTGTCAAGTTTACACAAGACCAGCATCAGAAGCCATCCCATAAAAGATACTTTGCTCATTCTGAAGTAATTCCTGAGGACTGTTAAACTCACCAATTCTCCCTTGATCTAGCACCATTACTCTGAAAACACACAATCAGGTTACATGATGTGGTACAGCACACATGTACGTCAATGTATCTTATCATATACAAATAATCAGTAAAGAAAATGTAATCACATAGTGAAATTGAAACAAAATACAGAAACCAAGCCATCTTTAATATAACATTCTTCAACCTGTTTTGCACCTGCGGTGAACCAAAAACCACATTCTCTATCAGGACCTAGTTATCAATTTACTTGACAAATTCGGTTAAGACAATTGTTAAACAACTTACACTTACATCAGTTATATATCAAACATTTAGGTCTTGCTTGTTGTCTACTGACACTACATTTATAAAGTTGGATAGATATTTGTTTTGAAAAATCAACATTTCTTGTAAATACTTGTTTAACAGCATTTCATTTGATCTAGATTCGAAAAAATTCTATGTAGCACAACATATTTGACAGGTAAAACAAACGCTTCTTACTTTAGGCCTTAGAGATAAGTTCCGTTAACATATCCTATATATATTGAGAGATTATTACACAGGGCTGGTGTGCCTTACGGCAATATTGGTGTACTAAGTGAGATATTGGCCTCAAGGTTTTAGCCCAGTTTTATTTCGGAGCAACCATTTGTACATCAGCCGTCTGTTTAACTTTTTCATTTCCGAACGCCGATGCTTTCCACGCTAAACTATGACGTCACACTCAGGACCCATGATCATAGATAATGGCATCATATTATACGTTTATATACAGTGCAAATTTGATACTATATTTAGTAACATATGCAATAAAAAACAATATACCATGTCTAATCCATGATAGTATTAAGTCTATGTGCAATAGTAAGTACAGTAGCATCCTTGAATTCAGTTCGTATAGTATGTTGTATAAGATCATCAGTTTCCAGGTCCACAGCTGCAGTAGCTTCATCAAGTACCAGAATCTTTGTCTTACGTAACAAAGCTCGAGCCAAACATACAAGTTGCCTTTGTCCAACGCTATATAAAATACAACAATTTGTTACACAAGTGTGTGATACCGAGTGTCATCATAGCTCAGGCTACATTATACCAATTATGTTATAATTTTTTCATTAAGTTATACATAAGTATACGTTTACACACACAGAAGATAAATATATGCTTAAGTTGGTTTGAATATGGTCAAATCACACCCATGAGTGCACCCTATCTTTAGATTAACGAAGGGCAAAATGAAATACAACAGCATATATATCCCTCTGTATGTTACATGACAAGCAGTCATGTAAAGCTTAATTTAATCATACGCTGTTTTTTTTAACAATATTTAACTGAAACAATTACAAATAGTATAAGAGTGAAAAACATATGACATAGATCACTTTAGACCTATATTTAATCATTCAACTAAGCAGAATGTAATGTTTATGAAAGAAAATGGTCTTATTTACTAACAAATGTCTGATGGAAATTCCTAGTCTATTGCCTTTCACTTGCTAGATAAGGGTAAGCTAAGCAACTGATTATGGGAGAAAAACACCATCACAGATAATCAAAAACGTCATTCACAGCTATAAACACCTTTACATATTCGTAAATAACTACATGTAGCCATAAGATATTGAATTAATATACAAACCTGAGATTTTCACCACCTTCAGTGCATTCATACTCTAGCTTAGATGGTAGACCAGAAAAAAACGTTTTCAGATGTGCATGTTCTAAAGCTACCCAGACAGCATCATCACTATGTTGATCAAACGGATCTAAGTTCATCCTTAATGTACCAGAAAACAACGCGGGTTCATGTAAAGTATAAATTATTAATGTATTATATTTATGAAATGCCATTGAATACTTGTACACTGCTATGTTTCTTCACACTTGAATATTTTGAATTCGTTACCTTTTCTTACAGAATTTCAAATAAAATATGTATTATTATTATTATTATTATACCAGATTTATAAAGCACTCTTTTCATATTACAAATATGTTCAAAAGTGCTGTACAGTAAATTCATATAAATAAATCATACATATCAAATACATTACAATTCATAAATTATCACACATTAGTTAAAAACAAGTTAAAAGTTAAGAACACAACAATGCTAAGATAATAGAATTGGCAAATCATATATCCAATAATAAACATAAAAAGTGACTCAATTTAAAACTGCGTAAAAAAGTTCTGCTGCAACAATAACATCAGTAATATCAGTTACCATAATGGTTTATGAATAAATGCGTTTTCAACTGCTTTTTGAAAACATTTAGTGATGGGGCACTTTGAACCAAGACAGGGAGGGCGTTCCACAACCTTGGTGCTGCCTGGCTGAAACCATTTCCAAATGTCACAGTTCTTGTTTTCGGCACTACTAATGTCAGTGTACTACTAGAACGTAGGTCTCTAGATGGTTTGTACACATTCAGAAGCTCTGAAATATACTGAGGGCACTGATTATGGAGTGCTTTGTATGTGTACACCAGAATTTTATAGTTTATCCGTTGGCACACTGGTAACCAATGCAGATCTTTAAGCACAGGTGTGATGTGATCATAGCGTGAGGTTCTTGTAATGATCCTTGCAGCAGTGTTTTGAACAAGCTGTAGTTTACTCAAAGAAGATTTGGAGATACCGCAAAGCAGTGAGTTGCAGTAATCTAGTTTTGAAGTAACTAGAGAATTAACGAGTGTTTTAGTAGCATCAAGTGTAAGATATTTACGAATACGTCCAATATTTCTTAACTGGAAGTAGGCAGATTTGCAAACAGTGTTCACATGTTTCTCCATATCCATATGTGATGTATGACCAAGAAGTAAAATTATTCATCCCACTTCTGTGATGGATAGTTAAAAATCAACAATTTGCACATCTCGGCAGCAGCATCAATCGACCTGCATCCGAAACCAATGTATGTGTGTAACTGATTGATGTGACACAGAAAATAAGATACTTTGTTTCAGTACAAATTTATAAATACTTCTACAGATAATGATGTGTAAAAAAGCATTTTTCGGTTTATTGCGTGTGAAACAAATAAGACAAGAAATGGGCAATGCCCACAAACCAGGTTTTAAACCTAATTATTTGTAACCAATGCTCTATTTGTATAATGAATACAGATGATCATCAATGCTGCAAAGGTGCCAGAGGTGATACATGCATACACACA
The DNA here is from genome assembly GCA_032209605.1 of Mactromeris polynyma. Taxonomy (NCBI): domain Eukaryota; kingdom Metazoa; phylum Mollusca; class Bivalvia; order Venerida; family Mactridae; genus Mactromeris; species Mactromeris polynyma. The sequence goes on from JASFXZ010000022.1 coordinate 4,594,839, forward strand.
CTCACACTTAGACATATTATATATATTTGCAACAACTATACACCAAGTTTGATGTCAATACACCCACGCATGGCGAAGATATTAAGTGGAAACGGATTTTTAAATTTTAAGTGACCTTAACCTTTGACGGAACGAACCCAAAAGCAATCCCATCTCATCTAATTTATCACCTGTTGGAAAAAGTCCACACAGAAGTTACTCTATAAAACATCTCAGGTGTTACTAAAGATCATTTATTACAGTTTTGGGATTGCAACTCTATGAAGTCAGGTAACCACAGTTAATGTTACTGGTAAGGGGTATAGGAAAACTTGTACTTAAGAATAATAAAGACAAGAGTAAGAATGGAATGGAACGAACAGAATTGGTTTTTGAAATTGTATAAAAATGTATAGGTACATCACGTAAAAGCATTGATAGGAAGCTACCCCTTCACATTATGTGCACACAAGTAATGCCAACAAATTTACCAATGTAGGAACATGTCAATGATTGATACTACACATAATTATGTAGTTAATTGCCACAAAGTCAGGTACGGACATGGGTAAGACACAGGCCACACAGACAGACTCTTGCAAGGTCTGATGTGATACACAGTGCTACAGTATTGTGTACTTAAGTTATTGCGCATGGAACTGACCATTTCCGTAAATTGTAAATACCATTAAGCCGTAAAGCAGAAACAAACAATATGCAGTCATATGATCTGCACATTTAAATACTCTGATACAAGTTTGTTATTTTTTTAATTTGTACTGATTGTATTTGTCAATAAATTAAATCACCATTAAGTTTAACATTACACATATATTTCCATAACAAATACAATGTATAAAAACGCATCATTCATGTTGAAATATTAATCAAATATCACATACTTTAACTTTAAGAAAATGCCAGATAGTTTAAGACTAAACTGAGCAAAATGATACAAGTTCAATGTTGTTGTCATAATTTCCAGTATTTTTTAAGTTGATGAGTCAGTAGGTCATTCATTCTTTTAAATTATGATATTTTTATAGAGACAAGTTACTTACAGAAACAACTTATATAAGAGAACTATAATGTAGCATTATGAACTTTATTTTAATGCTACGTAATGTATTACCTATTAGAAAGTGATTATTTGTTTTATGAATGTCTTAAAGAGAAAGTAACTGAAGAAATTCAGCTGAAATCACACAGGAAGAGTAGTTTAAAGAATGTGAATTTAGTGATCAAGTAAAGCAGTGAACAAGGTCAGTGATATACAGTGGAACCTCCCTAAACCGGACACCTACGGGACCGGTTGAAAATTCCGGTTTGCAGAGGTTTCCGGTTTGTAGAGTTTTTTTTCATTTTGATGCTATTTCATACTTGTACCTAAGGTTCAGGTCATTATTTCATTGAATGATTGTACATCTTAATGATTCAACTCAAATAAATTTCCGGTCGAATTCATACCAGTCATTACATCGGATTTGACAAGGAAGTTTTCCCTATTGTTTAAAATTTCGCTTTGAGTGTTTGTTAAGTATTTAATGAACTACTTAAGGCTCGTTTGTCAAATACGTACATAAATATATTATATAATTATACAATGTAGTTCAACAGTCAAGTACTTAGCACGATATACTTGTATATAGTTCAACAGTCAAGTACTTAGCACGATGTAAGAATATCAACTGATCAATCAAATTTGATATATATTTATTTATTAAAAGTCTCATCTTTGTACAAAACATAGATATACATATAGTAAAGTCTCAATCTCATTGAAATCAGCCCCCTACTTTAGCTCCATTACTTTCCGCTGTTATGATCTAACTACACCCCGTAATAGGTCACGTTCATATAACCTCTCTAAAAATAGATATGCGTAACCAGGTGCTCGTTTGTGGTCCAATGAAATTTCTCCTTACAAAACCGTGTTTGTCGTCTTTCTCAAAATGGCTTTATCGTTTACTCGGAGATTCTTTTTATACTGTTTTTAACATCCTTCCTGCCGCTTCCATTTATAGATATTTCCAAAAACGAAACACCACACAAACAACACCTTTCAAACAAAGAATGTTGCCGTGTAGGAGTTGCGGTTGTGTCCAAGGGTGCAGCCATATTGAAATTGACGAAAGATCGTAATCGGAACGTCTTAGTAACCTACGCTCAAATATAATTTACGAAAATCGCCGGAGATCGACGAATATTAATAACTCTATACCAAAACATTTTGCAGGCGACGATTAGATTGGCTACTCAAAGGTCACAAGAACATGACTTGTATTGTGCAGTCATCAGATCCAGTTAGCGTATAGTATAGGAGTGTGCGACTGGAGCTGATTTTAATGAGATTGAGTAAAGTATATACAAACATTGCACAAAACGATTCAAATAAGAGTTATAAGAGACTATACAAGCATACACCTCATACATAAAATTATACAAAATGTATACGATATATTATAACACTATCGTGTAGCCAAACTATTAACATAAATATTTCATTTTAAACTATAGTCGTGTGACTTAAAGGAAACATTTACATAAAAACATAAGAATGACTATCTATCAGTTTTGTAAAAAGTTGTTAGTAATGTAATAATAAACTTTATTAATGCACGAGAACGATCGAACTCCCCACATTGCTGAACCATAATTAATGACGGGCCAAACTATAGAACCATGCTATTTTGTAAAAACGTTATATGGCATACCACCAACTACTTTACATTAAGCAATTAAAAGACATAAAGCACAGCTATAACTCTGAGCAACGGCATTTACTGTAACAATATAATATTGGTATGTGTTGTCCATACTCTATGTCTTTGTTTCTGTACTATGCGTCTTTGTTTCATGTTGAAATGCTTTATGTCTATGTTTGTAAATGTAATGTAATGTTTACATGCTTTTCTCATGTCTCATGTATTATCGCCATATTGTCTCCTGCGTAGGAGAACCGCACTTCTGTACGTTGAAAAAAGTAGTTTAATAAGTCCCTTCACCAGAAAAGTTTTTCTCAATTATATACGCAACACTGTAAATACAAACTTAGCGGTAATGAGGAGTGATTACTAAATTGTAAATGGCGATAAACTTGTAAAAGTTTATGAAATTAAATATACATGTATGTATGATTAAAAGTCAATCAGTAGTAATTGCCATCGGCATTAATCAGACCCGACGTCCGTAACAGTATGTGATTTTCACACCTGTGTAGTAAATACGCGCACAGCATTTCAATGTAAATCAACATGTCAAACTGTTAAAAATACAAAAGTGTCAACGTAATGAAAGTTATTCATGATGACACGCGCAGTCGAAAGGCGTTCCAGTTTACGAAGGTGAAATTATATAGAAATCGAACCAAATTAAGTTGAGCTTTCGTCCGGTTTCCGGAGTTCAGAGGTTCCGGTTTTCAGAGTGTTTATATACAATAGAAATAGAAGAAGAAAATTCGGAACCGCAAAAAATGTCCGGTTTGGGGAGTATTCCGGTTTTAAGAGGGTCCGGTTTGAGGAGGTTCCATTGTAATACGTTTGACTGTAGTTAACTTTTAAGACTGGTTTTTCTTTTTTTTGTAATTTGTGTATTTCCAAGATCAAATCATTTCTGTTCTCAAAATTACCAAAAAAGGAATGTCTCGCCGTATTCACGTGATTTTTTAACAAATGAAAAGTCGTTTTTACCAAACCAAACCAAACTAACAATGATCACGCTAAAAAAAAGTTGAGCATTGCAATATTTATTTATAAAGGTACGGAGCGTTTCCCAGCAGGAGTAGTCTTGATCACATCCGTCTATCACTGTCTCAAGTATACTGATAATGACAAAAAATGAACATGTTATCAATTTAATGCGTTTTCGTGTTTCAACTCTGACATCAACTGTTTAAGGTTATGCAATAGTAAATACATTTTGTGTCAATGGACACAAAAAGGTTTTTAATAAATTATAGAAACAAAATAACTTTGAAACTCTGAGAAATTGATGTAAAACATGAAAACAATACGATACCAAAATTGACAGATTTTTGTCATATAATAACTTCCTCCAGTAGGAAAACTTTGGTCCTCCTCAAAGTTAGATAACAAGTCACAATAAAAAATAGATTAATAAAGCATTAAGCTTGTTTTTTTCCATGGCATCTTATTCACTGTTAAAGTCCAAAAGCGTCCAATGTCCACAGAAACGTTTCTATTTCACCTGTGTATAGCGTTCCGTCTTTGGTAAGTGCATCTCACACAATTTGCAAATGTGAAATTCCTGAAAATATGCTCCCTTAATATCAGGTTGAATATTCCATGTTATCCATGTTTTAGGGATATTCACCTTCCGTTTGGCTTATTGAGAGTCCGGACTTTCCTACCTGCTGCTCTCTATCATTTATTAAAAGGAAGAATTTTACGTATTTTCTTTTTGTTGTCTGAATCATACTTCGTCGTTTTTGGTGTGTTGCAATAGTTATTTCGTTGTATATTTTGCCCGACGCCTGTTTGTTCATAAAGTTTACTTTCCCACATACCGCAAATGTACAGGAGTGCTTAAGGAACTGGGGCATCTTCTGTATCATGCACTATCCTCCAAATATCTAAAATGACTAAAATTCTTCCAGATTAGTTCGCCCATAAACGCAAACACACGCACAAGTCGACATTCATTCATTAGACAATCATTATTTTTTTATCGAACCGTTGTAAATATATTTATTCAACTTCAGAGAAAACATTGAATACAGTCCATGACACACTTCAAACAATCCAAGCAATCTTTACACGCTTCACAACATTCAACACATCCATTCATACTTCCAGGCGACGACGTGTCTCCAGGCTGAGATGTCACCACGTCAGCTGGCTGCATTTCTGGTTGTACTGTGATCGGAGATACTGATGTCATCTTGTTACAGATGTTCAATCACTCTTTAGAATCGCTATCGAAATTGTCTTGGTTAGATTTACTCTCCTTTGGCATCGGGTGCTTATTCCGATACCTTCATATTCACCCTCTGCTTTATAACTTCCGCACAACTATATATTTAGACAGGCGAGTCGACATGTGTTCAGTGCCATTCAGCGAGCCGCTTACAACTATTATAAACCCAGTAGTCACGTGATCGTGCCGACCAATGAAATTTAGTATCAGGAACGAGCGGTGATTTCGTTTAGTGCGACTGAATCATTGGTTATATCAGAAAGGTTAAAAGGGTCAAATATCAAAATATACTGGGTAATACAGCAGCGTGTGAATAACGGTAGTGGAATCAAAGCGCTGTGTGGGAGCGAGGTTAGGTTATTCATTATGAGTGAACACTTCACTATATTCGCTTGTTCTCTTGTGTTTAGCTTGGTGTACATTTGAACCGTGCATTTAATTCATATTTAGATAGGCGAACACTGTATGAAGACACTTATATATACGCTTAGACAAGTTCTTTTCAGGCGACACTTTTTAAATATTGGTTGTTTCAACAAGCAAATATCTCTTGTTCCGCGTCTCAATTGTGCAATAATTGGGCATAATATTTCTGAAATCCAACATTAAATAAATATCGCTTAGGCCACACCAAATTGATTAGTATTTCTTCGGATTTTTTTTTTACTTCTCAAAATGTCACAAGCGGCGAGGTTTTTTTTACCATTTTATTTTTCTTATATTTCTCAAAAATTCACTGATGGCGCTTTTGTCCAATTCTATCCTTTTTAATGAGTAGCAAATACAAAAACATTGAGCAATTCTGGTTGCAAACTTAAAACTAGACATCAGGCAGTCACATAAGCTCACATTAAACACCTTGTGCGTAGGTCAGCTTCCCACATCGACTTGAACGTTACCACGATATCTCCCGAACGCTTGAGCTTGCAACGGTAGCATTTGTACCGAAAGTAATTAAATGAATGAGAGTACCTTAAAATGCGAAAAGTAGCTTTTATTAGCGCCGAATTTCGTGCGAGCGGGTAAAATATTTTTTCTATTTTCTACTATTGCATTTTAAAGGAGCGGCAAATCAATTTGGTGTGGCCTTATCATCGAAAAAAACGTTTTCTGTTACATTTTTGCGTCGTAAGGTCATTTCTCTAACACGATAAGACACTGTTATTATTGTTCTGTTTATCTCTCTTCATACAAATTAAAATTATATTTCTTTCTCTACTTTCTTCAAAAAAAAGCCCTATTCACTGTCAGTCAATATACAATGATAAAATACAAAATTGACTGGCCTAAAATCTACACACGGCGTAAATACCATATAATTTTTTAACTGTCTATGTTATGAGTAAATGTAAACCTGGGCCCGTATTCATAACGCTCATAAGGAAAAAATTCCTGAGTTTTATCAATTTTCCTTAGATTTTATAGAATTTTCCTTAAATATTAGACGTGTTTTTTTGTTACACCCGTTGATCAATTTGAAACAACGGAAAATCCAATACTTTATTTGAAAAGGATCACATGAATCAAAATCGGTCTATATTGAAGCATTAAACAGTATAATATACAATCGAATGCATACCGAGTTTTCTTCTCCAAAATGTTCGATATTGGCCAGTGATACAGATACAGTCACACAAAACAATCAAATTATATTGCACTTGTATTTATAAGTTAGATAATGTTTTGTTGTACAAATATGTACGTTGATATAGTGGCTACTCAAACAACAGTCATATTGTTATAGTTTGAGTTAAAACAAATGGTGGTTTCTAGAGTTGTCTGTCTTGTATTATTATCATGTTTAGATATCATATAATGCTTGTATAAAGTGTAAGTGCATGCCAATTTGATGGTCAGTTACATAATTACTGTCATACTGAAAACTGCCTATTTTAAATTCTACAATAGTGCTAATCCTTGTTATTTTCGGTAAAAATTTATGTTACATACACAACTTAACATGATGTCGGAAGTATACGTTTGGATTTAATTGATTTACGATGCATTGTACAAAATTCAACGCAATTTTGAATCGGTGAATTGATTCACATTCAACATGAATTTAACAGGCATTCCATTCCTACTCCAGTTATGGATTGCACTCCGGACAATTTGCCATTATCGTGGAAGAATTTCAAGGAACATACAGTCATGATATTTTGTGCTTTGAAAGAAAAGGATGAACCAACTCAGTGTATATAAATAATCCCCTGATAAATATGCTGTGATAAATAGATTCTTGTAGATGGCACACCATGTCATCAAGGTTATCTGTGCCAAGACATTTGAAAATCCCCAAATATATGACAGTGTAATATTCCGAACAAGATGTTTTAGACCATTTGACCTTGACCTTGGAGCTACGGACACAAATCTTATGCATGACACACCATCTTATCATGGTAAACATTTTTGCCAAGTCATTTGAAAAATCCCCCAATATATAATAGAGTAATGGTACTGACAAAATCAAGTGTGAACTTGACCTTTGAGCTACGGACATGGGTTTTGCACAAAAGTCTCATCATGGAGAACAATAATGCGAAGTATTTTGAAAATCGCCCAATAAATGACAGTGTCATATTCCGGACAAGATGTTTAGACCCATTTTTTAACGCGAAGTGTGACCTTAACCTTTGAGCTACGGGTCATGCGTGTGATACATCGTCTCATCATGGTGAACATATGTTCCAAGTAATTTGAAAATCTCCCAATAAATGAGTGTAATACTCCGTACAAAATGTTTAGACTAATTTTGATATTTAACATCTAATCATGCACATACATCGAACAGCCAGTGTGACGACTATGTTGAGCTTCACCGCAAGCGCCGGTGGGATCGGTCGGTTGGCAGTGAGCAAGCGGTCTCGACATTGTTTGTGCCAATATTAACTGATTCCCAAATGTGCAAGCTTAATTACTTCATAGATATCATTTATCACATACCCGTGCATGTTTATACGATGCCATAAATATCATATAGCAGTGTGCATATAATACGCAAATGAGCGGGAAAAAACAAAATGAAGTCCAAACGCTGCTTGTTTACAAATAACAAAACGAGTAATGATAAAAATATCCACATCGCCAACTTTTGATGCATCAAATAAGAAGGCTCATGAACGCTTCAGCTAACTCAAATGTATATGAAATAACAGTTACCGTTTACATGCAAGTTATGACAAATGTACCAAGCATGTCCATCAAAATTCTCCGAACCTACCAATCCAGTTCAGTAAGTTTATTCCATCTCAAACGATTCGTGTTTCAGACGACATCAACACGTCATCAATGTACACAGGAAATTGTAACAATTGTATTTATCTTTGTTCAAGGAGCTCAGGGCTATATCAATCAAAATGAACTAGATTCTGCACATGTCATTTTAAACATACTTATCGATGACATTTTTGAGGAAAGGGTTTCCCTTCATTTACGTTTTACAGTTACTCTTGATATAAGCGAATTGTTATATAGCTATATTTAATAAACTGGAACATATATTCATAAATCTATTGATAATTTTAGAAATACGAGTACACGTAATGAATTTGTGAATGGGTTTACTTTTTCAGCTCTTTTATTCAATAAAGCCTAATTAATGAGTGCAATTGAATAATGTGTTTTTACCTTATTTAGCCGGGTATGTAATAAATACAATATTAAATTCGTGTTGCTTAGTATTAAATTTATTGATATTGTAGAAAAAAAAGAATATTCACGAAGCTCGCTTCGTATCATTTTAGTCAACATGTTCAATAAATTTAATACTATACAACACTCATTCAGTTTCTTCTATTTTGATGTTTCCCTTTATAGCAGCCCGGATAGCTCGATTGGTAGAAACAAAACTAGTAGTCTCGTGGCCGACAGCACAAGCCCAATGATGCGCGCTTATTTTTTCAATGACGCGCGCTTATTTTTTCTTTTCTAAGCCAGATATACTCCACATTTTGAAATGTCTTCAAATTTTGAGCACCTTCGAAGACCTGTTTGCAGTAGCTTTTTTATCGTATATAACTATATACAAAAGCTGTTTATATTAATTTTTTTCAAAAGAAAATTAAGTAAAAAAGTAGGGAAAAGTAGAGCCCACTTGACAGTCTGCTTATGCATAAAATTATGAAGACTTCAGACCGTTTTTTTAATGAAAAATTCGAGCTGTAGCAGTGGTTGGAAGTGGTTTCACAGATGACATTCAGCTCACAAACATAAATAATAACTATTTAAGACATAATTCTGGTTGTACGTGTGTATGATATATGAAGCAAATAAAAAAAACATAACACTTTTTTGGCCAACTTTAATTATTCACTAAATTTACAGATATTCACAGCAACTAAAATGTACGGACAACAAAAATAACAAAGTTATGAATTTCTTTACTAAAGGTTATCATGGAAAATCAAACAGCAGCAACATGTCCTTACCAAGTTACCATCACTTACACATGTCAGTATTTCTTTAACAATACAGTTGCTATGTCACAGCTTATCTTACACAGAATCCCAATACCATACACTTCTTACAACCAAACATACTGTAATCATGAAAAATAACTTAAACTGATATGTACATGTTTGTAAAATCATCAACAAAAATAAAATTGTTTCCGCTTTTTTTAATACCAGTTATAATGTGTTCCATTTCTTTTTAACTTTTAGACTCCCTGATTTTTAAATAAAGTAGCATTTTGATATTAGCAAGTTAAACTTCAGCTCTGACAGCAGAAGCAACACACTAAAACGAAAATAAGTTACTCTAATATGAACATAAAATTCTGCACAATAAACTTATATAAACCAACAGCAAAACCACCATCTGTTTGGTGTAATGGTAATTTTATAGTTCCAATCAATACATTAACATGTTTATATCATGGAAATATCTAGCAACCATTATAATTTATGTTTTCGCTGCAATAAAAACAAATGCTACAGTAGAATGTACATGCAGCAGTTCTATGCTTTGGTTTAAATATCCTGAATTACTTATATTCAAATACAGAATAACTTATTGGGACAAGAGTACATCATAATGATGGCTAACAATACCATGTACATGCAAAACTAAGTAAAGGGTGAAACTTAGTAAAAAAATCAATTAAAACTTTGAAAAAAACTAAAACACAAAAGCATTAGAGTGATTTATACAATCCATACTAACGAACATATATTTGTAGATGCAAAAATGGGATAACAAGGTGATAACAATCTAATCTAATTAGTATATAATTCAAGGACTCATTCAAGTATCTTAGTCAAAGATAATGTTTCAAATATTTTCAAATGGTAATGACATAAAATGCGCAGTAAAATATTTAATAATGTAGGATAAATACAAAATAATACAATAACACAAATAGAGATTTTCCCTCAACATGACAAAACTATACATTCTACAGCTGCCAGAATTAAGACATTTCCTCCACATCAAAAAAATCTCAATAAATTCGAGGCAAGAACTGCTTTTGTCAATCAGACACATGTAAATCGTAAAAGCATGTCCATGACAGGATTATGATAGCTACTTGTTCTCTAATGTCAAAATTTAGATTGTGATTGGAATATATGAAGTATACAGGTAGTTAAAATAGTTACCATGAACAATCGAACACATTCAAAACATACAGGATAAATACATTATTTGTAACAACCATCTTGTGTTTGAATCAGGTAAAATCAGAATTTACAAATAAGGTTACAGTTCAAAAATGTTCTAAGCCTCAAATGAATATCGCAAGTTGACTCATAAGAAAATAATGAAGAAATTAAAACCAAAATAATAATTAGGTACAGAATATTGCGGTTTAATGCACTGAATGATGGTGTGAATTATAGAAAAGTTTATGTTGAAGGGGGCGAATAATTGATTCAAGAGTTTGAGGCTGTGCAGTTTGAACCAACAGTAGCAGAACTATATAGATCATATAGAGAAATCTATTGGGACTTTGTAATCAATTTAAGTCATCCAGGATGTTTGACACAACCGAGTTCCAGCCGTGGAGTGTCCACTGTAGGTACTGATATAATATATCTACCTAAATACACTAGAAACTTTTCAAAACATGAAATATTGTCAAAGCTTTGTGTTAATTTAATTTTGAAGAATTCAACAATACAAATGGACATTCATTACTGTTTCAAAACATATGTCACTGTAACAATGTCTTTACAAGCTAGGCAAACATATTCCCTTATAAACTAACACAGAATTATGGTAATATAAAACTTATTACAGTTTTTCGCACACTACATACAAACTGTAGTTTTCAGATACCGAATTTGGATAAGAGAAGATAGAACATAGCTTTTTGAAAACAAATATCTCTTGCTAAACGCTTGTAGAAAAGATGACTGCTATGCCCGGTAGAAAAATATTCAAAAGATTATCCATAAAAATTTAGATTTTAACTAAAGCAGGACTAGTATATACTAGGTGTGTTCTTGTTTTATTTTAAATGTTACATGAACATTGTAGTGTTCAGAATATACACTTGGGGAAATAACATAAAGGGATATTGCAATACATTTTAAAGCCACATGAATACACATGAAATGTTCACACCATGATTTACCAATTAAACTAGTATTTCGAGTTTTCATTATCACTGTCTGTCAATCAAAAAAATGTAACCAAAATGAAGTCCAATAATGAATACATTGCGTCGCCTTATTTCCAGACTGACGTAACTCGATTTTTCGAAAAAAATAGTGTTTGGTATCATTTTCTTATGCTCGTTGAGCTCTATATGATGAGACTATCAGTTTCCCTATAGAACCGCTATAAATACGTTTAAAGTCAGTTCCATAATGACGCATGTCGAGTTTTTGGCTTTCAGTTGATTTCCAGAGTGACGTTAACATTCAACCAATCATATTGTTTTATTTCGGTCACCATCTTGGATTTAGAACATGACAGTGCATGACAAGAAGTAGGTTTTCTCCTAACAAACTAGTCATGATAGATTTATTGTACAAATATGTAAGTTTTAATACATTGTTTTGTATTGTATGATAACGCTACTTGCAAATGAAACATGTGTTCCCAGGGGTATAGAGAAACCGTATATCTTTCGGATGTCAAATTTCGGATACAAAAATAAGACTGAATTCTTTACTTCCTTATCTTTTTTCTGGTATCTGTTAAATGTTAAAAACAGAAATTTCGACTGATGCATTCATTCATTGATTTCAAATGGTCTAAAAGTAGGTATTTGGATCATGGTTAGGTATCTGAAAAAGGAAGTACACGTACATGGATTTTGTAATGTCATTTTCAGGCTTCGGCAGAATGTCCGAATTTTCTTACAGGCGTTGGCAGAATGTCCTATTTTTTTCTTCTTAGCACGTCTTCAGTTTGAGAGGCGGCAGGCTTGTAGATGTACATTGGTGTTTTCCTTACCTGCTGCAGTTATAAAGAGTCCCCATTTAATTGTTAGAACATATTATCTGTTATTTTTTCTCAGATGCATATGTTTATATTTCTTAGTGTATTCATTGAATGTTGACATGTCACACATATATTTATATACATTCCTCATTTTGTATCATATTTCCTAGTGAGGCCATTCTTTTTATTTCAGGCTGGATTTTGATGTGCTTCCGAATGAATTATTACTGCATGTTTTCATATACATTGACCTACAAAACCTTCTCCAGTCTGTAAATAGAGTGTGTCATAAATTCAACCATGTGATAAAGAAGAATTCAATACTATGGCGTCATTTCGAGTTTCCTAGAGAAATTGAAATGAATAAAACCAATTTGGAAAATATTCTGTCACATGCTGTGAGGATTGTTGATTTGTTCATGCCGTGTGCTGTGTTTAAATGTGAAGTACCAGAACTCGCTCGACAAAGTGTTTGCTGCATCTACGTTTACGTACTTGGACCACTTAAATATCTGCGAAGCTCCAATTTCAACGCTTTGTTGGTCATACAACGCAACAAAATTCGTGTATTAGACGTCTCTGGTTGCAGTCTTCTAGTTGATGAAGATTTTCAGGTTTTAGTTAATTGCATTAACCTGGAACAGCTGTATGTAAGTTTCACAAACATTACACAAACAACACTTGTGAAGGTATGCTTACACAAACCTGTGTATGTACTAGACGCGTGTGGTGTGAAACTAGATGTTGAACATTGTAGAAACTTACTACAAAATGTGCAGGGACATATGCTATTTTTATATATATCACTTCAAAATGAATGCAATGACCATATAATAGACTGTTTCGGGACACGACAGTGAAGATATACGTGCACCCTTGAGCATATCTAATTGATGTGTGGACATTTGAGACATTGGAATGATATACTTTGACTGCGGTATTCATATTGTTTTAACATCATTTTAATGATTTAAACAAGCAAATACAATCCGAAATTTTAAAGATGAGTAACTTTAGTGTCAGTCAGGTGTTGCATATGCTAAATGATATGGACTCAGACGATGCAATGGCAGACAACACTCAGTCTCATGATGAGAAGGAGAATGCCAATGAGGACAATGGTGTACCTTTGAACCTGTATGACAGTAGTGAATTGCCAGTATCCCTAGTGGAGGAACTTGACGGTCAAAACCTCTATATGGTGTCTGGGAACAGTATTGATGTTTTCATGAACTTAGATCAAGCACACCATGGACCTGATGCTGCTGCGTCAATCACTACAGGTTGTGACCATATAGGTGAAATTATAAATGAAAGTACACAGAATGACTATAATAATAATTGCATTGAAGGTGATGAATACTATTCAACGAAATTCCTTTCACCAAAGTAAAGTGTATGAAGTACGATATATGTTTGCCATTTCACATTGGTTACAAACGTTCGTTTAGTGTGACTGACTTCATAACAACCCATATTGAAATCAGACAAACAAGAGCACGAACCAACAAACAACCGGAATTCTTACCAAGACCAGCACAATCAAACAAAGTTCCAATTATTTCTCAAGACAAAAAGAAGGACATAACTTGTATCCTCAAATATATGCCAGAGGTCGATAAACAATTCTTCAAAGCAAACTAGTTATTAATAAATAAGTACTAGAATTCTCCAGTAGTACTTTTAAAGCATCAGTTTGTGTTTTGAAATATGCTTTGAAAGCCAGTGTGACAGAATGGTTTGCGTTTGACTTAATGATCTATATCATTTAATCGTTACTAGTTTATTATGTTTGTTATTGACATTTTTTCAAAATTCTTTTGGTAAGTCTTTAAAATCGAGTGTATTCAAGGAGGTGACGATTATGAGATTGTACAAAATGTACTTTGATCGTAGACAATCATAATCAATTATTCTAGACAATAATGGTGTTTTGTCTGTTTTACTAGATAAATCTGTTCTGTGTTAGATATTTTGCAAATACATTTTGAGGAAAATTTGTTTTGAACAGTTCTTTTAAAAGTTTGACTTCTTGAAATACTTCTTATTTCAGGCTTTTGGCAATTATTTTTATGTTGAATTTCAATACAAAGTGTTTATATTTTCTCTATTGACCATCCAATATTTCACGATGTCAGTATAAAAAAGAAATACTTATCAATATGTCATGTTAAGTAAAATGATTATCCCATTCAGCGGGCACTTTTATATAATTGAATTATTAAATTCACCTAAGAAAGGTTTTATCTCTAAATTGTATTATTTGCTTTTTGTTACTATTCTGTGCACTGTTTTATTGTTTCTGGAATATAGTTACGTCCAAATAAGTATATTTGTTCTTTTGAAAAAGATATTTCCAAACTGACGTATTTTAAAATTTAATTCCAAAGAGACGTAACTCGATGTGTCACTTTGGAAATAATGTTATCTTCTTCTAGACTTAATTTTTGATAAAACAAACGAAAATCGGCATACAGATATTTTGTAATCAAAATAAACTATGTTGCAAATCCCAGATCAATCCGTTCATTAAGGAAAAAGTTATACGTTTTCAAAACTTTGAACCTCTTTTTCTCGAAACTACAAAAATGCAAGTTACATCAGTCTGGAAATAAGGCGACGAGTACTAATAAAACGTTGCTCAATTAATAAAACTTCTAATAAAAACAGATAAAATTACAATGTAAGCTAAGTTAAAATAAATGTACACCATGTTTACCCTTTTATCAAAAACAAATACTTCTTTAACAATCAATTAATCAAGTAATTTTCAACATTCTATAATTTTTTTCATAACTTAGTTAACATCCACTATTGATTGATCAATGCCATGAAATAAATGCATGAAAAAAGATCAAAAACACAAAACAATTATTCTTACAAAGTGACTAACACAGACATATATCATGGCTACGCATGTAGTACTAAAATCAAGCATTGATACAAACATGTGGCCTGATACAATATTTTTAGTTCAATTTTCCATTGTTTTTACATATATATTCTCATAGAAAGAAATAAAATCTTGTTATTCAAACATTGTGTATGTACATAATCATATCACTAGTTGTTGTAACTGTCAAGTTTACACAAGACCAGCATCAGAAGCCATCCCATAAAAGATACTTTGCTCATTCTGAAGTAATTCCTGAGGACTGTTAAACTCACCAATTCTCCCTTGATCTAGCATCATTACTCTGAAAACACACAATCAGGTTACATGATGTGGTACAGCACACATGTACGTCAATGTATCTTATCATATACAAATAATCAGTAAAGAAAATGTAATCACATAGTGAAATTGAAACAAAATACAGAAACCAAGCCATCTTTAATATAACATTCTTCAACCTGTTTTGCACCTGCGGTGAACAAAAAACGACATTCTCTATCAGGACCTAGTTATCAATTTACTTGACAAATTCGGTTAAGACAATTGTTAAACAACTTACACTTACATCACGTTATATATCAAACATTTAGGCCTTGCTTGTTGTCTACGGACACTACATTTATAAAGTTGGATAGATTTGTTTTGAAAAATCATCATTTCCTGTAAATACTTGTTTAACAGCATTTCATTTGATCTAGATTCGAAAAAATTCTGTGTAGCACAACATATTTGATAGGTAAAACAAACACTTCTTAATTTAGGCCTTAGAGATAAGTTCCGTTAACGTATCCTATACATATTCAGAGATTATTACACAGGGATGGTGTGCCTTACGGCAATATTGGTGTACTAAGTGAGATATTGGCCTCAAGGTTTTAGCCCAGTTTTATTTCGGAGCAACCATTTGTACATCAGCCGTCTGTTCAACTATTTCATTTCCGAACGTCGATGCTTTCCACGCTAAACTATGACGTCACACTCAGGACCCATGATCATAGATAATGGCATCATATTCTCCATATAAGTTTATATACAATGCAAATTTGATACTATATTTAGTAACATATGCAATAAAAAACAATATACCTTGTGTAATCCATGATAGTATTAAGTCTATGTGCAATAGTAAGTACAGTAGCATCCTTAAATTCAGTTCGTATAGTATGCTGTATAAGATCATCAGTTTCCAGGTCCACAGCTGCAGTAACTTCATCAAGTACCAGATTCTTTGTCTTACGTAACAAAGTTCGAGCCAAACATACAAGTTGCCTTTGTCCAACGCTATATAAAATACAACAATTTGTTACACAAGTGTGTGATACCGAGAGTCAAGCAGAATGTAATGTTTATGAAAGAAAATGGTCTTATTTACTAACAAAAGTCTGATGGAAATTCCTAGTCTATTGCCTTTCACTTGCTAGATAAGGGTAAGCTAAGCAACTGATTATGGGAGAAAAACACCATCACAGAAAATTAAAAAACGTCATTCACAGCTATAAACACCTTTACATATTCGTAAATAACTACATGTAAGATATTGAATTAATATACAAACCTGAGATTTTCACCACCTTCAGTGCATTCATACTCTAGCTTAGATGGTAGACCAGAAACAAACGTTTTCAGATGTGCATGTTCTAAAGCTACCCAGACAGCATCATGACTATGTTGATCAAACGGATCTAAGTTCATCCTTAATGTACCAGAAAACAACGCGGGTAGATGTAAAGTATAATTATTAATGTATTATATTTATGATATGCCATTGAATACTTGAACACTGCTATGTTTCTTCACACTTGAATATTTTGAATTCGTTACCTTTTCTTACAGAATTTCAAATAAAACATGTATGACCAAGAAGTAAAATTATTCATCCCATTTCAGTGATGGATAGTTAAAAAATTAAGTGGAAACGGATTTTTAAATTTTAAGTGACCTTGACCTTTGACGGAACGAACCCAAAAGCAATCCCATCTCATCTAATTTATCACCTGTTGGAAAAAGTCCACACAGAAGTTACTCTATAAAACATCTCAGGTGTTATTAAAGATCATTTCTTACAGTTTTGGGATTGCAACTCTATGAAGTCAGGTAACCACAGTTAATGTTACTGGTAATGGGTATAGGAAAACTTGTACTTAAGAATAATAAAGACAAGAGTAAGAATGGAATGGAACGAACATAATTGGTTTTTGAAATTGTATAAAAATGTATAGGTACATCACGTAAAAGCATTGATAGGAAGCTACCCCTTCACATTATGTGCACAGACTCTTGCAAGGTCTGGTGTGATACACAGTGCTACAGTATTGTGTACTTAAGTTATTGCGCATGGAACTGACCATTTCCGTAAATTGTAAATACCATTAAGCCGTAAAGTAGAAACAAACAATATGCAGTCATATGATCTGCACATTTAAATACTCTGATACAAGTTTGTTATTTTTTTAATTTGTACTGATTGTATTTGTCAATAAATTAAATCACCATTAAGTTTAACATTACACATATATTTCCATAACAAATATAAAAACGCATCATTCATGTTGAAATATTAATCAAATATCACATACTTTAACTTTAAGAAAATGCCAGATATTTTAAGACTAAACTGAGCAAAATGATACAAGTTCAATGTTGTTGTCATAATTTCCAGTATTTTTTAAGTTGATGAGTCAGTAGGTCATTCATTCTTTTAAATTATGATATTTTTATAGAGACAAGTTACTTACAGAAACAACTTATATAAGAGAACTATAATGTAGCATTATGAACTTTATTTTAATGCTACGTAATGTATTACCTATTAGAAAGTGATTATTTGTTTTATGAATGTCTTAAAGAGAAAGTAACTGAAGAAATTCAGCTGAAATCACACAGGAAGAGTAGTTTAAAGAATGTAAATAAAGTGGTCAAGTAAAGCAGTGAACAAGGTCAGTGATATAATACTTTTGACTGTAGTTAACTTTTAAGACTGGTTTTTCTTTTTTTTGTAATGTGTGTATTTCCAAGATCAAATCATTTCTGTTCTCAAATTTACCAAAAAAACGAATGTCTCGCCGTAATCACGTGAGTTTTTAACAAATGAAAAGTCATTTTTACCAAACCAAACCAAACTAACAATGATCACGCTAAAAAACAGTTGAGCATTGCACTATTTATTTATAAATGTAAGGAGCGTTTCCCAGCAGGAGTAGTCTTGATCACATCCGTCTATCACTGTCTCAAGTATACTGATAATGACAAAAACTGAACATGCTATCAATTTAATGCGTTTTCGTGTTTCAACTCTGACATCAACTGTTTAAGGTTATGCAATAGTAAATACATGTTGTGTCAATGGACACAAAAAGGGTTTTAATAAATTATAGAAACAAAAGAACTTTGAAACTCGGAGAAATTGATATAAAACATGAAAACAATACGATACCAAAATTGACAGATTTTAGTCATATAATAACTTCCTCCAGTAGGAAAACTTTGGTCCTCCTCAAAGTTAGATAACAAGTCACAATAAAAAATAGATTAATAAAGCATTAAGCTTGTTTTTTTCCATGGCATCTTATTCACTGTTAAAGTCCAAAAGCGTCCAATGTCTTCAGAAACGTTTCTATTTCACCTGTGTATAGCGTTCCGTCTATTGTAAGTGTATCTCACACAATTTGCAAATGTGAAATTCCTGAAAATATGCTCCCTTAATATCAGGTTGAATATTCCATGTTATCCATGTTTTAGGGATATTCACCTTCCGTTTGGCTTATTGAGAGTCCGGACATTCCTACCTGCTGCTCTCTATCATTTAAAAAAGAATTTTACGTATTTTCTTCTTGTTGTCTGAATCGTACTTCGTCGTTTTTGGTGTGTTGCAATAATTATTTCGTTGTATATTTTGCCCGACGCCTGTTTGTTCATAAAGTTTACTTTCCCACATACCGCAAATGTACAGGAGTGCTTAAGGAACTGGGGCATCTTCTGTATCATGCACTATCCTCCAAATATCTAAAATGACTAACATTCTTCCAGATTAGTTCGCCCATAAACGCAAACACACGCACAAGTCGACATTCATTCATTAAACAATCATTATTTTTTATCGAACCGTTGTAAATATATTTATTCAACTTGAGAGAAAACATTTAATACAGTCCATGACACACTTCAAACAATCCAAGCAATCTTTACACGCTTCAAAACATTCAACACATCCATTCATACTTCCACGCGACGACGTGTCTCCAGGCTGAGATGTCACCACGTCAGCTGGCTGCATTTCTGGTTGTACTGTGATCGGAGATACTGATGTCATCTTGTTACAGATGTTCAATCACTCTTTAGAATCGCTATCGAAATTGTCTTGGTTAGATTTACTCTCCTTTGGCATCGGGTGCTTATTCCGATACCTTCATATTCACCCTCTGCTTTATAACTTCCGCACAACTATATATTTAGACAGGCGAGTCGACATGTGTTCAGTGCCATTCAGCGAGCCGCTTACAACTATTATAAACCCAGTAGTCACGTGATCGTACCGACCAATGAAATTTAGTATCAGGAACGAGCGGTGATTTCGTTTAGTGCGACTGAATCATTGGTTATATCAGAAAGGTTAAAAGGGTCAAATATCAAAATATACTGGGTAATACAGCAGCGTGTGAATAACGGTAGTGGAATCAAAGCGCTGTGTGGGAGCGAGGTTAGGTTATTCATTATGAGTGAACACTTCACTATATTCGCTTGTTCTCTTGTGTTTAGCTTGGTGTACATTTGAACAGTGCATTTAATTCATATTTAGATAGGCGAACACTGTATGAAGACACTTATATATACGCTTAGACAAGTTCTTTTCAGGCGACACTTTTTAAATATTGGTTGTTTCAACAAGCAAATATCTCTTGTTCCGCGTCTCAATTGTGCAATAATTGGGCATAATATTTCTGAAATCCAACATTAAATAAATATCGCTTAGGCCACACCAAATTGATTAGTATTTCTTCGGATTTTTTTTTTACTTCTCAAAATGTCACAAGCGGCGAGGTTTTTTTTACCATTTTATTTTTCTTATATTTCTCAAAAATTCACTGATGGCGCTTTTGTCCAATTCTATCCTTTTTAATGAGTAGCAAATACAAAAACATTGAGCAATTCTGGTTGCAAACTTAAAACTAGACATCAGGCAGTCACATAAGCTCACATTAAACACCTTGTGCGTAGGTCAGCTTCCCACATCGACTTGAACGTTACCACGATATCTCCCGAACGCTTGAGCTTGCAACGGTAGCATATGTACCGAAAGTAATTAAATGAATGAGAGTACCTTAAAATGCGAAAAGTAGCTTTTATTAGCGCCGAATTTCGTGCGAGCGGGTAAAATATTTTTTCTATTTTCTACTATTGCATTTTAAAGGAGCGGCAAATCAATTTGGTGTGGCCTTATCATCGAAAAAAACGTTTTCTGTTACATTTTTGCGTCGTAAGGTCATATCTCTAACACGATAAGACACTGTTATTATTGTTCTGTTTATCTCTCTTCATACAAATTAAAATTCTATTTCTTTCTCTACTTTCTTCAAAAAAAAGCCCTATTCACTGTCAGTCAATATACAATGATAAAATACAAAATTGACTGGCCTAAAATCTACACACGGCGTAAATACCATATAATTTTGTAACTGTCTATGTTATGAGTAAATGTAAACCTGGGCCCGTATTCATAACGCTCATAAGGAAAAAATTCCGGAGTTTTATCAATTTTCCTTAGATTTTATAGAATTTTCCTTAAATATTAGACGTGTTTTTTTGTTACACCCGTTGATCAATTTGAAACAACGGAAAATCCAATACTTTATTTGAAAAGGATCACATGAATCAAACTCGGTCTATATTGAAGCATTAAACAGTATAATATACAATCGAATGCATACCGAGTTTTCTTCTCCAAAATGTTCGATATTGGCCAGTGATACAGATACAGTCACACAAAACAATCAAATTATATTGCACTTGTATTTATAAGTTAGATAATGTTTTGTTGTACAAATATGTACGTTGATATAGTGGCTACTCATATTGTTATAGTTTGAGTTAAAACAAATGGTGGTTTCTAGAGTTGTCTGTCTTGTATTATTATCATGTTTAGATATCATATAATGCTTGTATAAAGTGTAAGTGCATGCCAATTTGATGGTCAGTTACATAATTACTGTCATACTGAAAACTGCCTATTTTAAATTCTACAATAGTGCTAATCCTTGTTATTTTCGGTAACAATTTATGTTACATACACAACTTAACATGATGTCGGAAGTATACGTTTGGATTTAATTGATTTACGATGCATTGTACAAAATTCAACGCAATTTTGAATCGGTGAATTGATTCACATTCAACATGAATTTAACAGGCATTCCATTCCTACTCCAGTTATGGATTGCACTCCGGACAATTTGCCATTATCGTGGAAGAATTTCAAGGAACATACAGTCATGATATTTTGTGCTTTGAAAGAAAAGGATGAACCAACTCAGTGTATATAAATAATCCCCTGATAAATATGCTGTGATAAATAGATTATTGTAGATGGCACACCATGTCATCAAGGTTATCTGTGCCAAGACATTTGAAAATCCCCAAATATATGACAGTGTAATATTCCGAACAAGATGTTTTAGACCATTTGACCTTGACCTTGGAGCTACGGACACAAATCTTATGCATGACACACCATCTTATCATGGTAAACATTTTTGCCAAGTCATTTGAAAAATCCCCCAATATATAATAGAGTAATGGTACTGACAAAATCAAGTGTGAACTTGACCTTTGAGCTACGGACATGGGTTTTGCACAAAAGTCTCATCATGGAGAACAATAATGCGAAGTATTTTGAAAATCCCCCAATAAATGACAGTGTCATATTCCGGACAAGATGTTTAGACCCATTTTTTAACGCGAAGTGTGACCTTAACCTTTGAGCTACGGGTCATGCGTGTGATACATCGTCTCATCATGGTGAACATATGTGCCAAGTAATTTGAAAATCTCCCAATAAATGAGTGTAATACTCCGTACAAAATGTTTAGACTAATTTTGATAGTTAACATCTAATCATGCACATACATCGAACAGCCAGTGTGACGACTATGTTGAGCTTCACCGCAAGCGCCGGTGGAATCGGTCGGTTGGCAGTGAGCAAGCGGTCTCGACATTGTTTGTGCCAATATTAACTGATTCCCAAATGTGCAAGCTTAATTACTCCATAGATATCATTTATCACACACCCGTGCATGTTTGTACGATGCCATAAATATCATATAGCAGTGTGCATATAATACGCAAATGAGCGGGAAAAAACAAAATGAAGTCCAAACGCTGCTTGTTTACAAATAACAAAACGAGTAATGATAAAAATATCCACATCGCCAACTTTTGATGCATCAAATAAGAAGGCTCATGAACGCTTCAGCTAACTCAAATGTATATGTAATAACAGTTACCGTTTACATGCAAGTTATGACAAATGTACCAAGCATGTCCATCAAAATTCTCCGAACCTAACAATCCAGTTCAGCAAGTTTATTCCATCTCAAACGATTCGTGTTTCAGACGACACCAACACGTCATCAAAGTACACAGGAAATTGTAACAATTGTATTTATCTTTGTTCAAGGAGCTCAGTGCTATATCAATCAAAATGAACTAGATTCTGCACATGTCATTTTAAACATACTTATCGATGACATTTTTGAGGAAAGGGTTTCCCATCATTTACGTTTTACAGTTACTCTTGATATAAGCGAATTGTTATATAGCTATATTTAATAAACTGGAACATATATTCATAGATCTATTGATAATTTTAGAAATACGAGTACACGTAATGAATTTGTGAATGGGTTTACTTTTTCAGCTCTTTAATTCAATAAAGCCTAATTAATGAGTGCAATTGAATAATGTGTTTTTACCTTATTTAGCCGGGTATGTAATAAATACAATATTAAATTCGTGTTGCTTAGTATTAAATTTATTGATATTGTAGAAAAAAAGAATATTCACGAAGCTCGCTTCGTATCATTTTAGTCAACATGTTCAATAAATTTAATACTATACAACACTCATTCAATTTCTTCTATTTTGATGTTTCCCTTTATAGCAGCCCGGATAGCTCGATTGGTAGAAACAAAACTAGTAGTCTCGTGGCCGACAGCACAAGCCCAATGATGCGCGCTTATTTTTTCAATGACGCGCGCTTATTTTTTCTTTTCTAAGCCAGATATACTCCACATTTTGAAATGTCTTCAAATTTTGAGCACCTTCGAAGACCTGTTTGCAGTAGCTTTTTTATCGTTTATAACTATATACAAAAGCTGTTTATATTAATTTTTTTCAAAAGAAAATTAAGTAAAAAAGTAGGGAAAAGTAGAGCCTACTTGACAGCCTGCTTATGCATAAAATTATGAAGACTTCAGACCGTTTTTTTAATGAAAAATTCGAGCTGTAGCAGTGGTTGGAAGTGGTTTCACAGATGACATTCAGCTCACAAACATAAATAATAACTATTTAAGACAATATTCTGGTTGTACGTGTGTATGATATATGAAGCAAATAAAAAAAACATAACACTTTTTTGGCCAACTTTAATTATTCACTAAATTTACAGATATTCACAGCAACTAAAATGTACGGACAACAAAAATAACAAAGTTATGAATTTCTTTACTAAAGGTTATCATGGAAAATCAAACAGCAGCAACATGTCCTTACCAAGTTACCATCACTTACACATGTCAGTATTTCTTTAACAATACAGTTGCTATGTCACGAGCTTATCTTACACAGAATCCCAATACCATACACTTCTTACAACCAAACATACTGTAATCATGAAAAATAACTTAAACTGATATGTACATGTTTGTAAAATCATCAACAAAAATAAAATTGTTTCCGCTTTTTTTAATACCAATTATAATGTGTTCCATTTCTTTTTAACTTTTAGACTCCCTGATAAAGCAAAACATTTTTAAATAAAGTAGCATTTTGATATTAGCAAGTTAAACTTCAGCTCAGCAGAAGCAACACACTAAAACGAAAATAAGTTACTCTAATATGAACATAAAATTCTGCACAATAAACTTATATAAACCAACAGCAAAACCACGTCTGTTTGGTGTAATGGTAATTTTATAGTTCCAATCAATACATTAACATGTTTATATCATGGAAATATCTAGCAACCATTATAATTTATGTTTTCGCTGCAATAAAAACAAATGCTACAGTAGAATGTACATGCAGCAGTTCTATGCTTTGGTTTAAATATCCTGAATTACTTATATTCAAATACAGAATAACTTATTGGGACAAGAGTACATCATAATAATGGCTGACAATACCATGTACATGCAAAACTAAGTAAAAGGTGAAACTTAGTAAAAAAAATACTAAAACACAAAAGCATTAAAGTGATTTATACAATCCATACTAACGAACATACATTTGTAGATGCAATGGGATAACAAGGTGATAACAATCTATTCTAATTAATATATAATTCAAGGACTCATTCAAGTATCTTAGTCAAAGATAATGTTTCAAATATTTTCAAATGGTAATGACATAAAATGCCCAGTAAAATATTCAATAATGTAGGATAAATACAAAATAATACAATAACACAAATAGAGATTTTCCCTCAAGATGACAAAACTTTGAATTCTACAGCTGCCAGATTGAGACATTTCCTCCACAGCAAACAAAATCTCAATAAATTCGAGGCAAGAATCCATGACAGGATTATGATAGCTACTTGTTCTCTAATGTCAAAATTTAGATTGTGATTGGAATGAATGAAGTATACAGGTAGTTAAAATAGTAACCATGAACAATAGAACAAATTCAAAACATACAGGATAAATGTATCATGTGTAACAACCATCTTGTGTTAGAATCGGGTAAAAGCAGAATTTACAAATAAGTTCACAGTTAAAAAGCTTCTAAGCCTCAAATGAATATCGCAAGTTGACTCATAAGAAAATAATGAAGAAATTAAAACCAAAACAATAATTAGGTATAGAATATTGCGGTTTAATGCACTGAAACTGGCATTTTCTGGTGTTGTTCAAACCACATACAGTAAACTCCCCTTACGACAATTTTCTGGGGACCGGAAGATTTATATAGTTGTATCTGAATATCATTATATTCATGCCCGACTTTTCCCACCCTGAACTCGGAAGTAAGAAGGGAGCGCAATATGCTTGATTACCAAATGTATATTAACTATAAAGTCGTAAACGCAATTCTGTGTTTTGAATATACGATCAACATTGTAACAAGAATATATGATTATCAAAAAGTCATCTGATCACAAGAAACCCGAAACGCTTTTGAATCTTTGACTGTCGTTTTCAAAACGCAAGTAGTCGCATGCCTACCAACTTTCGTCACAGACTGTTTTGTCTGTTTCGTCAACTGAGTCAATGAAGAATTATTGAACGCAGGTATCACTCTTTCAGACAGACCCAAAATGCTTTTTCTTAAGAGCTGCAACACAACTCGAATATGTGTCAACGCAGTGCTCAAGAATGTACGGGTGCGACTGTGTTCTTAAATGTAGTCTTAAAGGTTGTATAAATAACTGACAATCACACCTATCAGTAGCAAATTGAAAGTATTATCAAGCTTAATTAGATAACTGATAACCATTATCAAGCTTAATTAGATAACTGATAACCATACGTGGCGTATATCATTGCTGTCAATCAAGCACAGCCACGTTAATCATTTTGACAGTCTGAACGGTGTCACAAATATTGTTTTAAGTGAGGAAACTGTAGGTTAGGGACCAAAAATGTATATTGTTGTATTCACAGTATCAGAGTAGATGATTATATCATAAGTATAGTAAAGTCAATAGAAACAGGGAGCTGGCAGGGACCATGAGATCTATATCAAATAAGCGGTAAATCACAGTCAGCAATTATTTGTAAGTTAGTTAGAAGTGGAGTTTACTGTAGTTGAATACTTGAATCAAATAAAATGGTCGAGTCATTTTTAAGTGTAAGTCCATGTACACAAAGGCAAAATGATATAAATATGTTTACCTAAAACATTTTATGGAGTAAAAATTAAATTTACTCCAGTTTAAAAATGGGTTCATTACAAACACAACTTGAGAATATGTCTCGTCAGTTGTTAACATAGAATTTCTGTAAAGAGTTCCACAAAAAAAACAAGCAACAACAACTCCATATGATTTATAATTGTACCAATATTCATGAACAAATGTGTAAAATATTAAATCAAAAGCAACCATGAGAAAGCAAGGAGAAATAACCATTACATGTATATCAAAAAATTGATTTTCTATCATGACTAAAAAGAATGATCTGCACACAATAATGATATAACTGATCTATTATTTTGGTTACAATGAAGGAAATTGGTCACATGATTCAACAAAACTATACTACAAACCAAACAACTCCAAAATGTATAATTTGACCCCAATGCATATTGAGGCACACTTTCAATGATTCAGCTTTACCCAATCAAATTTAGATGAAAACAAAGGTAAATCTAAGTGGCCCCCACGGCCACACTTGGTGGGGGCGCAAGAAACATGAACAAAAACATGTACAACCTACAATTATTACAATAGTGAATAAGAAAAGCCCTATTGCCTGATTTAGAAAAATATGTACTTGTGCATTCATATTAAACAAAAATATATTTCATAATGGGTGTTATATGCTAGATGATATCTTACAAATGCTGTACATGGCAAGACTATAATCAAATACACAAGTGTAAGAGGTATATCAAGCAAAGTTACTAGTTGTAACACAAAAGCCAATGATCAGGAATTACAATACACAACAAGTAGAAGAAGAATGAACAATCTCACATCTTGGAGCATTTTAAGACTAGTAAAATCTAAAATAATCAACACAGATGCATCATATTTATGTACACACAAAATCAAACATGTTTTAAGAGAAAAAATATCATAAAATAAAATATATGCAAGTTAAGTGGTCTTACTAAAGAGATCAACTAATGATACGCATGAACTGTTTTGTTAAAGTAAGCTTTGTAAATTACAAAGGCAATAAGAATGTCAAATGTAAAAGATGTCTACATTTAATATGTGTACATAACATAACAATTAATATGTAAAAGCTACTCTGTGACTAGTGGGCATTCAATAAACGTAACAAATCAAATACTATATGAAGTATACAATGGCTGATACAGAACCACACATAAATCATACCTATCTAGTCAAAAACTGTATCATTTCAATTTCGTAACAATTTAAGTATAAAATAATTAAGTAATAATCACAGTTTCCTATGCTTTTTCTTCATGCCACAGATAAACTAATTTCCTTGAAATGCATGGACTAATCAAAATCTTTTATTTGAACAGTGGACTCCCTTAGACTCAAACTCGTCGGGTCTGACAAAGTTATTTTGAGCAAAGTGTAGTTCTAGTCAACCAAAGATTTTTAATATGCAGTATGTACACATACAGACATATAAACACACAGGATAAATGACATCAAGATAATTCCGAACATTTGAATATATAACATTGTACACACTGTAGGACATATTATTCTACACAGATATGTTTGTTCTCTATGTTTTGTCCACATATCATCAAACAACTGCAAATGAGTAAAACTTAAACACAGCTCAAAGTTTTTTGTGCAATTTTCACAAATATGTCATTATTACATGTGCAATGTCACTATTGAGTTTAACTGAGCTAAACTAATTATGAGGTGTGGAAATATTATTGTCTGACCTAATGGTGTGAATTATAGAATATTTCATGTTGAATGGGGCGAATAATTGATTCAAGTGTTTGAGGTTGTGCAGTTTGAACCAACAGTAGCAGAACTATATAGATCATACAGAGAAATCTATTGGGACTTTGTAATCAATTTAAATCATCCAGGATGTTTGACACAACCGAGTTCCAGCCATGGAGTGTCCACTGTAGGTACTGATATAATATATCTACCTAAATACACTAGAAATTTTTTAAAACATTAAATATTGTCAAAGCTTTGTGTTCATTTAATTTTGCAGAATTCAACAATACAAATGGACATTCATTACTGTATCAAAACATATGTCACTGTTACAATGTCTATACAAGCTCCCTTATAAACTAACACAGAATTATGGTAATATAAAACATATCACAGTTTTTCGCACACTACATACAAACTGTAGTTTGCAGACACCGAATTAGGATAAGAGAAGATAGAACATAGCTTTTTGAAAACAAATATCTCTTGCTAAATGCTTGTAGAAAAGATGACTGCTATGCCCGGGTAGAAAAATATTCAAAAGATTATCCATCAAAATTTGGATTTTAACTAAACAAGCAGGACTAGTATATACTAGGTGTGTTCTTGTTTTATTTTAAATGTTACATGAACATTGTAGTGTTCAGAATATACACTTGGGAAAATAACAAAAAGGGACATTGCTATACATTTTAAAGTCACATGAATACACATGAAATTTTCACACCATGATTTACCAATTAAACTGAATTGCTTGGAATACAAAGCTGTGTACATATAATGTAGTAGTATTTCATTATCACTGTCCGTCAATCAAAAATAATCTAACAAAAAAGAAGTCCAATAATAAATACATTATACTACTAAAACGTCAATTAATAAAATTTCTGATAATAACAGATAAAATTACAATGTAAGCTAAGTTAAAATAAATGTACACCATGTTTACCCATTAATCAAAAACAAATACTTCTTTAAAAATCAATTGTCAAAAATTGATTGATCAATGCAATGAAATAAATCAAAAACACAAAACAATTATACTGTAATATACACTAACAAAGCAACTAACATAGACATATATCAAGGCCTACTCATGTAGTACATAAATTAAGCACTAATACAAACGTGTGGCCTGACACAATATTTTTAGTTCAATTTTCCATTGTTTTTACGTATATATTCTTATATAGAAAGCGTTAAAATGTTGTTATCCAAACATTGTGTATGTACATCACTAGTTGTTGTAACTGTCAAGTTTACACAAGACCAGCATCAGAAGCCATCCCATAAAAGATACTTTGCTCATTCTGAAGTAATTCCTGAGGACTGTTAAACTCACCAATTCTCCCTTGATCTAGCACCATTACTCTGAAAACATACAATCAGGTTACATGAAGTGGTACAGCAAACATGTACCTCAATGTATCTTATCATATACAAATAATCAGTAAAGAAAATGTAATCACATAGTGAAATTGAAACAAAATACAGAAACCAAGCCATCTTTAATATAACATTCTTCAACCTGTTTTGCACCTGCAGTGAACCAAAAACCACATTCTCTATCAGGACCTAGTTATCAATTTACTTGACAAATTCGGTTAAGACAATTGTTAAACAACTTACACTTACATCACGTTATATATCAAACATTTAGGCCTTGCTTGTTGTCTACCGACACTACATTTATAAAGTTGGATAGATATTTGTTTTGAAAAATCAACATTTCTTGTAAATACTTGTTTAACAGCATTTCATTTGATCTAGATTCGAAATATTTCTATGTAGCACAACATATTTGACAGGTAAAACAAACACTTCTTAATTTAGGCCTTAGAGATAAGTTCCGTTAACATATCCTATATATATTGAGAGATTATTACACAGGGCTGGTGTGCCTTACGGCAATATTGGTGTACTAAGTGAGATATTGGCCTCAAGGTTTTAGCCCAGTTTTATTTCGGAGCAACCATTTGTACATCAGCCGTCTGTTTAACTTTTTCATTTCCGAACGCCGATGCTTTCCACGCTAAACTATGACGTCACACTCAGGACCCATGATCATAGATAATGGCATCATATTCTCCATATAAGTTTATATACAATGCAAATTTGATACTATATTTAGTAACATATGCAATAAAAAACAATATACCTTGTGTAATCCATGATAGTATTAAGTCTATGTGCAATAGTAAGTACAGTAGCATCCTTGAATTCAGTTCGTATAGTATGTTGTATAAGATCATCAGTTTCGAGGTCCACAGCTGCAGTAGCTTCATCAAGTACCAGAATCTTTGTCTTACGTAACAAAGCTCGAGCCAAACATACAAGTTGCCTTTGTCCAACGCTATATAAAATACAACAATTTGTTACACAAGTGTGTGATACCGAGAGTCGCATCCGTACAGTCTTGAGCACTGCGTCGACACAGATTCGAGTTGTGTTGCAGCTCATAAGAAAAAGCATTTTGGGTGAAAAACATATGAAAATTATCACTTTAGACCTTTATTGAATCATTCAACTAAGCAGAATGTATTGTTTATGAAAGAAAATGGTCTCATTTACTAACAAATGTCTGATGGAAATTCCAAGTCTATTGCCTTTCACTTGCTACAAGATAAGGGTAAGCTAAGCAACTGATTATGGGAGAAAAACACCATCAAAGATAATCAAAAACGTCATACACACCTCTATACACCTTTACATATTCCTAAATAACTACATGTAGCCATAATATATTGGATTAATATACAAACCTGAGATTTTCACCACCTTCAGTGCACTCAAACTCTAACTTAGATGGAAGACCAGATACAAATGTTTTCAGATGTGCATGTTCTAAAGCTACCCAGACAGCATCATCACTATGTTGATCAAAAGGATCTAAGTTCATCCTTAGTGTACCAGAAAACAACACAGGTTCCTGTAAAGTATAAATTATTTATTTATTATCTATATGACTTGTATATTGACAAATCAAAAAGGCAGCAAAATCTCATTGCTTTGATACATAAAACTCTTCTGTAAAATAAACACAAGACAAATCCCCAAACAATTTGACCATAGCAATACCACAATAAGATGAAATAGCACATATGAACAATCTGTGTATAAGAGGAAAACAATTGAAGTTGGGTGAACTGAATTGAAAACTTCAATGTTCCAAATACAGCTGAAATCAACAATTCCATGATGTCTATAATACCTGCAACTTACTTATGATACCTAGCACTGCACAAGCTTATGGAACAACGCATATACATGGAACATACAACAATTCATTCTATGTTTGAGGAATGTCACATAAGATATGGTTTTAACAAAATATTCAAAAACCAAATCATGTCTACAAAACGAGTCTGTTATTTTACTCACAAACAGAAAGCAATCGAGCATTTGGCAACAAGCTATCATTACTCAGTGCTGGTAAAGAAGCAGTTTCAAAAGTTTTGAGCCAAAGCTACAATATATAAAGGTACATGAAAAAAGACAAATGGTTACCTGCGGTATAATGGTGAGTTTGCTACGTAGATCATGAAGACCGATCTCGCTAATATTTATTCCATCAATAATGATTCTACCCTCAGCAGCTTCAATAATACGGAACAAAGCTAAAGTCAGGGATGATTTACCAGCACCAGTCCTACCAACAATACCAACCTGAAGTCAAGAGATATGATTAGCATTTAAATGCATTGGTGATAAAATATACATTTGTTATTAAACACATTTCATATAACAGGATAACACACATTATCCTGGCTGCATATTGATATCATATGGGAACCAGAATGGTCTTTGTTAATGGCGATTGCATTTTGGGGTTTTCTAATGGAGAGAATCCAAACCATTTCAAAGCAAAAATGGAATGTCCCTCGAATTCCAGCAAAATCTTCTCTCGCCACAGACACCAGAATTGTGCCATTTGTCATTTTGTTCAAATAAATTTAATACCTAGGAAAGAGTTCTGTTGACATAAAATTGATACGCTGTGGCCTTAAAACACGATTTTCCGCTGAACTGAAACAAACTATTGCATTTTTCCTCTGCTATCACAGTTGCAATTTCCTGAAGTACCATAATAGTTAAAAAAAAAACCCAAAACACATACATACGAGTATGAAATAACATTAATAAGTGAGTTTAGTAAAACCAATTATTACCATTCAACCTTTAATTTCAACATGATGCACTGGAACTAAAACATTAACAGAAAACAACCATTACCTTTTCTCCAGGGTTGATGGTACAGTCTATCTGTTTGACAACCAGATCTAATCCTTCACGATATCTTGTACCATAACTTTCAAATTTGATCTGACCTTGATCAGGCCACTCTGCTGGAGGTCTATTCCCTTCAATCTCCCAGTCAGCCTGTATCGTGAAAAATATAATATGTAGAAATAACAGGGTCATAACTTATTGTTAGCTACAGAATGTAAAGTATAGTAATAAAGAATTTACTCCCATGGTTGCTCGAGTACACAAGTAAGATTTAACGCTATATGAATTAACGCTTTATGAAATTAAACAAGAAATGGGCAATGCCCACAAACCAGGTTTTAAACCTAATTATTTGTAACCAAGGCTTTATTTGTATAATGAATACATGATGATCATCAATGCTGCAAAGGTGCCAGAGGTGATACATGCATACAAACACTCACACTTAGATATATCATATATATATATGGAACAACTATACAACAACTTTGATGTCAATACACCCACGAATAGCGAAGATATTAAGTGGAAACTGATTTTTAAATTTTAAGTGACCTTGACCTTGGACGGAACAAACCAAAAAGCAATCCCAAACAAGATCTTCACATGTTCTTACTATACACCAAGTTATTAGCCGGAGAGCAAATTGCAATTTTTAGTAAAGGTGACCTTGACCTTTGACTAAACGATTCCAAAAGCGATCCCAAGCGAGCTCTCCACATGTTCTTACTATACACCAAGTTTGATGTCAATATGACCAACAAATCTAAAGTTATTCCCGGAAACCAAATTGCTACTTTAAGTAATGGTGACCTTGACCTTCGTCAGAACAGGTCCAAAAGCAATCCCAAGCAAGCTCTCCACATGTTCTTTCTGTACACCAAGTTTGAAGTCAATATGATCAACGAAACTCAAGTTATTCGCCGGAAACCAAATTGCTAGTTTTAGTAACAGTGACCTTGACCTTTGTTGGACCGATCCCAAAAGCAATCCCAAGCGAGCTCTCCACATGTTCTTACTATACACCAAGTTTGATGTCAATATGATCAATGTAACTCAAGTTATTCGCCGGAAACCAAATTGCTATTTTTAGTAAAGGTGACCTTGACCTTTGTCGGACCGAACCCAAAAGCAATCCCAAGCGAGCTCTCCACATGTTCTTACTATACACCAAGTTTGATGTCAATATGATCAATATAACTACAGTTATTCGTCGGAAACCAAATTTCTATTTTTAGTAACGGTGACCTTGACCTTTGTCGGGCCGAACTCAAAAGTAATCCCAAGCGAGCTCTCCACATGTTCTTACTGTACACCAAGTTTGATGTCAATATGTTCAAAGAAACTCAAGTAATTCGCCGGAAACCAAACTGCTATTTTTAGTAATGGTGACCTTGACCTTCGTCAGAACAGGTCCAAAAGCAATCCCAAGCAAGCTCTCCACATGTTCTTTCTATACACCAAGTTTGATGTCAATATGATCAACGAAACTCAAGTTATTCGCCGGAAACCAAATTGCTAGTTTTAGTAACAGTGACCTTGACCTTTGTTGGACCGATCCCAAAAGCAATCCCAAGCGAGCTCTCCACATGTTCTTACTATACACCAAGTTTGATGTCAATATGATCAATGTAACTCAAGTTATTCGCCGGAAACCAAATTGCTATTTTTAGTAAAGGTGACCTTGACCTTTGTCGGACCGAACCCAAAAGCAATCCCAAGCGAGCTCTCCACATGTTCTTACTATACACCAAGTTTGATGTCAATATGATCAATATAACTACAGTTATTCGTCGGAAACCAAATTTCTATTTTTAGTAACGGTGACCTTGACCTTTGTCGGGCCGAACTCAAAAGTAATCCCAAGCGAGCTCTCCACATGTTCTTACTGTACACCAAGTTTGATGTCAATATGTTCAAAGAAACTCAAGTAATTCGCCGGAAACCAAACTGCTATTTTTAGTAATGGTGACCTTGACCTTCGTCAGAACAGGTCCAAAAGCAATCCCAAGCAAGCTCTCCACATGTTCTTTCTATACACCAAGTTTGATGTCAATATGATCAACGAAACTCAAGTTATTCGCCGGAAACCAAATTGCTAGTTTTAGTAACAGTGACCTTGACCTTTGTTGGACCGATCCCAAAAGCAATCCCAAGCGAGCTCTCCACATGTTCTTACTATACACCAAGTTTGATGTCAATATGATCAATGTAACTCAAGTTATTCGCCGGAAACCAAATTTCTATTTTTAGTAATAGTGACCTTGACCTTTGTCGGACCGAACCCAAAAGCAATCCCAAGCGAGCTCTCCACATGTTCTTACTGTACACCAAGTTTGATGTCAATATGATCAATGTAACTCAAGTTATTCGCCGGAAACCAAATTTCTATTTTTAGTAACAGTGACCTTGACCTTTGTCGGAAACCACCCAGTTTGACGCCCGCCCGCCGCCCGCCCGCCAAACGACACCACCATTCTAATAACCTGGTTTTTTTCAAAAACCTGGTTAATAAATTACAGACTTGACTTCAATGTCAAGGATGATGTCAAGGACTACTTTTTCTATCCAAATAATCAATTTACATGCATGTTCACAAGACATTATGTTTATAACATTGATAATACTGGAAATAAACAATAGAACCTTGATAAACACAGTTATCTGGATGTTTTACAAAACTTCATGAGCTAAACAACTTACAGTAAAACTTTGAAACCTCGAACTGCCGTCGGACTTAGCAATTAGTTCGAGCCATCTACTGTTCGAGGCATCTACCGTATACCCGTATATTTCCTAACTGACAGTCGCCGAGCATTTGTTTTCATACTGAATGCACGTCCATCAATAGTCGCAGCAGTATTCATAATAATAATAATTAACAAGAGTGCCAAACTGTCACAAAATATGCCCGTCATAAGTCAGAACTCGGAGTAAAAACAAGACAAATTTTGGGTAATTTCTAAAATCAAAGGGTGATAACTCCCGGGTGACATGAGCGATATGACTGGTTATCGAACTTGGCCGAAATATTATTAAGTTAGGTGAAGATCAGATGAAAACTGTTTGACTTAGAGAGCGGACAAGGCTAATTTTGCCAATTTTGGATAATTCAAGGGCCATAATTCTGAGGTGCCTGGGGCGATGTGGCTGGTTATTTAACTTGGCCAAGATATTAAGCCTACAAACATTTTCACCAAGTTTGGTAATGATCGGATGAAAACTGTTTGACTTAGAGAGCGGACAAGGCTAATTTTGCCAATTTTGGATAATTCAAGGGCCATAATTCAGAAGTGCCTGGGGGGATGTGGCTAGTTATCGAACTTGGCCGAAATATTATGCCCACAAACAATTTCACCAAGGTTGGTAAAGATGGGATGAAAACTCTTTGATTTAGAGAGCGGAAACCATGTGGACACCGCCCGCCCGCCGCGGGTGTTCCCATAATACGTCCCGTTTTTCAAACAGGCGTTTAAAAAAGAAATTAAAGGAAAGCAAAAATGATTTCCTGTGGCACCTTATTCTCTCTCATTTATTCTTATACGCATGAATTGTCTGTCACATAATACATGTACAGTGGAAACTCCCTAATCCGGAAACTCTCCGGTCCGGAAACTTCCTGCAACCGGACAATTTTTCTCGATTTAGTTCCTCCAATACAACATATAAAAAATCCCCCACAGTCCGGATCCTCCCTACTCCGGAATCCTTACTAATTTTTCTGTCCGGATTGTTATTTTACAGGTAATATAAATCTCCCAAAACCGGACGATAATTTTCAACAAAAAAATGTCAGATCGTATAATGACTGAGATTTGAGAGAAGGCATAATAATTTAATTGTCTCTATGAATATAGACCATTAGACGTTATCATTGTATGCATTAAGTTTTGATGGAAGCAAGGTAAGACCGGGTACGAGATGTACTTATTATGTAAACAATTGGAAAACATTGGATGTGAGCGCAGAACAGGGCCCATTAGGTACACAAATCACAAATTCAAATTTTTTACCATGGATTATTTTTTTCCTCTACGAAAATTTTTGAAATGAAGCTATGGTGCATAGTTTTCAGGTATGGCGTTTTGATAATATATCGTACTAAGTGCATAGCTTGTCAGGTTTTATGGACGGTATAATGTCGCAAAACACCCATACCTAATTTCAGCTATGTTCAAAATCATTTGACATGTTGAATGATTCATTGAAATACTTGCTTGAAATTGATATATCCACCTTATGCAGTGAAATTATCAAAATATCCATAAAATTCTAAAAAATAAAATATCTTATACACTTTCTGCACAGTGTAATTTTCCTGTAATTTCTACATCTATTTAAGAACTGTAGGTCAAAATCTTAAGTTAATTATATGCAATGCTTTCATACAGTTTTAATTAAACGAGAGGCGTCTATAAGTGGTTCATATTCTGAAGAATCAAATTTCCTACATTTCTATAACGAATAAACACATTATAATGATAATTTACATAATTTATAGAAGAATTCAAATATCAACCAATATTTCACACATCATGTTTTTTGCAAATCGTATTGCAAATCTTCCTTTTATGAAAGGAGCATAGATATGTTGGTCTCTTATTACTTATGATTTTGGGCTATAAATTGAATTTTCAAGTTTACATAAATTTTGTAGCTTAAATTAGTCTGCAAATTCGAATAAAAGAATGCATTCAGACATTATATATTAACGCAAACAACCTCTAGCAAACTTATTCAAATTACTGAAAGAATGTCTTGCCTACGGACATTCAATGGAGGAATTCTCTCCAGTCCGGAATCTCCTCTAATCCAAACTTTATAGTTTGTCTGAGGGGTGTTCGGATTAGGGAGTTTCCACATGTACAACTGGCAAGTAATTATCACGAAGTGCGAATAACATGTGTCGCTAATCTTACCCGTCAACAAATAATAGTAAATTAAGCGGTCATTGAAAGGTGTGAATTATTGTATTGTTCGACCTATCTATGGTGAACAAGTAATTAAATGATAGCTAGGGACCACAAATCCTGTTCGAGTGTTCTACATATGTCTGTTCGAGTGATCTACTGTTAGATAATATGAAATAAGAAGGGGTTTCGCCGGGACTTAAGAACCTGTTCGAGGTATCTACTGTGTTCGAGGTTTCGAAGTTTTACTGTATATAAAAATACAAAATTTGACAACACATTGTACATATCCTGAAGAGATCTTTACCTTTTACAATGGTCAATGACCAAAATCATGCATAGTAAGCACAGACAGATTCATAGCAAACAATAACTTTCATTGATCATACCTCTCTTGGAGTCTCTGAATATTCTTTCACTCTCTCCACAGATACAATGTTTGTCTCTAATTCCGTGGTCATCCTTACCATCCAGTTTAATGTTTGTGTCACCTGTTGAAGATCAATGTCTAATGAACAAACTACAACATGACAAAACCAACAAAACAGGAGTACCTAAATAAAGTGCTCTTCAAATAGAAATTAACCGCTTTTTGACAAGAATGTCGACTTCAGTCAGAATCCATTGTGTCTAACAATACAAGCAGTTAAGTTCCAGTCATTTCATCTGTGATAATGATAGTATAATCTTGTTTATTTTACATCAAGGGAGAAACAAGTTACTACAACTTATATCATCGACTGCTTCATGGTTTAGTAACCAGTGCTCATGCCTAATTTAGTGATTGTGATGTTGGATTCAAACGAACAACCTTTGGATGCTGAGGCATTAACTCTACCCCTCCATCATTACACCACACTTGTGGTAATGATAGGGAACCATCATACATAACAACCCATCGTAAATAACTAAGTTTCTAGCAACAAATTTTAAGAACTTTATTAATACACTTATTAAAATAATATGTTGTTACAGATTGCATTTCTTCAATAAATACAGATATTCCAATAACAACTGTTGTCTGAGATACTTACATTGAGAGCATATGTAATGGACAGACCAACTATACCAGGTGACAGAGAATCTCTGGAAATCACAGCAAACAATGAGGCAAAGAACAATATACAGTTGCCAACAAACTCCAGACGTAGAGCGAGCCATCTGAAAATTTAAATGAATCATCATGATAAATATATGAAGCTGTTTTATAATTGTATGACAGTGACAAATGTGGTTGCCAATGGAATGGGCACTCTCCAAATACATCACTCTCATATGTAACAAGCAAACTTGATAAAAATTTAATTACAGAGTTGCCTTAAGAAGAGTAAAATGATGATACAATGTCAGGCCATGTCTATATATAAATAGTGGAACCTTGTCTATTTGACAACCTTTTATCAGAATACTTGGTATCATTCAAAATACATATCAGGTCCCATTATGTTTCTTCTTAGGCATGTTGAATTGAAATGGGCTATTCGAAACTATCTAGTATTCTAGATAAAATTCGAATGAACAAGGTTCGACTGTAGTACTACAGCAAGACTAGAATTAAACCTTGCAGATAAATTATTACAGTTGTCTTTACCTGTTGGATATAATAGTTGGATAATGACATTCCAGATTGTCATCTACTTTCTTCTCTGATGTCTCAATGAACTTCTCTTGTTGTCTATATGCTCGTACAGTGGTAACGCCAGTCACAGTCTCTCCAAAATGAGAGTAAATTGGAGATCTACTCACTGACTCCAATCTCTTCAGTTGACGTGAAGTTGCCACATAAAATCTCTATAGATAATAATGGCAAATGTTTTATTTAATTTTAATATCATTGAGTAAATATAGTATATACTAATGTATCTATACGATGGTGGTGCCCATATAACATTTAATGCAGCGTCTATCTACTTATTATCATATAAAATGTGATAGTATAAACTAAGAAAAGTTACGAGGAAATTTTACTAAATAATTCAAATGTAATACAGTAAAATCCTATCAAACCAGTTACGACAAAATTTTAGCTAAAATTTCTTTTTTAACCTTATGTACAAATGTACATGAAGAATGAACTTTTTATCTATATGATGCAAATATAAATTGTAAAAAACGAACCTTCATCATCATACTGTCATACAGTAAAACAGAAGAAATCAACAATTTTATGATACGCTATTTATATATTAAGCATATATATAAACATATAGCGAGTGATTCAATGAGGGATACAGCAGCTATCAGAGGAAATTTCACCATCATTTTACCAAATTTCAATCCTTTCAAGAGACATTTACATTGCAATGTCTAAGAATATCCAAGATTAGACTTAAACGATATAAGTCTGCCAGTCAATTATTCCATCATTTCAAGACACATCTATCGCACGAAGCAAATCTACATTATTATTATTACCCGTACGTAATTTACAGACCACAGAAACATCAGAAACATCAGATTTTAAGACGGTGTTAATGCTGAAACACGAATTACATTTTCTCAGGCATAAAACCAAACATCAAGTTGTAATATGAATGGTAAAGGTGGACTTTTGTAAACAAATTCAAAAAAAAGTTGGAGCATTAATTCCTGTTCTTCTTGCAATGATATCAAGAACAATATTATGATGATTACCTGAACAAAGAAATAGATGATTCCCAAAGGTGGAACAACAATGATGAACAAATGTAGGGTAGCAGCCATAATACCAAAGCTTGCAATGGCTTGTAAGATCAGATTTAACATAGATCTAAGTGTAAATGGTACGACATAGTCAATGTCTGCTATATCTGCAGAGAAACGATTCAGAATTCGACCACTTGGGGTAGTTTCATAAAAGTTCATTGGAAGATGAAGTAGATGATTAAATATTGTACGAAATATCCTTCTGGAAGCCTTCACACCACAGATTGCCATCAGGAAAGCTGAGATGGATTCCAGAATGCCTGAAAGTATACAGGGGGCCGCTGTCAGTAACAACAATGCACTGGTGTTTGTTCGGCTGAGGATTATGACAGAAAAATCACAACTGTTTTTGTATCTGATATTACGCAGCAGGTGGTTCCTAGCTTTTGAGTGGTTGACAGGGAATTTATGAATGATGAACCGAGTATCTGCAGATACAGCTGGAAACGTGAATGAATTTAGTGTTGATACTGATGCAAAGATTGACAGGAGGGTGGTGGGTATATGAATATTGTTACTCTCGTACTTTCGATAGAGAAAAAATCACAGAGGTAAAGCACCTGGAAGGTAAATGCACACAAACTGTGCATGCATCTTCGAACATGTCTGAAACATCATTTAAATCAAGCCAACAGATCACTAAGTCTTGACTCCAAATAAGGGTGGAAAATTCAAAAACAAAGCCATAGAATTCTGTAATCGTCATACTGGTATAAGCATGGAGAACAAAGAAAACATGGGATAATAAAGCACCTTCTGATAGTCATCAATTCAAGGATTAAGATGACAAACCATAATAGACTGATGACTGATGTCAAAATAAGGGATTTACAATATATCTGTCTAACGTAGACAAATAAAATTGTTATCAGGTGAGGTGGTTTCACCAAGCCCGTTTGAGTCAGGCATTTGACAAATTTTATCATGTCACTAACGACTCGATCAAATTTTAGTGGTGCAATACCTCAATACTAAATTGACTGCAAAGTGCATTTAACCGTGAAAACCAATGACATCATGACAAAACAAGTGTGTGCTTTGATCAATGTATGGCATGCATAATTGAAATGATTATTAAACTTAAAATCAAGATAAAAACATAGAATTATACACATGAATTAATTAACAGAATCTTTGAACTCCCAACGACACAAGAAAATGCACTGTATCATAACTGTGCTCTGTAGTCTTGTTCAGCTGTGAAATGGATTAACACTGACAGGACCATATCTAAAGACTGTCTGTTCAAGGTTGGATAACAGCCAGTGTTCTGAAAATGAAGATCTTTCCCCATGCATAATGGGTGGGGTACCTGGATTAAGCTAGGTTTCACATGATTGCTGATGATCTTGCGATAGAGAATATGAAGTCAACCTATCTTAAAAGGACATTTACAGAAAAGTGAGCGACACATTTAACAATAAATTTACACAACCGCCATTTGTTCTGAAGTTAAAGATAGTTCGACATTTGACAAAGTTACTGTTTATCAACAGATATATTTAACTTTCCATTCAGTACTGACAATATAAAATGAAAAATGAACTCATTCTCAGTGAATAATTTCACTGACTGAGCATATTTTGACAGATAATCATTGAATTACTTTATCTCCTAATTGTTTCAGTGCTAAGAACAATGCTTTGAAATTCTATAAATGTTGAGGTCAGTTCATGGACTATTCACTGCCAAAACCTCTAGAGGCTGAAGAAAAGTTGCTTGATGATGTTTGTATAAAATTTGAAAAAAAAATAAACTCAAATATCATATACATGTATATGCAGTGAAGGTTTATTTAGGTCAATGTCAGGATGTATGAGACAATTGCAAAAATAGTCTAGCACTTGTGGGTGGAGTAAGAAGAGCTGTTGACAATGGCATAACAATACATACATGTTTATAATTAATGGATTGCATGAATTGCAAGGATTCTGAGGAACAAGTGGTAAGCAAAAGCTCTGCTTATAATGCACAGTTTGAACATATAAAATTTGTATTGACATCTTGAAAACAGAGCATTGTGCAAATTTGCATAATAAAATTTCTATCGAAATGGTATTTAGTGACAGACAAAAATATAGTTCTGTATTTCACTATCATCAATGGAGAATGCACTGAAGGAATTGAAACAAGCTACATTGTTGACACTTTGATCAGGTATCAATTCCATTAACTTTTCCATGTGCACTAAGCTGTCAATGCACTGTATAGCAACACTCATTCAATTCCATGGCACTATCACGGAAAACCATATTGTTATACATATGTAATGTTTAAAGTAATCCACTAATTCACAAGCTCGAAATATTTCATACATGTCCTTTTAAGAGTATACTTTCCTTAAGAGGAATCTTTTAAATACCTTCAAAAAACCAACAATTGCTCTTAAACATGGCTTCAACTTATTAGAGCAGCACATATATACCAAAAATGCACTGTGCAAAACTCCACCATGCGGTAATGAATCAAGATGGTGTCAGCATTCTGCACATTAAACATGAAGACAAATTGCAGTTTTAAGGGAGACATATATGCTAGCAGTACACAATCTACTGGATACATTTGGTTACCAATAATGAAAACATACCTGAACTACTAAGTATATTATGCAGACAGGTACAACAGTTGTAAGAAACAATGGAGTGTTCAATCCTACAACAATGGGTACCGTTATCACTCTCAGTAAAGATGTCACCCACGAATGAATATTGCGGGATAGTATTACATCAATAGTTTCTATATCCTTTCCAAATCTGTTCAAGATACGTCCTGATGGAGTGGTATCAAAGAAATACATGGGAGAGCTGACAATGTTAGCTAAGAATGAAGCATGTAATTTCCTCGAAGCATTAACACTGCCAGAAAATATTGTAACAGCACCAGCAAATATGAATCCACCTGCAAATAAACCTTGTCTCATATATTACTCAGTCTGCAAGTCGTTGTAATCAATTGCTTTGTCAACACAACATATAACTAGA
Organism: Mactromeris polynyma; assembly: GCA_032209605.1. NCBI lineage: Eukaryota > Metazoa > Mollusca > Bivalvia > Venerida > Mactridae > Mactromeris > Mactromeris polynyma. The sequence continues at coordinate 4,637,670 of JASFXZ010000022.1, forward strand.
AACATGCCTACAGGACAAGGGTGAACCCTGTTTACTGTCATAGTTCTTCGAGCTGTTTGGACACAGTAAATGGGCATTAATTAACAGCAGATGACAAATCAAAGAGTATATTCAGCATACTTTTGGTTGGGTATCATATTGGAGATAGACAATGAAGTGGCCTGAGAAGTGGGATGATGGTCAGGTAGTGGTTGATATAAAACCATGACATAATGCCATTACTGACTTAATCCAAGGTCAAATTGCCAGAACACAATATTAGGGATGTCAACGAATGGCAATTTTGGTTTTCGAATATTCGGTCAACCTTCCGAACAGATATTCAAACATTCGACCTTCTTATTTAATAAAAGTACATTTGAAATTCGAAGTTTACTTTATGCTTATCAATTTTGTGTTTTAAACTTATCACTTATGTTGCAAAAATCCCCATGATTACTAATATTTTCAGGGCCTAAGTGTCATCACAAGAGTGTTATATATCTCTTTCCCCCAAATATACAACATGACATATCAATTAACACCTGTAGATATTATTTTCACGCATAAACGTCATTCAATGGGATAATGTCCATCATTTAAATTTAATACACTTGCATTCAGCTTTTATATTGAAAATATATATTTGATCGAATATGTATTTGATCGAATATTCGAATGCAGAATCAGTATTTGAATATTCAGACATACAACAAATGAATATTAGAATATCCGAATATTCGTTGACATCCATAATATATCAAACTCTTCCCCATATGATGGAATCCAAGATTGAAATGCCATCAATTCTTAAACATTCATTACTCTAGGTAATATGCTTTTGTGGCATAATAGCAGCGATGAAGAAAATTATATGAATGTAATACGCACAAACAAAAATAAACACTTAAACAAAACTAATAGTATCCCTTGTGAAGGCACTTACACCATCCAAGGGACACAAACAAACTGACAAACAGAGAGATAAATAGCGAACATAACAAACACAGGGTCATTTTAGCGCAGCACACAGATTGCAATTCTAGCTAGCTCAACCACAGCATCTGCAGAATCACCCGGTGGTGTCCCTTCATATGTAATTACCTCAATAATTTGTTCTATTACTGCTAAATAAAGAAAGATACTGATTGTTTCCAGAAATAGATCTACAACTCATCTGGAACTACCATTTATAAAGTAAAAAAACAAAATCTCCTTCAGTAGCCTAACCACCTAAGCCTGTGTCCTTTCCCAGTGCTTGAATATTGTGGGAAGATCCTGTTCTTCATATTACATACAACACAGCTAAGTAAATTCTTGTACACATTTCAGAGAAAAGGTATTCACTATTCATTTTAATAAGTGTGCAGTTAGACAAAATGAAATGACTATTAATATAACCACAATCAATACACAATTTTATCTCATAGAATAAGAGATTAGTTAAATATCAGAATGACAGCTAGAATCAGCCCTGGTATATGGTATATATACACAAACATATATATAAAGTAGAATTATTTCTGATTATAGCACACTATATCGTGTTAGTTGAGATTTCATTTTCAAAGACAAGTAAACTATGGTGAGGAAATTTCTTATATTGCTTAATATCCAACAGGTTTGTCTGCTACAACCCTAATCTAAATATTTAAATCAATTGATTACAGATATATTACTTATGTATATGGTATACTTGTCTGATTTAATTACAATTATGACCTCAATTATGAATTCAATCAATACATCATCTACAGAGTCACAATGCAGGTTGCACGAATAAGAAGACATAGAAACAAAGTCAAGTATGTGAATAATTGTATGAGTTACTCGCAAAGTATGTACTCAATCATGAGTTATTACTTTATTACCATAATACTTTATATATATAGTCACAAATACACAAATACAAATATGCTCTATCTCAGCCATATGTCATTAACATCAGGAGTATCACAGTGAAGTCATACACATGAACTTTGAACCCAACATGTTATTCATACACATGAACTTTGAACCCAACATGTTATTCATACACATGAACTTTGAACCCAACATGTTATTCATACACATGAACTTTGAATCCAACATGTTATTCATACACATGAACTTTGAACCCAACATGTTATTCAGTCCAAATTCATCACTGAAGACAACCTTTGAAACAAATGTGGCCAAAAATTAACCTCAACAAGGATATCAGATTCTAACTGCAGTTGCATCATTGTCAATCACAATGCCATGGGACTACCTGTATTTTTTTAGTAAAAGCATTTTCCGAGTGATTGAATCTTTGTTTATTCTCCTTGTGGTGAAGTTGTGTTATTTACTTTTTTATTCACCAAAATGTGAAAAATGAGCCACATTCAATCAAGATATTTTTTATCATACTGTACATCACAAGGTGTAAACATTACATGTAAACATTACACCTTGTGATGTACAGTATGATATAAAATATCTTGATTGAATGTGGCTCAATTTTCACATTTTGGTGAATAAAAAAGTCTGCATTATTAACTGCTGATAGGTAAACAACACCCCTGCAAAGATTACCATTGATGACCATGGTTAACTATGAACAAACCAGGCTCAAGCATTGCCAACCATGGTTAAACCATGGCTGACAATGCTTGAGCCTGGTTTGGTTATGGAAAACCATGGTTAAACAATCATGGTCAACCATGTTTAACCATGGTCAGTCTTGAAATATAGACTGACCATGGTTGACTGTCATCTGACCATGGTTGACTGTCATCTGATCATGGTTGAAAGCATTGTGGACATGGTTGACTATGGTCATAACCACTGTGCCCATGGTTGACCTTGGTCAATTATACGGTCAGTGTTCATCATTCACAAATAAAAAAGTTTTATATCCTTCAGTAATAATTATGCTAAAAAAATTAATGCATTCAATACAAAACTCTGTGTACAGGTTATAGTTCATCCAAGCATTTTCCACTTTAAGTCAACTTTCAGTGACATTAATCATCTGGTTTTTGCAAAATTTCATTTTGAACAGAATGCTGCCTAAAATTTGCAAATGCATGATGAAATTGGAATTTGCAATTTTGCTTATTAATTTCTTTCAAAAGTATGATTTATTTATGGCAAATGAAGTTCATTGTAGTTGTAAAACATATGAAAATTGACATTTTTGCCAATTTATGTCACTTCCAAGACTTAAACTAACATTTTTTTTTAATATTTGGAATTATTTTAGTAAAAATAAAAAAATCGAAGGATATCATAACTTGGAACTGCTGTGAAATTAAATTTAACATACATTATACAATTTAAAAATACTTTTAATTGTATTTAGTTACCATATATATAGAAGGGAAATTACTTAACGTTATGAACTGAATACTTTAACCAATGATGGACTGATTACCTTTATCAGCTAAAGAAAGGTGACAGTCCAATCATATTGGAAATATTAATGATATATGCAATTACAGTTTAATTTCGGTGTTAATTAATGGAATATTGTTTCTGTGGAATATTATTACCAATGGTATTTTCAGTGGACTACCAGTTGACCATCGTAATGGTTATGTGACAACCATGGTTAACCATTTCCAACCATGGTTGTGTTACCATGGTAGACTGCGGTGCCAACCATGGTCAGCCTTAGTGCCAATTGTTGTAAATGTTAAGACCATGGTTAACCATGGTCTGCAACGGTTATGTTCACAGGAGTAGGCCCTTCAAACACAAATGCTGACTATCAAAAGCTGAGAAAAACTCAGCCCAATTCGATTTCAACCGGCCACAACTTAAATCATTGCTGAAATGAATTGCAGGACTTGATTACCTATGTGACCACACATTTTTAGGTGGGTTCATTTAGAGCAATAGCATTAGTTAAACTAGAATATAGGGAGATTCCATGGGACTATGCAATATTTCTTGTTATCCCGTCATTTCAACCGACCACATTTAAATGACTGATTTAACTGTACATCAAAGTTACACCTGTACAAAATCTCCATACTTGGACATATATCCAATGAAAAGGACAAACCTCTCAGTTGTATCACTCAACTTGCAGCACTATCGGTACATAAACTGTCGAGATAAATAAGCATATCCTCGAACAGAACAACCCAGTTTACTCTATAGTATTTGCGACCCAAAAAAGAATAATTCACAAGAAGGCATCTGATTAGGGGGTACCAAATTCCCAATAACACAAATACAATAGCAAACTCAAAAGAGGACCTAACTGCTGTAAACCAGTACAAACACCCCCATATGCATTAGTATGATAGGGCATATTGCATTGAACTACTAACACAAAATATCTTTTTAAAAAAGATGAACGGCATAGATAGAATAATGTCTCAATAATCGCCCTAATTCGGAACTCTGATGTCGCCAGAGGGGTACGCCTCGGGAAAGTGAATTATCTTTATCAAGACAACCTGTTTGGTGCCTCTCCACTTAAAATATGAACCAACCAAATCGAGGGTTCAGTGCAAGACTATCACAACTTCTATATAAATACATATGAGTTACGATAGTCTTGCGTTTAACCCTCGTAATCGTCTAATTTGTTGCATAAGTGAACAAAGTGCTTCATACATAACATTCGATTGGTATTAAATGTAGGTCAAATTCAATATTATACAGCTACGCCGAAAAAATGATATATAGACCAAGACTTATTGATCATGTAAGTTTGCAATATGCCTATTATGGTTTTCCATAGACACCTACAGTATCCCTCATTGGTTTGGAATGATATTCCCTTATCTATAACCTACCTGAATTAACAGGTAGAAGATCAAAAGAGGCACAAATGTGGTCAAGAAAAGTGGTGTGCTCATGCCAACAATAATTGGCACAGTGACTACACGCAAGAGGCAAGATATCCACATCTGAAAGTTGTGGGCAATTGTAACATCAATAGTATCAATGTCTTTGCTGAATCGGTTGAGAATTCGTCCCATCGGCGTTGTGTCAAAAAAACTCATTGGAGAACGAGCTATATTAGCCAAGATGTCAGCATGAAGCTTGCGTCCAGCAAGTATGTTGCCGATATACAAGGCCAGAGCAGCAACTATGACAAATACTCCTGTAAAATAATAAATTAACTCAGCAAATTTTCCATACTCACTCGATAGCAGCACAGCAAATTATGGGTAGTTCTATTTAGAACATCAACTATTACAAATTTCTGGAACATCCAAAAAGCATGGATCAAAAGTTTTGTTCTAGTCTATAGCATGGAAAACTAACACACCCTCAAAACAACAATCAACATGCCAAAATTGTAATCATATTAATGCAGAAATAATCAACCACAACATGTCATGCTACAGTTGGGCAATGCAAGTATACGAAACTGGTCCTCAATGTTTGCATGTCCATATATAGAAGCTGAAAGTCTGTTTAAAATACTTGGCAGTCATCCATGATACCTTATAGACAGGGATATCCATAGATACTTGAATATTCAGTATTCGATTACCAACCATTTTTTTTACATCCCTAATCTTTGAAGAGAGGATTTTGTAGCAAGGTACTTAAACAAATGTTCATTCTGTAATGATTGGGTTGCAAACTATTGAGAGCCATTTTCTGTATGTATCACACACCGAAATAATGAAAAGGAATAAAATATGAATAAATCTCGTGCAAAAGAAAAATAATAACTGAGTGAAATTATACGAGTAATGCATTATGCTTGAAGAACCAAAGCCATTGTAAAGTTGTAACAACATGCAAGTGAAATTCAACAACATCTTGTAGTAGAAGAAGCAAATACTCATTGTGTGAGTACTTTGATTCCTGCGCTGTATTACATTTTCTTTCACAGCATGTACTCAAAATAATACATAACACATGTACTCAACAATGTACCAACATTTCTGTAAACAGTTGATAGACATTACTGGATAATTTGGCTCAAAGACCATGAATTCAGCATCAACTTTTAAACAGATGCTCCCTTACATTTTCTCAGTATGATTTTAAATAAGCAAGTATTAATACATACCAGTAACCATATTTCATTTAAATAAACTTTACATTCATTGCTCAGGTAAAGAACACAATTTTTAAAAAGATTTGCCAGACATATATAAACAACTGCTTTGGCTAACTCTTGATAAACCTACTGGCTATCTTGAGTTGTCAAGTATGATAATGGTGAGTAACGCTTAACACATTTGATGATTTATTAATACATGTTTCCTAAAGTGTTGCTTTGAAGCAACTAATTTGAAATATGATTTATAATTACAACCAGGTAAGTAGTAAATGAATAAGCAGTGATTTTTAAAGAAAGCATTTAATGTTACAGATCAAGAAATATTTGAACTCGAAATTTTGAAACAAAATATTCATTATTTAGTCATGCTATGTTAGGGAATACTGAATTGTTAATCGTACACAATATTGTACAATGTATTTGCAAGTGATCAACAAAATGTTATATAAAGAGAAACTTTTGGCAGAAACCCAATAAATTCAATCTTTCACTGAATATATTATGATACTAAGTAATATAGTATACATAGAGGATGCATGAAATGAGCCATGCTTCGTTATATAGATATAATTAATACTTAGTATTATGAGCACTGACCATGTGACTGCTTTACAGTTTACCATTAATTGCAATACTGTTGTCAAGTTTTAGCCTTTGTAAGGACAGTCCTTAGACTCATTTATTGATAATCAAGTTTTTTCGGGGAATAAAATAACTATTTCGATTCCTGTGTGTACTGTATTAAATTATCTTTGACAGCATGTACTCAAAATAACACTTAACACATGTACTCAATAGCATGCTACGATCAATGACAATCACAAACCATAGTACAGGACTGGTACAAATACAACCAACAGAATATCACATTCTATTCAGTAGAGAAAGATCCAACTTAACCAAAACTGTTCTTGAGGAAGAAGACATAAAAAATAATCTTAAACAAGATACCATGGCAACTAGAACAATTCAAACGAGTAACAGCAGCAACCACTGTTTAACTGAAGACCAGTTATTTCAGGTCCCTTGAAGTATATTTCAACACAAAAACCAGATTTGACTGACAACTGTTTAATACGGCTACATTATGGTGAAAACTTCACGGTGTAACTGCTGAATCCCTTAATTATATTTTATAAACTAACCTGAATGACATAGTAGAGAATACAGACAGGAATAATGAGAGCAAGGAAGAGAGGGGTGCTCATTCCTATAACAATGGGTACACTTATTACTCGCAGAATCGACATGAACCATGCCTGGAAGTTGATGGCTAGCTGAGAATCTATTACATCTATGTCTTTCCCAAATCGGTTCAAGATTCGTCCACTAGGAGTTGTGTCAAAGAAGGACATAGGGGATGATATTATGTTTCGCACCAATCTACAGTGAAAAGTTCCCCCTGCTCTGACACTACCGGTAAACAAGGTAAGGCAAGCAGCCAGTATAAACACACCTACAACAAAGTATTCACACTGGTAAGTTTCTGTCCTGAACTTAATAATAGCAATAAACAGTAAAACCTCACTTACAGGTCACCTTGCAATAAAGCCATCTCATCAATAAGACTTTATTTTCGGACTAGTTTTTAATTTTTCTTTTACAGTCCAACTCGTATTAAGCGACCACCCAAGGGAATGGCTGAAAGCAGTCCTTAAATACAACAGTCTCTTAATACAATATTTTTTGGCCACTTTTTTATATGATATGACAATTAGTTGACAGGTCACACCCCTCAAATTTGTCTTTTTGTCATCCTTTTTCTTATTTCCAGTACAGTTGAGCCAAATGGAATTTATTTATTAGTTGGTAGTTTTATTTATAATTCATAAATTAAAACATTTTATTCCATCTAAATAGCATGAAAAGTACAATTGTCCAAATTTAAAGATTTAACCAAATACCATTAAATTTTTCGTAAACTGACTTTGACAACAATACATGATAAATAACTTTCCAAAATAATTTTGTCAATATTTTCCCCAAATTTCTTTTAAAAATGATTCTGTGGCAAATAATTAATAAACCTGCTTTAACATTTCCTTTTCTTTTGTTTTATACTAACGTTTTGCTAGTCAAGTAATAGTCAAGGTAGTCCATGAGGTACAGCTTTTTACCCCAACTCTGTAGACGATGATTTGCTACAATTACTGAATTAGTAAATTGAATTTGTTTTGACACCAACTTTTCTTTATTGAGGCCACCAACTGGATTAACTATCTACTGATTAATATTCCCCATAGCCAGGGTCAATTATCCACAATATTAATGATGCAGGTGAAATTGATCGCTTAATGCACGTGGTCGCTAGTACAAGTTGGACTGTATGTTATCACTAGATAATCAAACCACCTCGCAACTAAAACCGACTTTCTTCAGAAACATTGGTCGTCTAGTTATTGTAAGTTTCCCTGTAAGATTTTTCACATAAAATCCATACCCACCTTAATTGTATGGTTAGATCATGTTAAAGATATAAGAATGATTATTTAACAATTATATCACAGAATTATGATTTAATAAAAAAGATGATATCCGATACAATTCAAAAGGAGATTCTGGTAAGCAATATAAGGTATCACACATTCTTGCAAGATTAACTGAACTAATTAGGGATACAGAGAGCCTTTAGCTATAAGAAAGATTTCTAATAGCAGATAAATAACAAGTATATTTTAAAACAGATTAGCAAGAAAAGATCTCATCTAATTTATCACGAGTTGGAAAAGGTACACACAGAAGTTACTCTATAAAACATCTCAGGTGTTCTAAAAGATCATTTCTTACAGTTTTTGGATTGTAACTCTATGAAGTAAGGTAACCACAGTTATTGTTTGTTTGTTTCATCGAGTTTAACGCTGTTTCTCAACGATATTTCAGTTATATACGGCGGCCGGTTCACCTAACCAGTTTTTCCTGGACTGATTTCTTACCAGTACTAACTTACCCTTCCACAAGGAGCTGGCAACTTCTCTACATGTGGAGGAAAATCGACATTTTTGTCAAACTTTCATGGAAGGGTATGACCTGTCGCGACCGGGAATCGAACCCAGATCGCCGGGTTACAAGTCCAGCGCACTAACCACTGGACCACGGCTGCGGCTAACCACAGTTATTATTACTGGGTAGGGGTTTAGGAAAACTTTTACTTTAAAATAATAAAGACAAGAGTAAGAATGGAATGGAGTGAACAGAACTGGTTTTTGAAATTGTATAAAAATGTATAGGTTCATCATGTAAGTGCATTGATAGGAAACTACCCCTTCACATTATGTGCACACAAGAAGTGCCAACAAATGTACCAATGTAGGAATATGTCAATTATTGATAAGACACATAATCATGTAGTTAATTGTCCAAAAAGCCAGGTACAGACACATGCCACAGAGACAGACTCTGGCAAGGTCTGATGTGCTACACAGTGCTACACTTTTGTGTACTTGATTAATTGCGTATGGAACAGACCAGGAAAAAAATCCCAACAATGACCAACACACACTACGACTATATGCAGACAAAACAAGCACTATGACTAGTCCATCTCCGTAAATTGTAAATACCAGTAAGCTGTAAAGCATAAACGAACAATCTGCAGCCATATGATCTGCACATCTAAATACTCCGATTCCAGTTTGTTATTTTTTTTAATTTGTACTGATTGTATTTGTCAATAAATTAAATCACCATTGAGTTTAACTTATCACAATTAAACATAGATTTCCATTACAAGTGTGAAAATGCATCACTCATGTTGAAATATCAATCATATATCACATACTTAATCTTTAAGAAAATGCCCGATAGTTTAAGACTAAGCAGAGCACAAATACACAATGATAAGAAATCAATGTTATTGTTATAATTTCCAGTATTTTGTAAGTTGATGAGTCAGTATGTCATTTATTCTTTTAAATTATGATGTTTTTATAGAGACAAGTTATATATAAGTGAACTATAATGTAGCATTATGAACTTTAATTTTAATGCTATGTAACTGTATAACCTTAAAGAAAGTGATTATTTGTTTTATGAATGTCTTAAAGAGTACGGAAATAGAAGAAATTCAGCTGAAATCACACAGGAAGACTCGTTTTAAAGAATATAAATTTAGTTATCAAGTTAAGCAGTGCACAAAGTCAGTGATATAATACTAAGGGTATAAATGTGTTTTATATCTGTTTATGAAGATTTAGATAAAATATGGCCAATGCTCAATGAAAAGACTGCTAGGATTGTTTTCCATATTCACAAACTAACAATCTATGCAATGTTATTTCTACTGCGTAATTAGAAAATGAATAAAACATTCAAACTAGATGCAGATTTAAGGTACAATTCAAAAGCACATAAACAGGAAATGTAATCTAGCCAGTTCTTTGAATAAAGGAATACTCTAGCAATCCTTCACATATTTTGAGCTAAGGCCTGTTGGTTAATAGACATATAATAAATGTAGAGTGTAAGTCTGATTAGTGATTATACAAGGTATGCATGAATCATGCTCAATGTTCTACTACAGAAGCATGTACAGAAGCTGTTTAAGCAAGAAGCAAAGTATGATTTGTCAGCACAAATATGCCCCAACATTCGCAAACTGCACACATAACAGCTGATCAAATGCAAGAAAAATCACTGAGATCTTTCTTGCAAGACAGATATCATCCTGACATAGTTTTTTCCCCAATACATACAGACATGAATAAACCTAAGTTCCCCCCATTTCATGGATGATGTGATGGTATAGCATGAATCAGGTTAACATAAAACTACCTTGGCTTATACCATGGTGGAAGCTAGTTAATATAGTGAGAAAACAAAGTAATGCTATATTCTACTAGAAGTAAAAATTAACATGGCAGTGATGACAATTGTTAGAGTTGTTAATAATACAATTTGGGAAGTTTTTTGCCCTGGAACAGACAATTAAGTCAAATCTGCCATGTTTCCTGTCATTGTTGTCTTTCCATGCATACAACACATTCTTCTTTGCACTAGACAGAACCAAAAGTATCGCCGGAGGTGAAGAAAAATGTGTTATTGTGTTTAACCCTCTTACCACCAAAAGTGTATGCAATATAAAAACAATGCTGTAACATACATCGAAGCTCTGGCTGGCATGTCAGCACCAGAAGGGGGATACCAAAATAAACAGTAACAACTTCTAACAATTGCCATGTACAAAAGTATTAATACAAGCCACAAATACCATGCATAAGGAGTTTATAAATTAATCAAATTATTAAAGTAAGACAGTTTCAAGTATCAGGTATCCTAAGCAAAATGAAAATCACATACAGAAATTAAAAAGCAGTAAAAACTTATGAAATAAAAGCAAGCATATATAATATTTTTAACACTTAGGAGCAGCATTGAAATAAAGTTGTGTCTTTATGACAGTAAAATTAACTATTGAAAATCAATAAATAAATGTAACATGTATATGCATAACGCATCTTCACTGAAAAAATATTGTTCTTTAACATGCATCAACACCAACAATTAAAACTGAAAACCACATCATATAGACCTACATGACATTGATCATAACTTCATATTGCATGGTTGTAAAATGGTACTTTTATAATAGAATAACCTTATAATCAAAGCAGTGTGAAACATGGTCCAAAATGAATTTTTACCTTAATTACATACTAAGGAACATGTCATAGAAACATAACTGAGAAACGAATTCTGTACATTTCATTAGAGTTTCGCAAGCTGGACACCACAGTGGCTATGGTCTGTGTTTCAACTATACGATATTAACACATAAAATTCATAACCATAGCTCCACCTCTCATCTTATATTATTGTTACATATTCATGATTTGATCAAATATGCATGTTCAATTAATTAATTAGCATACCTTGAACAAAACCGAGAGCACCATATACACCAAGTCGCAGATCCCTCATATCTACTACAGTACCATTACTACCATTGGAAGCTTTCTGAGCATTGGAGGCATCATTACTCCATTCACTCAACCAGATATTGGAGTATAAGTTGGCAGCATTGTATAGGATGTAGAACAATGTGGTCAATATACTCAGTAGAACACCCACAGATTTAATGTAGGCTAAAAATACACCCATCTTCACCTGCAAATCATATTAATGGACAAAATGTGTAGGTCAATATAATGAAGCATATAGTGCTTCTATTCAATGCACAGTGCAATTTGCAAATTGAGCAAATCTTCTAAAAACACTAAGTTAAGTACTGGCAACTCTCTTTTACAATGACTTTCGTTACAAATGAATATTCATGATGGGAGTGAATCTGCCCAATGCTTTTTCATCAGTTATAATGGATTCCACCAACAAAGAAAATTAGGAGTGATCTGAATTTGAAGCTCAAATTTTGTTAAAAATATTTGTATGATTTATTACTTAGGCAAATGCTCCAAAGTCACTGTACTTCATTGATTCGATATGTCCACAAAAAACAAACATTACTTATGGGTTTTTTTAACTATAAGTTACTTAAACTGAGCATTACTTAGGAGGTAAATAGTAAAGCTAGATAACATACTCTCTGTGTTTCCATCTTTTCAGCTTCAATTAGTTTCTTTTCTTCCTCCTTTTTACCGTCAACCTTTTTATCAACCCCATTGGGAACCTCATGTAATGACTTGTTGGATGCTAAGTGGGGTTTACTTCCTGATGCATTCCTGTTCAGATTAGGGGTACCTGGCGTACGACGTGAAGCATCAGGAGTTCCAGGTGGGGTACCAGAAACTGCAGACACTGTCCTCAAACGTTCAGACAGCACAGACATCTGCCTGCAAATCATACATATATACAAACTTATAACTTCCTTTCTTATACTTGGTCCTGACGGATAGAATTGCCAGTAACTTCGGGAAGGGATTGAAACTTCTTTAAGACTTGTTAAAAAGGCATAATGAAAATAATGAATAATGGAAGTGATGGCACTGAATAACACTGACTGAATATACTCATGTCTTAACATCCTCTTAATACTTCTATGTAGAACCACAATCTAATTAAGTGTAACAATTAAAAAATAATCAAGGAATTAAACAGGTATACATACCTTTGTAAAGCTGCACTTTGTCCAATGTAAGATCCAATATGAGAAATGGTCTCTTCATCTAATTCCAAGTCTGTACATAGAAACATACATCCATCAATCTGACACAGTGTTTAATTATGTGAGTTCATACACTATCAGCAGTATTCTATCTTAGTGCAACACACATACATAAGGAACGACAGAAAAAAAGTCAGACAAAGTAAAGCATAGCAATGGTCAGGATTTACTTATAATGTGTTTACATGTATATATAAACCTAGTGAACATCACATTGTTTCATTATACAGCACAGTTTGGTTTAAACTTGTTCATTTTACTTTGATTTTGAAAAAAAAAATTACACCTTATACTGACACTCTCAGTGAATACTTCCTAGGCTGCTAAAGATTTAAGAGACTTGCTCACCACCTTGTATCAGGAGTCAGACTCTCTGCCCCGCAACCATGTCTCCTTATATAGGGCCAAAATTAAAATCTTTGTTTGCCCTTAACCCTCTCCCCTAGATTTTACAGGTGGGTAGGTAGGCAGGAAAAATATTTTATTTTATTGTAATTTTTTTAATTGAACACAGTCGTATGGCGGAATATGGCGGAGTGTTTTGACCTTTTTATATGATTTTTTATATGTTGTGCTAGTATATGATAGAATTCATAGTAGCTGTCTGCTGTTGTTGTTCTACAAACCTAACCACACCATAGTATTTGCCTTTCCATTGTGCATATATACTATTCAAGTACTGGATACTGGGAGTCCCAAGTCTTTGTAAAGTGGGATAGCAATATCAAAAATAAAAAAACTTGATCTAATTCATGCCATTAAATGTATCGAGTCGGCGGCCAAATCTAGGGTCTATCTATCTATCTACAGTAAAACTTCGAAACCTCGAACTGCCGTCGGACCGAGGAATTAGTTCGAGCCATCTACCTGTTCGAGGCATCTACCGTATACGTATATATGTACGAACTGTCACCGGTGCTTAACACATGGTATTTGTGTGTTGTTAGTGTTTTCATACTGAATGCACGTCGATCAATAGTCACAGCATTATTCCTTTTTAATAATAATTTAAAAAGAAATGAAAGAAAACTAAAACATATTTAAGTAATTGATTCGTTTATTCTTACACACAAGAATAATATACAGACGAGATAGTAAACAATTACGATGTTCTATTTTTTTTCGTTGTTGTTCATTTTGATAATGATAAGGGTAATAAATGTCTGATCGTATTTATATCAACATTTGAAGGATTTTACTCAATGATGTTTGCGCTTTTGATTAAGATATTTATAAAATACGATAATTTGTTATTTCTGAATTTTATTCACTCGGCAATCAATAGACAATTAACACTTAAAATTTCCCGTTTGACTTCATTAAATATTTAATAGATCCCTTAAGTGATTTGTTTGTCACATAAGTACATGTACACTGAATTGTTTTTAGCGCAACAATCAAGTAATTATCACCACGTGCGAATAACACGTGTCACCAATCTTCCCTGTCAACAAAGAATAGAATATCGCTCGGTCCATAAAAGGTGTGAATTATTGTATTGTTCGACCTATCTGGGGTGAACAATGAATGAAATGGTATCTAGGGACCGCACAACCTGTTCGAGTGTTCGACCTATCTCCGTTCGAGTGATCTACTGTTCGTTAATATGAAATAAGAAGGGGTTTTGCCGGGACCTAAGAACCTGTTCGAGGTATCTACTGTGTTCGACCCAAAACTGTTCGAGGTTTCGAAGCTTTACTGTATCATTATTGTCAAACCTCTTTCGAGGACTTAGACAATTTTGGGCGTCAAGCCGCCGAGGAAAGTTAAAAGAAGTAAAAGTATAGACATCAAAATAAAGTAAGAATGGTAAAAAAAATGTTAATGATATTAACAGTTTAAAAACAGGTGGGAATGCAGTCATGGTAAGATGGTATGTTCAATGTTGCTAATTGCAACATTAAACTGTACCAGGGTGGGGAGACATGGGATATAAGGGGGTAGACTGTTCCACTGATGAACAGTCCGGGGAAAGGATGTGTATTTGTAATAGTCTTTGGTTGCAGGAATTAGTCTGTACGACAGGGTATAGTAGTGGTGGGATGCTCTAGTTAGAGGGGTGAGATAACCTTGGATGGGGATTGCAACCAAATCATTTCTTATTTTGTACATAAGGGACAGTCTAGAGTCAATGCGTCTGAAGTCTAACCTGCGCCACTTCAGACTATCTAGCATTTCCGTAACACTAGATGTGCGTCCAAAGTCAGACATCGCCCAGCGGGCTGCCCTTCTTTGGACTGACTCTAGCTGATATATAAGGGACTGGATAAAAAGGAGACCAGATTTCTGAGCCATATTCAAGCTGGGGTCGTACTAGGGTCTGGTAAGCCATGGATTTCAGTGGGGTTGATTTTGTCTTTTAGTTTCTACGAAGAAAGCCTAGAGTTTGATTTGCTTTTGTAGTTGATCTATTTATGTGGGTGTCCCATGAAAGATCACTGGAGATATCTACTCCAAGGTATCTTGCTGAGGTGACAGATTCAAGGAGGATATTATGAAGGAAGTATTTTGAGGGAATAGAATGTTTTCTCCTGGTGATGTGGATGACTTGGCATTTGGAAGGATTGAACTCCATATCCCAGTCCATCTCCCACTGTTCAAGTATTTTCAGATCATTTTGAAGGGTTTGGGACTGTTTAACCGTGGTGAGGGCCATGTATATTGCAGTGTCGTCAGCAAATAGGCGGACTTTTGACTGAAATGTTTTGTGGGAGATCATTTATGTATGCGAGAAAGAGCAGGGGTCCAAGTACAGACCCCTGTGGGACATCCGAAGAAACTAGGATCGGATCAGAGCTTGTACCATTAAGGATAACGGACTGTTGGCGATTATCAAGGAAGCTCTTTATCCATTTAAGGGTTTGACCTCGTATTCCATAGTTATGGATTTTTAGAAGGACTTTCTCATGGCTCACTTTATCAAATGCCTTGCTAAAGTCTAATAGAATCAGGTCAACTTGTTCCTTGTTGTACACTGATTTAACAAGTTCATCAACCAGCATAATTAGTTGAGTCACACAAGATCTTTTTTCCCTGAAACCATGTTGGAGTTGATATAAAATACCGAGATTGGTAAAATGTTTGGATATTGGGTCGGTAGGTAAAGGGCAAACAAACTTAATTTTAATTTAGGCCTAGCAAAGAAGAGATCAGTTGAAGTCAGCAAATTTAAACTCTGCATTTTAAATATTTGTGGGACATATAAACAGCTTCTGTAAACAAAACCTGTAATATCAGTTACTAACCCTCAACATTCTGTTTTTCCATTTCTTCACTCAAATAATTCTTTAAAAATTGTGCAAAAGCTCCATCATGGTCCAGTAATTGTTTATATGATCCCATCTCAGATACCTGTCCATCAACCAATACAACAATAGTGTCTACATATGGTAGAAATCCAACACCATGGGTTACCAGTACTCTTGTCTGTAACATAAAATATAATGTGTGAAAAATTACCATTAACATATTCAAAATGAATGTAACATTTGGTTTTGTTGCTATTGTAACACACTATTTCACACCAAGAATCAATGATAGAGACCTGACGTATCAAATTCAGTCAATTCTTTACAGATCCATTTCACGTAGGAGTAAAACTCATAAACTATCAATTGGTACAGATCCATTTCACGTAGGAGTAAAACTCATAAACTATCAATTGGTACAGATCCATTTCATGTAGGAGTAAAACTCATGAACTATCAATTGGTACAGATCCATTTCATGTAGGAGTAAAACTCATAAACTATCAATTGGTACAGATCCATTTCACGTAGGAGTAAAACTCATAAACTATCAATTGGTACAGATCCATTTCACGTAGGAGTAAAACTCATAAACTATCAATTGGTACAGATCCATTTCATGTAGGAGTAAAACTCATAAACTATCAATTGGTACAGATCCATTTCATGTAGGAGTAAAACTCATGAACTATCAATTGGTAGTTGACTGCTTGCTATGTTGACATGGTTCCTACACAACTTCCCAAAAATAATTCAAGTACTTTTCCCCCATTTTCAAGGACTAGAATAGGTTTTGTCTTATAACAATGTCACTCATCTTCTATAGTACTATGTTTTTCATTGTAATCTTTTTTAGTGTTTCTTTGAAATTACTTCAGGATACAAATCATTTGTAATAGAACTTGTAGGATGATTCGCCATAGCACTGTTATTTCATTTCTTGTTATTAAAGTTTAAACAATACATTCCATTATTAATTATAATTATTCAAATTGAAAGATGGAGACAATGAATACTTCCGAACCCAAGTCAATCACATGCAAGCAGCAATATATGTTTAAAACAGTTGGCTGTACAGAGGAAACTCCCTAATCCGAAATTAGAGGAGATTCCGAACTGTAGAGGATTCCTCCATTGAATGTCCATAGGCAAGACATTCTTTCAGTAATTTGAATAAGTTCACTAGAGGATGTTCGCGTTTACGCAACTTAATATATATACAAATGTATATACACTGCAACTCCGATATACCGCGGTCGGATATAGCGCGATATCCATTATAACGCGATGTCGACGTGGCTCCAGATTATTTTCATGAAAAATCCTAAAATTCGTCAAAAAGGAAGAAAAATTGATCAAAATCGTATTTTTTCGCGATTTGCTGTCTGCTCTTTCGCGGAATCACGTGCTATTAAGTTTACAAGTTTATTTTACTAAGCGATCGCGAATCAACAAGATTACTTAAACTGAATATACACACCATAAGAGATATATGTCCAATTATGATAACCATCAATATTTACACAAATGTCACCTTCTAATTTTTTTCAACACATTTCGTAAACATCAACGTAATTTGACCTTGGATTGTGCTGAATCTATGACGTAACGGGAGTAGCTGATGTTGAGTCTAACACGCCCACGTTCAATTATTCTCCTTACCGTGACCAATTAGATGATCGCGAACCGGCGAGATTTCTTTTAATTGAATGAATGACAGTAGGGGATGTCAATCATGGAACAAAGCAGTGTTAATCCTCAATAATCTAAATGGTATCCGGATGCGCTAATTACGATTAATATAGCACTTGTTGTTCACACATATCTACTAGATGTGTCGGTCGACTATTTCTCAATCTGTCACAAAAAGAAGTTAAGTCAAGGCAAAAGCGGACAACTCGGCAAGGAATGTTTGAAGTGCTGCTAGTCAAAAACAATGTTCTCGCAGACTACAAAGGCGCCGCGTCTTGACTTGTTAGATCAAGTAGTCGGCCCAATGTTTGATGCCACGCATGTGGAAAATGTTCTACTCGCAGACTTCAAAGGCGCCGCGTCGTCTTCTAGTTTCAGAGGTCGACCGTCGTGGGTGGTGATTTTGTCAAATTCACATTTTGATTGACGTAAAATGCTTTATGAGACGTAAATATAGATACGATTAGGCGTGGTGCAAAAATTGTAGGCCATCGCATTTTTCACGCGTGATTGTTGGTCGAATCAACATTTATACGGGATGGATTATTCTTTTGTTCTGGTGAATAACGGATAAATATCGATAGGTACGAAAATACAATTAGATATAATTATTGAATTAATTCTCACTCTAATTCTGCAATGTTAACATGTATTTTGCGAGAGTGTCATAGGGGGTAATTTTCACGGGTAACAAATAATACAAACACCGCCAAAATATCGCGGTTCCGAAAGAGAAATGATCATATTTTAGCTTTGTTTTAAATAATTAATGAGTTTTGTTTTGAAATAGTTTCAAATAGTAACCCATAAATACATTTTATATATTATCCTCTACCTATTTATTAAAACAAATACGAAATATATGAAAACATAGTATGCACAACGCTATATTGTGTGGGTGGGGTAAGTTGGTATTCTGTCTCTATACCGCGGTCGGATATAACGTCGGACCCCACCGATCGCGGTATAACGGAGTTGCAGTGTATATAGATAGTTTAGTTTTATTTTCCAAACAACCAGAAGGTCATAGACATATATAAACATTTACATTATTTATACATTTACACAAACAAATATACCAGAAGATCATAGACCCATGTGATACAATTAATATATAATGTCTGAATGCATTCTTTTATTCAACTTTGCAGAGTCATACTGAAATTTAAGTTACATTTAAGTTACGATATTTTACAAAAATTATATAAATATGTAAATTCAATTTATAGACCAAAAGCATAAGTTATGAGAGACCAACATATTTGTGCTCCATTCATAAATAGAAGATTTGCAGTGCGATATGCAAAATACATGCTGTATTAAATATTGGATGATATTTGAATTCTTCTTTATGTAAATTATCATTCTGAAATTTGTTTATTCATTATAGAAATTTGAGAAAATTCAGATTCTTCAGAATTAGCACTGCTATAGATGCCTCTCATTTAATTAAAACTGTATGAAAGCATTGAATATAATTAATTTAAGATTTTGACCTACAGTTCATTCTTATATAGATGTTGAAATTACAGCAAAATTAACCGTGCAGAAAATGTATAAGATATTTACATTTTTATTTTATTTATACTTCGATAGTTTCACTGAGTAACGTGCATATATAAACCTCAAGCAAATCTTTCAATGAATCATTCAACATGTCAAATGATTTCAAACATAGCTGAAATTAAGTGTGAGTGTTTCGCGACTTTACCATCCATAAAACCTGGGATCATCAATCGCTAAACAATTACCACTGCATGTTTTTACAACAATATCTATCCAATTGTTCTTGAAGGATTGTTTATATAATAAGTACACCTTGTACCCATTTTTACCTTGTTCCCATGATGCTTGGGTAAATAATTAAAGAATTAAACATGGATTGTTGAATATTTTTTGGTCACTGTTGGTCTATTTGTTATTTTTTGTTCCTTTTTCTATTTACAGCAGAAGAATTCAAGGGCAATTTACCCAAATTTATTTGTTTTTTCTCTCAAAATTCAAGTACTTTTCAAGGAATTTTTTGCTGTTACAAATTCAAGTAGTTTTCAAGGAGTAGGCATCAAATTCAAGGACTTTTCAAGACCTGTGTGAGCCTTGGTTGACCAACTTGGGGGATGGGGATTTGAACAAATTACATATGTTACATTGAAAGCATTGTTTATTGTACAAGCTTATTTCTTATCTTAATTGTAACAATTGAAACATAATTTTCACACAAACATACCTTTCCTTTCAGGACACCATTAGGTCCTATCACATGATCAAAGATATGCTTTCCAACATGAGAATCTACAGCACTTAGCGGGTCATCCAATAAGTACAGGTCTCTGTCTTGGTATACTGCACGAGCTAAACTTACACGCTGTTTCTGACCTCCAGACAAATTAATACCCTGAAATAATATGATAATTGGTACAGTGAACTCAGTGAAATGAATGTACAAACTTCCTTAAATATTTTTTATAAATAATTAAAAAAAATATTTACAAAATACTTAATTAATACTTCGAGACAGTAGTAACTGTATCAAACACTTACAGTAAAAATATGCAATGGTGTTCACTGAGACTTACCTTTTCTCCAATTTCTGTCTGGTCTCCGGCAGGCATGATATCTAAATCTGGTTGCAAGGCACAAGCATCAACTGCTGCTCTGTAAGCACTGATATCAGCTGACTTCCCAAACAGAATATTCTCTTGCAATGTAGCATTCTGTATCCATGCTTGTTGTGCTACATAGGCAACAGAACCCTGACAATATACATATAATATTTTAAGTATTTTAAACATTTACACCTGAAATATCTCTAATGTAATAAGTATCTACAATTAAGGTAAAAACAATCTATAAAAAACAATACAAAATGTCCTAGACAACACTCGGTTTTAATAGTTTTAAATGATACTCATTGCAATGGTAACCAGTTTCAAATGACAATACACATCCCCTTTACTAAGATAGTGTACAGAAATCAAGTCAGGCCAAAATTCATTTCTTGTCAGAAAGTTGCATAAAAATACAATGTTTGCCATATATGGCTATTTATCAACAAGTTTAGACTGAAAATAACACTTTTGCATGATAAATATCAGTAAAACAGTTAAATAGTAAAATAGAATAGTTGTGAAATACTACATGCTAATAAAAAATAGATTCCTAAGCTACCTTCACAGTAACATCTCCATTTGTTTTTTCCATTTCACCAAGTATGGCTTGTAGCAACGATGACTTTCCACTACCTACAGAGCCTACAACAGCTACCAGACTTCCAGTGGGCACGTCTAGGTTAATACTGAAATATAACATATGTTTAACTTTTAATAATACATAACTCAATTGTACACTATAACACCTTCAAAATCTAGCTTGATTCAAGCTTTATATTATTATAAAGCATTTTTAAAATGATTAGTGTGTATCAATACTATCTGAAACGGCACATTTTAAAATTGCATACTGTAAGCCAGACTTATCTTGCAGTACAAAACAACTTACCGAAAACTTCCAAAAAGTCATTATTGATCTATAAGTGCAATGCCTTTTTCAAGATAGAAAAGTAAAACGGATGTGAAGTAACATTAAAACATTTTGAGGAAGAATGTAACATTAGAAGACGTTATATTAGGTAGTGTATTTATACATGAACAATGTTATATTCCATTTAAAAAAAATATTGCTGATGCATGGAAAAATAATACTGACAATTATATATTATTGGACATAAGATACAAACTTTCCTACAGAACATACATGTATATATATAATTTCAGAGATTTTAATGAAATTTAACAAAACAAAGGCACGTAGAAACTATACTAGATTCTACTAGATTCTACTATATTCTACTCAAATTTTACAAAATGCTAACATTTAAATAGAAAAAAAAAACAACAGCAAAGTTTAGTGACTTACTTTTTCAATGTAATACCAGATGTTTCATCCCAAACAAACTCTCCATTCCTGATAGACACACTGTGCTCTGAAAACACGTACAAACACAATGTCATATGCTTTAAAATGTTTCCAGTGATCTACTGGTTCCAAAATAACGAGTTCAACAAGTCTTACTTGAAGCTTAATCTTACAGTATGTCTCAAAATCTTGATGAGTATGTTTTGACAGTATGTGTTCTGACGCAAAAATATAATCCTGCGTGGACCAATACAATCAAGATAATTTTACAGAGTAGAAAATTGTTACATACAAAATAGTGACACTATATTGGCAAAATTGCTCACAAAATGAATGAAATATAATTACATATATAAAGTATACAAACAACTTACTAGCATTGGGATCATAAGTGACAGCATTCGAATCCAGCTCATCGTTACCAAGGAAATTACTTAGACGTGAAAGAGAAACACGCACCTGTAATACAATACAAGTAAATATGATAATCGAGACACATAACCAAAATATTTCATAAGAAGCAAACACATAAACAACCAAATTTCTTCTCAGTGATGATACATATTTTACAGTGGTTATGAATAACTTCAATAAATGATATACAAGTACTTTAATATATCAGTGATATATAGATAATCGTTTATGCATATTACATAAGGGTCTGATTTTCATTCAATGCATCATATGTTAAGGTACGAGTTATAACTCATTATTTCTAGTTTTAATATAATAATTCACCAAAATTTTGTATTCACATTTATTAAACCTTTGTTTAAAATTTGTTTTCATAACTACAGTTCATAAGTTGCATTCAGCAATAAGAGTGTATTAACTACTGATTGCATCTACTCCAGATTTCTATAAATATGGGTTTTTCCAGTCACCTGAGGTACAAACAATATTCCCCATCAAATCTTGCTTGAATTGTAAACAAAGACAGGATTAAATCTTCACCTACAACCTATAGCACTTCCAGAAAACTGATCTCCAATGAAACTATTGTTATATCCCTGGAAATTGTGTATTACATGATAGAACATGAAAGCTTTAATTAATGCCATGGCTACTGGTCATGCAGACCGTAACACAACCTTTACATACCTGTACAATGTTAGATATCACCATGGGTAACATAGATAGAGGAAATCTTAGAATGTTGAACAGAGACAAGGACACAAAAGCTTTCTCAGCATCCAAGATGTTGTTTACATCCACCAGAACATAAACCGCAAACGTTATCAGACAAACCTGTATGAATAAAATTAGTTCAGTTTAAACTTGTTTATTTCACATTCATAAAGAAACATATATTTACAGGGTATATTTATCACTTTCAATGGTGGCTTCCTGGGATGTGCACCAGTAATCAAACCTTATTGTGAAGTTTGTGATCAAATCCTGCTCATCAAGGGGTTCAAACTCACAATCTTCTAAAACAGAAACAGATGCTCTACCCCTTTACCAATATGCCTACCTTGTGCGCCTTATGCACACAATATTACTTTAAATATACCTCTTAGTGCATAATGCAAAAATGATGTTTACAACTTTAAGTACCGTTATGTACTCGAGATTGTTGTTGTCCAGGAAACACATGTTACCCAACACAATACACTGTGTAGTTCTCAAACACTGAAGTACACCTACTAAACTTAAAAAATTGAATTATGCCAATGTTTGTTGCATAGGAGGTGTATACCATTTTTACTGCATTTCAGTCATTTTAAGCAGTCAGTACTAACCACTGTTCCTGGCTGAGAAACTGACAATTTCCCCACATATATCAGAGGTTAAGAACAAATGACTTTGGCTGTACTGTCTACAGCCATATTGTCAAAGAGAACATATGCCTCACTTAGGATTCAAACTCCCATTTGCCAGTCCAGTACTCTACCAGCTGAGCGAACCGGACATAATTCAAACACACGGATGAAATACTCAAAATGAAATTAGACAGTGTATGTGAATGTAAATTGTGTACCAGTTAAATCAGATTGACTTAGTTTAGCTATAAATTACATTTGACAAAAAATCCAAACAAAATGCATGTACTTACAGTGACAGGGGCCACAGTCCACATGAACGTTGAACAAGCATTAAGATAGGACATTCTCTTTAACACAGCTAACTCCTTGTTTCTGATATCTAATATCTTCTGTTCAAATGATCCTTCCCATGCATATAGTTTGAGTACCTGACAAAAAAAAACATTCATTGGAAGACACTTCTACAAATAACCACACAAAACTTTTTGCATGTATGAAACATAGATGTCTATACGACATTTCTACCACATAATACAATGTTTTGATAAACAATTAGGTACAGAACATACTGTCTAACAGAAGCTTGTTATAGTAACAGACAAAGATATATAACTTTTTACATAAAGTCATTAAGTTTACAACATACATGTATCACAGATTAACAAAAGCTATGCATGACTATTAATCAACTTACTAAAGATGAGAAGGCAAATTCTATACAATGGTCAAGAAGTGGTCTTATCAAGTGATGGAAAGCTGAAAATCCCCAACAGAAATCATACAAAGAAATTAGGTAAATTAAAAGCAAGTACACACCTTGATTCCATTAAGAATCTCATTCATCATTTTAATTCTTTTATCTTTGAGATTCATCTGTTGAACTTGGTACTGCTTCACTTTGTTCGCTATCAGTGCATTCAGTGGAATCAACACAATCATGACAGCAAGACCAGCCATTATAGACGGTCCGAGGGTCATCCAGAGGAAGTATATAGAGATGATAATCTGTAAAGGACCCGACCATATCATGTTGATATAAGTCATCATGTCATTAAATCTTTGGGCATCAACTGACATCAGATTCACTATCTCACCAACAGTGGATGATTTTCTGGAAGAATTTGACAATCTCAACATCTACAAAACATGCAGAAATGGAAAAAATGAATTCACATGCAATGGTAAGGACATTCATTTAAGCATGAATGGAAAAAACAAAAAAATTAATGCACATGTAATTGAAAAGACATTCATTTCATTGCACCTATACAGATTAATAATCTGATAGAAATCAAACTGTCATCCTTTTTTTTTATTAGTCATCCTTTTTCTGTTCCCTTTTTTAATAAAAAACGATCACGTTAACATGTAAGTCACCTTTCAGTTGTAGAAGTATCACTTCAAACAAATACTTAACCAGTTAAAAATATAGAGCAATAAGCCAGCTTTTGTATGGTTTCATTTTCAAATTACAATGAATTCTATAGAGACATTTGCAATATTAACAATATTCAAATGTATTACAATGACAGTCAAAAGCATCATAAATGCTCTTAAATGAAAATCTCAAGAAACAAAATATGTAATAGAAAGACATAAAACATATACCTTCTCATATACAGCACCAATGATAGCTGTTCTCAGTCTCATACCAACAACTGTACAATTATGGAAGTACTGATGTAAGATAACAGACTGGAACAATACTATGCCCAACATAAGACTAGCATACCAATAACCCTTCCAGGTTTCCTGTGTTTTATCTTTTGTGTATGCAATCAGATACCTAGGAATAACAAGAATGAAAATCAATGTAATTCTGATTTATTTAACGTATAGCATGTAAAAATTAGATCTTCTTGAAAAAAAGATCTTCTTGACTTCTATCAGCATAATTTCACAGCTACCTAACTGTCTATATTTATTTTCGGCTTTCTAACCCGTAAAGTCTTATGAAAATGGACATGGTATACTCTCAACGACAAAAAGAACCAATTATGCGTAATTTGCTCTCGGCAAAATAGGTTTGTAATATATTCATGCATAACAAGCAATATAGTATAACCCATAATTTTAACATCACTGTCCACAACCATTGCTCAGTCAGTGGATTTGTCTGTAAGCCAATCTTATTGGTCAATAGAATTCCATTCCAAAGACAACATCACAAGATGAGTGAGAGTGTCAGTGCAAATCAATATTTGTCAAAAAAATCATAGATGAATCTTATCCAAACAGATTGCATAAATGCAAAAGATTATGTTGTAAAATATTTCATAGGAATTTGAATACTATTATAGATAATAGATTGATTCCTAAATGACAAGGTAAGACAACAGACTCTTACTTCAGAATCAAAGGACTAGCAAACTGTAGAACATCAAACGTAAATTTGTAGACTGCTGCGATAAAACTTCTGAACCAGAATGTCTTCAACATGGCCCAGAACAGTCTTGGTTTTGTCTTGCTACATTGTTTCTGTGCAATCTTTACATCTGGTATTTCCTTGGCACCATTACTGGCACCACCCATCTCTTTCATTTCTATCTCTTTGTGTGCTGGGGCTGTATGACTTCCACTTTCATGTAGTTCATGAGACCTGTGATTATAATTTAAAGGTATTTGTAAAGAACTTTTCGACAATGATGACATTAAATATTTCTAGACTGTTGCTGTTTGAATGATATCATCACAGCCTAAAATACAATTTTCAACCTTAAAAAGGTCAATGGTTATAATTTCTTGCTCGAGGACTATGACTATAGACCTATAAGCATTGACTACTGACCAACACAAAAGTGAGGGTCAACTATCATTTTCAATGGATGAGTAATTTGAATCTGATGACTACTCAAAAGGTAGACAGTTGCTTTATTACATTTCAAATTAAAAATAATCATCAATACAAACACAAAAACCCTCCTTATGCTGCTGGGTATAAAAAGATATGGTGATCAAATGCCTGCGAGATAAGAAATAAACAACCACATATCAAAATTGTTAGAATCTTTCAATCTTCACCACAAACATGGCATAATTTTTAAGACAACAGGCAAATAGCTTGTTGTTCCAGGTAATATCAAACAACTCATGCTCAGCTGTGAACCAATTCAATTACAATGTTTATAATGATAAAACAAATTCATATGCAACTTTTAAGCAAACTACGTTATGTCGATACACATAGTGAGACCCTTCTTCGACGGTAACTATTCATGTACAAAATTTAACATACCTTATACATCTACTTAATTCTGGGACCCAATTTTTCTGGAATTTTGCCATCACACTCTTACATTTATCAGAGAAGTTCAGATTCCATAAATCAGTGCGCACAAGAGGTCTTTTGTAACCAAGGACTACAAGTCTGAAATAAACAGAAAACATTATGTAGACAACAATTATGTACAAAGTTAACAACCTTTAAAAGTCTATGTCAGTTAAATTAGAGTGTCACATTACTGCTTCAAGCTGTATCGTTTAATCAAACATTTGTGCCATTACATGACAAAAAATTGCAAAACATTATGTTGTCAATTAAGAGGAAATATGAATTATTCTCCACTCAGGGCAACATGTAAGCCCTATAACTGACTGAAAGTGAAAAATGAAGGTGTCAAATACAAGATGAGCAAATTATAAAGTACGAGCGCTAATAAGGAGAAACCTCCACCTTTTCACTGAGACACAAAATCAAAGCATATGATAAAACAACACTTGTTTTCCAGTAGATATACAAAATGGAACAGACATAAAAAAAGTATAAAATGGTATTTTAGTACAGATAAACTTACCCTGAGAACCACCAGAATGTTATCAGTGACAGGAAGGAGACATGAAGCTCTGGACATGGATTCTGTAACATACAATATCACAGAATGTAAAGCAAAATATAATTTGTGTAAGACGAAAGAACATAACATGGTTTTGCTTTAGTTTTTTGCATTTTCATTAATAATTACCTCACATTCAATGCAAAGACATGAACATGTTTTCAAAAATATCTGCTATTGACAGAATTACAAGCAAACTTAATCAAAAGGTGAACAAATTTAACGTAAAAGATAAAGGAAAGTGGCAGTATAGGAGCTAAGGAAGACAGGTTCTCTGGTCAAACATCCAATTAGGGAGAAAATCCTACCAGACTTCTATACAGACTTTTGGCTATATGATCTTCACATAGATCTGCAGTTGGAGTCCACATACAGGGGATCAATGTTACTGGGTAACAACATAAATGCCTCAGTCATGTTATATAATAAATTGATAGTTTACCTCATCTTCTATTGGAACAGCTCCAACTGGTTGCTTGTCAACTAGTATTGAGATCACTAACTGTACCAATATTGCAGCGAAGAAAATGTAGAACGTCACAAATCTAAACATGTCATCAACTTTTCCCTGTAATTACATTCAATTAATGTTTATGTATTCCAGTATTTCCATGTGAAAAAGAGATCAAATGCAGAAAAAACTCAGTAAACAGTCAAAATATATGGTTTTGACGATTTTGCATTCAGACCTGTCAAAATTTTAGAAATAATACAATAAAAACACATAAAAAAATTAAATAGTACCTTTGGTTAACAATCACCAGGGAGTATCACAAGGTCTCCATAGTACATTTGCCCTACAAGATGGCTGAAAGTTCCGTTGAAACCAAACTTGATGTGTATTAATGGTTACCGATAAAGTAGGATCTTTAGAATAGGTGCAGAGTACCCGCATTGTAACACAAGTTACTCACGGGCTTTTCGTTTTACCTAGGTTTTATTCATTTAAGTCTGAAACTCGATACAGATTTTATTTGTTTTTCGTACATTGTCCGAATTTTCAGCCATCTTGTACTGCAAATGTACTATTGACACCATGTGATACTCCCTGGTGACAATAAGAAATATTAAATATGATATACAAAGATAACACAGACTGTAATAATTTATAAAAAAAGGTAATTATTGAACAAACCTCAAGTACAGCAACTCTAATTTTTGATCTGAATGTTACAAGTGACACCAGGAGCATTATAAACCAGAAATTAAACAGGAACCCTGATGATCTGATACTGTTCTTTCTCTCCATGTAGACAACCAGTCCATACACTACCTGTAATAAAGGCAACATGAAGGTATAACAACACTGACATTGTATCAGATTTGTGTAATAAGCAACATGAAAATGCATCATAATTTTAATTATAAAGAGTAAGTGTAAGCTAACTCTAGTACTTTTTCTTTTAAATCTCCAATCAAGTACTCATTCCAAACTTTTGAAAACGAGTGCAAGCCAAGTAAGTCACCAGATTTTGTACTGACTGACCAATGTAGGCCAATCCTCAAGACCTTTCACAGGCTGGGACAATATGTGTAAGTTAACAACATACAACAAGTGCATTCCCATATAACAGAAGCCGGATAAACAAGTTAAACTTTCACTCTGCGGCAACAAGAGAAATTTGATTGTGACGTACAAAAAGTTTTTACTTGTTAAATCAGAATGTTGAACATTATGCTGTTTTGAAATTGCTTTAACTTGTACTACATTATAAATGACAACTTTCATGTCAAAACTATCAATAACAGGAGTTTGTGACTGATCTGATCTGCATTTTTGTATGGCAATTAAATTCTCGTGAGAAAAATATCACATCATTTGCATCATACTGGTAATATATAATTATAGTTTCATGTCATGTTTTGTTAACGTTAATGTTCTTCTCACCCCAAGGTCAAATCAACATCAGTATGAGAAGTTATTATTTGTTAGTTATGTGACTTGACAAAGTGTAGGAGTAGTTTATTTCAGTCCAAAAAACGGATTATAATAAAAGAATCATATTAATAAAAGTACATTGTCTTTCTGTACCGAGTATAGAGTTGTAACTCTTTCGGGGCCTTATTCACAAACACTAATAGACTGAAATTGAGACTTAGACTTAAAAATTGCAAAAGTTGTATTTACCAGCCTTGCGTTTTCGATAAATCTAACTGAATGAAATTTTGTCAGAATAATTGATGTTACCCACTCTACACTTTCACAAATCTGTATTGTAATAACAATATAGGAGCAACAAGTACATTAAACATCTGAGTTTCAGTCTTATAATGTTTGTGAATAAGGCCCCAGGAATATGTTTGTATCTTACAGTTTCTAAACAAAGTGGAAGTGATAGTGGAGCAACTCCACATCTAAATTGTATCAATATGTACAGTTCTATGCTTATGGGGCAGCAATGAACACTTAACATAATTCTGTGTACCATAGTCATATTTAAATAATCTGCGTGTTCTAAGTTATGTGTATCTCTATTCTCTACCTGATCGACCTACTACATTCTTAACACATGTTTTCATTTCATCGATAAACTTATCCACAAACAATAATACAACTTTTATCACAGAAACTTTTGGAAGAGATGTTGATATATATTTCTAGGTCTATCCATTGATGTTTCCTGAGTTTACTCCGATTTATTAATGTCTCCTACATTCTTACCAAACAGGTTATACTTGGATTGTTCATAATTTGTAAAATTTTGTGAATGACATCGGTTTTTTAAAAGAGTTACATTACATAGTAAAACACCCCCAAGAATAGAATTACAATGTATACAAATATATAAGTAACAGGATGTCAAATGACGTATTTAGGGTAATAGTGTTACATCCATTATATCTCATTCTTTTCATTTTAAAGGAAACAGACTTACCATAGTGAGTGTTAGTATAAGTGGTGACAGAAAGTCTACCACCGGTACCAAGAAGCCACTGAAGTGCTCGTATATGCCACATCCTATATCTAAAGCACCAAGCAATCCTATAACAAATGCCAGACCCTGAAATAAAAGAAAACAATAATAGAGTTAACTAACAGTATTTATAAAACAATGTGATTATGATTTTATTTGTATAAATGAATGTATTCGTTTTCAGATGATAAGAGACTTGCTATATAAGTGGATATTATCACATGTTGAAAAGTTTGTGAATTGCAGATTTCAGACATATGGGAAATGTCTATGTATCACCGAAATCACTTTGTTCATAATATCTACGCAGCGTAAAAATAGCTATTATATAATTGATTGTACGTAATATTTATGTGTTAACGGAAAAGTGAATTTATCAACGTAATCTTCTGCTCAAGAATATAGCGATTTGGTATTCATGAGAAGATCGATACAATGCACATGTTTACTGAGCCTTGACATCATGGCCTGTGTAACTAAAATATGAGTGAAAAATATTGACTGCTTTTGTTTTCTTCTTTGTTGTCATTAAACACACTTATGTGAGATGGCACATCAAAGCCCATGATGCTCTTTAGATCCACTTTTCAAAACTGTGGGATATAATATGTGTTCTGTATGCTTTAAAAACTGCATTCACGAAATTCGCAAACTTTTCCACCTCGCAAACTTTATCACTTATACAGCATAGTTTAAGCATTGCTAACAAGTAAAGACATATGTTGTAGGTAATTTACATGATCGAAAACAAATGGTTGAGTTGTTTAAGTAGATAATACAACAAAACTTAATAATGGGATTTATTTTGTACAAGGTCCAAGAAAACAGTAAATCTGAATTATTTTTTACAAACATAAGAATTAATGAAAGTTAAATAATGTTAGTAACTAGTCTACACTCATGGATTAGTATGTTTTGGCCATTTTAGTTCAAAGATCCCTCAGCTCTCTGGGTATTCAGCTGGAAAAAACGTGACTGCATGCACATGATGCTTTTTGAATCTTATTGAATTCTCTCCTTTGACCTTGGAGGAAGTAGGGATGAGAGACTGTACAGGCAGTAGAGGTCTTGATCTTGCATGGAACAGATCATCTCATTGAACAAAAAGCTTGCACCAAATTATCTGTATTATAAACCAGTCATACAACAGTTATAACCATAAGATATAGAAAAGAATCATATCTTTACATTGCAATGCAAGTATTATGCTGTAAAATATGATAAAATTGCATAACAAATGTTTGCAAGATATTTGTACATGTATTGAGTAGAAAGTATTGATTTAACATGAAATGATATCATGATTTTGTTAGACAAGAACAGACTATATTTTTTAAATGTGTGTGTAAGTTATTATAACTTTATAAACCAGTTGATTATAATGGTGTTAACATTTTTTTCATTTAACACATTTCCTTTGATATTAAGAAAGCTACACTTATTTTTCATTAGATATTTAAACCATGATTTTGCTGGCATATTTCTCATGTCTCAACTTCCTTTCATCAGTGTGGAGGTGCAAAGCCATGTTTGTATAATTGTGATTTAGGTGCAAACAATTTTAATTGATACTTTGATATGTTTGAAATTAAGCAATCTGTATGGTGACCAATAAATTGTCTAGATGTTTTATTGTGTTGCTTTTAATGAAACAGATTGCTAAATATGTGCTCCACATGTCAAGTCATTGAAGCTTTGTGATATATTATGAAAGTTTAAAATACGATTTTGGAACTCGTGAGAATAAATAATTTTTGAGTTGTATGAACAACTAATTAATTCGGTTTCACACTATACATAGAATGAAATAATACAAACAGAGAACACCAATATCGACCATGTTACAATGACCTCTATCGTAGGTCATAGAACAAACATACTAAGCAAGTTTATGTTTACATTACATTTGCAACATGTCAAGTTTACCATTAAAGAATGAAGAGTATGCATTGTACATGTATGTACTACAATAATAATTACATTTACTCGACCATGATACTAAATTCTGACCCATTGTATGCCAAATATTTGACCTTTAAACAGATTAAATAGCAACCACAGATTTGTACAATGTATTCAATAAGCTCACAAACTGAACCACACTAATGCAAGTCTACATAAAACCATCTGTTACATTCAAGCCATGTTTCATGTTATATGTACAGTATGTTTGACTGACTTCAAAGGCGAGATCAGTCAATGCCAGTAGAAGCCATATTACACGTGTATTTTAATAAAAATAAATTTCATAATAAAACTGTTTTGTGTTCAAAAGATGGTGCACAAATACCATTTAAACATTGGAATTTTGATTAAAACTACAAGCAAATAATAATATGTCACATTATGATGATTCATCCCATTCATCCCGATTCTCCTCATGGTGCATACTTGATAAAATCAAGCCTTCATTTCCTCAATCACTATGCACTGGTAGCTGTTACTCAGCAATACATAATTTGATCAAATAGATAACAGAATCTTTTATCAGACAATTATTAAACAGGTTAAGAGACTTGAATATAATTGAAATACAACCAGGGAGTGATTAATATGAAGACATGGTCAGGTAAAAAATAGCGTATAATACATCAATCACGAACAGGGAAACTGCAACCTAACTTGTACCTGTTAACAAATGCTGATATTATGCACGGATATTTTGTTACAGTCTGAAAGGAAATTATGGTTAAGTGCACAACTGACAGTCAATCATGAAGAGACATACTAGTATTACAACTAAAACTGTTCCTTAGCATACTGTAAGATTTGTTAACTGACATACTTATATGTATACCATAAAAACTTAATTTTTACCCATAATTTTTTTCCTACACCAAAGCGATGAAAATCAATGTACGAAAATACCGGTACAATTAAATGTTGGCTATAACACTAAAATTAAAATTATTTTAAAATGTGTAATTAAATAGATACTGAATGAAATCCTTTATTTATTTTTTTCAAGAATTGTAATTTTAAAGAATAAAACTGAAAGATACACTACACATGTATTACATGTAATAGCAATGATATAATGGGATTTATTGTCTGTATTATTGATTTACATTAAACATTCTATTAAATTCACAATACCTTTAGATACATGTATGAAATATAACGTAAATTTAGTAGAACTAGTCTACACTGTTCATAAAATAATAATCAATTATCAGAAGTGGATAATTCCTTCCAATTTCAAGTTTTCTCAAGTACCAATATAGAATTAGAATACCTCACAGCAATTTCAACAAAAAGTCAATAGCACATATTGAAGTAATACAAACAGTAGCATTAAATGATACAAAAGTACTTTATTTTGGTAAAACTGGCAAATTAATACATTTCTCTGATAGAAACACAGGACAGGAAACCACATGAATACTCATACAGTAAGGTCAACCTCTATAACAAGACACTTCATGATAACATAAACAGAAGACAAACATTATAACTGACAATCTATAATCCCTAAGATAAGTCAGAAACTTTGACATCAAGTTGTATAATTGTGCACTTCTTTTTCTGATAACATCAGGAAAATTAAATCTGAACATTTGACATTAGCCCTGAATCTATTGCGAAACACTTCTACAAGTTACCATCCTACAATATCATTTGGTTCCCTTTTAATACATACATGCTACTATTGCATTATATTACACCATCAGATGGTGATTCTGCTCACCTGAGAATGATACTACCGATATATTTATCACAATTCAGGATAAGGAGTCAAACAAACTTAATCTCACAGATAATTTTAATATTTATTTACTACAATATAGGGTGTAGAACATAAATATCCTGATTTTCTTTTACTTGTCTTGTCGCCATGTAAATAAAAGATACATTATAAGGTTATGCAGAAAATGACAAAAATATAGCAAAAAGTTCTTTGCTTCTGTTACATACTCTTCTAGTATTCAATCATATATGTATTGTACATAAGTGTCACTTCATAAAGTTATATCCACAAAAACTCTTGCCTCCAATGTAAATTTTATGTTTCAATTATCAACAATTCATAAACAAGACCTTTGAAAGTTTTGTAACATGAAACAAGTACTGGTTTTAAAGTCTGAAGTACAGTATGCATAACCCTTTGTTGTATTTGAGAAAGAAACCTGATGTAAAACATGAAAATATATAAATCATGAGAGAGCAATGTGTATACATGGCACTTTGAAGACCAAGTGTAAAAGTGGGTTCAAAGATGACAGTATAGTTAATATGGATAGTAAAACAATAAGGCCAAAAAAAAGTTTGGTTTCTGGTTTCCTGTCCAAAAAAAGAGGGTAGGTAGGTAAATGATCATCAAGTGCAACTCGTGTAACCAGCTTTCATAATATTTTGAAGTTTTGTATACATATGTTCATACAGGCAAATCAACTTTACCTGGGGGAAATGTCAGCAGTGCATAAGTTGTAACCAATTTTTTGCATGGCCATGCAGGGGTAACACTTTATGCCCCTTTGATATCAAAGGATGGCGGGAGCATAAAATACTAGGGAGAAACAGGGATCAACTTGTCAAATCAAACCATTATGAAGGATTCATAAATAATGTTTCACTTTCACACATATTCACAAACAGAAAAAACATACATTAATAGGCTTGCCATTTATGGTAAGGATAGGTGATAGACAAAAAGTAGCGGTCTCTGACAACGGAGTGAGCTACACTTGAACACAGAATTGTTTGCATTAACAAATTCAACAAGTCAATAATTTTATACTGGTGCCAGGGTAAATCCATGCAATTCATCCATATTGACAAAATCAAGTGCAGCAATACTATTGAACATCAGATGGATCTGGAACTATGATTGGACAAAGGTGGGCGAAACAATGGATCGTCATAAAATATCTCGTGTTTTTCATACAGTTTTGATAATAAATGTAATATTTATATATTTATACTTAAATATATAACATAACATACAACTCATTAACTTACTTTGTCTGAATTTACAGCCTTTTCTATTCTGTATCAAGTTCAGTGGGAATATTATTAATCTTTCATTAGAATGCCTTCAACATAACCTTTATTTAATACCTTAATTAAAACTTGAATAAACAATCTGTTTTTAATAAAGTAGGTAGTGTAAGAAAAAACCTTCAGCATAATTCTGATAAAAATGCATAAGATCAATACACTAACCACTACACTTGTTTCATTCATACAAGGAAAATTTGTTTGGTGTCAATTTGTCCTCACAATATACACACAGCTAGATTTGGGGAAAATACATTTTGCAAAACACGATTACATTTTGAATCGACAACATAATGCAAGCTTAACATAAATAGTCTACACTTCATAATAGGTGTATTGACTTGTTCATGTTCTCCGTGCTCTGATAGAGAAAAGGCTGTTGTTACGTTTTGATAGAAATTTAATTTTAAAGTGAATAAATTTCATGAACAAGATCATTGAAATTGACAAAAAAGAAGATGTAAAATACCATTCAAGCGGAAATATTAATTGATGGAGAAGTTTGGCTTAGTCAGGTTCACAACAAATAAAACAGTATAAAAAAAGAAGTCTCCTTTCAACGTTCAGGGTTATTGGTGCATGATGCATAAACACGCAACTTAAGATGTAAACCAAACTGACAATGTTGCACCACACAAATTAAATTGTCATTTAAATTTTTAAATAATCTAGGACTTTTTCAAGTACATTTCTAACAACTGTGATTAAAAGAAATGTTTACTGTCTTTAGATAACAGTATATGCATAGTAATCAAACAACTGATACAACTTTCACATGAATGTATTTTTGTTCTAGAAAAACACATGTTAAAGCATGAACGAAGTATCATACCTCCATTGACATGGATTGGTCTGGAAAGGTCATACACTTGTTTAGGGTCATGTTAAGATTTGGTAATAGTATTATTTCTAACCCTACGTATCTCTGAATTGATGAGTATACGACTTTTATATCAGACTTAGATTGCTTTGCTTTATTTAACACCAACCACATTTGTTGACTACTTCATCGATTTATTATTTTATTATGATCTAAAAAATGGTGTTGTCATTTGTTGGACTTCCGTGATGTTTGGAACTGTAAGCCGCTCCCTGGATGATGCCGATGTCTAATATCAACCATCGCTGTTGTTAACGTTAAATGAACACAAAGTTCTATGTCTTTTGAGACATTTTTACGTCAAATAGCAAATATATATAGATTTATTCACAAAGTAATAAATATCTAGTCCACAAAGTTATGTATGGTACACAAAGTACAAATCTTTTATTTTCAGATACTTTAACACAAAGTAATTCACACAAAGTGATATTTTTATTATTATTCTTATTAATCTGTCATAGTTAATTATATTTTACTAAACACTCCCATGACTTATAATACCTAGTCAAGAAATGTTGACATATTGAGTATGTCTTGCCTTAGGAAATGACTGTCAACTCTTAATAATCAAGCCATCAAATTATTTTAAATTTCAATTAGTGATTACTTAACACATAAGTGTTAATATGACAAACAAAGTGTGTCACATGTCAAGAAAAATATGGCTTGATGTGAAATTGATAAAATCATAACATATGGAAATAAGCATGAAACTAAAAGCTCATTGTGTAAATTGACACATGTCATGAATTGAACAGATCTTTTAGCAATATAACCATTAAAAGTCAAATTTTAAACAACAACAATAACAACTTTTTATGTAAGAATGATTATGATAAAATATTAATGAAATATGGCATCATACTTATTTCTTAAGGGAATCCCCTTGTGTCAGAAGTAAAAAAAATGGAAATGCACACAAATATCGACCACATTCTGTTCCTGACGTTCTCAGTTTTGTTTTGTTTTTTGCATAAATGGGAAGAACATCAATTGGTAATATTGACGCTCGCTAATTTTTACGAGTTTGCGAGTCTAAAACTGAATCCTGCTGATACATACACTGGCAAATTTATTCAACTTCAATTTTGCCTGTTTTGTTTGTTTCATCGGGTTTAACGCCTTTTCTCAACGATATTTCAGTTATATATGGCGGCCGGTTCACCTAACCAGTTTTTCCTGGACTGAATTCTAACCAGTACTAACTTACCCTTCCACAAGGAGCCGGTAACTTCTCCACATGTGGAGGAAAATCGACATTTTGTCAAATTTTCATGGAAGGGTATCACCTGCCGCAACCGGGAATCGTAATTTTGCCTGTTAGGTCATTAGAATAGACAATGTGGCAAATATAAGTGAAAGGGGAAGGTTCTGTGTTTAATTTAAAACAAGAAAAAATCTACGAATAATGTTACCAGCCCAATTCTGAAAAGTCAATAGTAACATTCAGGGGTTCCATTTGACCATGGAATTGACTCTTTGGCCCCTGGAATTTCCGAAAACCCACATTTTGACACAATGGATTCTGGCTGAAGGGTAAAATTTTCTCTAAATAATAGGTAATTTGGCTATAAAATGGTAAACTACTGTAAAAAATGCCAAAATGACTCTTGAGATTCAGCACCTAATTTACAAATCAACAACTGCATACATGTATATGTATGTTACTGTAGTGAACTTCAGCATATTACCAGGAGGAAAATACTCGCTATAATATGAAAACAAAAATGTAGTATGGTCTAATAGCAGTACATGTACATATTAGATGTGATTAAGTTCATTTATTCATAGTAGAATAATAGGAAATATTATTTGTTGCTGCCAATCACTTCCAATTGACTACATACTGATGGTATCAGAATTGTATGAATATTAACCCAAGCCAGATTTTGGACAATACATCAAACATATCATGGTTGTCATCAGGTCTACGAACAGTACACAACAGGACAAAAAAGACTCCACAAACAGAATAATTAACCTTTGCAAAAATATCTGTTAATGAAGGGCTTCATAGAATGATAGATAACTTCAACCCTAGTTAAGGTTCTTGCACCCAATTTTGCTGTATCATCTGACCATCAAGTCTGAAAATAAATAAACTACATACAAGTCTTACCAATTTTGAACGACTTTTCCATGACCAAGGGATGATAAACTTCTGGTCACTCTTGTGAAGTATAATCATACGAGCTGGTGCAAGTAGTAGAAGAAAACCACATGGTATCCATAATAACACAGTCTTATGGAAGCAGTCTGAGAAATCTGGATCAGTAGTGTTCCAATAGTGATTCTCATTCTGAAATCATAAAATTAATACATTTAACCAACTATTACCCACCAGTGCATATATGTATGAAATCATGTAAAGAATTCCAAACATTAAGCGAGTTTGTTTTCTATTTCAATAGTTAACTACATGTACTTTGCTAAAGTTATTTATGCATGCAAGAGAGTTGGTTCATCTTATTACACAGGTTTATAACAATAAACAATAAATGGGAAATGTTGATGCAGAGGTCGTATGTTTCAATTTTGCTAAGGGAAGGATCTTCCACGCTTGCTCCAACAGTTCCTTGACATTACACTCAAGTACGAAAACCCAATGAAGTGATCATTGAGACAGAAAATAAAATTCTAAGAATAAGTTCACAACACAGGGAAAAGTAACTCTCAGTCTATTAAATACTAGAATATAATATTTACATAGAGTATAGACTTAAAGAGTTGCTTTTCCCTATGGGCAGTGTTTCTTTCCACTTCTAGGGGAATGGTGGCAGGGCCCTAAGATAGGGGAAAATAGCGTTGTGAGGGGAAAATAGGGGAAAACTAATGTGCATAAAAAAAGTATACATTTCTATGTCTGTGTTCACTAAACTTCTTTGTTGCATTGATGTAAACATCTAAATATGCTAACAGATCAGTTAGTTTCATTACAGGTCAATGTTTCTATCTTTCTGACTAAAAATATCAACAATACTGGCAACATCTCCAATTTAAAAAAAAAAGCTGTAGGAGGGGAATTTTTATGGAGGATAGGGGAAAAAAACATACTTTTCAGTGAGGGGAATGGGTCCGAATTTCGGCCCCAAAAAGGCCCCCCAAAAAAACACTGCTATGGGTCACACTAAATGGGAACTAAATAAACTTAAAACTAATTCAGTTGCCTATGATATTGTCAATCATGAGTGTCAAGTGCCTCATTAATGAAGAAGTGTTTTTGCATATCAATAGCTGCAACATAAAAAATAAAAACATATATTTGAAGTATTTCAATAACAGTCATGGCAAATTCCGGACCTGACCGATAAAAAACGACCAGGTCCTATGCAGAAGGCCGGTGTGTCAGTCCGTATGTCCAATACGGACGGGCTTTACAACATCCATTACTGTTTACGCGATGCGATCTTCTTACATGCACTTGATTGTCTGCACATTCGCTTGTCTTTCAGACATTTATACTTTGATTGTGTCGTCAAAAAGGCATTTCAGGAGGGATTGTTAAAGTTACTCAGAATTATTAAATGTTATTTATCGAAATACGCCAATAAATTGCCCATTTCTGTTTGATTTGTTTACTTTCACTTTGAAACGAGTGGTCCTATAGTCGCACGAAATCCTGTAAGAAAATGGAAAAGAGTTTTTTTCTCGGGAAACTCGCAAACTTTTGCGTTTTCGACTATTGGTAGTTGTCAAAATGACATTTCTGGAAAAAAAATATTTTTCAAGTTCAATGTGGTACGATTCAACTCAATATCTTAATATTTCGAGAGTTGTCAATGGAATTATTTGACAACCCCCAAATTCCTCCCCTTTGATTTACAATATGTAGAATATGAATGATACTGAACTAAAAATAAAAATAGACCCTATTTTGACCCTTTGCTTCCCAATTCACATTTTATGCATGTATTATGGTGCAAATATATTGATTTTCCTTGTCTGTGATTTTTACTCTAAAATGAATTGTTTGTTTGTAAAGTTTGACATTCAATTGCTGGTAGCCAAAAATAAAGGATGTAAAGTTTAATTCGTCTTCGTTTCGATTTCCAGCCGAGCTGCATTTCCCAGCTCCGATATATAGGTCACCGCTAGTGAACACCAATTGTTCTCTGAGGTTCGCGCATAATAGTTTTGGTGGAGGTAACGATCCCATATGTCAGAGCCTCAGAACAAACACTACGGGATATACCCAAGGAGTGGAAACAGCAGCAGGCAAGGCAAGGATATCTCATAACAACAGCAACAACCTAACTTGGAAACTTTACAAATGGACTTAAAAACGGTAAAACAGATAACGTAGTTAAGCAATAGACTAAAACATTATCAAGAAATTTTTCGGATGAATCAGATGAAGAAACTGAAATTGACGATCAGATGAATGTTCCTCAGTCTGAAGCCAATCATGAGACCAATGATGTGCAACTTAATCAGTCGCCTATGGTAACTCATGACGCCCAGCCTGATGTCAACCACCAGTCTGTTGAGGCATATGGTCCTCTGGCTAAGCTTCGGAAGTCAGTAGAGACCAACCGCCCACGGTCTGGTACTAGTAGGTCTACAGAGCATCAACTTGATTGGTTCCACTCAGAACCAGCTCAAATTGCTCCAAATTAACCCACGAGACCTGAGTGTGTAGTTAAAGTAAGCATGTATCTAAGTCGAGGATGGTTCACATGTTTCATAGAAGGTTATAAATAAGTTGTACAAAGAACATGAACTAGATCTGGATTTTCTGTGCAAATATTGGAAATTTTATACTAAATCAAGTTTTGGCGAAAACATAAAAAGAATACAAAAGTGTTATGGAGAAGCAAACAGTCTGAAGAGTAATAAACCTTCAGCTGCTGGCTGCCATCTTGTATCTGTCGACAAACCCTAACTTGGACGGTTAGGTATATTAGGTCGGCCATCAAATTCAAAATCTTTTTCTTGGTAGTGTCGTTGTACTTAGTGCTAACACACTATCAATCATTTTTTTTGTTTCTTTTCAGATAGATACATGTTCAATGCCAAGGTTGTCCTAATTTTTTTCAGGAATGACTTTTTCTGCTACTGCATCCATTAACTTTTGTATCCATTATGAATTTGTTTTTCAAACTATAAAATGCCTAGTGCTATTTCAGATTTTAAGATAATTTAACAATAAGTCAGACTATATATCCCATCAGATATCTGACTACTGTGCAAATTGCCTTAACTTAAATTGCACATATTC
The DNA here is from genome assembly GCA_032209605.1 of Mactromeris polynyma. Classification (NCBI taxonomy): domain Eukaryota; kingdom Metazoa; phylum Mollusca; class Bivalvia; order Venerida; family Mactridae; genus Mactromeris; species Mactromeris polynyma. Next base: position 4,679,235 of record JASFXZ010000022.1, read on the forward strand.
TAAATGTGGTTTCCATTAATATTGTTCAAGCAAGACAGCTCTACAAAATCTTACAAAGTCAATTCTTTGTGCATATTCATTGTGAACATAGTGGCTACCTGTCTCAAGTGCCATCCTCAGACGAATAAACCTGCGAGAAACATGTTCATTCCTACTATTAACAACATGCAATATTTTTTTATTTTTTTTTAGCGACATTAAATGTCAATATATAATATGTAGTACCCAAATGGTCTACACCAATTGCTAGCCTAATACAAGGGTTGAATTATCCCCATTTAAATAATAACTATGCATAGTGTATATAATTTATATTGAGCGCTCACTTGTAGATACGTCTTTACATGTTTTTGGTATGTTTCAAGTTATATTGTACTTGTTTATATATATGTCTTTACATAAAACTAGTACATGTATCTTGTGGATACGTCTTTACATGTTTTTGGTATGTTTCAGGTTATAATGTACTTGTTTATATATATGTCTTTACATAAAACTAGTACATGTATCTTGTGGATACGTCTTTACATGTTTTTGGTATGTTTCAAGTTATATTGTACTTGTTTAGATATATGTCTTTACATGTAACTAGTACATATATCTCTTTAAGTTGTACCATGTAAATATATTTTATAATAATTATGTTTTTTCCTGTATGATCCATATTTTTGAAAAATTAACTTTGAGGGTCCAAAGTTTCAGAAGTTGAGAGGAATTATTATGATGCATATTTTTGCTCAATTTCTTATTACATAATGCATCATAATACAGAAATATATTTTCAAATCTCCCAACTAAACAAAATACATATTAATTTAAATTTGATATTTTATAGACATATTTAATATCAAAATAATTGTTGTTAAATGTGGAATATGAATTTCATATTTTTAAATAGTAAGTGTTAACTTTTTGTCAAAATTGTTTAACCTTTGTATAAATTTAAATTGTTTTAAAAACAAACTTTGTTAAAATCATACAAGCCAAATCAGGTGTTTTTGCCTTATGGCTTTACATTATCACCTATTGTCCAGTTGAGACAGCTTGTCACCTAAATCTCTTTGATATTGGCAAACTTGATTATTACCTATTATCTTCAAAAGCTGTCTAAGTTGAGATTTGTGGCTTTGCCCTATGGCATCTGACCAGCCATTGGCTAAGTAATCAATTGGCTGGACCAATCATATGTCTTAGGGTAAAGCTTGGTTGTTTTATTTGACCAATGAAAATTCGTAACCATGGAATCACGAAAACCTTTAAAAGATCCTTGAGTCAGGGCCCAAGCAACATTCAATTGCTGGTAGCCAAAAATAAAGGATGTAAAGTTTAATTCGTCTTCGTTTCGATTTCCAGGTATGTTGTATTTTCATGTTTTGTTGTACTAGACAATTTCAGTAAAGTTTTAATTAAGAAAGTTTTGTTAGACATAAGATTGTATTTATGTTAAATTAAATAATTAGTAAATGTACAAGTTTTGTATTTTTGATAAGGTTTAATAAATGAAATGAGTTTTCAAGCAACTTTTTAGATTCCAAGTGAATTGTATTTGGAAATGTTGTACCTAAAATGAGTATCTAGAAATTATGTTTAAGTATCCTCTCACAAGCCAAGCTCCCCATACAATATTATATTTAAACATAATTTGCTTGAACACTTATTTGTATTATACATCTTGATTACTCTTTCTATTTTACCATGTATGAAATTTGTGATGTCTTGTATATTATACAATGTAAACATTCAATTGCTGGTAGCCAAAAATAAAGGATGTAAAGTTTAATTCGTCTTCGTTTCGATTTCCAGCCGAGCTGCATTTCCCAGCTCTGATATATAGGTCACCGCTAGTGAAATCGAACTCTCCGGTACCTCATCACTTTATGCCAAGCGAGTATCAGTGCCAAATTCCCCATATTGGCAACATTGAAATGAACAACCAGATTAACTATCAAAGATTTCAGCATCAACATCCTGGCCAGATTTGTGGAAGGTGTGGACGTTGTCATAGCTTCTACCAGATGTGTCAAGCACGGAACAGAAAATGTTATAAGTGTCATAAATATGGACATTATGCCCAGTTTTGCAAAGCAAAGAGATTGGAAATAATTCAGTGTATAGATGTTAGACCAACTAAGGAAAAAAGTAAGGAAAATGATGATCTTACTCAGGAAATACACAACCTAAAAGAAAAACTAGAAACTGCTACCAAGAATTCAATTCAGGACAAGGATGCTCTCGATTTGAAAATACAGGACTATCAATCTAAAATGAACAATTTAGAACAATCTAACATAAAATTACTGGAAAACAACAAGAAATTGGAAATGGTTAATAAAGATTTGCATACAGAAGTCACAGAATATAAACAAATTGAGAAGTCTCTAAATGAAGAACTTGTACTACTTTATAAACTCCTAATTCATGTAAACAACCACAGATTTATAAAAAGATTGCTTTCAACCGGTCTTCAGGACGAATTTGATATTATCACCGAAATAGAGCAAGTGCATGACCTTTTTCCAGCATGTGGTAGATGTGGTCTATCAATGGATCATAGGAAGTATACCTGCCCTGCGAAAGGAAATACATGTCTGTGCTGCTTCAATCAAAACCACTTCACTGCAAGATGTGGGAATAAACCAGTTACTGAAGATACTTTAAAGATTGACACCAAAACTCAAGTTGTGTTAAAAAAACTTGAAACAAAAACCAAGCATGCGAAAAAAAATAAACAAGATCCAAAAAGTTTATTTTAATAGACTTTGGGGTCCAAAGTTAAAGAAGTTCAGAGGAATTATTATGGTGCAAATATATTGATTTTCCTTGTCTGTGATTTTTACTCTAAAATGAATTGTTTGTTTGTAAAGTTTGACATCTGTTGCTGTCTGCCAAAAATGATTGCAGCACTTTTGTTCTGTTGTTAACACCCCATTCCTAAATTATTTGATAACATATTTCCTCTGATTAATTGTCAAACATCTATTGTTATACTAAAATTATCAAAGCCCTTAAGGTCACACATCTATTGTTATATCTGAAATGTTTATCTATTATCAAAGCCCTTAATGTCTGGCTTCCTTATTATCTTTGTTTTAGGTCTGTATAAATACATGTAATATAATATATTAAGGGATAGAATAGCTAAATGTGTGTATGACTACTTACTTGGTGAAACTCTGTGACATAACGTTTGGAACTTTTTATTTACTCTGTGAACTTATTTTTACTTTAAATTTAGGTTAGGACTAAGAGCATTTGTTGCCTTATGTGAAATATAACTTTGTGATTTATTCATTAATAAATTTCTTTGTGAACAACTTGTTAACTACAGACTTAGTGTTGATTTTATTAAATTTGATTATATAACAGAACTGTGCATTTGGTTTTATACATTTCGTCAAAACATCCTTCTCTGGTCATGGATTGCTGCTGTGTACATCACGTTATGGGCGGAAGACCAATTTCGCGTCATAATAATGTATGCTAAATGTGATAGGTATTAAATTACTTGGAAGTCATTCGCCATGACTGCAATAATGAAACACTTTTGTATAGTTACGGTTTTGTGTATTTCTGGGAAAACCAAGCAAGTATTGTAAATTCATGCAACATTATTAGTGATTTTAAACAACGGGTAATTGATTGTTTTATTCAAAACTGGAACTCTGACTTATCTCAAAACAAAGTATTATGTGTATATAAACATTTGAAACATGTTTTTGAATACGAAACTTATCTTAACAAAATTACAAATAAGTCTTCTAGAAAGCTTTTAACTAAATTTCGTATTTCTGCACATTGTCTGCGAATGGAATCAAGCAGATACGGAATATCTCGTATAGAGAGAAATGAGCGAATATGCTTAATATGTAACAATGGAGACTTAGAAGACGAGTTTCATTTTATCCTTAATTGTTGCAAATATAAAATTTTACGAAAGCGATACATAAAAGAATATTATTGGCGAAAACCTAGTATGTATAAATTGGTTCAATTATTTAGTTCTAATAATGATGTAATTTTAAAAGGATTGACTATGTATCTACAAAGTGCTATTAAAGTACGTACTAATCTATTAAGTTCTTGATTAGATGTTATACTTATAATGCTGTTTTTATTCATATTGAATCACTGTCGTTTGTCATGTGTATTTGTAATATTTTGTTTGACTATGTTGTATGTATAAATGTACATGTACTTACTCTCATTGAGTATGTTAATATTATTATTGTAAATTGTATATATTGGATGATAAGTATTATACTTAAATCCAGATATTAATAAATCATTCTGTTCTGTTCTGTGACAAAACTATCAATGCCAGGTACATTCACATAAACACAAATCAAAGCACTTAGTGACACATAGTGAAAGAGCTAACAGTTTGGATTAATGACATAGTGCAGGACGCAGTACTGCGTAATAAATCATTGATTGTTCAATGCAACCCATTCATTCAACGGATTTACAAGAAAATATCTACACATTAGACATGAATGTTAGATATAAACTGAAACCATTTACAAGCTCAAAATCTCACTTTGGTGACAGTGTTAAGATAATAATGAGTAATAATGTGATACAACTTACTAAGCAATATTGATCAGTGTTGTTGATAAACATCATGTCCAAATAAAATGAATTATGCAACAATGACAGTTATAGACACATCACACCCATATACTTAAACCTCATCACTTTGTAAGATTTAATAGCTTAATTAATACAATACAGTGAAGTCAGTGCAACAAACAATCCTGGACAGAAGTTTGACAGTTAGGAAAGACCTCAAACATCCAGATGACATTTATGGTGATTTTAATTTTTGCCTATCAGGTTGAACCTATGATAAAATCTTATGATATAATAATGAAAATTGGACAAATGACAAAGGAGAAAAAAGTACAACCCACATGTTGCAAATTTTGTATTTTCACTCAGGTATAATGTAAATTTAGAACAGAAGAATAATGTGTCAGCATGCATGACAGGTGAATGTTGACTTGTAACTGCTAAATTAAATGCACACCTTTAATTAGATGACCTCAGAAGTTAATACACTTATGTTTGCAAACAAGCCAAATGAGCCTAGAGCAGCCAGGTGACGTATAACATGTTTCTCAGCGAGTCTGTAATATTATATCATTGCTGGTGCTTTTTGCATGAGGACTTTTTCTTTCTATGATTTTCAGAAATATTGTAATGTTCAATTTATAAATGTAGATGTAAAAATATATTTGTTCACCAACTATAATGTGTAGTGTGATAAAAAATTACATTGGCCATGTAAATTGTAATGCTATCTAATTAATTACTTTATAAATCATTGAAATGTTATTATAGTTACATGTAATATAAGTCAGCATTTGTATTTTTTTGTAAAGTGTAATATCATTTGTTACATAAATACAATATAAATCAAAAAATGCCATCACATCACAACAGTTGGGCAGTAAAGATTTCCCAGATCAAGAGGACCATGATGACTGTATCACTAATCTGAGTACAAGAAGAAGTTTGAAACTTGGCCAATATTTCACTCATGAGGTTTCATGTAGTTTTGACCATGCTAACTAGTTTTTCATAGCACATTACCCCATTGCTAACTTAGGTTAAAGTTCATAATCACAAATAGTTTCAGATAGAACACTTCGAAAATGAGGCCTTCTAGAATGATAACTAGGTTTTCTATTATTTGGCATAGTGACCAAATATTGACCCAAGAAGACACAGTGTCAAACTTATGTAATATTTTATTAAGGGTATACAGATTATATATCTGAACTTGGACCTAATCAAATAACTATCAGTTCTGTCCTCATTGATAATGGTATTTCTATCATCAAGGTAATGAAATGATTTAACTGGTAGCCTTTTCCTGGATATTATGCTCCATGTTTTACTTTCTGCTTTCTCACAATATGCTGTGATTTACACGAAATATTTCAAATAACAAAAACATGTATCATCTAAATACAACTGCATGCCTAAAGTCTATTGGCAAGTTCACTATCAGAACAAAATGAAAGCACAATCAATATTAAAATTTGATTTTCTTGTTTTAATGCAATGCTACAAAATTTATATAACCAGGATGCAAGAGAATAATAGTTACTATTGAAACTGACTTACATGTTAGTATTTACACTTTATTTACTTTTATAAATCCTCCCATAATCTAGACTAACTTAATCAAGACAACAGCAGTAATAAGTGACAAATAATAAAGTAATTAAGATAACCGTCACTTAGAGCATAACCAGGGCTTTTCCCTTCTATCACAGAGGCCAATATTTGGCTTCTTCCCAATGAAAAATTTCCCTTCTTACCTATTTTTTAAGGATTTTTTCAAAATATCAGCAGATAATTTCTATATTTCGAAGGATATTTCTATCATCTTCTCATTTCACATATTAAACAAGTCAATATTGGTATATTGACAATTTGACAAGATCATTATGTTAGAATTTGATCAAGGCCTTCTAAATTAATTGAACCTAATTACCTATCTAAACCTACATGAGATTTTCACATGTCTTGGACATTGCTTGGTAAAAATAACAAGATGACCATACACTGCTCATCTCACCTGAAATTTATAAAGATGGGACATTCTGACCAATTTTTAGGACAATTTGATGCAAACTGTGGCTTCTACAGTGTTCACAAATTTGACATGGTGACCTAATTTTTGATCCAAATGACCCAGTTTCCACATTGATGACAAAAATAATGATGAGCATCTACAGTGTTAACAAGGATGTTCTATATCTTGACTGGTGTTCTATATCTTGACTGTGTGACCTAGTTCTTTTTACCTCACATTTAAAACTTGAACTAGCATTTATCAAAAAGAACATTCCGACAAATTTTCAGAATGAATGGATGCAAATGTGGCTTCTAGAGAATTAACAAGGTTTTTTATTTATGTGCACTGGTGACCTAGTTTTTTACCCCACATGAACAAGTTTCAAACTTGGCCATGAGGTCAAGAAGACAAACATTCTTTCAGGCCAAGTTTTACGAAGGATGGGTATAAAGGTGGCCTCTAACTTGTTCACAATGTAAATCACTAAAAGTTATCAGACGGCAGACAATTATTGATCAAAATAGCTAACTATTCCTTAAAAATAAAAATAGAACTGTCAATTCTTGGTAAATTTATTCCACAAAACAGATTCAAGCTAGATTCATTCTCAAAAGACTTTTTCTGTTAGCTTGTTTTTTCGCGGTACTAATAAAGTAACGCAACGGAAGAAATTCATACTACGATTTTATTTTGCGTTCAGTTTCTTCTTTGAAATATTTTTTTATCTAGGTATTATTTTTAATGATGACAATATCATTTCCGTATTTTTTCTATTATTAATGCCAAATGTGTTAATGTATGTTTTGTAGTCAAAATACCAGGGAACCGGAAGTAACATGAAAATAGCAACAAACACTACACAGTATGATCTACTTTTTCCATGAAATTCGGATCAAAAATATATTTCTCATTTAGTAGGTATGTGCCCTCTAAGGGATTAAACTTAATGGAAGATAGATAGTTTACGCATATTGGTCCCTACTACTGACAGAAAAAGTACCTATGAAGAATATTTTTAAGACTTCCCAACATGCCAAACAATGACAGTAAATAATTCACTTCACAATAGACCAAATATCACTGTAATTTATCCAATGAAACGGTAAGGCCTTGTACGAATTCCTGGGGAAAAATCCTGATAATCTATGTGACCTCATTTGATCATTTAATAATCATGATAATGTTTACGACAGATTTTAATAGTATACTCATGACCAAGAACACCAGTGGAAACCGAAAATGTTCAATTTGGCAGGCAAATATATATATATATATATTGAAAAACAATAAAGAAATTCAGTATACCTCTTTTTCTATTATAGATACATGTGTTAGTTTTTAAGCACCTTCGCTTATATTGCAATTTTGAATCACACAGTTTCGAACTGACAAAAAGTAACTAGATCATCATTTTACATATATATATTGCTTGTGCTAGCATTAGACATCCCAAAGATGTTCAACCAAGAATAAAGTAGAAATTACAAAATGTGATTTTCATTCGCAGAAAAGATTTAGTGTTTAAGATATATTGTTTGCATGGACATCTCAAAGTGTTTACGCAAAATGCATTGGTTGAAAACTTAACAAACTGGTAATCAGGACAACCAGTAATGCAGTATAATATTCTTCTTTGTCACTCACTGTATCAGGCTAGTTTAACATCTAGACTAGAGTCTAGACTATCATATATATATATAAATGTGTCTAAAGATTTTCTTTAAACAACAAAAACTATCAAATTCAAGGTATTAAGCTATTAAGTTATTTGTTAAATTCGGACATTCTAATTCGCAAATCTTCCAAAAAATCGTATTCGCCGACTCCATAGTCCATGGCAAAAAAAGTCAAATCGAAATTACCAAAAAATCCTTGTCCGGATGGCAAAACATCTTGCTTCATTCAATTATCCTCACAGTGCAGTAAAATAACATGTGTAGTTCAAAAATAACTTCAATAAAAAAGACAAATATAGAACGGTAATAATGACTTTATATAGAACGCGATCTTCCAAACGTTATGCGGCCATGTTCTATATTTCAACCCGGATTACTTCCCTTGGCATGATTAAAATCTACCGTGTTCCGTACCGTTCTTGGTGACCGGTCAGATTTTACCAGTCTCCCCGTAGCGGTTGTCTGGTTGAATATGTTTGTCATTGAACTGATCTATTATAATAAAACAAACTTTTAGCTTATGGCCAGTTAAACAGGTGCTTAATGGTCAAACAATATTTTTGCTTATGGTCAAGTCATCTGAAGAGCTATGGTGAAGTAACCACAATGTAGAAGCAAATCCTGCACCACAATCTCCTCAATACCCCTGTGTGTGGTTATTGCAGAGATGTGGTTACCTGGATCCAGAAAATTTAATTTTCATTAAAAATATGCATGTAATCTAAGATGTTGTAAAATAAGAATATTGTGAGTGACCCTTACTGAGTTTCTAAATGTGACAAATTGAGTGGTGAAATGACTCACGTTGGCAGTAGATTTAATCGTCAATGTTATTAATAAATATCATAATTATGAATGTGTTCATTACAGTTCAAGCTGATTTAGTCATAATAAATAGTATGCCGAAAAGTATCCATACTAATCAAATGTTATGACCACTATCGTGTTTTACGGGTTTTTAAAATGAGACAAATTGAGCGTCGAAACTTGTGACGACACACATTGTGACTCTTCACGAAAAATATGAATAACATAATTTTTTATTAAAACTCAAGATGAGACAGTTATTATTTATTAAATGACTCCGCATAATTATTATCTTACTAAATAAATTCAATAAAAACAGTACACAGAGTATGTATATAGGGGAAAAACTAGCAAAATAATATAATTGAGGTAAAAATTGGCACAGCAAAACTTCCCTTCTTTATGGTACATCAATTTCACTTGCATGTATATACATAGAGGTTGTCAACCTCTGAAAGTTTGAATAAGCCCATCTAACTACTGGCGTATTCAGGATGTATGTACCTACAGAGACAACCAACTATGTATGTGTAGGAGGCTAAAAACAACAGAAATTTACTAACTACGAACAAAGGTGGCACCGCATACGCAACTTTCATAGCGCCTCGCTTAGCCACCGTCGATAACGTGGGTAATGGGAAAATACATGGGAACTGTGTGAAATGAGATATCAAAATTGTGCAAACATTTCTGCAATACATATTCCGTTTTTCAGAAAGATTGTAAAATAACATTTTGGTCCTTTTTAACTTTGAAGGCACGAACCATGGCTATATATATAAAGAAGGGGGAACACGGACTGGTCGGGTTTAAAACCCAATATCTCAGTAAATAAAAGGAAATCTAAATTTATGCAAGCGGCTTTACAATCTTCATTCCTTAAGCTTTACAAATATGTAAATTTGATAAAAAATAAATAATTTAATTTTGGTCCTTTTTAACTTTGAACCTGATGATTTCCATTTTTTTGTTTCTATTTCATATTGTTACTGGCGTGCTAAATTGTTCGCTGGGCCATGGTTTATGGTGGTGAAGTGTATAGTTATACTGGAAGCGCTAAATTTCTTCTAGAAGACCATTTCGCATTTTCCTTAGCAGCAACTTAATTTCAATTGCGATAAACATTTTGTTTCAATTCAGAGCAATATTTTATCTCTATAAATAGTCATATTTCCCCCAAATTCTTCCCTAAAAGTGCTCTCGATGTTAATTGACCTTTCTGCAGACGCTTCGTAGCCACGCCCCCCTTAGTAACATGTTCTCGCTGTAACCACGTTAGACAAGCCATGTCCAATATGGCGTCGAACAAAGAACAATAACGGGCTGATGTAGATAGTATTCCATCGGACTTTTCCTCATTATATGATATTTTGACTTTAAACCATATCTTGACAAAATAAATATTACTTATTATAGATTTGCTTTGACTAGATTAAGAGTTTCAAGCCATAGACTGGAAATTGAAACGGGAAAATGGAATAAACCTTAAATGCTATGCCACGATCAGAAAGAACATGTCAACTATGTAATGTTTTAGAAGACGAATTTCATTATATATTAGAATGTCCTTTATATCAAATACATTTCGAACCAGTTATTCAGCAATACATTTACGTGAGATCATTATTATTCCATGCAAGTCCATGTTTGCAGTTTATTGCGGGTTTACAGGGGAAGTATTTACCCCCAAAAACATGAAACGTTATCTGTAATGTCCGTCCCCTTATGTATGATGTTATTTAGTGTGAATGAAAGTCATTTTAGTCATCAAGTTTAGATATAGCTATATGTTTGTGTACATAAACCACCTTTATTTTGTGTGGCCATTACAAAAAGGGATGGACATTAGAATATCAGGATTATTTCTCAAATCTTCAAATCCTGCAACATATATTTCTACAAATTCCAGAAATCATACTTTAAAGATACTATGATAAAAAAGAAACAGAGGCAGACACAAGGCCTGTACATAGGTTGGACAAATTATATAATGTTATGCAATAAACAATAATGTCGCGTGTGTGCACTAGCGCTATCTAGATGTAAATCTTAACCAGCCCCGTAATCAGCATTTCACAGTCTGACCCAGTGGGAGTCCAATATGCATCCAATCAGTTTTTGCTGTCACCATCCGACACATATATACAGCAACGTTGAGAAATGTAAATTATTTTATAGCCTTAACTCAATGACCATTTTCAAGGATCAGACTTGTGTTGAATGTTAGAAAATAGGTTTATTTATTTATCAAAATCAACATACTCGTAGGTGTGATATTTTGGATTTTAAACCAGAAATATTACTAACTGCTATACTTACATAAATTATAAACCCCCAATGCAATTGAAATACATGTACATGTAATGAAGAAATAAGAACTTTTCTGACATATAAGTTACTTTCGAAAGAAATACTCGACAGTGAGTAACCAATACCGGTATATCACCTGTATTTAGATTTTCCATCAATATCAATTATTACAAAAACTAAGATATTTTTCTCTATGTTAATATGTTTCAGTTTCATTTTTTAATCGCAATAATTATTGATTTTATAATTGATTCTGGTCATGTTTAGTTATACAAACTCGGGCTTATTACAAATATATAAAGTAATGTCCGTTCTAAGCAAAGACAAGTCCAAATACTTGCTTGAATGCTGACATAAGTCAATTATTTTAGTTTAGAAAAATAATATTATGTTCCCTCAAAATGCAGATGTAATATAGTTAATTTGATATATTTTCACATTTATAAATTGTAACTGATTAAAACTAGAATACAAGAAAGTGATATTTCCGAGAGAGAAAATGTGGACCACTTCCAATGATTGGTTGGAATAAAACAATATAGCAACATTTTAGCTAAATAGTATAAATTGTATAAGATTATGTTATTTCTTGGATAATTATGTGAAATAAATACATATTAAGTTGTAAATTTGTGTTTCTTCATGTTTAAAGCCAGACTTTTTATTAACTTGTTATGTGTGTCCCCTCCCACTCAAACTGATATTTAAAGGTAAAAAAAACAAATACCAAACAAAAAGTTATCTTTTTATCAATGGGGCATATCTTTTTGCGTTAATTTTAGACGGATTTAACTCGTGATGCGGTCTGCCGCACAACTTAATCCACCGCATGCATTTGTCTTAGGTTTTGGTTGCTGTTGTTGTTGAAAAGGTAAGAATTTCACGCCACCTATCAGTCTGGACATCTATTGTCACTATCACACAATGCCCGAAGCTACACCTTTTCACCATTGTCTTAGATCAATAATAAACACCCTGTAATTTGCTTTCCAGAAAACTATCACTCTTATACAAATTTGTTGACAACTGTAGCGCTTGTCTAACAAAATGGCGTCGATAAAACAATGCCGGAGGTGTGCGCGAATACTGCAACGCGATTGGCTAACGCGAGCTGTCAATCAATATCTGCAGAAAGGTCAATTAACAGCTTGTATATATAATCGCTGCATTCGGATTTATCACCTACACCACGGACTACACTGAATTACAAGACTGGGTAGATATATTTTATGGTATCTCCCAGCATGGGGTCTTATCTCTTATCAGATTAATCGGTTCTAAAACAGATAAGATTGGGCATTGTGGTCAGGGCAGACAACCAGATATTGAATTGATCGATTTGTCTCCCTTGTCAACCGTAATGAAAGTTGGATATGGCCAGTTTTTGCGATTAATAGTCAACACATCGTAGCACCAACACTATCTGGTAACTTGCATTTGTATTATAATTTAACTGAACGTGTTATAGCTGAACTGTATCTTAAAATGGCATTTTCGGCATTTGAATTTTGGGGAATTGTGTAAATGAATGGTTAAGCATGCAGGAGTACAAACGAGATCGCGTTTTGGGTTAGTCGAATCCAATTAATGAAGGATCCGCGATGAATTCACCCACTACTAACTCAGTAAGTTAAGCGGCGATAGAAAAGACGCCGCAATCTGAAGTTTTCTTGTCGTTGGCATTTTGGTATCATTTTTAAAGTATCTTTATGATTGTCATTTATTTGAGCCAACTGTATTGATAAACTGTTATTTAATGTTCTTTGAGGTTTTAAGCTATTCAAAATGTACACAGACTCGTTTTCAGACTCTTGGTAGGACATTACCCAATTAATGGTGTCATTATAATGTATTTGACGTATTTTTTTTTAATCCCAGATAATCATTGAAATAAGGGGTACACAATGTGTCTTGCATTCCAGCAACCTCAGGGAATTCATACTGTAGAATTATCCGTTTAACCAACCACTATGATCATCAATTAATGGGAATTAATTTTCAGACAAATCATTTTCAGTGTGAGTATTAACAAAATCATGATCAAATGCATTGGCGTTCAAATCATTTTCCCCTCTTAGAGCTGCAACTGATGTTAGATTGGTAATGTCACTCTCATGTGAATCAAGTTTGAGTGTTTGCATGTTCAGGTGCAGCTTGCACTTCATAATCGGATTGTTTTGGCTATTTTTAGTCGACATTTATTCCTTCAACTACAAACGCTTCATAGATGGGAACATTTTGTTTCTGACATTGCCAATTACATGCTGTGCAAGAGCTGTCTGACTCAAATCTGAGTCTGCATCTTTACGTTCATTTTCATCCTTATCTTCAATAGTTGTAGCATGTTTGTCTTTGATTTGATTTTCATGGAAGTAACATAACCTGTTCGCCGTTTGATTTAAGCATCATTGTTTACATTTTCGACCGCTTGTTCAATTTGTTGACATTGCATCATTTATTACTAAAATTGTCTTAAGGTCTCTTTTTTGCTTTTCTTAAGGTCTCATTAGAGGTGCCAGATATATTTGGTACATCAATTCCACTTGCATCTATTTTGTATACTGATATTCCCTCTTTAATTTAATGCGGCTCCGTCGGTAATTCACACTTGTCTGATATGGCTCCTATGGACGCTCCAATGTTACTCGCCTATATTTCCGTACAATCGTAACTTAAGTGCAGACCATCTTTGCTGAGGAGTTGTTTGTTTGCACTTAGAAATAATAAAATATAAACAAATATTAACATACATAATGATAATATCTACGTTATCTATGTTATTTTCACAAAAAAATGACATATACACAATGTAAATGAATGTCCGATGTAATAAAATCACAAGTTCCGTCAGAATGTTATTTAACGACTATCATAAAGAAGGGGTTACGGACTTTCAAACTGTTCATAGTAACGCATCAGTTATAATAGGAAACAAAATACTCACGGCACAAACTGTAGAATTTCTGTTGTGTAACTCGAGCTGCATCATTGATGGGACTTTGATGCAATGTGTCCCTAAACCCAGCAAGGGAGCTAACCACAGGATATACACATCTCATTGACTGACAATTCCACTATCCCACTCTATAAAACGCACCAGAGGCGAAAAATGGAAAGCAACTAAACGTTGAAGTTCGGCATGCACCACATGACTCCTCCTGGTTGGTCTCTCCAAATCAGCCCTTAAATCATCATGATGAAAGTAACCACGGATAATCTGTATCGGTCCACGATCTCCACCTCACACATGTCTGAGAGTGAACCTAACATTACGCTTATTGCACTGAATCCGACAGCAACGTCTCCTCTCAGCGCCATAGTGATTCTAAGACCAAATTGTGACAGCAGTCTACCTGTCTTAGTGTTTTTGATCTCGATATTGAGAAATCTCAAACTTTTCAAGAGATCCAAATTGAGGTAAGTCTCCAATGCTGACTCTGATTTCTGTCAAATCTCAATATTTCTATTTTAGATGCTTCTGGAGATCGGGGGCATGTTATTCTTTTGTTTGTTACCTTGACAAAGTCATTTCATGGACACATATGATATCCTATTGATATATCGCGGAATGATAAAGACGTACGTTCAATGCCTGATACATTCAAATCTCTATTATTGACAGAAATGTCTAATCAATCTATAGTAGCTAGCATGCGTTGTAATATGAAGATATTTCATTAAGAATTATTAGTTATTAATAATAAACACCATACAAGTAAGCGTTTAATAATGTTCTCAATTCTTTTAAATCTATAAAAAAACTATGTATGACACACAAATTAATTGTTTTACACCCGTACACATCGTACGCAGTGGCAACTCATCTGTCATCCGGGATTTACTCGCATCAACTAAGTTTCACTGTTCCTTGCCCGTTTCTTGCACCACAAACAAAAATCCCAATCCAGGCCCGGAATACCGTTGTGGCAAGGAAGTACTTGATAATGATCGTGTCGTGTTGTCAGTATGTGGTATCATAATTCTGTCATAATCTAGACCCAAAGTGGTTTCAGTAACTAGTTGAAAATAAGACATCTTTTATTTAGACGTGCAAATCCTGTTGAAATTTTAATCTAGGTAACAATGCATCAGACCACTTGAGGATGTGTGGGTAAACACCATAATCTTGAAGTTTTAAATAGAGGAAGTTTGAAGTGAGTGGCCTTGTTCAAAGCTTCGCTTAAGTCTAGCAAAATCAGACCAGTCTGTTTATGATTGGAAATTATGTTGATCAGTTCACATCAATTAGTTCGATCAATTGCCTCTCACTTGATCTTTTATCTCGAAAACCGTGTTGGAGATCTTGGAGGATATTATAAGAGTGAGATGAGCAGAAACCTTAGACGCAACTATTTCTCAATAATAATGAAACTATTTTGGCTATTACATTTTTTGAGTAATACCACGGTAATCAGATGGACATCTTATGCTACCTTTCTTAACAATGGAACTATGACACCTGACCAGCTGTCTTGGTACACACCTGTATCAAAATATGATTGAAACACGGGCATACATATCGAGTATAAAAGCACAAGAGAAAGAAAAAAAACATTAGTGATGTCGCAACTTTCATTACGTTTCAACTGATAAACAGGTTTTCTTATTTCTTCGATTGACAATGAACATCAAGCTGATCGATATTTAAACTGTGTAGTCACGATTAATAGATAACCCATATTAAATCTAAAAAGTGTGTTCGATTCTGCACATTTTGCACTCTTATATAGCTCTATGTCTGCACACAATTATAAACCTACTGGGCACAAAATGCACACAATAATGGTTATCTCTATTGGAAAGGGTACTTTGATGAGAATATTTGTCGAGTTCAGTGAAACATCATAATTTTTTTATTTGATGAATTACTTGAGCGTCGAAACAAAATTTTCACGAGTGGGGAATAAATGTGATATTTCACCGCATTTAGCAAATTTTCTTTTCATTTTATGGTCAGAACGCTGCTTTGTTAATTCATTTTTGGCAAGCAGTGAATTACAATTTACGTCACTTACCGAACTCAACATGTAATCGTTAAGCACAAAATATATTTTTCATAAGTATTATCCATTTGAATTAAATCTGTCCACGCTGAAAAGTAATTTAGATTGCCCTCTTAACATGGAAACCATTATGCGTGCCGGTCCCTCGTTATTGTCATGTATTTTTACAGTCGGTTATACAAGCTCTTTATGAACTTATGTTATTTGTATATATGTGTATTGCCGGCTAAAATTGTCGGACGTTAGAGACCGGATGAGACCGGGACTGGCAGATAGTATGTCCTTCATGATGCATTATTCTACTGATACACCGGCCGGTCGAATGTTGCGGGAATTTAAAACCTGAAAATAATTTTTACTTTTGCGGTTTGAAGCTGACCAGGTGTTGCAATGGCAGCTACAGCTACAAAGAATACAATTACTCTGAAAGGCTCTACAGAAATAGTTGCAGAGTTTTTCGGTACCTGTCAAATCGTATATATCTCATTCTTTCATCTTGTCAAATAATTAACTGACAAACCTGGGACACACGTTAAATTGTATTGCTATGTATAGTATGATAATGCTGCTTCTAAAATAAATTAATTTATATATTTTGATCGCAATGGGGTAGTTTTTGTATGTTGTCATCTGAGAGTGGTGTATGGATAGATCCCTGCCTGGTTTGCCAAGTGTTGAATGGGGGGGGGGCTCATGGGGGTTCAGCCATGCATTCGGTTAAGGCTAACACTCGCACGAGTTAAGAAACTGTGCACGCATTTTGCAACCGAACGCTCTGTTTGCCAAAAAGTATGCGCCCACTCGCTCGAGCATCTCCGATGTAGCTAGCGAAGGGCGCATACTTTTTGGCAAACAGAGCGTTCGGTTGCAAAATGCGTGCACAGTTTCTTAACTCGTGCGAGTGTTGTTAGCCTTAACCGAACGCACAGCAGGTGCTATTTTTTTTGTGGTTGCACGATTTTCCCAAATATACACAAAGACGGTTAGATTTACCCATATACAGTATAATTAGTCCATATACGGTCATTTGATGTGGCAATATATGTTTTTAAATGGTATTAATGGAAGGTAATAAAGTAGAATAAGAAGTAAAATATAAATAATGATTATAATATTACAGTTAAAAGGCATAAACATGGATTGTATGTACCCAAATACCCACTGGTTATACCCAAATGAGGTTCCAATGCCCTGATACGGCTTTATTTGACCAAATTTTATGTCGAAATATGTTTTAAATGAATAAATGGAGGTTATATATTATAAAATATAAAGGATGGTCTCCATTTAATACACCAGCCAGGATCTTACATACCCAAATATAAATATGGCAAACGGTCAGATTATCACAACGTTGCTATCTGCACAGAGCGTCGCCAAGTTTTTGTGAAAACATAATTTATTTGAAACCATATTGAAACAATATTGCAAAATTGCTCAATTAACAATCTGTTGGCAATTTGGGATAATATGTCAATATAATGGTTCTTAATAATGTATTTGGGTATATTTGTGTAATTCGTGGTGCTGCAATTTTTCCCTGATAAGGTCAATAGTGTAGCTGTGGACTTTGATGGCCAGCGGAAGTTGGTCCTCAAATTACGGAAAATGGTATAGTGTGAGGGGTAAGACTGCAACAAGTTACCTCGGTAGTGCATGATGCTGTAGTTTTGAGGAAGTTATGATTTCCAGCTCTTATCAGGCACTTTTTTCTCCCTGACTTAAGTGAAATATGACCAGTTTTGATTGAATGACAGGACATGATTCTGTCTCTCAATTTTATTTCAGTTGTGCATATTTACCTTTAAAGTTTATAGACAGGATTGGTCCAAATAATTATATACATGATGTTTGGTCTGCATGCTAACTACGTGGATACATAAGTGCAACAAATATCTTAAACAGTCACTTCTGAAAATATTCTTACCCTATTATTAATGACATCCATGTTTATTTACAGTTAAGAGTTTCCAGAATTTTATTTATTTATTATTATTTTACTGATTTTAATGAGTGGTTTATTATATTTTAGATTATGGAATAAACAGCATTCTATATCAAAGAGGAATCTATCCACCAGAAACATTTACTAGGGTACAGAAATATGGACTTACACTTCTGATGAGTACCGATGATGGAATAAAAAAGTATCTCTCTGAAGTTGTAAATCAAATTAAAGGTATGTTATTGTGAAGCTTGTCTGGCTAGCTCAGTTGGTAGAGGGCTAGACTGTCACACAGACCCTTTTTGATGCCTGAGTTGGGCAGGTTATGTTCTTCCATGACATCAGTTGCGGTCATGTCCTTCACATGTTGAGTTGTCAGTTGCTTTAGGAAGAGAAAGTAAGTACTGGTTGATAATTAATTCAAGGAAAACCAGTTTGGTCAACTGGCCGTCATACAAGGGCATTACGTTAATACTATGTAGTTTTTTCTTGATCAATTGCTGGAACGGATTTTGAATTTCAGCTTGACCCATCTTCTAAAATAACAGTTTTAAAATTTACGTAGTTTATATTAATCATCTGGTTGTTTGCATTATTTGTCAATGACTTTTGACATTGATGTGTAACATTACTGCCCTTCTAATTCCATTGTGGTGTTTTCCCTTTGATTGATTATTAAAATTAACTGAACTTTGAATATCATCTAATTTCAGAGTGGCTGCTAAATATGACCGTGAATAAATTAGTTGTTGTAATAAAAAGTCTTAATTCTAATGAGGTAATGGAACGATGGCAGTTCGATGTTGAGTGTGATAAAACAGTATTGACTGACAGGTAATATGAATATATTTTCCTTTGAGTTCTGCAATTCTTGCTTTTCATGATGCCATATATTTGCTGCATGCAGGCTTTGCCTCATTTTTTTCAGAGCACTAGCCAGTTTGGGCAAGCTGCTCAACAAAACCACTAGCCCGAAATCATTCTAGTAGCACTAGCTTGTATGGTCTAGCTCTCGTTAATTTCTGCTAGTCCAAAATCAAAGTTGCAAGCCCTGGCTTAGAACTAGTGGGTTACCCAGAAGTCTGTGATTGTATCTTTAACTTCTTGTTTCCATTATGTTTACAACTTGTGTCTTTATATATAGTTTACTGTTGTATTGTTGCAAATGTCAAGGTGTTCATTTGATAAGAACTGACATTTGGATGCAGTTATGCTTCCTTGATTTAATAACTACAAGTATTTGTGTTGTTTTACACTGTATACACTCATATTCAAAGTTTTTGGTTGTATTGAAATAGAAATGTAAAAGACTCATTTCTCAATCTATGCTTTGGTGTCATTTTGACAGATGTGGTTATTGTGAAAAACATACGAACATTTCATTATTGAATCGGAGGAAATGTGCTGGATAGTTTGTTTACTGATTGAATATCTTTTAAATTATGATTTATGTTTTCACCTATCTCACCTTGATTTGTAACGGAACAAATTTGGAGGATTATTGTGCAGTTTACTGTAATAAATAACTGTGAGGTAAATATAACAGGTATGATTATTCACATAACATTTCATATCAAAGTTATGATACATGCACATGAAGTTCAGACTCTACTTGTTATCTTTTTTCTGCAGTCAGCCACGGGAAAGGTCAGAGAAAGATGTCAATGGAGAGATAAGAGCAGTTATACGACAAATTACAGCATCAGTTACATTTCTTCCTTTAATAGAAGAACCATGTAAGTCGTGAAAAGATGTATTAAAATCACTGCTGAAAAGTTTTTAAAATGAATATTACATAGAATAAATGTAAAAGCATCATTGTTGGCCTGTTATGAGAGACAAATCACATCTACTACATACATGTGAACCTTTTCAGAAGGCAAATTTGGCAATTGCTCCTTAAGAGCATGAGATTGAGACTCAAAACTGGGGATTTTTCCGTTGCTAAAATTTAGTCAATATGTCTATAACCAAATCAAAACAAAGCTGTTAATTGTAATATTCTACGAATAAACTCGTGATCTTGTGTTCATCCCTATAAAAAAGTTACCATTTAACAATTTTAATGTCTGAATACAATAGAAACATGTGGGACTGATAAGCAAGGGTCAAGTCTTATCTTTAGCAGTGTCGCCAAGTACTTAATTCCATGGTTGAGAGTGTTTATAAATATTACTTGGAAAATGTGGTATTTATGATTTTTCGGGCTGATATCATGATTATACTACTTTCAGTTGTCAGTAATTTCAGTGAATGAATGAACTAAAAAATATCCAATAATTCATGATGTTTACTTCCAAAATTACTGGGAAAGTAAGTGGCCTATCAAGTCTAAGAGCCTCCCGAGGAAATCAGGAGAGTTCACATGTATGCTACTGTTGGATAAATGTATATGGAAATGATAAAAAATCTGGAGTGTCATTTTGGAAATGTCTTTGTTTATTTGGTGATGCGGAAAAAAGATTCTTTTTATACTTAGCGCCATTAAAAATGCAACAAAAAAATGTGCATTTAGATAAAGTGACATTACAAAGGCAAACTTATTCTTTATTTCTCGAACATAATTTCATAAAATTAATCAATAATGAAATAAAAAATAATTGCTCTAGAATTTAATAAAGTTTTGAACAAGAATTAACGCATAGATGACTGTAACACACTTTTGACAGTTGGTACTACAAAATGACGACTATTTCAAATAGTTGCGTTTTTATTGGCGTCGAGTATATTTCACATGCCTGATCTACTGTATTTACTTGATTATTTTTCATATGTTTCTACTCTTACAATTCTTTAATTCTGAACTATGATATGGCTATAAACAAAAGTTGAAAGAAATGTTTGGAGAAGATGTTTTGAAGAACTGACCGAAAATGTTTGGCCAAGTAAGGTATACATAAAACCGTTTGTCATAATTACTGATGAAAATGAAATAAAAAGGATAATGTTTACTGACTTAAGTACAGTATTTATTAATTACAAACTGTTTGCCTTGTAGGTAGCTTTGACCTGTTGGTGTATACAGATAAGGATCTGGAAGTCCCTGAGTCATGGGGAGAGACTGGACCCCAGTTTGTGGCTAATTCGGAGGAAGTACGTCTTAGATCATTTACAACAAACATTCACAAGGTGGACACAATGGTGGCATATCGGAAGACAGATTGATAGTGTATTCTACTAACATGGTGTTCTGTGCTCTCCAGAATAGTGTACATTTTGTTCCATCTTGATCTTCTCTGTTTATTGCTGTAAATATTTCTCAATATTGGACACATGTTGAGGACATAGTAAGACTTAATAGACATGCCTGCTATATGGTGAAGTGGCTTACGAGTGAAAATGTTATATGAATGGAGTAAAACATGACTGTGCTGCTATTTTTTCATTTTGTTTACTTTATTTTCTATCACGTATGTACATGTATGTGCAGATGGCCAACATTAATATTCAGTGTTACCATTGTTGTACTTGAGTAAGTGTTTGATCCACATCTCCACGTTAATTAGCTATGTTTAATTAACAAAATACATAACTTTCATATTCCTAATAGTTTGAGTTTCTATCAAACTGTGTGGATTATATGATGAACAATACTCTTGACTGTCTTTGGTTTCCAGTTGCCTTTTAGTTTGACTGTAGATGTGTTAGTGTTTGTTGTATGTTCTGTCTCCAGTCGCTGGATGAATTTGTGAGCTTAATAAAGCGTCCTTTCTCATTTTCATGTATTTTCAAAAATGATGTAAATAAAAAAGTAAAATAATAAAATTGAACTACATTGTTTTCTCGGTACATTAAAAAACACTCAGTTTTAGTCATTTGAAATGTTTGTAATGGGTCATCTATATATGCTTGAAATATGTGTATACCAAAGCTGGTCGACATGTAGTGTTGGTACAAAGACTGGATTTAGTCAGAAGCAAACATCTACTTTTATTTATTTAAAATTGCTGAAACAGGGCTTGAAAAGTCATTGAATTTGATGCTAGAAAACACCTTGAAAATTACTAAAACACTACAAATCCTTGGATTTTGAAAAAAATCTTCTTGAATTTTGCCATAAAATTTTCTTGGAAATATGTTCTAGATGAGTAACTTTACATCGTGTTAGGATTGATACTAGGTCACTAAGTTCTCTTTGTATATAGTTCTCTTTGTACATGTATATCATGTTTTAATGTGTATTTCTGTTTTGTTTATAAGAACAGCATTTGCCTTTGCCATTTTAGTAAGCTTTAATGTATTACTGGTAGTGATAAGAAATAGTCCTTGAAATTGCGAACAAATGAAAAGTTCTTGATTTTTTCATTAAATATTTGACAGTGTGATTAATTGTTAAGCTTAAAGAAAAAAAAAGTTCAGTTGTTTTGTAAATTGGCCCCTTGAATGCTAGTTACCGTAGTTAAGCATACCGTAAGCAAAACATACTGAAAGCCCAGCATGGTATCGGCACCATCTGTGCTATCATAATTCTTGTGCAGATGTGAGCCAATTGCTAAAAAGGATTTTATCATTAAACACAGCAAATACTCGTGGGATTGTAGAATACAATAAAACCTTACCCAGCGACCACCTCAATAATAAGACCACCTCAAAATTAAGAACACAATTTTCAAGTCAATTTTGCTCATTATTAAACTCAATAGTAAGACCACCTCAATAATAAGACCAGTTATCAAGTGTCCCAAAGGTGGTCACATTATTGAGGTTGAACTGTACAAAACAACATAAAATGTAAATTACATGAAATAGTTTACTTGCCACTAAGGATATTTTTATTTGAAAGGTAGAATGTATTGCTTTGTTGGTCCTTTGTGTATGTAGGTAAGTGTCAGCCTCGCAAATTATATGGAACTTCAGGAAATATTTAACAGTTCCGTCTGATTTGCAAACATTTTCAACAAAGATTTGGCTCTTATTTTTTATTATATAGAATATTGTGTATAAATCGGACTATCATTGATAGTATCTATATCATATGGCCTAGTTAAACTGGACGTGATTTGAATATTTGATACAAACAGGCCACATTATGGTTATTGCAATAGGTGGTGCAAATAGACCCATATTTTATGTTCATCAACATCACGCTTGACAAGTTTTGTTTGTATATGTATCATCATTCAGTAAGAACAAAGCTATGGAGATGCTCTTCTTTTTGTGACATAGGGAAAAGTGGAGACATCCGTGTTCTTTGGATACAATTCTAGTTTCTGCAAAAAATCATTCATGAAAAAGTATGACATTTAAAACACTTGTGTAAAGTTAGCTTGTAAAGAAGCTATTCATAAGTTGTAAGAAAATGTTATTATGTGGTAGAAACCAAGAAAATGTGGTTGATGAAGAGGCTATAAATGAAATACCGTTGAAATATAATTATTTGTGAATGAAAGGACCGATTTTAACAAACTACGCATTTGTGAATGAAAGGACCGATTTAAACAAACTACGCAAGTGAACGTATAAAATGTCAGTGATAATAGACGTGTCAAAAACACGTTTCTTACAATAGTTGCCTTTGAACCACAGTTAACCATTTCCACACTTAATGCTCGTCTAAATATATCTCGCACTATTACCAACAGGAAGACTGTGGCTACTACTATAAATACACCATGTTAATCTAATTGCTGTCTTGTTCAATTATGTGTTGTCACATGGACGATATTACACCTAGTTTGTAGAAATGGTAATACTATACCGTTATTCGCTATGAAGTCTACTTACGCGAATTTTGATTTCGCAATCAAATGGAAAGATGAATGTTTGCGAAGTCGATTTATTCCAAACTTGTGGCGGATACAATTAGAAGCATGCCATTGAGAGCATCTAGAGAGGTAACACATTCAGCTCCGATGAGGACAATACAAACATGTTGACAGAACAGTGATAGGGCCTACGGTATATATATATACAGACACACATCACAAGTCAACATAAGGAAACATGCTTATTATCACGTAGAGAAGATTTGAATGGCAAAATATCAATATAAAACTTAATAGATTACAGATATTGTTGAGACCAAAATTCAAAATATCTGTATACTAGACTACATTACATTTCTTAGCATTAAACACACAACATAATTTACAATATTATACAATACGAAAACAGTTGCAGTCATACACATTCATAGTAAAAAGGTTATTTCATATTAACGTATAACTTGAATACATTATACTGTGATCAAAATAAATGTATTGATATAAATTGTATAGTGATCAATATTATAATTTATAGCATGGTTATACGGTAAGTGTGCTTACAATATAGTAACACAAAAACTATCGAATGTGTTGTAATCATAACCTTCATAGTTTCAGAAATACTAACATTGAAATAATTATATCGATACATATCACTTACATGTACAATATTTCTAAAACTATCCACTTAAATAATTGTTGATTAAACTTTATTCATCTTATCTTATTTCATTATAATGGGAATGGCGAGGACATTATAGTATATCATTTCTCAGTTTAAATTTGTGGTAAGTATACAAGCTTCACTTTTTTAGAGAAATTTATTCGCAGTAATAAGTAGTTCAATGAATTTCTGCATATTTGGGTGTTTATAATATTTTGATGGTATATGCATTATTCTTAGACAATTGACATTCTAAAATAACGTGGTATTCGTATTCCAAAATATTGCATATTTGACATTTTAGTTCATTTATCGGGAAAGTTCTAAGTTTCATCCGTCTGCCTCACTCAATACTTAGTCTATGAGAAGATGTGCTAAGTCTAGTTAATGATTGGCGATTTTTTTCTAATGAGGTAATTTCCAAATGGGGTTGAAATTTGAAGTGTGATTAATACCACCAGTGTCAGTGAAGCGATGTGAGAATTGTGAACATATTATATCCTAGACAACGACAACATTCAATATCTCAGTGAAGTGATAGATGAAGACAAATCGTATTCTGTTGAACCATCTGAATTTGTTTGCAGAATTCTTTATCTATTTGAATGTGATTGGTGAGCATGTTTTTCTAGTATATAAAACAGCTACTTTTTGTAGACTTAAATGTTGGCTGTTGTTGAGAGGTTGTGAGTTCAATGAAACAGTCGTCAGTGCATTTTCATCCTCGGTATCCAAGTCATTCATAGTATGTATGATACCCTGGTCATATTGGCTGGCGAAACGTCGTAATGCATGAATATTCGTTAGCATTTCTCGACCAATAAAATGGACGATAACAAAAAATAAGAATCGCCTTTGTGGAGAGCTATATATCGACAAATTCGACAAAATGGCAGCGACCATCGAACAAACTTGAGTGCAATTTGAAAGCCGCGATCTCATTGGATCGCTCAGAACCGCGATTTAATCCGTAACTGCTCGACAATTTCCGTATTGCATGAGGCGTGTGACATGCGGCAGGTCATACCCTTCCATGAAAATTTGACAAAAATGCCGGCTCCTTGTGGAAGGGTAAGTTAGTACTGGTAAGAATTCAGTCCAGGAAAAACTGGTTAGGTGAACCGGCCGCCGTATATAACTGAAATATCGTTGAGAAACGGCGTTAAACCCGATGAAACAAACATGCGACTTATCAAGCGGCTGGATTTCACCTCATTAATTATTCATGAGTACGAGATTTTTACAGTCAGTTTGACCAGGGTATCATATATGTGATGAATAGCCTGGTTACCGAGGATGGTGCATTTTATACATGCGCCGTTCTTAAAACTGTGGCAAATGTGATAATTATAACCTGTCAAAGTTTGCCTAGTGTAAATGGAATGTTCATATGTTCTCAACTGGGATGTCAAGTTACAAATGGATCCGTAATGTCTACTGCATACACACCCACTGACAATTTGTTTCATAGCAACTGTAGACACAATTCGCGACAATGTTCGTCATCAGCGAAATAATGCCTTCATTTTTCACAAGTCTGGGAAAATAATTGGACTGATGTTCATAACTTGTAAAATATGTCATTTCTCAACCCGTAGTAATGCATGGAAAGCAATTTAGATGAGGTTTCCAATTCAGGGATTCAAACGTTGGTATGTATTCACTTAAAAACATATCTGCCGTAACGTGTTCAAGTGGTAAATAAAACCAGTATTATAAAATCCATAGCTGACGATATGTTGAGCACAGTTCAGAATAGCAGTCGACAAACCATAGAAAGTTCTTTATTACATTTCCCAATGGGAATACGTGGCATAAACCTTGGATACGATATGTCACGGGATTTATGATCCTTGAATGTTCAGATATTTATTATAGCGTGAAGATGATGATGACATTATAAAACAACAACGACCTGAACGTTTCACCACATTACAAAGCTGTTGTATGCTACTGAAACATCTAATGTGTCAGGTAAAGCTGCTGTATGCTACTGAAACATCTAATGTGTCAGGTAAAGCTGCTGTATGCTACTGAAACATCTAATGTGTCAGGTAAAGCTGTTGTATGCTTCTGAAACATCTAATGTGTCAGGTAAAGCTGCTGTATGCTACTGAAACATCTAATGTGTCAGGTAAAGCTGTTGTATGCTTCTGAAACATCTAATGTGTCAGGTAAAGCTGCTGTATGCTACTGAAACATCTAATGTGTCAGGTAAAGCAGTTGTATGCTTCTGAAACATCTAATGTGTCAGGTAAAGCTGTTGTATGCTTCTGAAACATCTAATGTGTCAGGTAAAGCTGCTGTATGCTACTCAAACATCTAATGTGTCAGGTAAAGCTGTTGTATGCTTCTGAAACATCTAATGTGTCAGGTAAAGCTGCTGTATGCTTCTGAAACATCTAATGTGTCAGGTATCGTTATTGTGTTAATTAAACGCCATTTGTCAATTTCATCATGTTTTCACTTATATGTGATGGTCAGTTTATCTGACCAGTTTGCCTGGTATCGATCACCAACCAGTACTAATTTGCCCTTCCACAAGCAACTGACAGCTATCCCAAATGAATCAGATGAAGGACAATCGACCGGAGATGACATGCCCTTCTGAAATAAACAGATATTGGCGGGAAATTGAAAGAAAGTAAGCAATGTAGACCCTTTCCACATATCTCATCCAAATTTCAACAGGCAAGCATATTCAAGACAATTTAAGTACGAAAAAACAGTGTTAGGCTGGTTGTTTTGACAAGATCATGACAATTTGTTTTGTACACATGTATAATAATGACCAGTATACTCGTGTACGATCAGTTTACTATCCTTATTTTAAGCTCCGCGTTATTGTTGCATGGAATTTAGACACCGTGCTGATAATGACTGAAATATTATTTATTAAATGAAATATCGAATTCTTTTGACATCAGAATTCTGTTGTTTAACACAAACGGAGACGATACAGCACGGGTCTAACGCTTCATGTCTATTAAAGACAAAGATACATAACATCACGTATATATCCAAATACATTCACTAGATTTTTCCAGTTTCGTTTCAGTCGTTTTTGTATGCTGTGAATAAATCCAGTATAATGTTACTCTGTGGTATATTGGTGACGTGCAGGAAGGCGTTTGTTTGTTTTAATGGTTTTCAAAGCACATTCAATAATGTAGTACATGTATAATAAATAACCAGCTAGAAAATACATTAACATGTTTTATGTCTGTCTGTTGTCACATATGAGATCAACGTCTTGAAACTACGCATCTTCGATAACTTGTTCGTCTGCATTTACGCTCGCATACTGTGTTATATATGTACTACCCTACCGTAAATCGTTGTGTCTGTGATGTGTGGAGGCGGCTTCAAGCAGAAACATGTTGTCCTCTGTTTGTGACTGTCAACAACTCTGTCTAAATAACAAATACTCGTGGATACAATATAGATAACAAAAGTGTTAAAATGCTGTGTTTTATGAGTATTTATTTAATAGGATTCACTCATACGCCTTTATCTGTAATAGAGGCGTAGCCATGGCTTGTATGATGTATTCACAAGTAATCTACGAGGGGATATGGGGTATTGTCGTTTTCTTGAACGTTTTTGGTGCCATTTGGTGGCATTTTCACAATAAGAATGAGTGTAGATGTTATATATTCAGAATATTTATCTCTAAAGTGGTGAAATAAAGGCTTTACTTAACTGCATTCGTAAGAATTTCTATTTTTCTTATAGCTAAATTAACATAACTACGTATTTTGCGTACATAGCATATCGTAATGAAACACCACACCATGTGCATTGTTCAAGCTTGCAACCTTTCCAGATTTGAAAAATATCAGATATTTACAGTACCATGAAAGAGATATTAAATGAATACATGTACATGGAACGCCACATACACAAAACAATGCTTCCCCACACAGAACTCTCGGAAAAACAACCGTCTACATAACATAGGCACTGAGGAGTTGCAAGGGTAAACATGTATGGTAATAGGGGTACAAGGAAGGTCTGTCCGACCATAAAGAACAATTAAGGAAAATTTAGGGGGGGGGGGGGGTAACAAGGGATGGAATACATATCGGAACAGTCAAGACATTCAGTTATCATAGGCCGAAAACAGTATTTTCATCCACACATTCGTACAGATATCGTGAAAATGAGACGGCTAACATCCATTAGATGTTTACTCCTCTTTACAAAGAATGTTTTCGTTACAATGCTGGATGTTTTTATAATACATTGAGCATAAATATTAAACTAGTTTTGATTAACCAAGAGTAAAAAGAGTACTATGAAAGCTCTTACAGATTAATCAAAATATTTCCCAGAGGTATAGTTCATGGTATAGTTCATCTACAAGCAGCTATTGTCTTCTTTTGCTATTAGAACAATCCCGTTATATGTTTAATTTACTTTGTTTAGTTATTATTGATTATAATTGATTCAACAGTAGTTGAGATTACTTTGTCAATTAGTCAATATTTTATTTTTTATTGGTCAGCATGTTTTTCCTATAACATATATGTACGTATGTGTAGATGGGATTGGTTGTAAATAAATCGCTCCCATATAAATGCTTGATTGATGCCGAAATTTGTGTCGAAAATGTGTATAGTCATTCCTCCATTCTCGTGAACTAGTATTTGAATATTTGAAAATAATGTTGGATAAGTCATTTGCTATAATGAATATTGAGAAATATAATCGGATTGAAAACCATATTATCACATATAGACTATGATTGTAAGACAGGGGAATGGTACTGTACAGTATTTGATTGCCTTGCTTAAATGAAGTACACGACTGTTGACAAATAATATTGGTATGTATGCAATTTTAATCACACGCCAAAATCTCCACACACATGT
This sequence comes from Mactromeris polynyma, assembly GCA_032209605.1. NCBI lineage: Eukaryota > Metazoa > Mollusca > Bivalvia > Venerida > Mactridae > Mactromeris > Mactromeris polynyma. Next base: position 4,708,805 of record JASFXZ010000022.1, read on the forward strand.
AGGTGCTAAGTCAAATGTTTTGCCAGTGAATGTCCTTCCGTGTCCAAACACAATGTCTTGCCTATATCTAAGTTATACTGACATGTATTATATCCCAAGTTGTAGTTCATCGTACATGTAAAGGCAAAACCACATCTAGTGTTCTTGCTACAGGGTTGTAGTGGCATACATATACTTTTCTCACAAGTTCCATCAGGACAGCCGAATGTACATACAATCTTGGGGTAACATATCAAATGGTAAGCGCAATACTCCTCTGGGCAACATCCTTCTGAGCAGTAACGATACTGAAATATATAAGAAGATAGCAACCTTTAATTAAAGGTTAAATCATTGAGCGTGTATGTGAAAAGCGCAAACAATAGATAATTATGTCTTTTATTGGGTTTAACATTTTTCATGTCCAGTCGTACCCAGCGTTCAGTAGACCTAACTAGTTTTCCTAAATATCAATCGGTACTAATTGCCCTTCCGTACGAAGTTGACAACTACTCAACATGAATCAGAATCAAATGTCACAGAAGGACACGAACCCATACCCCTCATATGACAACCAAGCCCTCTATCAACTGAGCTAACCAGGGAGATGCAAACAAGGAGGCATCAATGGACACCTGCTACGAACAATCACCTTGCACCCAAACAGCACTTGTATGCTGGATGTTCGTTGTAAAGGCAGTCAATGTATGCTCAACAGTACAGGAACACAAATACCAGAATCATAAACTTATTCATTAGAGCAACTTCAACGAGTACAAACCCTGATTTCTAAAACGACCTTTTCACTTTGAGTTCTTTCTTAAGTAATATATGTGTCTACCTTTATTTCTGAAAACTGACAAGTATGCAAAAAGCAGTTTCAAACTTGTCAATTGTTCTTATATTTGTATATCTAGTGTACATGTCAATTCCTTTCACCATGTGTTCTACTGTTCTATAAACTCAAATATCAGATTTTGAAAATTGTGAGTTTGAGACAAATCTACGATACGTATATCCTTAGCAACAAACACGGCTAAAATACGACAGGGTAGTAACTAGACATAGCATTGTTCTATAAAAACACGGAACAAAAACATACATCGTTCAAACAAGTTAAAAATAATTTTACAAATCACTCGCATCAAAAGTTCAAGAAGAACAATGAACACTATTCGTGCTTATTTCTACGCTTTAAAATATGTAATTCCAAAAGTTCTTCTTATCTGACAATTAGTTTGCTCTACAACTTTCTAACTACAGAAAATGAATAACTATTATAATGTCACTACACTAAACGATCATTTTTACTATTTTCTTTATTTCCTCTCTTTCATCCTTTGATGAGCAAATTTGAATTAAAGTATATTTAAGTATCCATGTTAAACTGACTGTCGCTTACTATGTTGTACATATGTTTATTTTGAACATGGACTATTACAGTCTATTTCAAAAGTGTATTGTATATAACTATGTTGTGAAAAAAAACTTCTTCTTCTTCTTCTTCTTGCACAATGAAATATTCGATAGCATCGGTAACCAATAAAGCAATCACTTGCGTGCTTCATTTGATCACTTACCGTACCAACTTGTGTACGAAACCGAAGTTTCATTTGATTAAAGGAGCTCCATTTTGAAGTTAAAACCTATTTGTTTAGTAATTTAAAATAATGGATTTTCAAAATGGAATTTTTTTTTAAGAGCATTCATGGTGTTCACTTCAATCCGTCATTTCGTTAAATCAATTAAAATAAAAGGAAGAGTTGTTTTTCTCTAGGCAAAATGTCATTTAAGAAGAAAGTCAAGATGACTTAGATAACCACGCTCTGTCTATTTTTTCTAAAATGTTTAATTTTTAATTTTTACGTTCGATTAAACTTATTCAAGTATGAGTATATTACTATATATGAGTTGTTAAAATATTTTCATAATATTACTTAGTCGACAGAAGACTTTCAATGTTCAAAATGGTCACACCGTTTTATTCAATCTCATTTTATTTCAAAGCCCGTAGCTACGCTGAGGCACACCGGGCAGCTACCACGGTTCAAATTTCCAACGCAACCAAAAATAGATACATCATGAGAATGCAGGAAGAACTGCATGGAACTATATAAAATGTTGAATGTAACATAGATATACATGTACTTCTAAATGCACATTGGAAGTATATGATGGTAGATTCCATGGGTGCAATATGATTTAAATCGGCATTTCTTATTCGATTCTCGATTGGTATGAAAAGTCAAATCCGAAACACAATCTGGCATTTCCTCGCTTACCGCCAGACTCACCCGACTTTATTGCCTCGGTTTAATCTTGGCTCTGGCTACGGGCCTGCTTTGTACTGCTTTTGTTTTACTACTCCATAATAATGTAAGGAATTATGAAACAAACAACTGCAATAAACATTCAAAAAACAAACGCCTCAAAGGCTGAAATCTGCCATACTGAAAGGCAGACTTATACAGCAGGGATTTTCTTATTTACACCGCTCGTATTATTTGGATGATGGCAGGATAAACATAAGGTTGGGCGCACATCAACCTTTGCCAAGTCCAATTTAAACAGAACTAAATTCTTGGCGATACAATAACTCATTATTGGACACAGGATTCTCGGCAGTAATTGCAATCGTAATGTTGAAACAGCAATAACAATTCCATTAGTAAGATTTATTTCCATCGAATTGCTTAATACAGGAAAAGCACTCACAGTTCTTGTGGAGACTGAAAGCATCGTTGGGAAATAAAAGCGCAAGAGAATATCATTATTCATATTTACAGTGAAATCACGATAATAAGACCACCCTTGGTTCCGCAAAACGTAAATCTTAGTTTAGCAAATGTTGTTGTGTTCACCTATTAGGCTGAACACTGGAAGATGTGAAAACTTACTTGTACAACAGAAAACATGTTTTTGTTGGAGATGAAGTCTTTAATAAATACATACACATAAAAGACTATACACACTGAAAATATTTCAACAGCTGTGTTGTGCCAAACACATACTCAAAGACCTGATACAGATCCTCCTTTAGCGCTCTTTTTTCGTAACAAACAATTAGATTTAAGTTGAATTATTAATGCTAATTCTGAAATCCCTACCTGATTATAAGAAATTTAATCAAAAACATATATTTGTAATCGTTTGTCCTTATTTCTCTTGTCTCCATTTCTACTATACATGTACATGACTATTCAGATATACATTATGAACAGACCTGACACAATGTAGGAGCATACGCATAGAGTTCTAAACTATGTTTATAGTGTTAATTCTCGAATGTTTAGTAACTTGGCAACAAACTGACGACAGCTATGTGGTAATTTATTTCTAGTGTTGCAAAAGGTGGATACAGGCCTTATTTGAGAACTGGCACTGATGCTGTTATTTTTTTGTACGGCGAAGTATAATTTGATTAGTTCGCAAAATGTTTCAACACAGACTGGATTCAGCCTTTTATGCATACCGTATTTACACACATAATGCACACAGTGTAGCAGTTGAAGTCATTAAAAGGGAGACACAGTGGTCGAGAGGAAGAGCGTTGGACTCCTGGGGCTTCCTTCACGAACATTTTGAGTCTGAAACTCAGACCAGGGACCGTAGGCCTATATATTTCCAGCTCAGACTTAAACTTTAAATTTGCAAACTATATATTTACCTGCTAAGGTTTATCAAAATCTGTTCTGTTATAGCAACGTAGGAGCAATATGAACATTTAACATTTTAAAGTCCAAGTATGAGATTCAAACTTATGTTTGTGCATAAGACCTCAAGAGCCGAAGATTTTGGTTTTGAATCCCGCTGTGGGCGAGGTTGAGACGCTCACATCACACTCCCTGACATAGGCGAATGAATAGTGCAGTTTTATTAACCACGAACATATGAATATATTGCCTGGACCATTACATTTCAAAATATGACTTTTTGTCTGTGAGCTTGACGGAGAAAAAAGACGTCATTCTGTTTTGATAGAAAATTATTCAAAGCAGGTGTTATTACTTCATGCCCAAGTGTATTTCCTTTCCTAAATTGACATGGATCGGTCCTGAAAGTTAACACACCTGTTCTGTTCGCAGTTAATCTAACAGCACTATACTGATCAGTAACATTATGGATTAGCAATAACTTGTTTCACAATCGAAATAAAATCTAAATCAAACTTAAGTCGATGGATTAAAACTTTTCGTTTCTTTGTTGAAACGGAAAAACTTAAGTTATAGATCTACATAATTCTTAAACAAAATGAAAGTTATGTTACAAGTAACCAAATATATTTAAAAGTAGATACAAACTATCATTTGTTAAAAAAATAAAATTAGGGAGTAAAAAGTTGCAGCATTCTCGGAATAAAATATGCCAAAACCTAACTCCAGGAGAGATGTGTAAGACATAAAACAATATAGTTCGGAGTATTTCACTTCTTAATTATAACTGAAATGAAAATCCAACTTACTCTTCTACATTTTCCAAGATAAATCTGATCAGAAATAACAATAGCTAACATCCAGATAATCTCAGCTCTTTTATATCCTCCAAACATCATTGTCTTCAACAATCATAACATCGTGAGAAAACCACTAGCCATTAATCTTTGCGTTATATTATCTCCGACTGTACAAATACATCCCACAAAAGTAATGGAACTTCGCCACGTGACATCCGCTTGAATTCTTATTGTATCAGATGAAATCAGAATCTGTCCGCATTACTTCATTTAATTGTTCCTCATACGTAGCTTTCAATAGCGAGTAAATGTTTGTTTAACGATGTCAACATGAGCGTTGTTGTATTCTGCCTTCTCTTGTATAGATATTGGTTCTATGGACTATCGCGAGGACAATTTTGCGGCAAAGTATTGAATGACGTTCTGTAAAAGAATAGGAGCAGAGAATTTCAATAAATTACTGAAAAAATACAGAGTTTCCCTGAACAGATTCAGACAGAAAGCTACGAACAGACCTAGGTCGGGGGTACACGCTGGGAGGGGACATAAAGGCAAGACGGAAATTATAAGGACATGGAAATTAAACAACTCTCCATCATCAACGAACTGAAAAACATAAATATGGTACGCGCGGGACTGCGGGATACAACAACAAAATAAAACAACGCCTCACAGCCTTGGAACTGTCAGTAAAACAACGCCTCACAGCCTTGGAACTGTCAGTAAAACAACGCCTCACAGCCTTGGAACTGTCAGTAAAACAACGCCTCACAGCCTTGGAACTGTCAGTAAAACAACGCCTCACAGCCTTGGAACTGTCAGTAAAACAACGTATCACAGCCTTGGAACTGTCAGTAAAATAACGCCTCACAGCCTTGGAACTGTCAGTAAAACAACGCCTCACAGCCTTGGAACTGTCAGTAAAACAACGCCTCACAGCCTTGGAACTGTCAGTAAAACAACGCCTCACAGCCTTGGAACTGTCAGTAAAACAACGCATCACAGCCTTGGAACTGTCAGTAAAACAACGCCTCACAGCCTTGGAACTGTCAGTAAAACAACGCCTCACAGCCTTGGAACTGTCAGTAAAACAACGCCTCACAGCCTTGGAACTGTCAGTAAAACAACGCCTCACAGCCTTGGAACTGTCAGTAAAACAACGCCTCACAGCCTTGGAACTGTCGGTGAAATTCTTGGGACTTCAGTTAGACTATTGGTATACAAACACCACTTTTCCGGTGCTTTTTCATGCAACCATACATTTAGAAAAGAACACGTTCGTCACATTCATTAAAAAACAGCACCGCATACGGGCATGTATGAGCTAAAACACAGCACCGCATCAGGGCATGTATGAACTTAAACACAGCATCGCATAGGGGCATCTATGAACTTAAACACAGCACTACATAAGGGCATGTGTGAACTAAAACACAGCACCGCACAAGGACATGTATAAACTTAAACACAGCACCGCACAAGGGCATGTATGAACTTATACACAGCACTACATAAGGGCATGTGTGAGCTAAAACACTGCACCGCACAAGGGCATGTATGAGCTAAAACACAGCACAGCATAAGGGCATGTATGAGCTAAAACACAGCACCGCATAAGGGCATGTATGAGCTAAAACACAGCACCGCATAAGAGCATGTATGAGCTACAACACAGCACCGCATAAGGGCATGTATGAGCTAAAACACAGCACCACATAAGGGCATGTATGAGCTAAAACACAGCACAGCATAAGGGCATGTATGAGCTAAAACACAGCACCGCACAAGGGCATGTATGAACTAAAACACAGGACCGCATAAGGGTATGTATGAGCTAAAACACAGCACCGCATAAGGGCATGTATGAGCTAAAACACAGCACCGCATAAGGGCATGTATGAGCTAAAACACAGCACCGCATAAGGGCATGTATGAACTAAAACACAGCACCGCATAAGGGCATGTATGAACTAAAACACAGCACCGCATAAGGGCATGTATGAGCTAAAACACAGCACCGCACAAGGGCATGTATGAACTAAAACACAGCACCGCATAAGGGCATGTATGAGCTAAAACACAGCACCGCATAAGGGCATGTATGAGCTAAAACACAGCACCGCACAAGGGCATGTATGAGCTAAAACACAGCACCGCATAAGGGCATGTATGAGCTAAAACACAGCACCGCACAAGGGCATGTATGAACTAAAACACAGCACCGCATAAGGGCATGTATGAACTAAAACACAGCACCGCATAAGGGCATGTATGAAACACAGCATCGCATAGGGGCATGTATGAACTTAAACACAGCACTACATAAGGGCATGCATTAACCAAAACACAGCACCGCATAAGGACAAGCATGAACCAAAACACAGCACCGCATAAGGGCATGTATGAACTAAAACACAGCACTACATAAGGGCATGTATGATCTAAAACAAGGCATGTGTTCCGCACACATTTTTCGGCGCATGCGTACTTACATGGTTTTGCTATATCCACAGTAAAATTACCGAAATCCATTTTGAGTCTGGAGTGACAAGCAATCTTAACATCTCGGTATTTTTTTGTATGTTGTATAACATATCTTTACCTTCAAAAGTTATTTCTTGTTTCTTTTTTTCTTTTCGGGGGGTGGGGGCGTTTATATTTCATAGAATCGTTACCAATACACCGAGACCGAGTACACAACTCATAGATTGTAAACGAGTTTCGATCATTTAAATAAAAAAATAGATGACTTATCATAAAAAACGTGTAAGTAACATTTTAGTAGATAAAAAACAGAAGATGTTTTATACTGGCCAATACCATGGAGCGCATTTTCAATTTCACACGAAAATATCAAATATGTTGCTTTACTCCAATTCGATTTTTTGTTACGGTTATCTGTCTGTTCTTAAATGCATCGTTTATATGTATGTTTTACTGATGTTAGCTACACATATAGCACTAGGAACAAGTTATCTTGGGGGATATTAATGCTGTTTGGTTTCCAGAAAATAATAATTGAAACTCATAAGTGTCGAATTTTATCAGACAAGTATTAGTTTGGTTGTGGGCAGTTCGTTTCTGTGTTAAAATCTAGAATGAATAGCAGTGAAACGTACTAAAATTTTAACAACTACACTATCTGACAGAGTATTACGGTGGCACAGAGGTGACATGTGTATGTTTTTATTTATCTCGTGCGCACGAGATACTAAGTCGTGCGCATGAGATACTATGTCGTGCGCACGACTTACTATAAATAAAAACATAGACATGTCACCTCTGTGCCACCGTAGAGTATCGTATATACGTAGTACATGTGACGTCGCGTCAGATGTTGGCGTCAACTTGAAAAATCGACAGTCCATGACTATAAAACTTTTAAAATAAATACAAAGAGTTAGAGTAGAACAATGATATTTATATTATTGAAAGCAGAAAAGAACCGGCCTTATCATAGCTAACATTTTAATGAACAAAGTGTGTCTAATTGGTATGAAAAAGGCGAATAATGTAGAGTAGCGTCATTTTTTTCACTGGTAAGATGTAACATAAAAAGTGTTTCTGCAACATTCAAAAGCGCATAATTCTCGTCTGCTACAATTATTTTCGTGGGAAACCATACCAACTGACGTTACGTCATTTCCGCTCAACCACATATCAAATATGGAGCGCAATACGGAAAAATAGTGAATGAAAATTGAATAAAGAATTGCAGTGTGAAAAGGTAAGATTTCATTTTTTCTTTTAGACCTATCTATTTCTATTAGAATTTTAGTTAGTTATTGATAAATTTTAATTACATATTTAATACATTCTTGAAGTTCTTTTCTTAAGCTTGAATGTCATATATTTTTTAAGTGGATTGGTATGCAAAATAAACGCAAACTATTCTATTATAAATGTCTAGCCACGATGTAACGCACAGAGAAAAAATAGATTTTTAGCGTTACTATGTATATCGTTTATTAAATTACTAAATGGTCCTTTAGTTTACAAACATTATATTTTGACCCTATTAAGTTCTTGTGTCAATGTAATTTTGTGTGTAATTTTGGGTAATTCTGATAACGTTTTCGGTGTTTAATGGGACAGTATCAATGTCTAGCCATTTTGTAACGCTTAACGTTATTGTGTTGTTACGTCGCGTAAAGTTTAAAAGTACAACTGGCAAATTTGGCAGTAAAGATTTATTAATCAAAATAAATATCATCTGTTACCGAGCTTGTTTATTTCATTTCTTTATAAAAATATATTTATATTTTCAGTTTAGGAAGCCTCCCTACAACTTGGCACATGATGTTAACGACGATTGGGAAAATACATTTCCGGCAAATTCTAGCGTCGTGTTGAGATTATATTTCCAACAGAAAGACCAGGAACACCAGGACAATAATTTCAAACTTATAAATCAAGAAAGGCCATTGTATTCAGTTCAGTCGTATGCTACATCCTAGAAGATAAGATTAAGGATGGAGCACTAGTCATTGATGAAAACGAACATATGAACACTATGTGTGCTGTAAAGCACCTCAAATATGACTACTTTTAAAAATTGTAAAAAAAGTCATTTACGTCATGTACAGTAGCTATAATATACCATGTACTGCATAAGTTATTATGTATTTGTATCGCATGTATTGTACATAACCATAACAAATAAACCTTATTCATGCATACTACTTATTTGATTTTCGAAACACGCTTAAGCGCACATGATAACGAAGCATCTGCCTATTGTCTAATTACGTTAATTGATGAAAAACTGGACGTAACGTTACGCAAACTGACGCCAACATCTGACGCGACGTCATGTACATTTAAAAAAACGCAAAAAGTAAGATTTCTCAAATTGCATGAACAACGGATGATAGATCAGAAATTATCATAATATTATTTCATTTTACGCAGTGATGAACTTTTAATTTTATTTCTATCAACGATTCAATTTCATATCAAAAAACATTTTAAAACATAGCAAAATGACATATAAAAGATATAACACAGGTACAGAAATGTGCGTTTATAAGTTCCTTACTTATACAACCCCATTTGTTCCCAACAAAACACTTGCCTCCGTGGATTTGTTTCGTTCATCGTATTACTTTACTAATATGTAATTATCTGGCGCACTTAGAATTCCACATTGGTTTTTAAAAACGTGTTCTGTGCCATGTGTTGTTAGCAGTGAAGATATAATGATTAGATAAATTGCATCAATGCATATATAGCTGCGTAAATTTCGAGTAGAACAATTCACCTTCTATTACGAAAAATATGCAAAACCTCCAAAACCCTTAAATCGCGTAGGCTTTCGTAGAAAACAATATCCCAATTTACAATGATAAATTAGAGTTTTCGTTTATCGGAGGCCGTAATAGGTTTTCGAAGAAAACAATGTCTCAATTAACAATGATGTCACATGTCACTGAAATTACTGAAAATGTCGAATTGCTTCACATAACCTTGTTCTAGCAATAGTGTAAGAATAATGTTTTCACTACTGTTAACAAGAGGGTAAACAAATTATTTAATCAAGACAAAAAAGAGAAAACAATATCGCGAATGAGTTTTCCTTCTTGCACACCAACGCAAACATTAAATATTTAATTGTCCCAAAACCATCAAGGAGTCGGTGAAACATTCATGAACCTTAATATGTTCTTATCTTTGTATTTGCATTTATTTATCGTCGCCACCGGTTTCCCATATGAGCGACGCCTCCAGAAGAATGCTAGTCATATTAGATTTTTGGAGGATAGCGCATGACAGAGGAGATGCCCCAGTTCCAGAAGCACCCCTGGTTCTTTAACGTGCTCGATGTAAAGCATCTTACACTGGACATCGGTTTTTAAAGTCTCGTCCGAAAGACTGTTAGTACGGTCAGTGATGGAGCGGGGAGTCCAACCTGCGATCCCTGGATTACAAGTCCAGCGCGTTACCACTGAACTACGGATCCGCTATATGTGTTCTTAGAAACTTTATTTGTCTTATATAAAATCTGGTGTATGGTCTCTTCCTGTATATGATAGTTATACAGTGTATAAAAGTCCATTATTTGTTATTGTTGCTAATCATAAGAATGAGGGAAAGGTTACTGGTGTAACATAACTTAGAGAAGTTAATTCATATAATAAGTTTTATTTTGTGCATGACTTCTGCCATGGTCATAACGTGCAGAATTAAAGGATATATTATTATTATTAATAATTACACGAAATAACTGGCGAAATCACGAAACAAAAGACTAGCTAAACTTAATGTACTTTTGAGAATAAGATTCCTAGATTCATGAACAATTTAAGTTGAACAGGGCATGCGGACAAAAACTGACAGTGACTTGATTAACGAAGGATGCTGTACTATTATAAAAAATACTACATATAATATCATTCCTTTTAAAACCAGTTATGCAACATGTTCTACCAGAAACACCGCCCTAGTAAACTATGGTGAAATGCAAATCTGTGTATGTTATGGTATTATCATTAATGAAAGAAACTATATATCAATTTCTACATTTAGACTTCAAAATGACAAATGCTTTATAATTTTATAAACAAGAAGGCCATGTTGACCCTATATCGCTCACCTGAGTACACTGCCATTCTGACTGAATTAGACTAATGTGCCAATAATTTGAATAGGTTCAATAAAAATTCCATTCAGCAGTTGAGGACATGTTGTTAATCATTTGCATGTTTTCATATATGTGTATTTGTTGTTTGTTTTTTCTATCGTGTTTTTTTTTCTCTCTCTGTATTTTACTTTACTAATTTGCTATTTTGTTTGTACTTTGACAAAATGTTGTACATATGTTGTATTGATGACGAGCTTTGCTCAAATCCAAAATAAAATTTCTGTTCTGTTCTGTTAATAGTTTCCACTATACATAAAAGCAACAACGCAATGGCCCCTGGCAGCCATGTTTTGTGACAGAACATTATTATTTATACAATCTTGGAAAAGGACCACACACCAAATATCAAAACTCTACGTCTTATGGTTTTGAGCATGAAAATTTTCAAAGTTTTCAATTTTAACATCTACTTTTAGCTCCTGTGATCTACTTATGCAGCAGATCGGAACGATTTATGCAACATTGAAAGAGGCACACCCAAGGTTATTCCTGTGAAGTTTGGACAAAATCCCTTACGTTGTATAGGAGGAAATGTTTTATAAAGAAAATGTTGACGGTCGACGCACACCACACGACGCACACCGCACGACGCACGCCGCACGACACACACCGCACGACACACGCCGCACGACGGACACCGCACGACGACATACGGCGATTCTAAAAGCTCACATTGAGCACTTCAAGCTCAGGTGAGCTAAAAATGGCAACATTGAAGAGTCGGTAATAACAATCCCTCAGACAAGAACTTAATGTTGAGCAAACACGGTCAACAAATCACTACCATAATGTCATTGAAGCCACGTTGGATCATACAAGTATATTGTAGCATTATTTTCCGGACAGGTCATCACAAGTATGTACAGTTAATTCTGGCCGCAGAGAAATGTAAATAATTGTCAATGCAACCATTTTATTTATTTGACATAGCCTAATTAAAGACCAATCATGATGGCTAATGTGTCTTTTTCTTGAAGAAGAAACCAAGAAAACTCTCCCTACTTATAATTCGGCCCAAGACACCCACGACTGACTATTATGTTTAACTGCTGCCGTCAACAGTGGATTAATGTGCTAGCTTTCATTAACAGAATGAGATATATGATTGATAAACAGCAACACACACGTATATAAAACATTTGTTGAAACTAGCCATATCATAGGTAGCAAGTAGATTACAAACTCTGGACCTGTATGTACGAGAAGCCAACTTGATCTCCCACTGAATATGTTTAAATCAACAGACCAATTACATAAAAGTTATATTTTCACAAATTGTATGCATGAATAAGTGCTATGAAACCCAGGTCGGTTGTTTTTGTTCTGTAACATAATTTCATTTTTTTTTTACATCGGTGAAACAATAACAGCTCCGGCCATGAAAAAAATAAAAAGGGAATAAAAATGGAAAACCACCACCATAGTCAATATCTCATTCTACGTATACATCTTGACGGCATGGATGTCTCAGTGTAAATGTCTGAAATAACTCCAAAAATTAAGGTGACCTATACAATTTCCGACACCAGACTCGTAATTGAAGATCATGAATAAAAGTCGAATTGTCCGTCATAATTCTTCTTAAATGGCTGCATCGTGGACTTCTTTGTTCTTGTACTTGCGACTTCATATTGTGGTTGATCCACAGTAAAAGTCTAATCGAACTCCTCTAATATGTGTCATGAAGATGCATGTAAGACCCCATATAAAATATCTGGGGTGAAAATGAAGGACTATAGCACAGGAAGAAAACGTAGCATGTATGTGTCTTCACACGCACCATCATATCATGTGGGTCATCACAGCCAGGCATTCCAAACCGCCATCCATTCTTCCTCCAATATTCGAAGGACTGATAAAATGTTTGAAATGGACTTTAAGGGGAAAAACACAACATACGAGTTCATACAGTTTTGCAAGACGTATCACATTACTGTGCATACCAGTTATTTGGTGATTTTTAGTAACAAGTTATCTTATCAGACACAATCTCTGTGCCTATGTTCATGCGAAATGTTATCTTAGGTCGATTATCTAAACTTCCAAACATATATGAAAGTAAGGTGATATAGTAGCACAGCTCCATATTAGTCCCAAAGGCCCGACCCTTCACATCTTTTCCCCTGGCATTGTTTGTTTTAAAGATGGAATTTTCTCATTTTTTTTGCACATTTGCTTACCTAAACAAAAATGAAAATATACCTAATCTAGTTAAAACTAAAATAAATTTGCACTATCACAGAATACATTTGTTATGTATTTTTCTGTATTTGTCGAAAAAATACGTTTGTATTATCACAAATTTAAAACAGGCGGGTGTTATTTTACTAGTTTTGTCTGTTAGTATTATGATTAAACAAGATTGTTTTATTTTATTTATTAATGATGTTTTAGACTATGTAACAACAATACTGGATGAAGCACACTACACAAATTTAGGTTCAGATGAGCCAGATACATCTTTAATAATGATTTTTAAATAATGCTAAATTCCGATTTAAACTAGTTTGTGACCGGCAAGTTAAACTTAAGGAAACATGAAATGCAGTAAAACGTGTGTTTTTTTCTTTTAACACAATCCATTTGTTGGTTCAAATAAATTTTAGTTCACATCATAGAACAGATTTGCTATTTTGGTTTTAAATGGGTCGCGTTAATTTAATTTGTTGTAGAAAATGTAATCGTAAATACGATAAAGCATTACTACAAACCATTTATTATTGAAATCAAGTTAAAAAGTCAAACTATAGTTAAGCCTTTCTTGATGTATGCGTTCATATACACAATTATATATACTGCGTTTTAATAATTGTAGCATGCAGTAATTTAATACATTCATTGTATCGTTTTTCCTTAAGTTGTTAACTGTGTTATAGTTTGGTTTTCAGTTTGGAGGTAACGCATGGTATTTTGGCGTTTCTTTTTAAAAGCATGTAAACAAAGGTTCACAATATGACGTGTTATAGTTAATAACGAATAAATAAAATAAATATTTTAGTTGAACACTATATACTTATGTAATACCGACTAATCATCGATGCTTTCATTACAGTATTTACAGATATATAAGTGCTCATATTACTGTTGAAATTATGAACACTTTATCCGAGTATAGCATTGAAGGAATAATAAAAGCTTTAATATCGATACATAATGTATAACAGAATAAACTATTTCACTCAACAAACTAAGTGTAAGGAACAAAACGTATCATGCACAACAACTACTAAAGTATAACCCACATGTTGCAAACAAACACTGAATAATTAAGCAGACAAAACGATTGCATGAGTAACATTAATATGCGAATGGCCATAATTGATAAATTTCCAGTTTAGTAGAAGTGTTAACAAGCTAATCTGTTTTAATAACATATGATAAAACCGTACACCACTAAATAAATGAACAAGACATAGACACATGCTGTCTTGCAGAGTTGTATCTCCGTCTTAGAGAGATTCTTCACAGCCTGCTGGATCTGACAATGTGTCTAAACCAGAGTCAACTATGTTCCCTATCATTTCAGATGAGCCCACTTCTTTGGTATTTCCGCTTTCTCTTCCATCAGCTCTTGACTTGCGACGATGTATCATGATGAGATACACAATTAGATTCAGTACCCCACCCAGGTTGGTGAAGATTGTGACAAAATGGTGGATGACCTGTGGAACATCGTTAGCGACAAACCCCCATACGCCAAACAGAGCAAGCGACCACCATTGAATGAAGAATGCGACTACAAACATGGACATGGTTCTTGCAGCCCTTTGATGACTGGACTCGGCTGATCCACGTACTTTATTCAATGCTAGTACTTTAGTTTTATCTCGGATACGCTTCCAGGTTAGAATGTACATGACGACGTTCATGGTGATTATTATCAGTAAGGGAACGGTGGTGAAGAGCAAGTTTGTAATGCCACCTTTTACACCATCAAAGAAACAACTGAAAAAAGAAAATAACAATATACACTTATAGTGACCATAAATGCGGGGCCCTTGCCTCAAATGATTACTGCCCATCATGCCTGGTACTTAGTGACCCGGTTTTGCGTCAACGACGCAATATTTTTCTCCGCGGGGATTTGGTTTACGGCATGATATCTGGTCATTTCAGTCAATGGAAAAAGTCACTGCTAACTAAATAGCTGCACTATTTGTTGCAATAAATGTATAGTGTAATCATTAGTTACATTTTCTCATTATTTGAATGATAGGATGGATTAAAATTAGTATTTGCATGATTGAAACCATCGTTAGAAATACCCCCTCCAAGTCGCACGAATGATGCTCTTAAACGCTTAACGATGCATATCCGGCGATGATTAATTGAAGTATATGTATGCAGAAAAACAGTATATATATATTTATCATTTCCAATGCAAGTTAAGTACAATTCCTTCGAAAATTCATTTTAAAAAGTTTTGTATGTTTTCAAATATGGATATATAGCAAACTCTCCATAAATAAAAGAATTACTAGTTTGTTGGCGCACACCAAGCAGACGTTTCAAGAATTTTACATGCACACGTTCTATATCCGAGGCTTTATGAAACCCCCATTTTCACATGCGTAACTCAAAATAGAACTAACCATAGAGTCAAAAAGTTTCACTTGTTCGTCAACATTTAAAGATACAATATCAAACAAACTATACAGGGAAAAGAGCTCTACTTGCTTGCATACACTAGATAGAGACTTTTGGGCTTGTGCAAAACAACCATTTGATACCAATGTTATACCTTAGTAAGTAAAACGTGTTACAGTATTCAGTTTACAATTGTTATAATACAAAAATGTCAAAGTTGACAGAAATGTCTTATTTCATCAAGAATTAACTGGAAACCAGTCTTCTAGTGTAAAATATGTCTTATTTCAGAACATAGAAAAGGAAAATTTCTGACATTTTTATTACAAAACGGGGTGAGTCTCAAAAAATGGTATTACAAAACGGGTTCTTTAAAATTATGTCTTTATTGCTCGAGTTTTCTTTTGAAGTCTTGTAAAATTAGAATCATTTTTTTACAATTGTAGACTGGTTGCCAGTTATTTTATGATGAAATAAGGCGTAAATGTCAACTTTGATATTTTTATTACAAAACGGGTCGAGTCTCACAAAATGGTATTACACAACGGGTTCTTTAAAATAATGTCTTTATTGTTTGAGTTTTCCTTTCAGGTCTTGTGAAATAAGACTCATTTTACAGTTGTATACTGGTTTATAGCCTAGTTATTTCATGATGAAATAAGACATTTCTGTCAACTTTGAAATTTTTATTACAAAACGGGGTTTTATTACAAAACGGGTTGCAACAATGCATACAATTAAAAACAAAAGAGTAAAGGCGATAGTTTTTCAACACAACATAAAAACATCTCATGTATAAGCATATCAATTCCATCACTTTTGCCAGATTTCAAACAAGATATAGCAGATTTAATTTCATCAATACACATTTGACTTTCAAGTATATCAGATTCATTTAATCTAGATTGCGCGTCAGACAATTCATGTTCATATCATCTAAAACAGATGGTCCGTTCTAAAAACCTAGAAGGTTAAGTGGGTAAGATATTTATCTGGTATGACAATTTGACACGATACTGATCTAGTTAACCACCTACTTTTGTAGTTATTTATGTAGTTAACTAGTTTCTTTAACGTTGTATCCACATAATGTTCAAGTTAATTGTGTAGTTAGCCGGTGGCAGAAGTATGCCACCATAAGTATTATATCTGTACAGCATTAGTAACGCGTGAATGCGTGAAGTATACTCTAGTTATTGCAATGTCTAGGTTTATGTTACAAAACGAATATAGGAAGTTGAAATCACCATGAATCAGCTTGTTTTTCTCAATGTTTCTCCCAACAAGTTATATTATACATTAATGATCAGTCAACTACGGTTATTCCCACATGAAATATATTTACTGGTGACGCAGACTTCTATGTCACAACAACGTTCCTCCCTGACTACCATGGGTTACAACATGTTCTTATTCGTACATTAGAAAGTAAGAAGAGTATTGGGACATTCTATTACGTAAATTACAACATGTCCAACTTTCTGGTTCATGAATTGTTTTGGGATTATTCGTTCTTTTACTTCATTCATAAAGTACTAATTAAATGTATGTTCTGTTTTATTCCTTCTTTATTTCATATATCGTCGTCGCTTTTTAATTGTTTATTTCAAAGGCGTGAACGATTTTCGTTTAGTATAGATTCTTTCTTTTCGACGGTTGGTGTAACTGCCTGACAGAATGCGATCATCCAATCAGAATGTCATTACAGGCTCGGTACGTTAACCTACCGAATTCCATTTTCCATTACCGGTTTCCACTTCTAATATAATATCTGACCTACATATTGCTAATTTCTTGCAATAATATTAAATAATATGTTGATTTAAATGTACAGACAAAAAATCTAAGGAAATAATACATAATAAGAAAAACAATCGGCACTACCGAAGTTCATAAGCCGGTACAGAAATCCGCATGAAGTATCTACCTCTATTGGAGATATTGTTTTAGCCCCTTCTTATTTCAATGTAAAAAGGCGATTTTAAAAACCTAATAAATTATAGTGAAGTAGAAATCACAGCAACATAATATGCACACCATCGTAAAGTGAAAGGTTTGATCTCTGACATTTGTTTGCGCACAAAAGTTACCTTTAACAGATTTTGATTTATCGCGGTTTGAAGATATGTTCCTTCTATAATTCTAAAGGAAGTTGGTCAAACCGCAGTGACACACCAAGTTGGGTATGTCCTTCACAACTGACGCAGCAATTGATTTCCCTACAGTCTCCATGGTCAAACAATAACCTCTTTAAATGACGTACCTACCTTGGCATAGATACTACCCATTACCCAAGTTGGAATACCCATTTATTCAGAACGACGACTAGAGAAAATAAAACACCTGGGGCCGTATTCACAAAGCATCTTAGATTTAAATAGTTCTTATATCTGCTAGAAATTTCTCAAATATGACAAATTTCGACTTCAGTTTAAACTATTTCGTAAGAGCTATTCACAAAACATTTTAGAATTATTTTGGTCTTAAATAGTCCATTTTAGTCTTAAATATACGTTTTCATCTAAGATTGTTCTCAATACATAAAATGGAGACGGTATATTCTGTGATTTTAAACACGGTTATATCCATATTTTTTCTTGTTGAAATTATCTAATGAACTATATCGTAGATGTTTATCTAAAAATTATGTAGCAAATGCGTTACATTTCTATAGTGAACGTGATAATTAAAGAGACAAGTATGTAGTCAGTATCATGTTACTGAACTAAATACCCACATAATTTACAAGAACATTATGTAGTTATTATATAAATAGATACTTAACTCGTTTACCATGTAACAGAAACCTAAAAATATGTAATTAACTAGATATTTATCGCGTGGAGCACTGAACACTTATCTTAAAAACAAAGATTGTCCGTTCTGAAAACTATGGTGGCATACTTCTGCCTCCAGTGAACTACATAATGAACCAGACATGTATGTGGTTATCATGTTAAAGCAACTAGTTAACTACTTAATTAACTTGCAAATTATGTGGTTAACTAGATAAGTATCGTAATAAATGTTCATACCATAAATGTCTTAACACGAAAAAGTGATTGATAGTGCCCACAACTGCCACAACTTACCCACTTAACCCCCTAGGTTTTCAGAACAATCGCATTAGGAGTATGGTGCGTGTGGCTACAACAGATTAACACGCATTTTCTGTTCATTGTTTAAATGTGTTTTGATTGACTAAATAATATTAGATTGTAAACATTTGTCAAGTTTTTGTTAATTTAAATAACGTAACGAAAAGAGGGCGAAAAGATTTACTAAAAATGCCAACATGCATCGAACCCTCCGCCCAAAATCTCTTGAAACTTTCAAATAACCCGTTGTCGAAAGCCAGCCTAATTGGGCATTTATATATTATACAGAATATAAAAGAGGAACCATACGACAGACAAAAAAGTTCAAAGCAGTGTCAAGCATCAACAACTTGCCATTCGAAAGAAAGATTAAATTGTTACAGGGAACGCTGCATACACAGGACAATGCTTCCCCATACATACCCGAAGAAAACAATAGCCTATGACACATAATGTATAAAGGAGATGCAACTAGCTAATTGAGACGCGTTTGAGCCATGTTCGAGAGTTGACTCATGCAAATACGATAAATCAAGTACTCACAAAGAACCGTTTGGTCCAAGCTGTCCAAATATTCCCGCAAACATTGCTCCTATGAACGGAAGACCAAAGGTCCACGCAAGAAGTCTCCAATCACGTGCCCCAAAGTTTAGGTTCTTCTCGAAGTACATCAGCATAAAAGCATTGATGGCAACTATGTTAACCATCAGATTTTGCGCCATAATAAATTCTGCCAGTGTGAATCCATACAGCTCACATAGTTCCTTAGGTCGGACATGGTCCTTGATGATCACAATGTGCAGATGATCAACACTGTGAAATATATTGTAGCCCCCATCACATATAGCCAGATATACAATAAACCGTTCACTTTTCGACCATGACGTGAAAAATGTGCGACGGCTTTTTCTGCGAAATGACAACGTGATAGCCGTAACGACGCAACAGAAACTGCAAAAGATGCAGATTAAAGCCGGCACATGGATGTAGTAGAATGTATCTCCTGCAACACCGTACACTGGTAAATCATACCCGCTCTCCTTTATTTC
Organism: Mactromeris polynyma; assembly: GCA_032209605.1. NCBI lineage: Eukaryota > Metazoa > Mollusca > Bivalvia > Venerida > Mactridae > Mactromeris > Mactromeris polynyma. Next base: position 4,728,611 of record JASFXZ010000022.1, read on the forward strand.
TGTAGATTCATTCATATTACGGTGTAGTTAACAACAATAACCACAGGTTCGATTTAACAAATTCTGCTACAATCGGATGTTCCGAATGTGAAGAAAAACTTCAAAAAATGATTTAATGTACACAAACGTTTTATGAAATTTGCTCCCGATCTCAAGTCAAAGTATTCGTCAACCTCAACAGGTAATGCGTTATTAAGAGTCGGAGATTTAACAGTGGTAGTCTTACAGATGAGGAAGTTATTAAGTTACATATGCACTATAAACGGTAAAATATTCACACTTTGTTGCTCAATGTAACAATACTTAAAATGTAGATATGTTAATGGTTCACTGCTCTTCCGTTTCGCTTTTGCAATATTATCCATACAGGTTTTATTTCGTTAAAATGTTACCCATGGTAGTCGAAAATCAGCAAAATGTGAGAGTTGCATTATAAAATATTCGCGTCAGAGACGGACAGAGATAGATAGATACTTTTATTTCATGGAGAGCTGAACAATATTAAAGAAGAGAAAGAATACAATAATAAACAAACAAATCATCAACAAATCATCTTGAGTCATAATACAGTTTAGAATTCAAGATAAACAGATAAATGCTACACAAGTATAGAAATCCGAACACATCAGAAACAGGTGTAAAGGGTGTACAAATTCATATCTGAAAAAAGTCAAAATTTAAATTTGTTTAGCCAAGCAATACACCATACTGAAACGCGATTAAAGTGTCTATTACACATAAGTCGGTAAAACTGACATAGATCTGGTATAATTGTATTTGAGAATAAGATTCGGTTTAACAAGAAAGACGACAAATCACTAGTTTTACTAGTAACAAAGTTAAGACACTAAAAAGATTATATATACATGTAGCTATATCTAGATCTGTATAATGTATTACTAGTATGATATGATACCAAAGTACACGTATATCTTATTAACCGTGTAGATCATGATGTCTCCATTAGAACAGTTATGCTAGTAGAGTATTGGCTATCTCCATTGCAAAATCTCACAAAGCGGTCTATAAAAAGTCTTGGCTAGGAACTTACTAGGTAGTCTACATAAGTGTCCGAAAAACTTTTCTACAATCTATAAAGGTCTTAACCGGTTTCCTATATTTACACTAAAATGTATACATATGTAGTACTCTTGGAACTGGTAAGTTGCTGCATATGCAAATGCAAGTATTTTGAGATATCTCAAGTCGGTGCATGTCCTCTTTATAATACGAATTCCATAATTCACATCCATATAGTGCCTTGGGTATAGAACAACAGATTTATAAATGATACTAAACTTTACATGGCTTATATATAGAAGCTGAATCATTACCACTGCGTATACTGAAGAATGTTCCCCGAAGTTTTAAACATGCGTCATTTATGTTTTCTCTGTTTGACAAATGATTATCACAAATCACTCCAAGATGACGGTAACTATCACTCTCCGTAATTGTTTATGGTTCTATAGAAAATCTGCGTTCATGACGCACAGACTTTTGTTCATTAAACACCAGACGTTCACATTTATTGGCATTGTTGAAATCTCCGTGAATATTTCCAACAAATATCTAGCATGCGGTCGAGTCCAGCTTTAGAATAAGACACTAAAACCATGTCATCTGTCACAGTTGGTGATACACTGATTGTACATACAAAGCCTTGACCGCTAGTCTCTATTTCTTCAATCAGTCCGTTTATGTAAACTAAGTACATCAATGGTGAACTTTTCCTGCCTTGTCGGGTTTCCTGCTGTACTGGGAAGCTGTTTGATAGTAGTCCCTGACATCTTACTTGGCTCTCTGAATCCTTGTACATGGCTCGAAGTGACAACATGGTTGTCCTATCTACATAATATTCAATGAGTTTATGGAAAAGTCCGGGATGCCAGACGTGGTCAAATGCCTGCTTTCCGTCCAGGTAACACAAGTCGATGTTTGAAGAAATATAATGTAGTCTTTCCACACGTTATCAAAATATTCCGATTCTGAACAGGAGTATAAATCCTTGAAATATATGCCCCATTGTTCCGTCAAACTGTCTGTTTCTCTCTATATATACATGTATGCCGTTAAAGTTAATTCCAGCACCTGAACTAGATTTGGATCTAGATTTTCGAGAACTCGCATCTTTCCAGAACTGTACTGAATCTGTCTCAGGGTTTATTTAAATTGTTCTGTTCATTGACTTACGGTAGTTATTCACTTGTCTTCCGTGGTATCTGCGGAATTCCACCTTAAGTCTTTTTACTCACACTCTACATTACTTAGACGACCACATGATCTACCGGCACTTTTTTCGTGCCATCTTCATCGGATGATGAGCTTTCGTGAGTTCTGGTTACTAGTATACGGTTTCAAAAATGACCTGTGTTTGCTCGGGAATACTCTGTTTGCACATGATACAAGCTTTGCGCACAATGTTTATATTTCAACTTTGTTTAAATCGCCGTCACTATATCCGTTCCAGTCATCGTCCCTAGATAGCAAGTGTTGATAATTAATCACCATCTCATCACTACATTTCACCATTTAGTGTTACCCTCTGTCTCATGGGACTCGTACGTTCAGACTAGGGTTAAAATCTCCCATAAATAACGTTAATCCCTTGTCAGAATAAAAATAAAAGAGATCATACAGCATATCAAGTCTTTATAGTCGTATGTCTATATTACCTCCTGCAATCTGTTGTGTTTGGACGGTCGACGATAAAGACGATCTTTAATTAGAATAGGCGCAGAGTACCCGTATTGTAACACAAGTTATTCACGTGCTATGTTGGATAATTTTAAAGTACACGTATGGCATTTTAAAAATACACCGTACTATGTGGATATCTGTTCATGTTTTATATTGACGGTAACGTCGCGAAACACCCACATATAATTGCAGCTATGTTTAAAATCATTTGATGTGTTGAATGATTCACTGAAAAAGATTTTCAAAGTTCTATAATGAACAAACAAATTTTATAATGATAATTTACATAAAGATTGCATGATTTTTGCATATCACACTGCACATCATCTATGTATGAAAGGAGCACAAATATATTAGTCTCATATAACTTATGCCTTTGAATTCAATTTCCAAGTTTACATAATTTATGTAAAATACTTTAGCTTAAATGTTCTTATGACTCGGCAAAGAGGAGTAAAAGAATGCATTCAGACATTATATATTACGTCGCGTTAACGCGAACATCATCTAGCGAACTTATTCAAATTACTGAAAGAATATTTTGCCTACGGACATTCAATGGAGAAATCTTCTCCTGTCCGGAATCTCCTCTAATCCGAAATTTATAGTTTGTCCGAAGGGTGTTTGGATTTGGGAGTCTCCACTGTACATTAAATCTGGTGTTTAATGTAGTGGTTTTAAGAAAACATATCATATAGAAGAGATGTTCTGAGCATGGAGAATTTCATATTAGAAAGTGAAAATAAGTTTTCACGTCACCAATAGGATCATTGAAAAAAATCGTTCGGACAGTGTACTCATAAATATTTTGGTCGGACAATGTACTTGTTTCAAAATATATCAATAACTTTTGTTAAAAACCGACATCCTACATTCGCAATTTGAATCAATATTTTGTAGAAATATATATCATATACCAGATTTGTTCTGATAAATTAGTACTGCCCGGGGCAATTTCATTATGCGGGCTAAACACAGCGGGGTGGCTAATTAAGTTGCGAACGATAACGATCATCAAATCATATCATTTGAATGCATATACTGATTTGAATAAGAGTGTTTCTAAAAATATTTTAGTTAAGCAAGTGTATGATAAAATGTTAGGTTTGCATTCAAATGACTGGCTTGAAGTATTAATAAAACCGAAGGTATATCTGGTAGGGGGAGAAATAAGCTTAGAAATCATTGTAAATTTAAATTGGATTACAAACCAGAACATTACTGTCAACTTATTATGTCACCGATACATTGATCTGCTTTAAGTAAATTTAGAATTGAAACCGGACGTTATGAAAACCTTGTGGAAAATGAACGTCTCTGTTTTTTTTGTTCATGTAACATGGTTGAAACAGAAATGCATGTATTATTATATTGTAACTTATATGACAGTTTACGACAACCATTGATAGAAAAAGCTAATGCTATTAATCCTATATTCAATATCATGTCTGATGTAGACAAGCTGTCCTTTATTTTATCTGATATAACTCTGTGTCGATTAAGCGCCAACACCTGTAACAGTATTCTTTTATTTATGTAAGTAATGTATGTCATGTTTTATATGGCAAACATCAGTGGACAAGACATTGCCAATTGTTTATCTAGCGTAAATGAATGTTTTACGAAATACAGTAAAACTTCGAAACTGCCGTCGGACCTAGCAATTAGTTCGAACCTTCTACTGTTCGATGCATCTACGGTATACGCGTATATGTCCTAACTGACAGTCGCTGGTGCATGTATTATGCAGTGAAATTGGAGACTTTTCTTTCATCATATGTTTTTTTATTGTTTTGTAAAGTTTGACATCTGTTGCTGTCTGCCAAAAATGATTGCAACACTTTTGTTCTGTTGTTAACACCCCATTCCTAAATTCTGCGGACATTTGCCCCTTTATTATATTGCACATGCGGACATTTGCCCCTTTATTAGACCCTTCGTATTTTGTTAAAGTGTTCATAATTTCATCTTTTTATTTATTTGTGTGCTTTGATGTTTATACAACAACAACAACAACAACAACAATATTTATTCAGCATTAAGTACAACAACAGTACTTCTAGCCTACATATTTACATGTTTAAACATGAATGTAGTGATACTGGATGAATCTGAATCTCCAGTTTCTAGAAAAAGGAAAACTTTAAGAAGAAGCTTTAGATTTACGATAAAGTAATTTGAAAAATAATTATAGTAACAACATTTATGAATTATCTAATTCATTTCTTCGACTTTTTGCATAATACAGGTATTTTGACAGATTAATTATATCTTTCTTATTTAACGACGCCATTAAGTTATCAAATTTCTGCAATGTCGGCCATGTATAGTAATATGACTTTAAATATTTCTTTCGTAAGTCCGAGTATAATGGGCATGTGAGTAAGAAATGATACTCATTCTCAAGTGTCTAAGTGTTGCAAAATTTGCATATTCTCTCGGAACGTGATATATCATGATATCGCCCCCTTTCTATTTCTAGGTTATGTGAGGATAAACGAAATCTGCTTAGCACTATTTTAAATTTTCTATCTAGGGTGTATATATCAAGGTACGGTTCAATAGTAAAGCTGTGTTTAAACCTACAGTAAGTTATTAATCTTTGTGAATTATTTATATCTGCATACCAAGTTTGATGATATTGATCTAATATTCTTTGTTTACTATTTCAAGAATTGGTAGAGTTTCATAGTTATGGAAATTTAACCAGATATCTGACAATCCAAGATTATCAAGAATAGTTTTTATTTGAAATGCCCAGTTTTGACCATTATATGTTATATTATTTTCTACGTCATTCTTTAACTGAGTGTAAATTTGCTTGACTAATGTATTATCATTTGATTTGTTGATTTTTATCCAGTATCTTATCATATTTATTTGTCTCCTTACTTTCATCGGTTCTCTACCAAGTTCACCGTATAGACCGGACAAATTTGTAGACTTATTCACAACTAATATTTTCCTAATAAATTTCGTATGAACTAATTCTATATCTTTACCATCATTTGCCCCCCATACTTCAGAACAATAGTTGAGAACAGATGAGACTAGACTGTCAAATAGTTTACATTTTTCACTTGTCTTAAATTCATACTGGTTGAATATGGAAAATAATTTAAATAACGCTTTAGATGCATGATCTGCAATAATTTTCTGTGTACGTGACCAATTTCCATTTTTAAATAAGTATATACCCAAGTATTTAAAGGATGATATTACTTCTAGTTTTTCTCCATATAGATAAAAGGAGAAACTTGTTGGTTTCCCTTTTTCGAAGATCATGACCTTGGTTTTACTTGTATTTATCTTTAATCCAAAGGTATTGCAATAATTTTCTATATCTTTTAACATACTTTTTAATGTTTCGGGTTTTGTAGAAAACAAAACTTGGTCGTCAGCATATAATATTAGGAATAAACTTATCTCGTTGGTAGAGAATATTCCATCAAGATCACTATTAATATTTTGAACTATGTCATTCACAAACATCATAAATAGAAGAGCGGAACACGGATCTCCCTGTTTTACCCCTTGATGCGAGTTTACAACTTCCGGATGTACCTGTCCGTTGTGTTTAACAGACGCCCTCACAACCTTATACATGGATTTAAGAGCATCTAACATTTTAGTACTTACATTTTCAGCAAGTAGCTTTTGCCAAAGAAAGGAACGGTTAATTTTGTCCAAACATTTCTCATAATCAATAAAGATAGAGTACAGTTTCTTTCCACTAGAAAGAACTTTTAATATAATCAAGTGTAATAAGAATATGCAATCTACCGTACTTTTACCTTTTTGAAATCCAAATTGGCATTTTTCCAGTTTTTCATAATTTTCAGACCACAAAGTTAGTCTGTTAAGTAATACTTGAGAGTAAATCTTTGACAATATGTTATTCAAGGTAATACCACGGTAGTTTTTTGCCTCTGTTGGGTCACCTCCTTTAAATATGGGGAAAATATAGCCCGTTCCCCAGCTTTCTGGATAAACCCCGCTGTCAAATATGTTATTAAAAATTGATACAAGGTGTATTGATATTATGTTATATGATGATTTTATAATCTCTGCTGAGACACCATCAGGGCCTGTAGCTTTAAAATTATTTTGTTTAAATACAGCTTTATGTATCTCTTGATCAGATATGGGCAAATCAAGATCATTAACATGTAAAGTCGGAGAAGTTCCTTCATTGGATGAATTTTCATCAAGATTCTCACCAAACAAAGAAGCAAAATGTTCATGGAGTTGTTCGATGTCAATATCATTATTCCTTGAATCAGATTTTTTGAAACACTTTTTAACAGATTTCCAAAATTTTCGGGGTTGCTTTGTAGCAATATTTTCAAGTTTACGCCCTTCTCGCACTTTGTACTGATATTTTGCTTTTGATTTTACTTTATTATATTTTGTACGCATTTTTACAAAGTATTTTCTATTATCATCAGTGTTAGTTTTAGCAAATGTATTTCTTGCTCTTTTAAATTCTTTTTTGGATATGTAACATTCCTCATTGAACCAGTTTGATTTGTTTTGAGGAAATGTACTATTTCCTTTTAAACAGTGTAAATACATTTCTGTTTGTAGTGCTCATCAGTGTTATATATGTAACTCATTGTCTCTGAAATAGTAAGTGTAGTATTCAGTATTCATATATAGGTTTTTTTTTAATAAAACATTATTTTAAAGTTTTCATCATTTCATCTTTTTATTTATTCTTATTTTAATAGGAATTTGTTACATATATTATATTTGAGCAAAACACCTTATACAGAGTGTTTAAATTAAATATTGTTATGGGTATAATGTCCTGTGATCTATGTTGAAGGGGCAAATGTTCGCATGTGCAATATCATAAAGGGGCAAATGTCCGCATGTGCAATATCATAAAGGGGCAAATGTCCGCATGTACAATATCAGAAAGGGGCAAATGTCCGCATGTGCAATATCATAAAGGGGCAAATGTCCGCATGTGCAATATCATGAAGGGGCAAATGTCCGCATGTACAATATCAGAAAGGGGCAAATGTCGGCATGTGCAATATCATTAAGGGGCAAATGTCCGCCTATGCAAATTTGAGCATATGGGCAAATGTCCTAGGGGCTAATGTCCTACATTCGTTTTGTTTTCATACTGAATGCACGTCGATCAATAGTCGCAGCATTATTCATACTAATACTAAATAAAAAAGAAATGGAAGGAAAGCAAAAATGATTCCATGTGGCAGCTTATTCTCTCTGGTTTATTCTTATACGCATGACTTTTCTGTCACATAGTCCATGTACAGTGGAAACTCTCTAATCCGGAAACTCTCCAGTCCGGAAACTTCCTGTGACCGGACAATTTTCTCGGTCTCGTTTTAGTTCCTCCAATATGACATATAAAAAATCCCCCACAGTCCGGATCCTCTCTACTAACGAATTTTCCGGATTTTTATTTTACACGTAAAATTAATCTCCCAAAACCGGACGATAATTCTCCGCAAATATACGACATATCGTATAATGATTGAGAATTGTGAGAAGGCATAATACTTTTAATTGTCTCTATGAATATAGACCATTAGACGTTATCATCGTATATTTTTATTTTACACGTAAAATTAATCTCCCAAAACCGGACGATAATTCTCCGCAAATATACGACATATCGTATAATGATTGAGAATTGTGAGAAGGCATAATACTTTTAATTGTCTCTATGAATATAGACCATTAGACGTTATCATCGTATGCATTCCGTTTTGATGGAAACAATGTATGACCGGGTACGAGATATACTTATGTAAACAATTGGAAAACAATGGATGTGAGCGCAGAAAATTTCCCATTAGGTACACAAATCACAATTAAATTGTTTTACCGTAGATCATTATTTTACTCTACGAAAAATCTTTTGAAATGAAGCTAAGATCCATTGTTTTCAATTATGGCGTTTTGAAAATACATCGTAAGAAGTACATTAGCTTGTCAGGTTTTATGGACGGTTAACGTCGCGAAACACCCATACTTAAGTTCAGCTATGTTTGAAATCATTTAACATGTTGAATGATTCATTGAAATACTTGCTTGAGATTGATATATCCACCTTATGCAGTGAAATTATCAAAATATAAATAAAATATAAAAAAAAATAATATCTAATACATTTTCTGTACAAGGCACGTAGCGTGCCATACTCGAATACTCGTTCGAGTAAACTTTGAAAATGAAATCCAGATGTTTGAAAATCAACACGCATAATAATATGCAAGAAAAACTTATGAAAGGGGGTTAACATGTTATGTTCTTTCAAAGTAAAGTAAAAAAATCCTTTAGTTGATATACTTCAATCTTGAATTCGAATCACAAATGATGAAGAGAGGTCGATTTGCATGATCTCATTGAATATCAGTTCGAGGTGCTCTTGTCCGTTTTTGCAGTCTACATTAATACCTCGGTATTATTCCCCTATCTTTCTCTACCATGAGACGAATCAAGACTTACCTCAGAAATACCATGACTACGAATCGACTGTCCGTGTTGGGTCTGTTGAACATATATAGAGAAAAAGAAATTGTGTCCGAAAGAGTGGTCGATATATTTGCTCACATGAAGGAAAGGAGGCTCGCTCTGGTTTTCAGAGTTTGATTTATAGTGCAACAAATAGATCAAATTTTGTCTGAGCGATCTTAGCAAATAAATGCTCGAAATACACACCAGATCGCACCATTTACCTTTCTTGTTTTCAAAATTTCCCGGGGGATGTCCCCAGGACTCCCACCACCGGGAGTGGTCCCCCCTCCCGCACCCTTCCCTTCGAGTAAACACAAAATTAGTCACGATACGCCCCTGCCAGTCAACACATATTAGTAAATTAAGCGGTCAATGAAAGGTGTGAATTATTGTATTGTTCGACCTATCTATGGTGAACAATGAATGAAATGGTAGCTAGGGACCAAATATCCTGATCGAGTGTTCGACCTATCTCTGTTCGAGTGATGTACTGTTAAATAATATGAAATAAGAAGGGGTTTCGCCGGGACTTGTTCACCTGTTGAAGGTAATATCTACATGTTCGAGCCAAAACTGTTCGAACTTTCGCAGTTTTACTGTATCTCAACGATCCTATCTCATCACAGTCTGCTGTCAAGACTTTTGAAAGTTATATAAACAATGTCAGTGATAGGATAACCAGTCTAGAAAAAATCATGGACAGTGCCGGAGTCGTGAAGATAACTGATCATTGCGATGATCATTATATACAACTACGCAAGGTTCATATAAAGAGACAACACATTACAATGAAATTAGTCACACACATGGTGTACCGGTGTCGGGTCAACAAACATCATCGGACTCTTGCATATACATGTATCACACTGAATTTTTGTGTGAGCGATAACCAACCAGATGACCCTGAACGTTCAACAACAAATTCTAGAAACTCTGTTCAACGGACAACGAACAAGAAAACAACAACAAATGTCGTATCACCGATTCCAGCATATTACAGTAATAACAGGACGTGGCAAGAATTCCGATCGAAACAACCCGAATAGAAAACATCAAAGACAACCTGATTTCAACAGGTTTACATCACACCACTCACCGATCCCCGTCGCGCCGAGATTCGAACGTGCACAGCGTGTACATGAAGAATTTGGTGACGTACAATACGTTATTGTCTTATTGGATTCAAAAAATATATGTCTATAGAAAAACTGACTACGTATGTTAAAACCACCATGGCCCAAAAGTAACCAAAAGTTCTAGTTAGACTAAATGTGGAGGCTGATGAGAAATCAGATTTGATCTTAGATTCAAGCTTCTGGCCGGATGACATTGTTTGTTCATAGATATATGTGGCATTTCATAACATTGGCTTTATGAGCACAATTTATACTTTATGAACTGTTTAAATAACTTTTACAATTGTCAAGCAGTTGCGGATTTTGACTTATCTCGGCCATGTCATAGAAAAGTTGGTAAAGGTGGTGTCGCTATATTGTGGTACAAGAGACTTGATGATTATATAACGCCGCTGGTTAGTGAAGATGATCGTATTATTGGTGTGCAATTACAAATTCAACCGCATTTATATGTATTTGTTTTCCAGGTTTATTTGCCATGTACAAATCATTCAGATAATTATGTTAATGATTATATAGACAAACTATACGATGTATGATATATATGTATGCTGAGATTGGTGTCCCAATTTTTATTGGAGATTTCGACGTTAATCTGCTTAGCAACCATGTTGACGTAAGAGGGAAAAGGTTTAGTAAATTTCGTGGTGACACAAACTTAGTAGCTATCAACATGTTAGTCAGTTGTTTAGGTGCAAAACATTCTTTTGTATCGTATGATAATTGCTATCAAACGATAATATACTTGTATGCCGATCGTATACGCAAGTTGCTCAGTCAGATGTGAAATTATTGATGACAATCTTTTAAATGTTTTTCGTCAGATACCTATTTTTGTTTTCCTGTGATTAGTGATCATGAAATCATACCAACAACAGTGATTAAAGATAAAATGATTAACTTGGAACAAGGTTAATGAATGTAACAAACAACAATATGTGTCTTGCTGAGCAGATCGTATTATGTCAAATAATAGTACGTGTTCTACACTTGACAAAGAAGGTATTGACAAAACCTACCAGACCCTTACTGATGTAATTAAGTCATCCTCCGAAAATCTACCTGCCTCTAACCGTACTTAAAGCCTTACTGGGACACTGAATTGGACAAACTTCACAACACTATGAAAATGAAACGTAATGTATGGTTAAAGGAAGGTCGTCCACGTTCTACCAGTGACGTCGCTTACAGCGATTACAAAAATGCAAAACGAATATTCAGACGTATCCATAGACAGTGTATTTGTGAATATCTTCACAAACTGGACTGTGAAATAGATAAAACATTGATTCAAAAGCATTCTGGATGATGGTTAGTTCAAGAAGAAACAATAATTCGAGTCCCGGTCCCGGGGCCGGTATTACATTCAATGGCCACATATTCAGAGACCAGCACGAGTTGACTGAACATTGGGCGGTGTACTTTAGAGAACGGTACACACCGACTGAAAACTCAGACTATGACAAGCAATGGAGGTTAAACGTAAATTATCATGTTACCAATACAATTAACGAAAGTGTTAATGATAAAAATGTTGTTATATTTCCAGGTACTGTATCAGACCTTATAAAGTCGTGTAACAATTGTTCGTGTTCCACAAAACATGACTTTATTTCAATATTACTACAGCTGGTGTTAAGTGCTTGTGTGGCGGATGTAAAGATTCGCCCCGTACTTCGTCCAAAGTGTAGTTAACCTTAATCAACTTTATATAAGTTAAATTTACACGAAAATGACGTTATGTCGCTGTGGTGTAGTGGTTAGCATAACGGACCGGCAATCCATAGACCCGGATCGAATCCCGGTAGTGGCATTGACCGATTGTTCGTGTTCCTCAAAACATGACTATATAGCAAAGGAAAACTTGTGGACTTGACGTTTGTTATGAACATTTTATAGAAGCCAATGACATCATTTCTCCCGTGCTAGCCAATCTTTTTACATGTTAAGACAAAGTTATATTCCTGAGAAAATGAAAAGAGGAACTATTGTTACTTTGCATAAAGGTGGACGAAAAAGTAAAGACAATCCTAACAACTACAGGGCAATTACTTTGACATCAGTAATACTTAAACTCTATGAGATGGTTTTACTTACTCGGTGCAAAAGAACTATTCTTTAAGCATTAAGCGCCGACAAGGAGGTTTTCAGGAACAGCTTGGCTGTCTAATGACATCACTTGTGCTGCGTGAAAGTATCTACTACTCTCATATATTTGATAGCAAGTTGTATGTATGTTACCTGGATGGCCGTCAAGCGTTTGATAGAGTATGGCATCAAGGACTTCTATTATTCGAAACTGGTCTCTAGACGAGACGTCATTTTTAAGTTTCGTAGCTATGTATCAAAATTCTACAAGTGCAGTCCGGACTCCGTGGCTTTTTCAAATCCATTTCCTATTGAACAAGGAACAAGGCAAGGTAGCAAGACATCACCGTTGCTCTACTTATGTTTCATAAATGGTCTGATACGAGAACTAGAAGCTTGTGGTTCTGGGTTCTGTATGCTGAATATCTGTGCACCGGCTGTTGCAGACGACACGATACTTGTCTCCTTCTCAAGAAATGGTTTACAAACTATGCTGAACATCTGCAACGAGTATTCATGTAAATGGCGATATGATTAATTTACAATTCAGACAAATGCGGAATTATTGTTTTTAATGAAACACATTGTCCATCAGCTGAAAGACATTGGTACCTTGGAACACATAATATAAGAGAAGTTGACGAATATACTCATCTCGGAATCATCTGTAACAGCGAATTGTCATCGAAATCGTTTATACAAAATGCTTGCAACAAGCTTAGAGGTACTTACCTAAGCATTGTAAATAGTGGGTTAAATCATATAGGACTCAGTCCTCTAACATCTAGAACGATCTATTCTTCTGTTGTAATGCCAAAGGCACTCTACGGGTGTGTATTACTGAGCAACTATACTCAAAGTGAAATAACGCTACTAGAATGCTCTCACAGATTCTGTTTAAAATACATGCAGGGACTGAGTATAAACACTAATACAGATTTGATCCTATCCTTGCTAAACATGGACTCGATCGAAACATCTATTGTAGAAAATTAACATTTCTGAGACGGTTATGTAGATTACCTACATACTATCTTGCCAAACAAGTGTTTAACCTCCGTTTAACAAGATATGTCAATTATGACGAACTATTACTAGGGTTTATTCCTGACATTTATAGAATTTCACATAAATACAATTTAAATCATATCATTATGTAATACATGAACACTGGAACGTTTCCAGCGAAATTTCAGTGTAGGCAACATATTAAACAATCTGTACTGATTAAGAGTCGTTCTGAACGATTGGAAAGACTAATGGAGCCCAGACCCAGTGCTGCAGGTTATATACATCAACTCAATTGCCCATGCGTACTATGGTCCATGAATACATATTCAACGGAGTTGCGCCCCTTTGTTTCTACTTTAATATCAGTGATGGGTAAATGACTGTTTAAATTGAGAAATATCTTAATCCATTCGGTACATGTACTTACAATTGGAGTAGACGATTACGTTGACTTGTCATTGTCAACCAGAGAATACCAACTTTATCAAATACATGTAGTATCACATGTCCAACAATATCGCTTATCGCATCAGCCAAAAATTGATATTTCCAGTCGTCTAAATAGCATTGATTAGATGGGGAACGCTACGTATTTATTATGATTATTTCTTTATTTTTTAACATATTCAAAATATTCAAGCAGATTTGGAAACCTCAATGTATCTTCTTTTCAATCATATAAAAAATGAAATTTTATATATGTTTAGGCGGGGGAATCTACAGTATTCTTGAGCCACCCAGTTTCCTATTGAAATCAGTGTGAATGGTCCGTTTTCCTGGACGTCCGACGTGTTTAATTCACTAGTTTAACTTATCCTTAGACGGGAATTCAAATATTCAAGCAGATTCTGTTAGGATATTTTATGCTCGTTCCAACGGTGTCAATTGAAGTAATTTATTATGAAAACAAAATGGGGGAATTTAGAGATACATGGAGTACCTGTCAATTTCAAGTGTGTTTCCGTGAGATATCACGGAAATTCACGAAGATTAGCGAGTGAAACCGATTTCGGTTAGTCTTTCTCGTGACAAGTTTTATCTCCACATGTGGTCTCGTAAGATGTTATCTCAACCAAACTGTTCGCTGGACATTGATTTATGGTGGTCAAGTGTAGATTGCATTAATGCAATATTATAGCGTTAAGCTTCATGAAATTAATTTCTTCTTGCAGACCATTATCGCGACTCTTGTGTCGTATTTTCTTTAGCAGCAGCTTTATTTCAATTGTCATGAATATTTTGTTTTATTCAGCGCAAAGATATAGCATTGGTCACAAATATATAAAATATATGTGGTGTAAACTTGATCTTCCATGAACTAATATAATTCATTAATTATCATCAGGGTTTATCGCATATAAAAAGTTTATTATGTCCGTGGTAATAGAATTTAATCAGTAAATTTATAAATTACACTCCGTGGGAGTTTACTGTGTCACTACCTTAGATATGATGTTGTTCACACCTTCGTACCAGGTATCTGAATGTCTAATTGGCAGGTGTCCGTCTTTAATATACGTAAATTAGTGTATGACCTTTTTCACATGTGACCAATAAAAGGTGTATTACATATATCTGTGTTGCATTGTGTCACAAAAATGGAGGTATGGATGTATGTATATTGGTTTGAATGGTAGTCTGACTGACTGTCTGCTTAGTGTGACCGGTAGGTGCGATTAGTCCCAGTGCCAGCTAAGTGTCAACAGTCAATAATCCAACTGGCTAACTATCAAATTTGTTACATCGAGTGTTTGAATGGCAATTTATTATCTATTAAACTTAACCTGAGTTTGCCATTTTGATTCATTCTTATAACACAAAACATTTTGATATGGAGCGATGTTGCCTAGTTTTCAAGCATAGCATTTTGATGGTACACCATACATGTTCATAGTTAGTCAGGTTGTATGGACAGTCACGTCACGACATATCAATACTTAGTGGCAGCTATATTACAACATACTTGTCTATAGTTTGTCAGGTTGTATGGACGGACGGTCACGTCACGACATACCCATACTAAGTTGCAGCTATATTACACCATACATGTCTATAGTTTGTCACGTTAGACGGTCACGTCGCGACATACCCATACTTAGTTGCAGCTATATTTGTAACCCATTTCAATGATTCGTTGGAAAATTTGCTTGTAAT
This sequence comes from Mactromeris polynyma, assembly GCA_032209605.1. NCBI lineage: Eukaryota > Metazoa > Mollusca > Bivalvia > Venerida > Mactridae > Mactromeris > Mactromeris polynyma. The sequence goes on from JASFXZ010000022.1 coordinate 4,744,195, forward strand.
TGACGTTTTAATTATTATTATTATGTTGTTTTATGGCGCATCGACAGGACGTTTTAATTACACGGTCATAGGTAGATAGTCTTATCTAAACACACTAAGAAATAAAATTGAAAACGGCACGTTAATGCCTACATACAATATACGCTAACCAACTGCATTCTACTTTTTCTTAATAAATTCCTATAACTTCAAAACAGATATTGTCTATGCAAGCAATAACGCGGCGTGTACATCTGATAAAAGCTCTTGTATCAAATTCGTGTATTTGTGTTTTTGGAAAACGTGTACTAAAAAAATCACAATGCAGTTTTATATATTACAACTGTATTGAGACATTTTGTCATGTTTATGACTAAGCATATTTTTCAAGAAATGACCTCCAATAGTTTTACCTTTAACGATAACAGAAAATGATCGTAAAATTATCATAATTCTAGATTTTATGGTAGATTCGAGGTTAGAGCGATACATGGACAAAAATATCAACCAACATTTACTCAGTATGTTTTATGCATATCGCACTGCAAAACTTCCTTGTATGAAAGGAGCATAATTGTGTTGGTGTCATGTAACTCATTATTTAATTTTCAAGTTTGCATATTTTATGAAAGTTTCCTTATGACTTTGTAAAGTAGAAATAAAAAATGAATGCAGGTATAATATTGCGTCGCGTTTATGCAAACATCATCTAGTGAACGTATTCAAATTGCTAAAAAGTTTAAGTTTCAATGCACGTTCTTTATAACGATTGAAAAGGGTATTTTAAAGCTGAACACATTTTGAAATGAAATTCTATGCGGAAGTAAATTGAAATGTTTGCAATGAAATACATTTCATATGATGGGGAATACAAAGCAACCTGATAACAAGTGCTTGCAGTAAACTAAATAATGTTTTCCAATAGTTAAATTCTAATTTTTATTTTGTGACATGAAACTGGAACATTGTTGAACATTTGGGAACAAATCACAGTTTTCATAAAAAAGCCTTTCTCAGCCCGCTACTATTTTCCCCATGTCTTCATTATAGTACACTATTTATTTCAATAGTACTAAATAACATGCAATTGTATACTTTGTCGCGCCATTTATTACAAAAATCCCTGTACCACCTAACATTTTTTTTATTTTGTTTCGCGTCATTTAGTTAAAAGGCTTTATGTGACATGTACATTATGTGTTAAATATTTTAATAAGGTATGACATTCATGTGAAGGAAAATATTTTTCACTTCGCTCTATTTGATATTACTGATTTATTGTTCGCACTGCGAAGTTCTGCTGTTATTGTGATGTCAGCCGGATACATTAAAGGTTGTATGTCATAATATTATATTTGAGAGCTCGTTTTGTGGTATATCGCCTTACTCACGACGTCACGTTACCTATCATTCTTTGTTTCTGTAGGGGAGTGGAGTAAGACGGACACTCGGTTAGCTCAGTCGGTAGAGCGTCGTACCAGTGTTTAGGGGGGTCGTGAGTTTGAACCATACATCGGACGCACTTTTGCCTTAGGTTGATTTACTTCATTCCCTTCCATCTAAGACAAATTTTAGGAACAGTGATTGAGTGAAAGGTTTACAGAGGTAAAACATTTTATTCTCTGCCTTTCAGACATCCTATGTACATGTAATACCATCCTTTCTGATACTTATCAGGGACCACCAATTAAATACGTAGATATTACGCGGTAGTGACTGTAAGCGGTCACCACAGTATCTTTGGTATTTAAAGTTACCAAAATTAATTTGTATTTGCAATTTTAATTGGAAACTGCATGACAAAGTGTTTATTACACATGTTAAGTGAAACGAATTCCTTGTTTTTTTCTATTATATTTCAAAAGAAGACATGTCCGTGTTAATACATTTTCAATAATAAAATAATCTCGTGTTTCATCTGGGACCAATATATAGGTCGAACTCCAATTGTTTTCTCTTCATGGTCATAAAACAATGTTTTAAGAGTTTATCGGATACATAGATCTAACGTAGCCCGAGGCTATATGTTAATGTGTTATACAAGTCATTAATCGGTAATCATCGGAAAATTTACGGTCACTTACGGAAACTGCCGACAGACAAATTGACTGCTGACCAAAAGTCCAATCGATAACGATCTGCATCGACTGAATTTATCTGATAAGCGATATTGTTGGGTATGCTTGCTATTACTCAAGCTTTCTCTCACAACTTTACTCTCATCAAATTACAATGTACTGCGTTACATGTTTTATAATAATGTTACTAAACGCCAAGTGTGAGATTCTTCTTATGAGGAAGCTTCATTACATATTTTAGTACCTAAAAACTTTGCGAATACGCTGTAATGTATCGTATTTGTGTTATTTTCACAATGTTTTTATGAACATTCGTATTATGGAAACAACGTATTTACTGTATTTTTGTGAGCTGTTTATTTTTTTATGATTTCCTTAATTACTTTTTTACTCCAAGTACATCATTTTGCATGTTTACCATTACAATGCTTTAAACAATTCGACTTCGGTTTAAATCATTCACGGTTTTGGTACAGCTTGCGTTACACCGGTTAGTCAACGAATAACTTGAACCTAGCAATTTCCGTTTCGTGTTAGGATAGTTAAACTTTCGTACTCCGTGGTTAACGTAATCATTCTCAAGCATTGTCTCTATTTTCACAATATAATAATTGTTCTACCTTAGCAACGCACACTTCTGAAGCCGGACGTTATTGGAGTGACGTAATGTATATGTATGCCTGATAATGCAATATGTTAATTATAATATGCGCTTGTGTCTGCTAATGTGCGTATTGTATGCTCATTGTTATATGATATGTCTTGTATTACATATATTGTTATATGTGATATCATATGCACATTATATGTTCATCTTTATGAATAGGTCATCTACTTTTTACATGGATAGTTATATATGCTGATGTCTTTTGTATGAATATAGTTTGTTCAAATCTTCAAATATGGAGGAGAAATAAACATATTATTATTGTTTAAAGTCGTTTTACAAAAATGCCTTTTTACAATGTCAGATATGAATTTTTTTATAGGCGCTGAAATGAATTAGATCATGTACATCCGTTTTTCGTCTAACAAATACATATAATCAAGACACACATGTATACTAGGGTTAAAATCACTGCAAAAAGATTTAAAACCGACTCGAGTTAAGTTAAGTGGTGAATAAAGCATCATTATCAACACGGCGCAAGAAACCGATCACATTTACCATGCATTAAATATAATATTTATATGAACCATGTGCAGCTTTCTTGCATCAATGTCAAGAATGATCTCCCTTCATTAGCGGCTTTGTTGAAGCCATTTCCTCTGTTTTGGATTGTCTCCCATCCAAGCGAAAATGGCATTTGACAACTGGTCAATAATCTATAATCGATGATGGTAAAATATTTAGTGACAAGTTCGTCTTTTGAAATACCTGATGTTTTCAGCTGAAAATGTCAATTGTTTTTGGTAATGAGGAAAGGGCAACTGGTCAAATAATAAGAACTCAGGTCAACATATTTTCAATAATAATGCATCTTTACGTCCATACTCGGGCCAACATATAACCAATAATGATGCATCTTCACATGCATACTCAGGTCAACATATAACCAATAATAATGCATCTTCACATGCATACTCAGGTCAACATATAACCAATAATAATGCATCTTTACGTCCATACTCAGGTCAACATATAACCAATAATAATGCATCTTTACATCCATACTCAGGTCAACATATAACCAATAATAATGCATCTTCACGTGCATACTCAGGTCAACATATAACCAATAATAATGCATCTTCATATGCATACTCAGGTCAACATATAACCAATAATAATGCATCTTTACGTCCATACTCGGGCCAACATATAACCAATAATAATGCATCTTCACATGCATACTCAGGTCAACATATAACCAATAATAATGCATCTTTACGTCCATACTCAGGTCAACATATAACCAATAATAATGCATCTTTACGTCCATACTCGGGCCAACATATAACCAATAATAATGCATCTACACATGCATACTCAGGTCAACATATAACCAATAATAATGCATCTTCACGTCCATACTCGGTCCAACATATAACCAATAATGATGCATTTTCACATGCATACTCAGGTCAACATATAACCAATAACAATGCATCTTCGCATACATACTCAGGTCAACATATAACCAATAATGATGCATCTTCGCATACATACTCAGGTCAACATATAACCAATAATGATGCATCTTCACATGCGTACTCAGGTCAACATATAACCAATAATGAGGCATCTTCACATGCATACTCAGGTCAACATATAACCAATAATGATGCATCTTCACATGCATACTCAGGTCAACATATAACCAATAATAATGCATCTTTACGTCCATACTCAGGTCAACATATAACCAATAATAATGCATCTTCATATGCATACTCAGGTCAACATATAACCAATAATAATGCATCTTTACGTCCATACTCGGGCCAACATATAACCAATAATAATGCATCTTCACATGCATACTCAGGTCAACATATAACCAATAATAATGCATCTTTACGTCCATACTCAGGTCAACATATAACCAATAATAATGCATCTTTACGTCCATACTCGGGCCAACATATAACCAATAATAATGCATCTACACATGCATACTCAGGTCAACATATAACCAATAATAATGCATCTTCACGTCCATACTCGGTCCAACATATAACCAATAATGATGCATTTTCACATGCATACTCAGGTCAACATATAACCAATAACAATGCATCTTCGCATACATACTCAGGTCAACATATAACCAATAATGATGCATCTTCGCATACATACTCAGGTCAACATATAACCAATAATGATGCATCTTCGCATACATACTCAGGTCAACATATAACCAATAATGAGGCATCTTCACATGCATACTCAGGTCAACATATAACCAATAATGATGCATCTTCACATGCATACTCAGGTCAACATATAACCAATAATGATGCATCTTCACATGCATACTCAGGTCAACATATAACCAATAATGATACATCTTCACATGCATACTCAGGTCAACATATAACCAATAATGATGCATCTTCACATGCATACTCAGGTCAACATATAACCAATAATAATGCATCTTCACATGCATACTCAGGTCAACATATAACCAATAATAATGCATCTTTACGTCCATACTCAGGTCAACATATAAACAATAATAATGCATCTTTACATCCATACTCAGGTCAACATATAACCAATAATAATGCATCTTTACGTCCATACTCAGGTCAACATATAAACAATAATAATGCATCTTTACGTCCATACTCGGGCCAACATATAACCAATAATAATGCATCTACACATGCATACTCAGGTCAACATATAACCAATAATAATGCATCTTCACGTCCATACTCGGTCCAACATATAACCAATAATGATGCATTTTCACATCCATACTCAGGTCAACATATAACCAATAATAATGCATCTTTACATCCATACTCAGGTCAACATATAACCAATAATAATGCATCTTCATATGCATACTCAGGTCAACATATAACCAATAATAATGCATCTTTACGTCCATACTCGGGCCAACATATAACCAATAATGATGCATCTTCACATGCATACTCAGGTCAACATATAACCAATAATAATGCATCTTCACATGCATACTCAGGTCAACATATAACCAATAATAATGCATCTTTACGTCCATACTCAGGTCAACATATAACCAATAATAATGCATCTTTACATCCATACTCAGGTCAACATATAACCAATAATAATGCATCTTCACGTGCATACTCAGGTCAACATATAACCAATAATAATGCATCTTCATATGCATACTCAGGTCAACATATAACCAATAATAATGCATCTTTACGTCCATACTCAGGTCAACATATAACCAATAATAATGCATCTTCACGTGCATACTCAGGTCAACATATAACCAATAATAATGCATCTTCATATGCATACTCAGGTCAACATATAACCAATAATAATGCATCTTTACGTCCATACTCGGGCCAACATATAACCAATAATAATGCATCTACACATGCATACTCAGGTCAACATATAACCAATAATAATGCATCTTCACGTCCATACTCGGTCCAACATATAACCAATAATGATGCATTTTCACATGCATACTCAGGTCAACATATAACCAATAACAATGCATCTTCGCATACATACTCAGGTCAACATATAACCAATAATGATGCATCTTCGCATACATACTCAGGTCAACATATAACCAATAATGATGCATCTTCACATGCGTACTCAGGTCAACATATAACCAATAATGAGGCATCTTCACATGCATACTCAGGTCAACATATAACCAATAATGATGCATCTTCACATGCATACTCAGGTCAACATATAACCAATAATAATGCATCTTTACGTCCATACTCAGGTCAACATATAACCAATAATAATGCATCTTCATATGCATACTCAGGTCAACATATAACCAATAATAATGCATCTTTACGTCCATACTCGGGCCAACATATAACCAATAATAATGCATCTTCACATGCATACTCAGGTCAACATATAACCAATAATAATGCATCTTTACGTCCATACTCAGGTCAACATATAACCAATAATAATGCATCTTTACGTCCATACTCGGGCCAACATATAACCAATAATAATGCATCTACACATGCATACTCAGGTCAACATATAACCAATAATAATGCATCTTCACGTCCATACTCGGTCCAACATATAACCAATAATGATGCATTTTCACATGCATACTCAGGTCAACATATAACCAATAACAATGCATCTTCGCATACATACTCAGGTCAACATATAACCAATAATGATGCATCTTCGCATACATACTCAGGTCAACATATAACCAATAATGATGCATCTTCACATGCGTACTCAGGTCAACATATAACCAATAATGAGGCATCTTCACATGCATACTCAGGTCAACATATAACCAATAATGATGCATCTTCACATGCATACTCAGGTCAACATATAACCAATAATGATGCATCTTCACATGCATACTCAGGTCAACATATAACCAATAATGATACATCTTCACATGCATACTCAGGTCAACATATGACCAATAATGATGCATCTTCACATGCATACTCAGGTCAACATATAACCAATAATAATGCATCTTCACATGCATACTCAGGTCAACATATAACCAATAATAATGCATCTTTACGTCCATACTCAGGTCAACATATAAACAATAATAATGCATCTTTACATCCATACTCAGGTCAACATATAACCAATAATAATGCATCTTTACGTCCATACTCAGGTCAACATATAAACAATAATAATGCATCTTTACGTCCATACTCGGGCCAACATATAACCAATAATAATGCATCTACACATGCATACTCAGGTCAACATATAACCAATAATAATGCATCTTCACGTCCATACTCGGTCCAACATATAACCAATAATGATGCATTTTCACATGCATACTCAGGTCAACATATAACCAATTATGATGCATCTTCACATGCATACTCAGGTCAACATATAACCAATAATGATGCATCTTCACATGCATACTCAGGTCAACACATAACCAATAATAATGCATCTTCACGTCCATACTCGGGTCAACATATAACCAATAACTAGAGCTATCACTGAAGGTGATTAATACCCCCACAATACCGCTTTGTCAGACATATTTTTGATAAATTCAAAGATGGCCGCCAGTCAAGACAATGAAATTATCTATCACTATCTATCACTACAGGACCACAATCAGAATGTGCCGACAATATACACAACTAGGCTTGGTAGAAATAATTCATGGAAAACCATGTTATGTGACATGACGGAACAAGTGGTGATTCCCATATAGCCCCCATTGCATATTTTGAAGTGGGGTTATAATAAGAATTGTGTACATTTTAATATTTCGGAGGTGATATGAATACCACAGTATGGGAGTCAGGTCAAAATCAATAAAATAGAAAAAATGAACAGTAATATATAGCACTTTGTCACAAAGAAATATAATGATACATTCGACTAGAGTATGAACTAGTAACACCAATATATTTGATTTTAACTCCCAAGATCTGAACATTTTGCATTCAAATTCGAACAAATATAGCAACAAAGCGTATTAAATTGATACAATTTATATTCGCAATCAAGACATTTTGTTCCATTGTCCTTGACTGCAGTTTCACAGATTTAATCAAATAATCAAACTACCTGGATATAACATTATATTATGCCTTATTTCAATGGATTTTAAAAGAAATCCCGTTATTTTCACTGAAAGGCGAGTCTTCAACAACAAAAACAAACCATTTGCTAGTATCTGAATGTAATAAACCAAAAATGCTGCCAACAGAACAGTAAGAACTAATCAACAGTTCCTGTGAAATAAAAAACTGAACTTGTATAGAATTGCTCACAAAAAGCTGGGCAAAATGGAACTAAATCAATGCAAAATATATCAAACAATATGCTAGAAATAACAGTTATTTTCACAGAAAGATAAGTCGTTTACAACTAAAAACAAACCATTTGCTAGTAAGTGAAAGTAAGAGAAACTATTTTTAGTAACAGTGACCTTGACCTTGGCCCCACCAGCCCCAATATCGAACTTGACCTGTATCTTCTGATGTTACACCTGTGTACCAAAAATTTTTCAAATCTGTCTAGCCTTTCATGAGTTATCGTCCGGAAACCATGAAAACCGACAGACCGACCGACCGACAGACAGACCGACCGACAGACCGACCGACAAGCTCACTCCTATATACCCCCTCAAACTTCGTTTGTGGGGGTATAATAATGCATCTTCACATCCATACTCAGGTCAACATATAACCAATAATAATGCATCTTCACATGCATACTCAGGTCAACATATAACCAATAATAATGCATCTTCAACGTCCATACTCAGGTCAACATATAACCAATAATAATGCATCTTCACGTCCATACTCAGGTCAACATATAACCAATAATAATGCATCTTCACGTCCATACTCAGGTCAACATATAACCAATAATAATGCATCTTCACGTCCATACTCAGGTCAACATATAACCAATAATGATGCATCTTCGCATACATACTCAGGTCAACATATAACCAATAATAATGCATCTTCACGTCCATACTCAGGTCAACATAAAACCATTAATGATGCATCTTCACATGCATACTCGGGCCAACATATAACCAATAATGATGCATCTTCACATACATACTCAGGTCAACATATAACCAATAATGATGCATCTTCACATGCATACTCAGGTCAACATATAACCAATAATGATGCATCTTCGCATACATACTCAGGTCAACATGTAACCAATAATGATGCATCTTCACATGCATACTCAGGTAAACATATAACCAATAATGATGCATCTTCGCATACATACTCAGGTCAACATGTAACCAATAATGATGCATCTTCACATGCATACTCAGGTCAACATATAACCAATAATGATGCATCTTCACATGCATACTCAGGTCAACATATAACCAATAATAATGCATCTTCACGTCCATACTCGGGTCAACATATAACCACTAATAATGCATCATTATGTCCATAATCAGGTCAACATATAACCACTAATAATGCATCATTACGTGTATACTCAATATATCAAATATCTCGATCCGATGATAGCCTAATAACGCATGTCTGAAGTTCATATCCAGTGTTTCTTTATCCTTTCAAAATATGTATATAGACATTGTAAAAATGTGTAAAGAGTTTTCTACCTTTAATATCAGTCTAGTTGATACAAACAATAATATAATGGATACCTCCACACTCTTCCATAATATACTACACATTGTACCAGCCTTTCCATAACATTGATCTGTTTAATCATCAGTTTAGATTACCGCAACAAAATTCCAGTAAGGTGCAAAATAATGCAAACTTTGTACAATGGGAATAAATAATCCCCGTTTTATTATTTTCATATACATGCATCTTGCCTGCATATAGAATTGTGCAGGACAATTCTAGTATTCATAAAGTTTAAAAAAATCAGCAAAATTCTAGAAAATGCTCAAATTCCTAGAGGAGCATATCCTTGTTATCTGTTAAAGGTAGATTAAAGGTCATGATTTTTAGAAAACAGCATGCCGACTCCTTAATACAGATGTACTCTAAAACATGGCTTTATATTTTTTCTTAAAACTTCCCTGTAACATCAAATACAAGTCTAATGCATGCATTTCCTACGTAAGCGCTGACTCGGCGTTTAGGTCATGATAGAAAATACCGGTATTGCACACAGGTATTTGTGGTTTTGGGAAACATGTTTAATTCCAATGAGATAAGAGAAAAAAGCATCCAGCATACAGACACATTTTGTGCATGTGTGCATCCCTACATTGTGTACAACTAGTCTGAACCACAGACACATTATGTGTATGTGTGCATCCCTACATTTTGTACAACATGTGTGAACCACAGACACATTATGTGCATCTGTGCATCCCTACATTGTGTACAACTAGTCTGAACCACAGACACATTATGTGTATGTGTGCATACCTACATTGTGTACAATATATCTGAACCACAGACACATTATGTGCATGTGTGCATCCCTACATTGTGTACAACATGTGTGAACCACAGACACATTATGTGTATGTGTGCATCCCTACATTTTGTACAACAAGTCTGAACCACAGTATACCTACTGATACAAAGAAGGGGAATAATCCCTCTAACAAAACATACACAAGATAATCAAAACTTGTAAATTACTGAATATAATATATATTAAATTTCAAATGTTTCATGAAACTGAACGAATGTTCAATCACAAACAAGCAATCCAATCTATATCATGTGTCAATTGGATATTTGGTGGAGTCAGTTGAACATGCAACAATGATGCATTAGCTGTATATCAATATTTATCAGACCTTTGTCATTGTTACCTTGAGCTCACAAGTGTTTTAATGGGAAGTAAAACATTAAGAAGTCGTTTGAAACTGTAAAAGTCACCTACAACATTTGTTGTTAAAGTCAATTATATTTGATAAATAAAACATTCATTAAGCTTTATATAAAAAATTGCATCGTTGTGGTTTTGATCTATTAATTATCTATTACCTTTGCATTGTATACTCAAAGTTTGGATCTTTGCTTGATTTAGTTTAAGCAAAAAGATCAAATATCAGCAGTAGAACAATCACATTTTTGAATACATTTGCACAATATGTCTTATTCTCCTTAAGTTATTTTCACTAGTTAGCCACGAGCCACCATCTGCTATAACTGTTGTACCAGTCAGTAACTGTGCAGCATCACTCACAACATATAACACAGTGTTTGCTATATCTTCCCTGGTACCAAGACGTTGAACTGGAATGTTCTTGACAAATTCATCAGTCAGTGCCTTGCCACCTAGATAAAACAATCACAGACAGTTCAATGATCAATACGTATATGTCCCTATATGACTGCATATCTCTTTATACAGAAAAACATGGGAAATACCAAATAACTGATAAAATTCCATCCCCACCCCCAATGTAATCAATTTGTGTACAAACCTTGCCACCTAGAAAAAACCAACAGATACCAAACCAAGTGAAAAACTGCTATCATATACGACTGTCTATTTGTATACAGACGAAACATGTTAAATACAAATTATGCTCGAGCTCAAGAAATATTTAGTAAGACTAGTAATAAACCCTTTTTCTTAACCAAACATAAAAGTAGTATAAATTTGTTTTAGTTCTGCGTAATTGAAGACTATGATAAAAATTGTACAGAAAATTCATTGTAATAAAGTAACATTCATAACTCTTCAAAACAGACAGAACAGATAGATTAAGCCTTTCCTACAAACCCATAGTTATAGTTTATGAATATATTTCATGATTAAAACTTCATATATTTATGAAAATAAATCTACCAAGTCTGCTGAATCCTTCTGTATCAGATATTGGACCAGGGGCCACACACATAATGCGGATACCTTTCTCTCCCCATTCAACAGCAAGATGTCTAGTCATTGCCTCTGGATAAAATGAAAATAAATTTAAACGCAGACCAAAACCATGTGTAGGATGCGACTCTGTTCTAGAGATCTCTTGCATTTAAACTATTCTTGAGATGTTTGTCATTTATTGGCATCTTATGCTCCATCTTATAACTTAGCTCAATTGTTTAAACAACTACAATAACATGTATTTATTTCCTTTTCTGAATGGAATCTCTTACTTATATTCTTATATACATTTTAGTATGACAATATAACAAATCAACCATATTTCTAAAGCTGTGCAAAACGTTTGTTTCAATCCATTTTTAACAAACTTTACAATCACATAATCTTAACCAAAGTAAAGTGTTACGTTTTGACAGTAACAAATACCTATAGCAGCCTTGGCACATCCAGCATGCAGCTGATAAGCAGCACCCCTGATCTGTAATGTAGCTGTTATATTCACTATTGTTCCACCATTTTTCTGAAACAATAAATATTGAAATAAAATAATAGTATCTATTGTGACTTCATCATTCATTTTTTACCAATTACATAGTTGTATCATTGCATTAGGAGAAGCTGATAACATAAAATAAACCTGAAACAAAATGTACACATACACATTTGGAACTGTCATATGACATTCAAATCACCAAAAATTGAGTACAAATCAAGCACTTATGCTTTTGTACCTGTACAAATAATTTATAATAAATAGTATGACATAGGTACCTTCATGTATTCATCAAACACCACTTTAGTAGCATTATATGTTCCCATGGTATCAATATCCATCACTGTACGGAAAGCATTGAATGATAATCCTTCAGCTGGAGAAAGAAAGTTCCCAGCAGCACCTGAAATACGATACACCAGGAGAAAGTGTAAAATATCAATGACAAATAGCATGAAATGACAATGAAAGTCACCAATGGTAAATAAAGGAAATTCAGTGAGGTAAAAATTATAATGTATTTATTTGTGTAATGTGTACATATAATTATATACACACATACACAATGCAAACAGTTGTATTCAACACTAATGCCAAGTTATAGCAGAATGGGGCATCATATACTGACACTATGTTCGATGTAGGAAAAATGGAAATCAATTGTATAGATCAGTTGATCCTTTTCAGAACTACATGTACATAATGGAATTATTTGAGTGCAGAAACACATGTAGTAAATAATTTATAAATGATAAATTAAAGTAGGATTGATTGCATGTTACTACGCTATAAATTACATTAAAGGCTCAGACTCAGACAGGGATGTGATACAGCCAAATTACTTACAGTTCACCAAGATGTTGATTTTACCAAACTTTGCCATAGCCTCACCTACAGCTGCTTGGACTTTCTTTGGCTAAAACATGTAAGCATAGGTGCACAAATCTATGTAAAATATTGTTGAGAGTGTTGCTTGAAAACTTATATTTTTGTTCTTGGTTTCTTAACTGATATGTTTTAAGTAGCAATATATTCATGAAAAATAAGAATCGTTTTATTTAAATACTTTCACACATCCAAAAATAAAATGTTATATCAAATAAATGCAGCAAACAAACTTACATCTCTGACATCTATCTGTACTGGCAGACATTTCCTTCCTGTAGCAGCTTCAAGAGTGGCAGCTGATTCTTGTAGTTTATCAAGTCGTCTGCTAGCTATCACTGTATCACATCCATGTCTGAAAGTATGGCATAACTTTATGGTTGCTTACTAAGTAAGTTGGACAAAAGCATCTGTATTAAAATGGATGACTATGACAAATTTAGCACATGTTAACAATGGATATTAAATGTTTGTTAGCCTGGGGAAAGAGCAATGCATTCTGGATAAATTGTTCGCTTGTTATATAAATGATAATTTTATTGGTTTCTTATCTACGTGAGAGATAAGGTCACTGTACAACTATGCAAAAACAACACTTGAAAAACTAATGTCTTTTTTTAGGATAGAAGCAACATATGCCAGATAAAAATGCAAAAGTTTCCTAACATACAAGGTAGGTAATAGGAGGCTGTTTCACTAAACTTCATACAAAGACTTTTGTGGGAATATGAAAACGTGTAGTGAAACGACGCCCTGGTTCATTGTAATGAATTAGAAAGGTCTAGATACACAATTTACTGGACTCATTTATATGCTTTGCAAAAATCAAATACTAACCTCATCAACACCTCTGTAATAGTAAAACCAATACCTGTCCCACCTCCAGTAATGAATGCTACCTGTCCTCTGAAAGAAATCATATTTAAAAAATTGTAATAAGGGAATATTTTTAAGTGTAGCATACGTATTCTCAGTGAAATGACAGTAAATGTCCTGAACCTGCAATTCTCATTCAGGCAAATTTTGATCTCGAATACTTCTAATGACAATAATAATCAACATGTGCAGCATTATATTTGTGGTCATCAGTTATGCTGGGAATAAGATTCCAATCCATGTATTTTTTATCATGAAACAAAGTACTAAATGTAATATGACAGATTAACATCGAAGTGCACTTACTTTAACAAATCTTTATTGAATACGTATTTGTATTCACCTACACATTTTTCCTTTCCAGAGTCAGCGGTTTTAGACATTTTGATAGCTTTTGTCGATGTCAATATTTAGGATGGCAAGTCTTTTCTGAAGTCACATGACTTGCACGTGACATACTACGTTGTTTACCACGCGGCGGCAAACGTTAATTTGGATCTTGATCAATACACTGCACAGGACCTTTCGGCGTACACGCAGCAGGAGAGAGATGAGAGATGTTAGTCCATTTGCTGAAGGGCTGTTCTGAAGCCCTTAACTGTCTCTGCGCACACTGTGTCACTATTCAAATTATTCCGGTCTATAATTGTTTTGGGGAAAATGAGTTTTTGTATAGATCACTTTTACAGTTAATTTAATTTGTTTGAAACACTTATGATGGTTGGAGCCTTGTCTCCGTATTATTTTGTCACTAACACAGTCATTAATTTTTTTGGGTCGAATGAGTCTTTTACCACAAATGGGGGTCAGATAGACATTGGGGGGCATTGCTGGCACCAGCCCCTCGGCCACCTTATAGAAGAAGACTAGTCTAGCAGTCTTTCTGCGACCCTAGCTGTAGGGGAGGTAGGTCGAGATTCTCGAGCATTCTAGGGATGCATCCTTGGTTGCGGGAAGAATAGTCCCCTGTTATAAACCTTGCTGCTCGGCGCTGAAATCATTCCAGTGTGTCGATGTCTTTCTGGAGGAAGGGGTCCCATATGATGGAGCTATATTCTAAAGTTGATTTGACCAGTGAAAGGTATGCGACTCTTCTGCATGGTGTAGGGCAGTGTTTGAGATTACGCTTCACGAATCCTAATGTAGAGTTGGCCTTGTTTGCGGTTTTTGTAATGTGTTTCCCAAATTTCAGGTTTTCTGCAGAAGTTACTTCTAAGTAAGGATTTTCATCTTCTTGTTTAAGAATTATGGTTATCCAGCTAGTAAAAGTTACTGATTTTGCTGTTAATACTCATGACGTAGCATTTCTTTGCATTAAACTGCATGTCCCATGTTGACGCCCATTTCTCCAGGGATTTAAGGTCCTCCTGCAGCTGAAGATGGTCTTGTATGTTTTTGATGCTCCTATAGTAGGCAGTCATCGGCGAAGAGGCGAACGGCTGACTTGACACAATCAGGAAGGTCATTGATATGACAAAGGAAGGCTAGCGGTCCGAGGACTGTGCCTTGAGGTACTCCAGAGTCAACAGTGACTGGTTCAGATGATTCACCATCGACAACGACCATCATGGTTATGTTGGTCAGAAAAGTCTCTCAGCCAGGTGTCGATGTTCCCATCGATACCGTATAGTTTCATCTTATGTAATAAGCTGTCGTGAGGTACGGTGTCAAAGGCCTTGGAGAAGTCCAGAATTGTCATATCCACTTTAGATCCCTCGTCATGGCGTTGGAGTAGGTCATGTACCGTAGTCAGGATCTAAAACCGTGATTCAATGAAGTTAGGATGTTGTTTCGTTCCAGGTGATCTAATTATGTGTTTGCAGATAATATGTTCCAAGATCTTATAGAAGACACATGTCAATGAAACAGGGCGGTAGTTTTCTGCTAAATGCGAGCCAATCCGATGGCAGCTTGCCTGTGTTGATTGACGATTGGAAGATGTGTCTTAGTGCTGGTGCTAACTGTTTTGAGCAGGTCTTCAGTATGATGTAAGGGATGTCATCTGGTCCACGAGCCTTATTTATGTTGATGTTTGATTGTAGTTTAGTTACGCCTTCAGTAGTGATGTTTAGAGGTGGTATGGGAGTCTTAGCTCTCTTAGAGGTATCTGGTCTTGAGCTGCTGTGTTGGGTGAAAACAGACTTAAATTGGTCACCCAGGATATGTGCTAGCCTTTGTTGTTATTGAAGAGCTGGCCCATTTTCTTGAGTGGTAAGACGCCGATGCTGTCTTGTCTTCTGGATTTTACGTAGCGCCAAAATGGTTTACTATTGCTGTCCTTTAGTCCTTTCCGTATGGCGTAGTTATTTCAGCCTTCTTAACGCCCTCTTACATTCTCGCTGGAATGTCTTGAATTGCGACCAATTCCCAATCTTCTTGGCATGGTTATACAGGTTGGACTTGCGTTTGATCATGCGTTTCAGATCATGGTTGAACCAGCGTAATTATTTCCTTTTCTTACTCATCTTGGAGGGTACGTTCGTTTCGAACGACCGACTTGATGATGCCATTTTTGAAGAAGTTCCACAATTTTATGGTCTGGAAAGTTGTAGATTTCTGAACATATCTTGGTCATGTCAGAGTTAATTGAATCTTCTAGTGAATTATTGTCTTCTTATAATCATTTGGATTCAAATAAAAATAAAATACATTATAAATACGAATATCATATATCAATTTCATAAATTATCATTTGTTGCTCATTTTCAATTAACAGATACATAGCGATACGCGATACCTTCTTTTCATACTTAGTAACTACGTACTAATGGGCTCCCCTTACAAAATACCACTGCAGGAAAGAAGCGTTGTCACTGGGAGGAGCGAAGAAGAGTCACTGATCCATAGTTGATTTTCAAAATAACTAACACACATAGCATTTATTCTGGCAGTGAAAGACGATACTTAGATGAATTTACAAAAGAGAGAATACGTAGCTAATGAAACGCCACATATATAAAACAGTGCCGTCCCACGCAGACCTCCGGGAAAACAACAATCCACAAAACACAAGGCACTTAAGGAGGTTAAAGGGTACACATGTTAAGGAATAGAGGCACAATGAATGGCCTGGCAGACCATGAGGAATAACTAAGAGTCAAAGTGGTCTAAATTCATATATATGTAAAATACATATGTTTTATCATCTAAAGCTGTGCACAATAATCCATGTAGGAACGTATATATATTTTATCGACTGACAATCAATGAAAACTGTTTTTGGTCACGTGACATGCCTCGAAATATAGATATGACTACGAAACGATCGTACTCATGACAAAAGGAAATATTCATGCAATGAAGTGACTATCATTATAATCTGAGTTTGATCATCTTCTCTAAATTGCATGAATTGTGAAGCTGAGAAATGTGTAATATTAATTATTCACTGACGTGAACCATTTGGTCTGTTATTTAATCATAATTTGGTTTGTTCTTAAAACGGAGATGTTGTCGGATTAAGGTATACTTGATATATATGTTTGTATTGAAAAGGTAAATGTTGATGTCCAATTGTTTGTACACATACTGTAAAACGTTCGTGTATAATTTGCCACACGTTCTGTGCGCTTGAAGCAAAGTAATTTATAACTTCGACTATTTCAGGGGCCTTATTCACAAACCCATTAAGTCTGAATCTCAGATTTTGACTTCAAGTTTGCAAAAGTTATATTTACCAGCTTTTTCGTTTTCACTGAATATAAACAAACGAAGCTTTGTCTGGAATAATTGTTGTTACCCACTCTACACTCTAACATTTTTTTATTAAGATCTCTTTCCTATAATAATTTAACGTATTTATATAAGCAAAAAGAACATTCAACATTTTAAAACCTGAGTTTCATTCTTAAAATGTTTGTGATTTAGGCCTCTGGTTTTTAGTAGGCTGGTAAGTATAATAGTGACCTGTTGTCACTTTAGGACTTGTGAACTGTGTCCACTTAATGATGTACGAATGTACATATATATAACGCTTTCACAGGCCTTTATAGAAGTAGCAGATAAATAATTATATTGCATGAAACTTAATTATACATATATTTGTGCATACCTACATGTTTTACAAATTTTATTAATCCATTCAAAATACACATGTATAAACTTTCAGTAACAAATAAGTCATCCTAACGACATACAGAGAGAAATAATGATGGTGTCATTTATACTTTGTTATCACTGTACACTCGTACATGGACCTTGAATAGATTTTCAAAGGTTCGTAAAAATGAACAACTTCATGTATACTAATAATTTCACTTTACACAACTCTGTTGTGTGGTTATTTACGTTTGTGTATATATTAATACAACGTCTAACAGATGTCAGACACTTCCAGTCCACACTTGTGTTTGGGTTTTTACTGTGACATAAATGAACTGCATTGACTTGGGAACACAAATATAAAAATGAACAACTTAAAATCACTTGACTGTCCTTTATTAGTGTCTCAGTTTATATATATTATTCATAACATTAAACGTGAAAAGAGGTCGAGCAGTTAATGCAGTTCCTAAAATCTACACAATCTAGAAATGTATTTATTCATAAAAACGTGCAGAGACTATACATTCTACAGAGACAAGAGTACACGGCATTACACACATATGCAGCGTGTGTACAGTATACACGAAGCTCAGTTCCAAATGTACAAGATGTCAGGGCCAAATTATTTATATTTATAGGAAGGGAAATGTTCATGTCAACCAAACAATTATAAACAAGATAATCAAAACTTCAGACCACACAGTGTAAACATTTATTACAATACATATTTTACTTGTCATACAATTTAGGTAACGAATTTGTCTAATATATAAACATGCACTCTATATTAATAATATGGATACCTGTTTGAGTCAGCTGAACAGATACTTCAAAAAGTATATTAACATCAAACATTATTCTACTACAGGGACACATTAGCAGTACATCAACACTTAATTATCTCCCAATAACCTGAGCGTTGGCAGAGAGATCACATTTTTGCTTGCATTTCCATAATATCTCTCTTTTTCCTTAGATTATTCTCGTTAGTTAACCACCAGCCACCATCTGCTATAATTGTGGAACCAGTCAGCAACTGTGCAGCATCGCTTACAACGTATAACACAGTGTTTGCTATATCTTCTCCAGTTCCAAGACGTTGAACTGGTATATTCTTGACAACTTCATCAGTCAGTGTTTTGCCACCTTGGAAAACAATCATATAACAGGTAATTCAATGCTCTTTCAATATGAAACTTTGTGTATATGTCCCTATATGACTGCATACCTCTTGTTGCAGAAAAAACATGGAAATAACAAATTTATGATTCAATGTATAAAACAGAGCTAACGTATTGGTAAAACGCCTTTTTGAAGACGATTATGGCAAAATTATATGTTGATTGGATTAAAAAAGTCAAATGGCACAATGGTTATTGGGTAGAAGTACTGCCATAAATGTTCAGTCCTGAACTTACTTTATTACTTACAATGTAAATTATGATGATAAATATTTAGGACAAAATTCTGCTGTAACACTTAGTAAATAACTCAGAAACAAAAGTATATACATAATGTAGAAGATATCACAAGTTACGTCAAGAAATAAGGCCACGCCATATTAGAATTTTGTTAAGCGTCCGCGTGCGCCTAGGTTTTGCGCTCTTCGTGCCAAAAAACACATTTTTTCCAAGCTAAACATTATAATATTTTCGATGTTCATGATTCGACAACGGCAATTTTAGTTGAGATTCGACAACGATGTGATTATTCTTTAACATTTTTTCAATACCGCAATCAAACAGAATCATGTATAGATCTAGTTTTGAAACAAACTATTTTGTTTTGTTTTTATGATGTTTCTTTCATTAAAATATCTAAATTTATGCATCGCTTATTATGTGAGGATATTTGTTTTTTCGTTATGAGTTTGTGTTTTTTTTTGAATAGGTAGCTAGGTTTTGTAAACTTAGGTTGACGCTTAACAAAATTCCAATTTGGCGTGGCCTAAGGGCACTGCACTCCAGCATCATCAACTTGTACAGAAATTCTGAGAAACAGCTTGGATTTTTTAAATGAATGTTAGACAAAACATATCTATATTATCGGAACTGTAGTATCGAAATTATTTCAAGCTTAAAACTAAATACAAAATCATACCGAGTCTGCTGAATCCTTCTGTATCGGATATTGGACCAGGGGCCACACACATTACACGAATACCTTTCTCACCCCATTCAACAGCAAGATGTCTAGTCATTGCCTCTGGATAAAATGAAAAAAAAATGACCAATTTACAAAATGTATAGCACTAGCTAACCCTTACAAAGTTGCTATTGTGTTTAACTTCAGATACTTTCTGTTGTTCTGCAACTTCTGCTAAAATTTCTTACTCAAACTATATCATTTTTTTAAAAACAACTTTATATAGCGCTTGCTTTTATTTCTGTTCCTGACCGGAATCGTCTGATATTGTGCGGATTACACTAAATGTACCTTTTCTTTAGAGTTGAACAAAACCTTGTTCATTCCTGAAAAGCTTAACGTGTACATGTTTTATGGTATGAAATATTGATCACATTCAATGTTTGAATCATAACTAAAGTAAAGCCAGATTTGGAGATGTATCAGTATCTGGGACAACTCTTCTTATTTCTACCCTTTTACTGTCATTGTATCCATGCACTCATGGTGATTCTAGTTTCTACCTTAGTACTATTATCTCTTTTAATATTTTTTCTTGCACACCGTTAAATCTTTGTCAAAAGTGACATGTTAACGTATAGCGTAGATGTAGATGTTACGTTTCGATGGTAACACATACCTATTGCAGCCTTTGCACTTCCAGCATGTACTTGATAGGCTGTCCCTCTGACCTGTAATGTAGCTGTTATATTCACTATTGTTCCTCCGTGTTTCTGAAACAATAAATTTTGAAATCATATACAAACTGTCATACATCATTCATTTTATATTTTTGTTCCCATGTCAATGCAGTTCATTTATGTCACAGTAAAGACACAAACACAGTGTGGATTGGAAATGTCTGACATCTAACCAATGTCAGACGTTTTATTAAATATATAAGTAGTTAAGCAGACGTTTTATTAAATATATAAGTAGTTAAGTAAACACACTATAAAGCTGTGAAAATGATAATACTAGTATCAGTGTGACATAAAGTTGGACCCAGCAAAGTCCACCATACATCATTCATTTTACCTATTACGTGGTTGTCTATCTTTAAGATAATATTGACAAGTGAGTCAATTTTTTATTGACTAGCCACTAACTTGTTCGGTTATCTAACGTTATAAAGACCTAAGAGCTGATCATAACTTAAAACAAAACACACTTTAATTACTGCCATTATATAAGCCAGTATTTAAACATGTATAAAACAGAACCATTTCTCTAATTATTAACAGTGATTAATGTTATGCCATACGATGTTCAATTTTCATGTCATCCTTTAAGAGAAACTGGTGGCATTTTAACAACATTTAAAAACAAAATCTACAAAAACCTTCATGGCACTGTCATATGACATCCTTTATTACCCGACCTTGTTAACATGCTCAAACAAAGCATATGGTAAATAATAGGACAGTAAACGATTGGCAGACTCTAACTCTACATGTACCTTCGTGTATTCATCAAACACCACTTTGGTAGTATTATATGTACCCATGGTATCAATTTCCATCACTGTACGAAAAGCATTGAAGGATAATCCTTCAGCTGGAGCAAGAAAGTTCCCAGCAGCACCTGCGATACAGAACATGGTGGGAAATGTTACGATATCAACGTCAAGTAAGGTAGCATGACAATGAACGTACATTGTAATAGGTTGACCACAGAGAATCCAACGTGAGTCGCTAATTATAGAACATGTATATACACATTGTTGCATTCGATATTAGCACCAAATGATAACAGTACGGAGCATCGTATCTTGACGTTAGATAATTAAAATAGTGTTTTGATGTACTGTACGTAGCGGAAAACATACTATTAGTATGTATCATTTCCTGCTCCATTTCAATATCAGTTGTTATCAGTAGATTTTAAAATCATAAAACATATTTCTTACACAAAATCGCCATATGAAATTATCAAAAGCAAAACTACACTTCAGGCTTGAAAAAAAAGATAGACAGCATATAGACATCTAATGTAAAGCCAAATTACTCACTGTTCACCAAAATGTTGATTTTACCAAATTTAGCCATTGCCTCACCAACAGCTGCTTGGATTTTCTTTGGCTACAACAAGAACAACATATGTACAGACCATTGTTCATGACAGGTGAACACCTCTTACAGAATGAAGGTCGTTAATGGTTTCTCACCTGAGATTGTTTTAATATCAAATTATAAAAAAAAGTAAAATAAGTCAATTTATGTCTGTGTCTTGTGTCCAGTTTGCTTTCATAATTGTATACATACATGTATATGTACACATTTTCGTATCTCAATGTGCTTTTGAGATGGTTATGCTTTTTTATATGGAATTTCCCGCTCTTCTCTACTATTTTGTACACGTATTTATAATTATCAAAATTGGTCAAAAAGGGATGCAGCAAGCAATAACGAAAAGTCCCGTTTCACCATATACAATGTTATATCAAATAAATGCAGTAAACAAACTTACATCTCTAACATCTATCTGTATAGGCAAACATTGTCTTCCTGTAGCAGCTTCAAGAGTGGCAGCTGATTCTTGTAGTTTATCAAGTCGTCTGCTAGCTATCACTGTGTCACATCCATGTCTGAAAATGTGGCATGACTGATTGCTTACTTAGTAAGGTGGACAAAATTTGACAAATTCAACTTTGGGAAAAACAACTACATGTACATTGAATTTGACCTTTAACATAGGAAAATGATAACGTCTTCAGGGTAAGTGGTTTTCTGATAATGCAAGACTTAACTACACCAGAGATAATGTCACATGACAACTACTGAGGCAACGATCGAGAGGCTAGTCTGTTTAGTGTTAGGGAAGAAAACTACACTTAAGTGCCTAATAAAAAGGAATAAACGAAATACTGCAATACATATGTTTAATCTAACAACCACGTAACTAGTGACGCTGTACATAAATTATCCACTGAACATGCAATTGCTGAAATTTAGTCCCTCCCGAGAGTTTATTTTGTCTGTCCCAGCTGTTGAAAGATACATTGACTCCTAGATACATCAAGCCATCATTCAGTGCCTATAACAGGGAACTAAATGACCATGTGCATGTCTTATGTATGCAAATTGTTTTCTCAAAAGGTACTACAAGATGAACTTTGATGTCTCCGGCTCTGACCAGTACATCCATTGTTGTAGTTGGTATATCAACGCTTACACACTCAGTTTGACGAAAACCATATGCAACATGCTCAAAGTTGTGATCTGGCTGATAGTACTTCAAGTTAAACAAAAAACAAGTCATGAGTTTTGTGCAAATTTAGGGCGACTTTCTTGCAAGACAAAAACGTATCGTTTCTCTGACAGCTATGAAATTGTTGCTATTATTCAGCCCCATACAAAACTTACATTTAGTTGCTTGGTGCGAATAACACTTTTGCATTATGTGCCAGCATTTGCAAGAACATTGTGTAATGAATTAGAATGGTCCTGGTACAAGATTTACCAGACAAATGAAATCATTGAAATATTTGATTTGGGCATAATCTTAATCAAACTGAATGTCATATATGAATGCAAACATGTGTATACATCACTAACTTACCTCATCAACACCTCTGTTATAGTGAAACCAATACCTGTGCCACCTCCAGTAATAAATGCCACTTTTCCTCTGAAATTTCAAAATGTGTACAAAGAATTGTGAACCTAAGAACAATATATTTATAAATCATTTAATAAAATCCGAATTTTAGATACGATGTAAATTGCAGTATAAACCAGACCTTCGCTTAAAAGTTGCTTCTAAAATACAGTCTTTATTTATAATCCACAAAATGTTGGCACCAAAATGCGCGCCAGCAGGGCGCGGCCTACATTTTTTATCGAACAAATAAAACAAATATACACCAAAACGCATATCTGACGATCGATCTAGTTACAATCAAGTTTGCTCTCCCTAAAACTACGCCTACACATCAATTACAGCTAAGCTACGTCCCTGGCTAGAAACAATCATTGTATCTATTATAAAACAATACTGAAGTTTTATCTGTGTTCAAGGTTTTATATATGACAACTTAATACTTTTATGCACTTACTTTAACAAGTCTTTGTTGAACACGTATTTATATTCATCTATACATTTTTCCTTTCTGGAAAGTGACGCTTTCGACATATTGAATCCGTTTAGTTTTGTCGGTAATAAGAATTGTATGACTCGAAGCTGCGACTGTTTTTATTTTCAGCCATCCCAGCTTTTAGCTCGTGGTGTTAATAACTAGGACGGTGAGACTTAACTAAAAAGTGTACGTCGTTTATCGCGCGTCGACAGATGATTTTAAACATCATTTAAATACCTCAAATTTTCCACTGAATTCAAATTAAAAAGAGTGTCATGTACAAATTCCATAAATTAACATTGCATAATTTCTTCTGTCAATATATCTGGGATACCCAGGTCAATATTTCAAGTTAAGTAGTTATAGATTTCTACTCTTCTCTTCAGCATATAAGTGCCAATGGTAAAATTAAACACATTTACAAGGTTACAGACATGTGGTCAAATACCATCTACCTCGAAAACGATAAAAAATAACTAGGCGGATTAATATACAAAATGAAACACATGGCGCTGGGCATATGTACTTTGGGACGTATACCGGGTCGATCGACCATTCATGTTAACATTCTGTAGTCACGTGACACGCGCCGAAATCTTCCGGAAGGCGCAGTTCGTAAAGATCAATAAAGTATTATTTTGTTTTTTCTAAAATATCAACAAAATGTTTTACCTATACTGTTTTAAGCAATTTCCTTAGTTCTTTACAGATATTTTTTTCTTGGAATGGAATACCGGAACCTATTACAATCTGTAATGTATTTTCGCGATCCCATTGTCGACAATCCTTGTTACGAGTGTCTATTTTTGTTTTTTAAGCACTAACAGTGCTCATTTTGATGACTTAGACCAATTTTTTTCTTTTGTGGTGTATCCGAAATTTGCTTGGATCAATTTTCAGACGCAACTGTTACGTTGTCTGTGTACAGTGGTTGATTTCTTACAACTACAAAAGTACAACTACAAGTCACAAATTACAATAGCAGTTTCATGAGTTTAGAAATTATCATTTTATGGATGTTATCTTCCCCTGTGTAGTGGTGTGGGTTTAGACGGCCGCCCCGTTAGCTCAGTCGGTAGAGCGCCGTATTAGTGTTTAGGGGGTCGTGGGTTGACTGGGTTCGAGCCCCACATCAGGCGCACATTTTCGCCTTGATTTATTTACTTGTAATGTTTAATATAGATAGTTCCCGCATCTACAATGTTTACCTCCCTTGTTCTGAATAGTCAACCATTTTGAAACTGATAAGCCCCTATAAGATAAAGAATAATTCCTATATGTGATAATAGACTTCAAGAAAGTACCAAGAGAATTTGCATGTGACAACCACTTTTTCTTTAACTTGCTGATCCAACTGCTCACATGAGCATAATGAATAAGTTATTATTTTAACATCTGATTAGTAGTTATTATCGTTTATATGATATTCCATATAAACTTCAACTTCTTCAAGGAAATTTGCCTATCAATGATAGGGTCGACAATTAAGAACAAGGGAGGTAAATGTGGGAACTATCTATTCCTTGTTTTCAAAAGATTTGGGCTGTGTGGCCAGTATAAATACAAAACCTCAACAATACATGTACAGCATAATTATATATGTTAATCGGAGATTAATTCATCAAAACATACAAAATTGGTGTCGACAGAGTTAAAACCTTCACAATCTGTGCTAAAATGTCTGGCACTTCAGAGACATTTTTTTTTTAGTGTTTGACTTTACTGGTTCATTTAACACTTTTGAACTCTCTTTTATGGCCAGTCAGACAAGCATCATAAACCATAACTTGACACAATTATCTGAAAAGAGCCATAGTTCATACAACAAAAGGTTGATGCTAGATGTTTGCATATATATATATGAATTTAATAGCCATCAAAATGCTATAAAAAGTAAAACATGTTTATGATTACCAAAATTGCTGTGCTCAAATTTTGTTTTGAATGTGTGTGATAATTAACTCGCTTTACTTGTAGATTATTGAACTTATCTGGAGGAACCCCATCCCCCTAACGTAAGTTGTATTGCTTCTGAAAGAAAAAGAACATTTAAAGTATTCATTGATATTAATGAGAGAACATTTTGTATATATTTTATAGGAATGTCGGGAATTGCTCTTGCTAGACTTGCTGAGGAAAGAAAGGCATGGAGAAAAGACCACCCTTTTGTAAGAATTTTATGCTTATAGTATAGGCTCAGATAAAACTAGATTTTCCTGATGTCAGAGTAATTTGAGGCGAAGTAATTAATTTTTAAATTTGTTATTCCGTTTATATCAATAATTGTCATGTTATATAAGGAACATAATCATCATGAAGTATTGGTATTTTAGTAAACAGGTCACATTGGAGAAGTTTTGTATAGCTCTTATCACAATCGGAATATGTAGCACATAATTCCTTTCTGTCTATATTTCATTTGCACAAAAATTTAGGAGTAAAGTTTTGAGGATCGAAATCGTGACTTAATTGTTGTAAAACTGGCATTAAAGATGATTAAATTCAGTAACATCTTATGAGGCATTCACTATTCCTTATTTGAAAATCTTTTACATGAATGATAAGCTGTTAAGGTTACAGATATTTATTTTACTGGTTAAATAAAATTGCCTGTCACGTTACAATTTTATTGCAGGGTTTTGTTGCAAAGCCAACAAAAAATCCTGATGGCTCATTAAATCTACTTAACTGGGAGTGCTCTATACCTGGAAAAAAGACAGTGAGTAAATTTTGTGAACCTTTCTGGTGGTATTAAACATTACTTACACTGAAGGTTATTGTATTGATACCAATAGTTTTATGCTTACTAATACTGTTGCTAGTTAGAATTTGCACTTACATATATATGTTGTTAAAATTTGAATTATTTATCTGATAAATGAACACTTTAGTTCTGTAGACAGATGCACAGTTCTGTGTATTGCATATAGCAGACATGGGGTAATCATCAAAAATAATCACAATGATTAATAATCGATTATTATCTCTCAGTTATCAGGCTTAATCATTAATCATGCATTTTTCTGATTACTCTAATCATTATTTAATCGATTACAGCCACAAATGGGCGGTAATCATGATTATTTTATTATTATTTTAAGGTTACTTTGTGTTTTTATTCCATTTTCTACCAAGTATCTACATTAAAATAATTCGATACATAATTAAATAGTTGTAGGAAAAAACCAATTATACACTTATTTCTCACTTATTCGTGGTTAAAGCTGTCATGTTTAGCCCTAGGGTTTAACTATGATCTATGACACAACAGAACAGTTTTTGTTAATCTGTTAATAAGGTGTAAAACTATAATGATACACTGATTTAATAGAATAAACTGCTTTTCAGATAAAAAATGTTAACATTGCTCAATCCTTTGAAATCTATTTCAGTATCCCTGGAAAGTTCTTTCGACCTGAGAGGTGTCGACTCAGCGATAAGACATTTGAAATGCTAACGATGATTAAATGCAATAAGTAAACTAAAATATGCATCATTAAGTGCAACACATAAACTGTGTATAGAACTGACACTGTGACATTGAGAATTAAAAATAATGTTATTAGTTCAATCATTGTACTGTTGAAATAATAAATAAGATTCACGGATCTGTGTCTCAACCTGTCATTTACAAAAGGAAGTAATCATGATTACTTTCATTGAAAATAATCATAATTAATCGATTACTTGCAAATTATGCAGTGAGTTATCATGAAATAATCGATATTAAACTGCAAAAAAAGCAAAATAATCATAATTTAATTGATTACTTGAAAAAGTAATCGACCCCATGTCGGGCATATAGTTAGGTCAATAACCATATTATATGTATCTGCAAGAAGGAATTGATGTGCCATATTTATTGTTCGTTACATTTATTTATCTATGCTTCATGTTGAAACTCGATTCATATTTCTTTATGCGGTGTAAATTACTAATTTTTTATTTCAGACAATTTGGGAAGGTGGACTTTATAGAATCAGAATGTTATTCAAAGAGGATTATCCAAGTTCACCACCAAAATGTATGTTCATAGAGAGAATATTGTTCCGTGCATCATATTAATCCTTATAAGACTAACTGCACCATATATGACTATTAGTGTTCCAAGTTATGGATGTACTTTGACCAATGCTTCATTTAATTTTCAACTTGAAAAATTAGTGATTGCTTGGTAAATACAAGTGTTGAATTATAAGGTTTATATTTTCTACAGCTGTGGAGTTTAGTCTATAGCCTCTGTTAGCTATACAATTACAAATGTACTTTTGTCATACTTTATCAGAAAGTTTATCAATATGAAATGTATTTTCTTATATGTGTGATTTGTCATTGTAAATATCCTCACAGATTATTATCAGTATTCTACTACATTGTAATGTATTTGAGTGTTTTATTTTCAGGTAAATGTGAGCCTCCCTTGTTCCACCCTAATGTATACCCTTCAGGAACTGTATGTCTATCATTATTGGATGAAGAAAAAGACTGGAGACCTGCAGTTACAATTAAACAGGTATCATATTCTTTATTGCACTGTGGCCATTTTCGGTTGGCCCAATCATTAGAATATTGACTCTCCTGTGAGTGCAGCATGGGAACATAAATTGTGCGCTATATGTTTGGTTGTCACTTACCTGTAGCAATAATTGTCTGTGTAACCTGCAGAGTGTTTGGATCAAAGATACGTTGTGATAGGATGCTTTTTGATATAAATTAAGATGTTGTATTCCATCCTTCTAAAAAAATCACAGTATTAAGCTAATTAAAGTAAAATCTAGTTTTTATACAAATTGAGGTACACACAAAAAAATAGCTTTATTTGTTGTATGTGATTATTAATTGGCTTTTGTTGTATGTAGTGTATCTAAATGCTCATTTTGATCAAACTACGAATCAATTAACATCATGTCAATTCTAGAGATCATAAACGATTAAACATTTTGTATTGTTTTAGATATTACTTGGAATCCAAGAACTGCTAAATGAACCAAACATCAAGGACCCAGCCCAAGCTGAAGCTTATACAATATACTGGTAGGTTCCAGGTCCCATTCTCGTGGTGATGCATACTGTGATCTTATAGAATGGGATATCTTGTGTATATTTACACAGCTAATATATTTTTCTAATAATATGGCATTTTTGTTTGAGCTGTTTGCTTACCGACTGTAATGACTATAATTTGATTTTGAGAATTCTTCTGAATGCGAATGTTTAAATGCACTTTTTAAATTTCACTAGGCCTTTAGAGCTCTAAAACACAAATGTTTCATGCTTTTTCTTTTCCATTAATCTGTCCAACAAACTATTTTTATTAGTTGTTATATAAACCCATTTGTTGTTTTTCAGTCAAAATCGTTCGGAGTATGAGCGTCGTGTAAAGGAGCAAGCCATGCGATACAGGGATTCATCTTTGTAGCATTATTGTCAGGAAACAGATCTTTCTTCTATCAACTATCTAGCAGTGTTCTTGTAATGAGAATATTGGAACAACAAATTATTCATTGAAGTACTAACAAGCTTTTTGCAAAAACTGTGGACAATTCTGTTGTAATCAAATTGACATTTAAATGTAATTGCTAGCCATCAATCAACACCAACTTGATTTCATTCTGCAATTGATAAAGACTGGACAATTGTTATAAATCATTATTTTAGAAACTCAGTTTGTGTGTTGTAAGGTTGGATGTTGTCTATTGAGACATTTCATCATTCGGTGGTCCGATTTATCATACCTCAATGTGCAGTTTTTTCCAGGACTCCTGTTAGGAGGGAAATACATTGTAATGATTCAATGTGTCTGTTGTACAGAAAAATCTATCAACAACAGTGCAATATAACCAGTGGTTAGGTCGTGATGCTGACTTAAAGCGGTTATTTATACATGTCTATTGGAAACCTTGTGTAATGGAATCATTGTAAATACATTAAAAATCATGACAAAACTTTGTTTGGTTTATCTTTTTTGCCACACATACCTTTTGTATTTTCGACTTGCTCATATTGTACCATATGTTAATGTTATGTGAGAGAATCATGGCTCTAGAACTTTTTTCAAAGACACTTGTTCTGGACTAATGGAATGTATAATTTGACTTGTCCGAGATCGATCAATTTAGTAACAAATAAACATACACAATGATAGCTCCACAATCTACACTTAAAAATCACATGTATGTGTTTGTGGGATTATAAGGTTTGACTTGCAACTGCACAATTGCCAATGTTGGTTAGCTTTAAAAACAGACTTGCCTGGGACCAACTTCAACTCGACTGTTGGTAGCCCGATTACGCATTAAGACAGTCTGGGACGTCGGGCTAGTGGATTTCTAGAGCCCGGAGTATCGACGGCATACACTTCCCTGTACAGATTAACACAACTTACAAAATGCATTCAAATGTACTGAAATGATTGGTGTTGAATTATTAACTGAATTCCTTGGTATTTAGTAGGGATGTCAATATTCGGTTATTTTGCTAACCGTTTCTTCCGAACGGTCCAAACAAAACCGTGTGATAATATGCGCATCTCCTCTAGTTTTGTTGAATTCGAGTCAGTGGTTTCTGAGAAGTAGTGCGGACAAGAATTGTACCATATATACTATGTGGCATAATCAAAGGGCCATAACTCTGTGAAAAATAGTTAACCGAACATAAGATTTGTATGTGATTTATGTTTTGCTGTGTATATATTCAATCTATGACATCGATAAACTAGACCTATATTCTGATGTTAGTACTAGTTTGGATAGTGTTTTATTTCTGCCAATTAATGAACATAATTTATAAAAAAAGACATCAATACTTTTATTTTATAGAAAGCATCATTTTTTATTTCAAACATAATACGATCAATTGAAGTATTCCATATCACGTTTAATTTAACGGACAGTTAAAATCTATTCGAATACAACAATGTTCAAACACAAAGTTAAGTACAATAACAACATCATTTATCTGTTTATTTAAGTATGCCTTAATTCTCGGACACCAAAAGAGTTTTCCGACAGTCATTTGAAACAAACGATAATTAAATGACTTTTTCATTACATATTTGTAGCAAATGAATACGTGTCAAACTGTAAGTTACAGATTATCGATTTTGGCCCCTCACGCTGCGGTTTCACACCTTTCAGGGACAAAGTATTCAAATTGTTACCACGGATATCTTGCGATACTGTTTTTTTTTTCCAAAATGAAAAGTACGTTTTCCAAAAAAATAAACGATTAATCGGGTAGTGATTTTACTAACCGATCACCGCATGTTGGAATGGTTAACCGGTTATTCGTTTACATCCCTAGTATTTAGTAATTTTCATACACATTTTTATCCCTCTACCGTCGACAATTGCAGCAATTATTACACGATCATCGTCACTTCTTTGTTCTTTCTGCATACATGTACCAAATTTGAAAAAAAACCGGTGCAAAATAGTAAAAAGTGCATGTTTCAACAACTTCCAAACAAGCCTCATAGCTATATTTCTCGCATGCTCATACTGATGTGTTCTATGTTCACATGCCTTGATTGTAGTAGCCTACTGTTCAATAGTCATTGAATGGTTGCAAACAAACAAATCCTAATGTATCATGTCACGATATACCAGAATGTAATTAGTTTAAGTATATCTGAGAGACGTGTATGCCACAACTATATGCAATGCATAATAAAACTACAAACACCATCATATAGTACATACTAATTTTATTTCATACATGATCATTAAATTGCTTCATTCAATCATTAACAAATCATCTACCCAATCTTTTGGGTCTCTTCAGTTTATCTTTCAAGGAAACTTTTCTGTTCAGCTTTTGCATGTTCTTCAAAGATTTTTCCTTCTTGCCACACCCTTTGGAGTCATCAAAATCCTCCACAACACCCTGCGGGCTTGATTTCTCATCTTGAATCAAACCCAAACCAACTACTTTCGGTGTCTTTTCTTTAACTACAGAAAATTCATCTGTAATCTTCCTTTTCTGTTGTATTTTACTCCCATCCGACTGCTTGTTCTGTAACAACAGAGTATACACAGTATCTCACATATGTCATCAATAAAAATGTCCAAAGAATTATGAGGAATTTATTCAGACAATAGAATGCAATTTTGAGCCCTTGGTAATGAAAAATAATAAACAAAAATAATGACAAAAAGAATTCATGGATGCAGTTGCAATATTTCACCTGCTACCTCAAAGTTAGATATTTGTATTCTAACTGCAGCCTTAAAATTTACATCAAGAATAGGAACGTTAATGTAATTTAGAAAGTATCATTTAAATGAGTAATGAACTTCTTTTCTAAAATTTACCTTATAAAATCCAACGATTGCAGATTTGCCATAAATGATAATGTTTGATGTAGAAGATTATTACCACATTTTGCCACCATCATCATAATGAAATACAATAATGATTGGTCTTACCTGTGATTTCTCTGACAAGTATCCCTGGCTTTTCCTGATGTTAGGTCTATTTATAGATGTATCATCACCCTTTGTTGTGTCTCCTCTTTTCTGATTTTGTGCTTTTTTGGCTTTTTTACTACTGTTAATATTCTTATCTGATTGACCAGTCTCAGCTTGATCACTAACTACACTGAGATCTTTCATCGTAAAAGATTCAACACTCTTCTCTGCAGTCCCTCTGAATTGCTCATTCTTGCTACTGGTATTTTTTTCTGTAATTGTTTTCTTAAAAGTGATCTCTGGATCTTCATCATCAGACTCACTATCTGAGTCTTCACTGTCACTCTCCTCTATGGTCAACTTGTTTGTCTGTTTCTGATCTACAACAAATTTATGACCGATATTTATATCATTTTCATCATCGGAATCTTCTTCCGAAGATTCTGTTTCGGAATCCTCTACTCTTGTTGTATTATCTAGTGTGTTTTTCTCTTTTCCAGGAGTTGCTTTCTCAACAAGTTTGGGAACATTTTTGTCAACTTCATCATTTTCGAGTTCACTTTCTGAACTGCTTTCTTCACTTTCATTTTCCATTGTCTCATTTACCATGCTATCTGTTGGATACGTCTCTTCAGACTCCATTTCTGGTCTACAAAATACAACGTTTTAAGACCATTATACAACTAAAACTCTTCTGCACTTTTTGTAATGGAAATTATTCCAATCTCCATACTACCAAATCATCATCGTAACATTGTTTCAGTTGTTACATTATAAAAGAAGTTCACAACCTCAAACAAAAAGTGGTTTGCCATTTGTAATATACTGCTAAAAATTAACATGTTTCAAGTCTTACTCATATGCAATTCAACTAGACCAGGAAATATAAAATAGATCCAAGTGAAATATTTGTCATTCAAGCAGTATAGTGGTCAACACATAACAGTAATTTACTGAATTTTAAAGGATATGCTATTTTATTGATAATTTCCAATTAATTGACCATCACTATTCTGAAAAGCATCTTTCATTTGAATCGGTTGAAGAGTTAATTGTATGGAGAATGTTGGTACATACTGGTCTGAAGCAATTCCTTTCATACACTGCCAAGTATATTCTAGAAACATGGACTGCTGTACTAAACGTGACATCCTGTTGTAATGACGCTCTGAAATAGGATCAGAAGGCAAGTTTGATATCTTGAAAAAATCATATTGACGTATCAGTCATTGTAACACAATCAATATCTTATATTCGATCATTTACTCTGCAGCCAAGTCTTAAGAAGAGACAGCAACTGAACAATTGATATTCAGTGCTGACCATCATTAGCTAGCACATGTTTTGGTATCATTCAGAATAACACAAAGGGAATTAAAACAAACTGACCATTTTAGAATGGAGGCAAAGAAAAAGCAGACAGGCAGTATAAATGCAGCTTTCAAATGAACCTATACAGTCGACTCTCGTTAGGACGAACTCGCTTAAGACGAATTTTCCGTTACGTCGAAGTTTTTCAAAAGTCCCGATTTAATTCTTCTTTGTCTATATGAATTTCTGTCGGTTAAGACGAATTTTTGTCTCGAAGTTTTTCGTTACGTCGAAGTTTTTTCGAAGTCCCGCTTAACAAGTTCGCACCTTAAATCTATTGTTTAACACGAAGTCGGATCGTATCCTGCTGGCGACGAATGTTTTCACACGTCACTGAGATGATTTACCTGTATTTTCGCACATTTAATTATCGATTGTTTACATAATTGAAGGATTTGTACATGTTTGCAAAATGTTAGACTACATTGTGTTAATGCAAATATGTCGAATTGTTGAACACTGCGATCAAACCGATAGTTTGTAAAACATACCAAAATGAGTGATTTAATTAAGCGTGTACTTCAATTAAAACACGTCATCATAACATTTGTTTTATGCAAATGGATCAAACACAAAGCAGTCGCTAGAACTAGACTTTCTCACGTAACACCACCAAAATGGCCTCCCGACGTTTACGTCGAATTTTCGTTTACGTCGAATTTTCGTTAAGACGAATTTTCGTTAAGACGAATTTTCGTTAAGACGAACTATTTCCGACGGTCCCGAAAAATTCGTCTTAACGAGAGTCGACTGTATATGCAATTGTGAATACGATCTAAATCAACACCTATATATCAAAGATACACAAATTCAAAGAACAATGGTCCTAAACTGCTTCAAGTTTGATCATCATGTAAAGGCAAAGATGAAAGCAGAACTCATTTTTTTTGTAACGGGATTTTAGGTTACAGAAACAGCTAGGGTTATGTAGCGACTTTCCAGCAATATGGGTGGAGGGTGACCCCACATCAACACCAGGATGGAACCACAACCCTTCATTAAGCCAGCTGGAAAACTTCCTCACAAATTCTACATTCCCGGTTGGATGCAAACTAGCAGTGGTGAGGGGCCAGCACGTTGAAGTTAGCTACTACAACTGTTCAACCACTGTGACCCATAGAAAGCAGAACTTGCTGATCAATCTATTAGTCAACAACAATGACGCAAATAAAACTAATATTTACCTGTATATGGTAGAAGTCCTTCTACAGATGACTTCAGGTTAGCAAGTTCCTTCAGTTTGTTTGGTGGATACAGTTTCAATACAGATGATAACACCACTTGAGCCTCATGACAGTGTCGACTGTTTGTATTCCACTGTACAGCAAACCGTAACAAAGAATCTAGAAAAGTTATCGACAAAAAATACATAAGCAAGAGTTGGATGTGAAATCTTAAATAAATAAAGCAAACTTTGAATAGACATCAAATAAAAATTGTTTCTCAAATATCAGTTAGACAGTAGAAGCCTGTATTTATCATACATCAGGCACGGTTATAAAAACTGGTGATATAGAGAATAGTAGGTGGGTGACGTGGATGGAGAAAGTTATCAGGCAAGGCGGAGGAATTTATTGTGAGCTGATTGCAGACCAACATTGTCTAATAACTGAAAAAATTAACACCAGTTAAATGTAAACATATCAATCCTGGAGAAAGGAACATTTTATTGTGTGCATTATACAGATGAGAAGTATGATAGAATTCAACTGAAAAATCAACAGAGTGAAGGCCAGAAAATCAATAACACCATGTAGCTTTATGAAAAAGTAGTCCAGCTAGTCACAAGTCATGTCTGTGAGATAAAAATGATTGGAAAAAATATCAGGCACTCTGTTATCAGATCGAAATTAATGCTAAAGTCTAGATAATACTTTGCGAGAATGTTGATGGTACATGGGTCCTAAGAAAATGTGACAGTGTTAACCCAATATTTGTGTATCTTACCTATCTGATCCATTCTTAGCTTCCCCAAAGTTTCAAACAATTTAGTATCACCATCTTCCTCTGATAAAATTTCTGAAACAAAATCCACATAGAACATAATTATCTAGTGACAATGATCACTTTATATTACTTCCAGACAGCAAGAGAACAACTCAAGTGACTGAAACCATTTTAAAATGACACAGCTGTTTCCTAAAGCATATGTCTTCCCCAACACTGCCAATTTGATTTTATAATATGACATGACATGGCCAAAGTTGGCATTCTGCATCTTAATTCATTATGATAAATAGTTCCAGTTCATTGGACAGGAAGATATGGAGCAGACATATTTTTGTGACAGACGGACAACCATTCCGAAAATATATTTCTCCTAAATTGTATTTTCAGCTATAAGAATAATGTGTTGGGATGAAACTCGAATGTTCAAGATGAGCGACGTAGTACTGGTTTCCTTAACATTCATTCAATATCAAAAGCATGACTTTTCAATTATTCACTTTTATAATGAAGAAAAAAGGAACCGGCATGTTTTAACTCATAACAAAATTTATTCAAATTAACATAAATGTTTTTGAACATGATGCAAGATATTAGATCCAATTTACTGCTGTTAAAACAAAAAGCAAGTAATCCATTTTCTATCCCTCTTCCCCATGCCCAAGGCAACATAATTATATTGTATTTTAAATTTTCTATGAACAAATTTTACAGACAATAATACCAGTGTAATAACTTTTTTTATTATTTACCTTTCAATATATTGAGCAGCCTGAAAGGTTGTTCCAATGTAATAGCAAGACCAATAGCCTTCAAATATTTCTTCTGTTGAATCAAGTTTGACAGTGTCTGTTCCCTGAAATAAAACAAATATACAATAATACATAGAATTTTTTTAAAATATGCATGCTTTGAAAAGTGGTGTATTAAAAACTGAATTGTGTACATTAACAACAATTATTAATGGTAAAGCCAAGCATAATAACAATACAATAATATAACAACATGGGTGAAAGTTGAAAATTTTAAAAAACCTGAACATTTTAGGAATTTTAAGGGTATGAAATGCCTTTCCTGAGTATAAATTGACTATGAAATAAAAATGAAGCCTATCTTAATTTTACTTAAAAATATATAAATAAATAATAAGTAAATGTGTACAAATACATATTAGGTAGAATTTACTTTAGAAAATAAAGATTTGGACCAAACAAACTAATATATTTCAAACTGATGCCTTTGTCAACATCTGTAAGAGCAGTCCTTAAGTAATAAAAGACCCGCTTTTTCATTGGATGGCAAAATCGAGGGCCAGTGCGTCGGTCTGTATGTACGGTACGGATCGGACGGGTTTTACTGTTACAACATCCATTGCTGTTTATACAATGCGATTTTGTTACGGGCACCGTTAATTTTCGTATGCGCTGCGTTGTAGACGATTTTAAAAGTTGTAGAAAATAGGCATTCCCACCTTTCCCACCTCAATTTGTTTTTCACATCCTTTTCTAACACTTTTTTGCTAGTTCCTGTGGCAAGAAACTTCATTTTTCCGCTTTGTTGTTTACAGTTTTAATTTTCCCGAGAAGCGTTCGGTATCGATGTCGTAAAAAATGGTCTTCCCCGATTTGTATACGATTATTAATGAAACGAACGGTAACTCTATTTACAACAAGTCGCACCTGTTACATCCGGGCTCTTGACGAACGATATGTTCCATCGTATTCCGACCCCGAACGAACGGTAAGCTGACGAAAGGGGTAGGGTACCCCCCCCCCGAAAATCTCAACAGATTTACACAAATTGGAAAAATGACCCCCGGAGACTTTCAAAAACCGGAAAATCCGGAAAACTTTCACCCATGTAACAATAATCCACTCGAATTACGGTTGAACAAACTAGAAATATGCCCACAGGACACAGGTGCTTCAACTTTACTCAATCAAGTGCCGTAACTCTACTCTTATTAAATAAATGCAATTGAACAAGCCCAAGTGCTAATATTCCTACTCCATTTTGTTAATGTAGGTCAAACACTTTTTTAAATATAAATGATACATGTTTTGTTGAGCAGATAGACAAAGGTAAATCACCCACACAGTTGTGTGGGCACAAAAAGGGTGGTGCAAATGACATGACTGCAGGATTGGCTACATCCAAAGATAAGTGAAGCTTGTATAATGTATGCAAGGGTCTCACAAGAATTTTTGAACAGGCATCCTGAGAAAGGTTTCTTGACAAAAAGTGGACTCCATTTATGTAATTGTAACGAAAAAATAGACAAGTAACGAGTCTGCAGACTTAAAGTAGGATTTCAGGACAGCATATTAAGAATTTTTGAGAACCTTGATAGGATACTTACTGTAGAATAAACTCTTCTTGTTTTTGCCTGGCTTCCACTTGTTCAGTTTCTGTGACATCCTATATAGAAGAAAGCACAAATAATACATTTCTAGTAACCCATGTTAGACATGATCAATGAAACCGACATTGTTCTCTATTTAAACTATTACACCACACAAAGTCTACCGCAGCCTCCAACACTGAAGAGGAAGTATAAAATCAGTTATCTTAATGTACAGGTTTTAAAATTTGAAACATCATAAACCTCAAATTACAACTTAAGTAGTCTTATCACTAGGAGTCTTTTTTACATATGTTTGAATGGGACAGAGGTTCACACTATGAATGTCAATATTGAAACTAATTAAAACAATTTATAGCGGATATATTATATTTTGTTTATAATGCAAACAGAAGAATGTAATAAAAATAAAATCTCAATCTACCTTCCAAGTCACAAGATTAGAATCTGCTCCACCAGTAATGAATTCATTCTCATCACCAACAGCTAGTGCCCATACTTTATCTTCATGTGCGTCTAATGTTTTCACACACTCGTTATTTTTAATGGTCCACAGTTTTATAAGACCATCTGTACCACTGAAATAGGATGAAAATGTCCAGATAAAATATTTCAAATTGTATCATAAAACAACACTGATTTAAAGAATATGATATTGCAAGTCAGTGAAACATTCATTAACACATATTGCTGTTAAGTAATTACGACAGAGCTGTGTAAGATTGAAAAATTGCAGATATACAAACTAATAACTATCAAACAGTTGAACCAACCACAAGATACCAGTTGCACATATTCATTTATCGCTATAAAAAAATTTGTAACAAAAAGCATCAAATGTCATCAATACTGTTATATCTCGGGGAGTGTATTTAGCAGAGTATAGAGAGGTGACTGATGTACACGAAGCTGTAATCAACAACATAACAATACCTTGATAAAAGTTGCATTCCTCTTGTAATGAAGGCCACCTTCAGTACAGCACAATCATGGCCATCAAATGTCTGAAATACAATAAATATGACATAATGTAATTATCAATTAACCATTTGCAAAATGTCTATCATTTAGCCCGAGATTTGCAAACTTAATTTAGGTAAGGATTCCATAATGAGTTGTAAAGTGATATCATAGGCTATATTAAACTTATGAAGTAACTTAAAGGACCGTAATTTTATGTCAGAACTTCTATCTTATACATAAATTAAGTGTGTTTAAAAAAAAGAATTCTATTAAGATTTGTAGAGGAACGCGACACATTGATACAATGTATATGAAAAGTATATAACAAAATCATATAGCTTACTCTAACACAGCTGAAGTCAGAGAGAGACCACAATTTCACAGCCCCATCACCAGATGAAGATGCAAGAATCTACAAAATATACAAGTTATACAAGTTTTGTCAGAGTACACAAAAATCACCTGTAAAACAACAAAGATAAAGTCAAACAGCATATGTAAGTGATTGTAAACAAATTTGTAGCTGTTATCAATTTGTGTTACATTAAAAGATTTGTATACAAATATGTACATTAATATAAGCAAACTAATATTCTCCAAATCCGCTGTTTTCATCTTACACCATAATTATAATAATAGCAAGAAAACTTACATGCAGAAATGGAAAATGGCACACTGACATTGTATGACAGTTGTTAATCCCACATTTGTCTATAAAACATACATCCTCTTGACCAGACATTAGGCTATGAAGCTCAACAAAGTTTTACCAAAGTATACACAAAATAACCTACCATAAATCATGTATTATTTGGTATTGCTTTAAAAATTCTAATACTAGCAAAAGAACTGGTTCGCTTCTTTGTAAGTAAAAACGTTTGCTTACATAATGTACTGGAACATACAATGACTGTTTGCTAATTCTAGACAGGATAATTCACCAAATGAAGTCACAAGAAAGTGATTTACATACCTGATCCACAGGTGAAAACTGAACACACCAGATGCCACGCTTATGCCCTCTCATCACACCAATCAATGATAAATCTCCTGCTTTCCAGAGCTGGAAGAAGGGTCATAATATTTCTATCAGGTCCTTTCTATTTTTTAACATTTAAGTTTGAATTGTACCTACACACTCTATCCCATAACACAATCACAAAATGTCCATTTATGTCAAAAGGAATGCACATAAGAAAATATTTGACTAAAAGTTATGTTAATTTGCTAAATTTAGCAGCCATATTACAATTATGACGAAACCAATGTATAAAATTATGGCAGCCATTCAATATTATCTCATAACAAAACAAACACACAAGAAGCTGTCTTATAATGTAATACAATACTAGCACAAAAGTTTATCAAATCAAAAGGAAAACATGTTTTACCTTCGCTGTTTTGTCCATTGACCCTGAAGCAATGAATTTATCATTGGGGGCCACTGCTACCGAGCTGATGGTTTTATCATGGGCTTTCTCTGTTATAGCGGCATGCATCTCCATGGTAACTTTGGAATCAACCTCTGGCACTGTCCAAACCTTCAGTGTACAATCTTCACTTCCACTGACAAAGAACTTTGGTTTCACCCTAAAATGGCAGCAAATATGATCTTTTGTGGAAGTTCTTTAGATAAAGCTACATAAATAAACTTAATATATCCAATACACCTTGATTGTCACGGTAACAGTATCTTACCTAAGCCAGCGAGTACTGAGCACAAATAATAGTGACGGTAAGCATGTAAAATACCAAACCCTAACCTAAGGATAGCAACTAGGCAAGAGATCTGACAAGAATCAAGCATATATCATACAGACAGTATTATATAAATATGTAGAAAAACTGTAGTGAATTCTATACATTCACCAACCTTGACATTGCTATGGAACCAACAGCATTTGTATGACCTTGACCTATTGCCAAACATGAAACTTGTTTCAAAACTGGGTTTATCTTCCACAATCTTACAGTGTTGTCCTGAAAAAGATTTAAATGTAAATCAGGCTATTGCTAATAGGATCTTCAATGTTTTTGAAACACTTAAGATTACTGTTAGTTCAATAATCACCATTCAATATTTAATATAAGTATAAATACAGTACATGAAAATCATCATATGAAGTGAGTTGTTCATTGCAGTTCAAAACTGAACACTCCGTGAAAAACAATTGCTTGAACATTCACAGACAAAGTTAATACAATCCAGTGCAGGGACAACCTTACTTTATTTCTTGATCTAACACAATTTTGCAATGAAGAAAATTTGAACATCATGATCAGAGTAATACTTGTTGGCATCCTACATGGTTTTACAGCATATACTAAATAATCATTTGCATAATGCCTTTTCTGAAACAATCAGTATACATAGTTCCCACATCTACAATATTTACCTCCCTTGTTCTTAAGAGTCGGCCATTTTGATAGCAAAAACTGATAAGCTCTTATAGGAGTAATTTCCAAATATGTGATAATTGAGAAAATACCAAGAGAATTTGCATGTGGCAACCACTTTTTCTTCAACTTACTGATCTAAATGCCCACATGAGCATAATGAATAAGTTATTTTTTATACATCGGATTAGTTTTTCATCGTTTACATTATATTCCCTATATACTTGAAGGAAATTTGCCTATCAAAACAAGGGAGGTAAATATTGTAGATGTGAGAACTATGTATTAGAGTATTTTCTATGTAACCATCATGTATGCAACAATCTATGAATTCCTACTTCAAAAATATAATAACTTTACCTTGCTTCCACTAATGAACATATCAGATTTAGGTATGACATCAATACACAACACAATGTCTGTATGACCATACACTATCTCACAGTCCCAGTTTGATAGTTCAAACACTTTGATGTGCATACTGTTGGTAGCAACAATAGCAAACTTATTGTCACTAAAGTACTTCACATCTAAGATGTCATCATTGTTACCAGCAAACTGAAATACAGACATCAACATATAAAAGACTAAGTCTGTATAATTGAAGATACTGTTACAACATATCACATTTACAAATCACCCAGAGAACACCCAGCATAGCAATACTTTACGTCTGTAATTGGACCATTATCTGTGCCACAGCATATTGTGAATGGCCAAATGCTATTTATTGCCGAATTGTCAATAAATATATGTACATATGTATTAATAATATCACATTGGGCTGAATTTAAGAATGGAACTTTAAAATTTATCTAAAAATCAGCATTTTAACTTATTTTTATGTTTTTTATACAGGAAAAGGGAAAACATGAGAAATAGTTAAGCAAATTTGTACCTGTTTCAGCAGTCTAAGTTTTTCTACACTCAGTATAGAGATGTTCTGGTCATATGTCACCACAGTGACATTATTTTTTTCCTTGTTGTGAACCATTTGTACAATATTTTGTGAATCATCAGCTTCTTTTTTCTGCTCACTTTCTGATGTAGACACCTCTTTGATGTCACATTTAGAATGTACAGGATCCGTTGTATAGACACACTTGCCAGTATCCGAGTTCCAAAGTCTAAGTACACCTAGATAGAGACAAAAGTTAGAATAGAAAACTGTATTCCTTATTCATTAACATTACCATACAGCCCTAAAAACAACATTTTGTAGACATATGAATACAACAGCAAGGATCTATGTTCTCAGAATATCAAAGTTATTTATCATAAGCTTATATTATGAGTAGCACCACAAACTACAGTGGAACACGCATATAACATACTTGGTTAAAATAAAAATTTAGACAGTACATTGATTCCAACACAGTTGTAATAAATTTGGAAAAAATGAAAATAGAGACATCATGTAGTAATTTGTGGGTCCCAAAAGCCATATTGTAAAGCAAATGCTAAATGGTAATACACTATTTCGATTGGTTTGGGCATGGAAACAGGTGTTAGCTAATGCAAAAAATTATCGTAGTAGGCACAGCCCGCTAATTGGTCATGTTTGCATTGA
The DNA here is from genome assembly GCA_032209605.1 of Mactromeris polynyma. Taxonomy (NCBI): domain Eukaryota; kingdom Metazoa; phylum Mollusca; class Bivalvia; order Venerida; family Mactridae; genus Mactromeris; species Mactromeris polynyma. The sequence goes on from JASFXZ010000022.1 coordinate 4,787,770, forward strand.
TCAAGCATTGCGTAACTTGCAGTGTATAATGTTAACAGGGATTAAATTTGACTACATATATTTAGACGATGAGTACGCATAAAACGGGTTAGTTATTTACACATTAGTAAGTAGCTACCGTTAAACGCTCCCTTTGCAACTAACATATAACAAACTAATGAGTTACAGGTTATAGCTGACGACAAGCATTGTGGGAGTGCGTTTGTGTAATCAAAACATGTTTGACCTACCCTTATTTCCAGCAGTAATGAAATGTGTGGATCCACTATCAACATTGATGGCTGGATAATCACTGGTATCTGGTAACAATACAACAGCTTCAACAACCTGAAATAACAAATCTTGATACATAGATATATAATAAAAGAAGTATGTTCTTCATGACTACATATAGCTAGAAAAACTTACACAAAAAAATCTTAATTCTAAGCTAGATGTGTAGTCAGTTAAGGCCATACGTTATCATAGAAACAGTCATCTACATAAATTGAAACAATGAGTCCAGCAATTAATCTTGGTACAGAAAAGTAATAAACAGAACTATAATATTTCTCCAAATGCACACCACTCACCTCAAACACTGGTATTGTTTTCTTCACTTTATGTGTAGTGGTATCTAGTATACTAACAACAGCATCTCTACCAGATCTATAATACAAGACAGAACACAATATCAGAATATCATGATTTTATAAACCAAAACAATTGGCCAAAGACCACATAACTTCTCTCCACAAATGTCTTATTTTGTCTTTTCTATACATGCAATTGTAAGAATGACCTCTTTCCCAGACAGTACTTTGTGAAAACAATACTGAGTTATTTAGCTCAAACTCACCACTTCTCACATTTATTGGTGTCATGTATTTTAGAACAGAGAAAAAAGTTCAGCCTTAAGAATTATGTGTCATTAAACTTAACATGTAACAATAGTTAAAAGGAGCCAAGTATTGAAAAACCTGATACTTACGTGTAAGCACTGGATCCATCGAGAGAGAAACATATACATGTGACCATACTATAATGAGCTGATATTTCAGCTATACAAGTACTGTTCTGTAAGTTCCATGCTCTTATTTTATAATCCTCACCAGCGGAGTACAGCAATAATCTTGATATGTCAGGATGGAAGGCAACAACACTGGAGTCAAACACAATACAGTATATAATGTAAGACAAATAGCAACACACAAACAGAAAATATCAGAATTTAATGTATAAAAAGACTAAACTCCACTGAGCTCAAGCATGGGGCTTGGATCAGAAATCATACACTCTACTCCTCAACACAGTGCCTGCTTTATAGTGTAGGGCATTTAAGTTAAGACATGCAATGTTACATTTCTAAGTCCCATTTATTCTTCTTACAGATCTCAGGATAAAAATCCAGCACATTACAATATGCATAGATTAGACTGCAGTTCTAATATAATGTTAAATATGAGTTAAAATCATAACTGGAAATTACATAAGTTCACTAAAACTGCATAAACATATCTGACTTCATATACATACCTTATTATGCCTTGATGTCCCCTCAAATTGTGTGTGCAATACTGTTTCTCAATATCCCATAATTTTATGGTGGAATCAGCACTTCCTGTAGCCAGTAATGTTGATGTAGGGTCAAAGGCCATCGATACCACAGGTGCAAAATGTATGGCCTAAAATAAGATCTTATTTATACATAATTTGCGTTATTTTCATACCAAAATCATATTAGTCCGGAATATGAAAAATAAATGATTAATTGACATTGCTATAATATATATCTCTGATGAAAGATGTGTTCTTATGTGTTTTACTTACATGAACTAGTAAAATATTGTAATTTAAATCTGAATACAAGAAGTAGTTATACCTTCCATGTTCTGACTAACACCTTCTCCTTCCATTTCCATTGTCTTAGCAAAAGATTTTGAGTAGCTAGGATCACATACTGCAAAACAATATAGGAATCAATCAGAATCTGTCAAAGCTCATAGGTCAACACCGTGTACAGCGTCATGTTACAATAGAACTAATAATTAAGTCCATCAGCTGGTTCAAGTAAATTTCCACAACAAAGAAATACATTTTCATTTTAATATTACAGTGACTCCTAGTTAGCACAGAAAATACCAACAAGCTTAAGTGACCAACAAAATTCACCTCATCATTTGGAGTTAAACAAAAACTTGTAATCTCTTCATCTTCTTCTTCTCCGACAGTTTGGTGAACTTTCCCAGTCGAGATCTCCAGTATGTTTATCTTGTTGCCACAGCCACAAAACATGTACAAACCATCAGAGGATACCTGCAAAATTCAGATTTTATAAATTCAGAATAGAAATGGAAATGCAAAGCAACAAACCTGTATTGAAAAGAATTTTATGCTAAATATTGTGCATTAATGTTGTTTCAATATACTGCAGTTCTTTCACATTTATTTTTCCTTATATTTAAAATATACTCTCAACATCAAGGACTTTACTAAGACAACAACTAGAAATGTGTCCATAGGACATGGATGCCCCCACTCACAGCCTTTGTCACAAAAGCAAATGATATTATTCTGCTCATAGTTTGTGAATGGGTATCAAAATTACCAAGTGAACAACTGTACTGATTATGGTTATAAGTCAAGGACCATAACTTTGCACTTACCGGGCGTAACCATACATGAAACCCAAGGTGCACAACTACACATGCTGGTAAACATTCCTGTAATGTTTTATGACTCTGGCTCATATACTTTGGGAGATATGAGTGACACAAGATTTAGTGACAGACAGGGGCAAATCTATATGCCCCCCCCCCCCCTGTCAGAGTGGGGGCATAAAAATGTGTCCAAAATGATCAGCAAATGGACTACTTCTTGACAATGTATAGGAAAGACTACACAATGAACATTTTATGGAATATTAAGCGTTTAAAGGTGGTTTTCAACAAGTTATCAGAACAAAACAACATTCTACCGTATTTTTTACTGTCTCTATGTTAATAATGATATAATTTGCAGATTTGAAAATATTCGAAAATGCAACATCACACTGCATAGCCTTAGGGCCCATTTAGACGTTACATGCAAAGTGAAATGTTAAATAACAACATAATGAATGTATGTCTTATGTATGTGGTGTTCCCTGTAGCAACTTATTCTCTCTCTATTATGGTTAAATAGGCATATATTTGGACTAGTGTAATGGTACACTATCATCACAATATTTTGCATAATAGAAGAGTTCATCTAATTTTGAATAAGGTTAGCTTCACTGTCATTTTAGTCTTTGTCAACTAAAGAAGATCAGACTGCTTGACAGAACAGAAATAAATACCTGAATCTTTCCACCAGTATAAAATGCTTCATATTTACTGCCGACAGCAAAACTGAAAATAAAATAGACAAGTCTATTTAGGTGATATTTTAAATACTTTTTACCTATATTTGATTATATTAAATTACATGTAAATTGAGCAAACATGGCAAATATATCTCCTTTATGCACATGGTGTTAAAATGCATATATGCCTTGCATCAGTTACAGCGACGGAAGCTCGCTCACAGTTTGCGACCTAACAAACTGTATTGACCACCTCCTTTTTATTCTGGTTCCCTGCCTCAAAGACAGTAAAGGCAGGGAACCAGCCATGTGGTCATTTTGCAATTTGGTTGCATGTGTGCAGTCAATTTGGTGCACTCGTTTGGCCCATCGGAACATACGCGGAATAAGATTCTGACAATTCCAGGGGTTCTACCAATCGACTATCGAGTGATTAGTTTGATCAGAACAGTTCCACAAGAAAATGGAGCTAGGAGTATTAATAGTAAGCGAAGTCTTAGATTCTCCAGACGAAGATAACACAAATGATAGCTCACTAGCAACCGTCATTCTACTGCAATAGCTGTCTGTCATTAATAATTAACTATACATTTGATGCGGTGCATCCATTTTGGGTAAGGTACAAAACTTTGCTGAATACAATTTGATTCCACTCTCGCCACCTACTGCGACCGAACATTCGGAATCGTGTCGGATTTGAATTCTGTCGCACTCAATTGGTATTCTGTTCTAATTTTTGGAATTCCCAAACGAGCGTACCCAATGTGATACGGTGGGCCAGCGATACAGTACTAAACAAAATGTGAGCGACTGTTAGCCGTAACTGAAAGCAGTGTTGCATTTAGCAAGTGGGCAAATTGCGTGCACACTATTTGGCAAACAGTGCATTCAGATGTAAAATTGTGTGCACAGTTTCGTAACGTGAGCGAGTGTTAGCCTTTACTGAACTCATGGATGGTGTTAAAAGGCACATATCACACAAGTTCCGACTTAAGTTATGCCTTTTTATACTTAGTGGATATAATGTAAGACAGGTGTAACAAGAATTTTATTTATGAGAGGAAGGTCATGACAATCAGGCGCGTGGCACAGTGATGGCTCCTCTTAATCTGTATTTTTATTGCTAATCCGAAATAATATACGTATCCGAACTCATACACTATTCATAGCATTTGTGCACTGATCAAATTCGGGGGAAATTACCTTGATTTAAGATTACTCATTGTCCAAGCTTGTAATGGTTAATCATGAGAAGTATTTATTCTTTTCACAAAATGACTACGCAGAAATAAATCTTGAAATGTGTTTAATTAAATCTACCGGAAGTCGAAGTCGCATGTGCGTTGCGAGTGTATCGTAAAAATTGTTTCTGCATGAAATATGAAAACCGGCGGTGTCGATATCATTTCTATCCATTGAAAATCATCCCCAACACAATATTTATGAAGATGAGTCCTGATGCAGAAAAGGAGGAAAAGTTGCGAGAATCAGCCTGTATTGGAGACATTGAACAGCTGAAAAAATTGATTGAAAATGACGGCACAAATATCAATGCACAAAATACCATGAATGGCTGGTAAATTTAAGTTTTCTTCTCTGTATGTTCTAAATGTTTCCAGTTTTGGCTTCCATAGTCTATAATTATAATCATGCCAATTTTATTGGACTGCATAATTTTCTGATTATTTGCCACAGATGAGAGAGCCGTTCATTAAAGGAATTGGTATCATATCGGACAGCTGAAGGCAGTATTACTGTATAAATGTCCTCAACACCTTGTAGAATAACAAGAATTATGTGCCACTGTCTCTCTTCTCTAGTCCAAATATTTAGAAATCTAATGATTGTCGTTTCACATTGCAGGCATTGTTCTATAGTTCCCAAGGGTCAGACTATCGGACCCATTCCCAAAGCCAAATATATGGGTTTTTTTCCAATCAGACAAAAAATCCAAATCCAAAGCCCCTACGAAAAATTGTCTACTGTAGCAACCTGGTATATCTTGAAGTACTGATAGTGCGATTATCGAAAATGATCGAAAAATCGTTTGACTGAAGTGTTATAATTTCAATAAGATGATATTATATGTATTTAAAGTAATATACAGGCGCGTAGCGTCCTGTACGCAGAGTACGCAGCTGCGTACACATTGTCTCGAAAAATCGAAAAAATAAAAAGTTAAAATCTGCATTAAAAAAACTTCGTTCAATTCAGGGATAAGAATGCGCCCAGAAGTCACTACAGACAATCTAGAAACAATTTTTTTCCGGGGGAGTACCCCTGGACCCCCCGCAAAAAGGATCTTGCGTACACATCACAAACCTCCTAGCTACGCCCCTGATATAGTTCTCTAATTGTTTTTGATGTATTCAGTCATATACAAATATACAAAGTAAACAAAAAAAACAATATTTATTGAATGATAAAATGATCTTATGATAGAAGAGTAACGTAAAACCCCATTGATGTTAAATGTAGTAAAAAGAGATAAATAGTTGTATAAATGAAAGTCACTGTCATCATTATACTTACACTAAAAACTAAATATTATGATTATTTCTTATTCGATTATCAATTATGAGTCTTCAAATTACCGATCCGATAATCAATTATGAAATTTGTGCGATTATCCATCACTATCTTGAAGCTCTTTGAATGACTCGATCTGGCTATTATTGTCCCTTGTGTCATAAATATTTGTTTACATTTTGTGTGTTTTTTTGACAGTTGATACAAGAAATGTAGATTAGAATGCTTGTTTATATAGAATTTAGATATGAAAAGCCTTTTTTTAACTATGAAAATTCTCAAAATTAGGATTTGAAGCAATTAAATTTTTCCCAAAATGGACAGAAAAAGGCCTTCATTGTATATTTATTATCTGTTATTTCATATCTTTTCATAAAGTGTCAAGCTTAGGTCACTTTTCCAGAAAATAACTAAATTGTAAAAAACACATGTGTAATTTCGTATTTGTAGGACTACCCTTTCTCATTAGATATGTTATATATTCAATTTCCATTTGCCCAAAATGATGTGGCCATGGTACTTGGATGTGTAAGTTCAATATGGTTTTGATCAGCTATTCTTTGCAAAAATCTTCATTTAGACGTATGTGTTGTGTTACTGAGTAACTGATAATATTATGATTCAACCTGCATGTAGTGACAGATTTAACAAACACTGCGACAGGTTTCCATTTCTCAAAATGGATTAATGTTTATTTCGCTGTAAAGTTTAATGTAAAAAAAATAGATTTCGGGTAAGACCTACAGGACTACTTCGCATCGAAAGTTGATAATTCCGATGGACATGTTGATTTTCAAGACTTATACATTCACACATTGAAATCAAAGTATGAAAAGGAAAAGCATGGCTATTTATCCTGTATAAGTCCATTTGTTACTAACTTTATGCTCAACATTCAATGTTCTTGAGTTGCCAAACAAAGGTTTTAAGTACAGTGTTGTATTTATCTTGACTGTGTAATATATGTTTGAAAAGTATAGTTTTACACTCCAAAGTTTCACTTTTTGACATTCATATTTACTTAATTCAAATTTTCCTAAAACCACACCCTATTTTGGTATTGGTCACAATAGCCTGCTTTGTCAGGACCACCTGATACACTGAAGTAGTTGATTTTGAGATTCACTAGTCCTGTGGACTACCAGGTTGGAAAAGTAAGTGTCAAACCCTGCTATGTGGCTCAGTCAGTAAAGTGCTAGACTAGGAACCCTTGATGGTTGTCATGAGTTTGAACCCCAGATCAGTGATTAATGTTTCTTTTCAAATTTCACTTCAGTTAACTCTTATGGATGGCCAAGTGACCTCTAGCTTCTCCTTTTAAGGGAAACAATGGTATTGAGAACTTGTGGCTGTTCCATCTTGCTTATAAAACATTGACTTTTCCAGGCATTAATTGATTTTATGATTCAATTAAAGCTGTTGTTTTATTACAGGACAGCCTTGCACTGGGCATGTAAAAGAAATCATGTTGCAATTGTGAAGTATTTGTTGTCAAGGGGTGCAGACAAAACAGTGCAAAATTCCAGCAAAGAAGTTCCTGCACAACTTACAAATACAGCAGAAATCCGGCACATCTTAGACTGTAAGATTTTCGTACAGAAGACTTTGCCTTATCTTGGTTTCCTTTTGTTTAAATTGATCTGTTAAACATCAATTGTGAAACTAGTTTGTAACTTATATAAATGATTCTGGATGACTGCATCCTGGATTACTAGTCAGTACTTGCACCTAAATCAGGCATTTGCGTAGTTCACAGTTCAACCTTGCCCAAGGCAGGACTGTAACTCACAACCTTAAGGTCAGGAGTCAGGTACTCGACCCCTCAACCACTAAGCCTCCCCTGTGATTCATTTGCAAGAAGTAATTCTGTTGAAATAGGTAATAGTTTACCAGTGTTCATGTATACATTGTGTTCATTAATAATATAGTTTTGTGGACTTTTAATTATCTGTTTAGTACATTAACAGCTCATCAATTGGTAACTGTATTTACCGGTTGTAGTTGTAATCAGTGGCTTCTTACTTTCAGAGTTCAGGCATTGAGTTCTCTGCCTATATCCGTTGAGTTCTCTGCCTATATCTATGTTAAGCTTTGAATGTGAACAAAATAAAAAAAAACTAATTTAATTATTTGATGTAATCAATTAAAAGTTTTATTTCAGATTTAAAGGTACATAGTCTTAACAAAATATGCTTTGTCAATATTAGAGAATTGGTGGTAATTGACTTCATACAGATGTATACTACACACAGCATTGTCATTTTCTTCATGTTTCCCAAAATCACAAATACAAGGTATATATTCTATCCTGACAAGTGCCCCAAGTTAGCGCTATCATGGGAAATACCAGGATCGGACATGTGTTTAGCAGCTCCAGGAAACCTTTAAGAAAAGTTACACTGCAACATTTTAGACTACATATTTCAGCTATACAAGTACTGTTCTGTAAGTTCCATGCTCTTATTTTATAATCCTCACCAGCGGAGTACAGCAATAATCTTGATATGTCAGGATGGAAGGCAACAACACTGGAGTCAAACACAATACAGTATATAATGTAAGACAAATAGCAACACACAAACAGAAAATATCAGAATTTAATGTATAAAAAGACTAAACTCCACTGAGCTCAAGCATGGGGCTTGGATCAGAAATCATACACTCTACTCCTCAACACAGTGCCTGCTTTATAGTGTAGGGCATTTAAGTTAAGACATGCAATGTTACATTTCTAAGTCCCATTTATTCTTCTTACAGATCTCAGGATAAAAATCCAGCACATTACAATATGCATAGATTAGACTGCAGTTCTAATATAATGTTAAATATGAGTTAAAATCATAACTGGAAATTACATAAGTTCACTAAAACTGCATAAACATATCTGACTTCATATACATACCTTATTATGCCTTGATGTCCCCTCAAATTGTGTGTGCAATACTGTTTCTCAATATCCCATAATTTTATGGTGGAATCAGCACTTCCTGTAGCCAGTAATGTTGATGTAGGGTCAAAGGCCATCGATACCACAGGTGCAAAATGTATGGCCTAAAATAAGATCTTATTTATACATAATTTGCGTTATTTTCATACCAAAATCATATTAGTCCGGAATATGAAAAATAAATGATTAATTGACATTGCTATAATATATATCTCTGATGAAAGATGTGTTCTTATGTGTTTTACTTACATGAACTAGTAAAATATTGTAATTTAAATCTGAATACAAGAAGTAGTTATACCTTCCATGTTCTGACTAACACCTTCTCCTTCCATTTCCATTGTCTTAGCAAAAGATTTTGAGTAGCTAGGATCACATACTGCAAAACAATATAGGAATCAATCAGAATCTGTCAAAGCTCATAGGTCAACACCGTGTACAGCGTCATGTTACAATAGAACTAATAATTAAGTCCATCAGCTGGTTCAAGTAAATTTCCACAACAAAGAAATACATTTTCATTTTAATATTACAGTGACTCCTAGTTAGCACAGAAAATACCAACAAGCTTAAGTGACCAACAAAATTCACCTCATCATTTGGAGTTAAACAAAAACTTGTAATCTCTTCATCTTCTTCTTCTCCGACAGTTTGGTGAACTTTCCCAGTCGAGATCTCCAGTATGTTTATCTTGTTGCCACAGCCACAAAACATGTACAAACCATCAGAGGATACCTGCAAAATTCAGATTTTATAAATTCAGAATAGAAATGGAAATGCAAAGCAACAAACCTGTATTGAAAAGAATTTTATGCTAAATATTGTGCATTAATGTTGTTTCAATATACTGCAGTTCTTTCACATTTATTTTTCCTTATATTTAAAATATACTCTCAACATCAAGGACTTTACTAAGACAACAACTAGAAATGTGTCCATAGGACATGGATGCCCCCACTCACAGCCTTTGTCACAAAAGCAAATGATATTATTCTGCTCATAGTTTGTGAATGGGTATCAAAATTACCAAGTGAACAACTGTACTGATTATGGTTATAAGTCAAGGACCATAACTTTGCACTTACCGGGCGTAACCATACATGAAACCCAAGGTGCACAACTACACATGCTGGTAAACATTCCTGTAATGTTTTATGACTCTGGCTCATATACTTTGGGAGATATGAGTGACACAAGATTTAGTGACAGACAGGGGCAAATCTATATGCCCCCCCCCCCCCTGTCAGAGTGGGGGCATAAAAATGTGTCCAAAATGATCAGCAAATGGACTACTTCTTGACAATGTATAGGAAAGACTACACAATGAACATTTTATGGAATATTAAGCGTTTAAAGGTGGTTTTCAACAAGTTATCAGAACAAAACAACATTCTACCGTATTTTTTACTGTCTCTATGTTAATAATGATATAATTTGCAGATTTGAAAATATTCGAAAATGCAACATCACACTGCATAGCCTTAGGGCCCATTTAGACGTTACATGCAAAGTGAAATGTTAAATAACAACATAATGAATGTATGTCTTATGTATGTGGTGTTCCCTGTAGCAACTTATTCTCTCTCTATTATGGTTAAATAGGCATATATTTGGACTAGTGTAATGGTACACTATCATCACAATATTTTGCATAATAGAAGAGTTCATCTAATTTTGAATAAGGTTAGCTTCACTGTCATTTTAGTCTTTGTCAACTAAAGAAGATCAGACTGCTTGACAGAACAGAAATAAATACCTGAATCTTTCCACCAGTATAAAATGCTTCATATTTACTGCCGACAGCAAAACTGAAAATAAAATAGACAAGTCTATTTAGGTGATATTTTAAATACTTTTTACCTATATTTGATTATATTAAATTACATGTAAATTGAGCAAACATGGCAAATATATCTCCTTTATGCACATGGTGTTAAAATGCATATATGCCTTGCATCAGTTACAGCGACGGAAGCTCGCTCACAGTTTGCGACCTAACAAACTGTATTGACCACCTCCTTTTTATTCTGGTTCCCTGCCTCAAAGACAGTAAAGGCAGGGAACCAGCCATGTGGTCATTTTGCAATTTGGTTGCATGTGTGCAGTCAATTTGGTGCACTCGTTTGGCCCATCGGAACATACGCGGAATAAGATTCTGACAATTCCAGGGGTTCTACCAATCGACTATCGAGTGATTAGTTTGATCAGAACAGTTCCACAAGAAAATGGAGCTAGGAGTATTAATAGTAAGCGAAGTCTTAGATTCTCCAGACGAAGATAACACAAATGATAGCTCACTAGCAACCGTCATTCTACCTGCAATAGCTGTCTGTCATTAATAATTAACTATACATTTGATGCGGTGCATCCATTTTGGGTAAGGTACAAAACTTTGCTGAATACAATTTGATTCCACTCTCGCCACCTACTGCGACCGAACATTCGGAATCGTGTCGGATTTGAATTCTGTCGCACTCAATTGGTATTCTGTTCTAATTTTTGGAATTCCCAAACGAGCGTACCCAATGTGATACGGTGGGCCAGCGATACAGTACTAAACAAAATGTGAGCGACTGTTAGCCGTAACTGAAAGCAGTGTTGCATTTAGCAAGTGGGCAAATTGCGTGCACACTATTTGGCAAACAGTGCATTCAGATGTAAAATTGTGTGCACAGTTTCGTAACGTGAGCGAGTGTTAGCCTTTACTGAACTCATGGATGGTGTTAAAAGGCACATATCACACAAGTTCCGACTTAAGTTATGCCTTTTTATACTTAGTGGATATAATGTAAGACAGGTGTAACAAGAATTTTATTTATGAGAGGAAGGTCATGACAATCAGGCGCGTGGCACAGTGATGGCTCCTCTTAATCTGTATTTTTATTGCTAATCCGAAATAATATACGTATCCGAACTCATACACTATTCATAGCATTTGTGCACTGATCAAATTCGGGGGAAATTACCTTGATTTAAGATTACTCATTGTCCAAGCTTGTAATGGTTAATCATGAGAAGTATTTATTCTTTTCACAAAATGACTACGCAGAAATAAATCTTGAAATGTGTTTAATTAAATCTACCGGAAGTCGAAGTCGCATGTGCGTTGCGAGTGTATCGTAAAAATTGTTTCTGCATGAAATATGAAAACCGGCGGTGTCGATATCATTTCTATCCATTGAAAATCATCCCCAACACAATATTTATGAAGATGAGTCCTGATGCAGAAAAGGAGGAAAAGTTGCGAGAATCAGCCTGTATTGGAGACATTGAACAGCTGAAAAAATTGATTGAAAATGACGGCACAAATATCAATGCACAAAATACCATGAATGGCTGGTAAATTTAAGTTTTCTTCTCTGTATGTTCTAAATGTTTCCAGTTTTGGCTTCCATAGTCTATAATTATAATCATGCCAATTTTATTGGACTGCATAATTTTCTGATTATTTGCCACAGATGAGAGAGCCGTTCATTAAAGGAATTGGTATCATATCGGACAGCTGAAGGCAGTATTACTGTATAAATGTCCTCAACACCTTGTAGAATAACAAGAATTATGTGCCACTGTCTCTCTTCTCTAGTCCAAATATTTAGAAATCTAATGATTGTCGTTTCACATTGCAGGCATTGTTCTATAGTTCCCAAGGGTCAGACTATCGGACCCATTCCCAAAGCCAAATATATGGGTTTTTTTCCAATCAGACAAAAAATCCAAATCCAAAGCCCCTACGAAAAATTGTCTACTGTAGCAACCTGGTATATCTTGAAGTACTGATAGTGCGATTATCGAAAATGATCGAAAAATCGTTTGACTGAAGTGTTATAATTTCAATAAGATGATATTATATGTATTTAAAGTAATATACAGGCGCGTAGCGTCCTGTACGCAGAGTACGCAGCTGCGTACACATTGTCTCGAAAAATCGAAAAAATAAAAAGTTAAAATCTGCATTAAAAAAACTTCGTTCAATTCAGGGATAAGAATGCGCCCAGAAGTCACTACAGACAATCTAGAAACAATTTTTTTCCGGGGGAGTACCCCTGGACCCCCCGCAAAAAGGATCTTGCGTACACATCACAAACCTCCTAGCTACGCCCCTGATATAGTTCTCTAATTGTTTTTGATGTATTCAGTCATATACAAATATACAAAGTAAACAAAAAAAACAATATTTATTGAATGATAAAATGATCTTATGATAGAAGAGTAACGTAAAACCCCATTGATGTTAAATGTAGTAAAAAGAGATAAATAGTTGTATAAATGAAAGTCACTGTCATCATTATACTTACACTAAAAACTAAATATTATGATTATTTCTTATTCGATTATCAATTATGAGTCTTCAAATTACCGATCCGATAATCAATTATGAAATTTGTGCGATTATCCATCACTATCTTGAAGCTCTTTGAATGACTCGATCTGGCTATTATTGTCCCTTGTGTCATAAATATTTGTTTACATTTTGTGTGTTTTTTTGACAGTTGATACAAGAAATGTAGATTAGAATGCTTGTTTATATAGAATTTAGATATGAAAAGCCTTTTTTTAACTATGAAAATTCTCAAAATTAGGATTTGAAGCAATTAAATTTTTCCCAAAATGGACAGAAAAAGGCCTTCATTGTATATTTATTATCTGTTATTTCATATCTTTTCATAAAGTGTCAAGCTTAGGTCACTTTTCCAGAAAATAACTAAATTGTAAAAAACACATGTGTAATTTCGTATTTGTAGGACTACCCTTTCTCATTAGATATGTTATATATTCAATTTCCATTTGCCCAAAATGATGTGGCCATGGTACTTGGATGTGTAAGTTCAATATGGTTTTGATCAGCTATTCTTTGCAAAAATCTTCATTTAGACGTATGTGTTGTGTTACTGAGTAACTGATAATATTATGATTCAACCTGCATGTAGTGACAGATTTAACAAACACTGCGACAGGTTTCCATTTCTCAAAATGGATTAATGTTTATTTCGCTGTAAAGTTTAATGTAAAAAAAATAGATTTCGGGTAAGACCTACAGGACTACTTCGCATCGAAAGTTGATAATTCCGATGGACATGTTGATTTTCAAGACTTATACATTCACACATTGAAATCAAAGTATGAAAAGGAAAAGCATGGCTATTTATCCTGTATAAGTCCATTTGTTACTAACTTTATGCTCAACATTCAATGTTCTTGAGTTGCCAAACAAAGGTTTTAAGTACAGTGTTGTATTTATCTTGACTGTGTAATATATGTTTGAAAAGTATAGTTTTACACTCCAAAGTTTCACTTTTTGACATTCATATTTACTTAATTCAAATTTTCCTAAAACCACACCCTATTTTGGTATTGGTCACAATAGCCTGCTTTGTCAGGACCACCTGATACACTGAAGTAGTTGATTTTGAGATTCACTAGTCCTGTGGACTACCAGGTTGGAAAAGTAAGTGTCAAACCCTGCTATGTGGCTCAGTCAGTAAAGTGCTAGACTAGGAACCCTTGATGGTTGTCATGAGTTTGAACCCCAGATCAGTGATTAATGTTTCTTTTCAAATTTCACTTCAGTTAACTCTTATGGATGGCCAAGTGACCTCTAGCTTCTCCTTTTAAGGGAAACAATGGTATTGAGAACTTGTGGCTGTTCCATCTTGCTTATAAAACATTGACTTTTCCAGGCATTAATTGATTTTATGATTCAATTAAAGCTGTTGTTTTATTACAGGACAGCCTTGCACTGGGCATGTAAAAGAAATCATGTTGCAATTGTGAAGTATTTGTTGTCAAGGGGTGCAGACAAAACAGTGCAAAATTCCAGCAAAGAAGTTCCTGCACAACTTACAAATACAGCAGAAATCCGGCACATCTTAGACTGTAAGATTTTCGTACAGAAGACTTTGCCTTATCTTGGTTTCCTTTTGTTTAAATTGATCTGTTAAACATCAATTGTGAAACTAGTTTGTAACTTATATAAATGATTCTGGATGACTGCATCCTGGATTACTAGTCAGTACTTGCACCTAAATCAGGCATTTGCGTAGTTCACAGTTCAACCTTGCCCAAGGCAGGACTGTAACTCACAACCTTAAGGTCAGGAGTCAGGTACTCGACCCCTCAACCACTAAGCCTCCCCTGTGATTCATTTGCAAGAAGTAATTCTGTTGAAATAGGTAATAGTTTACCAGTGTTCATGTATACATTGTGTTCATTAATAATATAGTTTTGTGGACTTTTAATTATCTGTTTAGTACATTAACAGCTCATCAATTGGTAACTGTATTTACCGGTTGTAGTTGTAATCAGTGGCTTCTTACTTTCAGAGTTCAGGCATTGAGTTCTCTGCCTATATCCGTTGAGTTCTCTGCCTATATCTATGTTAAGCTTTGAATGTGAACAAAATAAAAAAAAACTAATTTAATTATTTGATGTAATCAATTAAAAGTTTTATTTCAGATTTAAAGGTACATAGTCTTAACAAAATATGCTTTGTCAATATTAGAGAATTGGTGGTAATTGACTTCATACAGATGTATACTACACACAGCATTGTCATTTTCTTCATGTTTCCCAAAATCACAAATACAAGGTATATATTCTATCCTGACAAGTGCCCCAAGTTAGCGCTATCATGGGAAATACCAGGATCGGACATGTGTTTAGCAGCTCCAGGAAACCTTTAAGAAAAGTTACACTGCAACATTTTAGACTACATTTGTATGAAGTCATTAACTTGCCATTTTCTAAAAATTATTAGTTAGCATAGATTAATTTAATTCCCCTATAAATTTATATTGCAGACAGTGGAACTGTTCCAGAAGCGTCGCCTTTAGCAATCCAACCAAGTTATTTAAAGCATCCAGTGTTTCCATACAATAATAATAAAGAATCAGATAGTTCTCGGCAACCAGTTGTATCTGACCCAGGTCGCCATGCTCATGTAGACCAATCAGGAGGTTCCTCAGACCAGTCTAGAAGTCTTCCTGTTAATTCCGATGGTACTATTATTGTTAAAATAGAATATATTTGTAGATGTTGAATTTGCAAATCTCATACATGTATATATAAAAAATGTTGCCAAACTTTTTGAAATTAAACTAGTTTCCAATTTGTTCAAATAAAGTTGTAGGACTCGTCTAAGTGTACAAATCTGATCAAAACATTAATCATAATCAGCAATTAATATTGAAATCTTTTCATTACTATATTCTCATATAGCCTGTTTATGTCACATGATAGTTACAGTACCGAGTTCAGCTTAGTTAACATAAAATATTTCTTCATTTTGACTGTATTACAGCTTATGATTTGTCTGATGTATTTTCAGAAATTGTACTGAAAGTAAGGGTAGCATACGCAATTGAGAAAGACTTCATTGAGGTTGAGATTGATAGAAATCACATGACCTACGAGAACTTAATGTCAGTCCTTATTAAGGAACTTGGAGTGGAGCGCCATCTAGTGTACAAAGTCAGAAAACTTCCGAACACAATAGTACGTAAAGACAAAGATGTTCAAAGACTGTTAGATTATCAAGAATTGGAAGTAATTCTGACAAACAAAGCAATGAGTGCGATGTCACGTAGTTATGGTGATGTAAGTGATGGATTCAAACATGAACAAATATTATATTAGAGTTCTTGATGTTCTCTACATGATTCTGTTGTTCAGATATAATTTTGCTCCCTTAACAAACTTTATTTACATGAAGGTATTTTTTCTTGTTGATAATACATCTTCTTATCTACATTATGAGTCATGAAATACAGCATTATATTAAATCTGGGGACCAATATTTCATCAATATTTATTTATTATTGATTTAAAGTTACTTTGTAGCTTTGTGTAGAAAGTTTGATATTTCCATGCAATGCAAGTATATTACATGAGTGGTCAGAAATTACTGAATTCATTTATATGAGTTTAGTGGCAACTACCAAGCATATGGCGAGTTTTGATTGTTTTTCGACAACAAGTTTATGAATAAATGAATGATTTTATTTACGTAAATGTAAATACATGTATATATATATGTAAATCCACATTTTAGCAGTGAACTGGGACTTTTTTGTCTATAGTGCACTTATCAATGTTGTACCCCAGGGGGATACATGGGACTTTTGACAGAAGACATATTGTATTTTTTTATCAATCCTGGAAGTGGGGAATTAGACATCTCCTACTGTGGGCATTTAGACAAAATGGTTGGCTCTAGGGTGGGGAATTAGTCCCCAAAAAAGACTTTTGTCTAATTGTCAGTCTGTCACTCCCTTTAGGGCAAACTATTGGTAGGTGCTAAATAGCCATGGCTATCAAGACAATTGTGACATAACATCATTTGCTATTTCACTAGTGATTTATTGAAAGCAGTAGATTGGTGTTAATACACACCTGCGGCATCGTTTATGATATAATTAAACATCCTGTAATGTATACTGAACATTTATGGCAGTAACACCCTGAACATTCCTTATATAATATAGTACATAAACTGGTGATGTCCGTGTGCTGTATGATAAAATTTTGCAATCTTCACCATATATAGTACATAAACTGGTGTTGTACTGTGCTGTAGAATAGTGGTTAAACAAGTACATTGTTGTTTTTTATGTATTTGCGTTTATTTATCGTTAACACCGGTTTCCCATATGGGCAACGCCTCCAGAAGAATGTTAGTCATATTAGATTTTTGGAGGATAGTGCATGATACAGAAGATGCCCCAGTTCCAGAAGCACCCCTGGTTCTTTTACGTGCTCGATGTAAAGCATCATACACGGGACCTCGGTTTTTAAAGTCTCGTCCGAAAGACTGTTAGTACAGTCAGTGATGGAACGGGTAATCGAACCAGCGATCCCTGGATTACAAGTCCAGCGTTTTACCACTGGACCACGGATCCGCTACATGTACATTGTATTGCAATCTTCACCTTATAAAGTACATAAACTGGTGTTGTACTGTGCTGTAGAATAGTGGTTAAACAAGTACAGTGTATTGCAGTCTTCACCATATATAGTACATAAACTGGTGTTGTACTGTGCTGTAGAATAGTGGTTAAACAAGTACAGTGTATTGCAGTCTCCACCTTATATAGTACATAAACTGGTGTTGTACTGTGCTGTAGAATAGTGGTTAAACAAGTACAGTGTATAGCAATCTTCACCATATATAGTACATAAACTGGTGTTGTACTGTAGACTAAAGTGGTTAAACAAGTACAGTGTATTGCAGTCTTCACCTTATATAGTACATAAACTGGTGTTGTACTGTAGACTAAAGTGGTTAAACAAGTACAGTGTATTGCAGTCTTCACCTTATACAGTACATAAACTGGTGCTGTACTGTGCTGTAGAATAGTGGTTAAACAAGTACAGTGTATTGCAGTCTCCACCTTATACAGTACATAAACTGGTGTTGTACTGTAGAATAAAGTGGTTAAACAAGTACAGTGTATTGCAGTCTTCACCTTATATAGTACATAAACTGGTGTTGTACTGTGCTGTAGAATAAAGTGGTTAAACAAGTACAGTGTATTGCAGTCTTAGCCTTATACAGTACATAAACTGGTGTTGTACTGTAGAATAAAGTAGTTAAACAAGTACAGTGTATTGCAGTCTTCACCTTATATAGTACATAAACTGGTGTTGTACTGTAGAATAAAGTAGTTAAACAAGTACAGTGTATTGCAGTCTTCACCTTATATAGTACATAATATGGTGTTGTACTGTAGAGTAAAGTAGTTAAACAAGTACAGTGTATTGCAGTCTTCACCTTATATAGTACATAAGCTGGTGTTGTACTGTAGAATAAAGTGGTTAAACAAGTACAGTGTATTGCAGTCTTCATCGTATACAGTACATAAACTGGTGTTGTACTGTAGAATAAAGTGGTTAAACAAGTACAATGTATTGCAGTCTTCACCTTATACAGTACATAAACTGGTGTTGTACTGTGCTGTAGAATAAAGTGGTTAAACAAGTACAGTGTATTGCAGTCTTCACCTTATACAGTACATTAACTGGTGTTGTACTGTGCTGTAGAATAAAGTGGTTAAACAAGTACAGTGTATTGCAGACTTCACCTTATACAGTACATAAACTGGGGTTGTACTGTAGAATAGTGGTTAAACAAGTACAGTGTATTGCAGTCTTCACCTTATACAGTACATAAACTGGTGTTGTACTGTAGAATAAAGATGTTAAACAAGTACAGTGTATTGCAGTCTTCACCTTATACAGTACATAAACTGGTGTTGTACTGTAGAATAAAGTGGTTAAACAAGTACAGTGTATTGCAGTCTTCACCTTATACAGTACATAAACTGGTGTTGTACTGTAGAATAAAGTGGTTAAACAAGTACAGTGTATTGCAGTCTTCACCTTATACAGTACATAAACTGGTGTTGTACTGTAGAATAAAGTGGTTAAACAAGTACAGTGTATTGCAGTCTTCACCTTACTTATACAGTACATAAACTGGTGTTGTACTGTAGAATAAAGTGGTTAAACAAGTACAGTGTTCACCCTATGATTGTTGTCTCATTTCATTAAGAACTCGATCAAATTGCAATATTCCATATACAGGTAGCCATTTTTATCATTTTCTCCTATAAACTACACTAACTTTTACTTATCAGAACCTTGTGTATTTGCATGATGTGTTAGACTGCTTAACATTCCCATTATAAGTCATTCACTCTTGTAAGTTTTGTCAATTTTCCAAGAGTCCTTTTTGATTTGATATAGACTATCTTCTTGTCCCTCATTAAATGAAATCTGACCAATTAGGCAATTGTTTAGTATTCTGTCACCAAACAGTTTTCAGTTAAGAAGTAATGAAGTGATGGCATGTTTAAATCTTCTGAAGCTGTTCTCTGCCTTGCTTTGTGTATTATAGCATATTGATGTGTATATGTATAACTTTAGTTGATTTTACTTATTTATAGTTGGTATTACATGTTTCCTATCGGTTGTGACTTATATAATTATAAATTGTTTAAATATTTCAAGAACTTGCTACTGTATGTGGTTGGTTGTGTTATTCTTGTATCAACTGTTTCTATGTCATTTCAATCGATTACATCCAATATAAAAATTATTATAATAAAAAAATTCAGACAGAGTTTTAAGAATAGTGCATGTTAGTGTGTCGAAGTTCTAGCAGTACTTGTACCAAGGTGCATTACAATTTATATAAGTCATCATTAAATGACTTTATACCTGTTTTGTCTTGCAAAACTTTGTTAAGTTTGAAAGTTGTGTAGTCAGATTAATCAAAATGATCAGTTTATGATTTGAGATGCCATTGAATACTGGTATAGTTTGCAATAACATAACAGTGTATTCATAATAACATGTTTGTGATTTTTTAGTGCTTAGTAATAATGTGAAATCCACCATTTTATGCTGTTGAGGGTTAATTTTTGTCTCAAATAAAAGCTTTTAATTTTCAACTGTGGAGTTTACTTTTTGTTATCTCCAGGTAACTCAAAGAAGTCTTCACTGATCAGAGAGCAAACTCCATCCTGCTGTTCTACAGCACTTTACTTCACTTTGAAAAAATCTCATCATTCTATTTATTACTTGATTTGATTAGACAAAGAAATGCACGTTATCTGAAAGTTGAAGCAGCTTGTGTTCAGTCAACCATAAAGATCATTTCCTAATTGTATTGTACCTAAATTTCTATTATAGTGGAAACAGCATTTACATGAAAACCTCCTAAATTTTTTATTGCATTTAGAGAATGGAAAAGTACTAAGAAGGCCTCACAATAGTGGTCTGGATGCCAGAAGTTTAAACACAGTAACACATTCTCTATATTAAAGCCAAGTGTTTCAAATCAATGTTAAAATTCTTGGAATTAAGACCTGAATTGAATAAATAATACAAATGTAGAAGTATTATTTTATTGACCTCTTTTAAGGGAAATTTCATTTGATAAATGAGTGAAAATTGTGAAGTACTTAGTGGCAAGTCTGCCTTTTTAAAATACTCGACACTTAAAATGCCTGCTTCTATTTGGTAATTTGGAAAATATTTTCACATTTCACTTGGAGCCATGTTTTTTTCTAGGTATTAACTCAACAATGAGGCAACTTTTTGTAGAATTGTACAAATGCCAACATTCCCAATTATGTAACGTATCTTTCGTCCCAGGTCTTTCATCAGGTTTGATATCCATGACAACTGTGTAAGATAAAGCCAATTCTGCTGCAACAACTTGGCATGAACAGTGTAATCCTAACCTCTTGTGTATGGTTATACAGGTATAAACACTTCGAAGTAAAATTACATAGTGCAATTAAACTCATGCACCAATAAACTGACAATGGAGAAGCGTATTACCTATCAAGTTTATTTCAAGTATTGATTCAGTAATGAACAAAAGATTCCATCAACAGTGACACATGTAAACAATTTAATGTTTTCATTACAGAGTTACACATAGTACACTAAACTATCTGAACACATAACTAAAATTCATGGTAGCCACAATATCAGTACCAGACAGATACAGCAATGTTAACACATTCTAGTATCTATTGAACCACAAGACTCACTGTATATCCAAATACCTACGATTATTCATATTCAAAGTTGAACAGCGATACTATTTGCACAAACTGTTACAATCCTACTCATATACAATTATGTACAGGGAAAATTGGGAAATAGATGAGAAAACTCGTTATTGTAGCATATTTTACCTAATGTGGTGACCAATATCACCTGTTTCATTTACCCCACATGGTAACAAGACTAGGCACTTTATTATACCAATCCACTAACCATGAAATGTTATTATAACCTAACAATTATCATTAACAACGCCATGTCTGGCACGACAGCTAATGCAAAGATTTGCTATCATAACATGCAGTCATTTATTACATATTATTAAACAGTGACTGTATGTGAATGAATCAAGATTCCATGTATGCGAAGAGACTTTCAGCATTAAGCATTTTTGGTCCGTTTTCTGTTCTTTTTACCACTACCGCCACCAGACATAGGTTTCTTTTCAGTCACTGGTTTTGTATTGGAGTCCACCTGTTTTGCAGAAGCGGGCTTTTTCCCAGAAGCGGGCTGTTTGGCAGGTACTGCTTTCTTAGCTGATCCTGGTTTTTGACCCGGTTGTTGCTTCTTAGCAGCTGCTGGTTTTTGTTTCTTGTTTGCAACAGTTTTATCATCTTTATCTTCATTTCCTCTCTTTTTTGCATTTTTAGCTTGATTAGGTCCTTTACCTATGTCTTTGCCAGGCTTCTGATTTCTTTTTTGGATTACTTTTGTTTCCTCTTCCTTCTCATCATCATCTTCTTTATCACTATCACCATCTTTTGCCTTTGTTGGTTTAGGAGCATCATCATCATCTGATGAACTGTCATCATCGTCGTCACCATCATCGTCGTCATCTTTTTCAGGTTTCTTGTTTCCTCCAACAACTCTAATCATGCCATCTGCACGTATCATCACCTTTCCTTCTTCAAGAGTGGTTATTTCATCAACAAATGTCTCTAGCTCCGTATGTTGTACTTTGGGGAGTACAATTTCATTAGGTGACTCTATAACAAGAGGAAAATAATAAGACTGATAAACATTAAACTTTACCTATTTTCATCTTACCAGTGGCATACTTAGATCATTTAGAACTCTTCCTCATAAAAATAACTTTCAACTGATATTTACACAGACTAACAAAGTCCAAGTTTATATTGTTCATCCCACATAAACTTATGAATAAATACTATTAATAAGTTAATTCGTTAAAATGATTTTTGTTTAGATTTTTTATTTCATCATTCTATTAATTACTACATCACATAATTGTGTAGATACAATTTAATTTTTTGAAAGTCAATAGAATACAGAAATTTAGAACAGCTTTTTGAATCTTATTTAAGTCAGAGATTCTTACCTAGATTCATACATAAAGGAATAGCAGCAGTATCGGTTGACTTTATGTACATGTTCCTTATGTTTGCTTTTCCACCAGGAACTTTTTCTGCTATCTGTTCACAGGCAGCCAGAACATTGCTCACCAAGGCATTCTTGTCCATTTTGTTGTTACCAATACAAACCATGCTGTAATATTAAAGATATACACTGTAAACCCTTTAAAAGTAACATTACCTGTACATCCAAAAAATTCGTAGTATAGATGAATTTTTACAGCTGGTTGAACTAAGTTCAATATGGAGCGAATCAATAATTTGATATGCAGAGGAAATGTATTCACTTCCTAAGATAGTGTATATACATGGAAACATTATATTCTTCATTTTAAAAGTCAGTTAATCTCTTAGTATAGAATCATAGAAGAACAAAACATACATAATCTGCATTATAATTATACACACCTGGAAGATCCACTACCTTGTAACACACACCGAGCATTGTTTACTACTTTGTCGATTTCTGTCTTTAGATCTTTTAAGCCAAGATTAACTGCAACTGGAACAGTTCTGTAAACAAAAGATAGAATGTAGACAATTAACCACAGATACATGTCATTAAATAATATCCACTTTCACTACTTTAAACCAGTACCTGTTGAATATAGACTTGATAGTGGCAGTATTTATCTGGTTTTAAAATTTCTCTTGTGTTAAAATTACCATATTTTATTAAATATATTTATTTATTTATTAAAGTCTCATTAATATACATTGTACATAATACTAACTACAACAATTATGTTGTAAAAAATGTATATCACTACTCAAATTGAGTTATAAGAGACTATGATTTGCAGCAGAAATATTAGATAATTAATCAGGCAAGAATATAATCATTGTGGAACCATTCCATATCCAGTGAGGACTTGTTAACAGATGAAATAAATCCACACGCTAATCAAAAGAGATTCAATACAAAACTATTAAAACCTGTCTGACAGACCAAGATGTTAATAGTCATATTTCACACTTACTTCTTTTTATCATAGAATATTTTCCCAAGTATGCCAGGTAGAAGTCCCATGACACATTTATCACCAAGGAAAAGGTCATAAGATTTTGCCAAACTTCTCTTAGTTGAATGCATACTGTAATCTGTACGTAATGCTTTCAGTGGGATAATCTATAATAAAACAAATTAACATCCAAATGTGAGGCAATTGTACATGTCTGCAACTACCACAAGAAAATACTGTCAAATGTTACAATAAATGTTTCTCCGTAAACTCCTGTACACAAGCAACTTGAGTACTAGAATTGACATTGAAAACCACAGCTTTTAGATGAGAGAGCTAAATCTATCATAGTTGCATCTTATTTACCAAACAGGCACCAAAGATAATCATACTGCTCAATGTGAAGACAATGGGCCCGTTTCATAGACATATCTTAACTAAGCTAAGATCTTATCGTAAGTTCCGAACTTACGATAAAAGTTAAGATAAGTTTTTTGCGTTTCATAGACGCTGTCGTAACTCCGTTATCTTAGCTAAGATAAGTTTTGTCGTAAGTTCGAGAAAAACTGCGACACCGTCTGTATTATAGTCACGTGATACGGATCGAGCACCTGCCATCATGGCCGCCAAAAACCAGGAAGAGTTTCTAGTTGATGGCGAATTAACAACTAAGGACGTTTCGTGCGGATGAATTAACTTCAAGTACTGATTTATAATTCGCACATGTTTTTATGATGTCAGCTGGATGCATTACAGGTTTGTATGCCATAATAGTATATTTTTACAGCTCATTTTGCATTCAAACTTCTAAGTCTAACTCACGACCGTGATGACGTCATGACTCATGTTAGCGAGCATTCAGTGTTTCTGTAGTTAGACGGTCACCGGGTTAACTCAGTCGACAGGGTGCCGTACACGTAGTTAAGGGATCAAACCCCACATTGGGCTCATTTCTCCCTTGATTTTCTTCATTTTTAGGAAACGGTGACAATTTGAAAGAATTTAAGCGAAATTAAGGTTCATGTCAAGCGGATTGGCATTGCAATTGCTACAAATAATGCAACACTAGGATGTCCCGGTGTGCGGGGGCATTTGGCGGGGATTTTACCAGCAGTTTGTCCTGGGATTGGCTGTTGATTACAAGTTAATTTATTTATTTCTGTTACTTTTTGCCATGGGTACCAAACACAGAATGACATGCAGGCTGTACCCACGCGCAGTGCTGTCCTCTAATGTCGTATACTTAATTACTACAAACTAAAGGCAAAATGAATCAAGTGTAATGACAATATTCTGTAGTTTAATTTCTACATATAATGCCATTCCAAGATTGTTTAGTATATACAAATTGGTGAAATCTATGTATATTACATACTTAAACACAAGTCATGTACATGTTGTTGTGATTCAATTATGTACATTAATGTAGTACATGTATTACAAGCAAATTAAAATGGTATTTGATTTCTTACTCTCATACAGCCTTACTCATTTAACGGTTTTATGATCTGGTCACTTTTGCAGTTAATTCAGAACTTTTATTATCTTGTTATGTTACAGTTTTTAAGTAACACAGATTTTCAGTGAACATTTTAAAGTTAAATATACATTGCCTCAGCAATTTTGGTGTAATTGTGAAAATTGTACTTTAGTTTAAAGTTTGTTCGGTGATAATAAAACATGTAGACTGTTAAATTTGTTGTTTCTGTTTGAAAGGTAAGAATGTTGAAAAGTAATTCTTCTGCAGTGAAAATAAGGTCAAAAAAGAAAACTCATAAACCGGTTGTACTGTCAATTGTGGTATTTGGATTATCGATAATGATTTTGGTGGCTAATACCCAACACTACTGATGGCATGTAGGAGATGGTACAATATTATTAAAATAAACTTTAAAATGCATACATGTTCATATAATTTGTATCTTTCAGAGTTTGGTTAATGTTGTGATTATTTGAGAATTGAAAGGTTTTGGATTTGTGAAGGTAACTTAGTATTTAGTATGGTTATGCAGATCAAAAGAATACTGTCCAATTTTGCCAACTGATTGGTATGACCACTTTTCAAAAATTATATACACAATCAGACTTTACCAGCAAAATAATATTTGGGTGTGTGTGATATGCCACTGGGCAAAACTGGTTTTCATACAATTATTTCATACTAATGTTTGTTTTATTTCTTTAAGTTAAAACCTATGTAGTTTGTAGATCAGTGTTGATAATTTGCCAGTATTGTTATTGTCCAGTTGCTGTCAAAATCACCTGAGTATTATTATTTAAACCCATAACATACACTGTCCTCTAAAACAGTCAATTTTTATTTAAAGGATACAAAGAGTTGATGCAAATATTTCAGTTCTCTGAATGAGTATTATGAAACCAATGCTATCAAATACATGGCTGAGTCTTACCTAAATGACAGTGCAAAATATTCATAAGTAAAATAACCAGTTATGACAAAAGGCTCAGTATCCTTTATATTTCACACCAGTAGTTTGTTGTCCACAATGTGTCTTCTTCAATACACTATTTGATTTTATTCCAGATACTTCACCTGTGTTCTCCATACGCAAGGGTATACCTTCAACGATGCACCTTACACATGACCGAGTGGTGGTTGGAGCTGTATATTGAATTACTGAGACCATCCCAGGCCCTCTTTCATCATATGGAACAGCCCGGTGTTAGAGTAAAATATTAATTACCAACTAGTTCAATGTTCTAGCGCTTACTGCCTACCCACTGACAAAAGGGAGATAGTAAGTTGCTACAGGGAACGCCCCATACACAAGACAATGCATCTTCACACAGACCGGGAAAATGTAAGGGAACAGAGGCTCAAGGAATTGCCTTGCCGACCATAATGAATAACTAGGAGAATCAAAGAGGACAAACAGTGAAGCAGACATGACGTATTGCCATGCCAAGGCAATGGCTATTTGAACACTGGTATAAGTTATGTAACTAATGCCATTCACATGGGTGAACAATGTAGGCAAGTGAACTTCTTCAGTGTGCATTTTTAGACACTGAAGTTTATTGACATTAAGAGGCAGCAAGAGCTGTGATTGTGATTTCATTTTATGTAATGTACAATTTATTTTAAATGAAGATGATGACTAAGTGCAGTTTTTGTTGTACCACGAAAATAATAAAAGGAAAAATGTGACTAAGACAATTATCCAGTTTTTCTGTATTTGTATCCTTTATTTTTTTCTTACTATTCTATATAAGTTATCAATATAAGCACAGAACAATGTCTTGTATTAAAATGTCATTGAAATTACAATTAACCTTAACACATGATGCACAAAATAAAGTGTCATGAATGATGTCATGATTTTCAGACACGGTTCTGACCCAAATGACAACCATATACTGTCAAAGGTTGCTAAATTGCTAATGAAGGGCTTGGCACATTTTACCGGTATCTAGATCCTTTATTGAAAAACACAACAAAACACTTTTAAGTTTTACAATTCAAAGCTTGCAAAAAGTATGGTTTGTAATATCATTTGTAAGTTCTTCAGTACATTTTACTTGAACAAAAAATAAGTAGATTTTAATGCATGTTAACTAGATAGGTTGTTCTTTGAAATGCATATTCAATAATTACGATGACTTTAAAGGCAACAACAATTTTTATACATATTTGGATTTATTAGCTGAATTTCAAAAATAATTAATGATTACCAAATAAATCAAGAGAAAATGTGTTCATACCATGACATAGATTAAAATTTAATGTCGGGGAAAATACTGTATAGCATCATTTTACATATATACATTACATTATTTTGTGCAAGATGATATTATTGTGCTTATATCATATACAAGGCAAATGAGAAATTAAATTAAGAATCAAACAAGAGGACAATGATGACCCTATATCACTCACATGAGCATGTTGGCATCAAGAGAGTACATGATGATTTTCAATGATTTGACCTCGTGACCTATTTTTTAACCCAACATGACCCAGTACCACATTTGATTTGCATTTCATTAAGACAAACACTGATCAAGTTTTATGTAGTCCCTGTATAAAAATGCAGCCTCCCGAGTATCCACAATGACTTTCCATCATTTGATCATGTGACCTAGTTTTTGAGCCCATGTGACCTTGTATTGAATTTGACAGGCATTTCATTCAGATGAACAACCTGATCAAGTTTCATGAAATTCAGGTAAAAAATGTATGATGTAGAGTATTTTTCACAAGGATAATGAGTAATTTGACCTTTTAACCCACTTTTTGATCGGAAATGATCCAGTATCAAATTTGAACAAGTGTCTGTAAAGCCAAACATTCTAAGCAAATTTCAACAAGATTGAGTCAGAGGAGTGACCTACAGAGTAGAGTATTAACAAGATGACCCAGTTTCAAACTTGGCCTAGATTTTATTAAGGCAATAATTTTTACTATGTCTCATATAAAGTCAAAAATTTGACCTGTGTATTGTTAATACTGTTTTACTACCAATATTAAAAGAATGACAAGTGTAAGCTTTGAAAAGGTACCAAAGAAATGTGTCCTAGTAATGGCAAGGCTTAACATACTGACAGTGTTTTATCTATAATTACAACACAAAAAATAAATTGAAATAATTTCAGGCACATGATATATGATTTACATACCGGTACACATGTCAAAATTCTCAACTGTCCATTAACAGTGACACTGCAATGTATGTAATATATGAATATAACAGTATAATGTGAACAAAATAACTTAGTGTATGAAGAAAAAAACCTCCAATACATCAATCATAAATTGATCTGCACTTTTTCATGTCTTTCTTAAAAACTGCATCAGCTTTGGAGATAAGTCATTAATCAATTATCACTACAGGCTGTTCTTCACCACTGGATTCAAAGATGGTATACAGTCAAACAATTCTCAGCTGCCAATGATCTTTCCTCAGCACTGTTGCAAAATAAAAGAAAACAGAGTTACAGTTAATAACTTGGAAGCTTGGTTTTCATAGACATTAATGGGCAATAAGAACTTGGTTGAGAATCTGTTAAAAAAATCATATCAAGCAAACACTTCTGAAATTGGTAAATGTATAAAAAAAGTTTAACAAAATAATGGTATGCGGTTGTAACTTGTATTATACAATGTCATGTTCACTAAATAATTGGGACAATTATGTAAATCTCATGATTAAGTACTCATATGGTATTGTCGGGTTTGAGTGCTGAAGGTCAAGCGTTCAATCGCCGTGTGAACAATTTGAATAATGACTCACTTACTTGACACTTGGTGTGTAAAGAGTAGAACAAGAGATAAATAAGCCCACATAAGTATCTTTTAATGGATATTATAATAATAATAATGACTTTATTTAAAGAGGCAACACAGTTGGGCAAGCCCAGTCTTCCCTGTGAGCCTTTAAATGTTGGTTGCATAAGTTTTGCAGCTCATGGTATTAAATTTTGTTCATCATACATTCAATGCATTGATAAACCTAATGTATAGGCAAGTCTGTATATATGTATTAAATCCAAGACAGTACTGGACCTAAATTGTTAAGTGTCAAATTAATTTCATTTAGGACTCAAATGGGTTATAGTATAAGCCCCAAGGGTCATAATCTTACATGACATATAGATATAGTAACACTTACATGCAGCAAGTTAAGTGTGGACCTCAAAACTAGGCATTCATGCCGACTTCTTTTATGTGGAATTTCGGATGCATTATCAGGTTCCGTCATAGTCATGCATGATGTCACAAATCCCAAAGAACATGTCGGATAATATATTAGTTTTGACTTTACATCGAACATGCAAATCCATCCTTCTATTTCATTCGGTTGACATTGTCACATAGTCACATCTTGTATACAGGTATGGCATACTGAAAACCTGAAGAAGCACAAACAAGTTTAACTGTTAATAAATTACAGTCATAACAGTGTTTACTGTTATAAAATTGTCATGTGAAATTTGTATGGATATTCCTACTTCTAGTTTAGTTCGAATGGTATTTGTTCTAAATCGAATTAAGTGTAGTAGCAAGCGCAAATAAATAAATCAACACCAACGGAGAGTTTGCAAAACCTATGATCGAATATGCATCTTGCCTTGTCCCAGGCAAAACGGTATTTTGGAAGCAAAAATTTAATCGAAACTGAAAGTAGATTTGTCAAAAACGTAAAAGCAAAGGTCCACACACATCCTTAAAATCATCAAATTGAGGCATACTTAATGTTATAAAGAGATATATGAACTAAATAACCTTATACGTTCGATCTTTCGATACAATATGCATAGCTATTTACAGGTCTTTCAACAGAATGCTTGGAGATTGCTTTCTTTTCTCGTCAACCTTTCATATGTCAAGGTCGGCGGGCTGAGAGGATGACATTATCGTGAGAAAAACAATTTAGGGACACACACTACTATAAAAGACATTAATTTAATTCACTAACCTGTTTCAACGCAATTCCCTTCTTTTAGCCGCTTATTCTCGCTAAATTCGTGGCATATTTTGGAAAATTCGACTTGAACCGTAGAATCGTGGGGGCGGCCATGACACTTACGATAGTTTGAGCGTACTAAGTGAGGTTTGACGTTCTCGTAAAGTTACGACAATTTCTACGATAATCTTAGCTAAGATAACGTTCATGAAACGCATTTTCCTTGCTAAGTTAACGTAAGATAGAATTTAAGATAAGATACGTCTTAAGATCGTTTATGAAACGGGCCCAATGGTCCTGACAAAGAATGGCAATTTAAAGCCAGAGAATCAAATGCATACTCATGTAAAAATATATAATAATCTTGAAAATTTATAAATTGACTCCACAACAAACATGTCTACATTACATTCTTCAATACAGCACAATACGCTCATACCTTTGAAATGTGTTCAACTTTTTTCTCTTTGAACAGAGTCTCATAGTGCTGTACAGTAGGCTCATATTCTCTGTTCTTCTTGTCCATATCCTTCACAAACACACACACTTCCCTTGTATCATAATGTAGAGAGTGGGGTAGATCCCTAAAGTAAATGCATAAAAAGCATTAATTTTAAAATCAGAAATAAATATTATGTAAACCTTAATATTTAGACCATCCTTTGGACCCTTGAAAACTGGTCATATTGAGATGGTCTTAATACTAAGGTTGAATACAGTGCATAACAGTGAAAATGGAGTTATAAATTGTTATCTTAATTTTTAGGTGGTCTTATTATTGAGATGGTTTTTAAATGAGGGTTTACTAACTTAAAATGAAACAAAATGATCATCCATCATTTAATTGCAACTTTTTAAATTACAACTCATAACAACAAGAAGTACATGTTCCAATGTATTGGACGTGGTTAATTCCAGATTGTCTCTTTGATTGATATATCAAATAACAGCTTATGTGTAGATATGTAAGCAGAGCTCTCACTAAAAGGAGAAATAGTCTCCCAAAATGATCTGACTTCTCCCTAATTTGAACTGAAGTAGAAGTTTTTCTATATAAAAATGCCTTAATCAGGATGAAAATGCTGTTATTTCTCCCTAAAATCACGAAAACGTCTCCCTCAGTCCCTGTTCTAAAGTTCTAGTGAGAGCCCTGGTAAGCTAATATGTTTTTCAAGGATTCCCAAAAACTGGATGTCAGAGTAGAAAAATCTCACATAATTGCTATTACATAATTATGTTAAATATTATCTTAACCATGATTCAGAGTCCATCAAATAAAACAGCCATCATAAGAACGAAAGTCCTTCCTTGTGTAATGTATTGTTTTATGTGTTTTACCTATGAATCAATTTTTAAACACACATTCTCAAAATCTGAAATATCTGACTGAATCATACTTCCAGTGGGTTAATAACTTAATGATATATTTAACATTAAATGCTACAAATCTCTGTATGTTCAACAGATTTGTAACATCTAGTGAAGATCTGTTCAAAAGTAACATTTCAACAAGGAATACTTACATGGGAATAGTTTTGTGTTTAAGCTTTGGGATTTGTTTCAAAGTAAACTGTATATCAATTTTTTGTGGTTGATCAAACAATACATTTTCATCCTTACTTTTCATCAATGCCAAAAGGGCATCGACAGCTGTTTTCACCTGAAAAATAAAGTGCGATAAACATGTAATGCAAAAAGTAACTAATACTGATTCTCATATCTTCTTTCTAAGTTATGCCTGAATTCCACATAGAGTAATGGGGTCAACAAGATGCATGTATTGTTTTACATTTTACATTGCTATCATGCAGTCTGATGTAATTTTAATATCACACATTGTGTCAGGGACATAGTTTTTTAAACTTTTCTTCAAAGTGTAGCCCTACCTGTAGAGCCTGTAAACATGTAATAGTGTTGAGGGGTTTGAGTCTAAAGTTGACCTCGCATTTTCCCTAAATTTATAACAATGATGACAGAGGTATTTAAAATCCTATGATGGTGACAGTGGTTGATGGTTCAGCCTGAAATGATGACAGGGGCAAAGGTTATTTCAGTCAGTAGAGCGCCTTACAAGTGTTACTGCCTGGGTGATGAAAATCCAATATCGCCTGCATTTTCCCTTAATTTACTACAAAGCCCTCCAAATATGACTCATAAGTAATTTGGTACACAGCTGTCAATGATTCGACAAAATGCATATTGATAATATTGATAAAACAGACACTCATTAAAAAGGCAGTGCTCATATTTTCATGATGCGAAATAAAGCCAGACTGTACACAGCTTTTTTTCATTTAATTGAAATTCAAACTTTGTGAACAAACTTTATTAACACCCTGTATAACTTTGATAATGATAGAAAGTGGGCTGTCAAGCAAGTATCGTAACAGGCTTTGATGTTTCCCAGGTTCACTCTGTATATAAATTATTCACACTAACTTAAATTGACTACAACTTCTACAAATAAGGATTCAATGATTTTTTTCTTTGAAATATTATATATAAGCATTACTTTTACAAATATCTTACAAACACAATTTCAACTATCCTACATAAAAGCCATAAATTTATGCAGAGATGAAACAGAATTTTCATTTTACTAATTTTGAACCTCATGTTTCATAAATCTCACTGAACAAGATACACTATGACTAGCATAGTATGTCTACATGAAAATGTCATCAGAAGATGTGTAATCAACCAAACAATATAAACATCTATACATATACTGTAGAACCAATAATTATGACAAATTGTTTAATTGGTGATCTGGGACTAGAATTTATATTGAAATAAACCCATTCCTGCCACAGTATCATGCTAAGACACTATTCTTTTAGACATGTAAAGTAGACGCCTGAGAAAATTGTTTATATGTGATTGGGGATTTAAATGTTGTCTATCATTTATAAACACACTATCGTTCATAACTATTGGTTCAAATACATGGTACATACACATATCCGAATACTCGAATTATCCGAATTCTACTCCAAAAAACAATTACATGCAAATATTTCGTAAAAAGAATAAAAAGAGATTTAATTAGCACAGTGACATAAAAGGACATTGCATAATTACGTTAAAAACACATTTCAATTAAAACACATAAAAACAATGTTGTTTCGTCACTTTACCTGCTCTTTCTCAATCATGTTTCACGTGTTAATATTTACTTCCGGTGGATCAATGACACGAGGAGATAACAAAGTAACGACCGGATGAAAACAAAGATGGAGGAAAACGTCAACAAACCGACACGTCAAAAACAAAGATCATGAATATTTGTTTTGTTTTACTTAGTTTCTATGAATAGGTGCTCAATATTTAATGTCTTTATTAACATGTCTACCTTACACAAGTCACAGTCGTACTGCGCTCCACGAAATTACAACAACAGTCAGTTTTCTGTTAACGACTGGATGCAAGCTATCAGAACGCCAACCCCTTATCGTGTTGGTAACGCTCGTCTTCGTGTAAAGCCAAGAATGCTTGCTTATGGTGCTATTATTATAATTGCTGTTTTTATTCTTCTCATATACTTTATACCGTCTGCACATAATAGCAGATTAAGTTTGAATTGTAACAATCAAGTTCTACAAGACACCTTAGTCAGTAGACACGTAGATACAACATATCCATTATCAAATCCAATAAAAACTGCTGGTGGTATGCAATACAGAATAGCTATTGTGTCAGATTTAGATACTGATTCTAAAAGTAATGATAACAAGAATACTTGGATAAGTTATTTGAAGTATGGAAATTTAACAATCACTGATAATTATTCAAGAGTGTTAATTAATTTCGACAAGACAGTGGAATTGACTTCTAAAGTTTCTGAGGGCGGTCGAGGCATGGAACTTTCTGAGTTGATTGTCTTTAATGGAAATCTGTACTCTGTTGATGATCGTACTGGAGTGATTTATGAGATTATCAACGACAAAGTGATTCCATGGGTTATTCTAAGTGATGGAAATGGCAAGGAAGGAAAAGGTACTTTATCCTTGACACTAAGTCATTATTATATCAAATAAGTTATCAATTGCAATATGAATGATTGGTATCATTTGGAAAATGTCTTAATTCCATTTACTTATTAATCTATAGATGTCAAAGTGTCTACTCATAGCTAAGTTATGGGTTGATCCTTGTTCCCATCGTACCTAGTCAACTCGTACCCTGTCTTCGGTCAACTCGTACCCTGTCTTCGGTCAACTCGTACCGCTATTTTTTTTTATTACTTTAATATGTATACTAGTTATGCATATGTTAGCAGATATTTTTTTTCAGATATCAGTTAGGATTGACATTTGTCATAGTGAAAATACCAGGTGAAGTCTCAGAAAATGATATTCATCAGTATTATGATATTCATCAGTATTTCAATGGGTGCATTTGGTTGTCTAAATTGTTGTTATGAAGATCGTTTATTCATAAAATGTGTAATTATATTAATATCAAATAGTACATTAATCTAATAGCATAATGATGTTAATATGTTGTATAGTCAAATTCAAAATTTGTCAGAACGAAGTGTGTTTGTTCGAGAGTCAGACAATACAGGAAAAACTTAATTTTAACCAGATTAATCATTAACTCTATTAATAATGTAATGTATGATTTGAATATTACCCAGACTTCATTTACCGAAGGTACTAGTTGACTTACCGGTATTAGCTGCCGGATAATAACTAAATAAGTACTGACAAAAATAACTGGGGCAGTTATACTGTCCATAATTGTTCACACAATACAGAAAAATATGTATAAGAGAATGTTAGAAGGTAAGTACGAGTTGACTAAGGTACGAGTTGACCAGAAACCATTTACACAACACATTGTTAATAATTATAATGCTGGCACTGTATTGAACATTGTAATGATTGTGGCCCTACAATTTATGTATTTGAAATGACACATTACTGTCTGTATTTTGTATATATGCTGTTACATAGTGGTTCACTTTCAGCTTCGCTCTAAAATAATCGGATTATCCTTTTTTACCTAAAAGAAATTTGCCGCAGTATGATTTAGTTATTTTTAAAGATTTGGTCATGACTGAAGTATTCAATCAGTAACACAATACATGTCTTAGCTGAGGGCTTCCTACATAAGGATATAAGCATCATTGGAAATATGAAGACCCTGTCATGCCTCCTTAGTACATGTATGCAGTTTCTGGCACAAAGTTTGCTTGCAGATCCTTGTACATGTATATACAATGTACATATATCATTTTGAGTTTTTCCCAACCATTGATGATTGATTGAAGATATGAGTTGACCAAATGTTTTAATGTTAGAAACGTATATATATAAAGATTGTATATTATGGAAGATGGTAAATTCCACCTGTAATTCTAGAACTATAGAAGCATTAGTGAGTTATGTTAGTAGGAAATATGCACTTACACGCAATCCAATCCAGGACCTTGTTGTATTGATGTATCAGCCCATTAACAAAATCGAATCATGTTTTCATGCACAATGCATTTTAGGCTTCAAATGTGAATGGGCAACAGTAAAAGATGGTAGATTATATGTTGGTGGTCTGGGAAAGGAATGGACAACCACTGACGGTGTTGTTCAGAACACTAATCCACAATGGGTAAAATCAATAGGACCTGACGGAGATGTTATCCATCATGATTGGAAGAACAATTATAATGCTCTCAGGGCTAAAACTGGGATGAATTTACCAGGTATATTGTTTTTATAGGACATCATGTTTATTAGATCAGAAGTGCATTTTTTAGAGGTAGGAAAAATAGAATTCTACCTAGCGCTACGTAGGGAAAGTGGCGCTGCCATTTCTTAAACGTAGGAAAAGTAGCCCCTATGAGTATCTTTAGATAGGTAGCATGATCTGACAGTGCTAGCTTTGCTAAACAAAATGGCGTCCATGCAGTGTTGTCTAGTCTGGCACGTGCCATTTTGTAGCTAGCGAAGCGTTCAAGCGTTTTTTAGACAGCTATACCTTTTCTACATTGGCTAACTTCCTTGTTTACTTCCCCTACCTCTAAAAACGCACCTCTGTTTAATCTATGTCTACAATGTTTCATAAATGATGTAAATTACTCTTAAAATACGCGTGGGTCGCACTTTTTCTTTTTGAATTGCTTATTTTGGTAAGATAACTACTGGTATACAGGCAGTCTATATATTTCTGGTAGAAATATAATATAATTGTGTTGACAGTGTCTTGTTTGGTACACAATTATAAAATCTTATAGCTTTAGACTGATACTAATTTTCAGGTTTAATGCCATAGTTGCCTCACATGATTGATATATATATACATGTATATAATATATTTATATTGTCAGGTTATGTCAAGAGTTACATGTATAAATTCA
Organism: Mactromeris polynyma; assembly: GCA_032209605.1. Lineage (NCBI taxonomy): Eukaryota > Metazoa > Mollusca > Bivalvia > Venerida > Mactridae > Mactromeris > Mactromeris polynyma. Next base: position 4,824,259 of record JASFXZ010000022.1, read on the forward strand.
TAGTGATTGTACTATGGTTGAAAACCACTTTGTATGTATACCATAGTCAGGGTTCTCTCTGGTATTTTAAATTAGGAGTAATAGTCCTGAGTAAGGTTTCTAAAACAATTAATAGAGTCCTTCTGTGTAATTAAAAAAAGGATAACAAAAATGACTTGAAATCAGGAGTTTTCAAGAACCCAGAAATTTAAGGAACAATAATGCCATTTTTAATTGTAAAGTTGTAATGGCTAATTAGATTCTCTGACATTTATTATGACAAATACTCTGATCTTACATCTAAGTAAAATATACATACATCGATTATACATTATTACAGGGTATATGATACATGAATCTTGTGTGTGGAGTTCTGTACATCAGAGATGGTTCTTCCTGCCTCGTCGTGCTAGTCAGGACAGATATGAGGAACAAGCTGATGAAAGGCGTGCTTCTAATCTCATGTTTACTGCAAATGATGATTTCTCAAAAGTTGAAGTATCAACAGTTGGAAAACTGAATCCAACTCATGGATTTTCATCATTCAAATTTGTTCCTGGTACAAATCATAATGTGATAGTGGCATTAAAGTCAGAGGAGGATGGTGATAATAAAGCAACGTATATACTAGTGTTTGATATAGATGGTAATGTTATTTATCCAGAGCAAAAGATTGGTGCTATGAAATTTGAAGGAATAGAGTTCATTTGAGAACTTTAAAATCTCAAACTTTTATTTGTAATGTTAGCTAATATTTTGCTCAGTCAGTGCTAACACCAGGAAAACTTTATAAATCCATTTATTTTTTAATGAATCACCCATGGTGAGTGTATTGTTCCTTTATCACATGTGGATGTTGGCATCATCACTTGGCCACTGGTTGCAGTTACCTCGAGGATTTTATCTCTATGTTTTTCATCCAAGGCATTGTGGTAGTCAGTTTACGGTTGTAAAAATTTATAGTATAAATGTTTTGCTTTGGTAATTGCTCCAACAAGATTAACCCTAAGAGAATTGTGTCGCTTATGGTTTACATGTGTACCTTGTACAGACAAATATATTGGAATACAAGTTTAGTTTTACATTGATCGAGGAGCACATTGCTTCAGCTGATATTTATCACACTCAATGCTTCTTTGGGTTCTACATAGTACTGGTGCTTAAATCAGAGATCTTAAAGTATCTTGCCCATAGCTGATTCGGACCCATGACCTTGTCAAAGCTTGTGATCAGGAATCCAGTGCTTTGTCCCGTGACTTGATAATCTTGTACTGGTCGCTATAGCAATTATGAATTTTCTGGTCATATAACAAGTAAGACAAATGCATTAGGCTACTGCATAGACCACAATGTCTTGATGTACAAGCGTATCATAGGAATGACCAGTACTGGTATATGCACATATATCAGTAGAATTTCAAAATGATGTACATACATACATTTTTTACCACATATCTGTCATTTACACTGAAAAGTATCATTGTAAAACTGAATTACTCGTAGTATCTTTGTCTGACACATCTTGACATTTACAAATGTAAATAAAACGGAAGTATTACACACTATTTGTGGATAACACTCTAATTGTGATACATGTATTATGATTTAAATCTTAATACAATATTAAAATTCATTTTTGACTACATTGTCTGAATTTTTACAGCAATCAGTTTGTTATTTACACATTTATTGATTTATACATGTATAGTTTATTTATAGGAGGGTTAATTGTCTTGTTCTTATATTAAATAATATTTAATAATTTGAACATATTATGTTTGTTAAATTTAAATTTGTTGAAGTTTATACGAATCAAACGTGTATTGTGTTTTAGTAACTACATTTAAGACTAGGTGTTAAAACTTTGATTGAGTGTTTAAAGCATTGCTATCATTTTAAGTTCATAATATTATATTGCAATTTGGAAGCAAGGCCTTTATATGTTTGTTGATATTTATATTGAGCAATGACCAACCAGCCTACAAGTTTGTCAAGCATTGAATTTGCTGTCTGCGCATTTTTTGTGTGTGCAGATACACTGAACTGTTATATCTGTAGTACAGAGTAGAATACAGACTTGTCTTCATTAACCATAGAAAATGTCAACTTGGACTTGTCCATACTTTTTATAAGATAATTTTCAACACATACTGTTGCATATATTTATAGAATATTTAGCTTATGATATAAATCACAGTTTTCAAACTACTGTGGTGATATTCATTACTCTTTTTGATGTCCTGTCCTTGGTATTTAATTATCTTGAAACTACATGTATTTGTGTAATGCCTTGATGCAACAATTTGAAATATATTTAATTTCTACAAACATACTTGTTTTTGATTACTGTTGAAAGAACTCAATTATCATAATTTGACTTTGAAATGAAATAAACATGTTTTTGAATTTTGCAAATAACGTTCTATTATCATAATGAAGATTGAGATTAGTATTAAACTAACATTTATATCATGGTTCACAATTGAGAAACAATGTTTGAGTTGCAAATATATGAACACTTGCTTTAATGTCAAATACATTCTTTTAAATACATGTTGGGAGGTCACTTTCCACATTACCTTAAATATGAAAGTACACATTTTAAGTGGACAGCATCGGATATTGATAAAGAACAGACTAGTCGCTATTATTGAACCAGTTGTGTATATATGTACACTACATTGATCTTGTCATGTACATGATATGTTTCTGATAATGGTTTGAGATTGATGCTTTTATCAAGTATCAGACGTCATGTTCAGGTTAATACTTAATCATTTCACTGTGACTTTGAAAAAAAGTATATCTTTAGTCATGTTTGTCACAAGTCTTCGTAAAAGTGATCAGCTCCAATTCTGTTTTATTTTCCATTGTAACGACATTTTTAAGTACAACAGAGTATTATTAATATCGTAGAAAATCTGCACATGCAGTTAGATTGATGTTCTTATATCAATGTAAGTACATGTGTATAGTTTTTGTTTTATATACAGTCAAACCTGTGTTAAAGACCACCTGCGAACAAAGACCACTATTGCAAAACCTGTCTGCAAAGACCACCAATTTTATTTCCCGTCAGACCATTTTCAATGATATTTAATCTGTTAATAGAGACCACCTGTAAACAAAGACCACATTTTACTGTTCCTATGGGTTGTCTTTACAGACAGGTTTGACTGTATATATTTTTGAACTTTGCATATATATTTTATGTGTCTTAGCTTTCTGTATGTATTACGCTATTTATTAGAATAACTTACTGTACCAACTCTTTATTATATTGTTTTCTGTATGTTTTGGTATTTTTATCACTGTTTTTAGGACCAGTTTTCTTTTGAAATGTTTATTGGTAATAACTTACTGTAGGAGGTGGTTATATAATCAGTGACTATGGAATCCCACTTAGTCCTAGTGGCTATGAATTGTAGTTGCCTTGTATAATTCACTTAAAGATTCTCAGGAGGCTGCATTTTCTACCGGAACTACTTACACGTTATCAGATTGTTTGTTTTAATAGAATGCAAGTCCAGTATGGTACTGGTCCATGTGGGGGTCCCAAAGTAGGTCACACAGTTAAGTCATTGAAAATCCTCTTGGACTCTCATGAGGCCAACATGGCAATGTACTCAATGTGAGCGATATGGGGCCATCATGGCCCTATTGTTTATAATTCTGTACCCAGAATTGTGCACCAATTTTGTCTCATAACATGATGAATTCTACTTATTTCAACGTTTATCATCATTTTTGTTAGTAACATTAAGTGATATGACAAGTTGATAAATAGAGGATCTTACATGAGTGCTGATGTGATATTGTTTTTATGAAACAAGTCGACTGAAATAATATGACGCGAGGCTCTGCCGAGCGTCATATTCGTTTCAGTCGACGAGTTTCATAAAAACAATATCAAATAAGCACGAATGTAAGATTCTATTTATCACATAACACCATAAATCTTTAAATAAACATTATTTTTAATAAATGCCGAAATTCAAAACAATTGTAAACACTATGCTGTCATTTAAAGTGACGTCACACTGGCCATTTATGACGTCATAAGTGACGTCACACTGGCTATTTATGTAACTAGTTACATATGATATTTATGTCACTGCTTTATGCCACTCCTGGAGTGCAAGTTATGTGATAATTCTGAATTAAGTATTTTCTGATTTTTTTGTCGGAGGAAAACTGTTGCTACAATGTATAACATCATTGTGATGTGAACAGAGCTCTTAGTTTTATCATAGTTTCATTAACATGAAACTACAACTGTATTGTTCGTACATGTATTTTATTTCCTTTTGACATATGTTGGTCATAAATCTAAATCAAATATAAAACTGCTTCTGCAACTTTTGCATTTTAACGCATATAAACAAAACATGAAGACCAGGGTTCTCGCTTGGATCTGAAAACAGGACTCCAAAACCATGCTTTTGCAAGAAGTTGCTGTCCTTCGATGCATTTTCAAAGACATTTTGCCAGAAACAGGAGTCCCAGGGGAAAATAGGAGACCATATAACATGAAGGGGAGTCTAGTGAGAACCCTGTAGACGTATATACCATAACATGTTCATCTGATCAGTATTCAATTCTCTATTTTTCATTCTAAACCAAGAATATACATTGGTTAGGTATCTGTTGTAAGTTTGATTAATTATGGTGGTATTTTTACATGAACTGGGAACCTTGCCAGATTTGTTTTTGACAAGTATCATTTGTATATGTTGTATTGGCATTTTTATCCGACTACTTAACGTGAAATATAATATTATGATCTCTGATAAATGTGTTCTACTCCACATGAATGCCATATTAGTATTTGCCTAGGTCTATCTCATCAGCATGTTATCATTAGCTTTATGAAGATGGTTCTACCAGGATTATCTTTCTTCTGAGACATCTGTGACTTATGGTACAAATATATCTGTAGCAATATGTTTACTTGATTATTACTTGTTCTTACTTATTTTTAGACTATTTGAGCTTTTCATGCTGGTTCTTAGGACTATGCTGAATATAAATTGACAAACTTGGAACAGTTCACTAATATTCATCACATTAAATGATCTACTTGAACTTTTAGGGAACAAGGAGTTTATTTATTTTATGGGGACAGCAAGCATTTGTTCTGATGGGGCCAGTTGTTACTTACAGTTGTTGTATCCTCATGCATGCTTGTTTTTCCTTCCTGTATTTGAAAATTAAACTAAGCAAGACAGGATTTGGATTGAAATTAATAGCAAAATGAGAATCAATGGTTTGAAATGGTCATTAGACATCCAAATGGGGTGCTTTTAGTGTTTAAATCTTTAAATTTTATGAAATACACCACCAATCTACAACCTAATGGATTTTGAACCATTTTTAATTGCTAAACAGTAATATGATATTTTTACAGAAGACTGAAGGTGACATTCACACATTATTTCTCTCCTAGGAAATATTGAAATTGGGAAGTTGAAATTGTGAATTTGTTAAGTTGAAATTGTGAATTGGTGAAGTTGAAATTGTGAATTGGTGAAGTTTTCAACTTAAAAAATTCACAATTTCAACTTAGCAAATTCACAATTTCAACTTAACAAATTCACAATTTCAAATTAACAAATTCACAATTTCAACTTTACAATATCAAAATTTCAACTTCCCGAGGGAAATAATGTGAAGTGTGAATGTTTCCACCGGTCTTGCGTACATTTTAGCTGATGTTCATGAATTTAGTAGATCAGTGTATCTTTATAATGCTTTATTGTTGCTCATTGTGTTCATGTATTTATTTCCTGGTTCATTATATCTATAAAAATCGTGATTATAAAAGTACGAACATAAAAAGTACTGTGTGTGTCATAAATGAGTTGACTGTATGTACTGAATTTAACTGAAGTTTCACAATCTTATCCTTTAGATTCAAAGACAATTTTGCATGAAATGTGTGGCAATGCTTGCCAGTGTGCCTAAATTGCTTAATTTCTTTTTGAGACTCATGTATTCTCATGTGTATGAAAATCTATATGAGTGAATATTAGCAGACTTATTTGATACTCCTTATTTGAGATCAAGTTACAAGCTGTGTACATATATTTTGAAGTTTGGTGTAATATGATATGTTTGTCATAAGCCTTACATTATTCTGATGCCATGAAATTGTAGACTAACATCAGTAATATTCAGCCATATTTGGAAATGTACTTACATTAAATCCCTGTTCTAACTGTATACATATGTTATAGAGAATGAATATTATCTTCTTAAGTGACTTTTCTAGTCATAGTTAGGGTTAAATATGTTTAAGATTTGTGGATTTTTTAAATTTTGCATGAGTGAAGTGCAAATTGTATTTCCTCGAAGATGCATGTCCAGTTATGCTAGGATAGTATAAGATAACTTTCATATCATGTAAGCAGCTTTTGAAATGACTTAAATGCAGCTTAGTGTCTTGTTATGTGAGTTAAATCCAAGAATTAGGTGAATGTTTGGATATGCTCATGTTTGTACATTGCTTTTTGTCGAGCTTGCTTGTGGTGAGTTCGACATAGTCGTCACAATGGCTGTCCGGACCATTACTCTGTCACTTATTGGAGGATTTTCAAATGACGTGGCACAATTGTTCAGAATGATGAGACGGAGTGTCGCGCCCAAAACCTGTGTCTGTAGCTCAAAGGTCAAGGTCACAGTTAGTGGTCAAATGTCAAAAATGGGTCTAGATTTCTTTGTCCAGACCATTACACTGTCATCTATTGGGGGATTTTTAATAACTTGGCATAAATGTTCACCCTGATGAGACAATGTGTCGCGCGCAAGACCCAAGTCCATAGCTCAAAGGTCAAGGTCACACTTGGAGGTCAAACATAAGATAATGTGTCTAAAACATCTTTTTCAGACTATAACACTGTCATTTATTGGAAGAAATTCAAATTACTTGGCACAAATATCCTTGTCTGTAGCTCAAAGGTCAAGGTCACACTTGGATGTCAAATGTCAAAAATGGATCTAAAACATTTTGTCCAGACCATAAAACTGTCATTTATTGGGGGATTTTTAAATTTAGTTGGCACAAATGTTCACCATGATGAGATGGCATGTTGCGCACAGGACCCATGACCAAAGGTCAATGTCACACTTGGAGGTCAGATGTCCAAACTATGATTCAAAAACATCTTTTCCGGAACATCACACGGTCATCTATTGGTGAATTTCAAATTACTTGGATCAAATGTTCACAATGGTGACCTCAAGTGTTGTGCAAGACCCGTACCTTACCAGTACATAGGTCAAAGGTCAAAATCACACTTAGAAATCAAAAGTGAAAAATGGGTATAATAGATATGCACTTTATAGCATTATATAACCGTATTCTCTTAATCTGTTGACAATTGGCGGGCTCGACATGTTGCCCTTCGGCATCTAGTTTTTGTTTGCCATTACTGTGTTACTTAAGTACAACTGTATATATTATATTGTGTCGTTTTGAACTGAACACTATTGTGGTATTGAACTGTGGTATTTTAATGATGGTTTTATGTGATGTGATATAAAATGAAAAATAAAGATCTAAACTATCAGCAGATTTATGTTGTTTTACCTGCATTATTAAACCATGAAAATGGATTATATTTTATATGGATTTAATATGGATTTTATGATTTGCTCATAGAAGAGGACATATCTTAATTTCACCTACGGCGTACGAGCTGTCAGTTGGACAAGCTAGCAAGTGGTGTTCTGTAAGATGTCCGATCAATAACTTTAGAAGCATTTGTCCAATCATCACCAGATTTGGCCAGAATGTTTATGGGCATAACATCTCTAACAAGTTCGATAACCAACCATATTGCTTGAGTCACTCAGGAGTTATCGCTCTTCATTTATATTAATTACCTAAAATAGGTCTTGTCCGATCAATAACTTCAGAAGCATTTGCCCAATCATCGCCAAATTTGGTTAGGATGATTATGGACATAAAATCTCGAACTACTTCGATAACCAGCCATATCGCTTGAGTTACTCGGGAGTTATTGTCCTTTGATTATAGAAATTACCTAAATTTTATCTTGTTTTAACTGTGACAGTTTGCCACTCTTGTTGTTGCTATAACCAGAAATGGTGACAAAGTGTTATGTTTAGACCATTCCTTCACTTTTAATTGCTATCTATTTATAGTGGATCTTACATGAGTGGTCATTCTTTATTGAATGTATTAAACAAGTCTTCTAAAAATGATGCTTTGTCGAGTTTTTATCAGTTTTAGATGATGCATTTTTCATAAATTCAATAAAAAATGAACATGATTGTAAGATTCTATTGATGACATAACTGCAGAAACAGCTGATTTTGTTAAAACATTACTATATGCAAGCGAAGTATGGCATGTGAAATATGGCCTTTGGTAAAAAAGCTGATGCAACAAAAATGAATATCACATATTCAAATTAATAAGACAATAAATTTCAATGAAATGTCATACTTTGTACAAAATATATATTTCACCATGTCAACATAATTTGAGCGCATTTATGTCATGCTTGTTTTGTTGTGACGTTACGTATGTGAGTTATTATTTCACCAGTGAATTATCGAAAATAATACATGGGTGTTAACCACTCTACACGGTATGTTATGTCGTAAATTTGGATATTTTATTAGTTAACAGTCAATACAATTTAGATAATCAAGTATTTGACACATGATAATTGAAATAATATGTACAGTACCATTACAGTTCGAAATGTAATGTGAATGAAAGTAGGATGTGCAAAACAAAAGAATCTGCAGAACCTTTGAATAATCTTTTTTACATGAAAAAAGTCTGAGTATTCTGTCCTGACCACTGCCATTGACCACTGTTATTAATTGCAGTCTATATTGTCCAGCATTGGACCATCACTGGTAACAAGTTTTGTCATTCATATGAAAGTTCAGTATGACATGGTGTACTCCAATTATACAACAAACAATAAAATAAGTTTGTAAACTGGTGAAAAAACCTTGGAACCTCAATAATAAGAGCATCAAAGGTGCCGATGAAAGTTGTCAGGTGGTCTGTACATTCACTTTGAAACATTGATGAAGAATTCATAACTGGTCCATGAAAATACGGTTCTATTAATGAGCTGGTATTAATGTCGAGATGGTCTTTAAGTGAGGTTTTTCCAGTATAAATATTTAATCCATATGGTTTATTCACATATTATCATATTGTCATATGTGTTCTAGTAATCCCCTCAAGCTCAATGATCTGGCAAGTCTTAAAGGAGCTCTACAACTCAGGAAGCGCTTACATTCTTCTTTAAAATCTTTTCTCTGCCATGCGTATATAAAAGGATTCACTATACTGCTTGCCATTCCAAGAAAGATAATCCATTTGGCAATGTCCCATTCCTTGGAGAATATATACCCAGGAGTTATAAACGCTCGAAGCAGGAAGTAAGTGAATGGCAGCCAGCATACAGAGAACAACAAAGTTATTGTTGCAACGACTATAGCTCCTCTAAACACATTATTCATTTTCTCAGTTTTGTATCTTGGTCGGTATAAACTGTTGCCATATTCTATATCACTGTAAACTTTACCCGAATGTACACTGAAACATATCTTGCTAATGGTACGAGGTTTTACCTTTTGGTACATGTTGTATGCTTGCTTTAGAATACGACAATACGTGATCACAATTATTATGGTGACAATCCACAACGTCAATGCTATCCATAATAGTTGCGATGGTGGACTAATTTGCTGGAGAACACAAACGGGCTTAAAATTCCACCCATTTAACCAGAAAAATGGAAGAACACTGATCACTCCGGAATATATCCAAGACATTGTAATTAGTGCATAGGCAACTCTAGGCTTCATGATGTTCCAGTATCTGGTTGGAAAACAAATGGCAACGTATCTATCTATCGTTGTACACATCACGGTAAGCCTGGAAGCCAGCGTCATCAGAGTAACGATTTGGTATCGTAGTAAGCAAGTATACACATTTTCATTCAAACTTGGTACAAAGGTGTATACCAATTGTAACAGAGAAGCCAAACCAGTGAACAAGTCAGCGATGGCAAGGTTTACAATGAATATATTAGTTACTGCCTGACGACGGATGTACTTCCATATCACAATTAAAACTACAGTGTTTCCCACGAATGACATCACAAACACTGTGAATTGAAAAATCGCAAGTAAAGCTTCATTGTCAGGAATTTGTATCATTTTTGTTCTTGGCGTTTAAAGATCCTTAGGGGAAAACACGAAACTCCACATTTTCTTTCAATCGCAAATGGCGTTAAATATACATCAGCATGTGACTTCGCTGTTGAATGTCCGGGTTAAGTATGCGTAATCATCATTTAACTTCTTGCTTGAGACAGTTACTTATTTTAGAACATCATCGATTTGTGATGTAGTATTAAACCATCCAATGAAACCATAGCAATACTCTAAATGACAATGTTAACTGTACTTGTCCATTTATGGTGATATAGTCTATGACGTCACAAGGTTGATAGTACAATGAGTAGAGCAACTAAGTGTTGACTATAATAAATCATTAATATTAAACAATTATCTTTTCTTTTTGACAATGAAAAATTAGTCACACTTAGTAAAACAAGGCTGTTTAGCTAAATGTTCTAAACCTACAATCAGAACATTTTAAATGCACAATGCATGTTTTCTGAAATTCACGGTTTATAAACAGAAATATGAAAACAACCGTTTACAGGTACACGACATTATTTCATGTTTATATAAAATAAATAATTAAACCAAGGAAATATCTTTATGCATAATAGTTTCGAAAAAAAATATCACGGGTGAAATAATATTTGAACATACGTAATTCAAAATACGCCTTCAATAAAGACTATTGCAAATGTATGTTGTTTCTTGCAAAAGCAATTAAATAGCACCGATTCATGCAGCTTATTCTTGAGACATTGGTATATTCATTTACCTGGTTTAATTTTGTTATAGACGAACACACGATTTATCTGATCTTTGCGTCAAAAGTTCAAACTCCTCGCGGCACTCATCTTCTCCAGTGGTAAATTAATCGACTCTGTACCATGGAAAGCGAGACCACGGCGTACAAGATTCATACACATTATGTAGCTTGGTCCAACCAAAGAATATCACATATAAGCTACCTAAGCTAGAACGGCAAAAATGGAAAATATTTTTTGAACCAAACCTGATTCTTCAGATTACAACATGAAATATATACACACACACTTAAATGTGACCAGTTTAGACCAGTCTCTGGATAAAACGGACATATCGTGCGCTGAAAAGTGACTGTAACATTGAATATTTATTAGATTAAAACCGTACAGTTCAACAAATGGCCCGGTGGCGAAGAAATGGAGTGGTCACAGGCTCAAGTCCGGAAGAAACATTCCAAAGGCATTAAACTAGTACTATCAGATTCATTGTCTTCGCTCGACATTATGAGGATAGTACTAGGTTTATACGGACTGTACTAGGACTTGTTGACCTGACCATTGTCAGGTTAATGTTACTGGCTGTGGTATCATGTCACGTGCTTTCAGATTCCAACAGCACATTATCTACTACACGGAGAAGCAATATTGGGTCGACTAGCTGTCTGCCCTGGACACTACTATTCGTAATGACCTAATCTATGCATCATTAAATAACATTACTAGTAACTCATTTGAAAATACAATGAATTTCACTTTTCGAAACATAGTCAACCATACCTAGTTCATTGTACATGTGCATGTACACTTTTAGTCACCATGGCACATTCGATTACATTAGCTCTGTTTAATTTATACCGCTGTTATGTAAATATTAGTATGGTCATATAATACTATGTTAAGTAGTTATACAGTAGAGACAGTAAACGCGACAGTGGACAATCGTGATAATACAACAAATGTAATGCATACATTACCAACATTTGAACTTTATCCTTTCATGTCTATATGGTATAAGAAAGGGAAGATAATGTATTTATCACATGGTTGACAAACTGAACTCAACTATACTCTTAGACAATCTCAGCGAAGGTTATCAAGTACAGTTTGGTGGAACAATGCAAGTTCGCACGATTGAAACTGTTATTTCAAGGTAAACCAGTGTTCAAAATTACTGTATTAATAAGTTTGAACTGTCCTGATCATTGCGTGAAATCATTTATTACAGCATCCTTATCAACCAATTTCAAGAAACTAATCGCGTTCATAATGACCTCAGTGTATTTGCACAAGAACGTGGTATAATACATGTTCAACAATGGGACTGGATACGCGATTTGAATGACATCACCATTCTGCGTACAAATCGCAACAGTTTCCTATATATAAACGGTTAAAAAATGAAACATATGTCTATTTCTTTCTTCTGTAATTTATTTCTTATTAAGTTTAGAATATTTATTAACCTACTGAAGTAATCTGCAAACAATTACAATTCTATTAATGCTTTTATTTTTAAATAATGTTGATGTCTTCGTGCTTCCCGAAATGTTTAAAAGTTGACTTGTTTGAGATTTTCGTTCCAGCTTTCAGTCTTAACCGATTCAAATTCTTGCTAAATAAAATGTGCATTATTTATTCATTATTTGGTGGTTTATTTATTAAATAATTAAAGGATTTGTTAAATTAATATTAATTTTGAAACAATATCTTCCAATGAGTTATAAATACAAATATACACTTTGTGCATTTATTGTCACTAATTATCTCTCAATTATCCAAGTGTGAAAGTCCCCGCAGTACCCTTTGATTCGGCAGTACAAACGTGATAATGGCAGTATCGGGAATCTTTGATTTAAATCATAAAAGACATTTGTAACAATGGGAAAAAATAAGATAAAAGTTTTGGATTTTCTGTGTCGGAAAGAATAATCAATGATATTTGTTTGTCACCGTATAAGATGATTTTCTGCAAAGACAAATATTTTAGGTATTTGTTTTCTGTAATTTAGTGTTTTATGCTTTATTTGGTATTAAGACTTGCATAAAAATTAAATCTCGGTATTCTTTAAGTATGGCTCATCTGTGAGATTTTTCGTCCTGAAATCCATGAAAATTATCTAATTTAGAAATTCTGAAAGATTTAAGAAGAATGCATTGATAGGTTTTGGAAAAACTGCAATGTTACATATTTTGTTGAAAAATAATGTTTTCTTAAAGACAATTAACATTTCTTAACAAAGTGACCCTCAACAAAATCCACGCATGCTGAGATTTTTTATTGGTTTCATGCTGTGTCGATCAGTGGATAAGGGCACAGATTGTTCTATCTCCAGTCATACATGGGGGCCCAGTATTTATCACTTATACACAAGTGGACACGAAACATCATGTTGATTACATTGTAAAGCAATAAAAAATTAATATACAATTATTACTCAAGTTAAGACAATCAGCACTGAGTGGGAACTATTACAAAATGTGCATTTAATAATTGTTGTACTAACTGCGTTTGATTAAATCACGGACCTATATATATCGTATATAGGTCCGTGATTAAATTAAATACATGTAGGTGTGTGAAAAACATAGTTTCATGGTCACAATGGTGTAAAAAATGTTTGTCATTTTTAGCGGTAGCATGGTTTATTATAATGCACGCAGCGACTTGCCCACCGATTTCAGTCAATTTTATGACACTTGTAGACTGAAAATGTATTGTCTGTGTATTGATACGGACTGATATATTTTCCAGCTCCGGTGTCCTTTCCATATTTAGGCTTACGTGTAGTTGAGACAAGTCTTTTTTGATTTTATGAAATAAATATAAGTTACTAGCATTTATTTTTAATCTATCAAAGGAATTTAAGAATTAAGGGAATTGATTTTTAACATGTAAAATATATTACGTGAAACATGCTAACAGTTTGACACTGGGAATTTATATGATTCATGTATATTTATGTTTAAGACATATTCTAGTGAAAATGAAAGGTATTCATTACCATTTATCACTGAATATTAAATAACGATGATATTTATTTATGTATTGTGTTTTATATTTTATGCAGTAGAAATAAATAATATATTATACGTTGCTATTTAATATTTCCCGACAGTAATTACTAATTTAACTTGTTGGCACCATTTCACCTATGACAGGCGAATATAACAAAATGCACATTTTGCATAATGATCATCATCATACACATTTTGGCCCATTGTATATATGTAGATATTTATTTTATTTCCAAAATATAAAGCGTTATATCAGCTGCCCTAAATAATCGATATTGAAACCATGCCCCTATTGGTTAGATCTTTGAAAAATCCAATAATGATCCAAAATCGGGAAATCTCCAATATTGGTCGATGTAAAGGGAGACAACTTATTTTAGTCGGTGGTCTTAATACACAGGAGAAGTAACAACCACCGTAGAAGCTGCATTCTTCAGTATGTATTCTGTGAGTCTGATTTTTTAAATGCCCGATATTTTCCATTTAAACTGTCTACATTTATGTTTCGAAGTGTAAAAGTTATTTTTCCGCTTGTATAGATCTACATATGTTTAGGGGTATCTATTTGAACTTACTGAATCATAACATAATAGTATAAAGTAAGATAAGTATATGTCCTTGGTTTTCTACATGCATTATGTAAAGGTATTTATACTTGTGTTCCCCTATCAATGCGGTTCATTTATGTCACAGTAAAGACACAAACACAGTGTGGATTGGAAATGTCTGACATCTAACCAATGTCAGACGTTTTATTAAATATATAAATTGTGGTTTTATGTTAAACATACCTTATTGTGGTTGTTGATACTTAGCAATAAATTGAAGCGGAATGATTAATGCATACAATCATACAAGCATGAAACAAGTCAAACATCAATCAATTTGAATTAAATATATACTTAAAATGTCGGGGCTTCGATATCAAACATTTATTTTCATTTAAATCATGTATCAAATACATTTGTCATACCACTGCGTTTTACGGTGTGATAATGTAAAATACATACCACTGATAACTTACATTGACAATTCAAAATTGCTTTACACAAATCCAATAAAAGCAACAGAATTTCAATGCAATATTTCATATAGGATTATGTACTTAATTACCAAAGTCATATAATACCTGCAGTATATCAAATTCCCATTGAAAAGATCAAATTAGTTTTTTGAGGTTATCTAAACTTTACGTATACTTTTGTTATGATAACTATTTAATGTAAAGTCGTCTTCAAAAGCTGTCATTCAACTTTTGTTGGCTTCTATATACGGGTAAAGTTTGCTTTATAAGTGACACCTAGAATTAAAATCATTAAATTACAAATCCAATACAAACATAAGGTCAGCTTAAGCAATGTATTGAAATTTTGTTTTAAAACGATCGAGTACATGACTGCGATTGGCAACGGCAATATGAGTATGCAAGTTTCATTGAATATACCCAGACAAAATATTAATCGTTATCAATTAATTAGTCCGTCGAACGACCGGGCATAAATAAATTAAGATTATTAGATGCAAAAGTGCGATAACTTGGACTTGAAACCTACGACAGAATAGATCAAAGAGGATTATAATATTATCAGCACGTTTATCCACACTTATAACGACTTTTGAATAAGAGATACGTACTCGGTCATTTATCAATTATCATAAAATGTGTTATATTGAAACCTCCATAAAATTCCTTTGTATTGAAGACTAGCGGTGTAGCGGATCAGGCTATACCATCGCGTTAAGTTTTTCAAATTATGAGCGGTCATATCACACTGGTATGAATCAATATTGTGATATATATGGAATCAATAAACTCGCGGGATAAATCTGAATTCAACCGGGACAGAGTTTATTCAAAACAAAACTGCACAAATTTGTTATTTATCATTCATGTAATTAATATCTAAACTAGACTTTATATTCATCATAGCTTTGAAGAGGGGACGGTTGATTCAGAGTTTTTTGATCGACATGGATAATGTGATTGTGTAGAGGAGAATAGAACTGAATGATATCAGTGAATACAACACGGACGCGTGTATAGAAATAAGGAATGAATACTTATAATGATAAATTGTTTGATGATGAGGAACTACAATACGATATGTAGACTTTTTGTGCGGACTTTTTAATTAAACCCTTTGAATGTGTTTCATATTAGGCCGGTATGTGAGCTAGATACCGACACTTTGATTATTTCGGACACGCCGTTTTAATGTAAATTATGCGATAAATTTAGCTTCTCTGGCCATTTAACATTTTTGGAAACGTACATAATGAACCTAGGACGATCGGACACGTATATTAACGTGTATTTACCACGGGAAGATGGCGATATTCCGAGAAGATATGCCAAACCGATGTCGCCAGTGTTTAATGGTGAGGAGATTTACAAGTTTAGTGATCAAATTGTCAAAGACCGGAAACTGTTTATCGGTCGAAAACAAACGTCACTTTATGAAATATACTACAAAGATGGAAAAGACGGTGGTGAACATTCTGTCGGAAGTGTGGATAACGCTGATGAACCGGAAGATGCAGATCATGAATACGATACCGGAAGTCCGAAAGAAAATAAAGATGGATTTCAGCACCACGCCCCAAAAATCTCTAAAGTTAGCATATCTTTGAGACGAGCGGAAAAAAGTAAGGAGCCTAGATTTAACGAACCTATAAGTTTGTACGGTATGAATAAAGGACATAGTACAACTAAGTATGAACCGGCTGCAAGTTTGGAGAGGCCAACATTTGATATTGTGCGTAATGCCAAACGAAGAAGAGCCACTACAGGAAATAAGAACAATACATCAACTTCCAAAACTTATAACATTTCAAAACTTTTCAAAAAGTTACAGTCAGCACCCCCGGAAGTTCGAAGTCTAGGATTACCTCCGATTAGCCGTTCTCATACGGCTATGACTGCCTTGCAGCCGGATTTTAGTCATGACTCTCAAAGAACATTTATTAGTACTTGGAGTCAGCCTGTTAGGCCTAGTTCTAAGCTAAATAAGATATGGAAACAGTCAACTAATGCGTATGTTAGAGGATATACTCCAAGAACCGTGATAGAACATTCAACAAAATCTGGTCACATGACCTCGTCTAGGACAAGACTCACTGCTAGTTTGACGGGAGTTGGTTTTGTTTGAATTTTATGTGCCTGATTTTAGCATGTCGCGCCGTATATTCGCATGTCGCAATTTCTGTCGGTGTGAAGTTGACAGTAGTAGCTCTAACAACAGTGGCAATACAAATGCTCTTCGGCAGTAATGTGGAAGTAACTTATCTACAGAAATCTATATGTCGGTATTGTTGTCCTAGGCAGTCATATAGTCATGTGTTGCATTAGATATAATGCTGGTGGTTTCAATGATTTCCTGCAGTTTAAACAAAATTATAAATGCTCTTACTGTTACCATTTACTTTTTTTTCATCGTGTCTATAATATTTCTTCAATTGTGTAGTTGTTCTAGGTTTTGTTTATTGCTAGTACAAGAAGCAGTTTAACTGCTTGTCATGCTGATAGTAACATACAGCTACTGATCAGTATCCTTGCTAGTACCTGCAGTAGTGGTCGTTGTTGCTACTATAACTGCTTGTCATGCTGACAGTAACGTACAGCTACTGATCAGTATCCTTGCTAGTACCTGCAGTAGTGGTCGTTGTTGCTACTATAACTGCTACTATTGCTAACTTCACACCGATGCCATATTTTTGTTAGTGGATGGTGCCCGTCTTTGTTAAAGATTATACTGTTTTGTTAAGAGATTTTTGCAACTATGTATTTTATCTGCGAGTATCAGCAGACTTTCGTTATGTGTATTCATCGAACTGTCGGTAATCCAATGTTATATTTGTATAATTTTAATAAAATATTTATTCCCACACTTTTGAAGATTATTTTTTGATATCGTTTATTCACGAACTGGAGGCAGATTTATAAATCAAGTACATACAATTTGTAAGTGGTTTTTATTCTAAAGCACGACTTACACTCTCAAAAATGTATTAGTTTAAAGTAACTCGTCGAGTTGTACGTAAGCTAAGACTAATTCCGCAAATAACTTACCTATCTTCTTCGTATTATGATAAAATTCATATTTACAAATCAGTTCAGCATGTAAAATATACGTGATATTTGCAAGCAGGGCATACTATAAAGATGTTATAAATTCCTATATTGCTTACAATGTTTCTAAATGAAATGGCTATAAGCGTGAACGTTTGAATACCTTAAAGTAATAATTTGCTCATTTTCGAGGTCATTTGTTTACCTACCCAAATAGGAAAAATATATTTCATACACTTAAAATATCAATACATATGCATTATCAAATAATGAACTCATTATGTAATCATCTATATTTGTTGTAAAAAGAAGTTTCTACTATCACAAATTAAAAAATCTTCCAGTTTTTTAAATAGCGGGTAATTTTTCTAGTTTTGTCTATTAGTATTATGATGAATTGAGCTATTTTCAATTGGTTGTACATTGCAATGGTTCTTATTGGCCAATGTAACAACAATACTGGATAAAACCCATTCAAACATTTTACCTTCAGATGAGCCAGATACATCTTTAAATCGCTTATTTTCTCCTTTATCATGTGGAGACTGCAAGTGATAAAACACCATTGGTTAATCTAATAACATTAGAAAGTTCTACACATTAATTTGAAGATTTTAACAATGCCTCATACACATGTTTTACATAACACAGAATTTGTCTATTGATAACATTTAATGTGTGTATAAATATTTCGGAGTAATGCATCGATTTTTTACATTATTTTCTATACAAATATTTAATTATATCATTTAAATATTGTTGAATGTAACAATTTCAGTTTGTATAGAGCGCGTATACAATATATCAGTATTGATTTGAACAAGACTATGACTGTACCGCCTGTATGTAGATTATATCATGTTTGAAATAAACCATAGAAGCAGTCACAATTGTGTATCCAAATATACCTGATAGTTGTTTACAATTAAACACATAGTTTATTGACTTGATATAACTTAAATGAATACTAAAACAAGTCGTACACTAGTCTACTAGGCAAATAACAAATACTACTGGCACGTACGATACAAAACTACTAAATCATATACTATTAGCGCAACCAGTCTTCAATTATAGCAGGGAGACATAACTATTAATGGTTGTAACAGAAAGCCCATAACAGAAAGCCCATATTCATAACATATTAGAACATTAAGATTAAGGTTAAGTCCGAGGTTGGTATTTCGTTAAACTGGTGTGAGCCCACCAAGTAGTTTTACTGACTGTTCCAAGGCTGTTGTATTGTCTTAATTATCGTGTTGCGCTGTCGTGTAGACCTGTTGTATTGTCTTAATTCTCGTGTTGCGCTGTCGTGTAGACCTGTTGTATTGTCTTAATTCTCAATTCTCGTGTTGCGCTGTCGTGTAGACCTGTTGTATTGTCTTAATTCTCGTGTTGCGCTGTCGTGTAGACCTGTTGTATTGTCTTAATTCTCGTGTTGCGCTGTCGTGTAGACCTGTTGTATTGTCTTAATTCTCGTGTTGCGCTGTCGTGTAGACCTGTTGTATTGTCTTAATTCTCGTGTTGCGCTGTCGTGTAGACCTGTTGTATTGTCTTAATTCTCGTGTTGCGCTGTCGTGTAGACCTGTTGTATTGTCTTAATTCTCGTGTTGCGCTGTCGTGTAGACCTGTTGTATTGTCTTAATTCTCGTGTTGCGCTGTCGTGTAGGCCTGTTGTATTGTCTTAATTATCGTGTTGCGCTGTCGTGTAGACCTGTTGTATTGTCTTAATTCTCGTGTTGCGCTGTCGTGTAGTCCTGTTGTATTGTCTTAATTCTCGTGTTGCCATGTCATGTAGTCCTCTTGTATTGTCTTAATTCTCGTGTTACCATGTCGTGTAGTCCTGTTGTGTTGACATAATTCTCGTGTTGCCCTGTCGTGTAGTCCTGTTTCTATTGTCTTAATTCTCGTGTTGCTCTGTCATGTAGACCTGTTGTATTGTCTTCATTCTCGTGTTGCCCTGTCCTGTAGTTCTGCTGTATTGTCTTAATTATCGTGTTGCCCTGTCGTGTAGTCATGTTGTATTGTCTTAAGTCTCGTGTTGCAATGTCGTGCAGTCCTGTTGTGACGTGTTAATTCTCGTGGCGCCCTGTCGTGTAGACCCTGTTGTATTGTCTTAATTCTCGTGTTGCCGTGTCATGTAGTCCTGTTTTATTGTCTTAATTCTCGTGTTGCCCTGTCGTGAAGTAATGTTGTATTGTCTTTATTCTCATGTTGTTCTGTCATGTAGTCCTGTTGTATTGTCTTAATTCTCGTGTTGCGCTGTCGTGTAGACCTGTTGTATTGTCTTAATTCTCGTGTTGCGCTGTCGTGTAGACCTGTTGTATTGTCTTAATTCTCGTGTTGCGCTGTCGTGTAGACCTGTTGTATTGTCTTAATTCTCGTGTTGCGCTGTCGCGTAGACCTGTTGTATTGTCTTAATTCTCGTGTTGCGCTGTCGTGTAGACCTGTTGTATTGTCTTAATTCTCGTGTTGCGCTGTCGTGTAGACCTGTTGTATTGTCTTAATTCTCGTGTTGCGCTGTCGTGTAGACCTGTTGTATTGTCTTAATTCTCGTGTTGCGCTGTCGTGTAGACCTGTTGTATTGTCTTAATTCTCGTGTTGCGCTGTCGTGTAGTCCTGTTGTGTTGTCTTAATTCTGGTGTTGCCCTGTCGTGTAGTCCTGTTTCTATTGTCTTAATTCTCGTGTTGCTCTGTCATGTAGACCTGTTGTATTGTCTTCATTCTCGTGTTGCCCTGTCCTGTAGTTCTGCTGTATTGTCTTAATTATCGTGTTGCCCTGTCGTGTAGTCATGTTGTATTGTCTTTAGTCTCGTATTGCAATGTCGTGCAGTCCTGTTGTGACGTGTTAATTCTCGTGGTGCCCTGTCGTGTAGACCCTGTTGTATACTCTTAATTCTCGTGTTGCCGTGTCATGTAGTCCTGTTTTATTGTCTTAATTCTCGTGTTGCCCTGTCGTGTAGTAATGTTGTATTGTCTTTATTCTCATGTTGTTCTGTCATGTAGTCCTGTTGTATTGTCTTAATTCTCGTGTTGCTCTGTCATGTAGACCTGTTGTATTGTCTTAATTCTCGTGTTGCCCTTTCGTGTAGTTCTGTGGTATTGTCTTAATTCTCGTGTTGCGCTGTCGTGTAGACCTGTTGTATTGTCTTAATTATCGTGCTCCTCCTCGTGTAGTCCTATTGAAATTTCTTATTTCTCGTGCTCCTCCGTGTAGTCCTGTTGAACTGTCTTAATTCTCGTGCTCCTCCTCGTGTAGTCTTGTTGTATTGTCTTAATTCTCGTCCTCCTCCTCGTGTAGTCCTATTGAACTGTCTTAATTCTCGTGCTCCTCCTCGTGTAGTCCTGTTGAACTGTCTTAATTCTCGTGCTCCTCCTCGTGTAGTCCTGTTGTATTGTCTTAATTCTCGTGTTCCTCCTCGTGTAGTCCTGTTGAAATGGCTTAATTCTCGTGCTCCTCCTCGTGTAGTCCTGTTGTATTGTCTAAATTCTCATGCTCCTCCTCGTGTAGTCCTGTTGAAATGTCTAAATTCTCATGCTCCTCCTCGTGTAGTCCTGTTGTATTGTCTAAATTCTCATGCTCCTCCTCGTGTAGTCCTGTTGTATTGTCTAAATTCTCGTGCTTCTCCTCGTGTAGTCCTGTTTTATTGTCTAAATTATCGTGCTCCTCATCGTGTAGTCCTGTTGTATTTTGTCTAAATTATTGTGCTCCATTTCGTGTAGTCCTGTTGTATTGTCTAAATTCTCGTGCTTCTCCATGTAGTCTCCAGTGTGTGACCCCTGGTCTGTTTGTAGTTGATGCTATGTTGTTTGTGTCCCATTCCCTGTGTGTGCCCCCTGGTCTGTTTGTAGTTGATGCTATGTTGTTTGTGTCCCCTACCATGTGTGTGTCCCCTGGTCTGTTTGTAGTTGATGCTATGTTGTTTGTGTCCCCTACCATGTGTGTGTCCCCAGGTCTGTTTGTTGTTGATGCTATGTTGTTTGTGTCCCCTTCCATGTGTGTGTCCCCATGTCTGTTTGTTGTTGATGCTATGTTGTTTGTGTCCTCTTCCCTGTGTGTTTCCCCTGGTCTGTTTGTTGTTGATGCTATGTTGTTTGTGTCCTCTTCCATGTGTGTGTCCCCTGGTCTGTTTGTAGTTGATGCTATGTTGTTTGTGTCCTCTTCCCTGTGTGTGTCCCCAGGTCTGTTTGTTGTTGATGCTATGTTGTTCGTGTCCTCTTCCATGTGTGTGTCCCCTGGTCTGTTTGTAGTTGATGCTATGTTGTTTGTGTCACATTCCCTGTGTGTGTCCCCTGGTCTGTTTGTTGTTGATGCTATGTTGTTTGTGTCCCCTACCATGTGTGTGTCTCCAGGTCTGGTTGTTGTTGATGCTATGTTGTTTGTGTCACCTTCCCTGTGTGTGTCCCCAGGTCTGTTTGTTGATGATGCTATGTTGTTTGTGTCCCCTACCATGTGTGTGTCCCCATGTCTGTTTGTTGATGATGCTATGTTGTTTGTGTCCCCTACCATGTGTGTGTCCCCATGTCTGTTTGTTGTTGATGCTATGTTGTTTGTGTCACCTTCCCTGTGTGTGACTCCTGGTCTGTTTGTTGATGATGCTATGTTGTTTGTGTCCCCTACCATGCGTGTGTCCCCTGGTCTGTTTGTTGTTGATGCTATGTTATTTGTGTCCCCTTCCATGTATGTGGCCCCTGGGCTGTTTGTTGTTGATGCTATGTTGTTTGTGCCCCCTTCCCTGTGTGTGTCCCCATGTCTGTTTGTTGTTGATGCTATATTGTTTGTGTCCTCTTCCATGTGTGTGGCCCCAGGTCTGTTTGTTGTTGATGCTATGTTGTTTGTGTCCCCTACCATGTGTGTGTCCCCAGGTCTGTTTGTTGTTGATGCTATGTTGTTTGTGTCCCCTACCATGTGTGTGTCCCCTGGTCTGTTTGTTGATGATGCTATGTTGTTTGTGTCCCCTTCCCTGTGTGTGTCCCCATGTCTGTTTGTTGTTGATGCTATGTTGTTTGTGTCCCCTACCATGTGTGTGTCTCCAGGTCTGGTTGTTGTTGATGCTATGTTGTTTGTGTCACCTTCCCTGTGTGTGTCCCCTGGTATGTTTGTTGATGATGCTATGTTGTTTGTGTCCTCTTCCATGTGTGTGGCCCCATGTCTGTTTGTTGTTGATGCTATGTTGTTTGTGTCACCTTCCCTGTGTGTGACTCCTGGTCTGTTTGTTGATGATGCTATGTTGTTTGTGTCCTCTTCCATGTGTGTGGCCCAAGGTCTGTTTGTTGTTGATGCTATGTTGTTTGTGTCCTCTTCCATGTTTGTGGCCCCAGGTCTGTTTGTTGATGATGCTATGTTGTTTGTGTCCTCTTCCATGTTTGTGGCCCCATGTCTGTTTGTTGTTGATGCTATGTTGTTTGTGTCCTCTTCCATGTTTGTGGCCCCAGGTCTGTTTGTTGTTGATGCTATGTTGTTTGTGTCCTCTTCCATGTGTGTGTCCCCATGTCTGTTTGTTGTTGATGCTATGTTGTTTGTGTCCTCTTCCATGTGTGTGTCCCCATGTCTGTTTGTTGTTGATGCTATGTTGTTTGTGTCCTCTTCCATGTGTGTGTCCCCATGTCTGTTTGTTGTTGATGCTATGTTGTTTGTGTCCTCTTCCATGTGTGTGTCCCCATGTCTGTTTGCTGTTGATGCTATGTTGTTTGTGTCCTCTTCCATGTGTGTGTCCCCATGTCTGTTTGTTGTTGATGCTATGTTGTTTGTGTCCTCTTCCATGTGTGTGTCCCCAGGTCTGTTTGTTGTTGATGCTATGTTGTTTGTGTCCTCTTCCATGTGTGTGTCCCCAGGTCTGTTTGTTGCTGATGCTATGTTGTTTGTGTCCCCTTCCATGTGTGTGTCCCCAGGTCTGTTTGTTGTTGATGCTATGTTGTTTGTGTCCCCTACCATGTGTTTGTCCCCAGGTCTGTTTGTTGTTGATGCTATGTTGTTTGTGTCCCCTTCCATGTGTGTGTTCCCAGGTCTGTTTGTTGTTGATGCTATGTTGTTTGTGTCCCCTACCATGTGTGTGTCCCCATGTCTGTTTGTTGTTGATGCTATGTTGTTTGTGTCCCCTACCATGTGTGTGTCCCCAGGTCTGTTTGTTGTTGATGCTATGTTGTTTGTGTCCCCTACCATGTGTGTGTCCCCAGGTCTGTTTGTTGTTGATGCTATGTTGTTTGTGTCCCCTACCATGTGTGTGTCCCCAGGTCTGTTTGTTGTTGATGCTATGTTGTTTGTGTCCCCTACCATGTGTGTGTCCCCATGTCTGTTTGTTGATGATGCTATGTTGTTTGTGTCCTCTTCCATGTGTGTGTCCCCTGGTCTGTTTGTAGTTGATGCTATGTTGTTTGTGTCCTCTTCCATGTGTGTGTCCCCAGGTCTGTTTGTAGTTGATGCTATGTTGTTTGTGTCCCCTACCATGCGTGTGTCCCCATGTCTGTTTTTTGTTGATGCTATGTTGTTTGTGTCACCTTCCCTGTGTGTGTCCCCTGGTCTGTTTGTTGATGATGCTATGTTGTTTGTGTCCCCGTCCCTGTGTGTGCCCCCAGGTCTGTTTGTTGTTGATGCTATGTTGTTTGTGTCCTCTTCCATGTGTTTGTCCCCATGTCTGTTTGTTGTTGATGCTATGTTGTTTGTGTCACCTTCCCTGTGTGTGACTCCTGGTCTGTTTGTTGATGATGCTATGTTGTTCGTGTCACCTTCCCTGTGTGTGTCCCCTGGTCTGTTTGTAGTTGATGCTATGTTGTTTGTGTCACCTTCCCTGTGTGTGTCCCCAGGTCTGTTTGTAGTTGATGCTATGTTGTTTGTGTCACCTTCCCTGTGTGTGTCCCCAGGTCTGTTTGTAGTTGATGCTATGTTGTTTGTGTCCTCTTCCATGTGTGTGTCCCCTGGTCTGTTTGTAGTTGATGCTATGTTGTTTGTGTCACCTTCCCTGTGTGTGTCCCCTGGTCTGTTTGTTGATGATGCTATGTTGTTTGTGTCCCCTACCATGTGTTTGTCCCCATGTCTGTTTGTTGTTGATGCTATGTTGTTTGTGTCACCTTCCATGTGTGTGTCCCCATGTCTGTTTGTTGTTGATGCTATGTTGTTTGTGTCCTCTTCCATGTGTGTGTCCCCATGTCTGTTTGTTGTTGATGCTATGTTGTTTGTGTCCTCTTCCATGTGTGTGTCCCCATGTCTGTTTGTTGTTGATGCTATGTTGTTTGTGTCCTCTTCCATGTGTGTGTCCCCATGTCTGTTTGTTGTTGATGCTATGTTGTTTGTGTCCTCTTCCATGTGTGTGTCCCCATGTCTGTTTGTTGTTGATGCTATGTTGTTTGTGTCCTCTTCCATGTGTGTGTCCCCAGGTCTGTTTGTTGTTGATGCTATGTTGTTTGTGTCCTCTTCCATGTGTGTGTCCCCATGTCTGTTTGTTGTTGATGCTATGTTGTTTGTGTCCCCTACCATGTGTGTGTCCCCAGGTCTGTTTGTTGTTGATGCTATATTGTGAATATAAATAAGTTGTCCCCTTACAATCTCTTAGGATGCAGGAATACCGTTTAAATACTGTACGTATATAATGCAGCATATTTTAATTGAAGATCATTTCGTAACCTAAATGTGCATACTTTGGCAATTGCATTGTATACATATTAACTATGTTAAGAGCTGTTAAAAATACTATACCAAAAATAAATGCTGAATTACCCCCCTTACTTCGAGTTGTACAATGGAATAACAATCAAACTAGCCAATGAGCACGAGTCTGCTTTACTGAATGATTAGAATTATTGTATATACTACATAAAAGTAGAGCTACTTCTGTCGCTCTGTCACACTACTTAGTATTCCCATCTAAGGGTCGAGGCAATGTTAGGACGTAGTGGTCTTGGGGTAGAACACCGGAATTCTGTTCCGTAAATGGTTGGTTCAAATACCACATTGGGCGATATTCTTTACAATTGATGAATTAGCTGCAAGCACTGGTTAGACACCCGCAGCAGTCATCGAGAATGAGTAACATAAGTATACAAGAAATGCATTGATGCAAAGCATCCTGTTTATGTAGAATCGTCCTATTTTTCGGGGATCAGCAAGTATTTATCATAAACATATCGTTTTAACTTTGTAAAATACATATATTCGACAATACAAATGCATTAAAAATATGTTATTTCTAAATCATAAAAATACAAAAAGTAACGTGTAATATTTACTGCAGTTTAACCCTTAATAAAAAAATAGATTCAGTTATAAATAGATGCTCCTACCATAGTCTTAAAAATTTCGTGAATTTCGGCGCCAATAAGTTATATAACTTATTTCATAATCCATGCGTAATAATTACGTTTGAACTTTAAACTGTATATGGCCGAAGCTCACACGCCGGAACAAATAGTTTAACGAAGACATGGCCGTTACTATGCACTTTTAGTGTACATTGTCATTACTAATGACTTTAATTCATTTATTTGATACCATTTCATACTAAGATGTATTGGCATAACCTAAAATTGAACTAAACATGAAGCACAGATATCGTACGTCAATGTCGAATTCACCTGAATCCATGCATAGTGCTATAGCTGTTGACTTCATTCTGAAAATGCACCCTACCGAGATTCACGTATTTGTTCAGTAATAGTTTTTTCGAGTTTCATCATACGAAATGTCAGGATTTCGACACTGTCTTATTTCATACCAAAATATTATTGGCAATAATTACAGATACACACCCGATTGTGAACATCGCCTGGAATACAATGACTTAAAGCTTTGTTTCACATTGGTAAAAAACGTAACTTTACCATATCTGATTAAAACAATGGGGTAACTACATTGAATTATAACACAATACTTAAGCATACTGAATGTTAACTGTAAAATCTTCACAGATTCAACTGTCATTAATCAAATAGATTTACAATTGTTTAAAGGTATCTTTTATGTGCAATCAAAAATGTAATACTGAATGTAAATGACGTCTTAATATTGTATGAAGAATTCATAAATTTAGGATTTTAGTAGCGAACACAGGAATCAGATTTCGACTGTGACTAGAGAAAGGAGGTTACAGACGGATGTTCAATATAACTGACTTGTTCTACACGGATTTCAAAGACATTATATGTTGTTAATATCATTTTGTGATACCGCATCCAAATAAACAAAATGGCAATTGACACGGATATTAAACCGATCCAGCGTTTTGAAATTACGCCGGAAACACTCGAGTTTACAACCGGAGCAGATACGCGTAATATTGGCATAAAGCACTTCCTGTGCCTTCGTAGAACGCTTCCAAAGACTCGTCTTTCACAAGCAATTCTGTACGAAAATGTCAGTTACAGACGTCAGCTCTCTATGAAAATGGAGTCGATGCAGAAGGATCGACTCCGGAACGCCCAATTGCTTGAATCCAACATGCGAGCGTTTAGACAATCACAGAAACGGAAACAACAAAAATGGAAGCGTGTTGACGAAATTCGTCTTTCGAATATGAACCTGCCATGTGTACATCTAAACAGCGAAGAAGAGCGACCAAAAAGTTGCAAAATCATGTATCGAATGTCTGAGTACAAACCTGAGGGAGAAAAGTCCGAACAACCGTCTCCCGTTTTACCGAAAATGAACTTGACCATACGTCGCGAGCAGACGGAAATAATTACTCATAAAGAAAAGACTTTTATGACTAGGTTTCCAGAAATTATAAACATTGATCAAGACTTACTAGACAGACATAACAACTACTGTGGGAAACATCTCCTGGAAGACGGTGGATTAGACCGTGATGGGAGATTTGGTAGGTTTATCGGTGCGTTATCACCAGCCAAAGTAGACGCTGCTGATTATCCAGTAGAAAACGTGAAATCCTTCAGTCGTCTGTATAAATATTCAACAAACAAGAAAGAAGGTCGGCAGACGCCAAGATCTGCAAGAATCGTGCCAAAGTCTCATCAGCAGAACTTGAAGGATGAAGTTGCTAAGAGATTTGAGGCCATCAAATCTCGCGATAACACGTTCTACTCAGACGATATAGAATCAACTACTGACCGATCAGTGAAGGCTGTTCTTCTAAACAAATCAGGAAGATTCCAGAAAAAAGGCGAGTATATTCTTGAACGATATAAAACTGATGACGTGATTTATCTGAGTAAACACCGAAAACAAAACCAGGAGGATATACCCGAAGTTCTCGAAGAAGGTGATCATTTAGAAAAAGCCGATAGTAGTAACACCGCAGACGAATGAATATTTGTGTAGTGTGGCGGATCTGTAAATTCTGTTCGTGTTTTAGCTTCATGTCGTTTTTGCTAAAGCTTGCAGAACTCATTTGCTTCGTTAACTTGCTAAGCGTGTCGCATGCTTGAAATCTAAAAGAGCAAATCCTTGTGGTCGCAAAACTTGTATGCTTTGTGGATGTACACGGTGATGGGTATTGTAACATCAACAATAACAGAAGACGACTATTTTGATATTTTAGGCGAACACACTACAAACGAGTGAGTGGTGTCCCTTGCAAGAATTCCTGCCCATCAGCATGCTGTAGAAAGAGAACCAAGTTGTACCACGTGTTTGAAAACCATATCCGACCAACGAATTGAATTACACCAATAACACTCCACTGCTTTCAGTTCATCAAAGCCTAGTTAAAGTAATTGTATTAGTGTATCAAGGCGATAACAATACCAGGTGATTTATTAAAAAGGTGCTGTTAGTGACAGAATGGGGGATGTATTGAAATATCTGGGATCAACCCGTATATGAGTAAGAAAACATTTACCATACTTGTGTAAATCATTATACTTTATTCTGACATTTTGATTATCATATGTAAACACTAGTTTTTGTCTGTTGATCTCCGAGTGATATGAATGATCGTGGTGTTGAACTTACGAGGTCATAAAACTGGTCTCATCGAGTTTATTGTATTTTAACTTTTTAAGTCATAAATGTGCGATCATTATTTAATATTTATGGAAGATATATCGCATTGTCTGAATCACTAGTCCTCACGAATATTTTGTATATTTGGACATAATTGGAATCTCTGAGCGTAGGTGATTCTATGAATCTTCATATTGGACAGAAATTCAAACATATGTCTAAACTAGCTTGTTTACCAATTTGTATGTAATAAAGAAACATATAGATACATTTATATTGGAAAAATTATATGTCAACACGTCATATTGTGTTTATTTATTTAAAATGTCGCTTACACGATTCTCAAACAACAATCACATCGATGTATGTGTAGACAACATGGACAACAAACAATAAGTGAAACATAAATTTGCCCGAAACATCCTCTTACATGATCTTTCTGCAGATCGGTGAAGGTAATAGAAAGTATTGAATGGGGATACTATCTATCACGTTACAAGACATAAAACTTCCTTATCATACAATGTAACACATTATGTTACAATGGCAACTTTGGAATTTGAACCCATTTGGATATATTACATAATGATTTTTGACGCAAGCGCATATACAAGTACCTGCCAAACATGTATAGGTTTGTTTGATTTAAGTGCTGTTACAATGACAGTATTTACATGTGTAATACTCGAACAAAGTTGGTTTTCAATAAACACGAAGGTGAGATTTAGCTTCATATGAGACGTCTGCTAAGTGTCAACAAGAATTGCAGACTACACTATCTTACTACAGTAAGACCTCAATAATGCGACCATCCTTGGGACCCTTGAAAACTGGTCTTGTTATTGAGGTGTTCTTAATATCGAGGTTGAATAAAGAACAAAACAGTAAAAATGGACTTGAAAATTATGTTCTTAATTTTTAGGTATTCTTATTATTGAGGTAGTCTTATTATTGAGGTGGTCTTATTATTGAGGTGATCTTATTATTGAGGTGGTCTTAATATCGAGGTTGAATAAAGAACAAAACAGTAAAAATGGACCTGAAAATTATGTTCTTAATTTTGAGGTAGTCTTATTATTGAGGTGGTCTTATTATTGAGGTGGTCTTATTACTGAGGTAGTCCTATTATTGAGGTGGTCTTATTATTGATGCGGTCTTATTACTGAGGTGGTTTTATTATTGAGGTGGTCTTATTATTGATGTGGTCTTATTATTGAGGTGGTCTTATTATTGAGGTGGTCTTATTATTGAGGTGGTCTTATTACTGAGGTAGTCCTATTATTGAGGTGGTCTTATTATTGATGCGGTCTTATTACTGAGGTGGTTTTATTATTGAGGTGGTCTTATTATTGATGTGGTCTTATTATTGAGGTTGTCTTATTATTGAGGTGGTCTTATTATTGAGGTGGTCTTATTATTGAGGTAGTCTTATTATTGAGGTGGTTTTATTATTGATGTGGTCTTATTACTGAGGTGACCTTATTACTGAGGTAGTCTTATTATTGAGGTGGTCTTATTATTGAGGTGTTACTGTACAATATATTCATAAAAAGTCAATTTAAATACATGAACATTTTATTCACACAAGTCAATACAATTTGTTTTACATATAATTGTCATTGTCCTACTGTCTGATACTACATGTATATGTAGTGCTTGATTAAGGTAACCAATCACACATAATACACACGTTCATATGGTTGTGTCACACGTTGCAAGATTGTTGTCTGAATGTAATCATTTCTTCGTTTTCTTCATCACTTTTACCATTTCTATAGCAGTATCGCTAGCTGATGCAGGATTCTGTCCGGTCACTAGCTGACCACTCACCTGAAATCAGAAGAACATGCTTCAGTAAAATCCCACACTGGAGTTTTAAAATGAAATTCACATAATGTATATGTTCCTTGCAATAGTCCCAGCAGAACTGTCGTCGATTATAAAACCACGTAGTGTTGTAATCGGAGTATAACAGACTCGCACAAGGAGCATTCAAGATTTAATCTTAATTTGTTAAATGCTTAATTTGGGGACGAAAATGCAGTATTTTGCAGGGAAATGATGTTTCAACAAGAACATATAAACAATTAACTACATCCTTTGTCAAAATAGGACACGCATAATATGCGCGTCGTCGAATCGGGAACACCATAGGACTACACACAGCTAAGAAATCAACAAAACTGTTTGTGTAGAACAAGGTATATTTATGGTTAAATTCTTGCTTGTATTCCTTAATGCCCAAAATTGGGTTGCAGGTTAAGAAAATGTAATAATGTAAAATACATAATTTTAGTTTCTATACATGTAAACATGTCCTAACCTGAACTTTGCAAACAAAGTTGTCGGCGGCTACAAACGTCGCTCCTTGATCTCGCAGACGAGTTTCCAACATAAATGGCATTTGGTCTGACAAGTTTACTGCATCTTCTTCAGCGTTTGTGAAAGATGTGACCTTATGACCTTTCACGAGATGTGTGTCAGTTCCATTTTTTGACAGTTTGATAGGCACAAATCCTAGGAAATATCACAAAGAATCATAGCAGAGATGGATGCCGCTATTTTATCATATCCAAAATAATGCCAACAGAAAACAGGTGGATATTTTGGAATATACAATACCCATTGAGTGTAAAATCATCAGTCATAATGTGTTGCTTATTATCCATGTTGATATGTGTTTATTTTGTATACTGCTTTATATACCAATAAAAAGCGACTTAAAAATATATATATCAACACCGATAGCCATTTTAAGCAATAATGAGTCATTCTGAATATATACAACGTACGAAAAACTTTAATATCCAAATGACATTTGTTACTTTTCGCTGTTGGTGTAATAGCCAAATGATTCAGTATGAAAAATCTATTTTTTGTTTTGGACATACCCACTGTTCCGTGGCAGACAGCTCCTAAAATTTTCTCCATATTGTACATTTTAGCGCCAAGTTGAGCAATGTCGACTGCTCCTGGTAGGTCAAACATTGGTCCATGTCCACCAGCGTAAAACATACCAGCATAGTCTCTGAAAAATAATAAATTTTGTGTAATGTAATGTAATCATTTTGTCGCGATATCCATTATAATGTTTAACGTATTCAAGTGAAGAAAGTAGTATAACTAACACGTAACTATGTACAGTCCGTATGAAATATTTTGAACTAATGGAGTACAGTTAAGAAGTATTTGAATAAGAAAGAATACATATTCAAATGTAAAAAGTAAATGTGTTGCATGATTGTTATAAAGTGCAACCTGTAAACGTGATCCTCACTTAAACAACAATCTCTCTTCAACAACAGAATCATTGTCTTGTGGTTATAATTCAGATCTATCAGTGGTGTTACTGAAGAGAGGCTGCACTGTATATTTGATGAGAAATGAACATGATTCTTACTTAGCGTTTATGTCCTCAGCTTTAAGGGTTGTGTCAAGTCTTTTAACATGCTTCTCCAGAAAGGTCTGGCAGATTTTATCATCTTTGGATGCAACACCACTGCCTTCATCCTGGAAAGATACGATAAGTCAATAACTCAACACTGCATTTTGGCCGAGTCAATGCAAAACTCAGAGTGTTGCATTTTTTAAATATAAAATATGAAATAAATATGAATCAAAGGTCAATCGCATTTTTCTGACACCAAGGCACAGTGCAGTTGAATTCTATGTCTAAATCCAATGACTCTCTTTTAATGGGTGGTTAAATGACACGCGTGTAAAAGTGCAATTTCGTCACTATACATGAAATGGACGCCTCCCAAAGTTTGCGCGAGATTCGCGTTATTGTTTGGACACATTTTCTACAATAACATTCGTATCTACCGCGCCAAATTTGTTAGCACACACTGAAATCAAATAAAACATTAGTTTATCTAACCAAAAACAGATCTGTGTACAACGTGGACAACTAACCATGTAATGATATGAGCACTCTTGAATATGAATCATATTACAACTGAACTTGTCACGACACGACTCAAACTGCTAGCAATAAACTGATTTCAAAACATGAATACAAAATGCAATATAAAAGAAGACAATATGGCCGATATTGTTATTTGAGAAAATTACGCCGTGGGAAGCATAGTTCGTCATACCATGGGTGCTTTTCCTCCTTTTGGGCTGATAAAAACTATTTCATATCCGGCTTTGGTAAACACTTCAAATGGATGTGCTACTTCCGGAAGATACCATCCTGTCTTAGCGTCTGTGTTTCCAAGTTTGGAATGATTGCTTACAACAATTATAACTTTGTCTGCCATCGTTCTCTTTCAATCTGAATGAAATAAACATGCATCGTCTTTATGGATACAAGTAATATTAGTCCGCCTACTGCTCTATAATTACATATCCAGGGACAAATTGTCTCTGCACCGTACAATTTATAATATACATGTGCTGGTATAGTGAAGCATTTATAAATATATTGTACTTAATGTTGTGAAAGTTAATATGTGAAAATAATTCAGTGAATACATGCATTTATATCTGGTAAGCAAGCTGGTCCATGTTATCAGAGTGTATTTCTGTACATTATATAATAATAATATATGTGCATCAAGTTTGATGCGCGGAGGACAAGGTGCATGTCTTTAATTTCCCTGGAACATAATTAAAGCATTGACTCACTGTAATTGCTTTACATGAAAACATCATTTGTGTTGGAATGTACGATGGTCAGTCGACCTAACTAGTGACCCAGGGTTACCAACAAGTACTAATTAACGTGTCCTTGCAAAAGACTGACAACTTCCCACATGAACGAGAGGTGGAGGACAAATCAGTTTTCATCGTCAGTCAAATTGCACGGATAAAATACACCGAATCTGGGAATCGAACCTACGACCTCCAAAATGGTGAAAAAGAAGTGTTGTGGATTGAATATTATTTCATAGCTATGAAGGTTGAACAAGTTATTATCTCCAACTCGCTTATACATGTATCTGCGTGAATGAATGCGTCTTGCAAAATAAAGTTTTACGCCAAGTTGGGCTTTGAGACCAAGCCTGCTAAGATTATAATTATGCAGCGTGCTTACATAACACATATTGACCTAAAACGCAAAATATACTGAACATGTAACGAAAAACGGGCTTACCTGTAATTTCCTCGTTCAAATATAATATCCTTACTTGACGGTTTGTTTAGTTTGTATGCATTAATAGATCGATTAGATTTACCAACCAGTACGTAATAAAACCCCTACACGGTCACAACACGCAACCTACAAAGCTAATATTTAGAACATCGGGTGCAAATATTTAGAACATCGGGTGCATGTGTACTGTACAGAATTGAGTTAACAGCCCATGGAGAAATAGAAAGTGATAAAGTAAGTATCACATTCATATATATATATACAATGTATATACATATAACGCTGAACACAGATCACCTGACAAATTTGAACTGGTTCCCCGCGTACTATGGGCGAATTTGTTTGTACCGAACCGGTTTGAATCCAAAACTGGTTTGTCAAACCTTTCATTTGTTTTAACTAACTGGTTTCAAATTAAAACAAGTTTCTGTATTTGTTAATAACAAATCTTAAACTGGTTAATCAAACTGACCGAACTACCTCCAAGTGTGGTTTGTCTGGTTTGATTTATCCGACTACGGGATATTCAATTTTGACATAGATAATCATTGCACGACATGCGTTATCATTTATCTGGATTGCCTCCCCTACACATGATCGATTATTCATTTTGATGTACAAATGTAACACTATCGCCGTTTTGTATACGCATGAATCAGCGAGTGAGAATTTTCTTTAGTGAATCATAATTAGTCTTTATGAAAAAAGTTCTAACCAGTACACTGAACGTGCATGTAATCATTCTTTTCCTTCATGCGTCAATGTTTCGTGAAGTCCTAAACGTTCAAATATCATATATCGATATTGGTGTTTTATTTCAGAAAAACGCGAGTTTCGAAACACAATTCCTTTGTCTTTCCAAACTTTTATTTAAATGCGATATTGCGTTATTACTATGTATATAATTGATCATTGTTAAGATTATGAAATAACAAAGTCAGACCGTTTTCTAACGAACTTCATTTATTTATAAGGATCATACTGGACTGGCAACATATTGTTGTATTTTGAATCGCAATCGGGTGAATGATCTAAAGTGAAACCATTCAGTAGCGACCATTTCATTCATCGAATACAGCAATGAAGATCGGGATAATAATTTTGTTAGCGTTCATTTCTGAAAGTTTTGCTGTTACAAATTATATATCTCACATTCAAAACTATGTGAATCTTGTTTCTGCCTACTATCAGGATGGATACAGTACGAGAGACTTCCCTCCCCTTGCTGACGTCAGTCAACCAATGGTGATCAACATTGACATACATCTGTACGCAATTAATGGTTTCGATGAGGTAGCAGGAAATATAGAGCTTGTGGTTGCTATGGAGATAACATGGACGGACGAAATGCCAATTATTCAATCTATATCATTTAAGATAGATGACAGAAGTGAATTCCTTGTGCCCTACGATATGATTTGGACGCCGAAGCTTGTACTTACCAACGCTATAGGAGAAGATAGTGGGGTTGGCAATAGTGCTTTCCTATGTCGATTTGATATGAGGACAAATCAAGTCACATGGAAACCACGAGTTATCGTCAGCAGTTCTTGCACTCCGGATGTGACGTACTATCCATTTGACAAACAAACATGTGAATTCATTTATACAGCATGGGGTTTCTTGTCCGACGAAATCCTGTTAACAACGACAATAAATGAATGGCATCAGGATGAATATGGTGAATCAGGAGAATGGAACATCGCTACAACATCCACAGAGACATATACATCATCTGGGCAGTCGTTCATCAAATTCACGCTTAACATTGTTAGAAAACCTCTCTACTTCGCTTTTAACATATTACTCCCTGTACTGGTATTGTGTTTATTGAATTCAACGGTGTTCTTGCTGCCAGCAGAGTCAGGAGAAAGAGTCGGATTTTCTGTGACATGTTTCTTGTCATTTATGGTTTTACTGAACATGATTATGGACATAATGCCACGCAGTTCGAGCCCTATTTCCTTCCTGTGTTACTATCTTGTAGTGATGATGTCAAGCAGTGGTGCCATGACCCTAGTAACCATACTACTGATGCGAGTGTATCATAAACCTGAGAAAAGTAAGGTGCCTAAATGGTTGCAAAGGTCTGTCACTTTCGTCCACTGCGGCTGTGCAAAGTTGGTATGTTGTGTATTGTGTTGTAGAGCTATACGGGATCATTGCTGTTGCAGCAACAAAAGAAGATGTGGATGCGCCAAGTCAGAGAAAAAATCTCATCCAGATGACATTCTTGTCGAGATTACCGTTAAAGATAACAAGAAATCGGTCGAGGATACGAAAACTATTGACAACTATGACCAAACTGAGATTTCCGATAATAAGGAAAACAGCCCAAAATCCAACTTCAGAAAATTCAAAGCTAAACGCGAAGATACCAAAGAAGACACTCCTCAACGACCAGGTCATGATGAATTGGCTCAAAAAGAGGGTGCCGACAATGACTGTTTCCCGGAGGCCGAACTAAGCATGAAACACACACATTCGACATGCCATGGTCAAGATAATGGCGAGTCACTTGATTTGAATGATTCCAGATGTTTCAGTTTTCTTCGAAAAACTAAAATATCTTCTTCAGACATAGTCGATATAGATAATGACATTTTACCGCTGGCAAAAGAAAGCAGTGAATCAGGGAAGTTTCGTCAATCAACAAATGATACAGACGCAACAAATACCGAGATAAATCTTCTTAACGGATGGAACAGTGACCAGACAGATACAACAAACAAGAAAATGAATACGTTAGATCCAATCAATGTGAATAAAAACATTGAAAAGCCACAAGGTAATAACGAATCCGATACAAACACTTTCAAAGGCGAAACTGAAGGCGATGTTAGCTTGAAAACACATTCACAAAGAGCCTCAACGAAGCGAAAGAAACCAACGCAACAAATAAAAAAGAATTTAGATACGAATGTTGTTGATAAAAACATGGGGAAGCGAAACATTAACAACGAATCCGAAACAAACGTCGTCAATTATCAATCTGAAAGAGACGTCGAGTTGAAAGCACACTGTCAGAAAGAATCAACGGAGCAAAAGACACCAAACCGGGAAGTAAAGTTTGTTAAAGAAATCAGTGAGGAAGATGTGTTGCAAGATACATTTCGACCAGAAAGGGTATCCAGGAGAAAGTCTTTAGTGAGCGAAAAGCAGTATAGAAGGAAGTCGAGCGGGTCGCTTGGTAGAGTAAGGAAGAGAGGAAGTTTAAAACCAAAACATGATCCTGATTCTGACGATGAAGACAATGATTCTGTGGCCAGCAGCGAAGTCGACTCGCTTGCTGATCTGGAGGAGGAAGTTACTTGGGCCGAAGTTGGTAGAATTCTGGACACTATCTTTTTGTTAGTATTTTCCGGTGGACAGGCATTCTTTACAGTTATCTTCCTTGTTCCCTTGTTTACCGCACAAACTTCAACCGATGGCTAAGTAGAAGTGCTTCAAGATTAAAGAATACATCTACTTGTAAAACCGCTTTTCTTACAGTGACAGAACTAACGCTGAATCAGACGAACGCGATTAAATGTGACAAAATCGAAATAAAGGTTATTGTAAAATCCCTTTCTCCTTTCTAAAGGGACAACAGCTAACACTATTGATACTATTTATGAAACCGAAATAATTTATAACTGGTAAATGGAGTTGTGAAAATATGTGAAAGTACACACGTACATAAAAGAAAACAACATTTTGTAGAAAGAGTTCACTATACTATATTTACCACTACTGGTAATCGTTTATTACCAAACACGAGTAAAACATAGACAAAAGTTCATAACAACGAATATGCTGTTCATTTACGCCGTAACTGTGTTTTGTGCCCGTAAAAGCATACATGTAGTTTTTTGCACGTGTTTTTTTTATTATATTTCGTGTTGTGGCCGAGGATGAAACACATTTTTTTATTAAATACAAATGAAGTTAGAATCATATATATTCTTCTTTTATATTACGCCATAAAAACGCGTAAGATGTATTGAATGTAGTTTTTGTTTGTTGAATTATTTAGAAGAACTATTCTTAAATTTAATTGATAGACGTTGTCACATATGTTAGTACATAGAATATCAAACATTTTCTAGCAAAATCAATACACAATCTGCTTAAAATCTATAAATTCTAGAAAGAACGTGACGGTTGTAACGTTTTAAAATGTTTTGTTCTCGATTTTTATGTACATATATACTAGATTATAGAAGTGTGATGCGTATTAACTATTAACTGTACATGTATACGTATTTATAGTGAAATAAGGGTCAATTTGTCAGACCCGATTAAATCGTAAACAAACTTGGACCGCTCATTATCGTTATTATACGGTGGCATAGAGGTGACATGTGTGAAATTATTTTTATCTCGTGGTCACGACTTAATTGTCACATTCCCATGACATAGTTATCTTGTTGTCACGACTTACTTACTCGTTCCCACGACATACTAAGTCGTGGGAACGACATAAAAATGAGTTCACACATGTCATCTCTATGCCACCGTATTATTATGTACAATGTCGCTCACAAATACACTGAAGAAATCCCTGTCGTTAAACACGACGAACAGAACAAACTTCAGATCGAGCAATGGAAGCGAAACAAATCCATCTGCTTCTTCAGTCGTACGTAGATAGACTAGTTTCGCTTTACCCCTCGAGATAAATCTGAAAAAAAAACAGTACCCTCAGGTGGAATTTGAGGCTGTCCATTGCTGTAGCGCAATAAATGGTGGTATAGATAATTTATTGTGGCATATCATTATCAGAGGCACTGCTTACACTGCTTGTACTTTGTCGAGGCAACACTTTCGGTGTGTAGATCTGGAAAAGTCTGTCAGTGACGATTGATGGTAAGTAAGTAAGGATTGTCGCCCTTATAATAGAGCTTGATGGTACGTAACGGATTTTCGGTGTCTCGTCAAGTACGGACTCTTCCATCAGGTCGATCACTTCATCGGTGTTTGGTTTTGCACGTTGCATCTGAAGGTCTATATTTTTTAGGAACGCATCAAAGTATTCATCACCATACGCATCTTTCACTTCCGTCGGCGTCTCACTCCATGACTTCCGGTTCTGATCGGCGAGGTACTTAGTTTCAGATATGGGCGTCCTGAAGACAAACGTTTGAATATATACATATTTATAAAATACGAATGTAATTACGTATAATGTAATACTTGACGACCAATTGAATGTCCTATAATAATCCAACGTTCAAAGTTCAGTAAAACCTCATTTACAGATCAACTGAGAACGACGAGCTCGGGGTAAGCTTTTGTGATCACTATGTACGTCGAACGTCGTCAAACTTTAGCTTGTTAACACAATAGATGTCATATTTTTCATCAGACTTTCATAACACTTAGTCATAATCCGTGTCTCTATGATATACATGTATATGCCAAGTTCTAAACTGGGTCACTTGGGATTAAACTTGTAAAAACTTTATAGACATCAGCTATAATTACGATGTTAGGCCATATTGAGCAGTCGGACTCAGGTGAGCGATCCAGTGCAATATTTGCCCTTTTGTATATTTTTCCATATTTCAACTTGATAAACAGACAACCTCACCACTTTCTTCAGAACCAATGGTGGTTTTGTTATTGAGGTTTCGCTGAATTTAGTTTCAGAAACAACATAATTGATCGACACTTTTGGTTGGAACGGACAATAGATAGACGAACACAAATTTGTATATAAAGATTCTTATTATCTTAGATTATTCTAAGATGGACACATGTAATGGTTTCTTCAACATCAAAAAGCAATGTGTACTTTCCTAGTACATGTACTTACTTATACAAGGCTGGTTCTATTGTGGCAACTTTTACGTTGAATTTCTTCATCTCAATACGCAGAGCGTCAGAGAATGCGATACACGCTCTCTTCGACATGGAATATGCAGCAAACGCTGGCATTGTGAATCTTCCTGCAACATAACAAACAAGAAATATCTTAAAAAAAGATGGTCGGCGCAATTTGAAAGTTAAGATTTGTTGTGCAACATATAAAATGCCGAGATGTTACGATTGCTGGTCACTCCTGATCCCAAAATGGATTTCGGTTAATTCACCGAAATTCAGTGGATTTTGGTAAGGTAACGTACCCTTTATCCAAAGGTTAACCAATCCGCGTCGTGGTTACAAACGTTGTTCGGTTGTAGAGAAATTGCCTTGGTGGTTAACGTAAGATTTGATAGGTTTACATAACACTGATATGCAAATAGCAAAATTATGTAAGTACGGCTGCGCCGACAAAATGGCTGTGACCATGGAAGTAACTAATTAGAATTCTAGTAAATTCTGCGCATAATAAGGAGGGAGGGAATCAGTGGCGAGGTCATATTTCTCAATGCAATGTTGCAATTCGTATTCCTGTGCAAAACTTGTGAGTAAAAGTGACCGGGTAGAGCTTCATGCTTTTCTGTCGTACAAATAGAACAGTTTGTATAAGGAGAGAGCACATACAACTTTATATTACCTATGATATCTTATTTATAAGTTTATTATACAGATATTTTATGGCAAACAATGTCTACGATTACTGTCATATCAGCATCTACAACGAAATAGTAGGTGAAATTTCTCGATGAAAAATTACAAAATACCGTCGTGATTAAAATACATAACTGTGGCTCAAAGTGATAAGACATTTGAAACAATAGCTTGCGAAGTGATCACATAATTATCACGACGAATTTCGACGTACCAGCAAGGTAATATCACTGTGAATGGAATCTTGTAATCTGACTCATTGTCATGGAAATAGTGAAACATGTATTCAATATTCCACGGCGTAGGAACATGCCATAGAAACGGTTTTATTTATAAAGTTGCGTTTTCAAATCAGCTTCGTTCTCTAAGAATTAGAATGGGTAAAATTACACTGACAAATCGATTTGTTATTTCAAACATTAATAAAGTACTTTGAAGAGTGTGATATTACAATACTCACCAGCAAGACTTGCTACATTTACAATGCGACCATTTGAGGTTCTGATAAGTGGTAGGAATGCCTTGGTTACCCTGACAACACCGATGACGTTAACGTCAAGGATACGCTGAAACTGAACCACCGAACACCATTCTATCTCTGTGAATATCGCCACACCAGCATTGTTTACAATCGCCCACAAAACTGAAGTGAAAAAATAAGGATCGGTTCCATATGGGGTTTGTCTTCGTTCTGACGCAACACTTTACAAGTACATGTATACAAGGAGTAGGTCTGATTGGTCTCTGTGCAGCGATTCCAGACTACCCCCACCGTATTAGGTTACCTCCCAGTAACTTAACATCATGTTTAGATCATCGGGAGGTTGGATGGAACCGATTTCAAATGACCCTTGCGGGTAGCTTGAATGTGATTTCAAGTTGGCCCCTACGATTTCAGTCTCCCCATCATTCCTTGATTTATGTTTATTTAGACTAGTACTTTTCCATGCATAAATTAAAAAGAACAACAGCAAATGATATAAATAAAAATGATAAGCATCTAAACCACTATTATAACAGCACCAACAACAATACTTACAGCAGTAACAGCATGTATTAAACTTTGCAGTTTGAGACTAGCTTTCAATTTTGCGTGTTTTACAAGGAATTAACTAACCACGATTATAAATCATTGGAATTTATCACTTGCTCAATTAGCGAGGAGGTTATCTATACTACGCAGAGGTAATATATAATCGAGTTCAGGTTACCCCCGGGGGTAATATGAGATCGATTTCTGACTACGGGGGTAACTAGGGGGTATGAACTCTTTATTACGGTGTATTAACTTAATTACAATGTTCCTAAAAGCCAGATATCAAGTTCACCAATGACAGATGACCATGACATTTACTAAAATGTGTAAAACATGTAGTTAGATGTTGATGTCCGCCTTATGATAGACAGACAATCAATTATAGTTATATGAATGTGACATTACCATTGTCTCCTAAGTT
The DNA here is from genome assembly GCA_032209605.1 of Mactromeris polynyma. Lineage (NCBI taxonomy): Eukaryota > Metazoa > Mollusca > Bivalvia > Venerida > Mactridae > Mactromeris > Mactromeris polynyma. The sequence goes on from JASFXZ010000022.1 coordinate 4,866,212, forward strand.
TTCTTTCACGTATTTGACCGCCCCTCGTACAAGCCATTCGTCGGTAACATCAACATGAACGATGTGTAGCCGGCTCGAACTGTCCTCCTTCAGCATTCGGGCCCCTTCACGATCCGGCAGTAAACATCCGGCAAATACAGTGAATCCCTTCTTGTCCAGACGGCGAGCAAACTGGTTACCGAATCCACTGTCACATCCTGTAAGGTCGGAAATGTTTGCCTTATAAATGTTATGTTTTACTTTCGTGTAATAGGATTTTGAATCGCATTATGTGCCAGTGTCATACAGTGACTATTCCAGATTTTAGGATGGAGGACGAACCAAGGCAGAACCATCAAACTTTCGCAAGCCAACTGGAGCGCTTCCTCGCTTATAAATAATATATTCCGGTGGGATTAGATTAACCACTCAGCAACAAAGGTCTTCATTATAATGCTTGCATGTCATTCAATAATACGTGCAATATATTGACCTATCTAAACAGAATTCGGATACATTGTATATAAAATTATTGCTGCTTGGCATTCACGATTACATATGATACTTGGAACAGGCATTAGCACATGTTTTAATAAAGTCTCACGATTCCGAGCACACAAGCAAAGATACATAGGATCACACCAAAATATATTGTCACACAACACCATTCTCATTGACCACACATGCATTAATAAATATGTTTATCGTAAAACATGACGTAATTTGTTCTTAAGTAGCATTGCAGAAAATCGGAAGTTGAAAATGAAAATAAAACAAAACAGAAAGTTGACAAATGATCACGCAACAGCATGATCAGTCAATTACCCATTGCTTTCTGTTTATCCGTCTCCGATTTCACAAAATAATCCCATACCCTAAGTTTCAAGAACAAATATGTTGTGTTATGGAATGCACAGTGAATCAAATGAGATGGTATGCCAACTAGATTGAGGCAATCCAGCACCATTATCAGTTGAGTATACGTAACTATCAACTGCATACGTTTTGTTACACAAGAAATGAATATTCGACTTGAGAATAGTCTCAGTTAGAGGAATTTTGTGAAGCCAGAGCTTGTCTGCCATGTATACTGAGTGTGCATGTAAGTCAAGTATTTGATCTAAATGCGTGATCACCCTCGCGCCTCCTCAAATGTTTGATGTTTTATGGACTGTCGTTTCCCGGAGGTCTGTGTGGAGAGGCACTGTCTTATGTATGTGGCGTTCACTGCAGCAACTTATTCTCTCTTTTATGTACGTTTGTCGTTGGATTTTAACCATCTAATATTTAAGTTACTAGTCCTTAAATAATATTTAATTTGTACGTATATTTAGCTTGTGAAACTATTATTTGTTACATTTGAGATATGAAATATTTAATACAAATATGTCATTACAAAACAGTCATGCTCACATGAACATAAATGTAATACACAAGTAGTTTTACTCTATTTATATCTCCAGAATAATTATATATGTTAACTGGACTGCAAAATGTATATCTTGCATGAATATAGTTACACAACTTGATAGAAAATGATTACTTAATATCTTTGTATATACTGCCAGAAAATACGATGCAAAAATGATTCAATATAAAACAAGACCCGGCTTTCGGTGTATATTCGCTATATAATATTATATATTATTTCCTGATGAAGAATTAGTTAGCCAAAACATTGAAATAATCATGATAATACTAACAGGTTTTTAATAATAGCTGTTAAAATAACGTCTTGGCATTTCTACCCTTGTAATATTTACCATACATTGATCTGTTGTGTGAACTAGACTACATGTACTATTGATCATTGATCTGTTGTGTGAACTATACTACATGTACTATTGATCATTGATCTGTTGTGTGAACTAGACTACATGTACTATTGATCATTGATCTGTTGTGTCAACTATACTACATGTACTATTGATCATTGATCTGTTGTGTGAACTATACTACATGTACTATTGATCATTGATCTGTTGTGTGAACTATACTACATGTACTATTGATCATTGATCTGTTGTGTGAACTATACTACATGTACTATTGATCATTGATCTGTTGTGTGAACTATACTACATGTACTATTGATCATTGATCTGTTGTGTGAACTATACTACATGTACTATTGATCATTGATCTGTTGTGTCAACTATACTACATGTACTATTGATCATTGATCTGTTGTGTGAACTATACTACATGTACTATTGATCATTGATCTGTTGTGTGAACTATACTACATGTACTATTGATCATTGATCTGTTGTGTGAACTATACTACATGTACTATTGATCATTGATCTGTTGTGTGAACTATACTACATGTACTATTGATCATTGATCTGTTGTGTGAACTATACTACATGTACTATTGATCATTGATCTGTTGTGTGAACTAGACTACATGTACTATTGATCATTGATCTGTTGTGTGAACTAGACTACATGTACTATTGATCATTGATCTGTTGTGTGAACTATACTACATGTACTATTGATCATTGATCTGTTGTGTGAACTATACTACATGTACTATTGATCATTGATCTGTTGTGTGAACTATACTACATGTACTATTGATCATTGATCTGTTGTGTGAACTATACTACATGTACTATTGATCATTGATCTGTTGTGTGAACTATACTACATGTACTATTGATCATTGATCTGTTGTGTGAACTAGACTACATGTACTATTGATCATTGATCTGTTGTGTTAACTAGACTACATGTACTATTGATCATTGATCTGTTGTGTGAACTATACTACATGTACTATTGATCATTGATCTGTTGTGTGAACTATACTACATGTACTATTGATCATTGATCTGTTGTGTGAACTAGACTACATGTACTATTGATCATTGATCTGTTGTGTGAACTATACTACATGTACTATTGATCATTGATATGTTGTGTGAACTATACTACATGTACTATTGATCATTGATATGTTGTGTGAACTAGACTACATGTACTATTGATCATTGATCTGTTGTGTGAACTACACTACATGTACTATTGATCATTGATATGTTGTGTGAACTATACTACATGTACTATTGATCATTGATCTGTTGTGTGAACTATACTACATGTACTATTGATCATTGATCTGTTGTGTGAACTATACTACATGTACTATTGATCATTGATCTGTTGTGTGAACTAGACTACATGTACTATTGATCATTGATCTGTTGTGTGAACTAGACTACATGTACTATTGATCATTGATCTGTTGTGTGAACTAGACTACATGTACTATTGATCATTGATCTGTTGTGTGAACTAGACTACATGTACTATTGATCATTGATCTGTTGTGTGAACTATACTACATGTACTATTGATCATTGATCTGTTGTGTGAACTATACTACATGTACTATTGATCATTGATATGTTGTGTGAACTATACTACATGTACTATTGATCATTGATATGTTGTGTGAACTATACTACATGTACTATTGATCATTGATCTGTTGTGTGAACTATACTACATGTACTATTGATCATTGATCTGTTGTGTGAACTAGACTACATGTACTTTTGATCATTGATCTGTTGTGTGAACTATAATACATGTACTATTGATCATTGATCTGTTGTGTGAACTAGACTACATGTACTATTGATCATTGATCTGTTGTGTGAACTAGACTACATGTACTATTGATCATTGATATGTTGTGTGAACTAGACTACATGTACTATTGATCATTGATATGTTGTGTGAACTAGACTACATGTACTATTGATCATTGATCTGTTGTGTGAACTAGACTACATGTACTATTGATCATTGATCTGTTGTGTGAACTAGACTACATGTACTATTGATCATTGATCTGTTGTGTGAACTAGACTACATGTACTATTGATCATTGATCTGTTGTGTGAACTAGACTACATGTACTATTGATCATTGATCTGTTGTGTGAACTAGACTACATGTACTATTGATCATTGATCTGTTGTGTGAACTAGACTACATGTACTATTGATCATTGATCTGTTGTGTGAACTAGACTACATGTACTATTGATCATTGATCTGTTGTGTGAACTAGACTACATGTACTATTGATCATTGATCTGTTGTGTGAACTAGACTACATGTACTATTGATCATTGATCTGTTGTGTGAACTATACTACATGTACTATTGATCATTGATCTGTTGTGTGAACTATACTACATGTACTATTGATCATTGATCTGTTGTGTGAACTATACTACATGTACTATTGATCATTGATCTGTTGTGTGAACTAGACTACATGTACTATTGATCATTGATCTGTTGTGTGAACTAGACTACATGTACTATTGATCATTGATCTGTTGTGTGAACTATACTACATGTACTATTGATCATTGATCTGTTGTGTGAACTATACTACATGTACTATTGATCATTGATCTGTTGTGTGAACTATACTACATGTACTATTGATCATTGATCTGTTGTGTGAACTAGACTACATGTACTATTGATCATTGATCTGTTGTGTTAACTAGACTACATGTACTATTGATCTGTTGTGTGAACTAGACTACATGTACTATTGATCATTGATCTGTTGTGTGAACTATACTACATGTACTATTGATCATTGATCTGTTGTGTGAACTAGACTACATGTACTATTGATCATTGATCTGTTGTGTGAACTATACTACATGTACTATTGATCATTGATATGTTGTGTGAACTATACTACATGTACTATTGATCATTGATATGTTGTGTGAACTAGACTACATGTACTATTGATCATTGATCTGTTGTGTGAACTAGACTACATGTACTATTGATCATTGATCTGTTGTGTGAACTATACTACATGTACTATTGATCATTGATCTGTTGTGTGAACTATACTACATGTACTATTGATCATTGATCTAAAACTTCAACACATTCACTTCACACATAAAACATTTCAAACACACTTAAAGAGACACTACTATACATGTACTATTATTCATTTCCTGTTAGTTATTAGTTTAAGCTTGTATATTTTACAAGGACTGTAAAACAAGTTATTACAACTAACATTAACGATTGGTTTTTATGTTACTAACCAGTACACGTACCAAAAGCTGGGATTGTATAGTTCAGCCTCACTTAAGGCAATATTGCAACTCACAACCTTCGAATCAGGAGTGAGGCGTTCTATCCCTCGACCAACATGGCTCCCTAATGGTTATTGTTTCACTGATATACGAGTATTTTATTATTCAAAGTATTGTAAGACTTTCTCGAATACAAGATTCAACCTAGTTCGCTTTGCATTTCATTTCCAAGTGTTGATTTAGGAATGATCGATAAATCATTAATCGTTACGTCAGCACTTATCACGGTAAGAATCTTCATATCGCTACTTGCTTTAACGTGAAACAATGCGTACTTTGTTTTGCTTCAGTAACGCTCAATTTTACGTGAAGAACTTCAAGTACATAATTGTTGTGCAATTATATTAAATACCTAGGTACGAAGCTACAAGTACATGCACATTTTCCCAGTCTCATGTAAGTAGTTTTCTAAGTGCTGCAATACGTCGGTTCTGTTATGCTTCCTTCATTATATTAATGATTTGTTCAATAATACAGCGTTGAGCAATATATCAAACATGAACGTACCATTAAAGACATGAAAACAGATGAATAATTACCATACATAAATGTCTGAATTCTAAGTTTTCCTTAATCATGTTTCCATCTACACACACAGCTTAAAGCGCACGTATTCTAGAACAACATTTCAATTCTAAAATGTTGCCATGTTGTCCGGATGATTTAGTATCGAGTATGAGGTAGAAACAACTAAAACATGTAATAATGAGCGCCGCTGTACGATTTCCAACCTATTCTATCAGTGACGTCATTTCCAGAATACGTACTGACGGAACGCAATATTTGCCCCATATGGCAATATGAAAACGAAGTGACCATATGGAGTAAATATTGTTTATTGCTTGCAACTATTGACATCATTTGATGCGTTTTCTTGCAATGACGTCACCTAAAGAAGAGGTTGGAAATCGTACAGTGGCGCTCATATTGAATACAACTAGGACTACTCTTAATGGCAATTGATGCAAACAAGTTTTAATTGGAATTAAACGGCGTTTTTCAAGAGTAATTTAGTTATGTACAGAGGTCATTTGACTTAACCAGCCTTTTCCTGGGTTATACACCAGTATTAATCTGTTCATCCGAACTGACAACTTCTCCACATGAACTAGGGTGGATAACAAAAGACTTTAACGATTCTTAAAGTCCAGGCAAGTGACATTTAACATTGATGTAAATAAACCTTACCAAAATGTCTTAGTTTCATAATACCTATAATTGTTTGCCCAGAGCGAAAACAAGATTCGTGTTTATTTGGGTCATCCATACGATACATAAACTGATTATGTACGGTCTGCTACACAATAGTACATTTTCCCCTCTGGCATGCATTAAGTTCATTGTTTGTGACATAAGAGTTACACCATGTTTTAATAGTTTACCAACAAACCTAATGGCTTTATAATACGACATCAGTGGTGGTATAGACAGTTGGTATACATTGTTGAAAAACTATAGATTTGAAGTTATGTACCGGGGTAGAAATTGATTAATGAAAAATGAGTACGTATATATATGTCTTTAAAATCGTTGTTTCTAGAATCAATCGCTTGGCTCTCATGAAAGAATAAATGTTTGTCTTAGAGACAGTCTAACTTGTAAATGTTAGTGACAAATTAAATGCATGTATAGTTATAGAACGTTTCTAATCACACAATCCGCCCAATTTAGTAGCACAGTCGGTAGAGCGCTCGACCCGCCAATTTGGGGGTTGCTAATTCTAACCCCATGGGAGTTGCAAGTCGTCTTTGACAATCTCTCTGAAGATAATTCATCCAAAGTCATTTGTCCTCCACCTCCGATTCAGGTGGGGGAAATTGCCAATTGCTCAGGGAAGAAATGTCAGTACTAGATTGTAACACTGGCACACTGGTTAGGTAAACTGATCGCCTTTCATTACTAAAATAGTGTTGAGAAAACAGCATAAAACTTCAACACTACCGACAGTCTAAACATGATGAACATATCCTTTCAGTTTACTGACCGTGATAGTTATAACTACTTCTGTACGCACAAACTAACTTCCCCTCATGAGATCAAACGGGGAGGACAAATGATTTCGTATGCACTTAAATATCTTCAGTAAAATGTCATGCACCCCGCCGGTGTTGCTCTCATGTTTATTTGTATGATAGAGTCGATGAATAGATGTTTTACCGGGTATGGTAGTTATTGATTATTATATCTCCAGTATATTTCAATGTAAAACATATCTGCACATTACCTAACCTGAATGGTGTGCTTCAGCCATTATTTGGAATAATTAATCAAACTAGTATTGACATTACTTGACATCAACATATTTATGATCATGCATCGTCACCAAAACCTTTGGTATGCATACCATTGTCACCATCAATGTCGGACCCGACGATAATCAACGGGTTTACTCTCAAGATTTGACTAGCGTTACTGGAACGTAAGATCTGTGACATATCAAAGCGAATTTGATTCACTAAAAGTTAATCTTTAACCTCAAAGGACATTAATAATATCGCTTTAACGTACAAACTAATAAGTTGGGGATAGAAAACACATTCTCACTATTTTATGGTTCAAACAAGGTCCGTTACATTGTTTTCTATGAAAGTCCTGGTTATAATGATCAGCAACTCGGCGAGCCATAATAGTTCAAGTTTATGTACAGTTGTAGTATCTAAATCGTGTTTCCTTTATTTGCACAAACGATCCGTCATTTTAACTTTACGCTATAACACCTGGTTATCTCTTATGCTTAAAGTATGTTACTCGTCTGCTCTAGTATGAACCTCACAAGTTATAACAAAGTATGAGTACAGTCAAACCTCTCCAGAGCGGTCCTCTCATAAGCAACAATCCCTCTACAATAACAGTATATTTTTTTGGAAGTAGGAAATGGAGCAACTAATTCTCCGCAACAGCCAAAATAGGGGTCGCTGGTGCCCTTCTACTTCGTTACTGCCTAGGGCATAAATGCATCGCAGGTCGCTGGTGCCCTTCTACTTCGTTACTGCCTAGGGCATAAATGCATCGCAGGTCGCTGGTGCCCTGGAGGGGTTGCACTGTATTGTCTACGTTTTTCGACAGCAAAATTTACAAGTACGGGATAACATTGTATCCATCTCCGGTCGTTACAATGTTATGCTGTATGAGCACATTCACATTCATTGTGTTAAAATGTATATGACTAAATGAATACAAAGCATCGACTTAAAGCTACATATGACATGGTATTATATGGTCACTTATCGTTTAAAATGTATTCACAGTAAGTCAGAAACTAGAACGGTGGACTGATTTGCTTGCAATGTATATATTAGGCAATTGTTGCTAGTAAAACATTGATGCATCAGTGATTTTTAATCAGCAATTAGAACGCTTTAACATACAAACCCGAACGTTGCGATACGAGCAACTAGATTTCATAACACTATCAGGCGTATAAACTTATATTTATATCATAAATAGAAACAAGCTAAGCTTATGTTGTATAGATACTAGAGATTTTGAATGCATGACAACGCACCTGTTATAAATACGGCTTTATTCCTCGGATCTACCTTCACTATCTTCTCCTTGTACAATACAAACACTAATCCTGCGCAGATGAATCCAAACAGCGCCGTGTATGCGCATCCTAACAAATATACCAGCAGTGAAACAACACCAATAATCCCAGAAATGATGAACTTCATAGTCTGTCCTCTATACAGCTTCAAACACAATTAATGTCTTGCGTAAAATAATCTAGAAAATGTTCACGTAGTTTCTGTCTGTCATCTAACAAGTGAACAAGTCAGTTGCAACGACCACATACAAAACTAATACGCCGTATGTAGGGTATATGATAACGTTGTGTCATTCATTTATAAAATATCCAATTTCTACAATATAGATCGAGTAACTTATTCATTCACTTGACTGATAATAAAACACCTCAGCGATATTGTCTTATCTCGTATTTCCCCACAAATCGCGACCGATATCCAACCAGTCGCCAAATATAGAAGACAAATAATGAAATAGTTTATGATTTAAAGTTCCGCGTTTAATACATTTACGATGTTTGTATTAAACGCAAATGAAATGCTTCAATGGAGATTTTTGTGTCAAACTGAGAAAGTAATTGAATATAACACGGTATGGTTTGGGCGATATGTAGACCATTCAATTCATAACACGGCGCGAACAATTATATAATATTATATCTTCTGCTTTAATCCGACGTGATCGTATAGTTGCGTTGGCAACGAACAGTATGCATGTATACTTGTAAGCAAACACGAATAAGCAATTGTTGCATTTTATTAATATTCTACACATTTAAAATGTCTGACAAAGTGTTTTCATTATCCGCTCGTTTCAACTGAATGCAATAACCCAGCGTTAATTTGATATCTCATACGTTACATTGAGATAATTGTATGAGATAGAGTGCAGCTATCAGTAATATCACGATACCAACTAGTTCCTCTATACTAACTGACACTATTAAAACCCAATTGAATAACATCCATTGTTAAAATACAACGTAACGCATTGTTGCAGTAGCACGTGATTGGTTTTGAAAGGAATAGGAACACAATAAAACGGGAATCTATGGTGGCATATTACTGCCACCAGTTAGCATGATAGCGTTCGCGAATTGTTTCGTGTTAACCACTTAATTATTACGATAATTATCTAGCTATCTAGTTAAAATTCGTGATACATTTTCGGTAAGATAAATATCATACAACTAGAAACAGGCTTGAAAGTGCACTGAACTGCCACCTCTTACCTTTTCATGATGTATTACACTAGATGTAAGTGGTAACACGAATCTTATCTAGTTGACCACATATTATGTTACTTAATAACTCAAATTCGCGAATTTCACTTAAGATTCGTATTACCGAATAGGAATGCATTGTGAGATAAATACGTTCAAACATCGAGGAAACATGACGTTATGCGTGGAAGATTTTAAAATACAGAATATAGTGTTTCGCTAATGCCATCCTCCGTATAAACGCGTGAACTAAGATATCAGGCAAACCGACTTAGATGACCTATTCCTTTGCGATACATCCGAGCAGTTTTTTTATGAAAACCATCTACAAATTAGACTAATGTGTTGAGAGTGTGGCTAAAAGATTCGTATAAAAATCGACATTAAGGTTTATCCTAAACCACGGACATATAAACCACGATTTATAAGATAAGTTTATACGTCCGTACCTAATCACAGTGTTATTTTCCAGATGGGTGCAACTGTAGTTGTGTTATAATGTAGTTTATCTAGTAACCTTAAAACAATGTCAACATTTCACCACTTGAATAACGACGTTATCTTAGAATGTCATGAATGGGAAGATTAAAATAATAACCTTTCTCAATGTACAAAAGTATCATTGTGTCCGGTATAAACCATTCGCTAGACGGCTTTTATTGTTAACAAACAGAGACAGTGACCTTTGGTCAATGTAAATTGATTCTAAACATCTGATCTTTATAGGCAAATCAATGAAATGTGTTGGTTGTAACTGTCGCTGGTTAAATAAAGCTACGCCCAAAATGTATACAAACTAGAGCTTGTGTTTGGAAAGAACGCATGCCTCCCCCAAATCTCCAAGCTACTGTGACATATTATCACGCACACACATCAGGAGTTTTTTTAATTTTACTTTGTTTATTATATAGATGAAGCAAGGACTTCGTCCAATGTGTCCATATTTCATCATTAAAGGGACATATAACTCTGTCAAAAAGAACTGTCCACAATATTCACAAGCAGAATAATACTTCCATAAGATATCACGGATCTCTAATCTGGGGTTTTAGAGGAAAAGCAAGGAAATCGCCAATTTTGTCAATTTTTCATCACTTAGTGGACATAACTCCGCCAAAAACAATCCGGCCAAAATTGCTGACAATATCACAACTAGGCTTCGTACCAATCTCTCCGGTCAAGTGTCATTGAAATCCTTGCAATAGTTTGGAAGAACAATCACAGACATCGTCAAATGTGTCAAATGTTCATCATTAAAGGGCCATAACTTCGCCAAAATATTCCCACAGCAAATTATGATAATATGCATAACTAAGCTTGGTACCAATAACGCATGTGAAGTTTCAGTGAAATATAACCACTGTATTACGAGAACAAGCACAGACAAGCAAACATGGCCAATATTTACTAAAGGGCGATTACCCTGCCGAAATAACCCCATCAAAAATGCAGAAAATATGCACAACTAGGCTAAGTACTAATAACTTGTGAAGATTCATTAAACTCCAACTACTTGATAAGGAGAACAATCGCAGATAAGCCAAAAAATGCTGATAATATGCACAACTAGACTTGGTACCAATACCTCATGAGAAGTGTCATTGAAATCCAACCATTGGTTAAGGAGAGCAAGCCAGACTCAATATGTCACCCCTCCCTCAATGGAGGGAGACATAATAACAGAAAATGGTCTATGCATTATTTATCACATTTAGATCATCATAATACCTGGACCATCTAGATCATCATAATACCTGGACCATCTAGATCATCATAATACCTGGACCATCTAGATCATCATAATACCTGGACCATCTAGATCATCATAATACCTGGACCATCTAGATCATCATAATACCTGGACCATCTAGATCATCATAATACCTGGACCATCTAGATCATCATAATACCTGGACCATCTAGATCATCATAATACCTGGACCATCTAGATCATCATAATACCTGGACCATCTAGATCATCATAATACCTGGACCATCTAGATCATCATAATACCTGGACCATCTAGATCATCATAATACCTGGACCATCTAGATCATCATAATACCTGGACCATCTAGATCAGAAGTGTCAATATTGTGATTCTTTTATAAGGGTAATTTTGACAATGTATATTTCATTTATACTATGCAAACCCAGGTCACTTCTCAACATGTAGCCTTGTGATATTGATAACATCTTAAAACACATAAACGTTTGGTAAAACTACCTTAAGTAAACATGAACAATCAATAGATTTTCAACACATCAATGCTTTATTGCGTTCCTTCACCTGTGATTGTTTTATTGGACGATAGATTTACAAATTATACACATGTCACGATAAAAATTCAAACGTGAATAATAAAGGTTATTGAGAGTTATCGCATATTGTGGAACATTATTATGAAGAAATTTATCAATCACCAACATTGTTAATGACAAACAAATATGTTTCAAATAAATACACAATTGCATGAAATGATTTGTTAAATATCCAGGATATCATCCCTAAAACGTCCGAAATAATCCCTTGACAAATGGCAGTGTCATATTCCGAACAAGATGTTTTCGACCTTTGACCTTTAAGTGTGACCTTGACCAGCAAGCTACGGACACAGGTCTTGTGTGCGAAACACTGTGTCTTCAAGGTAAACATTTGTGTCAAATAATTTGAAAATCTCCCAATAAATGACAGTGTAATAATCCAGTCAAGATGTTTCAGATCCGTTTTTTGATACTTGATTTGATACTCTAAGTGTGACCTTTACATTTGTATTTGCGGGTCTTGCAGGTGACACACCAGGTCATCATGGTGAACAGTTGTGCCCAGTAATTTGAAAATCTCTGAATAAATGACAGTGTACTATTCGACACAAGGTGTTTTAGATCCATTATATTATAGCTGTGACCTTTGTGTTATGGACACGAGTCTTGCAGGTGACACACTAGGTCGTGGTGAACATTTGTGTCGAGTTATTTGAAAATCCCCCAATAAATGACAGTGTAATACAAGCTCAGATCCAATATTGACCTTTAACCTCAAAGTGTGGTCTATGTTGAGCTCAGAGCAAGCATGCAAGCTCGACAACAATGTACTTTATGGAATGATACCCCCAACTGTTTTATAGTCAGACAGAAATTAGAAATTTAACACCACCATCTTCAATATAACTTAATAATCCTCTTTACCAATTAGTCATTTTTTTATTATTGTAACCTATTGGCTAAATGCAATAACAATGTACCGTCATTTCTAATTCAAAACCTCTACAGGAGTTTGTTTCAGGTTTTCATTTAGCCCATTTTATAGTCTAATCTAACCTGAAAAGCAAATTTCATATTCCATTGCCCCAGTGACATATTCAATTATCTACATACACTACACCGACCACAATGACAAACTTGACAGGGACAAAAGTCACTTAATGCTACCAATAAAATGTTACAGTTTAAACAATAACACCATTGTTTAAACAATGGATTTAAATTCACACAGTACTGAAAAGTTATTTAAAATATATTCAGAATAATTACTTAATTACTAGACACCGCTTTTTTATATCTTTTAACGGTGAACAGACAGACAGACAACTGTTAATATAAATACCCGTCATTTTTTGGGGGGAAACAAAAAAGAAACCTTTAAATTTACGTTTCAATCAAGTATTCTGTATTCTGAATGACAGGATTAGACAATAATCAATCCAAGACCAGAATATCTGCAATACAATGCTGACATCCCTAAAAAACAGAACAGGGTCTAAACACCAAACTTAGACCAGCCCTGCGTTCAGTAAAGGTATTTGCGGCTCACGTTTCATACGGAACGTTTTCCAATTTGGATCCCCGTGTGCAGTCAATGTGATACGGTGGGCCAGGGATACAAAACAAAACGTGAGCGACTGTTAGCCGTAACTGAACACAGATCAGCTGTGCTGACACTGATAGAGTTTATAACAACATACATTACAATATAACATATTATAAGGATCAAGTGCCAAGGAAAGTAACTTAATTGATTATTCAATGAATAGTTTTTAGAGAACATTGCAAATTCTGAGTTAAATTATACGCTGTTGTTTGTAGTTTTCAAATAATCTAATTCCGAGTGTTTTGAATCTCGGGACTTCCTTTAAATCTGCAGTCTTAACAACATTATAGTTATACTGTTAAAATCTTGTTTCAGTCACAATGAAAACAGAGACAGAATTTTGATGGATCTAAAATTAAACTTTGAACACATGACAAGCTCATTTTTAGTGTTTGCCAGATTTCATTAATTGAGAAAAAAAATATTTGCTTGAGTGTATTGAAAAATGTATTATTCATTGAAACGAGGCAATTCAGAATCTTTATCTTTTACCACACAGGGACAAATTTAATTACCGTTATTTCAGTTAGGCAAACACAGTACACTTTCTCTCGCATCAAAATAAAAGAGAGCCAATATAGAAGCATCAAGATAATGTTTGCTTAACACTTGAAATATGAAAAGGAGAACAAATGACATCAATATTCTATAAAAAACTAAATTGTCTGAAGTACACTTTACATATTGTTCACTTAAACCAATGCTCTCAAATAACAACCAATTTTAGATGTGAAGTTTCAAGTGTATACAATTTGTACCGGTTTACTTACTTGAATACTAGAATCAATCGCGGAAATGATTAAACTCTGGATATAGCATTTATGGCAGTCACATGGAAGTACCATCTTGAAAGAACAGAACAGACAGAGTACAACGTACATCGTCTACAACACATACATGTTTATATACATTTTGTCAACGTGTAAGTAAGTGGTAATGTACAACAATAAATCATACATAGGAATCAGTCATATTAGTTTGAAATAAACCGTAGATGGTTTATCTGTCACTGAAAGGCAAGCAAATGTTCCCTGATTGGCTTTGAGTAAACAAATATTCCCTGATTGGTCTTAAGTAAACAAAGGTTCCCTGATTGGTCTTCAGTAAACAAATGTTCCCTGATTTGCCTTTAGTAAACAAATGTTCCCTGATTGGCCTTTAGTAAACAAATGTTCCCTGATTGGTCTTCAGTAAACAAATGTTCCCTGATTGGTCTTGAGTAAACAAATGTTCCCTGATTGGTCTTCAGTAAACAAATGTTCCCTGATTGGTCTTCAGTAAACAAATGTTCCCTGATTGGTCTTCAGTAAACAAATGTTTCCTGATTGGTCTTCAGTAAACAGATGTTCCCTGATTGGTCTTCAGTAAACAAATGTTCCCTGATTGGTCTTCAGTAAACAAATGTTCCCTGATTGGTCTTCAGTAAACAAATGTTCCCTGATTGGCCATTAGTAAACGAATGTTCCCTGATTGGCCATCAGTAAACAAATGTTCCCTGATTGGCCATCAGTAAACGAATGTTCCCTGATTGGCATTCCGTAAACAAATGTCCCTTGATTGGTCTTCAGTAAACAAATGTTCCCTGATTGGCCTTTAGTAAACAAATGTTCCCTGATTGGCAGTCAGTAAACAAATGTTCCCTGATTGGTCTTCAGTAAACAAATGTTCCCTGATTGGCCTTTAGTAAACAAATGTTCCCTGATTGGCAGTCAGTAAACAAATGTTCACTGATTGGTCTTCAGTAAACAAATGTTCCCTGATTGGCATTCCGTAAACAAATACAAATTGTGAGTAACAATAGAACCATCTCTACAAAGTTTGATAAGTCCAACCTTCTCATCTTGATGACAACTGTTTGAATCTAGTTGATTCAATGATGTATTGAAGTTTTATGCCATATATCAACAATATTTCAGATATGTACAGCAGTCAGATGACTGCACAAGGCTTCCCTAGTTACCCAGCCAGTAATTGTTTGTTCTTTCGTAATCATCTGACAACTTCCTCTCATGAATCAAATGACTTTGAATGTATTATCCTCAGTTAAATTAACATGGAAAACATCAGCCTTCCCTTAGTTCCAACCCAAGACCTGTAGATTGGCAGTCAAGTGCACTATCGATTGAGCAATTTGGCAGGCTGATTGGTCACTACAGAGGACAAGTAAATTACATTCATTACAATTTTCTTTCGGCTACCATCACAAATTTCACTTGTTAATTGTCTGCAACTAATTATTCAAAAACAAATAAATTTAAGAAGTTTTGCTATGAAAAGATCACTATGACAATTGAAACCAGTCAGCCAGCACACATATACTTGTACACTTAAAAACGCTCAATGCAGGTTTTCTCAAGTTTAATGGTCTACTAACATACATGTAATGGCTGTCATGAATAATCAATTTGTTAATTAACTTATTAATTAATAACTGTTTGATTAGTAATGATTTTCATGTATCAATTATTGGTTGCTTTATAACAGTTTCGAATATAAAAGTACAA
Organism: Mactromeris polynyma; assembly: GCA_032209605.1. Taxonomy (NCBI): domain Eukaryota; kingdom Metazoa; phylum Mollusca; class Bivalvia; order Venerida; family Mactridae; genus Mactromeris; species Mactromeris polynyma. The sequence continues at coordinate 4,882,472 of JASFXZ010000022.1, forward strand.
TGGAATATTGTGCAGTTAAAATTATACGATATGATTTTACAAGTTCAAACTGGCAGTGAAACAAGTCTCTGACATTTAAATTGTTCACAATGCACGTATGTAGACATCTTTTTAAACATCATGTTATCTGGTTGACATTGAATAACTACTTATCGGCATTTGTGGGAAAATAATTTGTAACATGACATTTCAAAAATTAAACACAGATTGTATTACAAAAAAGACACGTATTTTATTGGTTACGAGGTTATGTTAAATAAGGTTTCATGGGGTAGTTTTTGACACCCACAACTGCAAAAACAATACGACATTGTTAATAAAAGTAATTGTTATTATGATTTTTAGCAGAATAGTACAGGATATGATAGTAGGCTTTGTGTGTCAAGTCACAACATGGAGATAATTTATGAATTTAATTTGGAATATTTGATTTGAATAATACTTATATAAGTTGTAATATGATAAAATCATTAAATAATCATTATACAATCAACCAGTGATGTTTGTTTTTAACTACAAGAGGGCCGTGATGGCCCTATATGGCTCACCTGATAACACTGCAATTTTGGCTGTATTAGTACTGGCCAAGTTCTTGTCAAGTTCAGTCAAAATCCATACAGCAGTTTTTGGTGATGTTGTATGTAACTTTGAAAGAGGGCACCAACGGATCATTCCAAAGTCCATTCAACAGTTTAGGAGATGTCATTTAATGAAAATGTTGATTGACAACACACATTCAATGATCCTAAAACCTGAACTGATTGGGAGGTGGTATCATGTAATATAACTCATCATCTTACTCAGGCAACAGTGTAAGTCTCCAATGGAGATATGTGTGAAGAACTGTCCATGATATTATTTCATGTTTATGCAACCTGTATCCTACATGTCATATAACCAATGAGTATTTTCATACGAAAGACAAGTTTCGAAATGCCAAACAAAACGCTTAACAAAATATGAACCACATCTTTTTTTAATTTAATAGGTGCATGTTATGCGCCATAATATTACATTTATTTGTTTATGTGACGGTTTTGGGTTTTTCCCAATGTTCAGTATTTCAGCGTGACCAGTGTTCCTGGGTAACCAACTAATAGACATGTGCAACGGACATCCGAGGTCGGTTGTGGACATCGGAATAGGTACTTAAACAGGGGGTTTTCTCAAAAGTTTAACATAGAATTTGATTTATGTCTGAATTTTGATGCCACAAATTGGATCATGATATGATTCCAAACGGACATCAAATGCTAATTGTAAGTGTCAATGTTTTCGAATTATTGATAAATATATGCTTTAAACATTATACTTTATTCTCTTAGCCTACTAAAGCATTTCGTCGCATATTTTGTAAAACTTTTCAATACTGTTTAACAATAGAGTCCTACTATGGACTTCTTAAGTTTTTTATCATTAGAGGCATGCATTTTGTTTAAATTTCACATGAAGTTAATTGTCGATATCTTACCCTATAAAACACGAACGAAACGCTTTAGAATTCACTTTCTTCAGATTGAGTTTGTACTGAATAAATACAAGAAACAATCAGCGTTATGTTTGTCCTTTCAACAATACAATTTCATAATGGTGAGATGACCCCTACACTTTATATGTACTCAAGTGTCCGCCATCACATCCGATCTCGGGTTCACAAATAGACATGTGCAACGGACATCGGATGTGGATATCGGATTAGGTAATTAAACAGGGGTTTTCTCAAAAGTTTAACGTAGAATTTGATTTAAAGGTGCAAACCCTATTTGCGTTTCTCACGTTTGAATTGTAATGCCACCAATTGGACAATAAGTAGTATAGGACTAAAGGTATATGGTTATTTTTTTTCGAATGTCACACGAACATGGTTACAAAATTAAAACAATATATTGTCGCATACATACAAGTTTAGCACCAACACGCACTGTAATGAACATCCGATTTCGCGGATGCCTCCACACATTACCCACGCTTCTATAACTTTTTAGTTTAGCGATAGCATGTTCAACACTCATTCTGTATGAACGAATGTATCCGTTCAGATGGAGGGCTTGACGTATCTGGTAACAACGCCCTACTCTGAACTTCTGAAGTTTTTTATCATAGAGCAATGCCTTTTGTTAAAATTTCACTCAGTTGATTTTCGGTATAATACCCTATAAAACACAGACGAATCGCTTTTAAACGCACTTTTACAATCCAATGAGATTTATGAGCAGTTGTAAATTTAGTGTACACGCTGCTCGCTATGCCCGTGCCTGAGGTTAAGTTTGTATCGTATACATGTGCATGTCTTATCTTGTAAAACATACACGCCATAAGTTGATTTACGACAAAAATAATCAAGGCAAGTTAAATATTGTTTAAAGTTCTACCTCCAAGTTTGCTAATATATTGCAAAGTCATGACATGTACTCTTTATCGAAAGTTTAAAATGTCTAAAATAGTTACATGTATTTATTTTCTATCATGTGACCAAGTCTCTTTACAGCACAATGGTCATTCTGGCCAAATGAATTATTTCTTGGGTTAAAAACTAATTTTGGTTGATTTGTTCATTTCAGATACAATAATGATGATAATGATGATGACGATGATAATAATGATGAAAATGATGATAATAATAAAGATGATGATGATGATAATGATGCTGATAATGACGATTAAAGATGTTGAGGATAATGCATTTGTCTTAATCTGGTGCCATCGTATATTTCTTAACTAAAATGTTGTTTCAGACAACTTGTTTGGCAAGTCTGAGCACATGAAAGGAGGCTTGTTAAACCAGCCCTGGTCCTGCACCGAGGCTGGAGCCACAACACAAGAACATATGTGACGAAGCACTGGCAGCGCTCCCTCAACTTTCGAAATCCACGGTCGAGGAGGCGAAGGAAGCGACTTTTTGCCGAATTAGTCTGGGAGAACCAGCTCTGCAGTACATTTCTTCATAAAAAGATACACACAATGCTTATACAAATTGGGATCAGCAGTTCTGATTCCCATTAAATGAAACCGTACTAAATAAATACCAGAAACAAACAGCGTTGTGCATTGTTCTTTCAACAATATAATTTCATAATGGTGACATGACCCCCATACTTTGTCTGTACTCTGATGTCCACTATTACATCCGCTCTCGGGTTACACATGTCTAATACTTGCCTGCTCCTCCACAAGCAACTAACAACTTCTCCACATAAAGTTCAGAGGTGGACAACAAATGACTTTGGATGCAGTATCTTCAGCCAAATTGACATGGAAAACATACGCCTCGCTCTCGAATCCACAACCTCTAAATTAGCAGTTGAGCACTCTACTGACTGAGCTAACCAGACAGGCTTTACATTAATTTATAGGCAATAACACAATATACTATTTCACACATTTATTTAACAAATCAAACCATACGTTACACTGACAAGCAATCAAAAAGTCTTATACACAGTAATATATTCAAGTCTGTCATAAAACATTAACTAATCCAATAAATACCACAGAAATGGTGACGACTATTCTAAAAGATCAGCCTTGTTTTCAAATGTACCTACGGTATTGATGTCACAGGTTTTGTGAATATTTTTCAATATATATTCATTTCAAACTAAATTTAATTAATACAAATAAGAGTGATTTAACAATGAGAAGTTTAAGATTTCTCTCGTTCCATCTCTTCCAGATACTGTTCGTATGTTATACTAGGTCCATGATTAGCAGCATCATAAAACTTTTTCTGAATAAATTTCCTTCCAGAATATCCACATACAGAAACCTCTGGCCTGTCCTGTAATGTGAAAAACATATTACAGACAATTGCAAAAATAAATGCAATGTTGATTCAACACATTAAGTGACAACATAAAAGACATTGAAAACAAAAGCAATTGTAATAGGTAACAGTTTTGAAAACTTAATGTATATAATCACATATACATAATCAGAAGAACAAAAGTGTGTTTAACTTTCTTTTGAATGAGCAACACTGCTCCTCACCCCAATATCGCTGTTATTTGACAGTCCTTCAACAGTTATGTCCCTTGAGTGTTTTAACTAAACAAAATATAACGAACATTTATGTATTGTATGACGCTGCCAACACATTTTAATATCCATTTATTATTTTCAATAGAATGCACTGATGTTGCACTTGTCTTACAAAGATGGTTGCTTCCACTTTGCAGTTTACTGATTAACTGTTTATATTTAAATCATTTCATAAATAATATTGAAATTGTCTTTGAAAAAAAACCCGAATATTTGTTTGTTATGTCGTGTTCAGAAAACTTGTATAATGAATTCTGTAATTTATGACCTTTCATGTAAAAATATTTGCCTTTTTTAGGACTAATTCCTACTCCAAAGCCAAGTGTTTTGCCTAATTTCCCACAGTGAATGAAGTCTGTTTCCAGGGACCAAGAATCATTGGTGGTCAAATTTTTGCAACCATGGTGACTGAATGCAGTGATTTTTTTGAAAATAATTTAACTGCCTGTGCCTTTTCAATTGGGAAAATAAGCACACTAAAACCCAAAATTGAGAAAATACTGTAATGGTTATTTTGCTGGTGTTTTTAATATACAGTAGGTATCGGAAGAGTCGGAGAAGCTCACAACCATCTCTGTAATGTAGTAGATGAAAGGTAGGACTCGATATAAGTTGACAGTTTTAATTCTTAATAAAAAGAGATTCAGTCAGAGAGGGGAAAATGAACAAAGAATTGTGGAAAAATTAATAATTTTTTGGGAAAATGGATGCTTTTTTGCGAGGGGAAACGCTGATTTTTGGCATTAAAATTAACCCAAAAATGACTGGAATGAAACATTAACAAACAATTTACCAGATTTATAAAGACTTTAGGATGACCAAGAGGTCCTCCACTGTTGCTGGACACATTTCTTCTGCTACATACAACCACTGGATCCTTGGCAATCAGGTCTAGAGCAAAGTTTGGGTTCACCTAACAATAATAAATTCAACTTCATTAATAACCATATGGTGATGTAAAACACATAGTTATTAAGTTAGCTTCACCATGAACCAGTAATGTAATAATAGGGCAGGCTTGCATTTTTATTAGATGAATATCCTTTTCTTATATGTAAGCATGTTAGTTCAGCCGTATTTCCATCCTTAAGTTTTCAATCAAATTTAGTAACATTTCATTTAAGACATTATTGAGTTTACTATTTTCTGTAATTGCAACCACTTAAAACGCTGTAAATTTGTAAAACTTAGAATTGATTTAAGAATATAACAATACTGTATAAACAATAACACTTTTTACCAACCTGTTTATCTTTACCAACAAATCTAGCACGTCTATAGTCATCGTCATCCCATTGCTATAAAAAGAGAATCAGTAAAATGAAATGTATTTGCAGTTAAAGGCATGTACAGACTGATGATCTTATCACAATTGAAGTGGAAAAAATATTTTAATTGACAAGGTTGAACTTGTTTATGGTAAACAGACGACATTGCTTTGCGCTGTCCAGAAATATTTCTTTAAATGATGAAAATTGTTCAATGACACACTATGAGCACAGAGTCAATAAAAAATTCATATACCCTCAGCATAAAAAGTACTATTTTAAAATACTGACCGCTGGTTTTCACTAATGATACAAATGAAACCAACTACCCAAAATTTATATACAGAAGATTCTAATATTAATTATTCAGTTGCGTGCCATATCATTTTCACTCAAAGACTGTCAGGTTGGACCCCTACTTGAATCAAGACATCCAAAACATACATGAAATCCAGAAAAATATGCAAATTTGCAACCAACAAATATTCTAACACAGATAGTGTAACATGCTCCATGATAAAAGATTCAGAATGGCCTTCACTCCTAATAAGTAGAAAGAACAAACACCTTACAACACTCAACAAAAAATTAAATGGTCATTGATAGATACCCTATGAAAATTCCCGATAACGTGAAACATAATCAGCCTTCACTAGAACTGAACCCGATGGTTTAATTCAACTACAGAGCAACTACGAGCACAAAACAATAACAGTTTCCTGCCTCACCCAGTCAGATAGTGGAATGCCCTGCCACCAGACCTGGAATGTGGGCGACACGTTTAGCCAGAAGTAACCAAAAACAACCAATATATGAACTTTAATAGAAAGTTAGTTGGTTATTTGTTTGTTGTATCATAAGATTATGATATACTTAATACATTTCTGAATCTTAAAAGAAATCCAACATGAAATTTTATGCATAATATTTTTCCATATTTCTTTAAAATTTAAATATATACCGGTAGTTGATATGTATTGATTTAATATAACAACTAAATAACCAATTAAATGTGTATAAATGCCATTTAATACATTGGTTCCAGGTCTCAAAGTCATTTTGGTTGTTTTTGGTTGATTCCGGTTAAGTGTGTAATAACTGGAACATGCAGCATCAGAAGACCAGCTTTCCCATCCGACATATAGACAGACCGGAACAGTACGCGGACACTACCAGTACGCGGACACCTGCATATTTATCGTTTCGTAAAATATTTCAACTTTCTTGCCTGAAGTCGATATTACTCACAATTATTTGCACGGTACTTGTTCTTATTCCGGTATCAAACGCGTATGTGTAAGCTTCTGGGTTTTTAGCTGTCGAGCCGACGAACTCGGATCAACTAACGTATACGAACATTGTTGTCGCAGTAAACGGGTAAATAAATTATGAATGTCTGTTTAAATCATACTCAAATCAATAAAAGAGAATGCATATTCAAGGCTTTTAATAAATAAAAAGCCATTTTACAAAATCTCACCAAAATATTCAACACGAAGCCTGAAATATATCACCGGTACGTTTCGTTACAATTCCTGAACTACATCCTAATCATTTGGGCGCATGCATGTGACGCGATGTGTACAGGTATGCGCCAAATGTTTTTTTTCTTACTATTGCCATTCATTGCATAGTTCCAGTTTATGAAAACAATTATATATGGTCATTTTAAAGTTTGTTTTATTGTCCAATTTTTGTTCACGGTAGTTCACATGTATACTACACACGTTGTTAAAGTTTGTTTATTACATGTTGCTATTAAAAGTCAAATGAATAAAATTTAATAAATCTTTCATTCTTTCAGGTTTTAAAATCTTGAAATAAAATCATCAAAGAAACTTCTCTGAAGCTGATTCCTCATTAGAGTCTTTCTTCTTCAGTAAATGTTGGTGTCCGCGTATTGGTTAAATAGCACAAATTATTTTGTCCGCAACTGTAGCACGTGCGGGTGCCAAACTGCGCATGCGCAGTGCATTGTTTACAATCGAGACTTGCCGCAAATTTTAGAGCAAGGATTTTCCTGAAAAGCTGCGAAGACCGTATGATTTGAAACACAGCCAAATTTACACAGGTTAGAAAATACGATAAAAAGTGTCCGCGTACTGTTCCGGTCTGTCTGATATTAAAACAGTGTGTACGGATCACTGGTGGAAAACGAAAATGTCCTATTACTATCTCAGTTTTCAAGGCACGTTTGTTATCATCATAGCATTAAAGCATATTTTTGTTCCTCCAGAAGAAAATATTTAAAAAAAACTATTGGAAAACAACATAGAAATTCAGTACACCACTTTTCCTGTGAAAAAATAGCTCAATCCAAATTATTTTCGACCAAAATACAAAAACGTGTGTGTCAACATCCTGTAACAGCAATGACATCAACAAACATCTTCCCGTCTCATTTAATCAATATACTGGTGTAACCAATAACAAATATGATTAATTTTCATTTTAGTGCTATTTAAACTGGTTAAAGTGTTGTGTATGCCATCTTTTCTCTCCTAGTCCTACATATGTATAAGCTTGCAGTCAGATAATGTTATTTATATCAAAATATGCAAAAATTAGTTGGTGTTGAAGATATAGTGTACATTTTCGAAGCTTTTACATGAAATGTATTAGTTGGTAACATAACGAATTGGACAACCAGTAAACAGGTACCCCAGTATACAGATAGGTAACCGGTCAACTCGTACGTCGGTCAACTTGTACCGTTTTTGGTCAACTCGTACCGTGGTCAGCTTGTACCGTAGTTAACTCGTACCTTTGTCAATTTAACTCGTACCTTTGTCAATTTTTACCTGTTTTGGTCAACTCGTACCTTAAAATTTGGTCAACTCGTACCTTATATAACTTTAATCTGTATACTAATGCATATTTTTTAATGCTTTTTTTCAGATATCATTTAGGATTGACATCAGTTATTGTGAACATTTTGCCAGAGGAAGCCTAGGAAAATGATACTCATCACTACATCAATTGGTGCATTTATGTGTATACTTTATCGTTATGAAGATCGTTTGTTCCAAGAAATGTGTACATTATACATTAATATAAAAAGAGATATTAATTAGCATAAAAAATGACTTGAATTACAAAGGTACGAGTTGACCAACAGGCGTTATATGCTGTCTATTAAGTAATGATTAACGGTACTGTGAACGTTTGCCACACAATACAGGAAAAGCTTACTTTTAATCATATTAACTCTATTAATAAGTGTTTGTATGACTTGAATATGACTTGTTTTACCGAAGGTACGAGTTGACCAACTGGTATTAGCTGCCGCATAATAAGTACTGACAAACATTACCAGTATAGTTATACTGTTCAAAATTGTTCACCGAATACAGGAAAATACAGTAACACTTAATTCTATAATGAATAACTGTTAATACTAACTGTTAAAAATGAAGGTACGAGTTAACTACGGTACGAGCTGACCACGGTACGAGTTGACCAAAAACGGTACGAGTTGACCGACGTACGACTACGAGTTGACTACGGTACGAGTTGACTGGAAACCTACAGATATACACAGCATATCCATTCCATGCCACCGCTTTGTTTTTAAATGTAATTTACAGATATTTTATGTTTTAACTGTTTGATGACGTCTACTGCTTATGATGCTATTTGGGCCTGGGCAGTACTGATTTCATTGATGCAGACAACAACTTTTTGTCATATCCCACCCAGCAAAAATACGAAAACACCTTAACACATATGTACATCACACAGGTATAAACTATTTTAAGAGTTAAACAACCTGTCCAGTATGAGTAACTTGGTCTATATTCGGTCCGTCGAGCTTGCACAAGGCTGACGAAGTGCTCACTGATCTAGTGACCGAGCTTTTAAACGGCAACCTCGATAGACCTCTAATGACGGCAGCCATTTTGGCTAAATTGAATCCAACGTCAACGAAATTACGAAAAGATATGAAACCACGGGAAGAAACTACCATTAGAGGGTGGAGTGTGAGTTTGTTCACCATCAACTTTTTTCAAAATAAATTTTGTTAAGGATGGGAAGTACTATCTTCATTCTTAAAGTTCGTGCAAGAACAAATGGAAATTAATTGAAAACAACGAAATGTTGCTCGTTCACAGACCCTGATAATAGGACAGGTTTTAAACACGACCAGGCCGTGAAATACAGCACTACTGTAAAGGAAAACACTTTAATAACTTATTTTTTAAGATAATTAAACATTCTTTTTGCATCTTAGAGGGCACCCTCGTGGCTATCCTGAAACCATTTTAAATTGAAATTTAAGTTGATTATGTTGTTTTTTAAACAAGAGAAAGTTGATGCAAGGCATCATATAGTCGCCGGGAAAATGTTTAGCAAAATATGTAGGTAATATTTTAACGGAAAATGTAGAAAAAATAAAACAAAAGTGACGTAATAACACATCCAGAATTTTGCATATATTGAACGCGCAATATTTTTGTGTAAGAAATGTACAAATATATATTATTTATGTAAATATAACAATAAAGGGCAAACTCATCTTTTTCATAAACAATGAAACAACCTTCAACATTAGAAAATAATTCTCTTCATTGTATTCTAAAGCACCTGCATGCGTCTGAAACAACATTCAACATTAGAAAATGATTCTCTTCATTATATTCTAAAGCACCTGCATGCGTCTCAGTATTACAGATGGTGTTGAATTGGAAATATAACAGTCAGACTAACTTCTGTAGGCATATACATACGTTTTTGTATGCCTCTGTTTCGGACAATAATACACAAAATAATCTCAATTGTTAGATCCTTTAGAAATGCTGCTTTACATCAGTTCACAAAGGTGCCCCATCATAAGCATACCGAATTCCGTATAAACTTGGAAAACGTGCATCTAAGAGGATGTTGTTCGCTCGTCTCGATACATATGGCGTTCTATAACACGGAAGGAAACGGTCGCGAATACGTGATGTCAATGAGAAGAGCCAAAGTCTTCGAACTAAGATTAGATTAAATGCTAGCTTAGTTACGTAATGTTTGATTGTTGTCTTGTGGTATAAGTCAGGCCAACGACAAACGTAACGTGCTGACGCTAACAATAACATCTCTGGATCTGGATAGGTACGTTGCAGAGCCTTTCAGCGTAGCGCAACGGGAGAGAGAGTTGGAGTCTAGTCCCAGTGGAGGACAGCTGTTCTGAAGCTGTCGATTGTAGTCGCACATACGACACCATCTTCCAGTTTATTCCAGTCTTTTGTAGTATTAGCGGAAAATGAATGTTTGTATCTTAATGGTCTTACACTGCACTGGCACAAAACACTTAGTATTATTTACAGTTTGTCTTTCTATAATGTTATCTGAGCGGTAGTCACTGAGTGTCTGGGTTAATTACTCTACGTTTGTTTGGGCGGACAGGATTTAAATAGTCATGACATGGCAGGGCTGGCAAGAGCCCCTCGACCACTTTATAGAAGAAGATCAAGCGATTCGCCTTTCTTCGGTCTTGCAGGGATGGAGCTTCAGGTCTTGGGAGCATCTGGGTAACGCAGCCGGTGGACTTGGTTGTATAGTCGCCGGTGATGAATCTGGCTGCCTGTCTCTGTACCTTTAATTTTCTATGTTGTCTATATCTTTTTGATGGTAAGGATCCCAGACTATAGCACTGTACTCTAAGGTGGAGCTTACGAGTGATAAGTGTGCCGTTATTCTGCAGTTCTGGGGGCAGTGCTTTAGGTTTCTACGAAGAAAGCCGAGTGTCGAGTTGGCTTTTTTTGTCATCTTGGTGATGTGGGAGGCCCATTTGAGGTTTTCAGATATGGTGGCACCAAAATATGGATTTTCAGGCACTTGCTGTAAGATGTGGTTGTCTAGTTGGTAAAATTTGGATGGTTTCTGGTTGATGGACATGATGTAACACTTCTTTGCGTTAAACTGCATTCCCCATGTATTGGCCCATACTTCTAGTTGTCGTAGATCTTGTTGGAGTATTTCGTGGTATTTGCTGTTTCTGATGGTACGATATAGCAAACAGTCGTCGGCAAATAATCGCACTGTGGATTTAACCGACTCCGGGAGGTCGTTGATGTGGAAAAGAAAAAGTAATGGACCAAGCACTGTGCCTTGTGCTACGCCGGAATCGACGGGGGCTGCCTCCAATTCTTCGCCTTCAACAACAACCTTCATGCTCCTGTTGGTGAGGAAATCGCTGAGCCAGTGGTTTATGTTGCCTGTGACGCCGTATTGTTCTAGTTTGTTTAAACATCGATATTGGAGGGAGGGATTCAGATTAGGAGTATGAATTAACCAGCTAAAATCGTCTGTCATGTGAGTCAGTTCGTTAGAAGCTGTTTATGCAGTAGTTTACTGCCGATATAGGCATGCAAACCCTGAATAACATGTTCATTACCTGCTGGTGATATTTTTGTAAGAAAAAAACATTTAAATGCTTATGATGGGGCACCTCTGTGATGTAATGGAGCATTAGCATTTCTTTAGGATCAAACAATTGAGGTTATTTTGTGTTTTACTGTCCGAAATGGAGACAGAGAATTCGAAAGCCGTATGTACATGCCTACAGAAGTTAGTCTGACTGTTATATTTCCAATTTAACATGTTATATTTCCAATTTAACACCATCTGTAATACTGAGACACATGTGCTCTAGCATAAAATGATGATAATAATGTTCTAATGTATTTTCATCTTATGTGCATTGTATTTCGATTAAAGGCTGTTTATGACATATAATCATCGTATGTTGCAAAATTTGTTATGAAATATGTGTGGGTCGAGATGATCATTTACCGTTCATATAGCGCCTCGCTCAGCCACCGTCGATAATGTAGGTAATGGCAAAAATACATGGGAACTGTGGGAATTCGCCAACATCTCAACAACGGATTGAGATATCATAATTGTGGAAACGGTTTTGAAAATTTAGTAATTCTGCATTACATATTCCGCTTTTCAGAAAGATTGTGAAAAATCATTTTGGTTCTTTTAACTTTGATGACACAAACACAGGGTGGCCAGGTCTAAAACCAAATATCTAAAATCTAAATTCAGGGCCGTAAATTACATGGAGGCATGTAGGCAGTTGCCTCCTATTGCGGGCTGAAAAAAAAATCATTTTTTGTCTAAAAAGGGTCCAACATTTTTTTTGTCTCGCTCCGCTCGGCGGGGTGCCTCCCCTTCCAGGGGAGGCAATTTACGGCCCTGAAATTTGTGCAAACGGTTTTAAATTCCCCATTGAGCTAAAAATAAAACCATATGTTTTATTTGGGCTTTTTAAGAGGTTTTTGAAACAAGCACAGATGCATTAAGGCGTCATTCAAAATTAGATACGATATTAATTGTCACTACGAAATCGTGTCTCCTTTATGTTTTACCTTGATACATATAAGAATACTACGTAACAGTAATACAAATCTGCAGTATTGTGTTATGTCAAGAACCTTAACGTCATAAAGAGGAATTTATGTAGTGAAACATATACATTACCACCAAGGTGAAAATGGGTTTGCCCTGGTGATGTTAACTATTTTCAAGAATAGTGTGCTAGAAACATTTACCTATTGTACATAAAATAAAACAAATATTTTAGTTAGTTTTTGTCTTCCTTAATTCTCCTAGTTATCCCTTATGGTTGGCCATGTCATTCCGTGTGCCTCTGTTCACTTGCATATTTACCCTTGCACCTCCTCAATGCCTTGTAGACTGTTGTTTCCCCAGAAATATGTGTGGGGAGACATTGTCTTGTGTATGTGGCGTTCCATGTAGCAACTTATACTCGGTTTTATTGGATAATTTTAAGGAAACTGTGCAACTCCACTGGAAAGAGGCCACTTGTCTTTTAATAAATACCGTAATTTCATTCCGACAGTCTTGAGAGAGCAGTTGCGACTTTTTAACTAGATTAGTGTTGTGCGATCATGAAAAGTGTGCTTTTGCCAATTTATGTAGAAATCTAAATAATGTATGAAAATGATGTAAAAATTTGTTATGTTCTTTGAAAATCCATGTACATTGTATTTCTTGTACATTGAAATTGTATAGCGCTACCGATTTATGTTTGCTATAAAAATTGTAGTATGTTTTATGCAATAAATGATGCATTGCATTGTATTGTATTGATGTCTGGTTCAATTCTTAATTTGTTCATTAATTATAATATTAAAATGCATCAACAGGTCACAATTGTTTTTAACTCAGTTGTGCGATTGCTTCAGTCATACACAGACAAGCGTGACACATGCAATACAATGGGTAATCTCAATTTGTACTCTTTAAGTTGCTTATATAAGCAGCAAATTGATCATTTGACACAATGGGTGAATCACTGAAGAAGCCAAAGAGTATTGTATAAAAATAGCTTTATTTTTTGTTAAAATAACAACTTTTAACATCAATAAATTTGTATAGATCATTCAATAAAAGGAATAACAACTAAATGGTCCAGCTTCCACCATCTATATACATACACAGATCAAAATGTCTCTGTCATTGTTTTCTACGCTGTATTATCCTCCACCTCATTTCCCAACATAGAAATGCAATGTACATGCTTGTCAATACAAAATCAATAAAGTTTTGTACAAGAAATATTCAAAAGCAAGAAAATGTTTTTTTGTGAACCTGCATTAATACACTAAAAATGTGCTAATAATAAGAATTGAGTGAAATATAAAAAAAATGAAACTTTAAAATTCCTTAAACATAATTCAGGTAACACACCTTTTCAATTAATCAATGCCCATATCTGGCAGAATGAATGTTCATCCTATACACTGTGAGATCATACAATAGTACATTAACAGAGAGCTACTATTCAATGGACAGAAACAGTAACAATTAGATAAAAGTTTATCTTCAAGAAAGTTATTAAAGGGGAAATTTAAGTACACAATGAGCATATTTTGCTTTCCTGTAATACATGTTTCAAAAAATAATGCTATTGTCTACATAATATTCTTTCATGATAGACAGAAATTTACACAAGATTCACGAAAATTAGAGTCATCTTTTCCTTGTAAATTTTAATGAAGGAACATTATAGTGTTCAGATATTATTTTACTAATACCTTGTGTTAAACAATTAAAATCCACTGATTTTGCACACAAACAATGGTATTTGACTACAAACTACAACAGTGGTCGTGTTGCATAATAGCTTACCTATACAATATCATCAGAAATAATCAGCATGTTCTTTTTAAGAAAAACAGGATTACAAACGAATGGTTCAAAATGGTACAAATTCTCCAATTATGTTTCCAATTAATTGTATAAGGTTTCCTTATACCAAAAGAATATTATACATAACAGGTTCAAGGTCATAATGATAGACGATAGCGAATGTAGCAAAACTATTCTAGGCACTATATGTTGTATAAGCACGAGTCCTACACAATGGTACCAACTGTAAAACAAACATATGGACAATATACAGGTTTACATGTACATATTCATCAACATCATTCATCAATTAAAACGGAGCATACCCATAGATAAAGAACACATTTCTGATAAAAATATACAATGGAGAATAATAACTTATAAATAAATGTGTAAACATAGACACAATTGTAGTAAGTTTTACCAAAACTTCATATTCATTGAAAAATGGACTTATTGATATATATGAGCCGCGTCATGCGATTTGGGGTCTTAATGACATTGTAAACATTACATTGCAATACATTTTTGAATGATAAATTAGTGCATAGCTTATACTATTATATTCATAACAATGCAGTCAAAAATGAATTCTATAGTTGCTAGGTAACCAAAACTCACAGAAGGGTTGATGCAAATTATTGTTAAAATTCATTGAACTAAGTTTATTGCTAGTTGCTGTATTGTATATGAAAGTACACTCACATAAATTGTACAAAAATGAATCAAATTTATTACACCCATATCGCATGAAACAATTTGAAATTGTAGCATCAAAGCGACGTCAGATTGATGTTTGACAGGTTTTACATGACGTCACTCTCTTTGATGTAGTGAAATAAGTAGTTGGTGGAGCTTCAATTGATCGGTGTTATTTGAAAGTGAAATAATTTTGCTTTCATTATATACACCTTTTCGCATGATGCGGCCCATATTGTAATCAGTGAAATTTCCAAAATACAACTATGCAAGGTTAGTCACTGTTAATATACACAATTTGGACTGGTAGTGCATTTCCGAAAAGGGCCAGCCCTTTTTAGCAAAAGTACTCAAAGACATACAATGTGGTAATAACAACCCTGTTATCAGCAAAACAACTACATGATACAAATACATGTAATACTGATATATGTCAACCAATTCCACAACACAAAGTTACAGTGAGTTAACAAAAAATTGAAACATCAAGAAAGGGATTTTAAACAGAGGGCCATGATGGCCCTATATTGCTCACCTGAGTACACTGCCATTTTGGCTGATAAGACTAATGTGCTATTTAATTGCTCAAAGTTCAGTCAAAATCCATTTAGCAGTTTATGAGATGTTGTTTAGAGTTTCCACTGTATACGTAAAGGGAACAATTTTCAGGCCCACCTCCATGTCTTTGGATGGAATGTAATAATTTATACAATCTTGTAAGAGTACCAATAGACAATGCTACTCACCAATAATCAAAGCTCTAGAGCTTATTGTTCTGGGCAAAAAGATTTTCATAGTTTACATTTTTAAAATGATTTCTAGCTCCTGTGACATGCTTATGCAGCAGACCATGCTACTTTGAAAGAGGCCTACACAAGGATCATTCATGTGAAGTTTGGACAAAATCCATTCAGCAGTTTAGAAGATATTCAAAGAAAATGTTGATGGACAACGATGGTCAAGGGACAGCCAATGATCCTTAATACCTCACCATGAACTAAAATATGTTGCAGGTTTTAAATGTATAATGGCATGTCATATATTGCATTCGAGCGTTAGGTTTACAAGAGCGTTAAGGTTTACAAAATATATTGACCCACAGCTTGTAAATTTATCATAAATTCAATTCTATAAATCCAATGTAGACTGAATTTAAAAATAACTGACATGAACAACTCATTAACAATGAAATTATCAGCTGTTATACATGTACTTGCATTAAACACAGATGTCAGTAATTGTATAGACTGATTTCAAAACATATTTACATAACTTGTTAAAATGAACACTCCAATACCTGCCTGTAACAGCTGACATATTTGCATAAACAGCAAATCAAGGTATGTATATCGTTAGTGAGTTAAATTTCATTTAACAATAAATGGTTGCTACTTCTTTTTATTTTTTATTTGGTTAACCGGAATACATGAAGCAGCTATAGAGATTTGAACTTGGAACCATCTTTGAACTTGAAACCATCTTACACTTCACTGGAATGTCTAGGTCAACCAAATGCCATACTTGCACCAAGTCAATGGAGCTAACTTGAACAACTTGTGAATGCAAAGCCTTTATTAGACAGTCAAGTACCATATATTGAGTGGTCACTGAGACATGGACTTAATACTAACTTGCATAGAAATTTTAACCATAACTTTTGTGTCGATCAAGGGCCATAATTTCAATACAATATGGTAAGAATTATCCAACTTAGTTATTTTAGTAGGTTTGACAACTGTGAAGCCTTGTGTGGAGTTTTAATGTAACACATGCAATAGTTGCTGAGATACAGCCTGGCATGAAAAACTTTAACACAGACATGAGTGGCATCGACACCCTGGTCAGTAGAATAGCTCTTCCTGTGAATATTTTTTACTATTTTGACTATTCTTTGAATAGTCAGGTTAACCGTATCTACATTATAAGCTAAAAGTATGACAAAGCAATATATATGTTCATCAATGGTTACATTCTACAACAATCACTAAGAAGCTATAAAACAAGTTTTACAAGGTGAGATAGTTGTCCATGACCAATTATAGATAGTTGTCCATGACCAATTATATGAGACAATAAAATGATACAAATTGTTCAAGCATGTTTTGAATGAAGCGAAGTTCTGTTTTAGTACTTCTTTTACAGCTATTTTCATCACAAAAAAAAAATTCAATATGAATGGCGCATTTCCATGGTGATTGCCTAAGATGAATAAAAGCATAGACAGCATAAAGAATTGTCAATGCAATTCAGAGAAAGTTGTTTTGTAACTTGAATACAATTTCTATGGCTCATTGAAAACCATAAAATATAAAACGTATAACAAATGCATGTTCCAAACATCTGTAAGTTTAGAGATAATGTCATAATAACGACATATATATAAATTGCACTTAAGAATTGCTCACCAAAAATGAAATCAACAGGCTTACATATCATAAAACAGAAGGTACAGGAATTTAATAATAAAATATATATATAAACAGGTAAATACAATAATTCATATCAAATGCAGTGTACAAAGAAATTCTAAACACCAAAAACCCGTAAAAAACTTAATCACAACCATTACAATAACTGGTAAAGAGCTTTTTGTTTCTTGCCATACCTACATACTGATGTTAAACAACTAATGTAGCAAAACAATAAATAAACAGCAACAGATTAACCATACAGCTGTAAGGATGCATCATGGTTAATGTTGATTGAGTATAATCAAAATCTAATTGATTTTGGGTTCAGATTGATTATAAATCACCTAAGAAAAAAAGTAATTTGTCAACTTCTGGGTGATGCATTTATATTGAATCACTGCTATTCTTTATCTAAATGAGACAAACCTTTGTACCAAAGTTATTTGTTAAACAGTTTGTTCAATAAAGGCCATTTTCCCATTCATGAACTGTAACTAAATATTTTTAAATGTCCTATCATGAAGATACAACATAACCAACAACACTACATTGTAGTCTAAAAATTGAAGAAAATGATAACAGAGAACACAAGATGAGTCATTCTGCAGAATTTCTTGTAAGCAGTAGGTCATGTGATCTGTCATGTGATCTGTCATGTGATTGGTGCACCAGATTTACATGATTTACTTAATGGATACAGAAGACAGTGGATTGACCAAAATCTGAAATAAAAATAAAATTGCATTCTGTATTTGCCAAAATGTAAAGTAACATTAGATAATTCAGAAACTAAGTGGTGCAATATCAAATATGAGACGAAGTAGCATAGGGAAAGCTATGTTAAGAAAAACAAGACCAATCCACAAAGATCCCTAGGGTATAAATTGTAACTAAAAACAGAAATGGGTTTGACAGCATGCCACTTTCTACTTAATGTATTGCAAAGAATTCCCTGGTTTGAACAAATTTGACAAAGCTGCTGGAAAGTAACCCCTGTAGTTAACCCTCACAAGTACCACACTACTCAATGAAATATGGAGAATTTGATTGTCCTGTAATGTATTTCCTCCATTCCATCCCTTCCCCCCTTTGTTGTCCCCTCAAATTCTTCAAGGTTCTTTTTGATAAGCAGCCAGACAATTTCCTAACTTCCCCACTCCTACAGATGTTTGCCCTTACACCTGTTAAAAAAGTATATTCCTACCTTGTTGGATCTGTTTCTATAGGAAATCCAGGAATATTTACAGTATTCTTTACTGCTGCTCTTCCGTAACTAAATGTCAACTGAAAAATAGAAATATATCCACAATATGTAAGAAGGCACACTGTCAGATGGGTACAACATAAAGCTTCCCCTGAGGAATGCTGACAACAATATTTCTGTGGTGTTCAATGTGGGAGTATTGAGTTCTGTATTTGTAGTGTCACAAACCCAATGCTGAGAAAAGAAAACAAGAGGACCTTGCTGGGCCTGTGTTACTCTCGTGACTTATGACATTATAAATTACAACTACAACATAAGTAAGGGTGTAACTGAAGTAACTGATCATAAATCAATATTTAGAAACAGTGACCTTGAATCCATTGACCCTTTCACTATATTCCATTATAACAGACACAATTTCAGGAAAACCATTACTCTGTTTTAAGTAACAGTAATCTTGACTCCTGTGACCCAATGCCCATCTCCGTCCTTGGTCTCACTGTAAGCTACATATGTACAAAGTCTGATGTACAGTAACTCCATTAAGGGGGAAATAGTGTACTAACATAACAATGACCTTGACCCAAGTGATTTTATTCACACACCAAACCCTTGCCATAGTGTAAAATTCAAGCCTTCAATTTTCAAGTTATTAATCCCTTCACAGGAACAAGAGCAGTAAAGTTAAAAGGTCAGTAAAGAATAAGCATGTAGAATACAGATTCCAATATCCACACTACAACTTGAACTTAAGTTTGATGACAATGGGACTTTTTATTTATACTATCTATACATACTATCTAAGCTAGACGCAAACTAACATTTAATCAGAGTTGAGCTAAATACAAAAAACTTAGCACTGTATGACAGCTACTGAAACAGTCATTGGGTCTGTATAGTACAAGCACATAGGAATTGTGATTCACATGGCAAGTTGTACAAGCAACAGCAATGGCCCTTTCAAGCAGGGGAGCATAAAGTAAAGGATAGGTCAATCCATCGACCTTCACCCCTTGATGTAAAATTCAAACATTGATCATTTGAAATGGAAACATGAGACCTAAACTCTTAAGACATTTATATAAGTAAAAATAGATTCAATCCTCACCTGATGTTTGATATCTGTAAGATGAATTGCCAATAATGGTTCTAGGTGCGAGTGAAATAGTTTTATCACAGTCAACTCTTTATTCAACAATGAACCTGAAACATAGGTTACATAGATGGTAATGTACAATAAGCATATAATCTAACAAGATGCCTAAGAGGACCCAATGCTCTACTGGCTGTATTGTGCATATGTCAGAAAAGCAGTTATGAACATAATAAATTAAGCTTTTATTGTGCAAGTAATTATTGCAATTTTAGAATTTCAACAGGGAAATGGAAAACAAATTTCAGTTGTTAAGTATAAAGTTTATTGAGAAAAGAGCGAGAACACCTAAATGTATAAAATAGCTACATTAGCACTATGCATCAAAGTTTGGAAAGTATTGTTCAAAGTTAAAAATTCAAATTGGGAGTTTATTATTTATATTTATGTTTCACAAGATGAAACTTGGTTTAACAGTAGATAAGGTTAATAAGCACAAGCATAGCAATTTCAAGTGAATTAGAACATTGGTATTTGTTACTTATTTAAATTACTTTTAATTTTATATACACACACACCAGTTTCGATTGGAACATGAGAAGAAGTCATTTAAAGGTGTTTCTATTTTTAGCTATGGGGGCCATATTGTGCAAACGACCAGAACCATTTGGACAATCTTGAGAAAGGGTCATGCAAGGATGCAACAGAGCAAGTTTGATGCAAATCTGTTCATAGGTTCATGAGGAGAAGTCATTTGAAGGTAAATCTATTTTAGCTCTGGCAGATTTATTAAGCGGTCAAGCGGATACATTTGAACATTTTTGAGAAAAGGTCATACAGGATGCAACAGGGTAAGTTCCATGAAATTTGACTTTGCTGTTTCAGAGGAGATGTCTTTGAATGAAAATTTAACAGACTGAAGCACAGACGTAAGAACGCACGATTGCACACACAACAGACAATTTGCCATGATGTAAGTTCTCCCGCTTATGACCAGTAGAGCTAAAATTATATGACAGCTTGAATGTTTAGTGAACACAGGATACATGTAATAAGGTAGGCAGGGCCTTTGTAGCTGAGAAGTTACTGTTGCTGACTTCAAAACACAAGCCCCTCACTGCTGTAGTTTTGAAACCCACCGAAGAAATAAGTATGAGAGAAAGCTATCCAACTGGCCAATGGAAAGTCTGTGTTTTGACTCAGGTGCCTGTCTATCCCAAAAATAATGCTAGAAGGGGCTACCAAGCTTTTCCTCCACCCTTATAACTAAACAAGTCACTACAAGACCCTGTTTGTGTATGTGAATTAAAGCCCAATTACAAGATAGTCACACTTTCAATGGTAGGTGTTGCATTACTTCTTAGATTTGTATAGAAGTATTACCAATTATATATCCTAAAGTGCAGTCATCTGGAAGACGAATATGTTCAGAAGCTCTCATAAAACGGCCTCCCCTGGAAAAAACATAGTCTCATATTAGTTCTTACACAAATTTGTATGTTCAATAAATTTTTTCCAACAATTATGAGTAAGAGCAAACAGTGATGAATTATATTCTGTACATGTATATACATATATATATGACATCTACATACCCTGCAAAGTAGTATGCACAATTGCTGGATGATATCGCCATACCCTGCAAAGTAGTATGCACAAATGATGGATGATATCGCCATACCCTGGACATGCCAGTACAGACAAATGATGGATGATATTGCCATACCCTGGACATGGCAGTACAGACAAATGATGGATGATATCCCCATACCCTGGACATGGCAGTACAGACAAATGATGGATGATATCGCCATACCCTGGACATGGCAGTACAGACAAATGATGGATGATATCCCCATACCCTGGACATGGCAGTACAGACAAATGATGGATGATATCACCATACCCTGGACATGGCAGTACAGACAAATGATAAATGATATCGCCATACCCTGGACATGGCAGTACAGACAAATGATGGATGATATCGCCATACCCTGGACATGGCAGTACAGACAAATGATGGATGATATCGCCATACCCTGGACATGCCAGTACACACAAATGATAAATGATATCGCCATACCCTGGACATGGCAGTACAGACAAATGATGGATGATATCACCATACCCTGGACATGGCAGTACAGACAAATGATAAATCATATCACCATACCCTGGACATGGCAGTACAGACAAATGATGAATGATATCGCCATACCCTGGACATGGCAGTACAGACAAATGATGGATGATATCGCCTTACCCTGGACATGGCAGTACAGACAAATGATGGATGATATCGCCATACCCTGGACATGGCAGTACAGACAAATGATGAATGATATCCCCATACAAGTTACAGAAAATACCTTCATACTTTGGGCATGGTGGTACAGACAAATTAAAGACAAAATCTCCTTACCCTGCATGTGGTACCATCTTCAATGCAAGAGAACGACTGATACAGACACCAGCACCCCCAGTAGCAAACCAAAATGCAATCCTTTGCTGAAAATGATTAAAATAAGATTAGAAAAGATATATACAATGTACATGTATATACGCATGTGCAAAAATGTCTATAAAATGATGGTTGCATTTAAAGTTTATTAAAAGTAAAGGGTGACAAACTTAAAACTAATTAGGAATAAATACCGTGAATATATAACCGCTATGCTTTACCGTAATGATTAATTGACAAAATCTTCAAAATAGTAACAATATAATGTATGGTCAATGGAATGCTGAAACTGAAGGTAGTCGATTTGCATGTAAATATAGAAGCATATGAGCGCTGCTATGGGATTTGCAACCTCTTCTGTAAGTGAAATCATTTCAAGAAAATGCAACATGTGATGTCACTATTTGCAAGCAGGAAACAATATTTACTCCATAATGGTCACTCCGTTTTCATATTGCCATATGGGGCAAATATTGCTTATACTGTTGAAACATGGTGACGTTGCACGTTTTCTGGAAATAACGTCACTTAAAGAAGAGGTTGCAAATCGTACAGCGGTGCTCATATACACTAGTTTCTTATTCATACCTTGAATCAGAATGTTCTGTTTAAAGTATTGTATGATTAATCATGTATAAAATAAGGCAATTTTAATATGAATGCATCAACAACTTTCAATAGCTTGAAGTAGATGATTGTATTCCACCATAAATAAATTTGAAAACAAACTGAAAAAGCACACATAAGTTCAACAATAAATCACCGTTATTCAAATACCACAGATGAACAACTTCGAATTTTAATGAAAACACTTTATGATTGATAGTATATTTATGCAGATCATTTATAATATACTCAGTACATTTAAAAACGCACTACATGTATATGGGATTTCTAAATTTTCATTGACTGACTTTTAGGATACACGAAAAGAATTTGACATAATAATTGCATTTGTATGCAACATGTACATGCTAAATTTCATGACAATTGACAAGTATTTTCATAAAAAATGAGTTTCAAAAGTAATAAAATGAATTTGAATGAAGTATGGCTGTCGAGCCCGCCAATTGTCAAGAGATTAAGAGAATAGGGTTATATATCATGATAGATAGTATACATTACACCAATTTTTTACTTTTGACTTCTAAGTGAACTTTTGGTGACAATTCGTTTTCTTAAAAACAAAAGTTTGTGTCTGCAAAAACCCGCTTATATGTAACTGCCTGACTAGACAATGGTATACACCAATCTAAACCAGGAATTTCCATGAAAACTGGGTTCTAGGTGGAAACACAAGTCACACTATTATTTTATTCCACAGGAGATTGTAACAAGGTTTTGATGTTTTAAGTGTGATTTCAGTCGAAGAAAGTGGTTAGATATAAACAGCACTAGTCTCCTTGTATAATTCATCTATACTATACATAGTTCCTACATCTACAATATTTACCTCCCTTGTTCTTATCTGTTTGAGAAAATACCAAGAGAATTTGCATGTGACAACCACTTTTTCTTCAACTTACTGAGCCCATTGCCCACATGAGCATAATAAATAAGTCATTATTTATATATCGGATTAGTTTATCATGGTTTACATAATATTCCCCATAAACTTTAAGGAAACTTGCCTATCAAAATGGCCGACAATTCAGAACAAGGGAGGTAAATATTGTAGAACTATGTATAGAAGGGATACAGAAGGGGAGATAATCAAAACCTTATAACAATCCCCTGTGCTTGATTCACATCAAACAAAAATAAAGTCACAAAAAATGATACATAACTAAGAACAATTAAGGAAATAATAATTAATATAACACAAGTGATATAATACACATGTAATTTAAATTTCACAATCACAACATACTTCGTATTACCTGTTAGTAACACACTATATTGAATTAACTAAAAAAAAATGATCTTTGGAAATGAAGCTGTAATTTAATTTTAATCATATGTCACATATAAAAATGTACCAATGTTATTACATTACAAATATACGAAAGGCTAATGCATATTAAAATCGGCTGATGTATGTCAATGCCATTGGAATTTTTTAAATATTTTTGTATTCAAGTTCTTCAGGATTAAATAATCACTTAAAATAGTTGCCAAATGAAAAAAAAATCACCAATTTCATAATATATACATGAATTGGAATAATTACGTACAAGTGCTAGCTCTGCTTAAAATCAATCTTACAATTGTTGGTTAATTACTGGGTTTGAAACCAATGCACAAATCAAGCATCACACAATTGTAAAACAATGAACAAAAATTCCACATAATTAATGACTAAATGATCTCAGTAAACATACATAATATATATTAAATGTACATGCTTATACAAATCAAAGTATATCTGTTTGAATGGTTCAAATTTACACACGTCTTTTGAAAATAGGTTTAAACTAAAATAAGTTCATAAGGATGTCTATTTGCAATACTTTATGTCTGTCAATGAGGCATACTTACAAATGTTCTTAATTAATGATGGAATTGATGATTGAATTGAATCTGACAGATTTATGTCTAAAACAATTGGATGGCAATTGCAATGTTCAGACTTCATCAGAAAACAAAGAATGAACTTAAAGAAACTTGTGTATTCTAGATACTACCAGTGTTATATACATTAAATAGAGCAATAACAGAGCTGTACTTAATGTAATAACAAAAACAGTAATGAAACAGTATGTAATGCATTCAACCAAACAAAGTACTATGAAAGAAGTCCGGTTTCCTGCAAGACAATTACTAATATCAAATACACTTCCTACTTGTTTGTTCCAAAATAAAGTAAGTTCGAAGCACTGAAGTATTTATAAAATCGCTAATGACATTGAGTCAAGACATTTAACATTTATACGTGCTGACCAGATGCTGTAAGCATTAATTGCTGGTATTTGATCTACTCAAAGGTTGTTTTTTCCCTCTATTACAAGGCAAGGTCATACTATGGGTCTATCTGAGTGACAGCTCATAATTATCATAAGAAAAGTAGACAAATTGGTTGTACTTTTAACTTAAAAAAACTTTATACAGTAACAGTTCTAAATAATGAAAACACTACACAATACAGAGTTTACACAAAATGAACATAGAAAGCCAAACAAAATATCAAAATTAAAATGTTGTAATATAAATACATCAATAATTCACTGCACTTAACTGCACTTAAACAACAAACAACACAAAACAATATAAAATTTACCTACAATCTGAAGTATACAACTTCAATAAAATATAAATTGAAAAATATATTAATATAATTCGCTGAAAGATCAGAGGGACGTGGATAGGTCGGTTGATGTTTATAAGCATTATCAGATATTAATTTTAAGGAAACAAACATGCATGAACCACTTTATACTTAAACATAAAAGATTCCTGGTTAATTCTTTAAATACAAAGCAAAGCAATTAACTGGCTGAAGGAAATGACTAACATAAACAGGGAAAATGAATAAAAAATATATGAATATTTGTGTAAGTTAAAGGAGTGTCAATGATAGAAAAGTATTGATAAGTTACCAACGCAAATAAGTCATTCCAATAGGATTATGGTTTTTGAGATATTGATGCGACTTATTTTTCATTGCTGTCTTCGAATCTATCACTGTCTGTGCAGAGCACATTAGTATGACCTAATGGGTGTCCATAGAAACAAAATGGCTGTGCTCAGGATAATAGACTTTCTTTAAACTGACTAACAGTAGAGTTTGTTAGCATTTTAAGACAGTGAACGAGTAGCATTACTTCATATAAAGGATAAACATCCGTCCAAATCCATTGTATCCTGATTTTTTATTTCTATATACAACTATCAATATAATTATTGTCAATGTATTTGCCTGATATATCAGTACAGACCATCAATGACACCCCTATTGGACAACCATTAAGAACAAGTGATCAACATTCTGGCATTTAGAAACACTATACAAGATGATCATCATTAAGATTAAAAGTTGAATGAATGTTCTAGTTAAAAACTTACACTGAGAAAATAAGGTAATTGGTAACATAATTTAGTGAGAACAGTAACATGCCATGATGGCAGAATATAAAACAGGAATAGTTGCATGCAATGAATCATGATAAGGACAGATTTGATAAAGCAATGATGGCTGTGTACATTCTGTATATAGCCAATACTTCAATCTATACTGGTAATGTCAGACTTATAAGTCTCCTTGCAGAGCAGTACAGGTTGGTTAAGGTGATTACCATATAACAAGCCATATCAAACCAAAATTGTAAAACAATCTTAATTTTAACACCCTTTTTTTAAACCACTCACTGTATTCTCATAGACAAAAAGATAAGATCATAACAATTTGAATACTTTAAATGCTTTAACATGATTTATCAAATGCTACAAACACTTGCTTTAACAAAAACAATGTTACCTTTTGTTTTTCTTAAAGTACTGGATGTTTGTGAAACTGGCCCAATATCTGCCCAGAATGCTATACATCAATTACATGTATTCAATTAAATTGCTTAAAGTATTATTCATTTAAGTTATCAATTCATCATAACAATCAGTTTTTGCAATCAGTAGTTCACATGTACAGTAGTCAACAGCTGATGCTTTCATGTTCAAACCAAACATTTTGATCACAGAATTTTGATTAAAGTTTACATTCAATAAGAATAATTTCATTGGCTATAACGCTTAGAGCATGATGCTAATAGCACAAGTAAAAGCACATTGGTGACCAATTGTTTGTTCATGATTCATGGTAATAAATGTACTCAGTACATTTTGTACCCATTGCAAAGAACTTCACTTCTTCGTTATAACATTTCTATTCCCTTGTTAATACAATGTGTGAGAATTTGGAAGAACTCAGTCCACAGTTATGGAAGTGGACCAATCCGGATTTATTGAAAACCGGACTTGAATGGCCACATAGACTTAGGCTCAATAATGTTAACGTATCAGTAATCTAATCAGTAAATCACTAACCACATTAATTGACAGTAACATAATAACATTGTCTAACCCTAAACCCAGGCAATTAGTAAGCTCTGCTTCAGTTACAGTCAATTTATGATCAGTTACAAACAAATATTATATACTTACTCCAGGATGGGCTCGGTCAATCACTTCGATAGGATGATTTAGACTGGGTCTACCAAGATACCAGTCATCTGTATGGTTATACTGTTGTAAAAATGTAACCAGTCCATCAATATTAACGTAGTTATCATCATCAAAATGGCAGAACCAACGCTTTTTAGAGTTGATGAACCAGTCAAATTCCTGCGCCATCTTACAAGCAAGGGAGCGTCTGAATTCAATCAGAGAAAGAACAAATGCTAATATTTTTTCAAAAAGAAAATACAAAGTGCATTGTCATTGCATAGCACTAATCTTGAATACAACAATAAATACATATACTGATATGTAAAGGTGTAATACAGGTACATTAGTACATTGTTTTTGTGTATGTATATCACAGTATATTAGTGACCACATTAAAAGTCACCAGTAACTTAAAGCAGGACAACCATTCAAGAAAGAAAGCCATGGTTTTGCTCAATTGTTTAATGCAGAACTCATTTTACAATAACTAAACAAAAACCTTTGATAATATGTATTTTATATGACAACAGGAGTCAGAGCAATAAAATAGTAGAACATATTGCTATCAAAATGTAATATTGCATACTTACAATAAATGAATGATGCATGTATGTTAAGTTATTAAGTAAAAGATAATTATTTCATAAATCTAATACAACCAAAGAATTCTAGCAACTATTCTATTAACATAATTACCTGTGATGATCTGGTGGGCATTTTGTATTTATAATGTGTGTCTCTGAAAATATATAACCAGGACATGATCAATCTATTTTATAATTTGCAATACTATATGTGATTAATAGTGCATGTGGTAGACTTCGTAGATAGCTAGATAACCGAGTTTGTTAACATATGTTAACAACTGTCAACTAACCGCGTAACACTCCAAAGCAAATGCAATTTTACATTCATGACACAGTAATGACACATTCAAATATTGAGAATGTTATCTGTGTTCATCAACATCTGAATCAATGACTGTAAATAATTTGTATCATAAATTATGTTGCATAGTCATTATGAACACTTTGGGATACTCCCTTTAATTATGATCATTCATACAAGAAAAGTAGCTGGGTGGTAAGCTTAAGTTACTGGGTAATTTTAACAGTTCCTGGCCCTTACTGACTACCCTATTAAGGTGCCTTTTTATCGTTTTACAAAAAATGGTTAAATAAATTCAGTGTTATTAGACCATTTATGTAATATACTATACTCAATCAAAACTGAATCCTTAAACTATAAATGATTGTTAACACTTCCAGCTCACGGCAACACCAACACGAATTACTCATTTTATATAAACAGGATCATGAATGGAATTTCAGTATGATTATATGATGATACTTGTCATTTATATAATAATGTCATTTGTAAATACTTGTACAATACATCAGTAGTGCATACAATATGTCTAATACAGAATACCTTAAATATTCAACTAAATCGGACAGTTGTCACAAGAATCACTGTTGAAACAAACAATTTTTACTTCTATGGTTAACATCAAGAAGTCAGAGCGTTATAACAAGAGGGCCATGAAGGCTTGAGGACAACGCCATTTTGGCTGAATTAGAATAATGTGCCAATAATGTCTAGGTTCAGTCAAAATCCACTAAGCAGTTTAGGAGATGTCATTTACTATATAACCTATTTATGCAGACGACCAGAACAATTTATATCACTTTGAAAGAGGACTACCATTTTATTTTACCTAACTAAATTAATAATAATTTATACAATCTTGTAAGAGGACCACTACACACCAAATATCAAAGCTCTACACATTACGGTTTTGGACAATTACTTATGCAACAGACCTTAGAGTGATTTATGCAACTTTGAAAGATGGCCACCAAAAATCATTCCTGTGAAGTTCGGACAAATCCATTCAGCAATTTAAGAGATGTCATTTAAACAAAATGTTGACACACAACACAACCCATGATGACAAACAGCCAGCATTCCTAAAAGCCCATGAGCACTTTAAGCTCAGGTGAGCTAATAAATAAACCAGAAATGATACACAGGTAATATTCAGTAATGTTTTCAGGGCTGAAACAAAAATGGCATTGAGTAATTGTCAATACAGGTTCCAAAAGTACCACTCATTCATAGTGTGCCTTTCCAGTTTGTTGGATGTCAGATCCGTGAGTGTTAGAATTTAGGTCCAGATTGTAGTATTGTTTTATAAACACTTCTATATAATATTGAAAGAAAAAGGATACATGGTCCATTTAATAGTTGATTTGCATTTTTAACATGTGATGTTTACAGTGATGGAATTAGGTTCAAATTGGCGTAATGAAATGCTTCAAGTTGACTTGTAAAAGGTTAATAAAATCCAGTGTTTTCAAGGTAATTGACCGTAACTAAAAGGTTTTATAAGAAGATGGGCCTCAAGCAAGGCAAACGTTACCATTATCATCCATTATATCATAATGATGTAGAAATGTTTAGTATTGATAAACTGAGTATATATAATAATAATTTATATAGTCGAAATGTTTAGTACATGTATTGCTAAACTGAGTCATACAGTTGAAATGTTAGGTACTGATAAATTAGACTTTATTATATAGTCAAAATGTTCTGTATTTGAGTATTTATCTTCCGTTTTTTTCGGCACAGCTGTAATAACATGGTTTTGCTATTTGCATATCAGTGTTATGTAAACCAATAAAATCTTACATTAACCACCAAGGCAATTTCTCTTCATCCGAACAACGTTTGTAACCTTGATGGGGATTGGTTAACCTTTCGATAAAGGGTACGTTACCTTACCAAAATCCACTGAATTACGGTGAAATTACCGCAATTATCCATTTTGGATCTGGAGTTACCAGCAATTTTAACATTTCTTTATGTTACACAACAAATCTTAACCTTCAAATTGCGCCGACCACCTTTTTCAAGATATCTCTTGTTTTATTATGATACTGTTCAATTTTTCTTTGATGAAAGAAGGTTGACAATGTGTGTTTCAAAATTGTATATTCTGGTACCTACTGTAATTATTGGGAAGTACATATACATATGGTTTTGATAAAATAGTCTCCATGGTTTTCAAAAAAGAAGGAAACAGACCAGAATATATTATATGATTTACTAAAACCAAAAATTTGAAACTTTTTTCGGTGGAACTCATCATCTTAAAATGCTACAGACCAAATATCAAAGCTCTAGGACTTAGAGAAACGGAAAGTTTCGAAGTTAACTCTTTAAAATCTATTTTAGCTCTTGGAACCTTCTTATGCAGCAGACCAGAACGATTTATGTAACTACCAAAGAAGCCAACACAAGGATCATTCCTGTGAAGTTAGGACACAATCCATACTACATGTACAGCTTAGATTGTGATGTCACTTAAAGAAAATGTTGTCAGACGATGCATGATGCTGAACAGCCAATGTCCTAATAGAATTTTTAAGAATAATGCAAGTCTTACTAGGAAAACTTAAGGCCACTTAAACACAATGTATTTCAATATTTGGAGAAAATCCATATTATCTGATAAACAAAGAGGCCTTGTAAAGGCTGCTCCCTCTTTGGCAAACTGATGACAGATGCAGATTAACTGACAAATGCCAAGAAAATCACATCTTACCAACACTCCTAAAATTCTGAAATATATCAGTATCTCTAGCAGTCTTCTAGCAATTAAGTTTTGGTATGGTAAAAACAATAATCAATTACTGTTCACACATTGTCATTTACACATCCTATAATTCAATATGTTAGCTATAGGAAACAACAAAAAGCAACAAACAAAATCCCATTTAGGTTCTAATAAAATGATAACAAAAACAAACCTTTATGACATTTGGTAATAAATAACTCAATTTTAATGAGATAAATCATCAGGTCAAATTGCTAACAACATAGCTGCATTAACTGAACACAGAAAGCTATTTTTTCTTGGCAGATTTAGCTTTCATTTCGAGAAAATGTGTCATTAGAGTATCACTATGAATGTTTCTTTACAATTACTGGTTTACATTATGATCATTTATTCATTACAACGACAGGATGCAATAAAATTCAAAATAAACAGTTCATTGTTTCAAAAAAACCTACCGTCAATTTTCTTTGTCATTTCTGGATCATCTGTGTCAGTGAAGATATAGGTCTGAAAACAAAACAAGACATTGCAAAATCTTCATAGCAAAACATGGTGTAGGTAAGTCATAGTAGTTAAAGCCTAAATTAAAATTAGGTTTGTTTGCCCTTTACCAACCGACCCGAGATTTGGCCGCCGACTCAATTTTTTGTGTGCAAAATTCAGATTTTTTTTTTTTGGGGGTTATAAACCCGACTATACACCATTATGTCACACTACGATGTGTGCAGTTTGTTCTTCTTAGTTACAAAACAATTACTATTTTTGTTTCATTATGTTTGCCTTATGATAACTTCCTCTTGCTAGAAAAACTTTGGAATCCAAAGTTAGAAAAAAGTATGACACAAAAATGGTCATAGTTGTCCTTATAATATTTTCATCAACAATTATTGAAGCCTCGTGCTCATACTCACTAAAACAGACGGGCTATATAAAGTATTAAAAATAGGTACACATAAAAGTGTCAATTTTGCTTTCATTTTACCAACATTATTTTTTTCTGAATTGATCCGACCTTATGTTAAC
Source organism: Mactromeris polynyma (assembly GCA_032209605.1). Taxonomy (NCBI): domain Eukaryota; kingdom Metazoa; phylum Mollusca; class Bivalvia; order Venerida; family Mactridae; genus Mactromeris; species Mactromeris polynyma. Next base: position 4,914,544 of record JASFXZ010000022.1, read on the forward strand.
CATGTTTTTGATAACCACTTGTCATTTAATCATTTCTTTTTTAATATTTACAATTATTTTACTGTACCCGCCCACCCAATGTACCATGTGCCGAAATTACCACGCACGAACAATACATTTCGACTAAAACATATTAAAATTTCCACAATAAAATAAAATATTTTTCCTACCTACCTACCCACCTCTAAAATCTAGGGTCGGTAAAGGGCAAACTAAGTTTTTTTTAATTATGGCCTAAGAAATGACCAAACAAGTACCAGATACAGAGCAAAACAGAGTAAGCTAAGGTGACCTAAAACACAGTAAATTCAGGTGACCTAAAGTAAAACACAGTAAGCTCAGGTGAGCAAAACACATTAAGCTCAGGTGACCTAAAACACAGTAACAGGTTACCTAAAACACAGTAACAGGTTACCTAAAAAAAGTAAACTCAGGTTACCTAAAACACAGTAAGCTCAGGTGAGCTAAAACACAGTAACAGGTTACCTAAAGCACAGTAAACTCAGGTTACCTAAAACACAGTAAACTCAGGTTACCTAAAACACAGTAACAGGTTACCTAAAACACAGTAAACTCAGGTTACCTAAAACACAGTAAGCTCAGGTGACCTTAAACACAGTAAGCTCAGGTGACCTTAAACACAATAAGCTCAGGTGACCTTAAATACAGTAAACTCAGGTGACCTTAAACACAGTAAGCTCAGGTGACCTAAAACACAGTAAGCCCAGGTGACCTAAAACACAGTAAGCTCAGGTGACATAAAACACAGTAAACGCTGGTGACATAAAACACAGTAAGCTCAGGTGACCTAAAACACAGTAAGCTCAGGTGACCTAAAACACAGTAAGCTCAGGTGACCTTAAACACAGTAAGCTCATGTGACCTTAAACACAGTAAGCTCAGGTGACCTTAAACACAGTAAGCTCAGGTGACCTTAAACACAGTAAGCTCAGGTGACCTTAAACACAGTAAGCTCAGGTGACCTTAAACACAGTAAGCTCAGGTGACCTAAAACACAGTAAGCCCAGGTGACCTAAAACACAGTAAGCTCAGGTGACATAAAACACAGTAAACTCAGGTGAGCTAAAACACAGGAAACTCAGGTGACCTAAAACACAGTAAGCTAAGGTAAGCTAAAACACAGTGACAATTACATACCAAAGCAAGAAATAATTAACAAATGACCACATTTGTGCTGAGGTGCACATTTTAGGCAATGCATGTGTATTGGCCTCACTCCAATCATTGACAATTGGTCACTATCCAAATTTAATTGTCCTACTGAATGTCACCGAATGACTGTGTCTTTATACTTATTCGTTTCTACATTACTACTGAGTGTGGAGGGACAAAAAGAAATGTGAGTCTGCTCAAAAGTTAAGTGAAGAACACATGCATGAAAGCTTGCTGCTTTAGTTAAGTCTTAAGGTGCAGAAAATTTCCTCAGTGTGAGGCTAAGATTTAAAACTTCTAATAAAATGACAGTTGTTTGACAAGCAAATCCAATTTTGACTTAGCAATAATTATGTGATAGATGATGAATTAAAAGTTGTTTTCATTTTTACCTTGAAAACTAAGAATTGACCCATATTTTAGCAGAGAGACAAATGGCTGCAATTATACAGTATTTTTGACTTGTTCATTTGATTTAAAAAAAAACAAACTACTAAATGCCCAACAGCTTGCAAGTTTTATGTAATGTCCCTACTAGGTGGATTAAATAAGAATGATATGGTATCCAAGTTTTATGTAATGTCCCTACTAGGTGGGTTAAATAAGAATGATATGGTATCCAAGTTTTATGTAATGTCCCTACTAGGTGGGTTAAATAAGAATGATATGGTATCTTCAAGGATATTTCTTGTTAATAAATAAATATAAATTATAATTAATTAGACAAATGTTAAAATTTGTAATGACATAAATCATATTAATGTAACAAATGTCCAATAATTTGTAGGCATATGATTATAAAACAGAATACAATTATTATGTTACGATAGTCTTACGGAAATCACATGTTAAAATTTATGTGCAACTGTCAACCCTGTCTAAAATGAAATTTTAGAACAGACACGAAATCTTTGAAATGGTAAGACAGCAGAATGATAATTTATCACTACATTTTTTGGTATTATAAGTTACTTATAATACAAAAAAATACATTAAGTAGGGATGTATCTGACAAATTGTGATGTCGTAAAATGTTGGAATATTCGCTAAATTGTTTGAATACAGTGGAACCTTCAAACCGGAACCCTTTAACATTGGAAACGCCCGAATACAATAGCCCAACTTATTCCTTAAATGGTCAAGCTAAAATTTGCATTTATAATTTTCTTTATACTATATTATAGTATCCTCTCACATTATGATCTCTTTTGTTAAGTTGTTTACCTACATACAGCAACAAAAATAAGATATTTAAGTTGTCACTATAACAGGCCTTTTTCTATAGTCCTTTCCCAAAACTAGGTAGTCTCCCTTAGTAAATCACCGCTTACTTCCCCTGATTACTTCTTTAGTACTTCCGGGGACTATTAGCGTCGGGTCAATAATGGCGGAGATAGCGAAAATTATCGAAGCGTGCAAGAATGACTCATTAGTAGTTATAAAGTGGATTAAACTTACCCTATTGTAAAAATCAGCCTTTTAAGATGTTAAATCCTAAATAAAATCATGTGGTTAATATTGAAAGTTATTCCAAAAAAAGCCATCAAACAATCCCATAAGAAATTTTCACGGACCACGATTCCATCATCACTATTTCTAAATAAGTTGGTAATTTTCCACTTCAATTCTGATATTTTCTTCAAAGGTTAATTTAATTAATCCATTTCAACGCCAATAAAATAGTTTTAAAGACTGCTGTGAAAAACAATCTGGGTTTAATAATCTTTAAAAAGGCGTAAAGATGGACCAAACAAAGGATGTAAATTACGCGAGCAATACGTCATCGAGCAAAAAGACATCGTACACAAGTCTATTTTCTGAAAATTTCACCACGGGTACTTATTGTCTGTGTTGCAATTCTTGTGACAACAATTTAATTTTCAACAAGAATAAACATCAAAGATGTTTGAAGTCACTGGCTAAGTCTTTGAAGTAAATATTTTTGGAGGACAGTTGCAGCCACGTTGTGAATTACAAACTGAGATCAAAGATTGACATGACCTAATCATTGCAATTATCAATGGGATTAATTAAATCAAACAGGAAATAGCAATATGTATTAACACATAATAAAGATCTCCTGGGGTTTTATGACTCTTATGTTTTTACAGCTGACACATGGGGCAATTTAGTGACCAGTAGGACTAATCTTCTGTGTAGGGCGTGGCTTATGAATTGCAAAACAATTAGCATCAACCAATCAGATTAAATGAACCATAAGAAATATATATTAATTAATGTCAATTATCATTAGCTGTGATAATAGAGCTACTGAAGGCAATTTTAACATTTAGGAATATTTGTTTTATTTACATGTGCCAACATACGCCAATGTAACTGTAACTGTATTAGTAAATCTGCATTTGTGTTTGAGCATAGATTTTGCTTGAATAAATTAATTTTATAACAAAATATAAATATTGACTAAAATGGTGACTGTAGTATAAACTTTGATTATATATAAATAATTATAATTGCTAATTAATATGTTCTATTGGGATTATAAACCCAATTTCACCACAATTATTTTAGAAATACACAAAGTGCATGTGTATCTCAAATTATAATTTTCTGTATCTTCTATAATTGTTTTTCACAGCATTCTTTTGAAATAAATAGTTTACAAGGAAGTGTATTAGTACAATTAAACTAAATGAAAATATCCAAAATGAAGTGGTCATTTTCGGAAAATGACCGACATTTTTAGAAATAGTTATGATGCAATCGTGCTCTGAAAATTGATTGTTTGATCGCCGTTTATGGATTAACTTTTATTATTAACCATATATTTTTAGTGGAATTAACATCTTACAAGATTGCTCTTTGCATTAGTGTAAGTTAAAATTACGGTACTTATTATAAAAAACGAAAATTTATTGGAAACTTGCCACAAGTATGTGAAGAAATTACGCTTCCGCGAGTGCAGTGTAAAATCGCTACCTATGATGTTTTAAATGCAGTTTATGCAAATACTTTATATAGTAACCCAATTTTTTTACATGCTTTAGCTTAAGGAAAGAGCGATCTTTTCATAAGAATAAATTAGAATGTCCGAATTTTACGAAAAAAATGGATTTATAGTGGTTTAAAAACAAGTTGAGTGAAAACGCGTGATCATGGAGATGGTATTAGGGCGTGAAATCGAGTGAAGAGTAACAGTTCTTCCATCGATAACCTTTCCACGGTTGATTCCCTTACTAACACAACAAAATTTCAATGATTTCTTCGCTGATTTCATCTCTTAATCGCTGTTGTTATTGATATATTGATGTATTGATTAACGGATTAACGTATCGATAGTCCCCGGAAGTTTACTAAACACTTGCGCATGCGTATAACGGCCTCAGGAACGACAACTTTTCAAGGGAGACTACCTAGTTTCGGGAAAGGCCTATAGTTCCCCTGGGTCAAGACTATCTGACCCATTCCCAAAGCCAAATATATGTTTTTTTCCTCAATTAGAAAAAAAATCCCAATCAGAAGCACCTACGAAAAAATTATCTATTGGAGCGACCTGATATATCTTGAAGCTCTTTGAATAACTCTGGCTATTATTGATACGTGTCATAAAATTTAATGTTAGTGGACATTTTGTGCGTCTTTTTGACAGTTGATATAAGAAACATAGATTAGAATGCTTGTTTATAAAAAATTTAGATATGAAAAGCCTGTTCTTTTTACTATGAACATTTCCAAAATTGGAGTTGAAGCGATTAAAGTTTTCCCAAATTGGCAAATTATATGACGCAAATTTTCCCAATTTTTCTAGGGTCTTTTTCCCAAAATGGACAGCAAAAGGCCTGCTATAATCATGTCTATACAGGTCAACTGAACACAAGAAATAATCATGTTCTAAGAAGTGAGAGTTTATTAGTACAGTCTAGCTAGAGACAAAAAATGAAAATATCAAGTACATGTATGTAAGAGCATGATACCAGTATTCACCAGATTATATAAGATACATACTAAAACAAACAACCCTGCACTTTCAAATACAGGACTAAGTCACTAACAAACCCCAGCCATAGTCCCACTCCAACAGCTTGAGGTTAGGACAGCATTTTAATGTTTTGTCTAACACTTGTAAGTTTTGTCTCAGTTCCCCACAGTTAGATAACTTAAAATTATGGTAACTATAAAATGGCAGATCATAAAATTACCCACACTGATTAGCGCAAGGCTACCCTATAGGTTGAAGACTGGGCTTGCCCAACTGTGTTGCCTATTTAATAAAGTCATTTTTGGACGGTACCGCTCAGGTACCGTTTATAGTAGTGGCAATTTGAGAGGCATACAACAATTGGTTCCCGTTTTCAAAACACGAAAAAGACTGAAAGCCGGTAACATGTCAAAAACGTCCACATCGGCCTAATTACTAAGCAAACAAAATAGTTCCAAAGTTCACCGAACGAAATAATATCATAAAAGTTTCAATAAAATGAAATGTTGTAAAGGTGACCTGCTAAAGTGGTTTGTGAACTAATTAGCTGTTTCTGTGGAGTTCAGATGGGGTTTAAAGCATTGTATTAATACACACGAGTTTGTTTGGTGTCGGCCCAGTGCTTTTTCGCCCTCTTTATTCTATACTACTATAGTAAAACTACAAGATTTGCACTGGAATTGTGAACTCCACAATATGGCCCCAGCTATTTGCAATATCTAGTCTTCAAATACAACACAGTAAATCCACACCAAGAAAACACCACCACAACCTTGTTTACTTTTCTGCTATCATTCAAAGTATACAGTATCTGTCAAAATTTTCAAAACACATGACAGCCGACACCGTTTTGGATTTATCGTAGATATGGTCTCGTTGCGCACGACTACGAAAATTATTGGTGTCATCTTTCTACGTACACCTCACTCTGTGCTTGGAAAATTAATTGGAAAATACCCCACTACAACAAGATAACTCATAACCTATGGCAAGCTACTATTTTTTTTTGCTAGTGATATCATAACTTTATGCCTGGGCATACTGATTTTACTCTAAGTCTGAGCTGATATAATTTGATATGTCATTTTATAATTAAATATCCACAAACGTTACATAAAAAAAGGGTCTGATATCTTTGTATTTAATTTATTTACAATCGTGACAAACATTTCACTTGTTTTACAATTTTAAGGTTCTACCATTATTACTGACCATTTTTCTTTATTTCGGTTTGAAAATCTAGCATTTCTAGAACAAGTCTGATTGAAGATCTTTTGGAAAAAATGTTTACTATTTTTCAATAAATTTTCGTTCTTTTTCGCATTTCTGTCTTATGTTTTAGTTTTGTTTCATATTCCAATTTCCATGCAAACGATCTTACCTATTTACACATACTTTGATATTATAAAACTGTCTAGTTACAAAATCGGAGACGTGTATGCAACGAGTTGCCAGCTTGGCTACAGAGACGAGTGGTACCGTCCCACAGCACTTTTGTGCTTTGATTATTACATGTATTATTATTATTATAGACCGATGATTGATTTATTAAAAAAAAATGCATGACTGATGATGAAATCAAATGTTTTACCTGTTTCTGAGCAATACTGATCCATGTGTCAAGTATCACCTGCATGCGCTCTTTGTGGAATTTCTGTGAAGTTTTCACACTGATAAAGATGTCATCAAGAACTGTGGGATGCTTTGAGTGAAGTCTTGTTTCTGCTTTCGATTGCGCATTTTCATCATGCATAGATAACTTCAAGTCAGAACCATTCTCTGTAGATTGCTTGGAAAAAACTATATTGTCAACTTTTCGAGCAAGCACCACATAAATTATATTCCGTTTCGTAACATTGAAATGTGAAGAATCACTTTGTCTTTGACCAATAATAGGCTCAACACCATTACTTTGTCTCTCATTCTGATGGTGATACTGAATTTTGTTTGAGAATATCAAAGACAAAGTAAAGAGAACCATGCAAATGAAGAAAAGTTTACCAATTCTTCTGCATGATAAGCGCATTTTGTATGATATTTGCGAAGCAGTCCCACCAACGTCCTCATCGTTAATGATAGTTCACTTGATGTCAGCTTTTCTCACGCTCAAGCTGGAAACTAAATTAGGTCAAAGTTCATGAAAGTTACAGTATCTAGCTTTACGTTATTAGTTTCGCATATTTAAATGTTGTTCAAATTCCTAAAAGATGTTACAACAAAATTGAAAAAAATAATTTATAATTAAAAAAGTGTATCTCGATTCAGTATATTAGTAACAAACTTGTTTTGTATTGACATTCGATCACACGTAATCGCAAAACCCGGAAATATGGCTGACCCAGCAGCTATACGTGAGCTACGAAGGCAAAGAATTCTTCAGGGTGGCCAGAATAGAATGAATAAAGTTCTCGGAAAGCCACACAATGATACCGAACAAGATGGTTAATATCATATGATCTCCATATTAGTTACAACGTATTTACATGTTTCTAATTTCAGAAAGTAATGCGTTTTCGCGATTGCAATTTTTATTTAATTAGTTGCAAGTTGACATTGGGTCATTTTGGTCACTTAAATTGTTCATCTGTTTGCATTTTATTCTTTCAGCATTTATAAATGTCCTAGTTGATATTTTTTTATGGATTTATCATTAATTTATAACATATAACGTATGGTAATTTGCCAAGGATAGTCCTATATTAAAATATAAGACCCTACATCACTTATTTCACATTTTAAGGTTATGTGGGGTTTTGTCGGCTTCCTATCTATATCATGTAGCACTTTCTGACACAATTCTTTGTCGCTCGTTTTCCACTAACTGAACTATCTAGCATGACCAGCAGGGAAAATACATTTCCTACAGCCCAATTGAATTTGTTGCTTTCTAGGTTGGATTATGTCAAGCATTTCTAATACCATGTGCTAAATCACACACATATAAACCACAAACCACTTTAGCAGGCACTCAGTAAGTATCCTTGAATTGAATCGAAATTTCATCTGGATGCTCGTTCAGTCTTACAACTCGGTAATGAACCAAAAAAGCATACTTGTAAGCAATCAACAAGATAAACACAAAATATGTATAAATACCATTACGAAATATATAGCTGTTGTAAACATGACGATTACGTGGTTTCAAAATGTCAACTTCTTTCAATTCAGAAACAAGATGGCGGACGTCGCCAATGTTTCACTGCTAATCAGACCACCTCGGTTATTATTATGAATCATATTTCATAGAATTGTATGAGGTGTTCCCATGTGGATATGCAACAAATACTTATCATCCAAAGATCCATCAGCCAAATATGAGGATGTATAAATTGTAAATGGCACTTACTGTGAATTACATGCATGTTTCTTTTCTAATCTTTTAAATTCTGTTTATAGGGTTTGTGAGTTCCGACACAATGCCTGATGTCAATGCAGGGCAAGATGCAGCTATGGAACCGCCAAAGTCTTCTGAACCGGAAACCATTCTTAGACAACGACCCATTGTCTCCCCAGAAATAAATAAGAATGATCCTACACATGAACACCCAAAACATAACAGAAGTACAGTCAAAGTGTCACCAATTAAGAGATCACTACAGACTCAAAATGACAATGGTTCACCTAATGAATCTCTAAATTCTAGTCGTAGTAGCTCTGATGCTAAAATGATGTTAAAACATTTTGAATTTTTGAGGATTGTTATGTGTGTCATGGTAGCATATCTTTGTCGACGAGTTCTTTCGTCTGGATATGGGATATTTTATTTTGACGTGAGTAGAATATCAACACTTTATTGTCATTTCATGCACCAGAGCTTAGTTGAACTTTCTACCCATTTTTATGCCCCCACTTTGAAAAGGAGGGGCATATAGCCCTTGTCCGTCCTTCCGTCTGTCACAAAATCTTGTGTCACTCATATCTCTTAAACAATATGAGCCGGAGTCATTAAACTTTACAGGAATGTTCACCAGCATGTGAAGTTGTGCACCTGGGGTTTCATGATTGGCTGTGCCCAGTAATTGCAAAGTTATGGCCATTGACTAAGTTAAAATATAGCTTACAGAGTATGCAATCTTGTGTCACTCATATTTCCAAAAGTATATGAGCCAGAGTCATTAAACTTTGCAGGAATGTTCACCAGCATGTGTAGTTGTGCACCTGGGGTTTCATGTTTGGCTGTGCCCAGTAAGTGCAAAGTTGTGGCCCTTGACTTAGTTAAAATATAGCCTACAGAGTATGCAATATTGTGTCGCTCATATCTCCAAAAGTATATGAGCCAGAGTTATAAGACTTTACAGAAATGTTCACATGCATGTGTTATATTGCACCTGGGGATTCATAATTCGGTAAGCCTAGTAAGTGCAAAGTTATGGCCCTTGATTTATGGAAAATATAGCATACAGAGCGTGCAATTTTGTGTCGCGCATATCTCCAACAGTATATCAGCTACACTCACCAAACTGTACAGGAATATTCACCAACCTGTATAGTTGTGCACCTGGAGTTTCGTGTTTGCCTGTGTCTAGTAAGTGCAAAGTTATGGCCCTTGACTTATCACCATAATCAGTACAGTTGTTCACTTGGTAATTTTGATATCCATTCACAAACTATGAGCAAAATAATAGCATTTGCTTTTGTGACAAAGGCTGCAAGTGGGGGCATCTGTGTCCTATGGACGCATTCTAGTTTAAATAAGAATCAGTGCAGATAAGTTTAGTTTAAATTTATTCATTTAACACTGATTCTGAAACATGTTCTTATATATTGTTTAATCCCTCTCAATGACTGATTCCAGGGTAACTATACTTGCAAGCTACCCAGGAAATTGTAAAGTTCTTGACTATACCCCACTCAGTGCAGGGCTTTTAATTAACTACATACATTCTTGTGTTAGGAAGTATCAGCTTTTAAAATCCTTGTCTTTCTGATATAAGCTATGATTGCAACAGGATTATATTCACTCTTAAGCATTTATTATGTTCATTCATTGACATTTATTATTTAATCTTGTCATTATACATTCACCTAATCTGATTATCTACTTGCAGTCTGTTATTTTGCCATTTGCCTGTCTGGAAGCTTCATTCTTCTTGTTCAAACACAAAGTATTGCATGTAAGTATACAAGTCATATTATTACCCTTATTTTTCATGTTAATTTACATATTCAAATGCTAACGAATAACTGTTAATTAAAATAAATACTACCATTTCTAATGACATTCCATGTTCCTTAAACAAAACAATGATCTTACTATAGCTTCAGATACAAAAAATAAATACAAAAGTAATGGAGTTGGTAAGTCCATAGGACTAACAATTCGCCACATAACAATTCGCCAATGTCAAGGAACCTCTCAGAGGGCATACATATTTTACAAACATCTCTTGTTTATTGTTAATGTATCTTTGCAATTGATTTACATTCATGTTACATTTATTGACAGAATGTGATGTTACCACACAAGTCTTCAATGTTAATCGGTGTACTGATGTTGTGTGGAATCAAGCCAGTGATTGTTCAAACGTATAACAAAGTGATGGGGTATTTTACAGCTGCCATGGAAGACTTTGCACTCTTTTTCTTTGCATTTATGATGGCAAATACATGCATAGCTTGAAACCAACAGCACTCGGCTGTTCTCTGTATTTTCATATATTTTCCTATTTATTAAAAGAAACCATGTTTTCTCCTGTTGTTTGATGGGATTGAAATCCACTGAAGGAAACTGTGTGTTGTCTGGTGACAATGAGATGAATTATTGAGACTTAATATTTATCTTTTATACATTCTATTATCTGTGATTTTATGTAACAACATCTCCTATTGTATATTATCACTTTTATGAACATGCTTGCTGTCTCAATGTTGTACAGTCATTTCAAGTGCTCCTTTTGTTTGCAGCTGATAGACTGATCACCCTCTAAGTACCTTTTTATGACAAAGTTGTTAATAAGGATTTTTGATACAAGTTTCTGAGTGAAATCTCATGACTCAAGTGCAAGATCCAACTACGAAAACACAACTGTATCAACTCAATGCTATACATGCTGTGACAAGCTATAGCCTATATTGCCCAAAATACTTAATTCTGAAGCACTGTTTCATAGTCATTTATAAATAGATTCAACACATTATGAAATTGTAGCGTGATATATAGTACATACCGGTACCTTTTGTGTTCGTATTTTTATCTCTGTAGTTCTTGACAAAATTCTCTAGTGATAGTATCATTTTGAAATATAAGGTATAACAATTTACTTATAAAGCATGATTGTGTATATTTTTGTGTACTGAACATCAATTTCTGAGCCAGTCCTGTTGTAAATTCTGTATCGTTTACTTCAGTTCCTAAAAAAAAACACTGGATTAAGATTAGATCATACTAATTAAAGTGAACACTAGACTTGTGTGCATAGAATTTTTGTTTTTGATGATGATCATGACTTGTGTTTGTGTCTTTACTGTGACATAAATGAATTGCATTGACAGGCAAACACAAATAAAAAGACTCGCTTACAGCTATCGTATAATTCTTAATTATGTAGTGTATTTTAAAATAGTTTCTGTAGCATTTAGAGTATTAAATTGAGTGCAAAGATAAACAATGCATTAAAAACTGATCCATTGGTTAAGATATTTTTTAACGGGACGTATAATGAGAACCGTGGCGGGCGGGCGTGCAGCGTTTACATGGTTTCCGCTCTCTAAGTCAAAGAGTTTTCATCCGATCTTTACCAAACTTGGTGAAAGTGTTTGTGGGCATAATATCTCGGCCAAGTTTGATAACATCGCCCCAGGCACTTCTGAATTATGGCCCCTGAATAATCCAAAATTTGCCAAATTAGCCTTGTCCGCTCTCCAAATCGAAGAGTTTTCATCCGATCTTAACTTATTTTTAGTGAAAATGTTTGTGGGCATAATATCTCGACCAATTTCGATGACCAGCCATATCTCTCAAGTCTCTCAGGAGTTATCACCCTTTGATTTTAGAAATTAACTTAAATTGGTCTTGTTTCAACTCTGAGCTGACTTATGTTGGGTGTATTTTGTGACAGTTTGCCACTCTTGTTAATTTTAGAATGTAGTAATATCAGAGAATATGAACTTTAAAGAATCTCTCTTGCTCTTATATTTTGTAAATCACAATTATCTTTAGTTAATCTTCAAACTCTTTTATTTTTTTGATCATATAACATAAGCTGAATCTTTGATGTACATGTAAGGTTCTGTTTCAAAAAGAAAATGACCATGTTGTCTCTTCGTAAGCAATAATGTTTAGTTCAATATCTAAACCCCAAGATGGTCAGCATTTGTCAAGTTTTGCTGTGTTTCCCAAATCTCCTGAATGGTGTTGTATTCCTAGGAAGCGATTTATGTTCACAGTTCTTATGACCTGTGCTATTGTTCAGAGTGTTGTGAAAACCATTGTTTTTTGTACAGGTTCACATTAGATTATATGTATAGGAATGTTATTTATGAACAAGGCAATAAACACTGCCTTATTACATATATATATGGAACATGTCATATTGGATTACATTGTCATTTGAATTCTTTTAAATATTTTTAACCAGACTGATTGAATTCAGCGTGAAATATCTTGCATGGCATCAGTAGCTTCCAAATACCAAATAACATTGCTTTCTTTTGGACAAAATTTTGGACTAGTAGCTAAATATGTCACCTTCAGTACTGGTCACAATATGAAGCTGTCTCTATTTGGAAGAAGTAATACTGCTTGTAAATTGTGGAAACAATGAAGCTTAATCTCGTTTGATGATGTAAAATAAACAATAAACAGTCTCCAAGTAACATGTTGGTGGTCTTTGTTTATTCCCATACACTCGCATGTTCAGTCATCATATATTTTTATAGTAGGTTATACTCGGACTAGTCGCTTTGTCTCCAATTCGCATTACAATATGAAACTTGCCAAAATACATAGAAACAGCAGAAGTTGGGTGCTTTCCTTGTCATAAGCAATCGTTTAAATCCCTTCACAATTTTAATATGTTACTGTCAATACAAAGATATTAACAGATTATATTTTTGTCATTTCATAACTTCCATATTTTATAAAAAATTACTATCAAAAATCACATTAAAACTATTGCTAAATCTAGAGGTTATGACCTGTCTACATTACATGGATATACATGTATACAAGAACTACAGCATGACACAGACACTGGTATATATTTTCACATGTATACACATTTTGCCATAAACATGCTATTGAATCAACTAAAAATTTCAATCAACATGCATGTAAATGCCTACTGCGAACTCCAACACAAGTGTGATAATTTAATCATGTACCCTTTGTTTTGATGAATGAGTATCCCTAAGCTTACTATTGTGTATGCTGAAGATGTTAAAATTTACACTAGATTAATATAGTTAAGTATAGTCGCTTATTGCATCCACTAACGCTGTGTTAGTTCATTTAAGCTCTCTTGCACTCCAAAGACTCCTTTAAGAAATTTGAGCCACGTTGAATCACTGATTTTATTTATCACTAAAGCTGTGCAATTACATCGTACAACTTTACTGGCACACAATTATCTGCCTCTCTACAATCTAGTTGTCTCATAAAATAATCAGAAGAAGGAATACACTGCATACTGGTACAAGTTTTAATGCAGACAATATGACACATGCTGTAAGGGGAGGCAATAAATTCTACATCTTTTCAGATCAGTAACCATTACACTAGCTAATAGCAACAAAAACATATATAAAAACAAACAAATACTGTAAAATTTCATAAACAAGGAGACCATGATGGCTCTATGTTGCTCACCTGAGTAATATTATTACTAATAATAAAATGATACTTCTATGAGCTATACATGGAATCGGCTCCCACTTAAGAGCCATGTTAACTCACAGATCAAACTTATAATTAAATGTATGTAAGAAACAAGAGACCAATGAGGGCATGTGCTCTCCTGGCTGGCCAAACTTTGGTTTTTTTATGGAGGCTCTATTGATTACAGAAATATTGCCGATTTCAAGGGCTATAATGCAGTCATGCATGCACAGATCTGTCTGTTTTTCAAAAGGAATATCATGGATATCAAACTACTGTCAATGTTTGGTGAAGATCAAATAAAAAATGGAAGCTCTATTCACAAGCTCACATATAGCAATTTTGTCAATTTCAAGGGACCATAACCCCATCATATATGGGCAGATCTAGCTTGTTTTCAAAAGGAACTGAGCACTCGTGTACCTCTAACAACTGTTTGATTGAGATACAATCAAAACTGACAACTTTATTATGTTAACAAGCCATGCATGAATGACGGACACCACACCATCTCATAAGCTCTTCTTTTGGCCAGTAGACTAAAAATAGAGAATCGTCCAATAATCAGTTGTACATAATCATTTGCACTCAAGACAATTTGTTTCAGAAATATAACCAAATAACGGCCTTGTTTTCCGACAATAAAATGTTTTTAGCAAATTTTGTAGACAATGACAAGAGGAAGCTTATACAAGGAAATCCTGCCCTCCTCAATAGCCTAATTTTGAGACAATCTAAGCTATTGTAGTAAAGGGTCACCAGAGGATTTTTTTGTACCAAATAACTTTGAATTCTGATGCTTGGTTTCAGAAGAGACTTAAGAGTTTCTACATAGCTAATACAGGAAAATGACCCATCTCAGGTGGCCCCATTTTTGAAATCATCTCTGGTAGGTCACTGGTAAACCAATTGTGCTTAATTTTGAATTCTGATACATGGTCCCATAAAAACATTGAAATTTCACTCTACCAATTTCAGAGATGATTGTTACAGAATGTGTTTGCCTACCATGACAACCAAGGTGCTGCATTGGTTCCATTCATTAAAGTCACTCTTGTAGAGGACCACCTGAGAATCGTACCTGTAATGAATGATTGAAATTTGCCAAGTAGTTTTGGAAGAGATGTCGTTTGAAACAATTGCTGACAGATGACACCACTGACGACAGACAAATTCTGAACACAATAGTCAGTTTTATAGTAAGCTGTAAGGTCCAGAGGCCTGGGCCCCAGCACATTATATTCACTGACATGGTTTATTTCAATAATGAATACAAAAATAACAATATCATAAGCAAACAATAAAACAAGTTTGTGCATGCAAATTCATTCTGGGCTGGCATTGCTCCTGAATGTAGTTCAACCACAAGCACTTAATGCTTAAGTGACAAAAATATATTTCATTGAACTGAGCAACATATGATATACAACCATAGTGTTAGTAATGAATAAACAAGAAATGTGAAAACTGCCCCTTGAAAGACGTACACATGCTTGTGATGCTGACCTTGAAGATAAAGACCAGGGACGTATTCACAAACACTTCAAGACCGAAACTCAGACTTAGACTTTAAAATGTAAAAAGTTCCTTTTGCTCCTACGTTTTTATTACAAAATAAACCTCAATAAAAGTTGGCAAAAATGTAGAATGGGTAACACAAATTATTCTGACCAAATTTCATCCATTTAGGTTGAACGAAAACGAAAGGCCGGTAACTATAAATTGTGCAAATTTAAAGTCCAAGTCTGAGTTTCAGTCTTAAAGTGTTTGTGGATAAGGGCCCTGATGTTTATACACAGTATACTGGTTGCCCTGATTATCAATGCATTAAGATTTAAACCAATGCACTTAGTGTAAAAACTTACATGGAAACAAAATATCTTAAACACTAAATCATTTCTGCAAGTAAGCTTTACGAATAAGTTGTAATTAAATCAGTATCTTAGATGAATTTCCTTTCAATCAAGCCAACCACTCGCCGCAATTGTCATTTACATTTGTTCGAAAAACCGGAGTAAAAGTCACAAGTCATATTTTGTGATTTCTACTTTATACTTGGTTTTACATCTTTGGAATGTTTTGCTAGTACAAGCAGTAGAGCTGTAACGAGTATCCGAATATCCGAGCACTCGCGGTTCAAGGCCAGCAATCCAAGTACCAGATTCGTCCACTTTAATATCGTCGATTTGCGAATCATATTATTTAAACATGTTTATACTTTAAGACAAAATAATTCACGTTTACCATATCATTATCATCGATAGATAATTCTAGAAACAATAAACACATTGGTATGTATTGACAACAAAACCGAAAGTAGGTAACGTGACACATGTAGAGCTAGAGGAAGCATAACTTAGAAGCACTGGAATCTCAAAATAGCTAATATTTTACAATCCAATAAATACTAAAATTAAATCGAACATTAATTAAATTACATAGATAATCGGTTGATGCACAAAATAAGTTGTTTTGGCTAGTTTTCGTCGCACATTTGTTTACATCACATTTGTTTACATCGTAGTGTTAAGCATTTGTACTTGTTCCAGTATACCTCTTTCTATGATATTACAAATGTAGTTAGTTATTTAAGCACCTTTGCGTGTAGCATAGTAATCGGACATTTTTGGTTCCCACCGGTGATCAGTACGCACCGGGAACCAGTGTCATGAGTATACATCGGAATCCTATAAACATAAAACATAAAAAACATAGCCAAGATACAAATGGACAAACTAGCAATCAACACACACACACAGAAGGACAGATCAATCACCATATGTCTCCACCTAGGGTCGTAATAATGTATACAGTGTGAAAACAAGTAAATCTGACAAAAATCCATTGTCACATCTAAATTGTGTACAATCTTCACAACAGTCAAGGAACTGGCCATCTTATGAAAGATGGAGCCTTCTAAGATTCATAGAGCCTTCTACTATTGATAGAAATTACTATCAAAAACTGTCAAAAAGTACTATAATGAGAAAACAATTCTGGTCCATTTTTTGCAAGATCCTACCACTGGTAATTACATATTTAAAGCCATTAAAAATACAAACGAAATTGTGCAAATCAGAAAAGTGACATTACAAAGTAAAATTTGTAGTTTACTTTAAAAACAAAAACTAGAAATGTTTTCACATGACATTGGTGCCCCCACTTTACTCAATCATCCCTTTACATGCTGAGATATATTAATGTAAGGTTTTAGACAGTAGGTTCAATGGTTCAGGCATTCTGAATGCCACAAGTTTCTTGGGATAGATGGACACAGCTAAATTTAAGTCCCCCCCAACTTCGTAGAGGACACAAAAATGCAATTTAAGAATAGTTGGTCTTTGTTTCTAATGGCGTTAAACATATGTACCGATTTTCTTAATCTTTAGAGTACCTGAGAGAATACATAATGCTCAGCAAATTAATCAGTCTGATTCTGGTAATAGTACATCTAACCACAATAAGGAAATAACCAGATCTTGTTCACAAAACATATAAACTAATCAGAGTCAGAACTGTCAGAATCTTGGCGCTTTTCCTCATCCTCAAATCTCACGGTCTTCTTCTCTGTTGTCTCTGTTTTCTTCATTGCAGACTTTTTAGCACCTGTTTCAGTTGACTCTACATCCTGTTTCTTAGCAACCACTTTTTTCGTCTTTAATTTTTTTTTTGGAGTCATTCGTCTCAGAGTTGATGTCCTAATGAGATTTAACTTTCCAGCCTTTATCATATCAGATTCCCACAACTCCATTTGAGATACATACAGTGCACGATCCTCTAGAGCTTTCTCCAAAAAAACCTACAAAGAAAACAGTTTAATACATTGTTTTATCAATATAAGCATAATGACTTAGCATCTTTGTTTGTACGTCTTGGTTTCATTGCTTTGTTACAGTAACCACAATGGAAGAACCAAGGCTTAATCTGGCTGTCCAACGGGTCTGAATACAGGGACCATCCCAATGCAAACTATGCTACATTTTTCCCAATCTAAAGAAATATTCCAAATTAAAATCAGATTAATGTTGCGTACTTCTCTAGAAGATCCTACTCACATCAGTCTGATGAAATACTTGAACAGCTCAAAATATCTTTGATGATAGTTTTCTAGAAGAATGAAGTTGTAATACACAATACTTAACAATTGATGGTTTAAGATGAATGTACAACTCAACTTGGGATTAAATCCAATAAATGAGAAGGGCATTAACATCTTACATACCAACTACTGGTGACAGTATAAAATCTTTTTCAGTGCTAGTTTGTAATAATCAGTATGTTTCCCTAAAATGTGCAACTAAGGCCTTACCAAATTGAATCTATGTTTAGCGTCAAGTTCATTCTTCAAAACCTACCTACCAGACGGGAAAACACAAAGTGTCGATAAATAAAATTTATTTTTATCATCTATGAAATTTTTCAAGATAAAAACAAGGAAATTGAAAAACAAGACATAAAATATAATAAACCAGTATGCAAAAAATCAGAGTGTACAAAGTAAATGGCTAGATCTATCATAACAAGAGGGCCATGATGGCCCTTATATCTCTCACCTAAATACACTGCCATGTTTTTTTACCGAACTTAATAATTTATGCAATCTTTTAAGAGGACAACTAGACAATGCTTAAGACCAAATATCAAAGCTCTAGACCTTATGGTTTTTGCACAAGAAGATTTTCAAAGTTTTCACTTCTAAAATCTATTATTAACTCCCGTGACCTACTTATGAACAGACCGAAACTATCTATGCAACTTTGGAAGAGGACCACCTAAGGATCATTCCTGTAAAGTTTTGTCAAAATCCATTCAGGGGTTTAAGAGGTAATGACATTTATAGTTTCCACTATAAACATATAGGAAATAAGGCTCGCCCCCTGACAACCTTGTTTTTAGACAGATTTTAATGATGTATGCAATCTTGTAAGAGGACCACTAGACAATGCCACACAGCAAATATCAAAGCTCTTGACCTCATGGTTTGGGACAAGAAGATTTTCAAAGTTTACACTTTTAAAATCTATTTTTAGCTCCAGTGACCTACTTATGCAACATACCAGAATCATTTATATAACTTCGAAAGAGGACCACCTAAGGATCATTCCTGTCAAAATCCATCGAGTGGTTTAGGAGATGTTGTTTATAGTTTCCACTATATACATAGAGGGAACAAGGCCACGCCCCTGGTGGCCATGTTTTTTGACAGAACTTAATAATTTATGCAAACTAAAAGAGAACCACTAGACAATGCTACTCACCAAATATCAAAGCTCTAGACCTTAGGGTTTTGGACAAGAAGATTTTCAGAGTTTACACTTTTAAAATCTATTTTTAGCTCCTGTGACCTACTTATGCAGCAGACTGGAATGATTTATGCAACGTTGAAAGAGGTCCACCCAAGGATCATTCATGTGAAGTGTGGACAAAATCCATTCAGTAGTATAGGAGATGTTGTTAAAAGAAAATGTTGACGTATGAAGCACAACGACGGACATTCATCGATCCTAAAAGCTCACCATGAGCTCAGGTGAGCTAAAAACCTTTTGTAAGGTTTTGAAAATGGATTTTCAGTAACACTTTCTAAATGATAGCTGTAAGACGCTATTCAACTAGACTTTGACATCTATATGAACATAAGGTGCATTTTTTACCATTTATTTTGTATTGAAAAATTTCATCACTGAAGGTCAATGTCATGTCTAGGCAAGAGACATAATATCATAGAAGTGGTATAGCTAGGTCATTAGTAAACATGTATCAACAAAATCAATTAAGATATATTAATAAGTAGGTTATCAGAAACTCAAATGGCAATGCTTGATCACCGGATATTCAATTTTCTAAGTCCAAAAAAGGGCCATCATAATTCAAAATCAATGTCAAAGCTATGCAACTTGCACTGCATAGTCACCTTATCATGGTGAGTAAGTGTACCAAGTATTAAAGGAATGTATTTGATGATATTGGAGAAGTGGATTTTTCCCAATGCCCGGGGACTGACAGACCGACCAACAGATGGGACAAGGTGATTCCTATATAGGGGTATAATTAACATTGCATAATCATATACATTAAAACAGTAACTAAATAAGTTACAAGGTGTGGCATTATGCAAACAAACACATCCGCGGTCGCTTCTAGGCTATCACACATGAATTCCCATTAATTATCAAGTTGTGTGGACATTTAGTTTTCATAAATTATTAAAAGGAGAAACTTAGCAACAAACCTCTTTGTCACTGTCTGACATTGTCTTCCATGTCTCACCACATTCTTTCATAACCTTAAATGTAAGTTTATAATCATAACTATTATGAAAAAAATACATTATTAAGTATTTATTTGCCTAAATAAAAAAATAGCTAAACAAATTGGTATCAAATAAATATTCACTTATAATGAACGGAAGTAAGTGACATACTATCAGTACTTGATGTCAGGTTCATTGCAATCTCTGGTTCCGAATCAAAGAAACTCGTTCAACTTATTCTTTGATGGTTTTGATATTTAAATTTATTAATTATTAATAATTTATAATTCACGGCAATTACTAAACATCTGATGTTAAAAATTACAACATGATTCTATTATGTCTTTGTAGCTGAAAATGGGTAGAGGAATTATTACCAGCAAATTATTTTGATTAGTTAAACAAGAAAATACACACTGAAGGTCAACAGATAAAAATACCTGAGTATGAATTTATTACATAAGATCACTGCAGGTTTGGAGATTTCTCTGCAACCTTACATGAAGAAAATGAAAATCATTAAAATTTAATCAAATCTATAATAAAATCAGAGGACTTTACATGTACTATTTGCTTGCGATAATGAATATGGATGGCAGAACTTCGAGTAGAACATCCGGTCGCATTTCAAAAATATTAATTAACACATTACCTTCTGACAAGCTTTCAATCTCTGCTTTGGTGTAATAAATTGTAAATTTGTTGTCCCAAGTCGTTCTATATAATACAGAGTGAATGCTGTAACAGATCTCTTGGGCATATTGTTCTCCTTCTGCAGCTTTAAAAAAGAAACAAAATTCAGTATAACTTTTATACGAAGTGTATCAGCCTTTAATTATAGAAACATACTACACCTTATATTGCACAACACTCGTGAAAATACTAAAAAAAACCATGCACTGAAATCCGACTCAAGATTTTTCTAAATCAGATGAATACTGACCATAAACAATTTTAAAATCTATCACTACTTGTATTTTTAAATTCCTTATTGCTACTGAAAGTGATTTCATATCTAATTTAATAACCAAGACCCTGAGCTAATTCCCATTAAAGATATACTTACAACAGACAAAGGCAATCCTAACCTTCACCCCTACGTAAGCTGCCTACCTAGCACGATTCTTTACCATACCTCATGCCATAAAGTTATAGAAATAATTTTTATATCTTGTAGTTACAGTAACCTTGTTTCGTGTGACCCTAAAAAACTTATCCTTACCTTTTTCAAATCTCACTCCGACAGAGGAAATCTCCATTTTTAATGACCATGACCTTGACTAGAGCTATCCCAACTTCATTTCCGCATAAGTTACTTATATACCAAGTTATGTTTAAATACCTCATTCCTTACTTAAGTTATTGAGTGGAAACATTCTTCTTTGTTTAGTAACAGTGACCTTAATGGTAACCTTATTGACCCAAAAACAATAGAAGAAATCAGAAATTCACCTGAAACAGGTTATTACCAGGGATACAAAGTCCGATTTTAGGATCCATTCAAGTTCAGTCAGACATTGTATCCGGCCCACATTTCATTGAGATTTGAGCCCATTTCAATGGTGTATTGTTTTTAGTACACCAGAATTACAGAGAAAAACACATTAATAAGTAGCAATCCAGTGAAGATCTATTCCAGCGTTTGCCTTCACATAAGCTACCTGGCACAAATATAAACCAAGATGCAGTAAAGCTCTCTACTAAATACTTACATGAGCAACACTATGCATCGTAGCAGGCCATCTTCTGACCATTTTGGATACATATCTGGCCTTGTTTCACTGACTGCTGCATGTGACGCAGGGGTTCCATTTGATCATTGATTTGACCCTTTGACCCCTGGGTTTTCAAAAATACCACATTTTGACCCTTTGACCCCTGGGTTTTCAAAAATACCACATTTTGACCCTTCGACTCATGGGTTTTCAAAAATACCACATTTTGACCCTTAGGATTCTGGTTGAATGGTAATTTTTTCTCTAAATTATAGGTATATTGGCTATAAAATGGTAAATCAAAAATTATCAAAATGACCCTTGAGATTCGGCCCCTAGTGGAATCTGTGATGTGCCACAAGGAACATTCATATCTTCTACATTTTTCAAACACATTTTGTATATCAAGCAACTTAACATAATAATGCTACTCACTGATTTGATCTTCATTTTATGTCTCTTAATCTTCTTTTCTTCTGCTTCCAAAGCAAGACTTTCCTTATCTTCTTCAGTTAGTGACTCCTTCCATTCACTAAATTTTTGATCATATTCTATCATGTCTTTGGCACGCAAGTCTTCTAATTTCTACGAATTTTTCAAAGAAATTTGATATTCCAACTTCATATAAATAACAAAAGGTAAAACTAGGAAAATATGTCTGAATATTTGTTGGTACGTCTGAATATTAAAATGAATGCACTACTCGCTCTGAAAGGAATTGTTGCTTTATTTTATTGGGAGGAATTTTCGGCTATTGTTTCAAAATACAAACTAAATAATTTAAATGTTTGAATCATGAATTTTTAAAACTGTTGTATCATAATTATAATCTATCTGTTAAAGGTATCCTCCTTTAATTTTTGCAACTGCTCAAACAATAACCATGCAGTAATGCACACTTTTTGTGGGGGAGAATTTTTAATGCATAATTTGCGTAAGATATACACAGTTTGTATAATTAAACAACAATGATTTAAAAAAAACTGCAACTCCTACACTGCCTTACCTGTGGACACTAAGGTACAGATAGATGCTTGGCCACAAGGTACAGATAGATGCTTGGCCACAAGGTACAGATAGATGCTTGGCCACAAGGTACAGATAGATGCTTGGCCACAAGGTACAGATAGACGCTTGGCCACAAGGTACAGATAGACGCCTGACCACAAGGTACAGATAGATGCTTGGCCACAAGGTACAGATAGATGCTTGGCCACAAGGTACAGATAGACGCTTGGCCACAAGGTACAGATAGACGCTTGGCCACAAGGTACAGATTGACGCTTGGCCACAAGGTACAGATAGACGCTTGGCCACAAGGTACAGATAGACGCTTGGCCACAAGGTACAGATAGATGCTTGGCCACAAGGTACAGATAGATGCTTGGCCACAAGGTACAGATAGATTTAGTAAAGCACTCTGAGATTAGACTAGTGCTACTTTAGTAAAGCACTCTGAGATAAGACTAGTGCTACTATAGTAAAGCACTCAGAGATTAGACTAGAGCTACTATAGTAAAGCACTCTGAGATTAGACTAGTGCTACTATAGTAAAGCACTCTGAGATTAGACTAGTGCTACCATAGTAAAGCACTCTGAGATTAGACTAGTGCTACTATAGTAAAGCACTCCGAGATTAGACTAGTGCTACTATAGTAAAGCACTCTGAGATAAGACTAGTGCTACTATAGTAAAGCACTCTGAGATTAGACTAGTGCTACTATAGTAAAGCACTCCGAGATTAGACTAGTGCTACTATAGTAAAGCACTCTGAGATTAGACTAGTGCTACTATAGTAAAGCACTCCGAGATTAGACTAGTGCTACTATAGTAAAGCACTCTGAGATTAGACTAGTGCTACTATGGTAAATCAGTCTGGTTGTTACATAACTTCATAGGCACTAATGGGGAGAACTCAAGCGACCTCACCTGGTCCAGATAGAATGTACCCATTATGTTTTAACAAATGAAGTCCTACAGTGGTAAAGTCCTCCGAAGAAATAAATAATGAGACCATATTTTCAGTTAGGTTTCAAGCATTCTGTTGGGATTTATAGAAACCATCACATTAAGCCTAGTAAGGGTTTATCAGTCACCCGACAGTTATAAATAGCAACAACTGACCTATGTTAATATAATGAACTAGATGCGTCCTTGGACACTGATGTCCCTGCTATGGACTTTCAGTAAATGCAAATACTTAGTTTGTAAAGGCTGAATAATTTTGAAGCAATATTACTGCAAAAAGGGCCATAACTCCTCCAAAACTTGGAAGACTAACTGAAACCAAGCTTGACCTGTATTTTATTATCCTATGCTTGTGCCCAATATGAATTGAATACATCCATCCTTTCAAGAGTTACTGATCGGAAACTCATTTTTTAAGTTGAAAAGGGGCCTGAACAATTGGTGAATTGTTATTGCACTTGACCTGTATTGTATTATCCAATGTATGTGTGCCCAATATGTATTTAATCCCCCCCCCCCCATCCATCCATTCATGAAGTACTGATCGGAAACCAATTTTTGCACAGACGGACAAAAAGACAGATGGATAAGGGTAACATTTTCACCATTCTTCGAACGAAACGGGCACAAAAAATGTCACAAATTGTGCATACTATCTTGATCCTTGAGAACTACTGTATATGAAGGTGTGACTGTTATTGAGTTTCACATAAGAGCATAAACAACTGCCAGAACTGCAGTAAGTTAAATCTGAGAAACCGTTACTAAGATAACCATTCCCAAAAATGACTTGGAATCAAATACTGGAGACGCATATAAATTATCAATAAAAAGCTAAATGACGGGGATCATTTTTGCAATGTTCATCGTATTACATGGTACACATCACAAAGAATTATACAGGTGTTACTAGATGTACACATCACAAAGAATTATACAGGTGTTACTAGATGTACACATCACAAAGAATTATATAGGTGTTACTAGATGTACACATCACAAAGAATTATACAGGTGTTACTAGATGTACACATAACAAAGAATTATACAGGTGTTACTAGATGTACACATCACAAAGAATTATACAGGTGTTACTAGATGTACACGTCACAAAGAATTATACAGGTGTTACTAGATGTACACATCACAAAGAATTATACAGGTGTTACTAGATGTACACATCACAAAGAATTATACAGGTGTTACTAGATGTACACATCACAAAGAAATATACAGGTGTTACTAGATGTAATTTTCATATAAAGAAAGGCACTCTGCTGATTACTTTTTACAACTTTCAGGATAAATTTGAAACATAAGCCAGTTGCATTTCCATTTCTATCATAATGTCAAGTGACAGTCCCATAATTATATAGTTTTTACAATCAGTGGAGTACCATAATTATATAGTTTTTACAATCAGTGGAGCTAACGACTGTGGAATTGCTAAATTGATCAATCTAAGTAAATCAGAATTTCCCTTACCTGTAAATCTTCAGCAGGAAGTGATCTATACATTGTTCCAGCTATTTTAGCTATTTCTGTTGCCATCTTGCCTGCAACAGTAAATTTGTTATTGCTGACTGTGCAATCAAGATATGAATTACAAAACATTCAAACCCCTTCACCAGAATTTCTAAATAAGAACTTATCAGCAGTACCATGGATTTCCCTGACACAGAAATATTGAGTCCCTGACTCTCACTTTTTCTTTCTAGGGACTCCCATTTTCAATTTACTGTGCATCCCTGGGACCCTTACATAAAATGTGGTCAGGTGTAAACTGCATATCTGGGACTCTACAAGTTTCTCAAAACTGAGGGTCCAAGGACCTCTAGCTGAAAATCCTAGGGAAAACCCTGGGTACTAACCATAACTAGAGGCATCAATCTGTTGCCACCAAGCAGCATGCTCACATGACAGCGAAAGAATGGTAGCATGCAGTACTTCCTTCTCAAATTTGCATGCACACAGAATTTGGATTTTTCAGATGTATAAATTCTTCATGAATTTTTTGAGACCATTTTAAAGAAGCTATTGAACTAAATGTTAAATGGAACGCAATTCATTTCTTAAGCACAATAACAAGTGTTGTGAATCTCAATCCTATTAGTCAAGCTATATCATGACAATACACTTCTAGCTTTAAATGGGACATAGAGATATAAAGGGATGTCAATGATACAATCGATATTGATATATGAATGAGTTTTTTCTAATGATCGATATTCAATACACACTAACAAATATCGATATTATGGCAGGATAATACAGGAGAATGGGTTCAGTCAAAAAATGTGCTAAAATAGCGAAACATAGCTTTGTAGTTGGCCACCTGTTTAACAGTGCTCAAGTGGATAGTGCATTCCAAGTTTCTACTTACTTCACTTGCCACAGAAGCATTTAGAGTTTCTAGTTTATATTATCAACAAGAAATGGGCAATGCCCCCAAACCAGGTTTTAGTACTAGTTATTTGTAACCAAGGCTCAATTTGTATAATGAAACATGATGATCATCAATGCTGCAAAGGTGCCATAGGTGATACATGCATATACACACTCACACTTAGATATATGATATATATGCAACAACTATACACCAAGTTTGATGTCAATTCACCCACGCATAGCGAAGATATTAAGTGGAAACTGATTTTTAAATTTTAAGTGACCTTGGACGGAACAAACCCAAAAGCAATCCCAAGCGAGCTCTCGACATGTTCTTACTATACACTAAGTTTGATGTCAACATGATCAACGAAACTTAAGTTATTCGCCGGAAACCAAATTGCTAAGTTTAGAAACGGTGACCTTGACCTTTGACGGAACTATTCCAAAAGCAATCCCAAGCAAGCTCTCCACATGTTCTTACAATACAACAAGTTTGATGCAAATATGACCAACGAAACTCCAAGTTATTCGCCGGAAACCAAATTGATATTTACAGTAACGGTGACCTTGACCTTTGACTGACCGAACCCAAAAGCAATCCCAAGCTAGCTCTCCACATGTTCTTACTATACACCATGTTTGATGTTAATATGATCAACAAAACTAATGTTATTCGCCGGAAACCAAATTTCTATTTTTAGTAATGGTGACCTTGACCTTAGACTGACCGAACCCAAAAGCA
The DNA here is from genome assembly GCA_032209605.1 of Mactromeris polynyma. Taxonomy (NCBI): domain Eukaryota; kingdom Metazoa; phylum Mollusca; class Bivalvia; order Venerida; family Mactridae; genus Mactromeris; species Mactromeris polynyma. The sequence goes on from JASFXZ010000022.1 coordinate 4,941,538, forward strand.
ATCCCAAGCGAGCTCTCCACATGTTCTTACTATTCACCAAGTTTGATGTCAATACGATGATTGGAACTCAAGTTATTTGCCGGAAACCAAATTTCTATTTTGAGTAACGGTGACCTTGACCTTTGACGGACCGAACCCAAAAGCAATCCCAAGCGAGCTCTCCACACTTTCTTACTATACACCAAGTTTGATGTCAATATGATAAACGGAACTCTTAAGTTATTCGCCGGAAACCACCAGTTTGACGCCCGCCCGCCCGCCCAACTGCCCACCCACCCCCCCCCAACGACATACGCTATTCTAATAACCTGGTTTTCGTTGAAAACCTGGTTAAAAATGGTGCAATGTTTGCTATTCTGATATATACATCTCAAAATCTGATGCTTATTTTCCCCAATATAATCAAAAATTACCCTAATATTGGGAAAAGGTCCAGAAATATAAAACCAGGGGTTCCACTGGGTGCTGAATATCAAGCACATTTTTTAAGATTGTACCATTTTATAGCCAAAATACCTATAATTTAGAGAAAAATTGACCCTTCAGCCAGAATCCTAAGGGTCCAAATGTGGTATTTTGGGAAACCCAGGGATCGAAGGGTCAACCAAGGGTCAAATAGAACCCCTGAAAACCCAATGGACAATTAGAAATTGAGCATTCTAAACAATAGCATATCAGTCGATGGATGCGAGAATTAAGTTGATACACATACCTACAGTCTGCTTGTATGTTTTATTGTCTTGTAACTATTGTCTTGCAGATTATAATTAAAACCCATACACATATCATGCCTATAATAACACTGAAAATCCATGAAATATCACATACCTGGATGTTCTTTCTGTAAATCAGGGTATATTGATGTGAAGTATCTCATATAAGCTGTTGATGGATGTTTCGGCTTGCCATCAGTTGCTGACGATGACAAAAATCTTGGAAACAGACTGAAACTATGAAAAAATAAAATGACTTTTTCTTGCAAACAGTTCATTAACAAAGAACAAAAGAATTATAATGATACTATAGATCTAAATAATATACATTTACAGTCAAACCTCAATAATATGACCACCCTTGAAAACTGGTCTTGAAAAAAGAGCTGAACAGTGAAAATGGTCTTGAAAATTATGGTCTTATTATTGAGGTGGTTTAAGTGAAGTGTTGCTGTATGTAAACAAGAGGGCCATAATGGCCCTGAATCGCTCACCTGAGCTACTGAAATGTTTGGTACTATGTCACAAGGTGCAAACTTTTGTTAAGGTACAGATTCTCACAAAGATAGCAAAAAGTTTGATTTCCAGCATGTTAATAACATCACTATAATTATAATGAATATATGAAGTGACCTGCCCCTGGCAGTCATGTACAGTTTGAATTAGTGAATTACACAATTGAACAATCTTGGTATAGGGTTACAAAATGATCATTCAGGTGAAATTATATCAAAATTTGGCCTGTAGTTTTTGACAAGAAGATTTTTGAAATTTCAACTATAATGCATAATATTATAGGAAAAGTGGCTATGTCCCTAAATAATTTGAGCAATCTTGGTAGAGTGTCACCCAAGGACCATCTGTGTGAAGTTATATCAAAATTGGTTAGTAGTTCTTGACAAGAAGATTTTGAAGTTTCCGCTATATACATTTAGGAAAAGAGGCTCTGCCCCGCCCCCTTGGCGACCATGTTTTTGCACAAATCAAATAATTTGAACACTCTTAGTTAGAGCGTCACCTAAAGAACATTTGCGTGCAGTTATATCAAAACAAGAGGGCCATGATGGCCCTATATCACTTACCTGAGTACACTGCCATTCTGACTGAATTAGACTAAAATATACCAAATTTGGTATAGGTTTGAACAATAAAAAATCCATTGAGCAGTTTAGGCGGAGATGGTTCCACTATATACATATAGGCATAAGATTTTCTAAGTTTTCACTTTAACAAGGCCTGCCTCCCGTCGATCATGTTTTTTAATAGAAGTTAATAATATATGCAATCTTGTAAGGCCTAAATTAAAATTAAGTTTGTTTGCCCTTACCGACCGACCCGAGATTTAGCCGCTGACTCCAAAAAAATTATTGCAAAATTCGTAATTTTTTAATCAGATTTCTTTTTTGGGTTAAAAACCCGAGACTGACCCGAGCGTTTATTAAACACAGTTTATATGCCTATGATCAAGCCTGGATGATCTTGGTTAATCATGGTTAATTATTGATGGTCTAGACGACTACACCATTATGTCACACTACTATGTGTGCAGTTTGTTCTTCTTAGTTTTCAAAAGGCAAAACAATGACTATTTTTGTTTCATTATGTTTGCCTTATGATAACTTCCTCTCGCTAGAAAGACTTTGGAACCCAAAGTTAGAAAAAAGTATGACATAAAAATGTTCATTAGAGCAAACTGTTGCCCTTATAATATTTTCATCAACAATTATTGAAGCCTCGTGCTCATACTCACTAAAACAGACGACTATATAAAGTATTAAAAATAAGTCCACATAAAGGTGTCAATTTTGCTTTCATTTTACCTACATTAATTTTTTCTGAATTGATCCGAGTTTTTGACAACCACATGTCATTTAACCGTATCTTTTTTAATATTTACAATTGTTTAACTGTACCCGCCCACCCAATGTACCACATGCCGAAATTACCATGCACGAACAATACATTTCGACTGAAACATATCAAAATTTCTACAAAAAAAATAAAATATTTTTCCTACCTACCTACCCACCTCTAAAATCTAGGGTCGGTAAAGGGCAAAAAAAGACTTTTTTAATTTTGGCCTAGGAAGATCACTTGACAATGCTACACACCATCTACCAAACCTCTAAACCTTACGGTTTTTGACAAGATTCACTATTAAAATATATATTTTACTCCTGTGACCTACTTTATGCAACAGACCAGATATTGCAGAACCATTTTTATAACTTTGCAAAAGGACCACCTAAGGATCATTTCTACAAAATTAGGTCAAAATCTATTTAATGGTTTAGGAGCAGATGATTTTTAAGGTTTCCAATATAAATAAGTAGGGTACACGGCCCTGCCTCTGGTGACCATGTCATTTGACAAAACTTAATAATTTATGCAATCTTGTAAGAGGACCTATAGACAATGCTACACACCAAATATAAAAGCTCAAGAACTTATGGTTTTGGACAAGAAGACTTTATACTTTTAAAATCTATTTTTAGCTCCATTGACCTACTTATGCAACAGACCAGAACCATTTATATAACTTTGAAAAAGGACCACCTAAGAATCTTTCCTGTTATGTGTGGTCAAAATCCATTCAGTGGCTTAGGAGATGTTGTTTATAGTTTCCGGTTATAAGTGGGTGTAACGGAGTTGCAGTGTACCACGGACATAGAATAAACCATGTCCATGATATTATCTAATAAAATTTAACAAAATATGAGGTAATGTAAAGACATATAACTTCGAACTACCAGTTTCAAAACTCAGGCTAGTCTATTTTAAAGTATCACTAGTCCGGGACAAGTGACTTTCATAAAAAATTCTCGAGCCCTGCCACCACAAAAGAACATCCCTGTGAAGTTTCATCAAAATTAGCCAAGTGGTTGAGGAGATGAAGTTCGAAGCAATTGTTGACAGACACTGGATGTTGGGCGATGGGAAAAGCTCACCCCAAGCACTATGTGCTCAGGTGAGCTGCTAAAAACTAACACATATCACAGAACACATTTCAATGTGATATCAATGCATTAAACACAATGAATGCAGAAAAATGTGCTATCCCTCCTAAGAAATTTAGTATTTTAAATTGGTTCATTGTCCAGTTGGTGCTTTCGACCCATTTGATGATAGCAATAATTTTGTCTGACTGGAAAGACTAGGAGAAAAGATGGCATACACAAAACTTTAATTCGGTTCAATAGCACTAAAACGACAATTAATCATATTGGTTAGATGTTTACACCAGTTTATTGAATCAATGTTGGCAATGTTTGATTTCGTTGCTGTCACAGGATGTAGACACACATCAATTTTTTTATGCTTTGGTCTAAAACCATAGGGTTGGGCTATTTTCATAGGAAAAGTGGTATACTGAATTGCTAATGCTATGTTCTTTTCGTGAATTTTTTCAATAATTTGCCCAAAAACTACATTTTCTTCTTGATGTACTAAAATTGATTAATATTACGATGTTAACAAACATGCGACAAAAACTAGTATGGTAATTGGACATTTTCGGTTTACACCGGTGATCAGTACGCACCGCCACCGGTAATCAGTGTCAACAAATTATTGTGACCATCCCTCCTATGCTTCATAGTCGTAATTAATTAATATAAATTAATTTATAAAAAATGTCGGTTTGTTTAAATTCCGAACCGAAGTCGTCGCAATCATTATAATCATGTTAAAGGGACTATGGATGAAAGAAGACGATTATCATTGGATCCTGTTATGAGGTCGCGAAAACTAGTTACATACTATTTTTACATGACAACCCATCTATGACATTGCATAAACGTTACATTTTTCAAAGTTATTAAATATGAACTTATTTCTTATAATTCCTACCATTTCCCAGCTTGTAGAAACGTTCTGCAACACTGTTTGCCAATACCATACATTGCAAGACCCGCCATTTCGTAGCGAGGCCAGAAATAAGGTCAGACTAAACAACTCATCGTCTGACCCACAGGGACCAGTTCCAACTCTTGGGTAAATGGCCAATACAACTGGGACTTTCGAAAAAAATCAGACACATGTTTTTACAATTGAATTCTAAACCAGATATTTTATGCACCAGTACGTCATTAAATAAACTGTTTGTCAGTGCACTTGGCACCTATTATTGTTTTGCAGCAGTTCAAAGAAATCAGTCGCAAATAATAAATTGTACTGTTCAGTCAAAATTTTCAGTTAACATTCTGCATGTTGTTCTGATGTGTTTTTCCACAAATACAGCACGGTTCAAACTGCGAATGATTTCTCTGGACATACTACGGTAATACTCGTATTTGTGGTGTTAACAATGGTAGTTCTAAATAATAATGTACATTCTAAATTTCTTTCACATAGCCTCGAGTTTACGCCAACACAAAGAGTTGGCCCCTGTGGACTGGCCTATAGCTTAAATTATGATCTTCAGTGATGTCTGTTTGGGAGTGCATTGTCTTATCTGTGTGGCAATCCCTGTTAAGCAACATATTCTTTCTTTCATAAAAAATTTAAATTCTGATGTCTATAATCGGATATATCGGTTTTAGACGATATTTTAAATATTGATAGATCTATAATGAGTTTTTCCTAACCATGATAAATAAAATATTTCCAACAGAACTACAACTTTCGAAAGCTAACACCTTGGATACATACGCCTCGTTTCTTGACTTGGACATTTCTATAGAAAATGGTATTATTACAACATAAATTTATGATAAACGAGATGATTATGACTTTGATATTATAAACTTTCCTTGGCTCGATAGTGATATTCCCAGCTAGGAGTCCAACGGTTGAACCTACTGGTTATTTGTATCTCAACTTATAAGATATCTGAGAGCAAATAATAATCTAGAGGACTTTAATAAGCGTAACCTTCTATACTAACAGGTAAACTTTTAAAACAAGGCTATCGTTATCATAAATTATGTAAGACGTTTCGTAAGTTTTGCCATAAATATCCCGAGATTACTTTAAAATATGGCACTACCCAGTGAACCATTCTACGTTATCTGAACGTGACGGAGACGTTTCTCGACGTTTCCAGCTTACAAGTGCTGAAGACGTTGCCGTCACCCAAAAGTGTTACATTTGTTCGACGTATCGGTTTGGTTTTCTGAACGTTTTGAGTACTGCTAAAAAACGCTATAAATATTTTGCAAAGACCTGTGATGTACACGTCTTTAGGACGATTTAAAGACGTTTTCCTAGCTAAAACGTGCTGAAGACGTCGTCGACACCCAAAAGTGTTACATTTAGTCGACGTATCGGTTTAGTTTACTGAACGTGTTGAGGACTCCTAAAACACGATAAAAATGTTTAGCCAAGACCTGCAATGTAAACCTCTCTAGGACGATCTTAAGACGTTTTCCAACTAAAACGTGCTGAAAACGTTCACCCAAAGTGTGACATTTCGTCGACGTATCGGTTTAGTTTTTCAAACGTGTTGAGGACTGGGAAAAAACCTTGAAAATAGCTTTCCCTGACCTGCAATGTAGACGTTTCTAAAAGTTCTAAAAACGTTTTCCTTTCAGTTCCACTTCACCAAAACGCTTGCAAAACAGAAAGAAAACAAACAAAAGAACCATAAAGACGGATAGCTGTAGTGCTTAAAAGGGTTTAAATGACTTACGAGGACGTGTAATGAACCTTTTATTTTCTTTGAAATTTCAATGAACAAACTTACAACATTCTTTTTAGCAGAAAGTAACTAACACTTTGTATCCTTTCCTCCACTACCTTTTTTAAGAAAAATATGAAAAGTCTATACCAGAGAAAAAATCCGTTACAATGTTACAAGCAAGTGCTCCATTTTCTACAATGATTTCAATAACCATCAGTAACACAGGCACTTGAAATCGTTTCTGTGGAGAAAAGGGTTGAATTATAACCGCTTGGGTTTTTGTCAGTTTATGCATATCCTGGTGTTTCATCTTCACTAGATGAGCCACTTTCCTGTATTGCATCTGGTTTGGATTTTGGACTGGCTAAGGCTGAAGCAAGTTTAATCCTTTTGGCTTTGTATACAGCACCACCCTTTAGCCCACTTGACCGCTTCAGAACATCGCTTGCCCTTGACCTTAGGCTGCATTCTGTCTCTTGTGGAGATTTCTTGCGCAGTACACCTGTGATGAAAAAAAAGAAATGACTGGCATCCTTCGAGACAAAATTATACAAAGAGCAGCGTCCGTGTTGTCAACTTCTGGTCAGGGTCTACACTGTTTTATCTTGATGAGTTTAAAAAATGTACACCATAACCAGACGCTGCGTAGACATCTTCACACGCGCTAAAACAGGGTGGGAATATTAATTTGATTCAGCGCATACTGATTTAAAACTAAAGGGTTGTAATATTCCATTGATCGTTACACACATTCTGAAATTATCATAAGATATATTGGCATGCACAGATATACGTGTCTATCTATATTACCTGCAATTCCAAGAATAAACTGCTTGTTGACCTGGCAATGTGCTTTTCGGATTCATCCAATATGGCGACAGCCTCGATTTCAGTTCAAGTACCCGGATGTGACAGACGTCTTAAAGACGTCTTCCAGACGTCAGTGAATATCTAATACAACGCACATATATCTAAATTTTGAATATGTTCTTGATCTATTTAGACTTTGTAATTTGGAATTATTTTATTACCTATCTTTTAGATATGTTAACTGTATATTGGTTTCAATGTCTTCACATAGTGTCCATATGGTTTTGAGTACCAAAACGTATTTGAAACGTATGGCAGACGTCATGTGTATTTTTTTTAAAAGTCTTTACTTAGTGACCATATGGTTTTTGTAACCAATACGTAATGAAAACGTATTGCAGACGTCTATTATATTTTTTCAAAGTCTTCACATAGTGTCCATATGGTTTTAGTTACCAATACGTATTTAAAACGTATTGCAGACGTCTATTATATTTTTTTCGAAGTCTTCACATAGTGTCCATATGGTTTTGGTTACCAATACCTATTTAAAACGTAAGGCAGACGTCAACTGTTTTTTTACCATTTTTTTCATTTAGTGACCATAGGGTTTTTGTAACCAATACGTAAAGAAAACGTATTGCAGACGTCTATTATATTTTTTTCAAAGTCTTCACATAGTGTCCATATGGTTTTGAGTACCAAAACGTATTTGAAACGTATGGCAGACGTCATGTGTATTTTTTTAAAAGTCTTTACTTAATGTCCATATGGTATTGGTTACTAAAACGTGTTTAAAACGTACGGCAGACGTCAACTGTTTTTTTTACCATTATTTTCATTTAGTGACCATGTGGTTTTGTAACCAATACGTAATGAAAACGTATTGCAGACGTCTACTATATTTTTTTCAAAGTCTTCACATAGTGTCCATATGGTTTTGGTTACCAATACGTATTTAAAACGTTTTTCAGACGTCTTGCAGTGTTCCAATTTGCTGCGAAACGTCTTAAGCACGTGATAAAAACGTCTTGCGTACCAACACTTATAGGAGACGTTGCCGTCACCGAAACGAATGGTTCACTGGGTAGTGTCAAATCTATGTTAGAGACAGGAATTCAACCGTTGGACTTCGCAAAATTCATAACAGTTGTTACTTTCATCAGTTATTTGTGAAACTAATTAATAAGTTCAAAAGGAAGGGTTATAATCCTGACATAATGAGAACAACTGCAGATAAGATTTTAAGTAAATCAATACTTGATAGATTTTCACACCTGTTGTTACTGCTCGCCGGACACTATAATGTTTTGAGACTAAATGAAATTATATCTGTAAACCGTACTTGATATGGCAGGATTTGACTGATTACAATGTCTTCAAGGAATATGTTCGGGACTTTGAAGGCATTAAGTTTGCACTGGAACCAACAGGATGTGTTCCATGGACTATCTTAAAACTATCGACCAGCCCATTTGGGATTGTGTTGAGTTGTCTATGTTTTTTCGGGTTTACGTTGGTGTTGTCCTTGTCTCATTTTGTTCTGTGGCGTTCTCTGTAACAACTTAATTTTTCTCTGGTATATCTATCAGTTTTATGACGTCGTTAACATTTTATGACGTCATGTGACACTACCAAGGAATATTTTCTCTCTACAATGCTGCCTTATAACACATCTTAATATTTATTTGGTACAGTCGTATTTTTGTGTTTTTGTTTTAGTTTTCTTAATAGACATATTTCTATTAGTTTTAAATGCCATTTCCCTATCACTATCTAAGAATTGTTTAATTATTAACTACATTATCAAGTTGACTTTACTTTAAATTGAATTATTAATTTGATAATTTAAGGTTATTTCACATTCTGATGTTACTAATTTAGTTACAGGGAGCAAGGTCAGTATAAGGCTGCTTGTTCCTTAAATTCGTGCTGGATTAATTACAGTATGTCTGTTGTTGTGTACGTAATGGTTTATTGCTTTTAATGATAAGTTATTGCCTACTTAGTCAATTTATGTATATATGTTGGACATCAATAACCATATAGCGATTAAGTGTGAGGTTAGCTAGCTGTTAAATCGATTTAAACCCCCAGTATTTTTACTGACAGTTTCAAGGCTGTAATGCGCTGTATGGTTATTATTTCTGTTTTTGTTTTGAATGTATTTTATATTTCCCCTTCCCCTGTGCTATTCTGTCACTTTATATTATAGTGTTCAGGTTATTTCCTGTCCAGTTTCGGCCTGTTGCTGCCAGCCGACTTAATGGACTTGCCATGTGATCTTTTCCATCCATTATTCCCCCCTCATTCACTGTCCACTTTGATTCTCCTAGCTATTCCTTATGGTCTTCCAGGCCATTCCTTGTGCCTCTGTTCCTTAACGTATGTACTCTTTAACCTCCTCAAGTGCCTTATATTGTATGGATTGTTGTTTTCCCGGAGGTCTGCGTGGGAAGGCACTGTCTTATGGATGTGGCGTTCCCTGTAGCTACTTATTCTCTCTCTTTCAACAGAAACAATTCAATATAAATAATATAGCCACCTGGAAAAAGAAAAAAGAATGTTATGCCACTCTTAAAGAAGTTCAATGTCTTATTTCTTGCAAAATATGTCAAATTCAGAAAAATGAAAATGTATTCGCCGGAAAATGTCATTCCATATCAAACATGCAAAACATACATAGATTTGTGATTAATAAGTGCGTTAATGATATAAATTAGAATGCCACTTTTGCTGCCTTTTCAAAATACATAAATCAATCAGCTATCTCGAACCATGCATAACTAGTACAAAACAACTATAACGACGAAATCACGTATGCTTGTGCAGACTGTAGAGTCGATTTGCGTTCACTACCATGGGCTTATCTTTATTAGTTAGTACACACTTTTATATACTTTTATTACATCCAAGGTAGGCGTGCACATAAAACAAAACTGCATTCAAATTATATAAAGCATACATACATATGAACATAGACGAAGACGTTAAAAAGGACAGATAAGCAAACAGGCGCACAGTTAACTTACTTATATACATACATATTAAACAGTATACAAGAATCAATGACATCATAATGGACAAATAACATACGCCAAACATTAAATACATAAGTATATATACATATAAACAACATATATACATAGCAAACATCATAGTGGACACATTACATAAATCAGACATTGCAGACATAAGTATACATACAGGTGAACAACCTTTTTTTGAAATTTCGTAAGAATATTGACATTGAATTTCACCCAAAGAGCTTGTATGGTGGATAGCCGCCGATTGAAGGTTCTTGCCACCTGAAATAAGTTGAAAACGGAAATAACCACCAATATAATGGCTGCAAACAAATAATGTCAATATTCTTATGAAATTTCAAAAAATAAAACCCACCTGTCGTAAATGAGTTCCGGCCTGTATCATTCCGACGGCTCGGGCGCGTTCTTCTTCATTCATTCTCACCATGTTTTGAGTTTTTCAAAAAGGATTTTCATCAGCAATGACAAAAGTGTACACGAACACGTGCAAATATGTGTCCATGCCCCGCACGTACTAAACGTGCTATAAACGTCAATACGCCTAATACGATTAATTTCACAGCGAGCCGGCTAAAAAAATCAATAATTCGCTGCATTACCTGTTCAAATATCGGTATGTGAAAGTTTGTGTGAATACATGCATTATTAGAAAAATAATAATACAATATAAACTGACCGATTAGGAATTTTGTTGAGTGTACATATAAACAGCATACATGAATCATTGACAAAACAATCAGCGAAGGGAACACATTACATTAATCAGACATTGAAGACATGAATATACATACACATAAACAACATACATAAATCATTGGCAAAACATTCAGCCAAGGGAACACATTACGTTAATCAGACATTCAAGATATAAGATATATTGTTACGGGTTATCTCCCTTCCAATATTCCTTTAAACCTTCGTTCTGTGTGACTTATTCCCCTTTGGCTCTTCTTCGCCATTTGCAATCATACATATAGTACACTAAAAACAAGCCAGCAAGCAATAGTGCCAACAATAAGAAAGTACATATATACAGCGGCGCATGTTTTGTATGTATGCGGGCCACAACAAATTTAACCTGTTTTCACGACATAGCGATATTTCGTTAACATTATACACATGTACATAAAAGTAGAGAATTTTGATGCATTCAAGCTGATTTCATCGACGGCCAGGGACCTTTTTAAAAGTGATGTGACTGATGCCCTCGAAAATAAAGATAATTGACTTAATACTCCGTTGAAAATAGAACTCAAATAGTGAAATATGAATATAAAAACCAATCAAATGAATCTGTAAAATTAATAATGTAGGTAATGAACTCATTCCAAACGGTTATTAAATTCATGAAAAAGACATATTTTACAAAACCGACTGACAGATGAACATTGTATCACAGTAAGTGAAATCGTTCTTAGCTTACTTGACGTCATCAGTCGAGTTAAATGAACACAGTGCACGGCAATGCCCCCATCTCGGAGTTGAAGCCCACCATATATGAGCCCAAATTGAACGAAAAAAATCACAGAAATGCATGTGCATGTAAGCAGTATATTAAATGTACATCAGACAATTTTTCGCCGAAATCTAGACCCTGAAATAGCTTAGTGTGACTGGATTAATCGTACATCATCTCAAGTCCTGAAATAAGGAAAACAATATAAGCTAGCCATTATGTCCCCATCCTGGGATTGAAAGCCCATTAAGAGCCCAAAACTTGCAAAACCTTTTTTTCAAGGGTTAAAGTAATATTTGGAAGCAATGTTGGGTTCCAGAAGATATAGAAAAGCAAATGCATTTGTAAAACAAAATGCTTCGCTTCATTTGTATGATAAACAACCGTTGAGATGTTTTAAATCTTAATTTTCTAGTACTATATCCAAATATTGCTATATCCAAATATTGCTATATCCAAATATTGCTATATCCAAATATTGCTATATCCAAATATTGCTACATTTATATACAAATAAGGCTATATTATTGGTGTATTTGACTCGTTATACCAGTACATGACCGAAAGACCGCAAAATAGCAGAATTAATTAAAAAAGTTCACAAGAACTATTTAATCTGACCCCTGCACCCTTAACAAGCAAATGTGACCCGAAAAGTGATATACATGTACTAATGTTAAGCCCAAACAAAGGGCTAATATACAAAATAGGCATTTTAACCCCATCTTGGGTCTGAAAGCCCGTAGCGAGCCAAAAATCATTGAAAAAGCGCACACTTTAATAAGCATTCTCCCGACGACTCTTTAATAGCTAATGTGACACCTTGAGTGATAAACCAACTTAACATACAAACAAAGGGCTAATATACAAAATATGCATTATAACCCTATCTTGGGTCTGAAAGCCCGTATTGAGCCCAACATAATTGAAAAAAACGCAGAATTAAATGAACCGTTCTTCCGACTCTGTTTCGTTGACCCCTGGACCCTTTTATAGCTAATGTGACACCATGAGTGATATACCTACATAAAGGCCCTACATAGGGCTACACTACGACATAGGCATTATATTCCCACCTTGGAGGTGAAAGCCCGTAATGAGCCCAAACTTATTGAAAAGCGCAGACTTTAATAAAACCGTTCTCCCGACTCGGTTTTGGTGACCCCTGGACCCTTTAATAGCTAATGTGACGCAATGAGTGACATACCTAATTAAAGCCCTTATATAGGGCTACAAAACAACACAGGCATTTTATCCCTACCTTGGGGCTGAAAGCCCTTAATGAGCCCAAATCTATTGAAAATATCAGAATTTAATAAAACCGTTCTCCCGACACTGTTTGGGTGACCCCTGGACCCTTTAAAAGCTAATGTGACACCATGAGTGACATACTTACTTAAAGCCCTTACATAGGGCTACAATACAACACAGGCATTTTATCCCCACCTTGGGGCTGAAAGCCCGTAATGAGCCCAAATCTATTAAAAATATCGGAATTTAATCAAACCGTTTACCCAACACTGTTTGGGTTACACCTGGACCCTTTAATAGCTAATGTGACACCATGAGTGACATACTTACTTAAAGCCCTTATATAGGGCTACAATACAACACAGGCATTTTATCCCTACCTTGGGGCTGAAAGCCCGTAATGAGCCCAAATCTATTGAAAATATCAGAATTCAATAAAACCGTTCTCCCGACACTGAGTGATATACCTACTTAAAGCCCATCCATATAGCTATAACATAAGATAGGCATTATAACCCCATCTTGGGTCTGAAAGCCCGGAACGAGCCCAAAACCATGAAAAAAGCGCAAAATTAAAAAAAGCAATATCCCGCCAATGGTTGGTGACACATTGACTCTTCAATAGCTAATGTGACACCATGCGTGATATACCTAATTAAAGCCTATTTACATGGCCACACAACAACATAGGTATTGTATCCCCACCTTGGGGTTGAAAGCCCTTACTGAGCCCAAACTTATTTAAAAGCGCAGAATTTGATAAAACCGATCTCCCGACTCTAGTTTAGTGACCCCTGGACACTTAAATAGCTAATGTGACACCATGAGTGATATACCTACTTAAAGCCCTAACATAGTGCTACGATACAGCACAGGCATTATATCCCCACCTGGGGGCTGAAAGTCCGTAATGCGCCCAAACTTATTGAAAAGCGCAGAATTTAACAAAACCGTTTTCCCGACATTGATTTGGTGACCCATGGACCCTTTAATAGCTAATGTGACACCACGAGTGACATACCAACTTGAAGACCATACATAGGGCTACATAACAACGCATGCATTATATTCCCACATTGGGGCTGAAAGCCCGTAATGAGCCCAACTCTATTGAAAATAGCAGAATTTAATCATACCGTTCCCACGACTCGGTTTTGGTGACCCCTTGACCCTTTAATAGCTAATGTGACACCACGAGTGACATACTTACTTGAAGACCATACATAGGGCTACAATACAACACAGGCATTATATCCCCACCTTGGGGATGAAAGCCCGTAATGTGCCCAAACTAATTGAAAAGCGCAGAATTTAATAAAACCGTTCTCCCGACCTTGATTTGGGGACCCATGGACCCTTTAATAGCTAATGTGACACCATGAGTGATATACCAACATGAAGACCATACATAGGGCTACATAACAACGCAGGCATTATATTCCCACCTTAGGGCTGAAAGCACGTAATGAACCCAAACTTATTGAAAAGCGCAGAGTTTAATAAAACCGTTCTCACGACTCGTTTATGGTGACCCCTGGACCCTTTAATAGCTAATGTGACACCATGAGTGATATACCTACTTGTAGACCATACATAGGGCTACAATATAACGCAGGAATTATATCCCCACCTTGGGGTTGAAAGCACGTAATGAGCCCAAATCTATTGAAAATAGAATTTAATCATACCGTTCCCACGACTCGGTTTTGGTGACCCCTTGACCCTTTAATAGCTAATGTGACACCACGAGTGACATACCAACTTGAAGACCATACATAGGGCTACATAACAACACAGGCATTATATCCCCACCTTGGGGATGAAAGCCCGTACTGAGCCCAAATCTATTGAAAAGAGCAGAATCTAATAAAAACGTTCTCCCCACTCTAGTTTGGTGACCCCTTGACCCTTTAATATCTAATTTGACACCATGAGTGATACATACTAACTTGAAGACAATACATAGGGCTACAATACAACGCAGGCATTATATCCCCACCTTGGGGCTGAAAGCCCGTAATGTGCCCAAACTAATTGAAAAGCGCAGAATTTAATAAAACCGTTCTTCCGACACTGTTTTGGTGACCCATGGACCCTTTAATAGCTAATGTGACACCATGAGTGATATACCAACATGAAGACCATACATAGGGCTACATAACAACGCAGGCATTATATCCCCACCTTGGGGCTGAAAGTCCGTACTAAGCCCAAATCTATTGAAAAGAGCAGACTTTAATAAAACCGTTCTCCCAACACTAGTTTGGTGACCCCTCGACCCTTAAATAGCTAATGTGACACCACGAGTGATATACCAACTTGAAGACCATACATAGGGCTACAATACGACACAGGCATTATGTCCCCACCTTGGGGTTGAAAGCCCGTAATGAGCCCAAACTTATTGGAAAGCGCAGATTTTTTTAAACCGTTCTCCTAACTCTGTTTGGTGACCCCTAGACCCTTTAATAGCTAATGTGACACCATGAGTGATATACCTTCTTAAAGCCTATACATAGGGCTACAATACAACATAGGTATTGACGCCCGTGTTGAGCCCAAACTTATTGACAAGCGCAGAATTTAATGAAACCGTTCTTCCGACTCTGTTTGGTGACCCCTGGACCCTCTAATAGCTAATGTGACAATATGAGTGATATACCAAATTGAAGTCCATATAAAGGGCTACAATACAAGACAGGCAATATATCCTCAGCTTAGGTATGAAAGCCCGTAATGCGCCCAAAATACCGAAAAATCGCAAAATTTAATTTAACCTTTATACAGACCATGTTTTGGTGTCCCCTGTACCATTTAATACTTCATGTGACAAGAGTGATATACCAATGTAAAGCACACAATTAGGGCTATTATACGAGATAGGCATTATATCGTTATCTTTGAGAAGATCGAAATAAATTGCCTTGTTGGTATTGTAGCATCAAGTGTGAGCTTTAATTTGTAAACGAGTCGAAGAATTAGGGGTGTCACCGAATAATCGAATGCTCATTCGGCATTTGAATATTCGATTAAATAAATTTTCAATATAAAAGCTGAATGCAAGTGTATTAATTTTCAGTAGCGGATCCGTAGTCCAGTGGTAACGCGCTGGACTTGTAATCCAGGGATCGCAGGTTCGATTCCCCGCTCCATCACTGACCGTACTAGCAGTCTTTCGGACGAGACTTTAAAAACCGAGGTCCCGTGTATGATGCTTTACATCGAGCACGTAAAAAGGTGCTTCTGGAACTGGGGCATCTCCTGTATCATGCACTATCCTCCAAAAAATCTAATATGACTAACATTCTTCCGGAGGCGTCGCCCATATGGGAAACCGGTGGCGACGATAAATAAACGCAAATACAATTAATTTGCTATGATGGGCATTCTCGCATTTAATGACATTTTACGCATGAAAATAATATACAGCCGTCTATTTGGGTGCAAGAGAGATATAACAAGTATTGTGATGACAGTTAGGTCAATCGTGGGGATTTTTACAACTTTAGTGATCAGTTTAAATCACAAAATTGATAAGCATAATGTAAACTCCGAATGTCAAATGCATTAGTATTAAATAAGAGGGTCGAATGATCGAATATTTGTTCGGAAGGTTGACCGAATATTCGAATACCAATATTGCCATTCGTTGACATCCATATATGACTTAGGCCTATGGTGAGCGAGTCAATGTCTGTTACATTATTACCTGTATGTACGTGTACTTGAATCTGTGATTGGTCGACGAGTTTGTCTTCGTAATGGGCTTTCATCCCCAGAGGGAAAATACTGCTTATATTACATCGTGTCGTTATGTGTGTCATTGACGTTCTTATATGAAAACGACTGGTGGTGTCGCAGTAGCTAGTACACGTATAACGTTCATGAGTGTCTGATGTACAGTATGTGTACGCCTTCAATGAGTTAGGGTTCACAACGGGCTTTCAGTCTCAAGATGTAAATACATGTACAATGCAATAATAATACTGAAGCCATATGTATGGGTTTAAAATTGAGGTAGGAATAATGAGGTGGGCGAATCAGGGACGGGGTAAATTGTAGATAGACGTCGTTTTTTACTTTGTAGATAAAGTGTTTTAGTAATCTTTTAACAAGAATGCACAGGATATTTTTATTATTTTTACCTAACGTTTCTGTATCAAGATATGTTTGCAACATATTTATACCACGTGGTTTAAGTGCGTGTGTATTTATGTTGCTTTTTTCCCTTTCCGTTTTCAACCACTAACTTTTCATAACATTCATACCTGTTAACTGGTATAGTAAGGATAATTTTACTTCCATGGAGCATTGTGATCAGATTATGTAATTTAACATGTTATTGTCCATCTCTTATAATTCCGTACGGTATTGTGTATGTGCAAAGAAGAATAAAGATACAATACAATATACAAATGAATGTATTATACATACATTTGTACATATTATGACACTTAATATCTTAATAGTCAATTATGGCATTAACCAAGCTTCACACAGATGCAGCTTGTTGTTAGAGCGCAGTTTTCACAAACGTGTTAATAACACGCGCCTTGTCACAATTAAGTTCATTCGTCAGCCTATCCGATTTTTCTGTCATTTTGGGCTCATTACGGGGTTTCAGCCCTGAGATGGGAATATACTGCCAGTATTGTATTGTAGCCCTATATGTGGGACTTAAGTTGGCATATTACATGTAGTGTCACATTACCTATTTAAGTGTCCAGGGGTCACAAAAACAGAGTCTGTGTAACGGTTTTTATTAAATCAGCTCTTTTCAAAAAGTTCGGGTTCATTACTGGCATGCAGCCCCAAGGTGGGGATAAAATGCCTGTGTTGTATATTAGCCCTATGTATGGGCTTTCAGTAGGTATTTCACTCATGGTGTCACATTAGCTATTAAAGCGTCTAGGGTCACCAAAACAGAGTCGGGAGAACGGTTTTTATTAATTCAGCCATTTTCAATAAGTTTAGGTTCATTACGGGTTTACAGCCCCAAGGTAGGGATCAAATGCCTGTGTTGTATTGGAGCCAATTGTAAGGGCTTTAAGTCGGTATGTCACTCATGGTGTCACATTTGCTATTAAAGCGTCCAGGGGTCACACAATTCGAGTGGGGAGAAAGGTTATATAAAAATTCTGCCCTTTTCAATAAGTTTGGGTTCATAACGGGCTTTCAGCCCCAAGGTGGGAAAAAATGCCTGTGTTGCATTGTAGCCCTATATATGGCCTTTACGTAAGTATATCACTCATGGTGTCACATTAGCTATTTAAGGGTCCAGGGGTCACCAAACTAGAGTAGGAGAACGGTTTCATTAAATTATGCGCTTTTCAATAGATTTGGGCTCATTACGGGCTTTCAGCCCCAAGGTGGGGATATAATACATGTGTAGTATTGTAGCTCTATGTAAGGGCTTTAAGTAGGTATGTCACTCATGGTGTCACATTACCTATTTAAGGGTCCAGGGGTCACCCAAACAGTGTCGGGAGAACGGTATTACTAAATTCTGCGCTTTTTAATAAGTTTGGGCTCATTACGGGCTTTCAGCCCCAAGGTGGGGATATAATGCCTGTGTTTTATTGTAGCCCTATGTAAGGGCTTTAAGTAGGTATGCCACTCATGGTGTCACATTAGCTATTAAAGGGTCCAGGGGTCACCCAAACAGTGTCGGGAGAACGGTTTGATTAAATTCTGATATTTTCAATAGATTTGGGCTCATTAAGGGCTTTCAGCCCCAAGGTAGGGATAAAATGCCTGTGTTGTATTGTAGCCCTATATAAGGGCTTTAAGTAGGTTTGTCACTTATTGCGTCACATTAGCTATTAAAGGGTCTAGGGGTCACCAAAACCGAGTCGGGAGAAGGGTTTTATTAAAGTCTGCGCTTTTCAATAAGTTTGGGCTCATTACGGGCTTTCACCCCCAAGGTGGGAATATAATGCCTGTGTTTTATTGTAGCCCTATGTAAGGGCTTTAAGTAGGTATGCCACTCATGGTGTCACATTAGCTATTAAAGAGTCCAGGGGTCACCCAAACAGTGTCGGGAGAACGGTTTTACTAAATTCTGCGCTTTTCAATAAGTTTGGGCTCATTACGGGCTTTCAACCTCAAGGTGGGGATATAATGCCTGTGTTTTATTGTAGCCCTATGTAAGGGCTTTAAGTAGGTATGTCACTCATGGTGTCACATTAGCTATTAAAGGGTCCAGGGGTCAACCAAACAGTGTCGGGAGAACGGTTTGATTAAATTCTGATATTTTCAATATATTTGGGCTCATTACGGGCTTTCAGCCCCAAGGTAGGGATAAAATGCCTGTGTTATATTGTAGCCCTATATAAGGGCTTTAAGTAAGTATGCAACTCATGGCGTCACATTAGCTATTAAAGGGTCTAGGGGTCATCAAAACCGAGTCGGGAGAAGGGTTTTATTAAAGTCTGCGCTTTTCAATAAGTTTGGGCTCATTACGGGCTTTCACCCCCAAGGTGGGAATATAATGCCTATGTCGTAGTGTAGCCCTATGTAGGGGCTTTAAGTAGGTATGTCACTCATGGTGTCACATTAGCTATTAAAGGGTCCAGAGGTCAACCAAACAGTGTCGGGAGAAGGGTTTTATTAAAGTCTGCGCTTTTCAATAAGTTTGGGCTCATTACAGGCTTTCACCCCCAAGGTGGGAATATAATGCCTATGTCGTAGTGTAGCCCTATGTAGGGGCTTTAAGTAGGTATGTCACTCATGGTGTCACATTAGCTATTAAAGGGTCCAGGGGTCAACCAAACAGTGTCGGGAGAACGGTTTGATTAAAGTCTGATATTTTCAATAGATTTGGGCTCATTACGGGCTTTCAGCCCCAAGGTGGGGATAAAATGCCTGTGTTGTATTGTAGCCCTATATAAGGGCTTTAAGTAGGTATGTCACTCATGGCGTCACATTAGCTATTAAAGGGCCAGGGGTCAACCAAACAGTGTCGGGAGAACGGTTTTATTAAATTCTGATATTTTCAGTAGATTTGGGCTCATTACGGGCTTTCAGCCCCAAGGTGGGGATAAAATGCCTGTGTTGTATTGTAGCCCTATATAAGGGCTTTAATTAGGTATGTCACTCATGGTGTCACATTAGCTATTAAAGGGTCCAGGGGTCACCCAAACAGTGTCGGGAGAACGGTTTTATTAAATTCCGATATTTTCAATAGATTTGGGCTCATTACGGGCTTTCAGCCCCAAGGTGGGGATAAAATGCCTGTGTTGTATTGTAGCCCTATATAAGGGCTTTAAGTAGGTATGTCACTCATGGTGTCACATTAGCTATTAAAGGGTCCAGTGGTCAACCAAACAGTGTCGGGAGAACGGTTTGATTAAAGTCTATTTTCAATAGATTTGGGCTCATTACGGGCTTTCAGTCCCAAGGTGGGGATAAAATGCCTGTGTTGTATTGTAGCCCTATATAAGGGCTTTAAGTAAGCATGTCACTCATGGCGTCACATTAGCTATTAAAGGGTCCAGGGGTCACCCAAACAGTGTTGGGTAAACGGTTTGATTAAATTCCGATATTTTCAATAGAGTTGGGCTCATTACGGGCTTTCAGCCCCAATGTGGGGAAAAAATGCCTGTGTTGTATTGTAGCCCTATATAAGGGCTTTAAGTAAGCATGTCACTCATGGCGTCACATTAGCTATTAAAGGGTCCAGGGGTCACCCAAACAGTGTTGGGTAAACGGTTTGATTAAATTCCGATATTTTCAATAGAGTTGGGCTCATTACGGGCTTTCAGCCCCAAGGTGGGGATAAAATGCCTGTGTTGTATTGTAGCCCTATATAAGGGCTTTAAGTAAGCATGTCACTCATGGCGTCACATTAGCTATTAAAGGGTCCAGGGGTCACCCAAACAGTGTTGGGTAATCGGTTTGATTAAATTCCGATATTTTCAAAAGATTTGGGCTCATTACGGGCTTTCAGCCCCAAGGTGGGGATAAAATGCCTGTGTTGTATTGTAGCCCTATATAAGGGCTTTAAGTAAGCATGTCACTCATGGCGTCACATTAGCTATTAAAGGGTCCAGGGGTCACCCAAACAGTGTTGGGTAAACGGTTTGATTAAATTCCGATATTTTCAATAGAGTTGGGCTCATTACGGGCTTTCAGCCCCAAGGTGGGGAAAAAATGCCTGTGTTGTATTGTAGCCCTATATAAGGGCTTTAAGTAGGTATGTCACTCATTGCGTCACATTAGCTATTAAAGGGTCCAGGGGTCACCCAAACAGTGTCGGGAGAACGGTTTGATTTAATTCTGATATTTTCAATAGATTTGGGCTCATTACGGGCTTTCAGCCCCAAGGTGGGGATAAAATGCCTGTGTTGTATTGTAGCCCTATATAAGGGCTTTAAGTAGGTATGTCACTCATGGCGTCACATTAGCTATTAAAGGGTCCAGGGGTCACCCAAACAGTGTTGGGTAAACGGTTTGATTAAATTCTGATATTTTCAATAGATTTGGGCTCATTACGGGCTTTCAGCCCCAAGGTGGGGATAAAATGCCTGTGTTGTATTGTAGCCCTATATAAGGGCTTTAAGTAAGCATGTCACTCATGGCGTCACATTAGCTATTAAAGGGTCCAGGGGTCACCCAAACAGTGTTGGGTAATCGGTTTGATTAAATTCCGATATTTTCAAAAGATTTGGGCTCATTACGGGTTTCAGCCCCAAGGTGGGGATAAAATGCCTGTGTTGTATTGTAGCCCTATATAAGGGCTTTAAGTAGGTATGTCACTCATTGCGTCACATTAGCTATTAAAGGGTCCAGGGGTCACCAAAACCGAGTCGGGAGAACGGTTTTATTAAAGTCTGCTTTTCAATAAGTTTGGGCTCATTACGGGCTTTCACCCCCAAGGTGGGAATATAATGCCTATGTCGTAGTGTAGCCCTATGTAGGGGCTTTATGTAGGTATATCACTCATGGTGTCACATTAGCTATAAAAGGGTTAGGGGACACTAAAATAGGGTCGGGTGAACTGTTTTATTAAATTCTGCCCTTATTTCTATCATTTTGGGCTCAGTTTAAGTTTTTAACGAAATTTTTTAATTGGAATTAATTAATTCACAGTTTTACGCCAAAATGTAATCGATAATTTATCTATTATCATTCATTTTGTGGCGTAAACCTTCTTTTGTGGACACTTCTGGTAGTTTCCTGGTCCGCATAAATGTTTAAATTAGTCGTTTTGTAGACTTCCTTATTGCTGGCTGGCTTGACTTTAGCATATAGTACCGCGCGGATGGAATAACTATAACGATAATTGTAATAAAACTGTTCAGTTTTCCCAGACAAGGTATCGTATGCTACTCTTATATTAATGACATGATTTCAAGTGTAATATATTCGTATGTAATTAGATTGCTTGTTTATCACAGTTCCATTGATTACCAGTTTGCAGGGGCGGATCCAGGATTTGGTCTTAGGGGGGGGGGGGGGGGGGGCGTAACTTTTTTGGGTTTTGCTCAAGCCTTATAAAACGGCAATGACTGTTTATAAACATCATAATGATATCGCTTATTTGAAAATCTTATAATAAAGGATATCTGTATATTTCCGTATTCATACTCAGACATCAGGCGCGTAGGAAGGTATTGAGCATTGGTGCCGCGGATGGGGTTGGTTTACCCCTCCCGATGAGAAAATTTTAAGGAAATCACCTTTGACAGGAACAAAATCCATCACTTTTAAAATGATATTTTTCGAAAATTTGTTTAAAAATTATTAATTCATACATGTATATGTGCACGGACATGGTTTATATGTCCGTGATATGTGTAATTTTGTAAAAAAACACGGGACGTTTTAGGGATGATCTTTTGGAACATCCATTTCAAAGTCTACTTTCATAATGGAGATTTAGAATATGTATTTAATTTGTATCTGTGTGCACTGTTAAAATACTTTTTGTGAGTAAATGAGATTATCACAATTCAATTGATCGTCAAGTAAATGTAATAATCACCATTTTAGATAGCAGTCAGGGTACTAGCGACGGTCCCTGTCTGGTAGCGATGATAACACTAGGCTTAGTCATGCCTATTAAATATCTTGGCTGAATGCCAATACAATGTGTGACTGGTTTTGACTAGTTTAAGATACTGATGAGAAGTAGGGGTCATAAAATGTCCGCGGTCCCATTGCCGTTGCCAGCCAGAATATTGGGGCCGTGGCTCCAGCGGCCCCAGCTCCTAAGCACATGGACATACATGTAAGGTTTGGGAATTTTGGCACGCCCCCCCCCCCCCCCCCCTGAATCCGCTAGTGGTTGGATGATCTTATTCTTTTTATCCGTATAAGAAGGTTTGTTAGGAATCATGGGATACACTTGGCAAATGTCTTAAGAAGCAACGTAAATCTAACCTGTGCTGCCCTGTGCTGTTAACTTTTCAAGGGCTTTGATATACAAAGTATATTAAGACATGACACTGTAAACTGTTTAATACCTTTATAGTTTTTACTTGAGAACTACCTATCATTTCTTTTAAATGCCTTAAACCTATACGTAATGCAGTCATTACTACTGACTTTCTTGACTTGTTCCGTTATATATTCCATCCATTAACCCCTATTATTGTCCCCCTAAATTCTCCATATGTGTACTTTATGGTCAGCTAGACCTTTCCTTGCACCCCTATTCCCATATATGTTTACCCTTGCACCTCCTCAGTACCTAATGTTGTGTAGGCATTTTCTTGTGCCAGGGCCAGAAAAGAACATGAGTATTATATCAAGTGAAAGAATTGCACATGGGGAAAGGACAATTTAACATACATCTAAAATATTAATAGAAATAATAAACGCACAACGATTTACAGCCTTGGAACTGTCAGTAAAAATACTTACTAACTAACAGCTAGTTAACCTCACATGTTTACCACTATATGATCATTGATTTCCAACACTTTACTCATAATTGACTAAGTACCCAGCAAACACATAATGTTGTCACAACGTTAAAATGTATGGTTTTCTAAACGTTGTACCCAAACATAATCCTAAAAGACTATACCATCAGTCATATCCTGTCCTATCAAATTTGGTTTACAGATATAACTTCATATAGTCTTGAAACATCAGCATTCGGCGTGCTGTCAAAAAGATGCAAAACAGGCCAGTTCTTATTATGTCAGGATTATAACCCTTCCTGATAAACTTATTTATCAGTTTAGCAAATAACTGATTAAAGTTATAACTGTTCTATATTTAATGTAATATATTGATATTCATAGCAAAATTTACGAAACGTCGAACATGAATTATGATAATGATTACCTTAATTTAGGAGTTTACCTGTAAATGGAAGGTTACGTCTTGGTTACTATTACCCCATTGAAACCTTATAAGTTGAGATATGTAATGCCATATGAGGGAAGTTTCGGAATATTGCCGTCCAGCGATGGAAAGTTTATAATCACAAAGTCGTAATCATCTCTTTTATCGTATTTTGTTAGTAGTTATTATGCCATTATCTATGGAAATAGCTAAGTCAAGAAACGAAGCATGTGTATCCAATGTTTTGGCTTTCAAAAGAGATTGCTCTGTTGGATATATTTTATTTATTATCAAATTTTCAAAATATCGTCCATATAACGAGGGGGTTATTATTGAAAGCATCAATTACATCCATTTGATTTTCTTTGGATAAGGATAACAGAAAGTAGTTTTCATAACATAATAAGGTAAATTGACTTTAAGTGGAGTCCAGTTAGTTCACATAGGAATACCAACTTTTGTTGGTACACTGATCGAGTTATCAGAATGAATAAAAATATTATTTTGTAAAAAATTAAGAGCTCTACAAACTTCCTGAAATGTCCGAGTGGTGAAGTTACTGTGATTATTAGATGTAAGAATGCCCTTTCATCATTGCAGGCCAAGTTTACATGTTGACTGCTTCCAAATGTTTTTTCGATAGAATGAACTTAATTTTCCTTAGTTGTTCTTTATAGTCAGTGAGGCCATACATTGCGCCCCTTTTCCCATGCATGTTTACCCTTGCACCTCCTCTGTGCATAATGTTTTGTAGCCTGTTGTTTTCTCGCCTATTTGTGTAGGGAGGCATTGTCTTGTATATGTGAACTTATTCTCTCTTTTAAACAATGTCCGAATAATGACCGGAGAATACTAATGGTTAAAAGTCCTATGATTTCGCAGAGCGTCATTTTTTCCATTTAAATTGTTTGAAACATTGAAGGTTGCAGCACGGTTTCTGTAGTTTTTATTTTAACAGTTGCGTCCCTTTTTGTGTTGATCTCATTTGCTTTTCATAGATATGAATATAACCATGATGTTGAATGAAATTTGTGTCCACATCCTCGCTGTCTACATGCTTTCTAAAGATTATGTGGCCACTGTCAAATTCATTGTTAAAATTGGATGTAATGGACTAGTTTCGAGTTGCTGGTTTGTTGTTGCTAAATCTGTCATACAGAAAATATTTGGTTCATATTGATACTCATGCATTGGAACGTCGTATTGAGCAGGTTGTAGTCTTCAATCAGAACATTTTTATGTTTGTACATTCCAAGTTGAAATGATATATAAGGGCGTCTTGAAAATCAGTAACATAGAATGCTCCAGCCGGTGTTTGTGTTTATTTGCATTGTAGCAAAGAAACGCCAAACAACATGCCATAATGTTATTCCATTTAATACCAGATTTTTTTGATTGAGAAGTATGCGGTGTTCCGATTAAAATGTAAATGTTAGCCTGTTTAATAATTAATCACATAATGAATTCATCTATGTGTGGAAAATGTTACCTTCATGCAGATATACATGTACATATGTCTATGAAATTAAGCATGACTTAAGTTGAAATATCTACATATCCAGAACAACAACTAAACAATTTAAAAAAAAAATGAATCATTAATACAAAAAACGAAAATATAAAATCTTAAAGTAACCCTCTATAGACAACAGCTGGAATGTTCCTAAACTATTTGTTCACCACAATGGTACTCATGACAATATAATTAAACTAAACATGATTCAACGTCGAGTAAAGTTCTTCGTATATAGTGGCCCCTTTTTTACAATTGTGCCTGACCTACTTTAGTTATCCATTCTTCGCCTTAGATATCCATTCTTCGCCTATACCACTGTCATTCGGAACAAACTATCTGTTAGTGTAGTAACACTGACTGACATACAGTCCTTCACAAAGGCGTTGGTCTAACTATAACAACAGATGTTTTACTTCGAGTTTTACTCTTGTCTCAGTTCCGTTTACATTAAACTGTGCTTTCATCCCTAAGCACTTCCCACAAGTTCTTTTTTACATTTCATTTAAACTGACATCCGACACGCACCTTGCATGCATATACATGTACATAATATGTACCATATATTCTTATAGGTAGAATCTGATTTCTTCTTTGCGGTTATATGTTTCAGAAAACACTAAACAAAAATGAATATGATTGCTCTTCCAATGGACTTGCCGAAGATGAGTGCATCAATGTATACTGCTAAAGCGCAAGAAATTATAATAGAAGAAACTGAATCATTCTCTGAGCACAGTGATATGTCCGATTACTTATCGTCTGATGACTCAGATTGTTCGTCGTTCAGTGAATGTTCAAGTGGGTATGAAGAAACAGTTGCCAGTAAGGATGTGGTCAATGAAATTGTGAATAAAAATAAGCTTATGAAGTTACACAATGCTGCTGTGAAGGTCGAGCGCTGTGACTACCTGCTCACGTTATTACCTGGGCGAAGTTTCTACGGTACTTGTAATGTAAGCAGGTTCTTTCCATCTGCCATACGCTTGCGACGTCCCGCTAAATTATTCAATTCTCAGGACTTTGTAATTTACGGCCTTGATGAAGCGTACGATTCGGATACTTCTAAAATGATAAGGAAAAAGAATAGGTCAGGGCGTGGGATAATTAAGCCTTGTGGATTGAAAAACCTTGAGACTGGAAAACAAGTTAAGAAGATAACCAAAGACAATGATGTCAAATGTGGAAAGCACAACAAGACAATAATAAGTAAGCAAAAGAAACAGCCTTGCACTGGCAACTCAACGTTATGTATGGTACGCCAATGTGATCATGTGGCTATTAGAACTGGAAATGTTTGTGCAAGAAATAATCACAAAGCAAATATTGATGTAGTACGTCGATGCCTAAAATATAACAAGAATCGTGTTTTGAATATCGAACCTGTAGATGAAGTTAATATTACAGATAAAACACACTATGTCGACTCTATAAAGGGTAATAATGATAACGATATAATCTCAGTTCTTCCTGATGGGATAAAATCTGAAAATTATGACAACAGTATTTATAACCAGCAGCACATGGACAAAACACAGTGTTCAAATTTTCAGTATTCAGATGTTTCTTCAAAGGCATGCACATCTGAATTATACAATGGGAATATTAAGTTAAAAGAAGAAAACAAAGACGTAAGTGACGAGGAAAGTGACATAGATGTTGAAAATGATTTCTTTGTGCCAAAGTTAGTAACTGATAAAGAAATTATTGACCACGACCATTCTTATGCAATGATACCTGGAAAACCAATTATAAATAGAGAAGAAAGTGGTCAGGTATGTGTGTTTCCCTTAAAATTAAAACAAAAGAATGCAGGGGTAAGTTTAGAGTAATATCAACCGTAGGATAGGAAGTTATGATATTTGAAAGAACATAAAACGTTCCTTCTATAAATAAATCTCCGACATGCAGTTGTTTAATGTCTAATAGCTATAGTTCACTTTGGTTTTGACACGTTTTAAAACAGTTACGTATACAATGAAATTTTCATCGCACAATTAATTTAATTTCTTTCGCAACTTCTCTAGGAATATCAATCCATTATTACTATTAAAATATTACTATTGAAATTTAACAACAGATCAATAACAACAACCCTTACTCCAGAGGTAACAACAGTTTCGGCAGCTGTTACTGCACGACGAGTACCTCTCATTTATGCGATATATATCTCGTAGAAATATACCTGTCTACAAAGAAATTGCTGTTGTTACAAACCTTGTACTCGATATTTCAACTTGTATTGTGGTAATTGCTATCTAAGGAGGCCATACCAAATACATTTTAATGTACATTAATGTTATTGACATAGGGAGTTTTATGGTTGTTGTTGTTGTTGTTCATAACTAACTAGATAACCGTTGTAAATCCATAATCTTTTAATATGTACAAATTAGTTGTCAAGAAGCACGCTCACCATGGACCTTATGTTTTCTGAAGTGATGTTAATAAACGTCATTAATAATTATGTTAAATTTATTTTAGCATTCGAAACACTCGTCTAGTGAAAGAAAACGGCGGGATGTCGTAAAGAAGTTATTCGTCGCACTGAGGGACATACTTCCAGATGTATGCTTTAATTTGAGGACGTCTAGACAGCGAATAATTGATAGTGCTTGTAGTGAAATTATAATGCTCAATACCAAAAATGTGGATTTGACGAGTGAACATGAACGTTTAAAACATTTTCAAAAGATACTTCTTACTCGAATAAAATGCCTTCGGTGACTTATCGCTTGATTGTAATGACTGATTGATATATACATGAATACATGTACCTGCTTTATATGATCAAGTTTTAAACAACTCGATCAATTTATATATACTGAGCAAATGTAGAAACGTCCCACTTTTTGAACAGACATATCTTCGGCTATGTTTATGTTACACATTCAGTGAATGAGCATCCAATACACTAGTAATTTGTAAATACACCTGTGTAAGGTTGACACCAAATGCAACACATGAAAACCGTTCACCAACTGTAACCTAGATTTTCACTTAATGCACATGCACGTTATACACCTGCTCGATAAATTAATTCAGTAAACGTAGTACGACAATTGTGACACAGGCTAATCCGAAATTCACTCTTCATCATGCCACGCTTGTCTGAAAATGAAAGAAACAGGCTTTTGGAATGCTTCAGGCGGGAATGACGGCCCGCAGGTTTGGCTGCTGTCTGAAGACCATACAGAGGCTTGCGACCCGGTACCAACAGACTGGGACTGTTGGCAATCGTCCCCGCCCTGGTCGCCCCTGTGTCACCAACGCCAGAACTGATCGCTACATCACGTTAACGCACTTGCGTAAGCGTAGGTTGCCAGCCACCGTAACGACTAGGAGATTCGATGTGTCATTGCAGACCATCCGTAATCGCTTGCGATGCAATGCTCAGCCAATCAGAGCACGACGCCCATATATCAGTCAAATAATGCCGTGACGTCACCGTGGTGCTAGCTTATTGTGGTCAAGACATCATTTGAATTGGAGGCGGGCTGAGAACCGAGTTCTCTTTACTGACGAATCTCGGTTCACACTCAGCCATGCAGATGGTAGGCTACGCATCTACAGGCGTAAAAACGAGAGATTTGCAGATTGTTGTGTTGTCGAGAGGGACAGGTTCGGTGGTGGAAGTGTACTGGTATGGGGTGGGATCATGGGTAACCGTAAGACTGAGCTAGTAGTCATACAGGGCAACCTCAATGCACAGCGTTACATTACTGATGTGCTAACTCCTCATGCAATGCCTTTCATTCGCCGCCACGTTTTTGGAATGTTTACTTTAGCAACCATTACCAAAGTTTATTGAACTCTTGATAGTCTACAGTTGGCACCCTTACTGTAGATTTCAACAAGTTAGTAGATCTACTACTGTTGGTCTCAATGGCGGTTAGCAGCTACGAGTATCTATATGTATATGTACTTATATTTATTCTATATAATCGTGCGTGTAAATGGACAAATAGATGTTGTTTGATTTTTCGGTATTTGATTGCTGCACGCAGTGTTTAATTTCTGCATTTATAAGTCCAGAGTGATTAAGTATTTGCTACTGAATGTATTTACGATCGAACACGTTGTTTCATTGTTTAATTATTGTCTTACAGAAAATATGTAATGAAAAAATAAAGAAGCTGCGTTGTTATAATTCAATGCGAAAACATCCATGATCAACTCAAGTTATCAATGAGGAAGGGCAATTTACTCATTTGAAATGTTTAGCTTTGAATGCAGCCGGGGGAAGCCATATTTATTAGTGCAAACATTACTCGATCATTCATATGTTTTGATACAGTTAATACTATGTTATTTCAAGTCGTTGACTCCAGGAAGTTGTAAATCACCAAAAGGGAATCTAGCCTCCCATGTTTAACCGCTAGTTCCAATCACAGTACACGCAATATTTATACAAGATCATGACATAATGTACGTGTGTATGATGTTAGTCTGCATTGTCGCACACCAGGTCATTTTGATGAATTGACATAATTATGTTATATACATGCAGCGGTTGCATATTTCTGGAGAGAAATTATGTCAAGAGCTTACGGCAGTTACAAAGGGTTTTACTATCAAAAAACGCACTTTGAAATTATTTGTGACCCAATATACTTGTAATTATAATTTGTACATGTGCGGTGTGTGGGGGAATTAAGCTATATAAAACAATCTGTGTGTATATTATGTATCGGATAAAACTATATAAAACAATCTGTGTGTGTATTATGTATCAAATGTCAGACAAAATAACAATTACAACACAACCAAAACAACGACCGGTGTCAGACCTCGCCCGTTTCAAGTTATCCCCCCGGTAACTTAAACTTTCGTTCAGATTACCGGGAGGTAGGATGAAATCGATTTCAAATTATCTGGGGGTAACCTGAAGGCGATTTAAAGCAACCCACTATGATCTCGGACTACCTCCCTCATTCTATTAATTATGTCTATATACTGTCTATATACATACATTTCCACGGAAGGGAACAATAACAAATGATTTGAATAAAATGGTAAGCATCAAAACAGCAAGAAAACAACATCAGCAGTAGGAAAAGCCGCAACAGCGGTGTAATTAACATTTTATTGATTATTGGGAGTTCGAGTCTCCATTTAAATTTTGTCTGTTTGATAATCTTTTATTCAATTAACTAGCCACGATTTCAAATAATTGAAAATTAGCACATTAGCTCAGTGACAATTGTCTCGCTACAACTAATGATGATTGAAATTCATTTTTTTATTATCAAAAAAACAAAACTTAGCATGTTAGAACGAAAACACAGCTGTCTACTCCTTTTCCATATTGTGATAGTGTTCAAAAGTTGTTCAACAGATTTACCTTAAGCAGTGTGACTTTTTAGACTGGGGCGTTAGTCCCATGTCTTTAGTAACCGTAATTTTGGAAACAGTGCGCATGATTTGCATACGACCAATCAAAATGTCGAATTGGTCGTGACATCACTAACCGCCGTACAAATTTCCTTTGACTTTGATAAATGTGCAAATTGTTTATATATGTGATGCAAGTGATATTAAAACATACAGGGTCTCATTTTTCATGTAAAGTATGTGTAGTACATTGTATATTATATACTGAGAACGGAGATATGATGAATTGAACAAAGAATACATGTACCGTTTTATATCTGCTATTGTGACAAGAATCATTATTTGCTATCTAAGATAAGAATATAAAATACATCATTTATACGAGTTGTGTTAAAGGAAACGAAATTTCTCCCCCTATTAAAATCTACACCTGGGATTTGTTTTACTATGGATTGGTAAGGGAAATCCCACACACCACTGTATGGTTTGTCCGATTAAATATTTTATACAAAATCAAAATTTATTTTTCAAGGTCATTTCTCCAATATGTATCGCACAAGAAAAACTCAAAAACATGGTCATATGTCATCAACGCAGTAAAATTTGGGTAAAACAAACAATCGTCATTTATTCATGTTTGTTGTTGTTGTTAAGTACAGAAGGAATGTACAATGTATTGTTTTCAAGAAAAGTGTTCTTTGATACATAAAACAACAGACAAATACAATATAGACACACATAGCAGAGTGATTTATTTTCATTCACATTTAAAAAAAAGTCAGATCATTACAACAGCACTCATATCGTCAGCAGATACACTCTATACATTCAAATCAAATATTGAACTTAATCTTCACATTATCTGGCAGTGATTTAGCAAGAAATCCATTCAATGACAGCAGTTTCATTTCATTTATCAGACGTATATCTCATTCATCAATAAACAAATCATTCTAGTGAAAAATAAGAGTTGTTTTAATGTTTTGTACGTCATATATGTACTATGACTGGATACAAACATACTGGGGAACTGAAAAAATGAAAAGTACAATCACTTTTGTCAGTCTGAAAGCAAGATTGTAATATTTTAAATTAGCATCATATAAATATTTTTACAGCCAAGTATTCTGTTTCATTAATTATAACAACTAATTTTGTAGTCCATGTCAATATACAAATGTCTTTCTCTACTTTCTATCACTCACAGCAGGTAAACAAAGAATGCTACATATGACAATGTTACATGAAAGCTAATGAGGTCTACTGATGTTACTACAGTAAGGTCACGTCTTGGATTCAGTTGATAATTTTTGTAAGTAAGACGCAAGTTCATCACAATATCTTTTAGAACGATGTTTATGTTTTGAAGTCTCAACCTCTTGCATCAGCATTCCTGGCAGTAAACCTCCAGCTTTCTTCAAAACACCTGAAATGCACAATGAACTCATGAAAACATTGTCTGATTGTAAAGGTATATATCTCATATGACATCATGAACCAGTTTTCTTTTCAATTTCATAAACCTAACTAAAAAACAAAGTGTGTAATATCTATCGTACAATTCTGTAATGTTGTATGCCTATTTTAGTACTCACAATTTATGCGTACACATGGATCTACTGCATTTAAGAAGAGATATTTGTAATAAAATATAGGTATCCTATGACAGCTAGCTTGAGGCGAGAAGAAAAAACTGACCCAAGTGACCTTTGATCCAGTGACCAACATGTACAAAAACATAAGACCCTTGCTTCTTTAAGTGGGGCAAAAAATGAAACAACAATGTCGGAAAAAGAAAGACAAAATAGAGCCAAGCATACCTAAAATTGCTTCTTGTATTCTTTCATCAGGATCATCCAAGTGTACCAACAAACCTTTGTACATAGCTTCTAGATGTGCTCTATAAAGTTGAACATCATATGCTTGTTGAAAACTGTCCAAGTAAGCTAGGAATGTTCTGCTGACTGTTATACGAATTTCATCATTGCTGTCATCCAGTCGTTTCAATAACTCCAAATACATGTTGTGAAGTCTGTCCTGGTTGACGTTCGAACCAGCTAAGTCGAAGGTACGGGTCATGACCCTGCAAGCTACAAGTCTGGTATTTTTGTTATCATCCTCCATACAAGCAAGCATCTGAGTTATAAAGTTGTCTAGGACTGGTTCAAGCTGAAACAAGTTATGATATATTAAACTATATTACATGCTTGAGTGAAGTAATGAAAAGAACCTCTTATTCCATATAGCTTTGCAATACAAAGACAGACATCAGGGGCACAGTTCACAAAAAATGCATTTACATTGTATGCTAGTAATTTATTAAAATGGAGGAATATATATTTGCATACAGATTTTAAACAGATGAAACAGCAAGAATACAGTGTAAGCAAGTTAGGCAAATACCCCATAGATCAGTATTAAAACTACATGATTCTGACTTCCAGACATAGCTGTTACACATCGTCTGACCAGTAAAAAAGTGGGAAATTTACTGTAAAAAGGAACAAAGTTAGTGTTATAACTGTTATTAACTGTCAAGTGCCGCAAACATAAAACATAGTTTCGTCTGCAAAAACCTGCTGGCTGTAACACAATGATATTCACCTTTTCCTTTGTAAGAACTCCACTCTGTAACAAAGCCCATGCACAAGATACAGCAGTTGTCCTGATAGCAGCAGCAACACGACCAGCTTTCCAGACACAGTTTGGCAAGATCATTTCTCGCACAACAATCCCAGCAAAATCTTCGAACTTATCTCCAGAATCAACAGTGTCCTTACAATTCATCATCAAATGTGACAGCAGCGAGAAAAACTTGAGACGTACTTCAGAATCTTTGTCTGGGTGAAAGTTTGCTGTTAATATCGGCATAATGTCATCCAACAAGTCTCCAACAACGGGACCTGAAAATCATTAATGAGGGTTATATCAAGCATATTTCAACAGAACATAGAAAGTTAGAAAGCAGATGGAAGAGTTTAATTTACTTCTGCTTAAGTCTAATACCTGTAAAAATGCACATCACAGACAAACAGTTTCTTGAAGATTACTTCAAATATTTTGCAATTAAAATGTACCAACAGTCTGAGAAGTCAATATACAGTATGTTTCTTTCATGTTTTATACTATGAAGCATATACATTAGTACCTTTTCTGTTCTTTACTTGTAAATGAAAACATTCCTTTCAGCTTTGCAATGATAAACAAGAGTGGCAAACTGTCACAAAATACACCCGTCATAAGTCAGAGCTCAGTGTTAAAACAAGACAAATTTGGCCAATTTTCGATAATTCAAGGGCCATAATTCAGAAGTGCCTGGGGCGATGTGGCTGGTTATCGAACTTGGCTGAGAAATTATGTTCTAATAATACGTCCCGTTTTTCAAAGGGGCATATAATATAATTGACAGTAGATATCTTACCAGCTTCTAACAGTAGAACATCAAAAATGAGCCTTTCTATAGAATGAGTTGTCCAGATTGTATAGGTGTCCTGAAAGCTATCTATGAGTGGTTTGGTATGGTGCTTGTACAACTGTTTACGGCTATCAAGTTTTTCTAACTCTGCTAACTTGTCAAGCAATTCATATACCTGAAATATATGTTGTACACATACAATAGCTTGCAGTCATGTTATATCTGTCATGGCAGAGGTAAATGAACCAAGCAGAGATAATCCCTAAGGCAACAAATTTGTAAAGGTCAATTTTGAATGAAATATATAAGTTCTTTAAACAAAAAGAGAAAATTAAGTTCATCATTCATTTCCATACATAAGGTGGTGAAAGTTTTAAAGATGAAAGTAATTACACAAACAAAAAGGTCCAACCAATCACCTACCTTTTCCTTGATGAGATCCCCTTGTTGTAAAGCTAAAACAGTATGAAGTAGATTGAACACAGATTGAGTAGATGGAGTAGATTCAGCAAGATCACTACCAGATACTTCAAGTAGTGCTTCTAAACAGGACAACAACTGCATCTGTACAGGTACCTGAAACAATGGAACATCAAAGGTTTACAACACTAGTAGACAATTGTAGTATCTTCTTAAGTAGTGTAATATTTTAACAGTACAAGTAAAGCATTATGACAATTAAACCACACACCATTAAAACATATAAAAGTACTTCATTCTCAGTTATACCTTATACATGCCTGTTTCATTAACCATAAATTCTTGTAAAACCAATCATTGAATTGCTAATGATAACAATACAATCAAAGTTCTGAATGTCAGGAAAGTTATATGAT
This sequence comes from Mactromeris polynyma, assembly GCA_032209605.1. Taxonomy (NCBI): domain Eukaryota; kingdom Metazoa; phylum Mollusca; class Bivalvia; order Venerida; family Mactridae; genus Mactromeris; species Mactromeris polynyma. The sequence continues at coordinate 4,976,828 of JASFXZ010000022.1, forward strand.
GAAACTGAAAATTATACACAGATATCACTTATTTTCATGCAGTAAAAGCAAAGCATCAAATATTACAATATTTATTGACATGCTAAAGGTAATCTTTCACATACATGGATATACTTTTTACATATACTGTAAATCCTTAATCTGTAAATATTCTCTCATGCTTAACGATATAAAATAAAGTCTTCTTGCTTGTATAAACAAAATGTATTAATGAAACAGCCACCAAGTATAACATAAATCAGCAGCACCTGAGACACACGATACTGATGTAGATCAAATGCCACAGACTGGATTGCAGGGTGCCGCAATCTAATACAAATATAGTCGGATGACAAATTCTTATCATACGATAAACAATGAAGTGAAACCTTACACTATATTCACAAAAACAATAATAAGCCGCAATTTTTCAAGCATTATTGTGAGTGGTTAATCACAAATCACAAACTGTTAAGTAGACAACTAAATTACTACAGGACATTTGTGTGTTTTTTATGTTACAAACATAATGCAAAATCTTCAATTTAGTACTGTTTTCCACTGAAATTCAAAATAATGTCAAATAAAATGCATTGCAAGAGACACTCACTTGAACACTCTGGCAGACATCTGACGTATTCAATGTATCCAATATTGCTTGTAGAAAAGGTTTCAGCTCTGATTTATTAGTACCACGGATGACTGAAGCCAGAACCATGATTGATGTGTAATGCTGAGTTGCTTGAACACTCTTCAGAATAAGTTTACTCCACACTTCTACGTCAACAAAATAACCTATCAGCTCAGCAGATTTCTGTATCTAAAAGTCAAGCAAACAAAGTGGGTTTCAACATAATCAGATACACCAGCAATAATGTATATAAGAATGGTTCAAGAATTTATAACAAGAACAATTTTGATCATTAATTTCACAATGAACAAAACCATAGCAATATATTCAGATATATCACATCATTTTAACCACAGTTTAATTAACCAATTATGTAAGAACTTACATCCTTAACAACTGACTGCTCCTCGTCAGCACAAGCCTTATACATGCCAGATGTAAGAAGCTCCATATGCTGTGTGATATACTCTTCACCACTCAACAGAATGTAAAATAGGAGACCAGCTGACTTCTTTCTTGTATCAGCCACCCAATCAATCACATCTCGCATCAGTGCAGGTAATATTTTAGACATGTGACGATACATGAGAGTACGACATCCAAGATTTGGCCTCTCAACTGAAAATAAAACCAAATTAGACATGTTTAAATAACTTATCCACGACAAATAAAGACAGTAATCTTAAATAACTCGTCTCCAATCAACCCCCTGGTCAAACCAATGGTGATGCTACGTCTGTATAATGAAAACTTTACAGCAAACAGAAACAAAAGATTGTGTAATAATAATTAATTATTTGGTTTAAACTTTAACATGAGAAATGTTAAGATTTATACAAGTAAATACGAAAAGCAAAATCCTCAGTGTGAAAGATAAGAAATACTTAAACTGAACAATCACCTAATCCAATGCGCACATACAGATTAAGAATGCCTTCATAATTTATACATAAAATGGTCTAAACTGTTTACTCCACATGGCCATAGTATTGCCTCATACAAATCACAGATAATAAGCATATTAAGAAAAAGTGAATAATTACCTCCTGCTGGATAGTGATTCGGGTCAGCCTTTGCAAAATCTACTTTGTCCTTCAAATCATCTTCATTTTCATTTTGGAATTTCAAACCTGAAATATCACGAAATTAAAATGTTTAAAACACAGAACACTGCATGTATTTATATCAGCAGTGGGTAGTTTTTTTATCATTTATGTCAACCCTTTAGTAATATCATTCTAAATCCAGACGTCATCAGTCTGATGAATTTTAATGCCAATAATATTATGTAATTGCAAACATTTGTATAAAGACAATGAAATATAGTACAAACAGCTGATTTTTCAAGATATGACTATGAGCAGTCTTCTGAAGTTCACCTTAGTTATTTTATAACAAGCTTGCTTCAAGAGCACGTAATTTTTTTTAACTTTTTATTTCTTTAAACTATTAATCAATTGAAGAATCCTTGACAATATTAGAAGTTAAAAGATGAATACCATATTTACACTATGTTTTGGAATAGTTAAATATATATTTTAAACGTTAGTGTCACAAAAATAAATATAAAAAATTAATAATTTAAAAAATGACCCAAAATTTGGTAACCATAAATCAAAATACATGTAAAAAATTGACCACCTAATGTCAAACATGCGAACTGATCATCTCTTTGATGTTCCCCATGCTAAATCATATTATGTTATTGTGTCTATTTCACTCTCTGAAAGAGTATTAAGTGTATTGGCATATTGTCTTTTAAATAAGAAATAAAGTGGTAAAGTCAGCACAGTATGTTTGATGAGCTGCATGTCAAAAAATTACATCTGGCTAACTTCTGCTCAGGTGCTAGACTTTCTTGGTCAACCATCGTGGATGTTGAATTTATATTTAATGAACTTGTAATCTTTTTTACAAACTTGAAACTGGTTTATCTATTAAATGTTTCAAAATATTTCTTTATGGAAAATAGCGATTCTATTATGAATTTGATGCAATACTATAAGCTGTTGCAACAACTATACTTCATCTCATATTGATAAATCATCACTTTGACTGTATGGGTTACTAAAGATTACACACAAGAAAAAATGTTGGCTATCTACAGAACAGTTTTAGATGACTTTGGCCATCATTAATGATTTACAGTTGAAATAAAGCTTGTGTCACATTCCACTTGAGGGACATCGAAACAAGAAGCCAATTGATTGGTTAACTGAAATTGAACAATTTGCTTGGCAATGATATGCTGCACTTGATTCTTGCAGAACTTATGAAGGTTAAGCACAGGTAAGTCTAGCATTTTTTATGCACGATGAATGCATCTAAGGCTAATTTTACACTTTAGTTTATAATTTTATGATGAAATGCTGCAATGCCTTGGCAGGACACTGATGATTTTGGCTTAACAAAGTGCTAAACTGTTTCATCTATCAAAACTTCAACAGGACCAATACTGGTAGTAACAGAGACAAAAAAGAAGGCTTCTTACCAACATCATGCCATAGACAATCAGCAACTTCTCTGATCTCTGGCTGTTCATCTGAGAGACTTGTAAGCAACAGTGGAATTAATTTGTTCCAAAATGAATATCTGTCACACATATCCAACAACCAGTTTCCTACGACTTTCGTAACAGCCATTCTTACAGCAGGGTTCTGATCAAATAAACGTTGTGCAAGATGTGAGACAATCTGTTCCACAGGCTTATTGCTTCCATACTGTATGACATCTCCTAGAAATATCATATTTGCAAGAGTTACATTGTGGTGACAACTAAAATGACTTCAATACATGTACAATTATCAACTCCCACAGAAAATTACCTTCTATTACTACATGTATAAGCAGGGCTTTATAAGCGCTGGCTTTTTTTTCTTGAGCCAATTTTGGAACCCGGTCAGTTTCAGTCATTCGCAGGCTATATATTACAGCGCGCAATCAACAAATATTTAGAGTAGTTTGTCCACTCAATCCCAAATATTCTATTGCATAGGACTTTGTTATTTCTAGGTAATACATTTTAGTGTTTCTTTGAAATTGCTTATAATATGCTACAAATCATTTCTAATAGAGCTTGTAGGATGATTCACTGTAGGACTGGTATTTTATTTCTTGTTTATTTGATTATTGTTATTAAAGTTTAAAAAAACATCTCATTATCAATTATTCATTATTTAAATTGAAAGATGAAGACAATGTTTACTTCCAAACACAAATCAATCGATGTGCAATAAGCAATACATGTTTAAAACAGTCAGCTGTACATAAAAAGTAGGCCACCAATGAAACATAAACTAAACATACAGTAAGGTAAATTATATGTGATTGGAATAGTCACTCATAGCACAGACTATGAGACATAAATCATCAGATTATACAGGCAAAAATAATAGTTTACGGAACGTACAGTAAGGATTTTATCGTAAAATAGACTCGAAAACGATTGCATGGATATTCGCGTGAAAATCTAAGGCATAAACGCGTATTTTTAATTTTCCAAGTCGATGTCTTGCGATGCTGGAGTAAATAGTTAAAGAATTAAACGTGGACTGCTGAATAAATACATGTTTTCTACGTCGTCGTCGGCAATCTTAATTTCATGAGATGGCATTTTCAGCGATAAAAGGTTCTAAATCTAGAGAATTGTTTTTATTCAATTCCTGCATAAAAGCAGCCATTGGCTCAAGAATTAACGTTTATTAATGAACTATAAACTTATTTCAATCGAAAGTCACCTTTCCAAACAACAGTTTGTCTGTCTATAATCAATCGTTATTTCGGCGTATCAAACACTGCAAACAGCGAACCAATTTAGTTCTCTGGAGTGTTTTTATTATGCGCTTCACAGGTCTATCGCACGTGTCGGGTACGCGGGACGTGATCTGATTGGCTGAAGTGGTTTTGGTGACAAGCGACAAGCTCTGTCTCCGATTGTTTTTGGCAAGCAAGTGAATAATGATGTCAATAAACACGAATGTGTCATAGACAGGATATCAATTGGGGCCCTCTATACACGCGAGTTATACACAGACATTGAGAACCGGTCTCACCAACATATTTCTAAAGTCATACTTTTCAATGATTTGAGCCAATTTGATTTTTCTTGAGCCAATTTTTGTATTCTTTAGCGCGAGCCCTGACTATAAGAGTATACACATTATGAGACAGAATACTGCCAATACCTACAACATCTATCATTTGTAAAGCTCTTCAAGTTTAATTTATCTTGACCATCTTCTGCAGCTTCATAACCAAATGTGACTGTAAAGAACTATGGGACAGGTTTGGGCTATTCATGGTTTGAACCACTGACATGGAAATTGTTATTTATAAGCTACTGAATATTCCCTAATAAATGCCTTTCCCCTTATTAACGCCCCCCTACTATTTTGAATAAAAACCCTGAAAAATTCTTACTTTAATCTGTTATTTTATATCCTTCATCAGTGTTTTTTTTGGGGCCTTTTTGGGGCCGAAATTCGTACCCATTCACCTCACTCAAAAGTATGTTTTTTCCCCTATTCTCCATTAAAATTCCCCTCCTACAGCTTTTTTTTTTAAATTGGAGATGTTGCCAGTATTGTTGATATTTTTAGTCAGAAAAATAGAAACATTGACCTGTAATGAAACTAACTTAAATCTGTTACCATATTTATATGTTTACATCACTGCAACAAAGAAGTGTAGTGAATACAGACAGAAATGTATACTATGCTATGCACATTATTTTCCTCCTATTTTCCCCTCACATTGCTATTTTCCCCTATCTAAGGGCCTGCCACCATTCCTCTAGAAGTGAAAAGAAACACTGTTCATGCATATATCCAATTTATCAAAGCATCAAAATGACACTATAAAAAGGAATGTTCACACAATAAAAACATTAACTGTTACTATAGAAGGGTGATTTTTTTATCAATTTTAGTCCAAACACTGAGTCAAGCTCCTTTTGTGTCACACTGACCGGAATGAGATGTTGACACTTTTCATCATGAATAGCAGTGGCAGTGATGAAAGAAGATGAAATATTTTAAAGATCCTCTGATCTACTGAAGTCCTTGAAATATTTTCTTTGATCTGTTAAATTCTGACTATGTCTGTGGCAGAATGCAACATTTAACCTACTTATAGATTTTGTTTACCAGTGAAACAAATTGAGTTGCCAGGTTCAGTCAATTCGGTCGCAGTGCATATTTATACAAAAGTCACCTGCGGTGAAAATCTTACCTGTGATTGTTCATGCGCTATTTTTGGGAAAAGTTTAAATATAAACACCATAATTTTACACATGCTTTCAATAGATAAAAGATTGATGTTTAAAATGGAATAATTAAAAATGATTGTACTTTAAGAAAAAATGGATTTATAGCGGTTTGAAAACAAGTGAGTGAAAACGCGTTATCATGGAGATACGATTAGGGCATGAAAACGCATGATCATGGAGTAAAGGGTTAAACATTTGAACTGTCTGCCCCATTTCCGTGGCAGAAGAATATATATTTCCACCCAAATTTGGGTCAAAATTTCTCTCCAGAAACACAAAAAAACAAAACATTTGTGTTTGTCCAAATGAAAACACTTTGAAATATGAGCTCTATTTCTCATGACTTTGAGATACATTCTGGTATTGATTCTTTGTGCTTGAAAAAATCCCCTTTTAAGTAAAAACGACATAAAATTCCTCTTTCTCACAGCCCCGGCCCCATTCCCTCTGAGAACTCCCATACCCATAGACTCCAGTTCTAGTGGTGCAGAAATGTACTTCTAGCCACAATTTATACGTTCATGTCATAATACTATAATACTGGAAGTATAGCATTTTATTTGACTGTTTATTTATTTATTTTTGCAATTACACATCTGAAAGCTAGTCATTTGTACAAAAATAGTTTCCATGACGAACTTACCAATTGTGTAGACAACGATAGTTCTAACTTTAGAATGCTGATGGGCAATTGATTGTAGTAAAGGTTTGATTAAGCTCTCCGACTGCATATGAAAATGTTCAGGTACCAACTTTGCTAACATGGAGGTGCATTGACATGCAACTTTCTTCACTTCTGAATATGGATCAACGATAACTCGCTGTAAAATTTTGATCAAATCATCGACGTACACAGCTATGTTCTTCCCAGAACATTCTAGAATTTCCTTAAGAAATTCCACGATGAGCAACCTCAATTCTTCTGAAGGTTCCACAATTTCTGGTTGACCAAGTCTCAGTACAATAACTGGCATGACATATGGAAGGTAGTCTTCTGCTCGTTCCACTTTGGTGAGAAATCCTCGAATTATATCTAATGACAGCTCTCGGCATTTTTCGGCAGGATCCGAAAATTCCTTCAGCAGAGGTTTCAACAATTCGTTCAAGATAGGCTTCAATTCCGAGCTTTCTATAGGAGGTTTTTTACCAACAGTATCTTTCCGGATATTTTCTAAAGCTTTTCTCCTCGCTATCTTGTTTTCTTCACCTAACGTATTCAAGTGCCGAGCCAATCCTTGAACAACCGCATTGGAATTTTGGTCGGTGGTCGCCATACTTGTTGATCGCAACGCCTCGTTTTGAGATAGACTGGAATCCGAAAGTTAGTTTTTTTTACCAAATTTACGAAAGCTTCATTGATAACCAGTCTCAAACTCCTCGCAGTTACTTCCCCTGTGCTCGGAACCAGTCAATTTTTTTGTGTAGAGGTAGAACCCGTCTCGGTTATGAAGTGCTCGATTTATTATAATTCGATTGGTTCCAATTGTTAATCGAGTAGCACACACATTTACTAAGAAAACATGCTTTTACCTTTTACTCAGTTCAATTTCGCGCAGTTATCATCCAAAAATTTACATTTTAACACTTTCTGCGTCAAATGTTCTGAAATTATTGACAGAGTGCAAATTATTTCAAAATCGCTGCCTTTGCATCATAAGTTGATTTTCAGCATTACTACTGATTAGTAGGTCTTCATGTCATTTCAGGTTTAGTGGATAACTGGTAACCAAAAGTCCAAGTATGGACGACCATGGAAAACAGAACTACAATATTATTTGCTATTATTGTGTACAAATCTGGCACAAACAACAAGAGCCACAGTCCTCTGCAGACTATAAAATGGACTTGTACTTGAAATAGTAATGCATGTAGCCATGTACTACAAATGAAATTACTGATGTCTGGATGAAAACATTAATATCCAATGACTGCACTATAGGGACACCGAACAAAATATGGAAATTTAACGGTTGTGATTAGTTGTTGTCGTTTTTAAAACAATATATATTGTCTAATACAACTCATGTCTTGATTTAAGTTGCTAAACACTTCTTTCATCATGGATGAATCGACCATTGATTACATTCTTAGAAACAATTAGATTGACACAAAATGTGGTATACCAATTGTCAGCTATTGTGTTCATGCTGTATTTTGACCTGGAAATAAAAATTTCCTTATGGAAATATTCACAAGTTTGCACTGGAACAGCATCATTTTGGAACCTCATCCGTTTATTTATCTGGTAGTGGTGCCCTAAAGGATTATATCTGAATTACTAAGTATCTACCCCATGCAAGAGATATAGATATTATAAGTCACTATAAACAGGAAGTTTGATATTCGAGAACTTTGTCAACCACAAAGTCAGCCTAAAGTTAATGAATCACTGGTAAATATTGGTGATAGAGGTGAAAAGAATGTGTGTCTCAGCCATCACAATGCTACAAATGAGCCAATGAGAAATACCTCAATATAAAAACTTTACCAGAATGTGTGTCTCAGCCGTCACAATGCTACAAATGAAGCCAATGAGAAAAACCTCAATATAAAAACTTTACCTCCAGAAGATTTGTATGTCAGTAGCTTGAAAACAACAGACTTCAGAAGATTTGTATGTCACTTAAGCTCATGGCAAGGAGAGCAGTTTATTTTCTTTCATTGAGCAACATGGCCCAGCAGCAACTGCCTACATGTCATTGTTTGAATCAACAACTCCCTTTGAAATAGATATATGGTATTTTCTTTGCCATATCCATTGCCATGGCCACAAATTACAGATGAGTGGTTACACAGACGGTGAGCGACCAAGTGGTTGGCCATCTCAGGAGCTTATAAATGAGATAAGAAATGATGGATGTACGTTGATTCCGAAGGGTAGTCTTGGAAGTCCAATGGAAGATTCTGAATGGAGAATATCATTCACTGGTGATTTGAAATTAGCAAGATCATTGCTACCAGTACAACGTGAACTGTTACATGTGATAAAAGCAGTTATATCAGAACCACAACATGGATTTGAAGTGATTGATTTGAGTATGAGCATCGAGTCTTATCAGTTTATGAACCTTCTTTTTTTCGAAAGTGAAACATTGGACAGGAATGATGGACAAATACATGGAACATTTAAAAGCTGGAAAATTGAACCATTATTTTATTAATTCTAGAAACATCTTTGAAAAATTTGAATCTTTCTCTGTAGAGGAAAAAGACACTCTTTTATTTACATTATTGATAATAAGGTATGATCCTCTTGGTCAAATTTTACAGCAAGAGAAATACTTGAGGCTAAAATCCACCTTTACTACACAAAATGGTCTACTTGCCATTTGTGACAGAAGTGAAGTCTTCTAAACACCAAGAGTTCCTCACTGTTTATATGTCAACACACTGGTCAGATTGGCGAAAGCTCATATTCAAGAAGAGTTGTTTGAATCTGCACATATGTATGCAACTGATGCTGTAAAATTTTATCTTAAATTGGAAAAAGATACTTTTTCAGATGAAGATTACATGGATTTAATGTTTACTGCTGGTTTAAGTTCATATGTAAATGGTGATTTGGACCATGCTTTACCGCATCTTGAACGTTTGTATATTATGGTAATGAATGAAAAATCAGGCGAAGATTTGATAAAGTTGTTTGGAAAAATAACCTATGCTGAAATTTTGATTATATATGCAAGAACATTGACTGTTATTTCAACGAATGGGTTTCGGCTTTTGTTGATGCCAGTCGTGAAAAAGAAAGCGGAAAGCTTGTATTATGAGGCTCATAATGTTGACCCAACTAATCAATCCGTATGTGTTGACATATTGAACACATTTATTCATTTAGAGGTCAAGGAAATTATCGATTCTGCCAAAGACCAAAATACGTATTTAGGTGTTTGATTCTGCTCTGAAGGAAATATCACATCAATTTGCTGAATTGGAACACATGTTTACTGAACATGACGGCATTGGAATATCTGATGATGAAGAGATACCAGTTGATGACTCAGCTGATCAACATGTTGGATATCGAGATGATCAAGATCTTATATATCAAACACTATTTACTAGGGAGTCTTTATTTGATAGGAGATGGACCCCATCTGAAACTTCAAATGATGTTGAGTTGGAAGAGGCTGCAAATATTCAGGACATGGAAGATGTTTGTACAGGATCTAAAGATGATGTCAAAGATGGAGAATCATTTGGTGGTACATTTGTACTTCAGTGACTCATTTTGGTACAACTAATTTTGATTCAGAGACTGAACCTCCTTTACAGACAATGTTTACTAACATAGGAGCAACTAATTTTGAGTCATAAAAAAATGAATGAACAGACCTGTTACTCAAACTTTGAAGATGTTAATAATGATTGTACAAAATTACCATCTTCAAATCAACATGATTTACAAACTCGCTTGTCGAAAATGGAAGTATCAGATAATTTACAGTTAGACACTGGGGATAATAATAGTGAGGAATTTATGGTTAGCAATAATTTGGATGATGTGGATGAAAACTTTGAAGAATTTACCACAGCTGATGTAAATAATATTGACATTGATTTGTTCATGGATTATTGCAGAATTAAGGCTTTTAAAAAGCTTGGTTTGAATGAGAAGGTTGACACTATCACAGACAGGTTGAGCATGAAAATAAAACCACACAGAAGTGATGGTAGATTGGTATCCTGGAAAATGTTAGAGGCCCCTTTTAAAATGTTCTTTCCAAAAAAGAAGTTGCCTGAACCTGAATCTTTCTTTCACGACCTACTGTTTTTAATAGAAAGGGCTACAGTTTTATTAAAGTGCCTAATGCAATTGCTCTTTTAAATGCAAGAGTTCAATTTTACAAAGTTCACCAGAGTATAAAATATGCAAGGGAAGTGTTGAATGAAATGGAAGCAGCAGTTGGAAGACATGGATGGTGGTGATGGTGAATCTGTTAGTAGATATTTACTTGCCTGTCATTTGGAAGAGTTTGGGGAGGCGGAGGAATCGAGGAAGATGTTTCTTCAGTCTAGAATGAAATCAGTCATACCGTCAGTAAAAGAACAGGTTACGCAATGGTTTCATCAAATGTTTTCTGTGGTAACTAAGTTCGAACCAAACAATAAGTACTACAGTACTCGGAATACCAGTCACTGTACTCTGTATATCTGATTAATGGTTGCTGTTTGCAGTAGGGCTGTCATTGATTCAAAGTTGTGCATATCTAAGATATCGATATATTGAAAGACGAATATTGAAGATATATCAGCATATTGATTATATTTCTAAATTCCTTCAATAGCCCATTAGCTCCTATTTTTCTGCATGTTTATGTGTATGCCCTACATATTTAAATCTTCAACTTGTATTTTTTTAATATCAAGATACCATTTAAAAAATTAATCCATATTCTTAACTTCACAGTATTGTATTATATTGCCGACATTTGGAATGCACTATCCTGTAGAGCGTTGTTGAACAAGCGGCCGACTACAAAGAGACGATACGCTACATTTTTAGGCTGTATCCATTGCCCTGTATTTTCCGGCCATTGTATTGATATTTGTATCAACTTGACAGATAAAAATCATTGATATATCGATAGTATTAATGACAGCCATAGTTTGCAGTATAAAGATCACAGTGCCTGTATTACCTTGGCATGTATTCTGTCAGCATAGAACCCTTTTCTTTTTTTGCAACATACTTGTCATGCAGTTATTTTTAAAACTTGTGATAGTGAACATGCAGGATTGGAATTTTTTTTTTACCATGTTTAAACTCATCCTTTGCATATGGCTATAAATGTTGTAACATTTAATGCTGAATAAAACTTATGATATGATATGGAATAAATATGCATACTAAATGTTTTTCTGTCTATACTCCGGTGTTTTTTTATGTTGTCACTGCACTCCAAGTAAAACAGTTCACCAGATATTACGTTACTGGTAAATCACACCGAGTAAATCCATGCTAAATTCTACAAAAAATCAATCCAATGCCATACATGCAATGATACTAGCAAGCTAATACATGTAAACTGCCCCTCACTGCTGCGGGGTCGAATTCAATTCAGATTATGGAATTTGTAGGTGAGGAAGCCATTCTTCTACTTGACTGAAGGTTGGTTGTTCTATCCTGGCATCAACCTGGCATCATCCTCCACCCTTACAGCTGGAATAGTCACTATAATACCCTGGTTGTTTATGTGACTTAAAGCCCCATTACTGGTCAAGAAAAATTGACATTTCTATCTGATGATCGAGGAACGTATCACAGTAACAAAACACAAACAAATATTATGCAGTATCAAATATATATTTACACATACCCGTTGTTTTTAAGCAGATGTATTCGGTTTTGATAACTTTAAAAATTCAAGAATGTAAAAAACATAATTCAGTGGCAGATGTTTGCATAGAGGACATAGAAAATTACGTGTAAATTGTTACATGCATCATAAGACCATTTTACAGTATGTTAACATGATGAAACATTTCATAGAAATGATAACAGTAATGAAACAGTTGAAATGATGTGCCCTATTCAGTCAATTACAAAACGCTTGAACAAGAATATTGATAATAATGTAGATCAGTTTGAGACCTAGAAAACAAGCACTAATTCTTAAGCCAATCTTCAAAACTTAACAAAAAACAAGTACAGAAACACACAAAAACAGACGAGGAACAATCTTATAAAGCAAATATTCAGGCATGATAACTACGAAATATAAATATAACAAATAAGTGATTGTACCAAAAACAATACTTCATTAGCATATATACCAGTAAATCAGAAAATCATAGAAAACTGCATAATAAAGACGTCCTTTATGTTAAATTCTAAATATACTGATAAATACTGATCACTTGAGTGTAGTGAATATGAAGATTTTAAGTAGTAAAACATTTATGTTGGTGAAAAGATGAAATCAATTAAAATGTTGTTAGCAATTCCTGTAAACAACTTATGTACACATTTTATGATTAAATACAATGGATATAAATTATGGACACAACAATGCAATGGGACAAAAGAACTTAACATTCATTTGAATAGATGTGACATAATATTATATAGCAATGATTTCAAAATGAAAGGACATTTATTGATCAATATTCTTATGTCAAAAAATAATATTTGTTCTTATGTTAAAAGTTAATCTGACAATAAAACAAACAAAACTGGCTTGAAAAATCACAATTGCACAATTCCAGAAGAGAATTTTCTTATCATGAATACAGACAATAAGGTAATGATGGCCATTTAGTGCTCAACTGAGGAACAACGATATGATGCCATCTGTGGTGCCGCGTACTGAAATCTCAGAGAACATTTTCATTTTCCAAAGAGCTTACCCAAAGTTAATTTCACACCCAATCATTTTAAACAGTGATCTTCAGTGTCAAAAACTTCCCAAGTTTGCAATTAGATGTAAGTTTTAAGCAAATGTTGATGGACGAAGAACTTTGGCCAAGGTGAGCAAACCCCAAAAATTCCAGTTTATATGACAAATGATGGAAGTGATGACACGAAATTACTTATATGGATAGCTGCCTTCATTTTCAATATTTGGGGAGGATACAAGTAAACAATTAAATAAATGTACTCTTGCTTCGATTCAAATTTCTGTACTTGATTTCACTTTTAATTTTTGGAAGGTACTTTATCGTAGGAATTCAAGCATGATTGACCATGAAATCAAATTCAACACCAAAACAATTGAATTCTATTAAAACACAGACATGTGCCGACCAATGATTTGTGTAAATTTGTTTAAGAATTGTCATGTTTCTCATTGGTATTGTCAGATTTAGCAGACTTTTGTTCTTCCATTGCAACACCAGTGTCCTTAACATCATCGTCTGTATTCATTTCTGCTTCATCACCATTCATATTATCACTTCCTGTTGTTGTTGTAGTATAGTTCTGCTCAAAGTCTAAATCTGATTCCATACTAGTGTCTTTGTCATCACTATCATTATCAGTATCAAACGTTGTGTAGAATTCAGCCTCAGGGAAAACATACTTACATGGAGGTATGAAACAAAACTGCTCATCTGTAAGACAAAGAACACCTGTATTACCAAATGCAGACTTATCACTATTGAAAATAAAACCTAGGAGTATAGAGTCATGGGAGTGGGAATAAAAAAAGACAAAAATGAACTAAATTGTACTTATAAGCATTATACGTCAAAAGATATAAGCATTTAATCTGCCAATTCATTTTACCTCTGGTAGAACTTCTAAACTTCAAACAGTTTTGGCTCGAACATAGTATATACATCAAACAGGTTCTTTAGTCCCAGTGAAATCCTTTCTTATTTCATATGATCTAACAGTAGATCACTCGAACAGCGATAGGTTAAACATTCAAATGTGATTTGCGGTCCCTAGGTACCATTTCCTTTATTTTTTACCACAGATAGGTCAAACAATACAGTAAATAACACGTTTGATCGATCGGTTAAAATACTTTTATTTGTTGAGGTTGATAACACATTTCATTCACCCATAGTATTACTTACTTGACTGTTGTATTATATATACATGTACTTATGTGACAAACAAATCACTAAAAAGATCTATTTAATATTAAATGAACACATAATGGGAATTTTTAACTCTTAATTATCTATTGAATTGCAGAGTAAATAAATTTCTAAAGAAATAATTTATCGTCTTATATAAATTTCTTAAACAAAAGTGCAAACTTCTTTAAGTAAAGTCAGTCAAAGTCTCAAAATTGGTATAAATTTGACTCAAAATTGGTATAAATTTGACTCAAAATTTATTATCCTAATCATTTTCGTAATGTATAGTAGGTACACTTTTACTGGAACAGACAGTTTGTACGTACACATGTATAACAAAGATGCCTCGAAATAAAGTTGGGTCGTAATAATTGCTAGATCCGACAGCAGTTAGTTTGTAAGTTTTACTGTAATTATCATCAAATGCTCAACTTGTCGGGGATTCTATAGTATACAATTCAGCAGTATTTGAATACATGAGAAAAAATGAGTATTCATTGACCCATTGTACCAAAGTATCTGGATATAAGCCAGTAAAAAACAAGGCTTGATTTTCGACAGATATTAGTTATGCAGGCAGTCAGTTGACCGTACCAAAATTCCTGGGGTAGAACTAATCTGTTCTTTAGAAGCAACAGACAACTTCCTCACATTAATAAGATGAGAAGAACACAATCCTTTTTGGATGTGCTATCTTCAGTCAAATCATCTTGAAGAACATATACCCTGCTCAAGTTCGAACTTGATCTCCAAAATAGCAGCCAAGTGAGTGTTCTACAGAATTAGATAAAGCTGACGATTAAGAAGGGAAGACTATAAAGTTAGCCCATAATGGCATAGATTTGTGAAATCCATTATTCAATAGACACACATATACTTACTTCCAAGACTATCTGCTACATTCCGTCGTTTTGGAATCCAGTATGAGCTGGTAATTACATTATTGTCGGCCAATTCAGCTTTGTCACTATCATTATAACTACATCCTGGCTGTTCAGCAACACTGGCATTCTCGTTTTCAGCAACTTTTTCAGAAATGGTTGTATCATCTTTTGGCAAAGGTTGTTTATTAGAGTCAGAGTCAACAGAAATGGAAGTATTATCTTGGTTGGAACTTGAAACTTCCTGAGGAGTTTCCAATTTCAAGTCATCAACCAAATTTTTAGCTTCCTTAGACTCTGCTACACATATAGTAGAGTTGTCTTCTTCCTTCTCGCCATTTTTATCATCTTTAGTCATACATTTCTGGGTTGAATCAGCAGATTCTGAATTACCATTTGTTTTACTTTCCACTAGTAGACCTGTAGTACTTATTGCAGAGTCTGGCTTGCCATCATCCAATTGTACAGGGGACAGTGGAGGGGTCAATAAGTCATCTATCCCTATCTGGGTCAGAACAGTTTGATCACAAATTTGGGTCCAACCATTGCCTAGTCTTCTACATAATTCATTAATCACGGTGTCACAATCACCAAGCAGTTCTACATCAAAATTTAGATGACGTAAATGTTCCTTATTGATCAAAATCTGAGGCACATGGGCAGGCAAGGAATCTAAAAACAAACAAGAAATGGCATGTATTTGGTATCACCTCAAGGATTAGCTGGAGATCTGGTATTTCTTCCACACTTCATTTATGTACGATACAATCTACTGGTACATAATTGTTACATGTTCTGACATAGACTATGATAGAGTAAATAAGTTAGAAATTGAAGAATGTATTAGTGTTATGAAATACACAATATTGTTCTGAAGAACAAACAAAGGAAAACCTTCAAAGACAAATAACATTTTATTTAATCCATGTCTAAGAAAGAGACACATCACAAAGCATCATGCAATCATTAATTCAACTAAGTTATGAGATGAATTTAAATTTTAACTCCCTAACTGACAAGTAAGTCATGCAAATCATCTTCCAATATTCCAGGTAACAAAAAATCACGACAGCAAACTATCGGCCATTCAATGTACCTGTCATAATATACACTTATTGAAAAAAAAAATTAAATGATTGACATACTTGGTATAAGAGCAACAGGTCGGACTTTCAATGAAGAACCAATAACAATAAGCAGATCACATTCATCTTTATCTAGAGACATCTGATGATGGAACTCGTCAGGCAGACTCTCACCAAAGAATACAATATCAGGTTTCATGATGGATAGTGGAGTTCTAGGATCACATTTATCACACCATGGTATATTCTGCAATGAAGCAAAACAGTTGTTTTGTAACAGAGTTACAAACATCTATGATCAATGGCTATCTGAATGCAATAATAAACTCAACTAAAATATGCTAACAAATCGACGAATTTAAATTTTGTTTTGCAAGAGTTCATTTCAGATCTGACAACTATTTTACTTAACCATGCAGCATTGTAGATATATAAAGGTAAAATTGGTACATCACAAAAAAAAACAGCAAAGCGGCAGAACTCACTCACCTAAGAAAAAATGAGATGGATGGAACCCATTTGAACTAAGTTGACAGGTTGACAGGTCAGTGCTTGGATATGACAGATCATTCATCAAGAGTCATTCAAATGTTTTTTTCTTCTATTTTTAGCACTAGGGACACCAGTGCAGTGGAGAGGAACCATTTGAACAAGCTTTTAGACAAGTATACAGACTGACAAAAGGTGAACAGAAAAGCTACCATTGAGCTTTCTGATGAGCTAAAACCTGAAGTCCCTCAATAAATCCATTATGCTGAACACATGAGTAGCAGAGAACTACAGAATATTAAACTGTATAAGTTAACATACAGTATTCAAAACAAGGCATGTAAATATTTATAAAAAGCGAACCTGTTCCATGACATCAGATTTAATATCTTCCATAGAGATCTTGTGATGGCAGGTCATACACGTAGCTGTAGCAAAGGAACCTGAAAATAGAATGATTCCAAGCTTGTCACTAGATATATGTTTGAAAAATGATGAGTAGCTTGGAAGGACAAACATTATCATTGCTATAAAAGCAAAGCAACAGTGGATTATATGGTTTGTATATCTGAGTACAGACTAACCCATGTTTCACAATTCCAAATTTATACAAGTACTATCGATTAAAGTTATATTATGCTCACTTTTGGGTTTATTTGTTTACCTACACAAAAGGAAAAATGTATTTCATACAGTTAAAATATCAATAAATATGGTGGAATATTTTTCTAGTTTTGTCCGTTAATATTATGATAAATTGAGATATTTTCAATTGGTTATACATTGCAATGGTTCTTATTAAGGACTCTTTAGCCAATATAACAACGATACTGGATCAAACCTCACTTCAGATGAGCCAGATACATCTTTAAACAGATAATACATCTATACAATTATGGAGTGTATACATGACAGATAATGGCAAGTTAATCAGTTAATATAGAATAACTAAAATGGCTATGGAGAGATCATATTAGGGGATCTAAATCTCTACTATCAGAACTTATTCTAATGACTAACCATGACACTGTATCACATTCTTGATACCAGCAACTTGTTCCAATGTGTCTATATTCTGCGTATAGTTCCGCAATAATTTACCATGCTCTTCTATCAGGTTAATGAACTTGTGACTTTTTGAAGGTTCGAATTGTCCAGGGAATATTTCCTGCAATGAAAGAGTTGGATTACAAAGTAGATACAAGGGATTTGATGTATTGCCAAACAAAGTCTCCTGCTGGCCAATGAAAAAGGCAGCCCTGAACAGTGTATCTATCTAACACCCCTTTAAGATTAAGGATATCTATCCTTAGCTCCCAAGCTATTGAGCTGATGACTATGGTTAACACTTTCTGAAAGACCACCATTTAAAAATGAAGAGTCCTGTCTTGTCTATAAATTGGAACTTCACCATCTTTAAATGAATAAATGGCTTGAAACACCATACAGCGTCTTATTGTGGTTTATGTTATGTTATTTGAATATCCATTCATACATAGCAATGGTACCGATTGAGCATGTAAGGGACAGAGTGCTAGTCTGTCAGACAGATAAAGTCCCTGCAACTGGTTTTCAACTGGATATGAAATATAATAATGTCAGTGACAAAACAAATAGGGCTGTATAAAATATATGCCTTTCACCAACATGTATCATTTCTTTTTATACCAAGTCAATCCAAAAACATCTCAAGTAATTTCTTTCTTTAAATTTTTTTTTTTTAACCGACAGACTTTAAAAAACGGTAGGGTCGGCGCCTATTTCGTAGGTAGGTAGGGTCGGGTAACCCGAACCAAAAGTATTATTTGTTTAGGCCTAAATGTTAATTAATCACTGTGGTATATAATGATAAATTTGAATGCTGTTAACAGCAAGTTACCTTAGCAAACTTAAAGAAAGGTCTCTGGTCTCTTCTGAAGTAGCTAATGTCAAACATAGCCTGTGGGTCTGGCAGGTCGGGAAAATCTACAGCAAGTCGAGCATATATACCATTTCTAGAACGAAAATCTGGAATTCCACAGGACACCGACACCTGGAATAGAGACATATATGTTGAACTGATGGTATAACAAACTAGAAATATGTCCACAGAACACAGGTGTTGCCAATGGACTCAATCAAGGGGTATAACTCTGTTCTTACTATACAAATGAAATCACAAAACCCAGGTGCGCCATTTCATGTGATGACTATTATTCTTATGAAGTGGTGTTACTCTAGGTCAAACACTTTTTGAGAGAAAAGTGCCAGAGTCAATAATGCTGACTTTTTATTTAAGAAAGGCCCATAACTCTTGTTTTCCCTGGGTGGAGAGGGATGCCAAACCCCAGGTGCACAACTTCATAAGCAAATCTTGAATAAAATTTATCCAGAGTTTAAAAACTTTTGTTCAAATACTAGACATGCAACACTTTGTAAAAAATGCCAATTTTCACCTATTCAAGGCCTATTCCCTTGACGGATGGGGGCGCATAACTCCAGGTGCACTACTTCACATGCAGATAAACATTGCTTTTAAGTTTGGAGACTGAAGGTGCAACAGTTAAGGAGATATGAGTGACACAAGTTTTGTGGTATGGACTGATAAGGGTAAATCTAAATGTCCCACCACAGTTGGGGGCACAAAATTGTAACAAATATAAACTAAACTGACAATGTATGAATGGATGATTTTCCCCCTAACTATTAAAGTAAGGCTGTGATACGATCTTGCAGTATAAAAAAAAGAGCAGAAAAGGAATTGATTTATTGATAAAAAGAATGCGTAACTTGTCTAGATCACAGGCGTCATGCAACCATTGGGTTTTATTTAGTTCAGCCTCTACAAAAGAATTTATACAAACCCCTGCTCCGGTAAGGACCATTATTTTCTGACACTTGTGTAGAAGTTGTACCACATCATCCAATGTATTAACATCCGGCAACTTTATTCTCGGTGGCGGTTCTGACACTAAATTCACCACAAGTTTCCACAAAGTGAAATTATCAACGTCAGGAATATCTGCCTCATCAGGTATAGCCTGACGTAGAATGTCTCGTGGATCAACCCCATCTTCCATAGCTTTGTACACCCAACCTAACGGACCTATAGTACAGTAAAAAAAACACCTACAGTGTCCTTTCAGTTAGCTTTAGTAATACATGTATTGCATGGAGCAAGTTTTAAAAAGTTGGTAGCCAGGTCTGATAAATAAGTAATTTAAACATGATAAAATACATGATAAATTTATAACAAATTTGGTTATTTCGAGACAATTTTAGAAGCCATATTGGAAATTTAGCCAATGGCTATTTTGTTAGTTACTAGTGCTAGTCAACGGTCTTGATTAAAATGCCGTCACGAATAAGAAGAACAAATAAATTACAATACAATAAAACTTCATTCAGAGCAAAGATTGTCACAGGGTAACAAAAAATTAAAATCAATCACTTGACTAAGTCCAAAGTAACACATGTATATATGAGGCCATAATTAAAAAAGTCTTTGTTTGCCCTTTACCGACCCTAGATTTTAGAGGTGGGTAGGTAGGTAGGAAAAATATTTTATTTTATTGTGGAAATTTTAATATGTTTTAGTCGAAATGTATTGTTCGTGCGTGGTTATTTCGGCACGTGGTACATTGGGTGGGCGGGTACAGTAAAATAATTGTAAATATTAAAAAAGATACGATTAAATGACATGTGGTTGTGGTTGTGGTTATATAGCCCGTCTGTTTTAGTGAGTATGAGCATGAGGCTTCACTAATTGTTGATGAAAATATTATAAGGGCAACTATGACCATTTGTGTGTCACACTTTTTTCTAACTGGGTTCCAAAGTTTTTCTAGCAAGAGGAAGTTATCATAAGGCAAACATAATGAAACAAAAATAGTCATTGTTTTGTAACTAAGAAGAACAAACTGCACACATCGTAGTGTGACATAATGGTGTTTAGTTGGGTTTATAACCAAAACAAAAAAAAAAAAAAAAAAAATAAAAAAAAATAAAAGATTCGAATTTTGCAATAAAATTGTTTGAGTCGGCGGCCAAACCTGGGGTCGGTCGGTAAAGGGCAAACAAACCTAATTTTAATTTAGGCCTGAAACAATTATTTTCTAGTGATAATTACGTACTGGGTTACATTAGCACAACAAGCTACAGTTCCTACCTAATGCCCTGGCCTTCCAAGAGTCTTCTCCACTCAGATCAGACATATCACTAATACTGCTAACCTCCGACTCTTCATCACTAACAACTTTATTATCATCATCATCACATGTTATATTCTCCTCATTAGCAGACTGAAATTTGTAAGTGAGACTTCAGTAATAGAGAACATCAAACCATGAAAAGATCAGAGCTGGGTTCAGAGGTACTCTTAATGTTTGTAATCAGTTGTTAATTGTGTATGGAATTTATTTTTTTCTAATCATGAAAAGTTCTGCAATATCTTGCATTTCACATGTATATTAAATAAATGTTTGTATATTAAATAAATGTTATCAATTTAAACTGATTAAATCACTATTGAGTAAAGTAACTGCATGCTTCTTACCAGACCTCAATATAAATAAAGATTTTTAACTACAAAGGTTGCAAATAAGAAAAATACATTTTTAGGGTGATTTCTGAAATAAATAAAGAGCAAAAAAAGGCTAATTTTGACAGATCGATGCAGCCGAGAGAAAATGCTTACATTTTCAGATCTATTCTCTCGTCTGCTAGCTTCTTCTGGTGTATGACTGTCAATTTCATTACTTTGAACTAAATTCGACTCTCCAGATCCTGTGTCAGATTTTAATTCCTTTTCTTTGTTCAATTTTTCTGATTCTTGGATATCTTGAGTGGAATCAGCAGCATTGTTATCTCCTGAAAGGTTGTAAAGCACATTACAACAACAAAATCAAAACAAAAGGAATATTATACAGGTGGCAAGTAAAATATTGCGTTGTTCTAAATTACCCGAGTCCTGGTCAAACATGTAGCCAGTTTTAAAAGTTGTTTCGAATAAAAAAATAGTTCTTTACTTAAGAAATCAATGTTTCACACTACATTCAGACTGCGATGAATGACCTACGTCTCAAATTCAAAGATATTATGCATTGACCAACAGTTTATTCTGGCACAGTATGGACTGTCAGCAACAAGAGGGTCACGATGACCCTGAATCGCTCACCTGGTAAATCTGGTATTATGGTCCTGTGTCACAGGGAGCATAATTATGTTGGAAGCAAAAATTCTTACGAAGTTAGCAAAACTTTTATTTCCAGCATGTTAAGAGAAATCACTATAATTGTAATGAACAAATTATTTTGTCGAAGTGATTTAGGAGGAGAAAAAGTTTAAGATAAGTGTGGATGGATGGACAGCCATTCCAACATTTATGGTTTAGGTGATTTTTCCTTCCTTAAAGAATACTGCCTCTAAGCAGGTGGTTTTATGCGGTTTTCATTTAGCAGACAGAACAAAAAAGCTCTCTACATTTGCTGAGAATTTGTAATGTTGTTTTCAGGAAGCAGGAATTGTCATTAACTTGACTAAGTCCGAATACACATTAGCAACCTGATTCCCAGACATCAGTTAAAATCATTAACTAACAGCACTAGTTAGGAGAGAACAATCTCAACTGTGGTGAGAATGATCATAGGCAAAGCAGAGGAAAAAAAGAGTAGTATCCATAACCTGTAATCAATTACTAGTTTTACAAATATCAGACCAAATTGGACTGCTTTGAATTAACAGTTTAAAAAAAGAAGAAATCAGCTGAATGGAGGAAGATTCTTACCCCTGCCCTTACTCTGACATAAATTTGTCTTATCAGTTACTTATTCAGTACAGCTTATTTTATGATCTGACCTTTAACAATTGCCATACCTCTAATTCTTAAGCCTTGAACAAATCTGAATATTACAATGTGGAAAACTGTGACATACACATACATTAGAAACACATTAAATGGTGGTTTAACTTATATGATGTAATAGGTATCACCGTAAGCATAATGAATATACCTAAAATGAACTGAACATGAACGCCTGAGTTGTCAATAAGTTTTAGTTGAACCCAAACAGAAAAGTAACCGCCCAGCTAGAGGGTCCAGGGGATCAAAACATACAACCTTCGCAAATTGGTGTCTGCTAAGCCTAGACATGATATATTGTCTGTTTCAAAAGTATTATCAAAGGGGAATACAAATGTAGAAAGTACTGACATATTTTAAGAGAAATTTACCATTGTACTTTGTAGTACAAAACTAGTAACTACAATACCACGGACATATGGCCTGTTGCACAGTAAATGTCCCAATTTTGTTAGCATCTAAGGCAAAAAATAAAGTTTCTTGTATTTTTATCATATTTACTTTTTTGGATACTATGATACATATAGAAACATGTCCCATTGATAAAAAGATAACTTTTTGTTTGGTATTTGTTATTTTTACCTTTAAATATAAGTCTGACTGGGAGGGGACGGACATTACAAGTTAATGAAAAGTCTGTCTCTAAAAGATGAAGAAACACAAAGTAACAACTTAAAATGTATTTGTTTTACATAATTATCCAAGAAATAGCATACTCTTATAGAATTTATACTTTTTAGCTAAAATTCTTGCTTAATTATGTCATTCCAACCAATAATTTGAAATCGGTCAAGATTTTTTCTCTCCAAAATATCTATTTCTTGTCTTCTGGTTTTAATCAGTTGCAATTGATATATAACATAGATATATGAAATCATCGTTATATCTGGATGCTGAGAGAACATTATATTAGTTTTCTAAACAAAAATAATTGACTTATGTCAGCATTCAAGCAAGTATTTGTACATTTTCTTTGCTTAGGACGGACCTCACTTCATAAATTGGTAATGAAGGCTTATTTTGTTTAACTAAAATGACCAGAATCACTTATAACATCAGTAATTATTGAGATTAAAGACAACAAACTAAAACATATATAGCTATAAACATGTATGTAGTAAAAAAATAGTTAATTTTGGTAATATTAGTGAAAAATGAAAATACAGGTGATATACCGGTATTGGTTTCTCACTGTTTAGTCTTTCTTTCAAAAGTGATTTATAAGAGTAAGACAAGTTCTTATTTCTTCATTATTTCATTTGCTCTGGGGTTTAACAATTTATGTAATAATAGAAATGTGAAATATATCATGTTTAAAATCCTAAATATCACACATATGTCAATTTAATTTTTTAATAAATACACTTATTTTCTAACAGTCAAGACAAGTCTGATCAACTATTTTTTATAAATTGTCTTTTAGTTAAAGTTCATAAAAATAATTTACACTTTCTCAACTTTACTGTATATATGTGTCAGATGGTGACAGCAAGTACTGATTGATGTATATTGGACTCCCACTGGGCCAGACACTGTGAAATGCTGATTAGGGGTCTGGATAAGATTTATATCTAGATAGTGCACACAGGGGACAATATTGTTTATTGCATAACATTGTATAATGTGTCCAACCCAATACTGGCCTTGTTTCTGTCTCTGTTTCTGATTTTATCATATTATCTTGAAGTATAATTTCTGGAATTCATAGCAATATGTGTAGCAGGATTTATTGAAGATTTGAGAAATAATCCTAATATTGTAATGTCCGTCCCTTTTTTGTAATGTCCGTCCCCACACTAAATTATTTGTTTTAAAGACTGTATTGTCAATTTTAAGGAATAATTTTTACTACATGGACTTTTAACATATACAGGCCCTTCATTATAAAATCTTTTTGATGATTATAATAGACAAAATATCCTTTTATTGTCAAAAAGATGCCAATTTTGTGCATTTTTGTTGCAGTAGTATGAATTAGGTCCCTACCACTAAGATGCTTCAGTATGAAGTAGATTTTTCTTTCTTTCTGGACAAAATGAAGGTTGTCTATGTACATAAACATAAATATTTTCCTAAACTTGAAGCCTAAAATGACTTTCATTCACACTAAATAACATTATACATAAGGGGACGGACATTACGGGGACGGACATTACAGATAACATTTCATTTTTTGCAAATAATTCCATTGTAACCAAGAATAAACCGCAAATATGGACTTACATGGTATTATAATGATAAAATGTATTGAATAATATGTTTTATTAGACTTTTTTGTACTTATTCTTAAAAATCACATGGGGGACGGACATTACACTTTTTTTGACACAACTTGCTAAGTAGAAAAATATTTGTAAAATAAAAAAAAATTGTTGATATTCTTGGCATGTACATTACATCATCCTTTTATTTGACTTATTGTCTTTATAAATATGTAGAGATTGTGGATTTCTTTTATTTATATTGTCCTTTTAATTAAAAAAGTAGAATATAGGGAAATGCAAAAATGGAGACCATTACATCGGTACCTATTTTAGGTTTTCTAACATAAATCTAGAAGTGTTTATGCTAAAACATTATGGCATATACCAAACTAACAGGCATGAAATTCTTCAAAGGAAAATCAAATATCCAATGAAAAGCAATTGTTGCCTTTCTCATAATATTTTAAAGAAAAAGTGGAAAAAAACTGATGCTAACACATTACACCCCAAAATGGACCATTTTTGGGTCTTCAAAGTTGTATAAATGTTAAACCGAAAAAGATTTTTCCAAATAATTCACATGCACATTTAAAACTTGATGTATGTTTGTGTTTGCATTCATTTTTTTCTAAATTAAGTTTGTAGTTTTACAGAATTTAGCTTGTACAACTATTTTTTTAAAAATGGACAAAATACTGTGCAACAGGCCATATAATAAACTATATATATATGTCAGTGACAATAGCGATAACTATAGAGGAAAGTAATATGATTGCCAGCAATTGTATGCAAGAATTGCACAACATCGCGGGTTAACTGATCACCCATTCATACACACCCAATGACAGTGATCATAAAACAAGCCATGCTAATAAGCTGATTTTTGGATCAAGTTAATTAAGCTGCAACAAGCACAACTTGCCACCTCTTCCAATAAATGTTCTTGCCAGTAATTGGGACACATGTTTCATACTCACCCCAATCCAAAGTGCAGGATAGCATGACATGATTGTCTCAAAGGCACAATTATTTGCAAACATGTAATAAATGTATTTTTAAAATTTTAATAATAAAAGGGAGACAACTCGAGCTACTTTCAGTTTAGAAAATGGAGCAACTTGATTCCACTAAGAATATTAATTTATAAACTTTCAAATGCTGTTCAAATACAAAATGTAAAAGTGCTCTATTAGATGGCGAAATGTCATTTACCGAAGTCATCTGCAACATGTTCTATTTTCAACTTTTTCCGAGGATTCGTTTCGGTTTCATCATCCGCCATTTTGACGCGATCCTTTGCGCATCGATTTCGCGCACGGGACAAGTTTGTATAATATTTCTGAAAAAGTTAAACATTTCCTTCACATTGTGATGAATTATGTATTTAGCTCTGTGATATTTCATTGCTAAATAACTTATCCATACCAACAATTTAATTTTTCTATAATAGTATCATTTCAAAAATATTAAGATAATAATTAATAACCGATCCTCATGAGCTGTCAGAAAATTGTCAACAGTGCAATGTCAAATCGTTATTTCGAAAATGAACGAAGCTTTAAGTAATATTATCAATTATAACCCTAACGAAGACGAAGAATATTATGTTATATTGGGATGTGATGAGCTGTCATCGGTAATATTTCCTTTTGTTGTCTTACATATGTTTAGTTTCTTTAACCAGTGTGCCCATTTCTGTTATTTTCTCACTTGATACGTATTCGAGTCTTGGCTCAGATACCAACTTTCTTGTGGAAAATGTTTTAACCAATTGAACTTGTCCAGGTTTCTTTCACAGAGTTCAATCAAGTCATCTTTTCTGGCGTCTTCGAGTATTAATTAATTAATTATGTTAAATTATTTGCTGTACAACGTAGAGATGTGGCTAGTTGTTGCAAGGACTATTGTAATCCGAGACTTCTCTGACCCTATAGCCTTTTTTTTTTTTGCGGCTTAGGGTCAGAGGAACTCCTATAGTAAAAACCCGGGGATTACTGAAAACCACACAGTCGTGTACTTTCAAGTTTCAACGGTGTATGTGGCGTTTGGTCTCATTTTAACAGAAAGTTAGCCGAACAAATCGGTAAATTGATATTTAATTTACCAATCTGCATCGATCACGTGACAGCCAGGTGCTTTGACCCAAATACATATTTACATGAAGAAAATTATTTTTTTAGCTTACTCTGAAAAGGATTGACCGTTACAACGTATTAAAGGTTTTCAAAACAAATGTTACGGTTCAGATAGGTTAATTAATATATTGATAATAGATGTATATGCTTGAAATGTTAATCCAATGA
Source organism: Mactromeris polynyma (assembly GCA_032209605.1). NCBI lineage: Eukaryota > Metazoa > Mollusca > Bivalvia > Venerida > Mactridae > Mactromeris > Mactromeris polynyma. The sequence continues at coordinate 5,004,034 of JASFXZ010000022.1, forward strand.
ATGTTTACATAGATATATTGATTTAAAGTTCCTCTCCCGCGCGGGAGAGGAAACCCCCGGGTTTTTACTATATGAGTTCCTCTGACCCTAACCAGCAACATGAAATATCAAAAATCGTAAAAGGGGCTGGTTTAGGGACAGAGAAGTCTCGGATTAGGACTATTGGCACACTGTATTTGTTACGACTGAACAATATACCCGACACTACCCGATAAATTTCTGATGCTATCCATGCAGCACTGGTACTGCCCCAAACAACCCCATTCTAATGGAATTAAATAACAAATCAACTGATAGATGATTATAAGCTTTATTGACAGAAATTTTCTGAGTGTATATAAATATCAATGTTATTGAACATTTCAAGAAAATATACCAGCTGAATAATATGGAATATATGCATGATAAACACATAACACAGCTGGTCAATGATATTGTAAGGTGAATATTTTCAAAGTATGTAATGCACCATAATTATGAGATGCTTCATATTTATGGCATCACCCTAGAGTATCCGCTGATGATGAAAGCAATTGAACCAGTATGATGGGTAAAAATAGATTTTTTTTTTTTTTAAAAACTTTATTTCAATAATTAAATTGATTTCCCTTTGAACAGCTAACTCATTACAATGTACTTTGAATGAAGTGAAATTGAAGGGAGCTAAGTCAGGAGAACAAGGGGATGAAAAGTGAAGTCTACTTCCATAAGAAACGCATTGTCATCTGTACTTACTGTACATAGTGAACAGATGCATTCTTAAATTTTGTTGCACAATTGTTTTGGTTGAGAACACATATTTTAGATGTCTGTTGTATGCATTTTGGAACTGGGCGGCCACATCTATCTTCATTCTTAATGGTTTTCTGACTGTCGCAATACCGTGTGTGCCTCTTATTGGCTAATTAGTAATATGATATGTCAACAGTTGACTTTGTGAGGCTTTAATATATGTAGTTCAATTTTATGTGTGTCTTTTTTTGCCCGGATACACAGAATTGTACTGCTGCACGTTTTTTCAGAGCCCGCCAGCTAGCTTAGTTGGTAGAGTGCTAGACAGTGTCACCTGGCAGCTCCAGGTTGGGTCCCGGGTTGGGCAAGTAATGTTGTTCAGTGACATTGGCTATGGTAATTTCCTCCACATGTGAAGAGCTCATTAATACTGGTTTATAATTAATTCCAGGAAAACTGGATAGGTCTACTGGCCGCCGTATATGACTAAAAATTGTTGAAAAACAGCATAAAGCCTGATGAAAAAACCCCAAAAAAACCCATCTTTTCAGAGTTTCCTTGAACATTTTTTAGACATGCTAATCAACACATTTCTGGTGATGTTCTGTGCTTATTTCTTATGTGTATGCATAATAGAACAACTGATATATGATGTTTACAGTTGAAGTTGAGTTGTTAATGATGTTAAGTCAATAACACAATATTTCATGCAGATTTTGTAGGAAACGTTAGTATTTACATAGGAAACGTCCATTTCGCTCGAATTTTGTTATTTTTACTTTATTAAACTATTAAGCCAGGCATGCAAAGTGTCTTTATTTATATGCTATAGATGTGAAATACATAAATGGAATATTTGTGTAATTATTATCTATATTGGTACATGAAAGGAATTCCGATGACATTTGTCTACAAAATTTTGGATAACTCTTCATAGTTAAAAAAAAACCAGTCATTGCAAGTGCATTGTAAAAATAATTGGAAGAACAAAATTGTTTCTAGTACATTAGAGTCAGAATTTTAAGTGAAATAAGCTGGTCTCATTTGGAATATGTTTTCTTCATTTCAGACAGAACAGATAACTGCTGAGTACAAGGCTAGAGTGTTACACTGTCACCCAGATAAACATCCTGGCAACCCAACCAAAGGTATTTCAAGGTCATATTCTGCACCTATCAATATTTGTCCCTAGAGGAGCGGCAGGGGGACCCAGGGGAATTAAAAAAATTGTCTTCTTTTTATTAATTCCCCACCCTAGAGTCAAGCAAGCATTTTGTCTTATTCCCCAGTTCCAGGATATTTAAAAAGCTGACCCAAGTCTATTTTCCAGGACCCAGAATCATTTGACAAGTCAAATGACCACCTGTTGGGAAGCATCTTTTGTCTAAAGTCCTGTGTATGCCTGGTGCAAAACATTGATAAGTGCATTATTCAACTGTCAACTGTTGTATCGAGGATTAAATGCAAGACTATACTAACACCTATATAAATACATGAACCCTTGGTATATAATTCAAACAAATTACAGTGATTCTGACCTTTATATATCGATGTGCAAATATGGAACACAGAACGTTTATTGAAATTGTCTGACAAACTTCATTCAATGTGGTTGAAAACTTGTAAATGAACGATAAGGAAAATGATCGTTTCCTTGGAAAAGACTGACTTATATACATACTTAGTGTAATGATAGACACATAGTTATAAAAGTTAAAGAGCACTTTGGATAAATAAAGGTCCTAATAATCAACTTGTCAAAATTGCTCTCAGATTTCCATGTCTTCTGATACTTACCATATTTCTTTGTGATAATGGTTAATGATCTCTGTAATCTTCTTGACACCCTGTTTCAGCAAATACTTGCAAACATTCTTTGAAATCAAATCTGTGTAATATTCCAGCTGTAGAATTCCAGAGAATCCAGACAGCTAGAGACATTCTGTGTGATGACGAGAAGAGAGCTAACTATGATAAATGGAGGCATGCTGGAATTTCCATACCTTTCAATAAATGGTGTAATCTGAGAGGGGCTGTGCATACTGTAAGTAGAATAAAATTGTGAATTCTGTTTATAAATTTGGTATAGGGAAAGAAAATTGATTAAACATAATTATTTTTGGTAGTGTACACGTTTGTTGGAATATTGGACCGTTTGACAACAGTAATTTCTACAGGCATTCAATGTATTAAACTTCGTTTTTACTTATCAGAGGTATATGTATGATAGAAACACATCAAACTGTAGATAGAATTAGCAGACAAAGTGATTGGCACTTTGTGACTGTTTAGAGCAATACCAAAGATGGTCTTTTTGTTTTTGGTACTCAACACTGGTAATTACAACTGTTCTTGATATCTGCATTGCCAATACATTTGTACATGAATATTGTTCTTGAAATAATTGTTTGACCCATGAAGTATAGTGTATATACTTGATCCATGTCTGTAGATTCAAGGTGATGAGTCACTCATAGAGTTGAAAGACTGATCATTTATGGTCTGCTCATAAATGCCATGGTCAGGGCAATGGCCTGGAATATGTCATACATGCATGCACATTTTGAGGGAGGCAAAGGAATTTAGACTGTGAATGGGACCTACTGAACTGAGGATTTAGACTGGTTTGTTGAGATGGTCACACCAGAAACAGACTCAACATGCATTTGTTGGATTTTGATGTCTAGAACACATCAGATTCTAAGTACTTTGACTTAAACCCCTGCTACTTGTAATAATTATATCATATTTTGTTTTTTTAAAATTCACCTAAATTCCAGAATGGCATTTTTCACAACCTATAATAATATTTAAGCACTGCTGTACAATGTCCAATCTCTTCTTCAAGTGACGTCATTTCCAGAAAATGTCACATGTGACGTCACCATGTACTGACAGTAAGCAATATTTGCCCCATATGACCATATGAGAACGAAGTGATCATAATAGAGTAAATATTGTTTCCTGCTTGCAAAAAGTTACATCACATGTTGCATTTTCTTGAGAGGACGTCACTTACAGAAGAGGTTGTAAATCCCATAACAGCGCTCATTTCTATTTTCAGTCAATGCACTGGATGACACCAAAGAAGGAGACAATGATTGAAGGAATTCGGGATGTTCACAGTGCAGAATCATCTTCAGAAGTCATTGATTCCACCAACAGATCTAGTCAGCATATTTCAGGTTAGTATTCTACGTAAATTGCAATCTCACCAGAGCAACATCTGTATGGAGAGACATATTTGGCTGTTGTTGAGAGGTTGTTTTTCCAGAGAGGGTAACTTGAAAGTAGATTCTTACTGCATGACAAATTCATACTGTTGTTGCGGAGAGGGTTGCTCTGGAGATGTTGTACAGTAACTGTATTAGGGGTGTCAATAAGAGCTGGTAAATTAAGCATCGTCACCCAGCTATTTTTCTTGTATGATTGATCATAATTAAGGGGAGTACTCCCCCCCTCCCAAGATATCCGCCTACTTTTGATGATTTTCCTGCTGATTCAAAAATTAGTGACTGCCGTATACCAGGGTCTGCAGCCAGCTACTTTGTAATTTTTGGGGCATCTTGTTTCCTGGAGAATTTCACTCCAATGAATAGTTAAATGACAAGAAAACAAGTGCATTTAAGCGCCGCTGTACGATTTCCAACCTCTTCTTTAAGTGATGTCATTTCCAGAAAACGTCACATGTGACGTCGCCATGTTTTGACAGTAATTAAGCAATATGAAAACGAAGTGACCATATGGAGGAACTAGTGTTTCCTGCTTGCAAATAGTGACATCACATGTAGCTTTTTAGCTCACCTGAGTACGAAGTGCTCATGGTGAACTTTTAGGATCCTTGGATGTCCATCATCGTGTGTTGTGAGTTGTGAATCGTGTGTTGTGCATCAACATTTTCTTTAAACAACATCTCCTCCTATACTACTGATTGGATTTTGTCCAAACTTCACAGGATTGATCCGTTGGTGAACCTTTTTCGAAGTTGAATAAATCATTTTGGTCTGCTGCAAAAGTAGGTCACAGGAGCTAAAAATAGATTTTAAAGTGTAAACTTTGAAAATCTTCTTGTCTAAAAACCCTAAGGTCTAAAGCTTTGATATTTGGTGTGTAGCATTGTCTAGTGGTCGATCCTCTTAGGATTGCATAAATTATTAAGTTCAATGGATTTTGACCAAACTTCAAACGAATGATCCTTAGGTGGTCCTCTTTCGAAGTTATATAAATGATTCCGGTCTGTTGCATAAGTAGGTCACAGGAGCTAAAAAGAGATTTTAAAAGTGTAAACTTTGAAAATCATCTTGTCCCAAACCATAAGGTCTAGAGTTTTGATATTTGGTGTGTAGCATTGTCTAGTGGTCCCCTTACACGATTGCATAAATTATTTAAATCTGTCGAAAAACATGGCTTCGTGGGGGCGGGCCTTGTTTCCTATATTTATTTAGTGGAAACTATAAACATCATCTCCTCTTAAACCCCTGAATGGATTTTGACCAAACTTAGGTGGTCCTCTTCCAAAGTTACATAAATAATTTTGGTCTGTTCATAAGTAGGTCATGGGAGCTAAAAATAGATATTAGAAGTGAAAACTTTGAAAATCTTCTTGTGCAAAACCATATTATCGTCGAGAGCTTTGATATTTGTTGTTTTGCATTGTCTAGTGGTCTTCTTAAAATATTGCATACATTATTAAGTTCTGTAAAAAAACATGGCAGTGTACTCAGGTTAGAGATATAGGGCCATCATGGCCCTCTTGTTCTTGAATTGACTTCACTTACAGAAGAGGCTGTAAATCCCATAGCAGCGCTCATTTAGACGTGCATGGTGGGCTGTCTTGGTAGCATCTTCAGTCATAGTAACCCTTTGTTGATACACATTTTATACTTGGGTTCTATTATAATTATTCCTAAAAGAGTTATCATTTTAAGAGTTGTTTTGATCTATTCAGCTCCATAACATGAGGCATACAATGTTTTCTATGTGTTTGTACCCTAAATGTTATTTAATCCATTTCTTGTGATCTATTTATTACCTGGTCTTTGTTTACGGCATTTACCCTCTTCTCTCAAACTTATGGGCAACAATAGGACCGCAATGGCCTTTTGTTGCTTGTCTGAATACTTGAACTAATAAGTAACAATAGGTTTCAATAAATATTTGTAAGACCTTTAGAACACTACTCCACACTCTTTGTCAAGAAGCAGGGAGCTGTTGTGGGGAATGGGGTTGGGCAGGTTGGTTTACTTTTGTTGGAAAGATGGCAGATTTGGGGATGAGTTTGAAATTGAGTGATTATCATTCCCTTTAAAAAACTACTCTGAAATCTTGCAGTCCATATGAATTTTATGATGATGTATTAACAAGATGTACATTTGCAATTTTACTTGTTCAAGAGCTATGACTGAGGAGACTACATGAGTAATTTTGTCCTTTATCATGTTCAGGTGAGATATCAAACATACATGTACATAAAAACAGGTGCACTAGAAGAAATGATTTCTGTGTAATGAGGCAGAGAATTCTATAGTTACAGTGTAAAACCTTTGGTTACATTTGGTTATATAGCTTAATTGCCATGTGGAAACCATTCAATCGGGAATGAATTTCATGGTCACAACATTTGTAATTCTAACAGACTAGCTAATTAAACATAACTAAAGTTACCAGAAAAAACACACAATATGAACATTTTTAGTTCACCTGATCAAAATGTGCTCAATGGCGAGTTATTAGGATCATTGGCTGTCCATTGACTGTCTGTCCGTCAGTCATCTGTCACCCACAATTTCTTTTGTAATCCTAACCAAACTTATAAAATGTCTATGGCTATCAATTCTTGGTCAAGTTTGATTATGGGACAAATTAGTTTATTAGAGCAATAGTTATGTCCCTTAATTTATAAAAAATATACAAATACAACCATGTTTACACTCTAGCTCCTTTATTGCACCATCCATTCTAATAATAGCTGTACAGAATGGGTGTACAATGTACTTGTAAGATCTTGGCCCAGTTCAATTTTGGACTGGATTGGATTACAGGTCTAGAGGCATGTGCCCTCGAGTTCTCCAAAAATGTTGTATTTCACTCTTAATATAATTACACTTTATTCTTGTTTATGCTCTAGAGGCCATACTTTTGAACCAATCTTGGTGAAACTGGTTTTAAATATGCTTCTGTGAAGTCAATGCCAGGTTTCGAAACTGGGTCACATAGGGTAAAAAAACTATGATAAAAGGTCCAATCATGGTAAAACCTTGATTATGCTGTAGAGGTCACATTTTCAACAACCTGGTTTACATGAAACTTTGTCAAAATGTTTGTCTTAATGACATCTAGGTCTAGTTTAAAACTGGGTCACCTGGGGTTAATATCTAGGCCAACTTGTCAAATTGTAGAAACATCTTGTTTACACTCCAAGCGAAGGGTGGTCACTTTTCCATGTATGTATGTTTGTAGTGGGAACTTTTCTTTTCAGAAACCGTCCGTCCAATTTCAAACTACCCCCATATCCCATGTCTTCCCACCCTAGAACAGTTTATTGAACTTACCATAGCATCATTCACACCTTCTTTATATCATTCCTACTTCCGTGTTTTTAAAAGTTTTAGCTATACTGTTACTTCTTTTCACTACTCTTAGTAGCTTGAGCTGTTCTGGAGAGCGTACTGATACATTCTGGCTACTTTAATAGTATTTATAGAGAATATGCTTCATACACAACCAAATGTGAGGTTTTAAGCCTTAGGTAGCATTCTTCTGTTGATGAACTTGAGGCAAAAATTGTGCATTTTTAAGGGGATCATTTCCATAGGGTTAAAATCATATAAGTTAAGTTATGAATGAGCTTTTTGTCACGTTTCCAGTTTTGTAATTATACTGTACTTTGCAGGGGTGTCAATAAGAACCGGGAGCTGGTAAAATTACCCAGTAACTTAAGCATCATCACCGGACCACTTTTATTGCATGAATGATCATAATTAAGAGAATACACCCCCAGGGCCCCCGCCTACTACATGTATTGGTGATTTCTCTGCTACTTCAAGAATTAGTGACACCCCTGCTTTGTATACTTTTATTTCTTATCTGCTGTTACTGTTATCTAGACCGAACATGTGGAGAATAAAGCTGTGATATAGTTTTGGCAGTTTCTTTGAGAATGGCTGATAAGTGCACTGCAAGCTATTAGACACAATATTATGTGACTTAATTAATGCAAGGGAAACCAAACATTCAGTATTTAGAAGATTTAAGATTTTGCCTGAAATTTCATTTTTTCAGCCATTTTATTGCTGTTGGTCAGTTACATTATTCTCAGTTACAGAAATAATCTTTTTTCTTCCAAAATGTATGTAGAATTTCCTGAAGGTGAAAAAATGATAAAAGTCTGCTGAGAAATAGAAGATTGTTTTTAATTCTCAATGTTCAGGGAAAACTGAAGGGATAACAAATTGTTGTATCCAGTGCCTGCTGATTTTTTCATAGTTTGATCTTTTACTGACTGTGTTTATAAATATATTTCAGGCAGTCAAAGATTTAAACCAAAGGATGAAGCCCCAGTGCCATGGCAGAGAGAACAACCATCTGAGATGCTAAGAAAATTTAGAAATTATGAATTATGAACCAAAATGTTGTTGATCTTCCTCAAGTTGAAGGTCATATACCATTTGTTGACTACACTTCTGGGATAAATATGGTGGTAATAAGGAAGGAAACAGTATTGACATTCATGACTAACGTGCATATGTGTTAACATCTGACTGAAACTTAAAGTATTATATGAACGCTGCTATGGGAATTACAACCTCTTCTGTAAGTGACGTCATTTCAAGAAACGCAACATGTGATGTCATTATTTGCAAGCAGGAAACAATATTTACTCTATTATGATCACTTCGTTTTCGTATTGCCATTATGGGGCAAGTATTGTTTACTGTCAGTACATGGTGACGTCACATGTGACGTTTTCTGGAAATGATGTCACTAAAAGAAGAGGTTGGAAATCGTACAGTAGCGCTGATATGAACTTAAAAGTATCATTTATATAGACTGTGACTTTGTGTTATTTTATTCCGGAACTTGGCTAGTAGGTTTTTGTTGTTCAATGTGATAATTAGGCAATTGTTTACACTATAGATTATCAATATTGTAATGCTTTTAATGTTGTTGGTGGCTGCGGTGTTTGCGCTGAAGTGGTCTTTAATATTCATTGTTTCCTTTACATTTTATTTCATGCATTCTTGTTTCCCAAGCTCTTGTAGACGTGTGGGTTAACATATCCAAACCATGTTATAAGGACACCCATATTCTCTATAAGGCACAGATAAATCACCTGTGTTAGTTCTAAGACCCATGGATGAAATTTATTCTGTGTTCCTGTGGTATTTACCTATGTACCTAAACAATTTTGATTGAAGCTGCTTGTGGCTAGATTTGAACACATTTTAAAATGTAATGACTTGGGGGTTTTGAAGTGTGTACAGTGTGTGACTTTAGTTCTTTTGCTTCTTTAGTGGAGTGATGTATTTAATTCTATGTCAAACTCTATTTATCCAGATTATAGTGACGGAAAACTAGTTTAGTAAGAACCAATATTCTTGCATGACCAAATCAACATAATGATACTCATTCAAATTTTTATTCTACATCCAATTTTAACTGGCAATGTTTGAAGCCACTCAGAAATTAACAGAAAGTCTTCCCAAAAGCTTACTTGCATATGGTGCAATGAGACACTTTAAGCAAGTTTACTGGAGATTGATAGTAACTGTTCTACATGCTATTAATCATATGATTTAGAACTGCTCAGTTGTGGAAATATTTACTACATCTTGAGGTGACTGTTCACTGTGTTCAAACACTTCCACAACAATGTAATGATATTCAACCAAAAGCTTGAATTATCATCTTTTGGTTGGAATTCAAAATTGTACAAATGCTAGCCCTGAACCCCTTAGGAAATAGCAGGCAGGGCTTCTTAAGTGAAAATTTGCCCAACCCCTTAGTGAACAGAGGAGAGGGTTTCTAATGTGAAAAATAGTCAAACCCCTCAGGGACCTGAGGACAGGGTTTCTAATGTGACAATAGCCAAACCCCTTAGGATCCAGAGGGCTATGCTTCTAAGGTGAAAATAGCCCAACCCCTTAGGGTCCAGAGGGCTGGACTTCTAAGGTAAAAATAGCCAAACCCCTTAGCAACGAAATGACAGTGCTCCTAAAGTGAAAATAGTCAAACCCCTTATAGACAAAAGGACAGGACTCCTTCGGTGAAAATAGCAAAACCTCTAAGGGACAAAAGGGCAGGGCTCCTAATGTGAAATTAGCCAAACCCCTTTGGGTCCAGAATGAAGGGCTGCTTATGTGAAAATAGTCAAACCCCTAAAGGACAAAAGGGCAGGTCTCCTAAAGTGGAAAAGTTAAACCACTTAAGGACAAAAGGGCAGGGTGCTTAATGTGAAAACAGTCAAACCCCTATAGGTCAAGAGGGCAGGTCTCCTAATGTGAAAATAGCCAAACCCCTATGGATCAAGGGGGCAGGGATCCTAATGTGAAAATAGCCAAACCCCTATGGGTCAAGAGGGCAGGGCTCCTAATGTGAAAATAGCCAAACCCCTATAGGTCCAGAAGGAAGGGTTGCTTATGTGAAAATAGCCAACCCCTAATGGGGGACAAAAGGGCAGGGCTCCTAAGGTGGAATAGCCAAAACCTCTTATGGACAAAAGGGCAGGGCTTCTAATGTGAAATAGCTAAACCACTAAAGGACAAAAGGGCAGGGCTCCTAATGTGAAATAGCTAAACCACTAAAGGACAAAAGGGCAGGGCTCCTTATGTGAAATAGCTAAACCACTAAAGGACAAAAGGGCAGGGCTCCTAAGGTGAAATAGCCAAAACCACTTATGGATAAAATAGCCAAACCTCTTGGGTCAAGAAGGAAGGGTTCTTAATGTGAAAATAGCCAAAACCCTTAGGGACCAAGCGCTGAACTCATAAGGTGAAAAGAGCCAAACCGTTTAGGGACCTGGGGGCTGGACTCATAAGGTAAAAATAGCAAATTTCGTCAAAAGACTGATTCAGACTTGACGGAATTCACTCCAAGGAGGCAAGGACTGAAAGCATTTCAGCATGGTAGGGATTCAAGTATATACAAATGATAGTGTGGTACTTAAGTCTGACCCTAGTTTATATAAATTATATATACTGGTACTATAGATATATTATACATGTATCATACATAGAAGAGACATTGTCCTTCTTATGAATAGTTTTACCTGTTGATGTGATTATAACCTTATATAACAGCAGCTTGTTTATAATTCCTTGATATATTCATGTGATGGTAGTCATTTCTCATTATTGCCTATTTGAAAAATAAATTTATGCCATTTATTTCGTGATATTTTTTCAAATTCCTAAACAATAATTTGTGTTAAGGTATACTTGAGAGAGGAATTGCATATTATTGTGAATGATTTGAGCAAACTGATCCCTTTTTTCTCAGTGGTCTGCTCACAGTCTGTTAATCCTATGTGCATTTCATTTACTGGTACTGGTGGTGTGAATAAATCATGGGACCAAAACATAGTGTTGTGTTTTGGATGGTGTTGATTTTATGTATTAATTAATATGCATATTATATGTACAGATATTGTTATTTTATCTTGTTGTTGTTATAAACTATTTAAAAGTTAATATTTGTTCATTTTGATATTTACAACCACTACAATTATTTAGTAGTTATCACTGAAATATGTTGCTAAGCATCAATCCACAAAATAGGTATCATATTTTACTGTACAACTAAAAGTATGCTATTTTCTGTCCTAGAACGCAGCAAAATATTCCGCGATATTGCTATATGCAGCCGAACTATAATATTGTATCACAATTTGAAATGAACGTATTAGTTGTTTGTATGATAAACTTTTCTGCAGTCTGCTACAAACTTACTGACTACAAACTGAAAACATTTGAAATTATTTAGTCATGAAAACGTCAAATTATTCATAACTAAGATGAAATGATAGCAATTTAGTTTTAGGTAATGTTGGTGTGTGTTTTTTGCAACACATTTGAAGTTTGGAGTTGAATAAAAGTGATCAAGTAAGAACAATATCTACAGTAATAGCTAAGGTTAATGAAGCAATATCTACAGTAATAGCTAAGGTTAATGAAGCAATATCTACAGTAATAGCTAAGGTTAATGAAGCAATATCTACAGTAATAGCTAAGGTTAATGAAGCAATTTATATTGTGGTACATGTTTTGATACGTTGCACGATAGTATTGCGATATATCCTGGTATGAATGTTTCATGTGTATCGTGACAACCCTGTATTTTAATGTATGAACATTGTTCGAAAATGGGCAACACCTGAACCATTATTCTCACCAAGATTCTATGTCATCAATAGACGTACACACGAAGAAGAAGGTCAAAGGACCATGGAAATCAAACAACGCCGATCATCACTATCAAGAACAAGGGCCTGTGACTCTCCTCAATCTATGATGCTCTCCAAGCAAACTGGGTCAGATAACTGCACATGAGGAAATAAGGCCGGTATGCTGATAAAGACAGTGAGAGATGGTCGAAAGAAACATACTCTACCTGTCAAGTCTCATCGTCTCCTTGTGAGCTTCACTGTTTTTTTCACGGATTTCGCATTTTTCCGTTCTTGTTAATTTTGTTTTAAAAGTAAGCAATACAATATTCCACTACTGTCTTTTATAATTAAGCAGCCATAGTAGATCAAGATATGTTTAAATTATTGCGAATCCTTCTTCATGTGAAGAAATACCTAAATGATTCTAATATTAACAAGATTTCGGGAGTCGTCAGATTCATGACGGTGGAAATCACCCCCAGGATCCAGAACTCACTCTCTGTACTTTTATACCGTTGACAGCTATGGATATTTGCAATTAGAAATACACTTTACACTTTGCATCCTTGAAACAGTCGTGTGTCATCAAATATCTTCTCTAAAGAGGTTTTGTGGTCTCTGCATGGGTGGTGTTATGGGCTGCGTATTAGTGCATAAAAAGTAACAAATACAAACAGAATCATCGACATATCTACCTACCCACCTAAATTTTGCTTGGGAGTGATGTGCGATACAAACATACAAAAATGTACGTTGTGCCTGAGAAGTAGCCATTTGGACAAGACAGATTTGACAAACCCTCTCATTGGAGTATCTATGTACGTTTGTCATAGCCAGCAGCTTATAAACTTGTAATTTGTCGCAGTTATTGTCTCGTACGTTCACACACAATTGAGGACTTATATATAGCTTCCATAATACAAGATTATGAACCAATTATATTTGTAGGCGATTTTGACAAAATATCATTTTGCTTAAGGTGACATTATTTGTAAATTCACTCCATGATTTAACTGAATAATGTTCGAATATTTTTTGTTTAAACGCTACATTCAATATGTACGATCTAAGAAGCATGTATCAAAATGTGTCAATTGTATCCTTGACGAGTTCCACGAAAATGTTAATTGGCTTTTGCATAATAACAATGAATTTTGTCTCACTAAATTATGTAAAGCTCATAGGAAATATAACATTTATTCATTACAATTGGTTTGATTCCTAGCGTGCTATGAGCTTGCATGGTCATTATAATTCATACGTGAATAAAACTGAATATAATTGACATGGTATTTTACACACTGTGTCGGTCACAGCTATTGGTCCAGGTTCTAGTCTTTTAAATATATATGACACTTAATTGTATTCATGACATACATGTAAATAGACTTAACAGGGTTACACTTAATACCGAATGATACTGAATAATACCGGATAATACCGAATAATACCGAATAATTCGAAATAACTACCTTATAATACATTTTTTCTGCAAATAACACTCATAATCGTATACTTTGAGGTGAAATATATATGAATATGGTATAAAAAAACTGTTTCGAAATCCATTTTGGATCTGGAGTGACCAGCAATCGTAACATGTCGGCATTTTTTATGTTTCACAACAAATCTTAACCTTCAAATTGCACCGACCATCTTTCTCAGGATATTTTTTGTTTACATTATTGTACATTGACACGAACATTTTGTTAATTTTTGCTAGATAAATGTAACGTTTTTTTTTAAGGTACGCTTTGTTAAAAAAACAGAAATCACAAGATTTGCCGCTATATTAAAACTATCAACAAATGTGTAACAGACTTGGTGTCGAACACGGATCATGACGAAATTGACGATTCTGACTCTGATACTTTCAGTAAGGGAGGACATTCTTATCAAAATGAATTTGAAATGAAAATCGTGATAAAAATAAATGATAAGATAAGATACGTTTATTTATGTCTCACTTTTGTACATGGTTGTTACAAATATACATACGTGTATATACAATATTAAAAATGTAATTCATGCACAAAACCACTCAATCTGAGTTATGAGAGACAATATAAAAGAAATAAACAAACCTCATAGCTACATAAAATTAGTATCATGATAATATTTTTAATAACACACTCATTATGGAAAATACATAAGAAAACTTACTTATAAGCTGGGACCAATACATGTATATATTGGTCCCAGTTATAAGAATGCAATATTTACATGTAAAACATTAACTGTATCGTGATGAACACTTTCTTTGTTAATCTGATTTGGTAATTGGTGTATTTTGTACTAAGCCTATTGCTCTGCATTTACATAATCATTGCCTTTATAAATTTATAAGTGATACAGATGCTAAGTCCTGTGTTTCATGCTGTCAGTTTAAAGAATTAACCCCTCGGGCGTGTTTTCATACCGTGTGGTGGAAATGCACGAGAAGCTCGGTGTGTAGACAGTTCGTATAATAATTGTCTTTGTCGAATACCAGCGGAATAAAAACGAACATTTTTTTGTAACGTTGAATTCTAGGGTCACCATATATGTGACCTTAAAATCACGGATTTGTGTAGCTCATGACTGTTATATGAGTTGTGAAAGTTGTGCTCTTTTTCATGGCGGATAGAAATTTTGCATGTGTTTTACGATGTTTTGGACTGGATTAAATGGACATACTTTGGATGGAATTATGTTTTATTTAGGATATAAATTGTTTTATGTGTTTTATGTGCTCATTCGCTGTGTTATTCTTTGGACGGTAATAGGATAGTGTCCAGTTTTTCTGTGAGCGAGTCAAGAAATTTGGTGGTCTGCATATGCTGGTTAGGTATAATCATAGTTACGTTCTTGTACGAAGTCGTCAGGAAAGATATTACCTTATGTTGTAACACTTTCGACAAAGAAGATGAATATCATTTTATTTGTATTTGGGACTGTTATGGTAAACCACCGGGGGGAAAATAGCATGCCCCTCAGTGGGATTGAACAGCTAGCACACTATTTAATCTAGCAGAAAGAAAAATAAACATTCCATTTATTTTGGATTGGCGTTATTAATTTGAGAACTTGTAAGTGACTCTATTCAATTCATTGTTCTAAAATTTGTCATTTGTCTTTGCCTGATTATGTTCAGCCTGTCCAGTGAAATTAGCTCCGAGAACTCATGATGTATACAGTACAAATAATTGCCTATTTCTTCCATGTTGAACAAAGATGTCTAGTACTGGTTGGTTAGATGGTAACCCAGGAACTTTGATTTGATCAACAAAAACGGTTGGAAACATTCACTACCAAAACCAATGTAATTAGGTCTAGTCACTTAAAGCATTGTTTGTATCATTAGTTAATGAAAAACATCACCGTCATCGTCTAGAAGTAGACTAGAGTGATTGACTTGAGCAATAGCAGCAATAAAAAATGTAAGTTGTATTATCTACTACAATTTGGTTATTTATTTATTTTATCATCATTTGCAGTTTTCATTTATCATCATCACATTCATTATACCCCGCAAACAATGTTTGTTATAATACTGGAGTCACTCTGTTAGTCTGTTAACAAAAATATGTAGGTGAACTACTCCTACAGCTTTTGGAGGATTTTCATGAAACTTTTCTGACAAAGTGGTACTGCTGGGGAATTACTCACTTCAAGTGATAGCTTTAGTATCATTGTTTGATGTTTGTGGTATTAAAGAAATGTTGGTTGAGTAACATTCTGAATGGTCTGGGAAGATGATTTAGTCCCATTAATTGGTCAGTTTGTAGATGTAACTTGTGTTGTTGCATTGACTGGTTTCTGTGGTAGGTAATGCATGGAAAATGGTGTAAGGCCATGCCAAATTGGAATTTTGTTAAGCGTCAACCTAAGTTCGAGAAACCTAGCTAGCTATCAAAAAAAAACACAAACTCATAACGAAAAAGCAAATAATCTCAGATAATAAGCGATGCATAATTTTAGATATTTTAATGAAAGAAACATCATAAAAACAAAACAAAATGGTTTGTTTCAAAACTAGATCCATACATGAATAAATCTAATTTAAAACTGACTAGTTTTCACTCAAATTGACTAGTTTTCACATAAATTAACGTTAAACAAATTTCTACTAGACAATAATAGATACTAATAATATTGTCATGATAGTCTATCCCTGTATCAATGGCACACCTGAGACATAAGGAGATGCTTATCAGCAAACATATGTACATTGCCACAAAACAGAACAACTATAGGCACATGTATCAATAAACTTTGAGAAAAGTAAAAACATCTTTCTATGTCAGAAAGAATGTGGAGTACTCGATAACAATTACACGTACAGAACACTTTCAAAGCAAATGCAAATTCATAGTCCATGCCTATGTACACTCAATACGAACAAGTCTAAACTGACTAGTTTTCACACAAACTAAAGTATATAACACTTTTTACAAAACTATGCTAGTATAGATTGTTAAGATAATATATATATAATATATATATAGTAGTGTCATGATAGTAATATCACTGTATCAATGTCACACATGAGACATATTAATTTGAGATCTAAGGAGCATTTGTACATTTTGACACTTATAGGCACTTGTTGAATCATGGACATCGAAAATATTTGAGAATTTTTAGCTTAGAAAAAATGTTGTTGTTTTTTGGCCCGAGGAGCGCAATACATAGGTGCATGCGAACGCTTAACAAAATTCTAATTTGGCATGGCCTAACTTAAAGAAAGAAAAACAAGGCGCAGTGATTCATTTCAAATTGTGTATATACACTCTGCATTTGAAAGTGTTTTAAGTACATGTACTTGCTTTATGCTTTCATAAAAAGCCTCTGTCTGATTAATTTAAGAAACCTCAGAAATTGTGTGAGAGAAATAGATCTATATGTGGTGAGAACAGGTACTTTTTATACGCCCGTTTGAAAAACACAAAGCGAAAACAACAATCTTCGTGTTATATATTTTTGCCCACTCAAAGAAACGTTTCGCATTGTCAATAATAAATTTACCACGCCTAATGGCTTCGTCCTCCAGCCTTTTACAACTCCTGCCATGTCCGTCACAGTGCCCTTTGCCATGTCCACTCTCAGAATAATTCCATACTGCAAGTATGTTACAAATATCAGGCAGTTTAGAGACCAGGTATTTATTTCTGTACTGACTCGATGGCGAGTCACTCCACTGATAACGTTCAATTGGAAAAATAACAAAAAAGTTGAAAATATCAATAAAGCTATAAATTTCCTTGAACACAGTTTGTGCTGTTTCGTGTGATGATATTACTCATGATAGGGTGGATATCCATCATTGATATTATGATATTTATATTACACATGTATGTCTCAATATGTTTTAATAGCCTCTGGTCCTAGTGTTTATCCCTAGTCATGGTCATGATTTTAAAGCGTGCCATATTTGTGAAGATTTGTGCGTCAAATATGACTTTGCAATTTGAGGTTCGACCTTGGTTTTGTGCGCGACAACTCGTCTCATTATGGTGAACATTTGTGCCGAGTGATTTCATAGTTATATTCCGGATATGAAAAAACTGGACTGACTTGACGGGTGGGGATAAACCTAAAGAAAAATATGTGGAATACCTTAAATCGTACTGGAGCTCTAACTTAACAGCTGCTCACAAGTACATGGCTCACGTCGGCAAGGTCGGTCACTTGACATCACTGATCCATCGTAAGGCGCATATAAAACAGCTAAACGGGACTCCGTTGTATTCATATCTAAGGAGATTCATTAAATTATTTATGGAAAATCTAAATCATGAAATTGATCAAACAGCGGAGGTTTACTCTTGTAAGTTCTGGAGAATGGTCAAGGCTAGAAGGAAACGTAATGGATCTATAATAAGCGCTGGCATAAACGTTGATGGTAACACATGACCGTGATAGTATATCTGATGGTTGGTGCAATATTTCAAGGAGCTTTACACACCACATTCCAATCACAGTGACGCCATGTATGGCGAAAACTGGTATCAATACGTATTTCTGGAACTTAATTATTTACTCATTGACACCCAGCCTGACTCAACTGTTTGTATCCATCCGGACGTAGTGAAAAAGACTATTGAAAAATGTCCTAGAGGTAAAGCTGGTGGATACGATTCTGTCCAAGGTGAAGACTTAACATCTGCAAAACATATTGTGACTCCTTTCCTAGCAAATATCTTCACATTCAGGACATGCCTGGAGAGTTTGAAGATAGCCGCCATAGTAACTCTTCATGAAGGAGGAAATAAGCGTAAAGATGTATCGGAAAATTACCATCCAATCACATTAACGTCATTTATTTAAAGTGTATGAAGCAATATCTAATATATTATGTCTTCTATCAATCCACAACAGGAAGGTTTTCAGGACGGGCTTTCCTGCCTCATGACGTCTTTCATCCGTCGTGAATCTATATATTTCGCCCGAGAATTTAACTCAAAACTGTATATGCACATGTGCTTAATGGATGATAGGAAGGCCTTTGACACCGTATGGTACCACGGTATGCTCTATATTAAAATTTCTTACAGGGACTCATATTGACTAAACAATATTTTAGCTTTCCATGCAAAATATATTAAAACATGACAAGTTTTTTTCTCTATCAAGGTTTACGCTATGAATGGTTTCGTGTTCTCCAATGCACAAGGCAGGGGGGGTGGAGCTCGCCGATCTTGTACCTAATCAGGCTTATCAGCACATAAGAGCGATCGGGCGCCGTTATTTGTTTGTATGACACAGGCTTCAGTTCCCCGACAGTCACCGATGATTTGATGCTGACCTCCTTCTCTAAGCCAGACTTGAATGATATGCTTGAAATATGTGATAGTTGATCCAATACCAATGCAAATAAATGTGCTGTTCATGTGTTTAATGACGTCACGTATGCTGTACGGAACCGAGCATTCAAGCTTAGTGATAGTATTATTGTTTAAACTTCAAATTATGTTTAATTTAGTGTGAAATGCGATCCGTTTTTAACTACACGTTTGGAGGTCGACGATTTATGCAATAAACTGAGAAGTTAACATCGTTAACAGCAGAATCAGGTGGTTTAAACCCATCTACTTCCATGAAAGTGTACACTACTATTGTTATACCCAAAGTCCTTTATGTGTGCAAATTGTTGATGTCGTTCACTGCATGAGATATATTGAAGCTAGAGCGCTCCCATTAGTTTTCTGTCAGTCATATAGGAGATTTTAGGAATCCCTGACATGACATCATATTTGCGCATGGGCGTTGACTGGCCATTTTTGTATTGTTCTGCTTACATAAACCATGTCTGGTCGAGGTCATGTCCTTGTGGGACTTCAATTGTTTTGTGATTTGTGTGTGCCAGTCGCTGTATCCATGAAAACGACGATTGAATACAGAAAATGGGACAATTGTGATGAATCTCTGATTCATATATTGCTTAGTATATATTCAATAATAGACTGACACATTACCTACATCATGATAATCAGACTAGTGTTTTTATTCAAGAGATTTATAATATTCTTCATAAATACAGACTATGCCATGCGGTCTTCTGGCACATTTCCGTCGAAATCAAGTTGGATAACGATCCTTCATATCCAAGTTATCCAGCGTGAAATATCATCTTTTTATAGAAAGTGCAATGCACAGTACTGCGTCGTTCATACTGAAAAGTGATGGTACATGCGTGATATGGTTACTGTTAAAACGTAATTACCTGTATCGAATTACTTTTCTATGCAAGAAAGTAATGACAGTGTTATCATGATGCATCATTAAAGCATATCTCAAACAAGAAATGGGCAATGCCCACAAACCAGGTTTTCAACCTAGTTATTTGTAACCAATGCTCTATTTGTATAATGAATACATGATGATCATCAATGCTGCAAAGGTGCCGTAGGTGATACATGCATACACACACTCACACTAAGATATATTATATATATATATATGCAACAACTATACAACAAGTTTGATGTCAATACACCCACACATAGGGAAGATATTAAGTGGAAACTGATTTTTAAATTTCAAGTGAGCTCTCCACATATTCTTACTATACACCAAGTTTGATGTCAATACGATGAACAGAACTCGACTTATTCGCCGGAAACCAAATTTCTATTTTTAGTAATGGTGACCTTGACCTTGAATGGAACGAGCCCAAAAGCAATCCCAAGCGAGGTCTCCACATGCTCTTACTATACACCAAGTTTGATGTCAATACGATGAACAGAACTCAAGTTACTCGCCGGAAACCACCAGTTTGACGTCCAACCGGCCACCTGGCTGGCCGGCCGCCCGCCCAACGACACACACCATTCTAATAACCTGGTTTTCGTTGAAAACCTGGTTAAGAATGTACAGAATGTGATTATACGAATGAAGACATTGAACTTGAAAACATTTCTGATTAATGCAATGAGTGTCTTATATATAATGGTAGATGTAGAGCTCACTAGCGGATCCAGGGGGGGGGGGGGGGGGGGGGCACCCGGCGTGCCAACTAAAATTCCCCTACCTTACATGTATGTCTGAGTATAAATACGAAAATATACACAGATATTTAATTATAAGATTTCAAATAAGCACATCTGAATTGGTTTTATGTTCAATAACTTAAAAACAAAGAATAAAACACAGTCATTGCCGTTTTATAAGGGTTGAGCAAGACCAAAAAATAATCAAAAAGTTACGCCCCATCCCTAAGAACAAATCCTGGATCCGCCCCTGGAGTTGACTGTGCAATAGGATGTCAATGCAAGTGGGTGTCTCAATGAGGTGGAATAATAAGACAAAACACAAATAACACGCTATATTAACACACATATCTAATGGTTAAATTTATTGAAAATAGATAACAGTTCTAAAAGAACATCTACATGTAGTTATTAAGTTTGTTTTACACTAATGTATGTGACAATTAAAATACAACAATTTATAGACATGTCTTCAAGAATCAGTTAACATGATAGAGATTCAGAAAACTCGGTAAACAGGACTTAATAAACTTCTATGCCACATTTCAGATGGTATGCTATGACCCAATTTCCCCAAAAATGTAATTTACTACGTTACCAATGGTCAATTTAACTGCATCTAACAAAAGATTAACACTTTTTTTGGTTTTCATTTAATAATTCCAGTGGATTTCGGTAAGGAAACGTACCCTTCATCGAAAGGTAAACCAATCCCCGTCAAGGTTACAATCATTGTTCGGTTGTAGAGAAATTGCCTTGGTGATTAACATAAGATTTGATTGGTTTTACATAACACTGATATGCAAATAGCAAAACCATGTTATTACGGATGCGCCAAAAAATAACTCGGTTCTATATACTATATAATAATGAACCTGTCTTATCAGGGTCATTTTACACATCGTAGATTCGTGCCCTTAAGCGAAAAGTCATTGCAAGGTCATTCAGTACACAAATACTGACATATTTTTCATTTTGAACTAATAACACCATTAATGGAAACCATTACTAAGTCTGAAGCAACATTTGTTTATATCTTGCAATGAAACATGCGATTAAAAACAGTAGGTCAGTGATCTCAAAGACCTAAATACCATTAGGTCTTTGGTGATCTGGATCGTCTGGAAGCTTTCTCATTGGATTTGTGCCCCTGGAAAATCTGCCTCGTTCTGGTTTTTAAACAATTTGATGACATAAAAGATGATGGGATAACGTGACGAAATATATCTTGGTTAACTAAGTCCAATAAATGTGACATTACTTTGTTTCTCTTTGCGATTTTGTTATTTTCGGACAAAGCTATGTTTGACAATAAATGAAAAATTTGCAATACCATGATTAATATAAAAGGTGAAACGAAGTGTTTAACGTGTAAATAATTATAGTTGGACTACGTACGTGCTAACCAGGCTATTTATTATGATGTTTAACTGTAATTATGTCAAATGTAGCAAGCAGGCAGTTGGAAAATATGGATTTTTGAGGGGCACGAATTTGATGAGAAAGCACGAATCAATGAGAAAGAGGCATACATGCTTAAACATATTAACTACTTTTGAAAAAATTTGCTAACAAAATATTTGGTTGCTCATAAATGTAGGTCAAAATCAATGTGATACAGCCATACCGAAAAGACTCACTTTTTGTAATTAACTTCAAATATTTCAGACTCCTAGTTTTTGACTTAGCACAACATAAAACATATCTAACAAAAATACAAAACAATTAGCATGATAATATGATATACATGTAACATGTAGTATCGTTAGATACTTTAAATTTGCTATGCATTTAAAAGAGATACCTTGACAAAATGATTATGAAAGGCATAAAACTCTTAATCAATTATAGACTTGTTTTTTTGGAACTAACATAATTTATGTTTATATATATTTTGGTAAGCTTCTAGATTATTACACATTCAATTGCTCAAACTGAGTTAATTTTTAAAACACAGAACTATGCTTTATGTATGTGTTACTTTCAGAATTGAAAACGCAATTCTGCTTCTTTACTTGCCACAAAGATGGAGTCCTGGTCAAATTGTTATTTACTGCTTACGGCAAGTGGATAAATAAAATAATATATAGATAAAATTCGATTAGACTTAACACCCATACATCTTGTAATTTTCATCTCATTCTGAATTTAACATAAATATATCAACTGATATGACTCGGGCGAAGAACGCGAAGGAAAGAAAATCACAACGTAATTATTATCACAACTTTGTAAGCTTCTATCTGTCTGAATAGACGTCGTTTTAAGCAATAAGAAAACAACAACAACAACAAAATCAGCATATACATTATAACAAAGTAATTACTCCGCATTACAAAGTACTGTATTTAAGAACAATCAAGGCATGTAATCACTTTATCTTTTATAGATTTATATTTCATTATGACCATAATTATTATGATTTTTATAATTATGTGTTATTTGATTCGTTATATTGAATAGATTTATACATGATTTGCGTAGACTATAATCGAGATGTGCTTTATAAATAAATAGTTCATGTGCATCATAGTGCTTCATTGGAATGTTGATAACTTTTCGGTGCAGCCACATATATATAACAGAGTACGGAGAAAATGATAATGAAATTTAACACATCTAGCATTTTAGCTTAAGCAAAACTACATGCAATACATTGAATTCTAGAAAAGGTGCTGATGTAACGACTTAGATATCAAACTACATTTACATAAACACAGGTGTTCCATTTGACCCTTGAGTTGACACTTTGATTCCTGGAATTTCCAAAAAAGTCAAATTTTGACCCTCAGGATTCTGACTGAAGGGTCAATTTTTCTCTAAATTATAGGTCATGTGGCTATAAAATGGTAAACACTTTCAAACAACAGTATTTGTTGTTTTTTCAATGTACACCATCTGAAAATAAGTAACTGTGAGTGTATATATAAAAGCACACAAATAAATCGGCATTCATATAACAGTCCGTAAAATAATATGTAACAAACTACTTCTATACACCACAAAAGATTTCCCACTAACGTCTGAAAGTGACTTTTTTCTCTTTCCGTTCATCACAGGGAGTTGTGAAGTCTGAAATATATGTGGAAAAAAATGCATCACAGATAGATATGGATCAGAGAAATAAGGAATCATATAAAACTGAGCTATTCATGGACTCGAAGCATCATTTAATAATTTAATCTGAAAATGCTACTAAAAAGGAGGTGAATTTTGTACATTAGTATTGATGCCATTATATTTTGTATTTCTTATGAATAAGACAACCTCTATATTAAGATCAATGTTGGCTCTGAAAAAAGTCTGTCCTAGTTGTGGGATGGACTAAATTTCAAGGTGGTCTTTAAGAGGGATTTCGCTGCACCATTTTCCTGCAAGTATACTTCGCCTTTTAAATGTCAAACATGCGTAAACTACTTGGTCAGTGAATGAGATTTAATAAAATTCAACTGAATGTAAACTTATCTTGTGCAGTGACTACTGGTATGTAATTTATGCAGTTGTGACAATCTAGTATAATACAATATTTCCATAAAAACGTTACCTCTTGGATTTGATGTCAGGGCTTCATTCATCGTTTGGCGAATTTCCTGCAGTATTTCACGGTGATCCATTTTAGAGACGTCGGTAGCATTTAGCTTTCTCTTGTTAGCTTTTGCCGAAGTGAGGCGTGTCGTGGTTGGTTTTACTGAAGAACATAATATTGTATACATATATGTACAGCCAAACGTGTGTCAAATGTGACTGCGCACTACTTTGTAAATCTTGGTAAAATGAATAAAAACTTGAATTTGGGAGAAGTGAGGCGGGTTGTGGTTGGATTTACTGAAAAACATAATAGTGTATATATATGTACAACCAAAAGTGTGTCAAATGTGACTGCACGTTACTTTGTAAATCTTGCTTAAATGATAAACACATAAATTTGGGAGTATATAGTGTTTGTACAATAAATACAGAACAACCTCTCCAAAGCAATACACCTAGCCAGATGCAAATTTCTACTGTTTGTTGCTAAAGAGAGGTTAAATGTGAAAATTGTTGCTCAAGAGAGGGCCACTCTAGTGAGATTGCACTGTATATTATTAGCCTGATATGCATATTGGTATATCGTATATTTATCGTTTTGATATGGTACTGCAGTAACTCAAATTAGAAATTCATGTAATTACTGATGTATGTAATATATAAATTACCAGTAGGGTTTCGACTCCGACTGCCATAGGACAAATAACCCGATACTTTCTTGATAACATAATCCACCATCTCATCGCCTTTGTCCTTCTTTGTATCAGCATGCACCTCATCTATAGCCTTTGAGAGTATCGCCAGGAACATTGTAAGGATCATGTAGACCACGAAGAATATGAATATGATAAAGTAGATCTTCGACATGACAGGGTCTGTGTTATCAATTTCGGTGAAACGACTTTTGCCGATCATACTGACAAACAATGTTCCCATGGCTTTGAAGACATTCATGTATGACTTCAGTTTTGAACCAAACAGTAGGTAACCAAACGCTGAATAGCAAGTGAAGACGTATAGAAAGAATATACCAAACCATACCAACTCGTTAGCAGCTTCAGTGAACACTCTTGCCAATGCGCTGATTCTTTTGTTGTAGCCGAGAATATTCAACATCCGTAACGTAGCCATGAAAACCAGGACCCCAATAAGAAGGACTAAGCTTTGATTCCACAGGGCTACGTGGTAGAAATTCACAAATTCCTTTTTGTCCTCCCGGAACACATCAAGGCTCATATCCACAAAGACGTACCGTATCACATACATAATGATAGCGACGTAGCCTAAGACAGTAAACAAGAAATCGTAAGCCTGCCATGGTTTCTTGAAGAAGCTCTTCTTCTGCTGAACTATCATAACTATAATGCTGATTGTGCAGATGACTTGATAGAGGACAAATAGGACCTCACAAAGCAATGTGTACATTCCCATTGCCCCAAGATGTTGATATAATTTTAGGGGGAATATACTGTAGTATGGGAAAGCTCCTCCAGTTTCCGGGAATTCTACCATGAACATATTGTAGGTAAATATGTTAGCATTCAAACAATACAGTGTGAACTCAAACGAAACTGCTCGAGTTTGTCTGTCGATCCAGGAATTGTCATACAGTTCATCTAGAATAAGATCACTCACTTGTCTGTTGACGGCTAGCTTGGCAATGTAACCCCCACCACTGTATGTTGTGTAATAACCAGTTATAGGCATACCCCATATATCCAAGGCTGATGTGAATTTCCAGGCATCAGATGAAAATTGATACAACTTTTCATCTTCGGGACATTCCCCTTCTTTCCAGCCAATGCAATATGATTTGGCTTCCTCTGAAGTTGGTGTGTACTTCTTAAAGCAATCTTCAGTCTTAATGTAAGGGTTGTGACATGATTCTGAAAAACAATTATGGTATACACACTTCATATAAATATTTTTTGGGGGAAAATAAATCAAAGACTGACACTACTTGTAACTGATTAGTAAATAAAATGAAAGAGCAGACTGACATTTCTTGAGCTAATTGATAAACTTTCTGTCTACTGGGTAGAACTTAGAAATTATACAGTAAATATGTAGGATATCAATGCTATAAATATCAATTGTTAACATGTACTGTATACATATGGGTGGCAATGTTTGCAAATCACGAAAACAGGTATAGTTACATTTAATTGTCAAGTTTGTAAAGATATACTTCCATGAACGAAGAAATTTACGCTAGCGGTTAATTTCGTGACTTTCTTGAATTCACAAATTCTACATTTCTACATTGCACATTTTACCACGACACAGTACCATGTCAAACTTCAAAATCACCGGTCTATCATTCTGTGTATATTTCTGCTAGTTCATAAAAGACAAAAATGTTATCGATTGTATACTAGCCAACACTTTTCTATTAAACAAGAATGTGTGTTTTAATCTTCTTACTTTTTGTAGTTCGCACTTGACGCAGTCGTGGAGGACCTACACGGAACAATGTTCCACCTTGTATAAACTGTCGCAATCTCCAATGTAAGGCTGTGTTATTGCCATCTATTTCCGTCTCTGGGAACAAGTTATTGACTGATGTGTTTCTTAACCAGTCAAAATACTCATTGATGGATTGAATCTGAAAACAATTTGATTCAATTATGATTAAGACTATAAAGCAGATGTAGACAATGTCAATAACATAGACACATATACAAAATGTTCAAATTCCTTGCCAATGCAATCATAAATATTCTATATATTTTAATATATTAGGGATGTAAACGATTAACCGGTTAACCGTTTGAACATGTGGTTATTGGTTACTTAATCGTTTCTTTTTTATGAAAATATCTACTTTTCATTTTGGAAAAAAAGAGGAAAAATCTCGCAAGTTATCTGTGGTCACAAATCTCAATACTTGTACATTGTCCCTGAAAGGTGTGAAACCGCGGCATAAGGGGTCAAAATCAATAATCCGTAACTAATAGTTTGACACATATGCGTTTGCTATAAATATTTAATGCAAAGGTTAATTAATTGTTGTTTATGACAGTCGTAAAACTTGTTTGGGTGTTTGAGAATTTAGGCATATTTAAATAGACAGATAAAGTATATTGTTATTGTACTAACGATTGTTTTAACATTGTTGTGAATCAATATATGGTAACTGTATGTTAAGTTAGATGAGGTTTGGAATACCATACTTCAATTTATCATATATCATATTATAATGTTCGAAATAAAAAATGATGTTTTCTTAAAAATGATTGAAATGAATGATATCTTTTATGATTAATGTTCAGTACTTAAAAGAAATAAAACACTATCCAAACTAGTACTAACGTCAGATTATAGGTCTAGCCATGGTAAAAATATACACAACAAAATATGAAACACGTAACGAATGTCAAGTTCATGCCTTGTTGCAACCCGTTTTGTAATAAAAACCCGTTTTGTAATAAAAATTTCAAAGTTGACAGAAACGTCTTATTTCATCATGAAATAAGTATAAACCAGTATACAAATGTAAAATGAGTCTCGACCCATTTTGTAATAAAAATCTCAAAGTTGACAGAAACGGTTTATTTCACCATGAAAGAAATGGAAATCAGTCTACAAATGTAAAATATGTCTTATTTCAGAACATTGAAAAGGAAAACTCAAGCAATAAAGACATAATGTTAAAGAACCCGTTTTGTAATACCATTTTTTGAGACTCAACCCGTTTTGTAATGAAAATCTCAAAGTTGACAGAAACGTCTTATTTTATCGAGAATTAACTTCTTAGGCAGACAATTTGTTTATGTAATTTGCAATATTTAATCAGCAAGTTTCTTTGGGGTCCTTTCTTTGGCGTAAGTGATGTCAGCTCAAATCCGTTTTCCAGCTGATATCGCAAATGCATACCGCTATACACTATGACTACTTTCTTCAGGAGTATGTAGACTTTGGGGGTTCCGAATTACAGACATGGAATGACTCATCCGATGAGTGTCCGCGGAATTTTGCCTACTATAGCAATTTGCTCGGACGAAATTTTTATTACAAAACGGGTTGCAACAATGCCTGTAGTCGCAGAGCTTTACACAGTTCTAGATCTGATATGAAATTACGACAGTCTTAAATTTATAGTGTTGTTATAAGAAGCCATTTTCTATTTCAAAATACAAAAGCTTACTCTATTTAGATGGAAACAAATCGCACACAGTCTGGAGGGAGAACCCTTGCTGAACTCACAAACTTACACCCCATTGCGCCAAGTGTGGTGATACTTAGAGGCATCGAAATGAGTAATGTCAATTTCTCTAAACTACGCAGCAGGTCATTTATGTCATGTTTATACGTATAGTAGTAAGCATTGCCCCTTTAATATGATTTTGATATTTAATGTGGACAATCATGAATATAGATCATTTTTAATTATATTATGATATACAGTAAAACCTCGATAAAATGACCACCCATTGGACCCTTGAAAACTGGTCTTTTTATTGAGGTGGTCTTAACACAGGTTGAATAAAGAGCAAAAAAGTGAAAATGGACTTGAAAAGTGTGTTCTTAATTTCGAGGTGGTCTTATTATCGAGGTGGTCTTCAGTGAGGTTTTACTGTACTTCTAACCTTTGTGAACTGTGGTAGATTAATGGGATCGAGAAGTTTGTTTGTGGTCTCTTGTAGCATGTTGTAGGATCGTGTATCTCTGTTACTGTAACTGATGCTGAATAATATCCAGATCATGACGACATTAATGATGATGTCACGGAATGCCGTTTTCATCAGCATCTCCCTTTGTCTCACAGAACGCGCTTTTTCCAGTTTTTTGTTGTCCAAAGGCGGCGCAGGTAGACGGGTACCACCTGCAGGGATAGTTTAAAATAATCCATTTAAAGTTTCTTGTAGAAATACATTTTCATACTTTCATCAATTTAGAACACCATACGAGTTGGTGAGGCTATTTTCTTATTTAAACTTTTAAAGGAATTTGTGAACTGGAATATATTTTAGTTATAATCTTCACAGTGTTAGATTTATTTTTATAATGTAGATCTAAAAAATGACACATTTCTGATATTCTGGATTTGTAGATTGGTATACAGTATGTTGGCCTAAATATAAAATATTACCGGACTGTCCCCGTAGGCTGGTAGAATAATTCTTCATGATGGTGCTTCTGTCCACGGGAGCTTCCGACTCCTGTGTGGAACGGAAAATCAGGGCAAACACCAGCGCCATAATGCCAACCTATACAACAGCATATTATACTACTTAAAACTTGCTAAGGACCAACTGTTATTATTTTGGTTCAAATATATAAAGCTGTTAAAAGAAATTAAAACTGCTTATCATTGTCAAGAGTATGTGGCCAGGCATTGTGAGACAATATTAGCATTTTGTCAGAAAAGTTAACATCACATAATCTGATGTCAAAATGACGTCAATATAAAGGTCAACATTTTTTGATAGCACATATCAAAAAGAAACAGTTCAATTTTTATATTCCTTAGTCAGACATAAATGTGACTGGAAATCAAGCTAAATACTGGAGTTTCATACTTCTCATTGGAAGTTGTTCTTGAGTTATAGCCCTTGGCATTATGCAAGGAAAATCACATTAAAGTAATTTTCTGGTACAATCCTAGTCAATTTGTATAATTAATTTTTGAAATGGATAATTTAGCCTTGTATCATTTTCGCCGAATTTGAAGGCCTATACGAGGACTTATTAGTAGTAACCTTAGGTGACCCTTAGCAAATTTTGAGTAGTATATTTACATTAACATGAAATTAGGTGCAGACACAAACACATGCTGTCCCACAACTTGAGCTCAGGTCAGCTACACCTCTAATTAACTAATTATAAGCACATACGAAATGATACAGTAAAACAGCCATATAAGCTGCTTTTTACTGGACATGAAATTTGAATACAAGTAAAACATGTATCTAAATATAATTATTGTTATATTATAAAAAGATGTTCGTACTGATATATATGATATTATTTATTTAGATAGGTAACAGTTATAAATGTATAGATTTGTATATGATGTATATAATTTATTGACATTTTTACCTTGATCGGATCCAGACAGAACACTGATTCAAAAAAGGACATAATGAAAGTAGTGACCCATTCCTCTGATTTCTGTTTGCCCCATTCCATGCTGAATAACATCACAAAGAATGCTGATAGGAACGATCCAACGACAACAAGAAGCCAAGCTAGATAGATGACCCCATGAGGAAATCTGAAACCCTGAAAAATGCGAATTTTAAGAAAATAATATGTGTATTGTATTTTTTTATTTGTGGTTTCATCTATTGCTCCTTGCCGCTCAAAACGGTACTCCTAAGCAAAATATAGTTTATATATGTATATAGTGTTCCTTTGCCTTTGTTATAGTTGTTTACGTGCAAGTTGACATTTTCATGTCCCATTTTTGTTGTAGCTGTGTACTATTGTACATTTCCAGATCAACCTCTTTATTAATTTTTAGCTCCTGAGTGATTTGTATAAAGGTCATAAATATACATGTGTGTTTTATAGATTTACTGATTTACTTTTAATTCTACAATAACATACATGTAAAACATCAACTTCTTGCATACCAGACCGGGATGTCCGGGTTTCCACTGGTGTTTAATATCGTCATTTGTTTCTTAAATAAGGTATGCAAGAAACAGAATCTTTCACTTGCTTCATGTGCGGATGGGAATACCTGGCACTCTAGTACCTGTTTAGACGGTAACTCAGCAGAGCCTCATTCCCGTCAAAACAGTTGCCCTCGGGCCAGATATTTCTATCCGTCCCAGAAGCCAGTGAAATATTCTTATTTTATTTTTGACTATCTGTAGGAAACAACTGTACTCTATACTCATTGATACTATTTTATATATCTAAGAACTTCATTGCAACCACTCCAGAGTGGTCCTCTCTTGAGCAAAAACCTTTCTTCAGCAACAGTAACATTTAACTACTATCAATCTAACCTTTCCAGAGCAAAAATATCTCAGATTTCTCACCAAGTATCAATTACTGCAATTAAACATAATCGTTTTACTGTTATCAGTGTCTGGTTTCTAATCATCAGTACTTTATTGTAATAACTTGCATCAAGACATAACACACTTCTCTAAATTGACAGCAGAAAAGCAACACGATAGACTGGAATCTAGGTTGCAATATGTCAAAGCATTATATCAAATTTGACAGTAGGAAAACACACGACAGACTGGAATCTAGGATACAATATGTCAAAGTTGACAGCAACACGACAGACTGGAATCTAGGTTACACTATATCAAAGTTGACAGTAGGAAAGCAACACGACAGACTGGAATCTAGCTTACAATACGTCAAAGTTGACAGCAGGAAAGCAACACGACAGACTGGAATCTAGGTTACAATATGTCAAAGTTGACAGCAACACGACAGACTGGAATCTAGGTTACAATATGTCAAAGTTGACAGTAGGAAAGCAACACAACAGACTGGAATATAAGTTACAATATGTCAAAGTTGACAGCAACATGACTGACTGGAATCTAAGTTACAATATGTCAAAGTTGACAGCAACACGACAGACTGGAATCTAAGTTACAATATGTCAAAGTTGACAGCAACACGACAGACTGGAATCTAAGTTACAATATGTCAAAGTTGACAGCAACACGACAGACTGGAATCTAGGTAACAATATGTCAAAGTTGACAGCAACACGACAGACTGGAATCTAAGTTACAATATGTCAAAGTTGACAGCAACACGACAGACTGGAATCTAAGTTACGATATGTCAAAGTTGACAGCAGGAAAGCAACACGACAGACTGGAATCTAGGTTACAATATGCATGTCAAAGTTGACAGCAACACGACAGACTGGAATCTAGGTTACAATATGTCAAAGTTGACAGTAGGAAAGCAACACGACAGACTGGAATATAAGTTACAATATGTCAAAGTTGACAGCAACATGACTGACTGGAATCTAAGTTACAATATGTCAAAGTTGACAGCAACACGACAGACTGGAATCTAAGTTACAATATGTCAAAGTTGACAGCAACACGACAGACTGGAATCTAGGTAACAATATGTCAAAGTTGACAGCAACACGACAGACTGGAATCTAAGTTACAATATGTCAAAGTTGACAGCAACACGACAGACTGGAATCTAAGTTACGATATGTCAAAGTTGACAGCAGGAAAGCAACACGACAGACTGGAATCTAGGTTACAATATGCATGTCAAAGTTGACAGCAACACGACAGACTGGAATCTAGGTTACAATATGTCAAAGTTGACAGCAGGAAAGCAACATGACAGACTGGAATCTAAGTTACAATATGTCAAAGTTGACAGTAGGAAAGCAACACGACAGACTGGAATCTAGGTTACAATATGTCAAAGGTGACAGCAGGAAAGCAACACGACAGACTGGAATCTAGGTTACAATTAGCGCACAATAATTTACCGAGTTTGCAGGTATCCCTTTAGTCAGTAAATGTCTCTCTAGTTCCATACTCCTCCTTTGTTCTTCCTCTAACCAGTTGCCCATAAAGGGTACTTTGTATCGTCCACCTCTGTCTCGTTTCTTTTGTTTGAATATCTTCTCATGTGGGTTCAAATTATTCTTGGTGAGTTTGAACACGTAAATTACTAAAATTGTCGGAGGAGTGACGATCAATGCACTGATAATAGACGTATACACCTACAGAAAATAAAATTATGAAACATTTTTAATTTTGTCCGCAAAATGGAAGAGCATAATTATGGTAAATGTAAGATGATTATGAACGAAAATCAGATTAGACTGAGTCTGAAATAATGGTTACCTTTGATTTATGTTGGTGTGTTCCATTCATTAAGATAATGAAGCAACTACAGAAAAATGGTATATATTTGGAAGATTTATGAAAATTGACTCTAAACCACTTCTGTTAGTCTAAAAGTCACCACATCAGTGGGGCTAATGAGAAATAGGGCGGGTGCGTATCCTGTGAGAAATACGATACAACCAAAATCTGACAAAAGAAGTCAGTTGTCTAAGTTTTTATTCTTATTTTGCCTCATGTATTTTTTTTTACATTTAGATTGATAACCAAGCGAGTAACATAAATGTTTTACAATATCTATTCACCTGTTGCAAAGAAAATCGGAAGGGTCCAACTTGCAATTCAGACGGAGTATCGTAGTTTCCTTCATCCGATGTTTTGAAGAACATGGCATTTGCTATCATTGTAAGCATTACAAAAAGCAATGCACAGGATGCACGTTGGACACGTGTAAAGTTGCTGGCTTGCGGACGATATGCTACAGACACCCAAATATGGCTTTCTAAAACAAGAATGGTGGATTGAGTTAGCTCTTGATACAAATTTGTCATGTTATATAAAATGACCATTAGTTTTCTTAAAACTATTAAATAAAATGCACATTTTGGGTGGGGGAAAACACGGATAAATAGGAAATATACAAATGGTAAACTCATGGAATATTTGTGCATGTTATATAACAGGTCAAGAAATGCGCATCTATATCTGACTAGTAACTCAGGGCTATTGCTCTACTGACAGAATTATGTGTATCACGTCAATGAAAATGCTGTTCATATTTATACCTGCTAAATTGTCTTTTGCATTCAAAAAGAACCTGTTTCCAAATTTGTTAAGATTTTCAGTTTTGCAAACCGGAAGTACACATTCCAGTAAGCCATCTTCTTTTTCTACAGCAAGCCATCTTTCAGCAAGGAACACGAACCTAAACAAAACACAATGGCACAGATCATAGTTTATCAGTGTTATGAAGCTCCTCATTTTCCTCACAATATCATTTTACATTATAATGCTTGGAATAGCAATAGCTATGCATCATAAATACAAAAATATAAAAACTTATGACCTTTGGAGCTATTAATATGAATGATATATAAAAGATAGGTTTAATATTCGATTGTGAAAAGTTCTACATTATTTTGTGATATTTCGTATAAGTTTAAAGCAGTATTTTGTATTTTATGTAACAAATGTTAGTATAAAACTATTTTACTTTGTATTTGGTCAGGACTGACATTCTAGTCAACTGATTTTGACATAATTTGTAATAACCAAGGCATTTCGGACATGAAATACACACGTATGAAAAACGTGTTCGGTGTAATGATACCTAATGTTGATCCATGTTTATTATTAAAATCAAAATCCCTATTTCATTATGATGACTAAAATCAACTACTTTCCGTTTAGAAACTCGTCAATATCAAACTTACAGAAACTGTTTTTGTGTAATGAAATGCAACTTTAATGCATTCTTGAAAATTGACCCCGATTTGATCTAAATCAAATTCAGCCATAAGTGTAATTTATTATGTTCTCAACACAAAAGTAGAGTTCTGAGGGTTATCACAATGTTAATTAGAAGATTTTAGCTATTTTTGTGCAAGATTATGAAAAGTACTGCATAAAGTTTTCAATTGCTTTCAGAAAATGGCAATTATATTTCAGGATCAAATTGATCCAGATCAGTTGATCCTTTGTGAACACAGGGCCGGAATATAAACCCTTGTGACACAGTTAAAAGCACATATACAGAGAAACCTCAATAAAAAGACCAGCTTTTCCTCTAAAGAACGTTGGTCTTAGTTGAAAGGTGGTCAGATTAATCGAGTCAAAAAAGGGGAAAAAAACAGATATTATTATCAATGTGGTCTTAATTTCGAGGTTGACTTTGTGTAAGATTTTGCTGTGCATTTAGTGTAAGTGGAAGAGTAATTGAGGAAAGGTGCATGAGAAAAGAATCATCTCATCTCATTCTTTTTGTGCAGTGTTGATCTTACATTTCATTCCTTTGGATATCATGAATTTCAATTTTACTCAGATACCAGGATGCGCTATTACCACCCCCAGAATTATCATGCCATATGCGGGTATAATCCAAGTCGCCGAGATATCCACTAGTTGACATCAGGTAGTTCATCACACTACCGGTAACAAATTCCTTTAAAAAGAGTATAAAAATACTTTGAAAGAAACACATGTGATGCCTATTTTGAATATATATAATATACAAATGTTAAAAGTGTTAAATGTTGGTTTGTGTACATTTTCTGATGCAAGGTTATTTACTATATGTAACCCAAGTTACTGAAGTACTTAAGAAATAACAAGAAATATCTTAAAAAAGATGGTGGGTGCAATTTGAAGGTTAAGATTTGTTGTTTAACAAAACAAAATTGCCGAGATATTACGATTGCTGGTCAATCTAGATCCAAAATGAATTTCGGTAATTTAAAGAAATTCATTAGATTTCGGTAAGGTAACGTATATCCCTTATCGAAAGGTTAACCAATCAACCAGTCAAGGTTTCAAACGTTGTTCGGATGAAGAGAATTTGGTATAGTGTTAAACAAAATGTGATTGGTTTATACAACACTGATATGCAAATAGCATAGCAATGTTAATACGGCTGGGCACGAAAAATACGGGCAATGTAACTTTGTTTTCTCTTACCTCTCTAACACCGTCAGCTATTTCTCGAACTCCGGTATCCATATCCTCTCCAGCTACCACCATGCTCACACGAGACCGCGTTCCAGCTCCAGGTCTCATGCCAGTAAATACTTTGATGGCGTAAAAGTAGTTGTCCTCTGA
The DNA here is from genome assembly GCA_032209605.1 of Mactromeris polynyma. Lineage (NCBI taxonomy): Eukaryota > Metazoa > Mollusca > Bivalvia > Venerida > Mactridae > Mactromeris > Mactromeris polynyma. The sequence continues at coordinate 5,039,769 of JASFXZ010000022.1, forward strand.
GAAATTGTCTGATAATGGAGTAATTCCCCACTGAAATTTGAACATTTAAATATGTGGAGTTTCTATACAGTTTTTAATATCAATAATTTAAGTGGGGGACACGTTAGAAATCAGAGTGACTCTACTCTTGTTTCAAAAAGTCAAAGCTTTTGTAATACGAGTTTTATTCATTTAAATCTGATTGTTATATTAATATAACACATTTTATATGTTGGCCAATGAAATTTAAGATTTTATAAACTTCGGTTGCTGTCCTATAGTTTGGCTAAAGCTGCTGTGATGGAAACTGTGTGCTAAGTTTATTAAATTTTAGATTCTTAAGTTTTTTTTGCAGTTTTCATAGCAAATTTCAAACATGTATTACTGGATAATATCAAATATGTTGCCATCAAATTCTTAGTTGATTAATTACACACACCACGTGCAACTTACTGCTTAATTTGAATATGCGAATATAAATTAATATTGAATTGATACAAATTGAATCGATTTTTACCTTAAGTAAATCTTTTCTATCTTGTCTTCTAGCCCAAAGTATAACAAAAACATAGATGAGGAAGATGAGAATTAGGACTGACATCACTGCAGCCTGGTTTAGTGGAGAAAATTTAAGGAACACATTGCTGAAATCTATAGTATTTGGTGGCACATAAAATGAACTAGCAAATGTAAGTTCCTTCTTCGGCTTACAGGAGCAATCTAATTCCCCTGTCGATGGATTCCATGTTCCCTGAAAGTAAGAAGTAAATATTGTTGCACAGTTTTGCACTTATTTTATTACTAACAATCATTATTTTCATGTTGGTGGAAGTTCTTGCAGTATATTGAAGAGAGTGTATTGTTATTGTGAAGCAATGTAACTTTCGAATGCAACGGTTGGTTAAGAAGTTGTTGCCCCATAGAGGTTACATAAGTTTCCTGTCCAATTTAAAACCGTAAATTGAAAGTTGTTGCTTAAGACAGCCACTCAGTTGAAGTGGCATTTAATTTTTGCCAATAAACGTGGATTCAAGGACAAACATCTACTTTTGTAAATAAATAGATACGATTGTTAGAAGAATAATTCTAGACCTTATCAACATAATACTAAAACAAAACAACTTGAGAAAAATATGAAGTATTATACACATTCATACCGAGCATTCGTCTGTACGCCATGAATTTGTGCTGTCATCAAACGTCATACATGCCATTACAGTTGTAGACATGTTAAATGATGGAACATCACTTCCTAGAGCTGCAGCACGTCTTCGCCGAGCAGCTGGGCTGGTATCTGTGATAAAAAATGATATAATCCTCCTATTTCACGATATTAAAAAAAGGAAACAATGCATATGTACAATGTATCATTGTTTTCATTGTTAGAACAAACTTGACATTGTGTGGGTTGAATTTGCTCTTCCTCACCACTGGAAAATCCCATATGTGCAAGTGCAACTTGACATTGACTACTGGATTTGAATAAAGTATACCAAATCAATTCACGAACACAATATTGACTAAGGCATGACATTACACCCTTCACTCACCACTGAGCAGTCTGTAATACTATTGTAGATGTTTACGCATTCTGTAAGCTTGCGTTGTTTTCAATTTCAATCAGTAACATCACCAAATTCAGACTAAGCAGATGAAATGTTGACACCTGAGTGCTGAGTGTAGTAATGGGTATCGGTCACAATGCTTAGGAAGGAATTTGAAATGCTCAGTATACAATTGTTAATCCAGAGATGGAAACAATGAATTAGAGGACATTTGTATGTTTCAGTTTAAAATCGAAAGTTATTTTACCGAGTGAACAACGGACACAATATTTAATTTTAAATCAGATGGTCACATTATATATGAATAACAACGATTATTATTGTCTAACCTGATTACACTAATGTCTCGTGAGCATCCGACTCAAAATTTCACTTTAGGCTACACTACTTATGAAAATATTCCAGCCGCTGCTCACTCGGTGAAATAACTTTCGATCTTACACCAAAACATACAAATGTTCTATTTATTTCATGCTTCATTTTGTTTTGTTTTCTCTATTTTTTACCTGTTAATAACATCAAATTTCCCCGTTGAATGTCTCAACATATTGAAATTACGTCATTTATATTCATATGACATCCTTATGACTTTGAAAATTTCCCTGTGAATTATCGTACAAGAAATGCATTGATGCAAAGCATCCCAGGGCACCGCAAAACTGGTGCACAATGTTTTGGAATAGCGTAATGGCGGGAAAATGTTTTGGAATAGTCCATTTTCATACAATCATTGGCGTGTATTTCCTTTTAAATACCGTAACTTGCATAAATATCCATGTTACAAGTACCAATGTGTTAATATTGATATAAGTAAATTGAAAATAAAGTTTTTTATAGTTAATTATTTTTTATTTTATCTTCGACACCTAACACACATGCTGTTTATGTAGAATCTTCCTATTTTTCGGGGATCAGCAAGTATTTATCATAAACATATCGTTTTAACTTTGTAAAAGACATTTATTCGACAATACAAATGCATTAAAAATATTTTATTTCTAAATCATAAAAATACAAAAAGTAACGTGTAATATTTACTGCAGTTTAACCCTTAATAAAAAATAGATTCAGTTATAAATAGATGCTCCTACCATAGTCTCAAAAATTTCGTGATTCCATTAAAGCCCCTGCCCTCATGGGCGGCGCCAATAATAATTCACTGTTATTAGGCCAGTGAAAAAACAAATTGGGGGGAAAAAATGCACAGAAATCATTTTAGTGGATTTGTGTCATATAAGGCATCACATTAAATATACTAAAAGTATAGGACAATCACACGATGCAAAATGTGATTTTTGGGGTAAAATGGTTATAAATTTAAATAAGAACGGGAATTTCTGGAATTTGCCAATTACTATGTCAAATTTTGCAATAAAACTACCAGAATTACTTTTTTAATAAATATTGCATACAGTACAAAATACCTAAGGTATAGAAACATTGTATCGTGTGAAATGTGATTGTTGGGGTAAAACTTAAAAAGATAACAAAAATGTGGGATTTTTTGGAATTTGCCTATAACTATGTCAAATTTAGCAATAAAACTACCAGAGTTACTTATTTAATAAATATTATTTTACAGTACAAAATACCTTTCAATATTAACCACTTGATTTTATTGAGGATTTAACATCTTAAAAGGCTGATTTTTACATTGAGGTAAGTTTATTTTACGATACTGGTAGTATTTTTTGAACATTAAACAACAGATGCGTCCTAGTGCGTCTGCATGGAGATAAGACACATGCGTTCTCATTGCGTCTGCATGGAGATAAGACACATGCGTCCTAGTGTGTCTCCATGTAGTAAAGGGTTAAATATAGAAACATAGTATTGTGTTAAATGTGGTTTTGGGGGTAAAACTGAAAAAAAATAACAAAAATTGGGAATGTCAAATTTTGCAACAAAACTACCAGAATTACTGAAAAAACACATTTCACACAATACAATGTTTCTATACTTTAAGAATTTGTACTGTAATATAATATCTATTAAATACAGTAATTCTGGTAGTTTTGTTGCAAAATTTGACATAGTTATAGGCAATTTCCAAAAATTCCTATTTTTTTTCAGTTTTACCCCCAAAAATCACATTTCGCACAAAACAATGTTTCTATACTTTATGTATTTTGTACTGTGATATAATGTCTATTAAATACAGTAAATCTGCTAGTTTTGTTGCAAAATTTGACTAAGTTATAGGCAAATACCAAAAAATCCCATTTTTATTTAAATTTTCAACCACTTACCCTAAAACTAACATTTTGCACCGTGTGATAGTTTTATACTTTTAGTATATTAAATGTGGTGCTTTATATGACACAAATCCATCAAAATTTTGTCTGTGCATATTTTTCCTCCTATTTTTCCTCTATTTGGCAAATTCAAGAAATTCTCACTTTCATTTATAGTTTCTCACTGTATGATATTCTGAACCTGAGGTATGTTGTAGAGCAGTTTATTATCTGTTAAATACAGTTATTTAGGTAAATATATATCTAAATTTCGTTGAGTTATTGGCAAAATCCAGAAATTCCCAATTTAATTTGTTTATTTGTTCACCATTTTACCCCAAAAATCACAGTTCACAACATATGATGTGTCTCTACTTTTGGTATGTTATGGTGCAATATAATGTCTATTAAATACAGTTAATTTTGTATCTTTATAGCTAAATCTGATTTTGATATAGACAAATTCCAGAAATTCATCCTTTTTGTTTACCATTTACTACATTTTAACCTAACAACGCATTTCGCACCGTTTGATTTTCCTATACTTTTTTTCCATACACGGCAGATATTAAACAATACACTTATGCCAAAATCATTTCTGTGCATTTTCCCCCTTTATTTGCATTTTTTACAGCAGGGGCACTGGACTATATTCCGCGGTAAACATCCGGAGAGAATGAAATAAATGATAGTACATAATGTAGAAGTATGGTGGCATATTTCTGCCACCAGTTAACTACTTAATTATCTATATAATTATCTGGTTATCACGTTAAAGTAACTAGATAACTACTTAATCAACTAGATAATGTGATAACCAGATAATTAACTAGTTAATTAAGTAGTTAACTAGTGTCAGAAATATGCCACCATATAATAGTGATTTAAGGTATATATCCAATCATCAGTGTGGACCAGTGATACATACTAAACTCAACATTTCTATGTTATATAGATATACTTCTCCACCAACATAATTTCAAATTACCATTTCTTAATAACCATTATCTTAGAAATAAAGAACATTTTAATCAAGAATTTAAACTAACGTTCTGCATTGAAATTATGTATAAGACTAAATGTAATTTTTTATGGTGGCATATTTCTGCCAGATAACAAGATAATTATGTAGTTATCACTTATAAGAAACTAGATAACTACTTGATTAACTAGATAAATATCTTAACATTAAAAATTGTCTTTTAGTGCCCACAACTGCCACCACTTACCCATCAATCTATTTTAGATAAGTGTGAAGTAGTTGACGCATTAAATATCTAGTTAACTACATAATTATCTTGTTAATTAAGTGATTAACGAGTTAAGTATCCAATTAACGACATAATTATCTAGTTAATTATCACATTAACTAGATATCTAATTACTTAACGTGTTATCCACTTAATTAACTGGGTAAGTGGTGGCAGTTGTGGGCACTATCAGACAATTTTCGTGTTAAAATATTTATCTGGCATGAAAATGTATCACAATACTTATCTAGTTAACCACATAATTATCAAGTTAATTAAGTAGTTATCTAGTTTCTTTAATGTGATAACCAGATAATAAACTAGTTAATTAAGTTGTTAAATGGTGACAGAAATATGCTCACGTTCTCCGCTTTAATCACACAGTTTGTTGGCAGCATAATATAAACTGATTGACAGGCGGGGATAGATGCAAGAATATTAGTAATACTAAGCTACCATTTAACAATTTTCAATGATAGCCTACCTATCTCAGTCCATCTGAATGGTGAAAGAAATTCTTAGAACGTGAAACTCATTTCATTTAATGGGGACCATGTGTCACACCTATTCCAATAGAGCAGTAAAGTCACGTCTAACAATAGCCATATCAGTATTAGTTGTTAATATGTATGCGGTATGAAAACTTTTTTATATACAGCGGTAACCATTATTGTAGACAAAAGACACCTGTATTACATAATTTGTTTCATAATTGGTGGTGTGAATGTGTGTAAAAAATGTAGTTTCCATTTCAGTGCTCACTTGATACAGTATTGACATTAAAAATAACTGTTGTCATGAATATTAGCCATGGATATGCCATATTGATATATGCTCACCGAATGGGTGTTTGCAGAGTAAAATGTATGCCAATATTGAATAAACACTAACACTTGAAAAGAACTGAACAGATATTGCAAACATTGAATGTAAATCAAACCACACATTTTGACGTTCGTCTTTTTTCATAGTCTACCTCATATAAACCCCTATGAGATTGTGTCACTCTATACAAAATACCAGTTTTTCAGAATCGGACAGCTTTTTAACTGATTTTGAACGATAAGACATTTGTTTATGGTCAATATTCAGTAATCTGCATTATTTTATCAAAACTAAGTCATTCTTTGTGAAAATTCACTATCAACGTCTTGTTTTGGGAAATTAAATATAGATGTAAGATGTTAATTATTGCCACGTCATTTCCTATGGTCATGCTTGTGCTTTGTTGTTGTATATTCTATGCACGTTGGTATATTTGCATACTAAACACACTTGTTTTATTGCATTAAAATTATGGATGTCAATATTCGGTTATTTTGCCAACCGGTTAACCGTGAACATTTAACCGGTTAACCGAACTTGACATGTATTCGTTACGTGTTTCGTATTTTGTATATTTTTACAATGACACCGGTAAACTAGACCTATATTCTGATGTAAGTACTAGTTCGGATTGGGTTTTATTTGTGCTTAGTGAAGAACATAATCATAGAAACAAAAAGAAATATCAATTATTTAAATTATTTTTAAGAAATTACCATTTTTTGTTTCAAATATTATAATATGATATTTGATAAATTGAAGTATTCAATATCACATTTAATTAAATAGACAGTTGCAATCTATTTGAATACAGCAATGTTAAAACACAAAGTTCAGTAAAATAACAACATCATTTATCTGTCTATTTAGTTATCCCTAAATTCACGAACACCCAAAACTTTTCCGATTGTCATTTGAAACGAACGACAATTAAATGACGTTTTCATAAAATATGTGGAGCAAATGCATACGTGTCAAGATGTTAGTTGCGGATTATCGATTTTGCCCCCTTACGCCACGGTGTCACACCTTTCATATTGACTATTGAGATTGTTTTTATCGATATCTTGCTATATTTCTTTTTCGATTTTTTTCAAAATGAAAAGTTGATGTTTTTATAAAAAAATAACGATTATCCGGTTAGTGGTTTTACTAACCGATAACCGCAAGTTCGAACGGTTAACCAGATAACCGGTTAATCGTTTACATCCCTAATTAAAATCAGTACACCTTACTATTCCATTTGATTGATGAAGATGTATTAACATATGATTGTTCTGCGATTCTTGTGTTTAATCCCACTTTGTTAGTGCCCCTTCATGACATTCGGTACTTTGATGGATATAATGATTTAATCCTTATCGAAACTGCTTAAAACAAAGAAACACATGAATTTCATTATTGCATCTCTGCTCTTGTATCAGAGTTTTACCATTGCTTAGATTAAATTGCATGTTCAAAGTCAACAAAATGATCACAGTGGGTAAGATATTGAAAGCAAGAAAAGATATGGAACAGTATTGGCAAGTCAGAACTCCCCTGGACAGATCTTGGCAAACGGAGGAGGCACACACAGTATGGGCAACAGTCACAAGTCATAACTCCCCTGGACAGATCTTGGCAAAGGGAGGAGGCACACACAGTATGGGCCACAGTCACAAGTCATAACTCCCCTGGACAGATCTTTGCAAAGGGAGGAGGCACACACAGTATGGGCAACAGTCACAAGTCATAAACTCCCCTGGACAGATCTTGGCAAAGGGAGGAGGCACACACAGTATGGGCAACAGTCACAAGTCATAAACTTCCCTGGACAGATCTTGGCAAAGGGAGGAGGCACACACAGTATGGGCAACAGTCACAAGTCAGAACTCCCCTGGACAGATCTTGGCAAACGGAGGAGGCACACACAGTATGGGCCACAGTCACAAGTCAGAACGCCCCTGGACAGATCTTGGCAAACGGAGGAGGCACACACAGTATGGGCAACAGTCACAAGTCATAACTCCCCTGGACAGATCTTGGCAAAGGGAGGAGGCACACACAGTATGGGCCACAGTCACAAGTCAGATTTTCCCTGGACAGATCTTGGCAAACGGAGGAGGCACACACAGTATGGGCAACAGTCACAAGTCATAACACCCCTGGACAGATCTTGGCAAACGGAGGAGGCACACACAGTATGGGCCACAGTCACAAGTCATAAACTTCCCTGGACAGATCTTGGCAAAGGGAGGAGACACACACAGTATGGGCCACAGTCACAAGTCAGAACTTCCCTGGACAGATCTTGGCAAAGGGAGGAGGCACACACAGTATGGGCCACAGTCACAAGTCATAAACTTCCCTGGACAGATCTTGACAAAGGGAGGAGGCACACACAGTATGGGCCACAGTCACAAGTCATAAACTTCCCTGGACAGATCTTGGCAAAGGGAGGAGGCACACACAGTATGGGCCACAGTCACAAGTCATAAACGTCCCTGGACAGATCTTGGCAAAAGGAGGAGACACACACAGGGAGGGCCACTGAGTCACAAGTCAGAAACTTCTCTGAACAGATCTTGGCAAAGGGAGGAGGCACACACAGTATGGGCAACAGTCACAAGTCATAACTCCCCTGGACAGATCTTGGCAAAGGGAGGAGGAACACACAGTATGGGCCACAGTCACAAGTCAGAACTCCCCTGGACAGATCTTTGCAAAGGGAGGAGGCACACACAGTATGGGCCACAGTCACAAGTCATAAACTTCCCTGGACAGATCTTGGCAAAGGGAGGAGACACACACAGGGAGGGCCACTGAGTCACAAGTCAGAAACTTCCCTGAACAGATCTTTGCAAAGGGAGGAGGCACACACAGTATGGGCAACAGTCACAAGTCATAACTCCCCTGGACAGATCTTGGCAAAGGGAGGAGGCACACACAGTATGGGCAACAGTCACAAGTCATAACTCCCCTGGACAGATCTTGGCAAAGGGAGGAGGCACACACAGTATGGGCCACAGTCACAAGTCATAAACTTCCCTGGACAGATCTTGGCAAAGGGAGGAGGCACACACAGTATGGGCCACAGTCACAAGTCATAAACTTCCCTGGACAGATCTTGGCAAAGGGAGAAGGCACACACAGTATTGGCCACAGTCACAAGTCATAACTCCCCTGGACAGATCTTGGCAAACGGAGGAGGCACACACAGTATGGGCAACAGTCACAAGTCATAACTCACCTGGACAGATCTTGGCAAAGGGAGGAGGCACACACAGTATGGGCAACAGTCACACGTCATAACTCACCTGGACAGATCTTGGCAAAGGGAGGAGGCACACATAGTATGGGCCACAGTCACAAGTCATAAACTTCCCTGGACAGATCTTGGCAAAGGGAGGAGGCACACACAGTATGGGCCACAGTCACAAGTCATAACTCACCTGGACAGATCTTGGCAAAGGGAGGAGGCACACACAGTATGGGCAACAGTCACAAGTCATAAACTTCCCTGGACAGATCTTGGCAAAGGGAGGAGGCACACACAGTATGGGCAACAGTCACAAGTCATAACTCACCTGGACAGATCTTGGCAAAGGGAGGAGGCACACACAGTATGGGCAACAGTCACAAGTCATAAACTTCCCTGGACAGATCTTGGCAAAGGGAGGAGGCACACACAGTATGGGCCACAGTCACAAGTCATAAACTTCCCTGGACAGATCTTGGCAAAGGGTGGACGCACACATAGTATGGGCAACAGTCACAAGTCATAAACTTCCCTGGACAGATCTTGGCAAAGGGAGGAGGCACACACAGCGAGGGTCACAGTCACAAGTCATAAACTTCCCTGGACAGATCTTGGCAAAGGGAGGAGACACACACAGGGAGGGCCACTGAGTCACAAGTCAGAAACTTCCCTGAACAGATCTTTGCAAAGGGAGGAGGCACACACAGTATGGGCAACAGTCACAAGTCATAACTCCCCTGGACAGATCTTGGCAAAGGGAGGAGGCACACACAGTATGGGCAACAGTCACAAGTCATAACTCCCCTGGACAGATCTTGGCAAAGGGAGGAGGCACACACAGTATAGGCCACAGTCACAAGTCATAAACTTCCCTGGACAGATCTTGGCAAAGGGAGGAGGCACACACAGTATGGGCCACAGTCACAAGTCATAAACTTCCCTGGACAGATCTTGGCAAAGGGAGAAGGCACACACAGTATTGGCCACAGTCACAAGTCATAACTCCCCTGGACAGATCTTGGCAAACGGAGGAGGCACACACAGTATGGGCAACAGTCACAAGTCATAACTCACCTGGACAGATCTTGGCAAAGGGAGGAGGCACACACAGTATGGGCAACAGTCACAAGTCATAACTCACCTGGACAGATCTTGGCAAAGGGAGGAGGCACACATAGTATGGGCCACAGTCACAAGTCATAAACTTCCCTGGACAGATCTTGGCAAAGGGAGGAGGCACACACAGTATGGGCCACAGTCACAAGTCATAACTCACCTGGACAGATCTTGGCAAAGGGAGGAGGCACACACAGTATGGGCAACAGTCACACGTCATAACTCACCTGGACAGATCTTGGCAAAGGGAGGAGGCACACATAGTATGGGCCACAGTCACAAGTCATAAACTTCCCTGGACAGATCTTGGCAAAGGGAGGAGGCACACACAGTATGGGCCACAGTCACAAGTCATAACTCACCTGGACAGATCTTGGCAAAGGGAGGAGGCACACACAGTATGGGCAACAGTCACAAGTCATAAACTTCCCTGGACAGATCTTGGCAAAGGGAGGAGGCACACACAGTATGGGCAACAGTCACAAGTCATAACTCACCTGGACAGATCTTGGCAAAGGGAGGAGGCACACACAGTATGGGCAACAGTCACAAGTCATAAACTTCCCTGGACAGATCTTGGCAAAGGGAGGAGGCACACACAGTATGGGCCACAGTTACAAGTCATAAACTTCCCTGGACAGATCTTGGCAAAGGGTGGACGCACACATAGTATGGGCAACAGTCACAAGTCATAAACTTCCCTGGACAGATCTTGGCAAAGGGAGGAGGCACACACAGCGAGGGTCACAGTCACAAGTCATAAACTTCCCTGGACAGATCTTGGCAAAGGGAGGAGACACACACAGGGAGGGCCACTGAGTCACAAGTCAGAAACTTCCCTGAACAGATCTTTGCAAAGGGAGGAGGCACACACAGTATGGGCAACAGTCACAAGTCATAACTCCCCTGGACAGATCTTGGCAAAGGGAGGAGGCACACACAGTATGGGCAACAGTCACAAGTCATAACTCCCCTGGACAGATCTTGGCAAAGGGAGGAGGCACACACAGTATAGGCCACAGTCACAAGTCATAAACTTCCCTGGACAGATCTTGGCAAAGGGAGGAGGCACACACAGTATGGGCCACAGTCACAAGTCATAAACTTCCCTGGACAGATCTTGGCAAAGGGAGAAGGCACACACAGTATTGGCCACAGTCACAAGTCATAACTCCCCTGGACAGATCTTGGCAAACGGAGGAGGCACACACAGTATGGGCAACAGTCACAAGTCATAACTCACCTGGACAGATCTTGGCAAAGGGAGGAGGCACACACAGTATGGGCAACAGTCACAAGTCATAACTCACCTGGACAGATCTTGGCAAAGGGAGGAGGCACCCATAGTATGGGCCACAGTCACAAGTCATAAACTTCCCTGGACAGATCTTGGCAAAGGGAGGAGGCACACACAGTATGGGCCACAGTCACAAGTCATAACTCACCTGGACAGATCTTGGCAAAGGGAGGAGGCACACACAGTATGGGCAACAGTCACAAGTCATAAACTTCCCTGGACAGATCTTGGCAAAGGGAGGAGGCACACACAGTATGGGCAACAGTCACAAGTCATAACTCACCTGGACAGATCTTGGCAAAGGGAGGAGGCACACACAGTATGGGCAACAGTCACAAGTCATAAACTTCCCTGGACAGATCTTGGCAAAGGGAGGAGGCACACACAGTATGGGCCACAGTCACAAGTCATAAACTTCCCTGGACAGATCTTGGCAAAGGGTGGATGCACACATAGTATGGGCAACAGTCACAAGTCATAAACTTCCCTGGACAGATCTTGGCAAAGGGAGGAGGCACACACAGCGAGGGTCACAGTCACAAATCAGACCTTCCCTAGACAGATCTTGGCAAAGGGAGGAGGCACACACAGGGAGGGGACAGAAAACAATTTCGAAATGACAAGGACAAGGACCCCAAATCACAACATTGTTAACATATTCAAAACATGAAAATGCTACAATATAGAACAAAAGGATAACTACAGAGCTATACAAGAGATAAGTCATAACCGCGCACTACAGACTGGCAACTGTCAGTAATACCAATAGGGATTCAAGTTCTGAGCAGTTGTGTTGCTCTTCATCTAATCCAATTATCTCTTTAATAGTCATATGCAGCATTTGGAGTCTCTTGTTTTTGTTTTCTCACAACTTGTAAAAGTGTTTGGCCTTTTTGGAACATGTAGACTGTATATTGTCAAAGTAATTTACCTTTCATTTTTGGCTGGAATAACACCTTAACAGCACCATCACAGGTAAAGGAGCCTGCCTTGAATTGCACAGAGAAACCATTCTCAGACGTAGCTTCCTGAGTCGCATCATAGTTTATTTTTGATATGGACTCGACCTGAAGATAATTGATTTTTTTGAGTAGCTGCATTCTTTACAGGGAAGTAATGATGAGTTAAAATTGAAAACATATTTTACATAGAGCTGGTTGTGTCTTCCCGATCATATTGACAGTAACACGTAATTAAACAGCCTCATCTTGATCAAGGGTTTGTATTATGTATTGCTTATTAGCAAATTGCTGCAATGTATTTATTTTACATTATGCTCAATTGAATGATCGCTATCACGGAAAATCAAATGATTTTGATACATGTGAAGTAATAATATATTAAACACTTCTTCCTCACAACATGCTTAAAATAATTACTGGACATAAAGGTTAAAATCAGCTTTTATCCCAATTGGACTTCAAATTCATTGTACTTTACTTGCGAGGTAAAAAGAATGATGAATTTAAGTTCTGTATAATGTACACCACACTTAAATACCACCTCAATATTCAGACTACTTCACAAATAAGGCCGACTTTTTCAGAACCAATGGTGGTTTGAGGTTTCAATGTACATACAAAAAGGATTCAATTATAGCCTTTGTCGAAACATTTCTAATGCCTTCTTGTAACCGCTACGTGATAACATTCATGATAATCATTTTTCACCCAGATATAGAGGTACAAGTAATAAGTGAGAGACTCGTATAGATAGATACTAGTATACTCATGCAGCCACCAAGTTACCCAAACATGGACCCCTGTAATAGACTACAGTGAAACCTCAATAATAAGACCACCAGTAGGACCCTTGAAAACTGGTCTTCATATTGAGGTGGTCTTAATATCGAGGTTGAATAAAGAGCAAAACAGTGAAAATGGACTTGAAAATTGTGTTCTGAATTTCGAGGTGGTCTTATTATTGAGGTGGTCTTAAAGAGAGGTTTTACTGTACTTACGCTGTACGACTTAATGTAAACAACCATACTCAATATCTCATCTGATATAGGCTTTGCGATAATAAGAACATCTTTGTTTGATTCACATGTCTGAACTAGATATATTCCATTAGAAGGATCATCTGGGTCTGTTTCTGCTGGCATTACTTCAGGTTCTTTCATGTTCGGCTACACATAGAAATGCAGCACATACTTAATTTTACTACGGTGATTTCATAGTAACATACGTAAATACATAACAGCTACATTGTAATTGTACATAGACTAATTATACATCTGAATACCATATTTTTATGTTTAAAGATGTATCTGGCGCATCTGAACAAAACATGTTTGAAATGGCTTCATCCAGTAGTGTTGTTACATTGGCCATTGGCCAAAACATCTCTAATAAGAACCATTGCAATATAAAACTGATTGAAAATATATTTTTTTACGATATTACTAACAGACAAAACTTGTAAAATAGCCTGATTGTTGAAACAACTGGAAGTGTTTTTTAAATTTTATGATGTACAAACATCTTTCTTCAACAAATACGGATCAATACATTATGAGTTCATTCTTTGTAATGCATGTTTATTAATGTTTTACCTATAGGAAAATAATAATAATATAAGGTTCACTTTCTTCATTGATTCAACTACAGGATGACTGTTAGTCTAGATTGACTGGTTTTTTCGCCAAGAACACTTTTTCAGTTATATATGGGGGTCAATTGATGTCACCAGTTTTCCTGGAAACTAATATCAACCAGTACTAACTTTACCACAGGCACAGTTTTTAAATGTACTCAGTGTGATTGGTGTGTTAAATTCTGTATTTTTTAGCAATACAGCACATGTATACTTATCACGAAATACAACTGACATTGTTTTCGTATATTGTTACTTACCCGAGTGGATATCAAAATGGAACCGACCACAGCTATATCTTCTTCTGTATCTATGTATAGTGTAGATTCCCCGGAAGTTATTGTCCCCGATAGGCCGTTACCATCAATACTTGTGACTTTTGTCATTTGGCTTAACTGAAATAGGTTGGAAACAAGAACAAGTACTAAGTAGGCAGTGTTAAGTTTATCTCATGCCATCTTATTTGTTGGTATCTAGACTTGAAAATAAGACATATGTGTTTCTTTAACGTCGTAATAAAACGGCAATGTGATTTCAACTAACTCAATGTAGTGAACTCAATATTAAACATTCTTAGTACATGTACATTAATGTCAATGTACAATTAAATTCATCTGGCAGTGGCATATTTATTATAACATTTCACATTATACATATGCTATAGTTTGTATATATCATGTTGTCAATATTATTATATCGCTAATTTCAATCCACCTTCAATCAGATCTAACATCTGTAATCTAAAAAAACACAGTGCAGAAATTCATAGTTCCATATTTAGCTCTATTAGTTGTTTTTTAAGTATTCTATGACACATGTATAAATATGGAAAAGTAAACGTATGTATACATACACCCATCTGAACACTGCCTGACAACTTGCTGAGCCCGTTAACCCCCACTGCAGTGTTTTCGGCACGTACTTTCTTATTAGCAAGGTTAGCTGCTGTGTCTTGTGTCACTGTTAAACTGGATCCGGAGTTACCCATGGTTTTTATTCCACCGGAGCTAACTTTAACATTCTTCATAATGTTTTTGTTGTTTGCCTTGACTGACTTTGAAAAGACATTGGCCTGCCAAATAGGAACATTATAATTAATATCACATTTGAATCCTATAAGTAAATAGGCACACCACTAACAAAATATAATATAATCCTGCAATAGGACAGAACTAGTATGACACTATAGTTCCATTTATAATTTGTTGTTGAGAAATGTTTCAAAACTAATGACTTCTCGGAAATTGGCTATTGAGAATTATAATTTGTGTAAAAATTGACAATAGATTGTCATTGTAAGATGATTTATTGATTTTTTTTCAGGAAAAAACACAAACAATGTTACAATACATGCAAAGCAGTACACACAATTGTATAATACAAATTGTTATACACATTCTTATGTAGTAATAAGCTTACATTTGTTGGTAATTAGTAATATTATGTTCTTATGTTACAATGTTTATAAATTCATCACATAGTTTGCTTGCTTCTTATAAAGTACATGGTAATGTTATGCACTAATTGTTTGTACAATATACAATAAAACCTCACTTAAAGACCATCTCAATAATAAGACCACCTAAAATTTTAGACCACAATTTTCAAGTCCATTTTCACTGTTTTGCTATTTATTTAACCTCAATATTAAGACCAATTTTCTAGGGTCACAATTGTGGTCTTATTGTTGAAGTTTGACTGTCTTTCAATGGTATTTATATGTCTGTGTAATGTGGTGCCTGATAACAGTAGTCAACAGAATATGATCAAATCATTTACGTTTGTCAGAACATTGTATTTCACTATTATGTATTAGATTAATTCAAATATAAATATGGTGTTTATATTGTTCTATGTGGTGATATAAATGCGCATACTTCAGATTCACATGATTTTTTATCTAATGATGGCTTTTTACATATGGAAGTTTTACCCAAGTTTAGATATATGAACAAAAAACTAAAGAATCTGAATAAGTTGTTTACTGAAGACAGTTGAATTTATACAATATATATATTCAGCAAAAACAAATTCGGTTTAAAAGTTAGAAAAATACGATAGTTTAGACATGCGCTATACAGATGTATCCGATTGCTGAATAAACTGATATCTCTCTCTGATTTTCCACATCAAAACAGTAGTTTGGACGACTACACATTCGTGATTAAATTACTGTGTGTCCAACCTCTTGTCCATATTTCATTCACTGATAAAATATCGGGAAATATTTATTATTACTTCAATCAAATGGGCGCGTGACTAAGTGTTTGTAGTGGCAAAACATATGCATACTTTTGATGCAAGCAGAAAAATGTCTAATAGATGTTGCTTACATGGATTTATGATGGATGTGACAAAAGTGCCTAAAATATTAATCGTGTGTGTGTTGTGATTGTTATAACTTACATTGTCCACCTTTTTCATAACATCCAATCTTGTTGCTAGCTGTCGTCGTCCCTCAAAAAAGGCTCGTTCTGCATCGGTCATTATTCCTAATTTTTCTAACTTATCTTTTGTCTCGTCAGTAAAAAAGAGCTTTGCAGTCTTCGAATCTTTGCGTACATCTGCTGGATTTTTCTCTGGCAATAACGCTTCATCTGGTACAACTAAATTAGCCACAACACCAGAAACTGCCAACATTACTGCAAGCATTAACCAATAATTAAACGATGAAAAAAATGAATTAGTTGATTTTCAGAAATACTTACATTTAAATTTGGTTCACTTCTAATAACACATTGAAAGCTTTTTTTTAATACTATGAGTGAGCAACACAAGCTTTAATCTAAGTAATTGACTTTGAGCATATTTTTCGAGCATTCAGTGATCTTGCATGGTCAATAAGATCATTAATTAATAAGTGTGTTAAGTTCATTCATTGTTCACTGCGGGACATAAACAGCTATCACTATAGCCACTCACTATAATTTTATCAAACAAAAATTAGTTTAAATAGTCATCATGCTCCAATCAAATGCAAAAATGGACATGAATGTGAAATAATTTTAGCACTTATTATGTCAAAACGTCCACAAATGTTGAGTTTTACTGTTAAATATTAGAAATGAAGATGGTCATGTTTTTCATCAAACACTACAAATGTAAACATAATTAATACATTGTACGTATGGTGGCATATAACTGCCACCAGTTAGCATGATAGCGTTCGAGAAATGTTTCGTGTTAACCACTTAATTATTGCGATAATTATCTAGCTATCTAGTTAATATTCGTGATGCATTTTCAGTAAGATAAATATCATAAGACTAGAAACAGGCTTGACAGTGCCCAGAACTGCCACCTCTTACCATTTTATGATGTATTACACTAACAGGTTATCTAGTTATGGTTTTCACTTAATATGTAACATTATAAGTAGTAGACTAGACTCCGTCCATTTGTTTTAACTGATAAAAGTATTCAACAATAATACATCAAAACCAAATGACAGGACCATTGTGGCATTGTCCAATTTGACCTTTCAGAGATTTCCATCAAATCACTTAATTAGTAATTAAAGTTTAGTAATTATACTTAGGGATGTGTAGCACAATCAAAGATACGTATGTCTACATTAAACCATAATTTAAAAAATGCCCATTCGTATTTCTTGAGAATATGAATTTATACATTCCAGTCAAGCATTTACAATGTGCAAATTTGAACTACTCAGCGTCCAGTTTACAAATGCAGTTTGATTGTCCAAAATATGCTTCGACATTTAACTTTAGATTGTTACAGCAATAGTAGCAAAGTCACTACCAGGATAAGTAGAGAACAGGGTCTTTCTGAAGCTGATTGAATCATTATATTTTTATTATACCTTTATCTTAAATAATATGATGATTTGAATATGGTAATCAGTTAAGCATTCACTGATTTTAACAGACTAAATCTACTTTAAGAGCTTTCAAATAGTATGCAGTTTTAAATTTCCAAGAATTGCTTTTTTATATTTGTGACTTTATAATTATGCCGTATGACCATTTCCATTTTTATATTTGCAAAAAAATACATTTTCACAATTTTGGTATTTACATTCAGGGCAAATTACTTAATATTTCTGACCATTTCACATCTGTGGCTATTTCACATTTCCGACCATTCCAATATCTAATAATCTAATAATCTAATGATGTGGTGTTCATACTGAAGACAATGCATTTACCTTCTTGTACCTTTTCTTTTGTTGCACCATCCTCAGTTGCGCGACTTCCCATTGCAAATACAGTTTGTGTAAGTTCGACAATGTCTAACTATAAAGCATTCTAAATAATTAATTATCAGATGATAAAATGATGAAACAAGCATGAACTGCTGAACATTACTAGTTAAAACATCATTTTAAAGCATTTTGCCAAACGGAAACCAATGCATCACAAGACACTAGCTATACCTGTGAAATTTGTTCATATCTGGGCTAATGGAAACTAGAGCTATCACTAAGGGTGATTAACTAATACTCCTGCAATACCGCTTTGTAAGATATATTTTGGAGAAAATCCAAGAAGTTTCAGGTAAATTCTCCAAACACCTTAGAAGTAGTTTGCTTCACAAGTTTTAGAAAAATCCAAGATGCCCGTTAGTCGGCCATCTTGAATGTGATCGAAAAAAGAATTTCATATACTTCAACTCATTATGTAGAATATACTTGCAAACTTTCATAAAAACCCTCCACAAGAAGTAGAAGTAGTTCAATTCAGAGTGAAATTCTCTACCATTAAAGGGCAATAACCCTGTAAAGACATGCAACCGGAACATGCCTACGACATGCACAACGAGGCTTGGTAAAAATCATTTGTGTGAACTTTCAAGGAAATCCTCTAAATAGATAGGATGTGACATTACATGACATGGTGTTACATGACGTCACAACATGTGTGATTCCTATATAGTCCGCAATTCATTTTGTGAAGCAGAGGTGTGATAATGCATACAATATATGACAAATACAGACGACATATTTTTCTAGTTTATGTATTGATAGGCTACAAAGGACAATGTTTTCTCTTGATAACTAGAGATAAGTAACAATTCCTTTCAATAAAACAAGTTTCGACTGAATGAATCACAATCACTTGTATGCTATTTGGCTCTCAGTTATGATGTAACAATAGTTTGTATTACAAAACCAACAACTTAGATGTCAAACCTTTGTATCCTCATCAAAGGCATTTTGGGGCCCACCTGACATACCAATTACAGCAACGCCAATATCAATACTATCTGCTGGAGTGCTTTCCAGGGATACGGCTTGTCCGCCAACGAGACCCTTGTAAGTCAAAACTATTTCCTTGGATACCTGTACAATTACACAACAAAAATATATATTAGCATTGCAACATGTAACAAGTGCTATTTTAAAACACTGTTGTAGATCTATGTCTGTGTAAAACATTCTTGCACCCAGAATTTTTCTCAGATATGACATTATTGCAAGAATAATTTGTTTAAACAATTTTGACATAATTAAATGAAAACAAACAACTTTCAAAACATAACGGTAATACATAAAGTTTTCATTCTTTGTCTGTGGTGAATGTCTAAATAACCAGTGTAACAGGCCCCAATCCCCAGCCCACTTCCCCCAGGTAAAAACTGGACTGGTCAGTTTTCCCCTTTGGCATCTTTATCCCCCACCCCTTGTCCAGTTTCCCCAAACCTAAAATGATAAGGACATTTCTTGCAACATGTCTAACCATTATACAAATGAATAAAATGATGAGGGTGAAACACAATAATGAAACAACTGTCATTTTTCACATATGAGTCTTTAAGCCATCCCATTTTTTCCCCCACCTGAAAATGTTTTTTCTTACCCCAGTGAAATGACATTTCAAAAACAAGAATAGTCCATGAACTGGTCTTTAACAGTTCTTCATTTGTGTTCATGAACTTTTGGACATGAACTGTCTTTGAATTATGTTCATGAACAGTTCATGAACAATTAAAGAATACTGCTAAGTCCTTGAAATGACCATGAACATTTGCCAGAGCAATCATATCCATTTCATGAACTATAATGTATTTAATGGTTCAATAAAAGTTCTTAAACAGTTTCATAATGACATTTTAATAATTATTCCATTTACCAAATCTGTGTTTATTTTAATGTACCGTAAAACGAAAGTCATAAATAGTAATGTACATGGATAGTATGTTTTAAGGGAGCGGTTGTGGTATGACTGTCTGGGCTAGGCTGTAAGAGCTCTCAGTACTAAGCAATGTATGGTGTACTTGATAGCTATTCATTGAGTTAAACCATGTTCCTTGCACAGCCACTGATAGATTTTGTGGATTTCTGTTGAGTTAACTTGTCATGGACAGTTCAGGAATGCTGCCTAAATTTTACATTATTTATGCATGATGAAATTGGAATTTGCAATTTTTTTTATTTCTTTCAAAGTATAATTTATTCATGGCATATGAAATTCATTGCAAAACAAGAAAATTGACACTGTTATTATGTCACTTCCAAGACTTAATCATTTTTTTAATATTTTGAATTAATTTAGTAAATTACCTCCCTTTATCAATAATTACATATTTTTTTCCAATAAAAACACCATTAAAAAATATATAGTGAAGGACTGCCTAGAATATTATAACTTGCAACTGCTGAGAAATTAAATTTAACATACATTATACAATTTAGAGATTTATTTTAATTGAGTTTTGTTACCATATATATATATATTCATGAACTGTTCAAGTAATTAGCATCTATTCAGTTCATTACAGGTTCATGAACACACCGGTTCATGAACAGTTCATGAACTTTATATATAGAAGGGAAAGGACAGAATACTTTAAGTAGCGGATCCGTAATCCAGTGGTAACGCGCTGGACTTGTAATCCAGGAATACAGGTTCGATTCCCCTCTCCATCACTGACCGTACTAACAGTCTTTCGGACGAGACTTTAAATAGTTCATGAACTGTTCATGTAATTAGCATCTTGAACAATTCATGTCCAGAACATGAAGTCTAAATGAGACTATAATACTCTATAGGAAAAAGTTCATGAACTGTTCATGAACCGGTGTGTTCATGAACCTGTAATGAACTGAACATAAATACTGGGTTGTTGAATAGTTCATGAACAATTGACCTTTCTGCAGATATTGATTGACAGCTCGCGTTAGCCAATCGCGTTGCAGTATTCGCGCACACCTCCGGCATTGTTTTATCGACGCCATTTTGTTAGACAAAGCGCTACAGTTGTCAACAAATTTGTCTAAGAGTGATACTTTTCTGGAAAGCAAATTACAGGGTGTTTATTATTGATCTAAGACAATGGTGAAAAGGTGTAGCTTCGGGCTGTGTGATAGTGACAATAGATGTCCAGACTGATAGGTGGCGTGAAATTCTTACCTTTTCAACAACAACCAAAACCTTGTTTGCATGCGGTGGATTAAGTTGTGCGGCAGACCGCATCACGAGTTAAATCCGTCTAAAATTAACGTAAACAGATATGCCCCATTGATAAAAAGATAACTTTTTGTTTGGTATTTGATATTTTTACCTTTAAATATCTGTTTGACTGGGAGGGGACAAACATTACAAGTTAATGAAAAGTCTGGCTTTAAACATGAAGAAACACAAATTTACAACTTAAAATGTATTTATTTCACATAATTATCCAAGAAATAACATAATCTTATACAATTTATACTATTTAGCTAAAATGTTGCTATATTGTTTTATTCCAACCAATCATTTGGAAGTGGTCCACATTATTTCTCTCGGAAATATCGCTTTCTCGTATTCTAGTTTTAATCAGTTGCAATTTATAAATGTGAAAATATATCAAATTAACTATATTACATCTGCATTTTGAGGGAACATAATATTATTTTTCTAAACTAAAATAATTGACTTATGTCAGCATTCAAGCAAGTATTTGGACTTTATTTTTGCTTAGAACGGACATTACTTTATAAATTTGTAATACGCCTGAGTTTGTATAACTAAACATGACCAGAATCAATTATAAAATCAATAATTATAGCGATTAAAAAAATGAAACTGAAACATATATACATGGAGAAAATATCTTATTTTTTGTAATAATTGATATTGATGAATCTAAATACGTACAGGTGATATACCGGTATTGGTTACTCACTGTCGAGTATTTCTTTCGAAAGTAACTTATATGTCAGAAAAGTTTTTATTTCTTGTACATGTATTTCAATTGCATTGGGGGTTTATAATTTATGTAAGTATAGAAATTAGTACTATATCTGGTTTAAAATCCTAAATATCACACCTACGAGTATGTTGATTTTGTTAAATAAATAAACCTATTTTCTAACATTCAACACAAGTCTGATCATTTAATTTTTATAAGATACAGAAGATGCCCCAGTTCCAGAAGCACCCCTTTTACGTGCTTGATGTAAAACATCATACACGAGACCTCGGTTTTTAAAGTCTCGTCCGAAAGACTGTTAGTACGGTCAGTGATGGAGCGGGGAATCGAACCAGCGATCCCTGGATTACAAGTCCAGCGTTTTACCACTGGACCACGGATCCGCTACGAATTTACATTTCTCAACTTTGCTGTATATATGTGTCGGATTGTGACAGCAAAAACTGATTGGATGCACATTGGACTCCCACTGGGTCAGACTGTGAAATGCTGATTACGGGGCTGGATAAGTGCACACACGCGACATTATTGTTTATTGCATAACATTATATAATTTGTCCAACCTATGTACAGGCCTTGTGTCTGCCTTTGTTTCTATTTTATCATAGTATCTTTAAAGTATGATTTCTGGAATTTGTAGAAATATATATTGCAGGATTTGAAGATTTGAGAAATAATCCTGATATTCTAATGTCCATCCCTTTTTGTAATGTCCATCTCCACACAAAATAAAGGTGGTTTTAGTTTATGTACACAAACATATAGCTATACCTAAACTTGATGACTAAAATGACTTTCATTCACACTAAATAACATCATACATATGATAAGGGGACAGACATTACAGATAACGTTTCATGTTTTTGGGGGTAAATACTTCCCCTGTAAACCCGCAATAAACTGCAAACATGGACTTGCATGGAATAATAATGATCTCATGTAAATGTATTGCATGATAATTGGTTTGAAATGTATTTGATATAAAGGACATTCTAATATAAAATGAAATTCGTCTTCTAAAACATTACATAGTTGACATTTTCTTTCTGATCGTGGTATAGCATTTAAGGTTTATTCCATCTTCCCGTTTCAATTTCCAGTCTATGGCTCGAAACTCTTAATCTAGTCAAAGCAAATGTATATTAAGTAATATTTATTTTGTCAAGATATGGTTTAAAGTCGAAATATCATATAATGAGGAAAAATCCGATGGAATACTATCTACATCAGCCCGTTATTGTTCTTTGTTCGACGCCATATTGGACATGGCTTGTCCAACGTGGTTACAGCGAGAACATGTTACTAAGGGGGGCGTGGCTACGAAGCGTCTGCAGAAAGGTCAATTCAAGAATGTTTGGCAATGAAATGTCAAGATTCTAGATTGCACTTCATGGACTGATCATGAATCATGTCCAATTCATGAACTAATAATATCATGAACATTTCAAGAATTAGTCTCATTTAGACTTCAAGGAATTTCATGAATTGTGAACATGAACTATTCATGAATATTTCATATACTGTAACGGTTCTTTTCACAGGGGTAACAGCATATTGCTTAAAACTTACATGGGGAAAATGGCAATGTTTTTCATCATTTTGTCTCACCTTCATCATTTTGTCTCACCCTCATCATTTTGTCTCACCCTCATCATTTTGTCTCACCCTCATCATTTTGTCTCACCCTCATTAATTTTGTCTCACCCTCATCATTTTGTCTCACCCTCATCATTTTGTCTCACCTTCATCATTTTGTCTCACCTTCATCATTTTGTCTCACCCTCATCATTTTGTCTCACCCTCATCATTTTGTCTCACCTTCATCATTTTGTCTCACCCTCATCATTTTGTCTCACCCTCATCATTTTGTCTCACCTTCATCATTTTGTCTCACCCTCATCATTTTGTCTCACCCTCATCATTTTGTCTCACCCTCATCATTTTGTCTCACCCTCATTAATTTTGTCTCACCCTCATCATTTTGTCTCACCCTCATCATTTTGTCTCACCCTCATCATTTTGTCTCACCCTCATCATTTTGTCTCACCTTCATCATTTTGTCTCACCCTCATCATTTTGTCTCACCCTCATCATTTTGTCTCACCCTCATCATTTTGTCTCACCCTCATCATTTTGTCTCACCCTCATTAATTTTGTCTCACCCTCATCATTTTGTCTCACCCTCATCATTTTGTCTCACCCTCATCATTTTGTCTCACCCTCATCATTTTGTCTCACCCTCATCATTTTGTCTCACCCTCATCATTTTGTCTCACCCTCATCATTTTGTCTCACCCTCATCATTTTGTCTCACCCTCATCATTTTGTCTCACCCTCATCATTTTGTCTCACCCTCATCATTTTACTCTTTCATATAATGGTAAGAGATGTAAGAAGACTTTCATATCATTTTCAAGAGCGGGAGAACTGGGCTGCCCATTTCTTTCCCAACCAGCATACAGATAATATAGAGACAAATAATGTTTTTTCATTATTTTGTTTCACCCTCATCATTTTATTAAAAACATGTAACAACAATTTTTCATATTATCGTAGGTGGGGAAAACTGAACTAGGAGTTGGAGAAAAGGATGCCTGGGGAGAACTGACTAGTCCAGAATTTGCCCCTGGTGGGTATTCAAGATGGGGGAACTGAAAGTTACACCGGGAGTTGTCTACCTTGTCAAGTAATTATCTGAACTATTTTGAAAGCGAACTATCAGACTAAAAGCATTTTGTCAGCTATACCTCTTGTGCAGCAACAAGTGTTGCATCTGGCTCCCTTTTCGTAATATCACTCATTACATCGGCCGATCCTACAGGAGTGTCACCACTTAAATCACCTAAATTACCTGATTCTGCTATTGCCATGACTGGTGCTGGTTCATCAGGCTGAAAATGAATTAAAAGGGTATTATTTTTTCATGATAATAAAGAAAATATTACATTATAATGAAAACTATAATAATTATGACAATAATAGGTTGTGTATCCAGAACAACAACTATGATTATGTCAACATTATGCTTATTCATTGACAATAAATAGATTTATGAATATCATGAATTTGGTAGCAACTGCTAACATTGGACCGTGATATAAACTTTTCAATATGATAATGTTGAACGTACAATACCCATGACGATTTGATTGTGTAAATAGTAAACACAAACACTCAGATCTAAAGCCCGAACTTCAGGTAATGTAAACCCTGTTATGGTAATTTCTAACTATATCATGTTAAATTTAAACCCTTATAAAATTATGATGGTTCATTAGTATTAAATATTGTTTGTGCATGTTTGTTACCACTGTCAATGAGCTAGTAATCGATGCGACAAGTCCTCCCATTGCACTGATACTGTTCAATGCCAAAGCATTTTTTATATCAGTTTCAAATATTTTTGCAAATTCACGGATTTTCTCAGCACCATCGGCACCTGAAATTCCATCCTCAATAGGTGGTTTTACCTGAAATGGTAAATAAATGTAATTTGTAGGCATTTGTATTTTGTTCTTAACAATTGACGATGATGTAGAGAATTTTCATGTAAAATGTTTGATTTTATTCCAAGATCAACAGCAACACAAACAATAGTGCAGTTTAAAGAATATGTACAGATAACGTTTTATCTTAATGTGTGAAGAAACAATCAGTAACGTACTTCCGCATACTAGTTTCAGTCAGGTCAAGGTCACAATTAGAGGTCACACGTCAAAAATGTGTCTAAAACATCTTGTCTGCATGGACAATAACACTATCATTTATTGGGGATTTTCAATTTCTTGTCACAAATATTCACGATGATGAGACGGCATGTCATTCGCAAGACCCATATCTACAGCTCAAAGGTCAAGGTTTTTTTTTAATAACATTGGCAGTAATAAGCATTTTGATTTTTGGTATATCACTGATCAAATGCGCAGCTTAAAAAATGTTATGAATGAAGCTATACTAACCGTTACTACTCCAAGATCAACGCTTGCTGATGGTTCTCTGAACTGATCTTCAATAACAACTCTTATGAGTACAACACTAAAGCCATCACGTGGCTTGTATAACCTAAAGCAACCTGTTGGCACAGCTGAAACATACACACAAACATACACTGTGATATAGAACTAGTAATTGAGTGCTTACCTACTGAATAATTATACATATGGAGCAGTAACCTATAAACTATTACCTGTTTAGTGGTAACCTTTTAAATGATAACCTTTTGAGCAGCAACTTACTGAATGTTAACATACTGAGCAGTAAACTATCACATTTTTACCTATTGAGTGGTAACTTACTGAATGTTAACATACTGAGCACTAACCTATCACATTGTTACCGATTGAGGGGTAACTTACTGAATGTTAACATACTGAGCAGTAACCTATCACATTGTTACCTATTGAGGGGTAACTTACTGAATGTTAACATACTGAGCAGTAACCTATCACATTGTTACCTATTGAGTGGTAACTTACTGAATGTTAACATACTGAGCACTAACCTATCACATTGTTACCTATTGAGGGGTAACTAACTGAATGTTAACATACTGAGCAGTAACCTATCACATTGTTACCTATTGAGGGGTAACTTACTGAATGTTAACATACTGAGCAGTAACCTATCACATTGTTACCTATGGAGTGGTAACTTACTGAATGTAAACATACTGAGCAGTAACCTATCACATTGTTACCGATTGAGGGGTAACTTACTGAATGTTAACATACTGAGCACTAACCTATCACATTGTTACCTATTGAGGGGTAACTTACTGAATGTTAACATACTGAGCAGTAACCTATCACATTGTTACCTATTGAGGGGTAACTTACTGAATGTTAACATACTGAGCAGTAACCTATCACATTGTTACCTATTTAGGGGTAACTTACTAAATGTTAAAATACTCAGCAGTAACCTATCACATTGTTACCTATTGAGGGGTAACTTACTGAATGTTAACATACTGAGCAGTAACCTATCACATTGTTACCTATTGAGTGGTAACTTATTGAATGTATTGCATTGTTACCAAATTAGTTGTAACTTACTAAATGGCCACCTTTTGGGCAGTAATGTTTTGAATGTTAATCTATTCAGAAAAAACCTTTTGAATGATAACCTATTGAGCATTTACCTATGGAACAATTAACCTGTTCAGCAGTAACATATTTTATGGATCCCGTATCTGTTAAACCTTTTTAGTAACCCTGAGCGGTAACCTGTAGCATGGCCAACTTTTGAATGTTATTCTATTGAGCAGTAACCTATGCAACGTCTGTTACATATTTAGCAGTAACTCATTGAATGACTTACCTATTGAGCAGGTATCTGTTTAGCAGTTATCTTATTAGGCTGTTATCTTATTGAGTCTGTATCCATTTAATGGTTACCTATTGACTGGTAACCTTTCAGGTGACAGGTAGCAAATTGCTGGTCACCAAATTATTTATTCAGTATTAGCTATGCTTATTAATGTGAGACCAAAAATTTAAATAAGGTTGTTTCTGGTTTTAAAATCCTCTGTAATGACAAAATGGTGACAATGTTTTGCAGGAATCATTAGTTTCACTTTCATCTTTGTAACATAAAATACAGTGTAGAGTGGTGATAACATCCATGTATTATTTGCGATAATTTACAAGTAAAATAAAAACTCACGTGTGTGACATCACAACAAAACAAGCGTGACATAAACACGCTAAATATTTATTTTGTACAGAGTCTGATACTTTATTTCATTGAAAATAATTGTCTTGTTTATATGAATAGGAAATGTACGGAGCCACTAAAATGACATTCACTATTCTTTTTTTATTTCGTTTAAACGTAATATTATTTCGTAAATACGAATTATTATTTCGTTTAAACGTAATATTATTTTGTAAATACGAATTATTATTTCGTTTAAACGTAATAAAATCAATATTACTTTTAAACGAAATAATAATTTGTTTAAACGTAATATTATATCGTTTAAACGTAATATTATATTGTTTAAACGTAATATTATTTTGTTTAAACAAAATAATATTACGTTTAAACGAAATGATATTACATTTAAACGAAATGATATCACGTTTAAATGAAATGATATCACATTTAAACGAAATGATATCACGTTTAAACGAAATGATATCACGTTTAAACGAAATGATATTACGTTTAAACGAAATGATATTACGTTTAAACGAAATGATATTACGTTTAAACGAAATGATATTACGTTTATACGAAATAAAAAAAGAATATGGAATGTCATTTTAGGGGCTCCGTAGAATGTGATATAATGTTATTAACTCGTATCTTGTGGTTAAAATGAAAAAGAAAAAATTGTAGGAAATACTTTTTGGTGAATCAGTTTTTGTTTACAAAAAAATATTTACCACTCCGTAGCAATTCGATAGGGTCATGAGATTCGTTTACGTGACCAGTGGCATTCAGGGTGTATTGTACCATGCTATAATAAAGGTCACCATTATCTTCATCTGTCCAACCTGAGCATTCAAAGCACACATCATCCACTGCAGCGGTTACTAAAAAAGGAACAATCTAGTTAAACATATATGTATTGTATTTACTGAATTAATTACTTTTTTATCCATATACATGTGAAGTTCCTGGGGTTTTAAATGCTATTTAATTACCTATTTGTATCATATCTTCTGTTTATTTAAGGCATTGCAGTGGTCAGTGGCCAGTCTACATAAAGGGGCTGTGGTGATCTATTTATGGTAGGAGTTCATTTATAGGGTAGCTAGTTGATAGTATTTGTCTTTAGCTACTGTAAGAGTAGATTTAAGTGTTATCTCAATTCATTAGCACCCCATAGGGTGTGAACTGATAAAGATCTAATAATTAACAAGAATTAATATAAGAGCGCTGCTGTACGATTTCCAACCTCTTATTTAAGTGACGTCATTTCCAGAAATCGTCACATCTGACGTCACCATGTATGAAAGTAAGCAATATTTGCCGCATATGGCAATATGAAGAGACCATAATTATGGAGTAGATATTGTTTCCTGCTTGCAAATAGTCACATCACATGTCGCTGGTTCTTGAAATGATGTCACTTACAGAAGAGGTTGAAAATCCCATAGCAGCGCTCATTTATTAACCTTATACAGTCATTTGGATAAATAGCCAGTCTGCTCAGTTTCAGACATATTGGTATAATATACATGTACTCTGATGGATATCTCCATATCTTTGTGATATCTAATGTTTGAAAATATTGAAGCTTTATTTGTCTCTCTTAACTCTATTAACTGCCATCATAGTGATTTGGTAATTGATTAATTATACTCAAATTCCTTATGTTAATGGGAAATGGTCATATTTGGTCTCTATTTAATCAGAATTTTATGAAGATTATGATGGTAGTGTTAATTTGTTAATTAGAACCTCAGTTTTCTAGAAATTCCCTTTTTATTACTTTTTAATTGATAAGTGTATTGAGTCATTGCAAATGCAGCAGGAGGGGCTTATCAACCAAGCATAATTATGTCAATCTTTTTACTGCACTGATTCATCAGTTGACCAGAGGCTTATCAGCCAATCAAATCTTTGAAGTAACTTTTGTCTACTGACCAATCAGACATTATGTAAGAGTAGTATAAATGAAGCTGCACCTGTTGTATTAACAGATCAGGTGGCCCTGTGGCTCAGTGGTTAACGCTGCTGACTATGAATCCAAAAGTCGTGGTCTCGATCCCTCGTCTAGCCGGATAAAAACAGAAATGCTTTTCAGTGTTTCCCACCGAACATAGTACTGGCATGTAACCAGGAAAGTACTGGGTAGATTTCAGGAAAGTACTGGTTAGATGCCAGGAAAATGGTAACTGTATGATGGGTCTGGTCTCATTGGCATTGTGCAGTGACTGTCTTTGGCTTCAAAAATTGTCCGTTTCACCTATACTGCTCTACTGGCAGGTAAATTTCCCCTTCGGTTTCAAAAAGTCTGTTTATGGTGTGCGTGGGACATACCGTGGTCGTCCAAAATACCATAAAGTGCATTAGAAAATATGTGCGCGGTAACAGTGACCTCATAAACACAGTAATTTGCATTTTTTAACAACTCTGGTGCCCAGGAACACCCAGGAGAGTCTGATTAAGATAGTGGTAAATAATTATTAATAATTTAATCATTTTTGATAACTTTTAGCTGCTTAGAATAGTGCTGGAGAACTGATTTAGATACTAGTTATTTTTATTTACAAAGACACTTTTTGGGAACTGAGTTAGATACATAGAGAAAGCCGAAATGTGGCCATAGACACTAACATGGCGAACATAAGTGACCTCGTCTGGTCCAGATGGAATATAGTCCAGTAATAGTTCTCATGCAATTAAATGATTTATGAACATTCAACTGATAATGTACGTTTTGATTCTTTCGCTGATTTTAAAGGATTCTGTCCAATTATTATCAGTATTATATACGCTTAAAAGTGAAATTGTTATACATATATATTTTCATATTTTAGATCAGCAAATGTTTAATTTTAGTTTTGCAGAATTTAATACATTTCATATTATTTGTACACTGACTCAAAATGAAAATTTTACACTTTATTTTTTTGAATAATTGTGTTGTTAGTATATATTATGTTGTTGTAAGTGTCACACATGTTTATCACGATTTCATTATGGATATTGATTATGCAATTGTTTTAAAAATTCATGCGTCCAAACTGGAAAAAACGTTTTCCTTACTTTGCAAGTGCGCAGCAACATTGGTTTCACTTACAGGTTTTACACTGACAATTAATCATTTGCTGCTTAGCACAGATAAAAACATTGAATTTGTTATAAAAATCAATTGCATTTAGTGATGCCACGTCTTTCTGAAGATCAGAGAAACCAGGCTATTGGTATGCTCCAAGCGGTGTCAATGGTAAAAAACATAGCGCATCATTTTGGCTGCTCCAGACTGACTATTCATAATCTTGCGAACCAGTACAACACTACTGGGTCTGTCAGAGATCGTGCACGACCCGGTCGCGTACGTGCTACAAAGTTACGTACTGATCGCATTATCACGATGACTCACCTACGTAATCGTTTTTTACCAGCAACCATTACTGCTCGGCGAAAGGGGGTTCATGCACAGACGATCATAAACCGTTTGAGACCAAACCGTGTTCCTATTCGTGCTCGTCGTCCATATACTGGACATATTTTGACACCTCATCACCGAGCTGCCAGACTGTTATGGGCACGATGTCATTTGCATTTCACGCGCAACCGGTGGAAATCGATACTTTTTAGCGCTGATCCAGTCATGGTTTACTGTCAGTCATGCAGATGGCAGAATACGCATCTATCGCCGTAGAAATGAAAGACTTGCATATTGTTGAATTCAGAAGAGAGACAGATTTGGTTGTGGCAGTATTATGGTCTAGGGTGGGATAATGGGGAATCTGAATACTGATCTGGTCATTATCCAAGGAAATCTCAATGCTCACGGTTGTATCAATGTTTTAAACAATACAATGATACCATTCATGCAAAATAACGGACCTTGCACTTTCCAGCATGACAATGCAACGCCTCACAAGGCGCGTATAACTACACAATTCCTTGCTCAAAATAATGTTAACATCTTGCCTTGGCACGCTGTATCCCCAGACTTGAACCCAATAGAACACATATGGGATGAATTGGGTCGGAGATCCAGGTATGACATCAAATTGATACCATAAAAGACCTCCGAAGTGCACTTGTTTTAGAATGGCAATGTATTTCAAACGCAGTCATACATCGTTACGTAAACTGAATGAGGCGACGTATTCTCCAATGCATTCGTAAAAATGGCGGTCACACTGGTTACTGATGCTTCTTATAAAATCACTCAGTCAGTACTTTCTTTTCTCCAAATGTTGTGTGATAATTTACATTTTTCTGGAATTTTCATTTCGACCCCTCTCCACTTAATTGATCATAAAAAAATATGCATTGTCTGATTTTTCCACAGTAAATTACATAAACACATTGATATTGCATTGAAGCTTCAATGAAAAAATTAACCCCGAATATAAATTTATCAACAAAATATATACTTTTGAAATCGATGTAAAGTTTTCATTTTGGGTCAGTGTATGAGTAAGTATAGTTTGGGCAGGTAATCTGTTTAGTAACTTATCTTTGGATAGGTATCGGAGATTTAGGCACCCCTGATTAATCAGTGTTTTCAAAATTTGACATGTTGTAGTTATTACCGATTGTTTTATTCTTAATGCAGAAATTTGTATTGGAATTACCTTGTTTTAATTGCTCTTCATTTGAAGTGAGGTTGACATCTGTCAAAAATCACCTTCCAGTAGTACTTTCAGTACTTTGATTATTAAAGGAAATAAAACATTTAGTATTATAAATGGGACCAATATATACATGTCTATATTGGTCCCCGATTAAATAATAAGCCATTGGGCCTAACATTCCTAGAAATATAAACTTGTCACCCATGGTAATTTCTTAAATAACTTATATTAAAATATTTAAAAACTATTAATTCATGAAATCTTGATACTATTTAAAAAATACATTTGTACAATAGTTTAAATGAAAAATTTGAATTCAACTTTCAAAACCAAATCTTCTGATATGTCACGATTATTTTAAGAATTAAAAATTATATATATTTCACCTATTACATAATGTGAAATAATGAAAAATATAATACTTATAATACATGTACTTTTATTACACAAGTTTTCCAATGCAGGTCAGTTTGCAATTATAATGTTTTAATGCTTTTAATGGGACTTGAATACTAACATAACTTTAAGATTTACCCACCATTTGTAGGAATTACATCTTTCCATGCACAAGTACCATCTTTTGGAGGTTGGTTCATGTCATAAAATCGTGTGAACGTCTGCAAACCATAGTTTTTGGTAACAATCTCACATTTTATTTTAAATTTTGTTTTTCCTTCTGAAAAGTGCATGGCTTTGACCTCCAAACCACGTTTTTCTGTAATAGAATATATATTAGCGACTTGTCGTATTTTAGGTGACTCTCCATAAAAGGTCAGCAACGATCGAGGAATATAAACAATAAAACACGTCTATGTGTACAGTAACTTTCCATTACATAAATACAATTAGAAACTGAAGACAATTCTATCAAAGGTTTCAGTCTAACTTTCTGAAAAAATATAAACATGTTTATTATCTATTATTTATACATTGTATATATATTTATGCATTCTGATTGGTCCAGAAGTGAATTGTTTCGAGTCCGTTATACTTGATATTCACCAATTTTCAATGATATTTACTGGTTTACTATTAGCAACTAGGACCAATATACACATTGATCCCAGATAGCAAATCCCAATATTATTTCCTCATATGGCAGTTGGTTTCTTGGAAATAACCGTTTATTGTTATTTTGTTGTATATTCGTTTACTTGTTTATAAAGTATGAAATATGGAAAACTAACATTGAATGTTAAATTATGTTTGTAAAGTGGTAAAAAGCAAAGCTCATTTGGGTAAATATCCTGT
This sequence comes from Mactromeris polynyma, assembly GCA_032209605.1. Classification (NCBI taxonomy): domain Eukaryota; kingdom Metazoa; phylum Mollusca; class Bivalvia; order Venerida; family Mactridae; genus Mactromeris; species Mactromeris polynyma. The sequence goes on from JASFXZ010000022.1 coordinate 5,073,541, forward strand.
AATGTATTTCTGGCATAAATGCCAATTTTTATTTAATAAAACAAGTACGGACTTTTTAATAGTTGTTGTACATGATGCTTATATGCTGGGTTTCGTCTGTGTTTTGGTAACATCATGTACAACAGCATAAAAGTCAATAGTTGAATAATATTTCATATATCTGACCTCTATCTGGAATTTGGACAATAACGTACGCTTCTTGGTTTTTATCCCACGTTTCCACCGTCCAGTTGTACAAAACATTTTCCGGTAGTTCAGCTTGGTCGATGATGTCCAATTGAATGCTTAGATCTATTCCGACTAGCTTACCCTTTTTGGCTGGAGTCTGTGCGCAGTTCGCAATACATCTGTATAAAAATCACATTGGAAATAACAACATGTTGTTAAACAAATACTCAGAGTTCAATCGTACCTAGTACTACAGAGGATATCAAATGAGTGTTGTATTAGTATTGGATTTATTGAATTATTTGTTCAAGGTATCTACTAGCTCTGTTCAAAGCGAGCCTTTGGCGAGCTTACCATGCTTTTATTCAGAGAGTTCAATAAATTTAATTCTAAACAACACAAATTATGTAGTCGATTTATCACATACCCAACAAGATAAAGTACCGTAGAACCACCCATCCAAACTTCACCTCGTTAATATGTACACTGAACAAAATTTCTAAACGTCCATGTTATAGCAACTTTCTGGCTCATCGCAAGATTCCCCATATCTGATCGATATTGGCTCCATGCTATAACCGATTATAGATATGCTACTTTAACGTCTCATGATCATTATCGTTTGCGACTTAATTAGCCACCCCGCTGTGTTTAGTCAGCATAATGAAATTGCCCCGGGCTGTATTGACTTATCAGAATGTACAATACATTCATGGTACTTAGCAGACTCTTTCGAAAACTATTTATTGAATAATGTAATTAGGCACCATAAAGTTTTGCCTTGTATTTCGTTTCGGCACGGTACGCTGTATAATGGTAGTACTACTTAGCTTTCAAGCATCGCACACATATATTTGTCTCTTTTCAACAGAAATTATAATGACACTAGCAAATACAACTACTTATTGTGTTTGTTACATTTAAAAACATAATACATGTATTGTATTTCTGATGATTGATTGCAATTTTTTATAACATCATCATATCTGGGACCAATGTATATATTGGTCCCAGATCATATTTGCACTGACGATTATATCTAATTGATTTTAAATATACATTTATTTGTGATAATTATATTAATATGTAAAAGTGCGTACACCAGACAATAACTATAACACTTAAGTCTGTAGTTTGAATAAATAATTAGTTACTATGTAGTTATGCATTGTTTATTTCCGGGTATTTGTTAAATATATTTTGCAAAAAAAACATTCAATTAAAAAGCATGTTTGGACATTATAATCGGATCCTGATTATTGTATAAAATCTGGATGCATTAATTTTCAAATGTTATCAGTCATAAATGATAAGTTTTATCCTTTTTGGCCATAAATGATAAGTTTTATCCTTTTTGTCAATTAACAATCTTGCTACGCTGTCTTACTTTGAAGATAGAATATTAAAGTGAATGTATGCATACTAAAAGGATTTCATGTATATACATGTATAATTACTCTTTTGCAGAAAAACGATATCAAACTTTAAAAATGAATATCAATCTAATGCTTTTAAATTTATTTTATTTAAGTTATGCAGGTTGTTAATAATTGTAACATCTCTGTATATATTGGTCCCAGCAAAGACCTACATATTTACAATATTAATAGCATAAATATAATAATTTTCACTTTTAAATATAAAGTTAAACAATGTCATTTTAAAAAAAGTATTTATTGTAATCGAGTTTTACTGTTTCAAATTTCACACCGTCACAGATTAAAAAGTCAATATATTGTCACCCTAAAATTAACCTGGGACCAATATATATATTGGTCCCAGAATTAACCATACCAATACGATAAATAGGTATTTTCTTTGTGAAAGTCGAAAGAGTACTATGTATAATACTAGAATGCCAAATTTAAGTCAGCATATAAAACCGTTTTCTTAATTAAGTATTCTATAACATGGACGTTTAGAAAATTTGTTCAGTGTATATAGTAGAGGGACATTTATAATGAATTCCCACAATGTTTGAGTCATGTTACACATTTAAATCCTACATCTACATCTAAGCACAGGTACTTTAAACAATCTATTTTAATGTTCTATATATGGCCTATTTATCCTCATTTAGAGACAATTATTTTGGAACTAACGTGGAAGAACGATCAGTCGAACAGAACTGGAAATCCTTTAAACAGACACTTCTGTGATGGACAAATATATCCCCCCCCCAAAAAAAAATATCTAAGGAAAAATGGACATACCATGGATGAGTACCTAAATAAATAAATAATAAAGAAAAAGCAGTGCCTATATACTAAAGCGCGGAAAAGCGACAATATCAAAGACACTGAACTGTTCCTAAATCACCGAAAAGATGTGAGGAACACCTTGCATACAGCCTACTATAACTGCATTAATAACCTGCTAGAACCAGAATCTGACTAAACCTCGAAACCCTTTTGGAAGTACATACAAACTCGAAAACAGGACAGTATGAATATTGGAACACAAATTAACAATGGCCATATTGCAGAAAATGCAAAAGACAAAGCGGAAATGTTAAATGAACAGTTTTTCTCAGTGTTTAGTAACGAGACAATTGGATCACTACCTGATAAAGGCCAGTCACTATTTAAGACAATGCCAAAAATTCAAGTCACCCTGAATGAAGTCGTCAAGTGTTTAAAGAGACTGAACCCTAAAAAAGCCGGTGGACCTGGCAAGATGCCCATTTTAATCCAACAAGAAACAACCAATTAAATTGCTCCAATATTACGAAGTATTTTCCAACAGTCGATAGATACATCGCAAATACCCTCATACTGGAAAAATGCAAACATTGTTCCTATATTCAAGACAGGTGATAGAACCAAACCTGCAAACTATCGTCCAGTTATCCTTACAGCTGTGGTATCGAAAATGCTAGAACATGTCGTAGTATCACAATTTATGAACCATTAAGATGGTCAGAACATTCTTCATGAAAACCAACATGGATTTCGATCAAAGCCAATTGTTATTAACAACCGATGACATCATTTGGAGCATGGATCAATGTCACCAAGTGGACATGGCTATCCTAGATTTCACAAAAGCTTTTGATAAGGTCTCACATCGAAACCTATCCACCAAAACGTTGTACTATGGCATTTGGAATGAGACTTTGACATGGGTACATGTAGATGCATTTTTAAGCGGATGACAACAAATAGAAGTCGACGTTGAAATATCAAAACCTGCAGTAGTCACCCCAGGCGTACCCCAAGGGACAGTACATGGACCGACACTGTTCCTTATCTACATAAACGACATCTCTGATCACATCAACTCCAGTATACGCTTATATGCGGACGATTTTGTTGTCTATCGACTAATAATAGATGAAGGAGACCACCGCACACTTCAAACGGACCTAACAAATTTAGTAGATTGGAGCCTAGCATGGCAAATGGAATTTAATGTAGACAAATGTGCAATAATGAACATAACATCTAAGAGGAAAAAGTCTGTATTTGTCTATAATATGAAAGGTAAATCCTTTCAAGTGGTAAAACATCATCCATATCTTGGTGTAGAACTATCAGATAATATGAAATATAACCTCTGTTTGTTTCATCGGGTTTAACGCCGTTTCTCAATGATATTTCCGGTTCACATAACCAGTTTTTCCTGGACTGAATTCTTACCAGTACTAACTTGCCCTTCCACAAGGAGCCGGCAACTTCTCCACATGTGGAGGAAAATTGACAGTTTTGTTGAAGGGTATGACCTGCCGCGACCGGGAATCGAACCCAGATCGCCGGGTTACAAGTCCAGTGCACAAACCACTGGACCACGGCCGCGGCTAAATATAACATGTACATAGACAGTATCACGTCCAAAACCTCTTGAGTGTTAGGATTTGTAAAACGAAACCTCAGACACTGTCCAAAACTTGTAAAAGAGAGGCCGCTTATCAATCATAAGTACGTCCGAAACTTGAATATAGTTCAACCATCTGGAACCCCAATAACAAAATCAGATAAAGAAAATTGAACAAGTTCAAAGGAATGCAGCGCGTTTCGTCGCAAACAAACCATTCAATCGTGAAAACCCAACTAGTGTTACATCATTGTTACAACAACTAAAGTGGCAAACACTGGAAGAGCGTCGTTTATCTTCAGATCTTGTGCTTATACATGTATAAAGTCGTAAACAACCTAGTGGCAGTTCCACTAACCTATCCTTCAGCTCGATCTCCAAGATACGAGAATACCACCAAGTTCATCACTTACCACTGTAGACTTAACGTGTACCAACATTCATTTTTCTCAAGAACTGTGGTCGTATGGAATCGGCTTCCAGATAACGTAACTGGTCTACAAAGCTTGGACAGCTTTAAAGTAGGTTTTCAACCAGCAGCGAGGATGTAATTACCATAGCAAGATGTATACTGTATATATACGTTGGAACATTTTAACGAGAGCACTTGTAATATAACTTATTCCGGAGCGTCTGGCACCGCGCAAGCACAGTTTTATTTCCAAGTTTTAACCACTGCACTACCCTCACAGCGATGTCTGCACAGCGGATTTTGTGCGAGAATACATATTGAAGTTGAAGTATTTACTTTGAAACAAACTATTTTAATGTTCTATATTGTATATTTACTAAACTATTTTAATGTTCAATATTGCCTATTAATATTCTTATTATAGTAAATAGGCCTTAAAGAACATTTAACTAGTTTGTTTCAAGTACCTTTGCATCTTAAGTTATACGTTAACTGTCAACTTTGACAAAGGTGCACATCAGCAGAACAAAGATTAAACAAGAAATATCTTTAAAAAAGATGGTTGGCGCATCTTGAAGTATGCAAATATATTTGTTGCAATTTGAAGGTTAAAATTGATTCATCTGACTAAAACAATATAACAGTTTGCGACTGGTACATAAAACCACGAAAGTCTTCTTGATTCCGACACCGGACAATTGACCCTTCCTCAGATATTTGACAGGCCGATTGGCCAATCAGATAACGGGATTTCGACCCCCCCCCCAGCAGCTCGCTTTAGACAAACTGTAGGAAAAGATTATCGCGCGATAAAAAATAAGGTTTAATAGATTTCTGATGATGATAGCATTGTTATTATATTATATTATGTTAATATGTGACAATGGTGAATAGTTTCAGCTACGGATTGTGTTATTCGGACAGCAGATATCCGGAGAGACTAGAAAAATTGAAATATTTATTTATATTGGCTTGACTGGGAGGGGGCAGACATTAGACATTAATGAAAAGCATAACCCTAGAAGATAAAGAAACAAGATGTAACAACTTAATATATGTTTGTTTTACTTACATATATTCCATTTGCTTAGGGTGGACATTACTTTATAAATTAGTTATAAATGCCTAGTTTGTAAAACAAAAAATGCCCAGAATCAACTATAACATCAATAATTATTGAGATTAGAAGATAGTATAGCAATAAACATATATGCAGAATTTTTATCAAAAATAGTAACGGCCCAAGGACCGATCTCTGTGGCACGCCTGTATAGTGCGGCCAATATCTGAAGGCACAATAATATTGACAAAACGTCATTAGTTGGATCAGTCCAAATCAAATTGCAGGCCAGTTCAATGATCATGAACATATAGGCGCATTTTCTCGGTATAGTGCGGGAAATATCTGAAGGCACAATAACATTGACAAAACGTCATTCGTTGGATCAGTCCATATCAAATTGCAGGCCAGTTCAATGATCATGAACATATAGGCGCATTTTCTGATTTTGAAAAGAACATACAAATGCATATATATGACATCAGCGTGTGTATTACATAGCGTAAGGGATAGGCATAAACCGGGTTCGAATCCTGACATTCACATTTTTTCATAAATTATTTTAAGCTTGAAAGTATCATGCTTTTCACGAAATATTTGCGTGTGTATCGCAGCAAACTATATAAATACATGTAGGTTTAAACATGAAACTATTTTAGCAGAAAATATTGAAAACCGTTTCGTATTGTCACAGCAAGACAGAGACATTGTTTCAAAAGTTCACGACTTCTTTGTACAAGAGGTTTCTATGAAGTTGCCTGTGGTTCCGTTGTCTTGCCTAAGAAAAAGAACTGCAATGACTGAGGTGTCAGAAAGGACGGTGTCGCGAATTAATAGGGCGGCAATAAAAAACTTTTCAAGAAGTAACAAGTAACATATGATTGGAATGCTTTAATCTTGCTGTGGTTCGCAAGACAGTAAATGATTTGATTTAAAATGCGATTCATCAGCCTCTATAATAAGTCCAGCACAGGCACTGCTGATGATCCATGCTAAGTGTATATACATGCTACAGCAATATTTTGCTTACGAGTGTGTTCAATATTGCAATGCTTATGTTATTGTTTAGATTAAAGTTAAGATTTACATTTCAGATGTCAGAGTCTTTCTTCGTTTTCTTCATTCTATTATAGTTTAATTGTTCTTCTTATGGTTGCTCTGACTTTCTTGTCGACGCATGGCTTTATGGTCCTGTTGCTGCTAAATAGCTTGGAAGGGATGTGGGCATGTATGAGGTTCGTGATGGTAGTATTAAAACTTGTCCAAAAAGTGTTGTCGTGTAAGCTAAGTCAGAAGAATGCTTACGTAGACCAGTCTTTATGGCATCATCTGCTTTGTTGTACAGGAACACCTTCTTCTGGCGTAGTACCTGTATGGGCGTAGACTGGACTCTATGTACACTGCCTCATGGTCCGATATGCCTGGTACCACTTCAACGTGGATGACTAAGGAGCTATTGTTGGTGGAAACCAAATCAAGGATATTCTCTATAGTATCAGTGATCCTGGTGGCTTGGATGAGAATCTGCTGAAGGAATCTGTCCTGGGCTATGTTCAGCAGCTGGTTGCATAGTGAAGTATTATTGGGCCCCGTTACATTGAGCTGTACCCATCTCTCAGTCATCAATTCTTCTTGTTTGAGGCTCTGGTAGTCTTGACGTACAAGTATGAATATTCCACAACCCCTTTGGTCTTCTTATCTCATCGATACACAGTGTAGTACTAGTACTCGGGGAATATTCCAGGAGTAAAATGGTTGTCTGATAACCATGCTTCTGTGCCTATAACAATATCAGCCCCAGTGGTCTCGATAAGTGTTGCCTATGATGGTGTCTTGCTCAGAACAGATTTGGCAATTCCAGTATTTTCAGGGGAATATATTTTCGCTGGAACGGGGATGTTACTGTCGTGAAGGAGACGTGGATGGTAGAGTGGTTCATCTATGTCACAGGTTGTAGACTGTAGTGAAGGTGAAGGGATGCTTGTAATACGGATCCAGTTTGGAGTAACGTCTCTATTCGGGGATGACGTTGTGTAATGTAATCCATACGTATACATGTTTATACTGGATACGGTCATTAAGTAGTACTGTCTGAACACGTTTCTTATATTACATTTATAGTAAATACATCAATTTGCTCAGTGATATGATGTTTACCAATATTCATTATAGATTACACAACTTATCTTATATTACATTTATAGTAAACACATCAATTAGGTCAGTGAGATAATGTTTACCAATATTCGATTATGGATTACACAACTTAGTTAAATGATATAATATATGTCTGGAAACACAATGGCTTATTGACATTAAGTATTGGTTATCAGTATATTATACAAGAAAACCAGACAATACCCATGACGAGAATTAACACGACTTAGAAGCCGAATAACATCATGATTATAAAAGGAGAAGGACAGTCTGTTTAAGTGAAAAAAGGTTTTGGAGAGAGTTGAGGTCTACGTACCGCGCACATACCATCACGCCGGTATCGTCTGAATTAATGAACTTGGGTTGTTGGTTGTTTTATATTAAGTTGTTCTGAATTAAGTTTAATAAATACTTCGAAACTTTACACTATCTTGTGTTAATACATTGTCACTCGAAGTTACGTGACAGTTGCTTAAAACTGTATTTGATGTCCTGTTGTATACATCTGCCGATATGGGTTCAAAAATATTGAACATCTGTAGTTTCAAAAAATATTGTATTGAATAAGCTAGAAGAGAAGTTAGAAAACCCACATCGCAAACAATACCATACGCAGTTGTGAAGCAACTTGTATAGCTGAGTATTCATTCCCATACATTGTTGGTGGTACCTCACCTTACATGTATTACATTGGACCCCAAGAGTGGTCCATTTGACGGATCGTTGACACACTCCACACGGAAATTGTGGTGGTCTGGTCTCGGACCTTGATTTGGTTCTGGGGCACAAGACCAGCATACATAAATAAAGGAGAACAAGTTTCTCATAGCACACTGGGCGGTCTTCTCTTCTTGTCCATCACGGACTTTATGATGACGATCAGCTGTGTGATTGGTGGAAAATCGGAGGAAATAGGTCGTATCAAACATAATTTATTACCCTTTGATGTGTTCCCTTGAAGATGTGTCGAGGGACAAAACTTGGTCGATATCATTTTAATCTGTGACATAATTCGTAGTCTTCTTGCATGAACAACTGCAACCTAAGGTACACAACCTCTGATGTGAATTCACTCATATAGAGGGTAAAAATATTGTAGTTGTTTCCCTTTTGTTTTGTTGTCTGCTGTTCGAAGATGATGGCTCGCAATTCGCCTTATTTCAGTTGCCCATAATGCTTTTCGGCATAGTGACTTCCGGTTTACTTCATCATCATCTTCAGTAATCGCATCACTGAGACTGAGTATTCTCGCGATATGAATAAAGTACTGAGCACAAGCGGCAGTCAGAAAAGATTTTACTAGGGATGTAAACGATTAACCAGTTAACCCTTCGAATAATTTTATGAAAGCATATACTTTTCATTTTGGAAAAAAGCTAAAACATATTGCAAGTTTCCCGTAGTCACAGTCACAAATCTGAAAATATGTGAAACTGCGACGTAAGGGGGCAAAATCGATAATTCGTAACTATAAACAGGTTGGCACGTATGCGTTTGCTACAAATGTTTAATAGGTCAGTTAATTGTCGTTTATGACAGTCGTAAAACTCGTTTGTGTGTTCGATAATTTAGGCACATTTAAATAGACAGATAAAATATATTGTTATTGTACTAAAGTTTGTGTTTTAGCATTGATGTATTCGAATAGAGGGTAACTGTCTGTTAACTTAAATGTGATTTGGAATACTTCAATTTATCACATGTCATACTGTATGATGTTACAAAATGATGTTTTCTTAAAAAATAATTGAAATGATTGATATTTCTTTTATGAATTATGTTCAGTACTTAGCAGAAATAGAACACTATTCGAACTAGTACTAACGTCAGATTATTGGTCTAGTTATGGTAAAAATATACGACAAAGTACGAAACACGTAACGAATGTCATGTTCGGTTACCGTTCGAAAGATTAAATGGTTAACCGATTAGCCAAATAACCGAATATTGACGTCCCTTCTTTTTACATTTTGTGTACATTGACTAAAAATGGTACAAAAAAGTTGTCCGTTTTTTAGATGCCTCCCAGTCTCGAAAGGGCCGACTGGAACCCGTCGAGCGTTGGCTGGCTGTCTACTACTGGTGACAGTCGGTTCGAGAGAAAAATGGATAGTGGATAAAAGCTCTGTAGGTTGGCTGATTTCCTTGCTGAAAGCTGGATAAATTGCTGGTTGTGCCCCCTTGTGGAGTTTCTTGATGGTTTAAGTGGTTGATGTCAACAAGGTTATTTACTATATTGTAGAGCATGGTTACTCGGGCTGCGTTTCTTTGGTGCTGGATGATATCCCACTCTAGCTCTGTTAAAATGTCATTGACGCTACTGGTCCTCGAGTAGTCGAGTTTGCCAATTTTAACGAGCTATCCTACGCTGAACAAAGTTGGTTTATAAGGCAGTAGGTATATAGGGCCCAGACGGACGAAGCTTGGACGTATGTACACTCGTATGTGCGGTAAGCATTTGCCTTAGCTTTAGGTGTACATGACGATATGTTATTCTGATAAAGGACAAAGTTGAGTTTACATTATTGGTGATGTTGTTTACATGATTTGACCATGATAGGTCAGGAGAGGTGGATACTCCCAAGGTATTTTGCTGAATTCGTTGTGGAGAGGGTTTTTTCCATGGATGGTGTACTGAGTTTGGAGGATGTGCGCCATTAGTTGTCAAAACAACGGGTAGTAAAACAACGATCCTCGATAATTTGCTGAACAAATAACACTTCAGGAATGTGTTAAATAGAACTATTCAATTGTATTTGTACGCAGTGTTCGGCCGAATAGTTTAGAATTTATGAAATTTTACAGCAGTGGTTGTAATTTATTGCTAATTTGGATAAGGTAAGATTGATCTAAAAGTTCGGAATTACTTGCTATGGTAGCTTTTGGCAAAGGCTGCCAGAAGCCTTTAATTTGAGTCCAGGTTGAGCCCGTTTGATTTTGATTTACTAGTTTGTGGGTTAAATCTGTCTTACAAACTGTTCTAGCGTTTGTAAGACGTTGACACATTTTGTGGATATAAATATTGTGATTATAGGCCTATTTTAGCCAAATCAAAATGTGCACTAACTAACGTTGCTATGACGTATGCACATTGTTTAGATTTATTTCTGAAATAACTCTAGTTGTCAGACAATGGTACCTTTCTGATCATGTTCCCCTACTCCATAGTAGACAACCATGTCTAAGCTTACGTCAGAAAAATATTTTAGGAGGAAATATTGAAAATTGTTTGGGAGTCAGTCGCGATACCCTTACTGTGAATAAAGAGTACAAGTCATCTGTTTGGATGACCATGCTATTGCTCGTCAGAAAGCAGACCGTGTGAAAATGCTCAGCTGAGTTGTTAAAATGATGTCTACAAAATTATTTAAGGGGGAGGAAAGGGTTGTTGTTAGTGTGTGAGGCATAATTTCAATATATTGCAATATATTGGTCATGTTAATCACACAAACTTTAATATTGCTGTCACAACCGCTTGAATCCATGATCATTCTGTGAAGCACAATGTTTATGTAACAGAGTGGCAACGGACAAACTTTCGATGGTCAGGGGGCAGACTATCAGGATTGATAGTTATTTCGGTATACTTTGAGAAAAAGCATACTGTAAAAACTTTAGTTTAGGTCCGACAGAAGGGGCAAATCAGTTCAAGCGTTCACTAGTTTAGAACTGAACATTGTTATCGGTTACATAACTTTATTTAACGACGCGAAAAACACTATTTTTTGTTCATCGAGTCAACTGGTCACTAGTTACCGTACAACTAAAAACAAATGTAATCTTTGTTTGTGACAACGTTCACAGAGTAAACATCGAAACTGGCCGTTGGAGTAGAACACCACGAGATCTTAGACAATGTCCTGTATGTAACAAGTTAGAAGATGAAGTTCACTTTCTTTTTCAATGCACACTAAACGAGTCTATCACACATATTTGCGTCAAACCTTACTATCGTGTGAAGCCAAATATGTTTAAAACCATTGAACTTTTAACCACTAACAATTGTCAAGTGCTTCGCAATCTTGCTCTTTATATCGAGAAAAGTTTTGATCTCAGGAAAAAATATGTTTTAATAAATTAAATCCCTGTTGACGTCCTTGTATTTCGTTTCGATAAGGATTCAGCGTTAGGGTTGATTTTAAATATGGTATCCCAATATTTATTATAAATACTATTGAGAACAGATTCAATATTATTGTATCATTGCAATTTTTCATACTTATTTAGCTGTCGTCCTTATATTAGGACACAGTGTTAAGAGTTAATGCATACATTATCACTATGAAATATTATATGTTATTACTGAAATAATATAGAACTAGCATTTAGCATACACTAAACACTTATAAATGTGCACTTATAGCAGACTATTTCAACACGGTATATCAACATCTGTACTTTAAAACGATCATTTTACAATTATTTTCTTTATTTCCTTTTTATCATCATTTGATGAACAAATTTGAATTGAAGTATATTAAGTATCCATGTTAAACTGACTGTCGCCTATTATGTTAATGAAAACTGTACAAATATTTATTTTGAACATGGACCATAACGGTCAATTTCAAATGTGTATGTTATATGACTGTGTTGTGAAATATACCCACATCTCCATTTTTGTAGTGAGTGGACGACGAATATTTGTAATCCCGAATGAGTCCGGGCTCATTAGATTTCTCAGTAGGTGCTTCTATCTCCTTAGGAGAAGACTGAGATGCAGGTCATTCTCAATTGGTAGCAAACTCATTACGAGTTACAAAAACGTCGTATATATCGTGTGAAAGCCATCATATATTGCCTTTTCTTTTTAGGATCCGACTCGTTACGTTTGAGCTTGATCTAAACCATTACGATATGACAATTACGAATCGTTATTATATAACAGCTTATTATCTAAAAATAAAACCACAGCGCTACAGAACGCACCTTGTGAAAAAATAAAGAAATAATAGACATAATACGTACACATGCTATACTCCTACTATAATATTCAAGAGTTTTATTGAATATAGATGTTTACATTACATTACATAAAAGGCGGTCACTTACAAAAATGTAAACAACGAGAATGGACACGCGTTAACAGTGATATATGCGGTGATAGTTATTTTTTCGAACATTTTCTCCCTTGCATATATAAAACATTTTTTCCTCCACAGACATGGAGAGTATAACACACATACATGATATAAAAGAATATGCTGCTTTGCAATATGTGGTAATTACAGACTATTAAACATACGCGTAGCAACCAACATGAATAAATCATACCCACAAACCCACGCACAATACAATTACCTAAAGAAGCTAGTAACAGTATCAAATGAATGTTAATTTTGAATGAAAAAATATTTTTTTATGATTATCAGAACAGTACTCGATATGACTCTAATATTGTCTGTTATAGAAAGACAACATATCTTATATTATACATGCAATGATTAATTAACACAACTATACATATAAGACCTCTACTTCATGCATGATAGAGCCATTTATAATATAGAGCTTCCTCTGTACGTCTATTTGTACACTATTGTTAATTCAAGATGTTTGAACTACAATGTTTGAAAATGTAGACATTCGTCAAACTCTTGCTTTTGATCGGGCATACGAAAATCTTATTTTCATGTTATTAAATCTATTATAGCACTGTACTTAACAATGTTTTATTTAATGTACATATAGTCGTAACTATTTAGCAGTATGCTTAAATTATTACACCAGGAAAGATATTCTAATTTAAACGATATTATAGAAAAAAAGTAACCCACCAACTTTTTCAATTCTTCTCTGTGACGCTTCCTAAATACCAACATCATTATAATAAGTATGCAATAAAAAAGACAGTACTTACGTGATGTCAGCATGCAATATTTTGTCATTCTTTACATGTACTGCTTTGAAGATAGTAGAACTTCGTTCCTGGCGACTGTACGTCAGAATAAAAATATACCAAACATTCTCAACCAGCGTGCCAGCACGGATATCAATGATACTTTTAATTGCGTCTACAACCGAAAGATAAGAGAAATAAAAATAAATAAAAAGATGTATCGATCTGTGGAGGCATATTTCTGCCACCAGTTAACTACTTAATTAACTCGATAATTATGTGGTTATCATGTTAAAGAAACTTGATAACTACTTAATTAATTAGATATATATGTGGTTAACTAGATAAGTATCGTGATAAATTTTCATACCAGATGAGTATCTTAACACGAACAATTGTATGATAGTGCCCACAACTTCCACCACTTACCCTATAAAACCCAGTACGGACAATGTATTTTACATAAATGTTAAAAAGTTGAAGCGATATATATCTAGTTAACTACATAAGTATTTAGTTAATTCAGTCGTTAACGAGTAACGTATCTAGTTAACGACAAAAGAATCTAATTTAGTATCTAATTAACTAAAAAGGTAACGCATTAGCTACATAATTTTAAGGGTAACTGTTACGAAGTTAACGCGATAAGTATCTAGTTAAATAAATAATTTTCGAGTTAATTAAGTGATTAACGAGTTAAGTATCTATATATCTAGTTAACGTGATAATTAACTAGATAATTATGTCGGTAACTAGATAATTAACTCGTTTGCATCTTAATTAACTAGATACTTATGTAGTTAATTAGATATTTATCGCGTTAGCAACTAAACACTTATTAAAATCGATTTGTGGGAAAGTTGTGGCAGTTGTGGGCACTATCAGACACTTTTTCTTGTTAAGATATCTATCTGTTATGAATATTAATCACGATACTTATCTAGTTAACCACATTATGTTCTTATTAATTAAGTAGTTATCTAGTTTATTTAACGTGATAACCAGATACTTAACTAGTTAATTAAGTAACAAACTGGTGGCAAACATATGCCACCATATCGATCAGTTATCGCCACAATGATGATATATTCTTCATACAAACCAAACTTCAAGTGTCTATGAACAAACAGTGAAACAACATTTTACGTAGGGATTGCAGTGGTTTGTATTATAGTTCACGAATTTGTTTGAAAGTTTGAAAATAAAGACGTATTTAAAGTCCATACGAGTAAACTGTCTGTATGAAACCTTATCCTAACTACAGAAAGTACGCAGCAAACAACACATATGATAAACATTTTAGAAGTTAATCATTTTACTTGATCATGAAATATAATAAGTTAAAATGCTGTTTCGCTACTGATTTTATGAACATTACCATTTCAAGTGCTTTATGCAAACAATGAAAAATCTGAATCTCATGTTTTAGTTAAGTAAATCTATTACAGTTCAGATTGCAAATTACTTTTCATATCATTGTAGAACCGAAATGTCAAAATATTACTTCACAAATTGCTACACAATTTCTAAAATAATTTATGTTAAATTTCTCCCCGACGGACGAGCCTACTTACTGGCATACGTGATACGATCTGTACAATTGTCACTAGCTTCATTGGGCAAGGTGCCAGTATCAGCGTATTCATCAACTCGTTCTTGTGTTAGCGCCGATCCTGTTTGGCAAGACCATGAAAAAGTCCAGGGAGATTGCTGAACTGACGTTGATGCCGCGGCTGGGTCATACGACCCGCTAGCATCCAAACTCAAGTTTTCGTGTTTCGACCATTCGAATGTATGAGAGTCTAACGATAAACCATTCGCTTTTATTAAAGCGGAGAGAGCAGGGTTTGTCATGTTAAGGAAGCACTCGTCAGACTGATTTGCACCTAAGTCAGTGTAAATCGTGCTAAACTGTATTCTATAGTAGCCTTGTGCCAGTTCGGAGCTATTGAATTTTTTATTTGTGTTTACAGTAGGATCCGTAATGTCAGACACCACTTCGTCCCCACTATCCGTAACTTTAATCACTCTCCAATTAGTTTTCAATGAGCTTCCATTACAATTGTCTGTCAGGGCTACACTCGCTTGTATCTACGGAAAGAAAAATGCAAAAAAACACATTTATTGACGTTATATTGTTCAATTAAACCATCTCAACTGAACAGAATACTTGTCATATTCTCGTTACTGCCTGTGTATATATACAAGATCTAAATTGTATGGCGAACTACTCTCTAACATCAATTTATTGTTTTCGTAATACGATGATTAAAAACAGGCGAGACTCGACTTGTCGAATCGATGTATTTAGCAGAACAAGATAAGGACGACTACAACGAGTTTGCAGAACTTCGAAATATACTGCAGCAAGGGTACTAAATGTATTTAATAGATTTCGAAAAATCTGTATAGTAATGATAACCAGTTTACGAAAATAAAGTTTATCCTTTCAGACACGCATATCTTTAATTATAGGCGGTCTCTTTTACTACACAACTTAATTTTGATGTGACATCAGAATGAATAAAATAATATAGCCAAAAATAATGGATGAATATATTATATCATCAAATAACCGACTTATATTTCGCAGAAGACATTTCATAGGACAAAGTGCACTCATTTAGGTATAGAAACGCGATGACTTGTAAACAAAAATCACATACCGACTTTGGTTCATGTGTCATACCGACCCATGGATCGGGATTCAGGAAGAATAACACAGGTTCTTCCCAACAATCATAAAACACAGTAAGTTGTAAGTACAGCATTTGATGCGTCAGTTGATTGCTACAATTGATAGCAACGTTGTATTCCAAAGCTTCAGAAAATTTGAGTCTGAGTG
Source organism: Mactromeris polynyma (assembly GCA_032209605.1). Taxonomy (NCBI): domain Eukaryota; kingdom Metazoa; phylum Mollusca; class Bivalvia; order Venerida; family Mactridae; genus Mactromeris; species Mactromeris polynyma. The sequence continues at coordinate 5,089,835 of JASFXZ010000022.1, forward strand.
TGATATTTGAAGTGGAAGTTGCGTGGCCAGTCACCGGATCACCATATTCGCTGGTACAAGTAATATTTGACAGAGGAAGATCGCCGGAACTAGATAGTCCTATTATTATCTCTAATTCTTCAGAAAAGGGATGATGTGCAAGGTTTGGACTGTTATTTGCAAGAATTAGTAAGTTTTCAACAGGATGCAGTATAATCAAATATCGGATAAACGTTTGACTCGTAACAATTGAGTCAACTTCCGCTGGTAGAGAGTTGTAGCAGGTTACATTTGCTGTGTACCAATTTTCTTGTACATATGAATGCGTATGTGTCGACGTTTTGACAGGGAGTTCCGAATAAATTGGAAGATCACAGTCAATGTCAACAGTCTCAATAGAACCATCGTCGTAGGTTAACATGCATGTCACAAGCCCCATCTTTAACTGCGCTGAACTGTCAATCGTAAGTTCAAATTCGATCGGCTGGGTGTATAAAGCTGTTTCAAAATTAACACCGAGGGAGAAGTTGTTGACTGCATAAACCGTTTTAATGTTAAATGTTTCAGAGTAATTTGACACGAAGTTGGACATCTCAGCTATCAGATAATACATCATAGTATTAGGCAATGTGTATGACAAGATATGCTCACTTTCTCCAACTCCTGGACATGTCTCTCCAACAATGTCGGTAAGTTCATTATCAGGTGTTTCAATGGTCAAAGTGTATGTTATATCTTCCGCGGGCTCTGATGTAAATTCTATTTCAATTTTGTGGTTTACGAGTACATATGTACCATTGACATTGTTTATTGCATACTGCGGCATACGAATATCTGGGGTCTGCATATGCGTTTGCACGGCGAAAACAACATAATTAGTTGAAATTCCCAGTGGATTTGACAGCTTTACTTCTAAGGTGTATAACCCACCTTGTGAAAAATATGCAAGAGGAAGTGTGTCACAAGTAGTCGATGCACTCGTCGCATTAGGGAATGTTTTTGTCGGATTTCCTAGAAGCGTAAACTCGATATCCACATCGGTACCATTTTCAAAATAAACGCAATATACGACATCTGCAGACACTGGTAAAGGAATAGGAATTTCTGTTGCAGAAGTACCGTTGTCCACTATAACACCAGATATTATGAATCCGACGTAAAAGTTCAGTTTTGATTTCAAGTAGAAATGTGTAGTACCCAAGCAAGTCATACGGATATCTTTGAACCCATTCTCGGCAAATTCAATCAGTATTTCTTGAATGTCCGTTGAATTGTTGAGTTGTGATAGATAAAGGTCATCATCTTCTCCGTCTACCTCGCAAGTGATCAGTGCTGAGCCAGCAAAACTAGTTATAATTTCGAGGCCATTATTTATATCAGTGGCCACAAATGTTGGTTCAGGTTCCGAGGTAAGTGTCTGGCTTGTAGTATCTGTAAAGCATACGTAAAAGCTGAAGATATTTCAAATTACAGACTGAACAAGATATACCTTTAAAAAAGATGGTCGGCGCAACTTGAAGTATGCAAATTTGTTGCAATCTGAAGGTTAAAATGTGTTGTAAAACATATAAAATGCCTAAATGTTACGACTGCCGGTCATTCAATTATGCTATACAACAGAAACTCCGATACCTGTAAGGGGAGATCACTGCGTAGGAGAGTGGATAAAAATAACTCCGTAGTGTGATTAGTCTTAGACACAGTAGAGTCTGTTTCAATATAGTTCATCATTACTTATTGCATAAGTCGTGAACTCACACATGCATGTTAATAAACTTGTTACATAGCGATTTATCTGATTAAAACAATATAAATGTTCACGACTGGTACATAAAACCAAGAAAGTCTTCTTAATTCCAACACCGGACAATTCCCCGTGGTGATGACTAACAACACTACTCAGTGCATAAATCTTAAAATACACTATACGATCCACTTTCAGATGCAGTTGTTAAGGCAAACAATATTATGTTCATCTGGTTTTCAAACAACAATGTCATGTTTACAATAATAAGAATAACGCCTCTATCGTGATCAAGATTTGTTTTGGCAAACATAACACCATTTATGCAATAATTGTGTTCATTACTTTGCTTCGGAAGAAAAAGTACATAACAATAAAGAAGTTAATTTTTTAGGTTTGGTCAACAAATATATAGGCCTTGACCAAATATAAACCAATCTGCGTCAAGGTTACAACCTGTTTCGGTTGAAGAGAAATTGCCTTGGTGGTTAACGTAAGACTTGATTGGTTTACACAACACTGATATGCAAATAGCAAAACCATGTTAGTACGGCTGCGCCGAAATATATTTCAGTTTTGAGGAGGTATCAGTGATATATATATAGTTTGGAAAGCAATCAATTCCAGCCAGTCGTTGTTTCTTGTCCTGTACGCTCTCATAATAAATATGTCCGAAGACTCTGAATTTAGGACTTTAAGCGCCATAACCTTTTTCCGCTCTTCTTAGAAGTCTATATAGTAGTTCCAAACCACCAACATTGCGTTTCATTTTATTGAATTGGTATATGCGCGACCATCTGTTGGTTTGATATGGACATGTCTCTAAACCGCAAAAATAGTCATCAAAACTAAAGTAGTGATTTGACGAAATGGAGAGGATTTTACGAATTTCTCGTTTTTATAACGAACATAGAATGATATTAGGTTTCATTATATCCCAACGTTTTCCGTACAGGTTGTCATACCATAAATCGTCTTCGCGTAAACAAATTGAAAAAAAGTGGGCGGGATATTGATTCTGTTTTTAATATTATATTTAAATTTAAATCATACATCCTTCTCCTTTCCGATAACTTAAGTAGGCCTACACCGTTAAAACGCAACTTATTATTTATTCATTGAATTAAAAAGTTAAATAAACATGATAATAAATTGAATGACATATAAAAAAAGTAGGCCTATGCCTCTTTCTCATTAATTCGAGTCTTCTAATTAAATTCGCGCCCCTCAAATATAATTTTTTCTCATATCAAATAACAAGGTAACTTGTGTCCAAATATTTAAACTTTTAACCATTGAGTTTTCACCTTTTATATTTATCATCATTCTGTTATTGCAAATGATATTGTACCATCTTTTACGTCATCAAAGTGTTTATAAACTAGAACGAGGCAGATTTCCCAGAAGCTCAAATCTAATTAGAAAGCTTCTACCTCGCACCTCTTCAATGAGACAGCTTCTGCCTCGCACCTCCTCAATGAGACAGCTTCTACCTCGCACCTCCTCAATGAGACATCTTCTGCCTCGCACCTCCTCAATGAGACAGCTTCTACCTCGCACCTCCTCAATGAGACAGCTTCTGCCTCGCACCTCCTCAATGAGACAGCTTCTGCCTCGCACCTCCTCAATGAGACAGCTTCTGCCTCGCACCTCCTCAACGAGACAGCTTCTGCCTCGCACCTCCTCAATGAGACAGCTTCTACCTCGCACCTCCTCAATGAGAAAGCTTCTACATCGCACCTCCTCAATGAGACAGCTTCTGCCTCGCACCTCCTCAATGAGACAGCTTCTACCTCGCACCTCCTCAATGAGACAGCTTCTGCCTCGCACCTTCTGAATGAGACAGCTTCTACCTCGCACCTCCTCAATGAGACAGCTTCTGCCTCGCACCTTCTGAATGAGACAGCTTCTACCTCGCACCTCCTCAATGAGACAGCTTCTGCCTCGCACCTCCTCAATGAGACAGCTTCTACCTCGCACCTCCTCAATGAGACAGCTTCTACCTCGCACCTCCTCAATGAGACAGCTTCTGCCTCGCACCTCCTCAATGAGACAGCTTCTACCTCGCACCTCCTCAATGAGACATCTTCTACCTCGCACCTACTCAATGAGACAGCTTCTACCTCGCACCTCCTCAATGAGACAGCTTCTGCCTCGCATCTCCTCAATGAGACAGCTTCTGCCTCGCATCTCCTCAATGAGACAGCTTCTGCCTCGCACCTCCTCAATGAGACAGCTTCTGCCTCGCACCTCCTCAATGAGACAGCTTCTACCTCGCACCTCCTCAATGAGACAGCTTATGCCTCGCACCTCCTCAATGAGACAGCTTCTACCTCGCACCTCCTCAATGAGAAAGCTTCTACATCGCACCTCCTCAATGAGACAGCTTCTACCTCGCACCTCCTCAATGAGACAGCTTCTGCCTCGCACCTCCTCAATGAGACAGCTTCTGCCTCGCACCTCCTCAATGAGACAGCTTCTACCTCGCACCTCCTCAATGAGAAAGCTTCTACATCGCACCTCCTCAATGAGACAGATTCTGCCTCGCACCTCCTCAATGAGACAGATTCTGCCTCGCACCTCCTCAATGAGACAGCTTCTGTCTCGCACCTTCTCAATGAGACAGCTTCTACCTCGCACCTCCTTATTGCCAGGGTCCCATTTCATTAACATTCTTATCTTAACTATTTTCTCATCTTAAATACTGATTTAAGACGAGCTTTAAGAATTTCCTAAACCGTTGCAGAAAGCCTTTCTTCAATATATTTCTTAAGATTTTCTTAAGGAAAGAAAAATAGTAATCCAGTCTGATACATGAACATGCGCAGTTGATTTATATGCAGACGAAAGTAAACAAAAAATGGCGGCAGAGAGAAAACAAAAAAGTTATTGGAAAGGTGTAGCATCATCTTAAAGTTACGCAAAAAAATAAGAAATTCTTTACTAAGAAAAGTTTACTGAAACGCTTTTTTAGCAAAGAACTTCTGAAGAACTTTCTAAAGCTAAGAAATTCCTTAGGGAGGTTAATGAAACGGCACACTGATGTTTTGTAGACGGTTGTTTTCCCGGAGGCCTGTGTGGGTAGTATTGTCTTGTGTATGTGGCGTTCCTTGTAGTAACTTATTCTCTCTTTCAACATTCTACGTTCGTCATTTACTTATTTAACTACCGCATCATTACTTAACTAAGTTTCGTCGTTTACTTATTCAAATTTCAACATTCAACTTCCGTCATTAACTTATTCAACATTCAACTTTTGCCATTTCTTATTCAACATTTAACATTCAACTTTCTCCATTTACTCATTGCCATATTTTTAAAGAATTTTACTTGATAGTCTCCCTTGATTATCATTGATTCTCCAAGGTGCGACACTAATTGAATTGTCTCCCTTAACTTCCCAAGATCTGATCGATGCTATAACCGATTATAGATATGCTACTTTAACGTCTCAAGATCTTTATCGTTCGCGACTTAATTAGCCACCCCGCTGTGTTAAGCCAGCATAATGAAATTGCCCCGGGCTGTACTGATTTATCAAAATGTATTATACATTCATGATACTTATAGTGTAGCCTTTTTCGAAACATTTTTTTTCTGCAGATTGTAGCTACTTAGCTTTCTAGCATCGCAAAGATACATTTGTCTTTTTTCAACAGAAATTATAATGACAAAATATAACTACTTATTTTCACTGTTACATTTAAAAACATGATCTTGTATTTTATGACGATGGAATATATATCATCATCAGTATGTGCTTTGGTGACATAATGAAAGTAAATATAAATGCATTTGTGATATATTATGTGCAAGTGTGTACGCCGGACAATAAGTATAACATTTAAGTCTGTAGTTTGAATAAAGTATTCTGTTCTATGTAGTTTTGCATTTTTTAAATTCGGGTATTTGTTTTATATATTTGCAAACAAACATTCAATTAAAAATCAGGTTTTGAGCACTATAATGGGATCCTGACTAGTCTATGATTTTGGAATAAAATCTGGATGCATTAATTTTCAATTATTACCACAAATTCATAAATGATAAGTTTTGTATTTTTTGCAAAAACATCAAGCTACGCTGTCTTACTATTGAAGTGAAATTATGGAGTGTAGGACAAAACCCCCTCCGGACAAAATCCCCCTCGCTCATTTTGTACAAGGTGGACGAAATCCCCTTCATGAATTTTACAAGGTGGACAAAATCCCCTTCATGAATTTTACAAGGTGGACAAAATCCCCTTCATAAATTTTACAAGGTGGACAAAATCCCCTTCAGGAATTTTACAAGTAGGACAAAATCCCCTTCATGAATTTTACAAGGACAAAACACTCCTTGGCCCTGTGGCTCAGTGGTTAACGCTGCTGACTACAAATCCGAGGCCATGTGGCTCAGTGGTTAACACTGCTGACTACAAATCCGAAGGTCGTGGGTTCGATCCCTCGTCTAGCCGGGTAAAACAGAAAAGCTTTTCAGTGTTTCCCACCTAACAAAGTACTGGCATGTAACCAGGAAAGTACTGGGTAGATTCCAGAAAAATAGTGGTTAGATGCCAGGAAAATGGTATCTGTACGATGGGTCTCATTGGCACTGTGCAGTGACCGTCTTTGGCTTCAAAATTGCCTGTTTAACATATACTGCTCTACTGGCAGGTAAATTTCCCCCTTCGGTTTCAAAAAGTATGTTTATGGTGTGCGGGGGACATACCGGGTCGACCAAAATACCATTAAGTGCATTAGAAAAAATGTGCGCGGCGACGGTGACCTCATAAACACAGTAATTTGCATTTTGCTGGCAATGTTTAACAAAAATCGTTAAAAGGACGTCATGAACATAATTATTTCCCGACAAATTGTGCAGTGACCGTCTTCGGCTTAAAAATTGCATGTTTAACCTATACTGCTCTACTGGCAGGTAAATTTCCCCCTTCGGTTTCAAAAAGTATGTTTATGGTGTGCGGGGGACATACCGGGTCGACCAAAATACCATTAAGTGCATTAGAAAAAATGTGCGCGGCGACGGTGACCTCATAAACACAGTAATTTGCATTTTGCTGGCAATGTTTAACAAAAATCGTTAAAAGGACGTCATGAACATAATTATTTCCCGACAAATTGTGCAGTGACCGTCTTCGGCTTAAAAATTGCATGTTTAACCTATACTGCTCTACTGGCAGGTAAATTTCCCCCTTCGGTTTCAAAAAGTATGTTTATGGTGTGCGGGGGACATACCGGGTCGACCAAAATACCATTAAGTGCATTAGAAAAAATGTGCGCGGCGACGGTGACCTCATAAACACAGTAATTTGCATTTTGCTGGCAATGTTTAACAAAAATCGTTGAAAGGACGTCATGAACATAATTATTTCCCGACAAATTGCTTTCATTTATTCTTTCTTTAGTTTTTCTTGTGAATGACTTCTTTAAGATCCAAGATTAAAGAATAAAGTAATTGTTAAACATCTGCACATCTTTTATACTACGCAAAATAAAATATTTTAAAAGAAAAATATAAAACAAGAACATTAATAAAAAATATGTCAAAAGTAGAAAGAATTGGTAAAGTTCTGAGTACCTATTAACCACAAATATACTTTACCCGACAAATATACCGTCAAAAGTATTACTGTATTCAACGTTGATTACCGGAGACAGTATTTTCAGGGTTTTTCAAATACAGTGCGTATTTAAATCAAACAGGGAAGCATGAAGATCACATTTAATTTAATTTTTAAAAACACCGTTAAAATAATTATATTTTTTAGTTTGTGCACATATGTGAATAAATTTTGTGCTTCAAATATAAATACTTTTAATATGTATCTAAAAATGGGATATTTCATAAAATTACAGTTTTTCGTGTGTTTTTCAGTTATAGGTATAAGGAGCAATAGTAACAATTTTAAATCAAACAGGGAAGCATGAAGATAATAATCAATCATAAAATTATTTATATCATTTTAAAAAGGAAACATTGAAGTTTTTGCTCATATGTGAATAAATTATGTGAAATAAATAACAAAAACATAATGATAATCTAAAAAAATGTTTACTCTATATTTATATAGCCACAAATTGAGGTGGACTGACAAATCGATACCGCCGAGAGCGTATTTTCAAGGGAGACACTTTCATCAATAAGTCAGCAATTTGCTTGGGATTTCTGGCAATGTAATTCAACACTTACTATTCCACGTTTGCCATTCACTTATTTAGCTTTCAATTTTTGACATTTACTTATTCAATTTTCGCATTTTTTTTTTTTTTTTATATATATATTTTTATTTTCATAAGGAATGCATAGTTGCCAACATTCGGCTACATAAATGACATCGATCCTGTTAGATGTACAATCATATTCAGTTGATAATATGCATGTTCATATGAATTTTTAGAGAGAATATATAGGTGTTAGGTTGAAATAGATCATAGGGGAAAATGGTTAGAGAAGAAGAGAAGAAGATAGTATGTTAGATTCAAATAGAGAGATAAGGAGAATAAAGTTTTGAAGCAGTGGGGATATACTTTGATTGATTTATCGCATACTAATTAAACATTTGCCATTTTCTGTTACAGACCTGTGTTTTGTCTTTAAGATAAGCAATTGTTTCTTCAAGTTTCTTCCTGTCCATGATTTGAAATTTTAAGGCTGCAATTGTAGGAGTACTTTTGTTACATTTGTTCTTGAAAATAAAGTATTTTGAAAATAAGACTATAAAATTTGTAATTATTCCATCTTTTTCTTTATTGTCGATAACATTACAAAATGAGATGTTTTTAAAAGTGAGTTTGATCTTTTTAGAAAGTTTTTCTTCTAAAAATGTTCTTAGACCGGTCCAGAAATTCTGAATAATCTGACATTCCCAAAACATATGATATATTGAGTCTGTATACATATTGCAGAAGTCGCAAAGACTTGACTGAACTATCTTTATTTTATGTAAGAATGAGTTGTCAGGTATTATGTTCATTATATATTTGTACTGGAATGCCCGTAATTTTGTGTCAATTGTGATAAGAGATGATGTGGTTAGGATATTGTTCCATTCGATTTTATCGTTTGGAAAAAACCGATTCCATTTCTTTTTATATTTTGGTTCATCGTGGAGTTTATTTTTTATCAGTAGTGTATAAACAAGTTTACTTAGTTTTGTTTTATCGTTTATTTTATCGAACAGATAGTTTGCAGTATCATAGCATATAGTAACATTTCCCAATTGTGTTTTCCAATAATTTGGTATATTACCGACTAGAGTATGGTATCTTAGATAGTCCTTATTTTGAATGTTATATAAAAATTTCAGCTGCTCAAAACTATAAAACTTTTTATTCCTAAAGTCATAAATGTGTTCCATAAATATTATACCTTTTGCATGCCACTCTTTGTAATAAAAAAGCTGATCATTCTGGTCTTTTATGTTTAAGTTATTCCAAATAATTTGTTTTTGTAACCTTATCTCCTTATTTAAATAGTTTACTTTGGACCAAGAAATTAAAATGTCTTTTAAGAATTTAGATTTTATTGGAATAGTTTTACATTCTTTTTCACTTATGTTACACTTGAAGATCAGTAATCCTCCATAATGTTCTAATTCGTTTTTGTATTGTAAGCTCACGTTTACATTTGATTGAACAATTCTTTGTATCCAACTAATTTTTATTGAATCAATAAAGCTAAAAATGTCTAACATTTTCAAACCACCATCTTTGTAATCTTGAATTAATACATTACGCTGAATTTTATCTGGTTTTGAATTCCATATGAAATCAAAAAATAGTGTATTTAAGGATTTCATGAACTTTGAAGGTGGGGTTTCGAGAACAGTTAGAGGATATATCAGTTTTGGAAGAATGAAAGTTTTAAGAACTGTTATTTTACCAATTAAAGTCAGGTTCCACCGTTTCCAGTTTGTCAGGATATTTTTACATTCGGATATTCTATTAGATAAATTTAGTTCATACATTGACGAGGTCTTATTGCTAAATGTTATGCCAAGAGTTGTGGCTTCCGTTGAAGTCCAATTGAATTCACTTGAGTGACAATAAACAATGTCTGTATCTTTCAATGATCCAATGCGCAGTACTGAACATTTTTTCCTGTTAAGTTTAAGACCTGATGATTTACTGAAAATGTCAAGGGTTTTTATGAGATTTTCAAATGAAGTTTTTGTGCCATCGAGAAGAAAGCTTGCGTCATCAGCAAATAAGGTTTGTTTTGTGTTTACGTTATTACGTGTTATACCTTTAATGTTTTTATTTTTGTCTATAGATACGGACAGCAATTCAATACTCAGAATAAATAAATAAGGTGACAAAGGACATCCCTGTCGTACCCCATTTTTTATTTTAAAGAAGTCAGAAAGATGACCATTATTTGTTATACAACTTTTTGCATCATTATAAAAAAGTTTTACCCATCTAATCAGTGAGTCACTAAAATTTTGTTCTTTTAGACATTTGAACATAAACTTGTGGTTTAAACTATCAAATGCTTTGTGGAAATCGGAGAAAAATATTATACCAGGTTCTTGATGGTCATTCATGTAATCAATTGTCTCTAAAATTGTTCGGACATTCTCGCCTATGTACCTACCTTTAATAAACCCAGTTTGATTTTCATTTACTAGATGATTTATAACCTTTTTTATTCTGTTTGCAATGACTTTTGATGCAAGTTTATAATCTACATTTAACAATGATATGGGTCTCCAATTATCTATTGACAAAAGATCTTTATTTTGTTTCGGAATTAAGGTAATTATACTCTGAGTTTGTAATTCTGTTAAGTTTCCTGTTTCATAAGAGTAGTTTATCGAGTTTATAAGAAACTGTTTAATTTCGCTCCAGAAGAGCTTATAAAACTCCACGTTTAATCCATCCGATCCTGGACTTTTATTGTTATTCATTTCTTTCAACGCAGAGGAGCATTCATATTCTGATATCAATCCATTTGTAACATCTTTGTTGTCATCCGATAGTATTTTATGTCCATTTGAGAATAGGTCTTCATCAATATTTATGTCTTTATCTTCTTTGTATAAATTTTCATAGAAACTTTTACAGTATGATAGAATTTTTTCTTGTTGGCGTTCTATTTTGTCATTTTCTGTTTTTAATTGATGAATAGTTTTACTTTCTGCTCGTTTGCGTTCTAGATTTGCGAAATACTTTGTGTTTTTTTCTGCCCCTTCGATCCATTTGGCTCTTGATCGTAACAGAATACCTTTTATTTTCTCTTCTGTTATTTCATTTAATATTGTCTTTTGAGTTGTCAATTCATTTTGATAGTTTATATTATCAGGTTGCGAGATCAGTTGTTGTTCTAGTTTTTTAATATTGTTAAGTATATTTAATTCATTTGCTTTCTTTGTTTTTTGTATTTTACTAGATAACCTAATGGCTTCATTTCGTACGGTTCCTTTTATAACTTCCCATAGAGTGTTTGGGTTTGAATTCTTATTTATTTCTGCGGTTTCTTTGATTGCTAGTTTGACATTGGTTTGGAAGTCTTCGTTTAATAGTATTGAGTTATTTATTTTAAAAAACCCTTTTCCTCGTTCTACCGTCTTGAGATTGAGGTCAAAAGTGACTACCGAATGGTCGGACTTGTAACCGGGTTTAATTGTGCAATCATTCACATTGTTTAATATGTTGGAAGATATTAAGAAATAGTCAAGTCTACAGAAGATGGGTGGGTTGTGATTTGAGTGCCAAGTATATTGTTTTAGTTTTGGATGTTTTAGTCTCCATATGTCATAAATATCATTGTTTTCAATGATTTCTGTTAAACGTTTAGAGCGTTTTTTATGTGTGTCTTTATTTCCGTTCAGCTTATCAATATTTACGTTGATTATTGAGTTAAAGTCTCCTCCAATTATGAAGGTTTCGTTACAATGTTCTATCAGTATGGTTTCTAATATGTCTAACAGTTCAGTATCATCTTTGTTTGGGCCATATATGTTTATTAAAAAGATACTTTGTCCATCAATCTCAATGTTTAATGATTGGAGACGACCTTGTTTATATTCCATGTAAGATTTCATTTCGTATTTAATGCATTTGTTAATAAAGATACCTATACCTAGACTATTTGTATGATTACCGCATAGAAAGATATCACCATCCCATTCCTTTTTCCATTCTGTATAGTTATTTGGTGTGCTATGTGTTTCTTGTAAGAAACTTATTGAGTATTTGTTAAGTTTTAACCATTCAAAGATTTCTTTACGCTTTGGTTTCGATGCTATTCCCTTGACATTAAAAGTGCAAAATGTGAGAGTCATTTAATTACCATTAAATTCAAAAAAAAATCAATAGCTGCGCTGTTCACTAAAGTATATACGGAAACCATAAGACAAGCAATCCTCAAAGCTTCAGTAGTAAGTAAGATGGAACAAAGAAGAGGAGGAGAGAAAGGGAGTGGTGTGGAAGAACAATTATGCATAATTAGACAAAAAAAATCACTGTTGAAAAGCCAGAGACATATCTATACTTTCATTTAAAAAAAAAACGCCGTAACAACCAGCATTAAAACAAATCATGTTGGTGATATTCTGAGATTAAATCCAATAAGAAACATTGATCAAATGTATTAACAGAGTAATCCTACTAGTAAGAGGATACTTGGGAACAAAAATCTCCATACATAAGTGGGTTTGAGCTAGACTGGTACGCCTTCAACGTGTATGTACTGTTATTATTTTATGAATTAAATGTTTCAAAAAATTTCGTTACGTATGTATATACATATACACAAGCATACACATGTATATTCATTCATACATACATAATATCCATACATACACATGTATATTCATTCATACATACATAATATCCATACTTACACACTCATACACATACATGATATATACATACAGACACATGCACACGCAGACGCGTGCAGACGCACACATACGTACACATACACTCACATACATACATTAACATACATATACACACTTGCATTCACATATATATGAAATATGTTTATAAGAAACATCACAACCTCACATAATGCAGAAAATAACCCAACTATACAATATCGGTGTCTATGACAGAGACTAAAGAGTACAATCATCATGTACATATATCATAAATAATACTTTTATAACAAAAGGGAGATTAATCTCGGTATGAGTATGTCCAAATTTGGCTGGTTCGCCTTCAATTTATTGAAACACAATACATGTACTGATTATTTTTATCACTCAAGGACAAACCAGTTTGTTATTTTTAGTCCCACACAAAAGAAAACACAAAGGAACCCAAGCATGTCAAACAAAAGAATATACAGGTCACTCCATAAGTTTATTCACCACTTTCTTGTCTTTACATCTTATGTATTTGGTCTGTTGTTTAATTTGGCCAAGGAAGATCCAGCCACATATTAAAATCATTTGGTCGAACTTTGTGGATATTTCCTTCTTTGTTCTTATAATAAATATCTGCGTTATTGGTCCAGACTTTATCTACTTCATCTGGCATTTTCCTTTTTACGCTCATTAATACCATTAGTGTTCTTCTTGTTAGGTCTTCAGCTACGAATATTGGTTTTGGCAGGTTCTTCTTTCTGCGATAAACTTTGTTTCTAGCCAAACGTGATACAAATTTCACGATTATTTGTCGTGGTTTTTCTGTTGACGCTTTACCTAATCTGTGACACATGTCAATATCGCTACGCTTTAAATCCAGCCCAGGCATATTTTGGTTTAAAGTTTCGATAACTACATCTGTAGTTTGATCAGCATTTTCGTAGAACTTTTTCGTTTTGAGAATATGCTGGTTCGTTGCATCTTCAATTTGCTCAGATGTTTCTTGTTCTGCTTTATCTTCTACATTTAACTGCTCAGGTGTTTCTTGTTCTGCTTTATCTTCTACATTTAACACCAATTCTGCTATTCCGTTTATTCTCAAATTGTTTGATCTGCTGTACTGTTCCATGGTGTTAAAAATTTCTTCGGTTTCATCATGTCCTGTTTGGATTTTTCTTCTCAAGTAACTATTCTCTTTTCTTTGATCTTCGACTTTATTGTCTAGCTTAGCAATATTTTCTTTTAACTTATCGTTTTCAACTTCTTTCTCGAAAAATTTACCTTCGAGAATTTCCATTCTGTGTTCAACAGATTTTAGTAATTCATCTTTCATTTGTGAAATGGATTCTTTTATCATCTTTCGAATATTTTCGTCATCTTTCTGCATGACGTTAGCTAGCTTTGAGTTAATTTTAGCGAGCTCAGATTTAATTTCATTTAGAGTTGTGGGTTCTTCTTTACTATCTGGTTTTACTTCTTTGTTTTCCTTCTTATTGTCTTTGTTTTGCTTTTTCTTAGGTTCTTTGGGGATAAGTGGTGATCCATTCATACTGCTGTCTGCTTCGCTAGTGCTACTAACTTCACTACGTGACCTTTTTTTCGTGTCGTCCATGTTTTTACTCACACCCTGTACTTTTTGTGTCGTTCAGCGTGGCCCGTGTACACGTGTATTATCTGAGATCATTTATGTATAGTGTCTACTGTGGCTAATCAACCGTGAAGTTTAAACTTATTTAAACATTATTGGAACAATTTTTTTACAATATTTGTAGTGAATTTGTCTTTAAAAAGAATAGATATACCATTACATTATTCCATTGGCACTATTTTCCAAATTTAAATCCTCCAAATAAGCTCTTAATTCACTATTTTTATCAGAGCAATTGTAAACATGCTTCCATTACTAAGGGACATCACTCTTCCAGTCCATTTTCGCATTTTTTTATTAAACTTTCAACATTCAACTTTTGCCATGTACTTATTCAAATTTCACCATTTACTTACTTAACTTTCGCCATTTAATTGTTCACCACTCAACTTTCTCCCATCAAGTACATTTATAAACATTTCTACACTTTCACATAGTTAGGGTAAGCCATCCATCATTGGCACAATTTCAACGGTAAATGAAACAGTTGTTGTTTCAATCTATATAAATTCGGATAAAATATTCAAATTTTATCATTTTTTGCCGTTCCAAAAAGAATTTTACTTCTCTGCAAAAACTAAGCCTTTAAAAATAAACCGATAAATGGAGTTGCTTTAATTGTCTTATTGCTTTACATTTTCATGTATTGAAACCACCTGTAGCATAAACAGACTTGCACATTTAATAAAAGTCATATATATATATATATTAGAAAAGAATCAAAACATCATTTTTGGGCGGGACATTTGTGTCATAAAATATTTAAAAATGGGTAAATTTATTTGAACATACAAATATAGACAATGGTAGAAAACTCAAATATCAGTTGGACATCAAATTTTCTTCTTTGATTTTTGTTGGTAACATTTTGTACATATAACTTTTAAGAACGATCATACTTGTTTACAGACAATTTTGAAATTTGGATGATGTATTCGGTATTTAATAATTCGGGAACATACAATCGGCTATATTAATGTTGGAGTCTTCTCATATATACTTCTTACATTACCAAGATTTGGGTTTTAAGTTCACATGTACATCATTTCCTCATGGTAGTGAAACTTCCAACACAATTTCGTTGAATTCTTGTCAGTTGTTCATGAGAACTAGTTCGCACACGTATAGTGCCACAAAGAGGATATTTGTATTCATTTCATGCTTCATTTATGTATTATTTAAATTTTTACTTGCTAATTACATCTAATTTCCCCGTTGAGTCGTTTGACGTCATATGCCGTAGCGCGTTTGTCTGCCATCAAGTAGTTCTTCAATATAAACTTCTTACATTTCCGACCGTACGTAAATGAGTTGTATTTAATTATACAGTAAGCAACCAAATGCAATGTTATATGATTTTCTGTCCGATGTGAAAATACATTTTTACATCATGTATTCATCCACTATCGTTGTCAAGAAAAACGCAATTCAAAAATCACCAACAAATAACTAGAATCTTACAACAACGTGTGAAACGAAATTTAAGCTTTAAATTAATTGTGTTCATAATGGATTATTTCTCACTCTGAAACATAATGTTGTGATACAAAAAAGGGAGACAACCGCTGCTTTACTTACAATTTGAACAAAGGGGGATAACTGCTGCTATACTTACAATTTGAACAAAGGGGAAGAACTGCTGCTTAACTTACACTTTGAACAAAGGGGGAGAACTGCTGCTTTACTTACAATTTGAACAAAGCGGATAACTGCATTTGGGACACTCAACGGGTATTTTCTATGGCGAAAAAGTAGTCCGTGTCAGTGAAAGTATCGCTTTGATACTTTCACTGTGAATTATAGGATAATAAAGAACCGTTATTCTGCGATAAACCACCGAAAGTTTGAAATAAATATACTAAATGTGGCATTATCAAGGGGTCATACATCCATGAACTTGAAATACTCTGGCGGGAATCGCCTGATAACATGCACACCACCTTACGGGTGTGAAGCTTCCTTTAAAGATTTGCAGATCAAAAATCGGTAGGTCCCGTAAGAGAGTTAATTACACTAAAATTTGCTCTAATTTATATGAATATGTCATATTTGAAAAAAGCTAATTTTACTTCCACAAAGCATGGATGCGTGGATGATTATAAAGAAAAGTATTTTTCACATTGCGCTGTATACGTTCTCAGCGCCAATAAAAACATTTTCCTTCTTCTGGAAACGACGCCATTTTGTACGCGAGAGGTTCATTAGTTTTGTTGTCATTCGCGATTGACAACGTTCCTACGACGTTATATGTAGCGATACGGGATGTCGTAAAATGATTGTATTTGCGAATTATAAAGTAAAAACTAATTAATACGCGTATTTTGAATATTTACTACTTTTAATTACAAGAGCGTATTTTCTATCATTTTCTATCAATAAAATTGTAATATACAAACAAAATGTATATTTAGTTTTATGATAAACTACATGTATTTTATCAGTCTGCATTGCTGGTGTTTTAAATAACTGTTAATAGCTATTGTTTGGCATACGATATTATATTCAACTGCTTTTACTATGCTAGCGCAGCCTAGCCAACACGGTTTTGCTATTTGCATATCAGTGTTTTCTAAACCAATACATTCTTACGTTTACCACCAAGGCAATTTCTTTCTACATTTCGGTGAATTACCGAAATCCATTTTGGATCTGGAGTGACCCGCAATCGTAACATCTCGGCATTTTTATGTTGCATAGCAAATCTTTACCTTCAAATTGCACCGGCCATCTTTTTTCAAGATATTTCTTGTTTAAATGTAGATGATCATGTGATGAAAAAATAGTTTAAATAACTAGAAACTCGGACTAATTGTATAATTAATCTTTAAGATGCACAGTCTCACAATAGACTGCTATTTATTATGTCTGAAATTGACATATTATTAAAATATTTCAGAATTTTTCGTATTTACACTCTCGCTTTGATTTTGAATGCCTGAATACCAAAAAAATATTTAAGTTTTAAAGTAATGGACATAGTGTTCAGCGATATCATGAACTTAACTGAAAACGTAAATAAATCCGCAGAAAATTTACATCTCCGAAAATCTATATAGCTTTCAACTACCGATATTTTCATACTGACAAAGAATTTTTCACGGAGGAATTAACTCAAAATAGTGTGTAACAAACAAAAACACATACAATCTATGACATCATTAGCAAAATAACATGAATTATGATTTGATAGAAAGTCTTTATATGAATTATTTTTCACCTGTATAAATACCGTCAATATACGTGTTAAGAGCGTTTAAGCAATACTAAAATCTATCAAAACGCCCCCAGGGTTGCCAAAATATTCAAATAATGACGTTGATTTTCTGAATGGATATAATTAGTAATTGAATCGTCAGAACCATATAGTTCTCAAGTATTACATATAAAACTTAGGATCGAGTGCAAAATTACGGAATTCATTAAGGTTATACAGAGATATTTGTATGTTTCGGTGTAACATCGAAAGTTATTTCACCGAGCTTATTTCACGTGAGGCGTGGCCTATCTTGTAAGTGCACGAAATTTAAGTTTATAGTTACGTTTAGGTAAAAGTTCATTGAAGAAAATAGTTCTGGCACTTCTTGTCAAATAATCTTATTGATAATTTGACTGCTTTAAAAAAACAGTGAATTATCAATCTATATTTCGCTGATTCACGGTATTTCATTGGAAAGCATAAATAATTGTGAATAATAATAATGTATATCAATGGAATAATTATACAATTGACTTTTTTTACATATTACACTCAAATAGCCTCATCGTGCATATAACATAAGCAAGATGGTTTAATGAAATTAACTTCATTTACTAAGAGTAAAATATATAAAAAATGTAATCGATCGACTAATGTTTTATAAATCTAACCTGTTAGGAAACTTAGGACAATCCATAGCGCAGTGGTTGCCAATATATCTCGGAGCGTATATTTTCGCATTTTTATTCTCTCCTCTTTCGTCTACAAAATCATATTTCTCTCCTCGCTAGATTCTGTCCTTCTGACGTCGTTTTCTATCGCTATAACAACTCTCGTCGCGCCCGACTGACTATTTTATTTTATATATGTATGCTGCTTAAATATTTATCAGATTTTCTGATAATTGGCACTGCATTGGGACGTTTCAAATTGATGTGTGAATCGATTCAGTATTTGAATACTCACAAGCGTGACATTAAAGCTATTGTTGAATTTATTGACTGGTTATAGGAGCTGAATTTTAAACGTCCATATTCCGCGTCGCAATATGTTTTCAACATTTACGTATCTGATCTCCTGGGACAATTTAAACTTTGGCATTTGTTCCAGGTAATAATTTGTTAAGTAACCTTTCAAGTATATAATAAAACACAAATAGCAATCCTTTTGAAAATGTCTTCAAAAGATAACAATCTCGCTCTCGATATGCGGAATTGCTGTAACAATAATGATGTATACGTTAGGTGCAAGTACATGCAATAATGATGTATTAGTTAGGTACAAGTACATGCAATAATGACGTATTTGTTAGGCACAAGTCGTGCAATAATGATGTATTAGTTAGGTACAAGTACATGCAATAATGACGTATTTGTTAGGCACAAGTCGTGCAATAATGATGTATTAGTTAGGTACAAGTATATGCAATAATGACGTATTTGTTAGGCACAAGTCGTGCAATAATGATGTATTAGTTAGGTACAAGTACATGCAATAATGACGTATTTGTTAGGCACAAGTCGTGCAATAATGATGTATTAGTTAGGTGCACGTACATGCAATAATGACGTATTTGTTAGGCACAAGTCGTGCAATAATGATGTATACGTTAGGTGCAAGTACATGCAATAATGATGTATTAGTTAGGTACAAGTACATGCAATAATGACGTATTTGTTAGGCACAAGTCGTGCAATAATGATGTATTAGTTAGGTACAAGTACATGCAATAATGACGTATTTGTTAGGCACAAGTCGTGCAATAATGATGTATTAGTTAGGTACAAGTACATGCAATAATGACGTATTTGTTAGGCACAAGTCGTGCAATAATGATGTATTAGTTAGGTACAAGTACATGCAATAATGTACTTGCACCTAACTAATACATCATTATTGCATGTACTTGCACCTAGCAAGTACATGCAATAATGATGTATACGTTATGTGCAAGTACATGCAATAATGATGTATTAGTTAGGTGCAAGTACATGCAATAATGAAGTAAACGTTAGGTGCAAGTACATGCAATAATGATGTATTAGTTAGGTGCAAGTACATGCAATAATGAAGTAAACGTTAGGTGCAAGTACATGCAATAATGATGTATTAGTTAGGTGCAAGTACATGCAATACTGATGTATTAGTTAGGTGCAAGTACATGCAATAATGAAGTAAACGTTAGGTGCAAGTACATGCAATAATGCTGTATTAGTTAGGTGCAAGTACATGCAATAATGATGTATTAGTTAGGTGCAAGTACATGCAATAATGAAGTAAACGTTAGGTGCAAGTACATGCAATAATGCTGTATTAGTTAGGTGCAAGTACATGCAATAGTGATGTATTAGTTAGGTGCAAGTACATGCAATAATGAAGTAAACGTTAGGTGCAAGTACATGCAATAATGAAGTAAAAGTTAGGTGCAAGTACATGCAATAATGATGTATTAGTTAGGTGCAAGTACATGCAATAATGAAGTAAACGTTAGGTGCAAGTACATGCAATAATGCTGTATTAGTTAGGTGCAAGTACATGCAATAATGATGTATTAGTTAGGTGCAAGTACATGCAATAATGATGTATTAGTTAGGTGCAAGTACATGCAATAATGAAGTAAACGTTAGGTGCAAGTACATGCAATAATGCTGTATTAGTTAGGTGCAAGTACATGCAATAATGATGTATTAGTTAGGTGCAAGTACATGCAATAATGATGTATTAGTTAGGTGCAAGTACATGCAATAATGATGTATAAGTTAGGTGCAAGTACACGTAATAATGATATATTAGTTAGGTGCAAGTACATGCAATAATGATGTATACGTTAGGTGCAAGTACACGTAATAATGATGTATTAGTTAGGTGCAAGTACATGCAATAATGATGTATACGTTAGGTGCAAGTACATGCAATAATGATGTATTAGTTAGGTGCAAGTACATGCAATAATGATGTATAAGTTAGGTGCAAGTACATGCAATAATGATGTATAAGTTAGGTGCAAGTACATGCAATAATGATGTATTAGTTAGGTACAAGTACATGCAATAATTATGTATACGTTAGGTGCAAGTACATGCAATAATGATGTATAAGTTAGGTGCAAGTACATGCAATAATGATGTATTAGTTAGGTACAAGTACATGCAATAATGATGTATTAGTCAGGTGCAAGTGCATGCAATAATGATGTATAAGTTAGGTGCAAGTACATGCAATAATGATGTATAAGTTAGGTGCAAGTACATGCAATAATGCTGTATTAGTTAGGTGCAAGTACATGCAATAATGATGTATTAGTTAGGTGCAAGTACATGCAATAATGATGTATTAGTTAGGTGCAAGTACATGCAATAATGATGTATAAGTTAGGTGCAAGTACACGTAATAATGATATATTAGTTAGGTGCAAGTACATGCAATAATGATGTATACGTTAGGTGCAAGTACACGTAAAAATGATGTATTAGTTAGGTGCAAGTACATGCAATAATGATGTTTTAGTTAGGTGCAAGTACATGCAATAATGATGTATAAGTTAGGTGCAAGTACATGCAATAATGACGTATTAGTTAGGTGCAAGTACATGCAATAATGATGTATTAGTTAGGTGCAAGTACACGTAATAATGATGTATAAGTTAGGTACAAGTACATGCAATAATGACGTATTAGTTAGGTACAAGTACATGCAATAATGATGTATTAGTTAGGTGCAAGTACACGTAATAATGATATATTAGTTAGGTGCAAGTACATGCAATAATGACGTATTAGTTAGGTACAAGTACATGCAATAATGACGTATTAGTTAGGTGCAAGTACATGCAATAATGATGTATACGTTAGGTGCAAGTACATGCAATAATGATGTATTAGTTAGGTGCAAGTACATGCAATAATGATGTATACGTTAGGTGCAAGTACATGCAATAATGATGTATTAGTTAGGTGCAAGTACATGCAATAATGATGTATTAGTTAGGTGCAAGTACACGTAATAATGATATATTAGTTAGGTGCAAGTACATGCAATAATGACGTATTAGTTAGGTACAAGTACATGTAATAATGACGTATTAGTTAGGTGCAAGTACATGCAATAATGATGTATACGTTAGGTGCAAGTACATGCAATAATGATGTATAAGTTAGGTGCAAGTACATGCAATAATGATGTATTAGTTAGGTGCAAGTACATGCAATAATGATGTATTAGTTAGGTACAAGTACATGCAATAATGATGTATTAGTTAGGTGCAAGTACATGCAATAATGATGTATTAGTTAGGTGCAAGTACATGCAATAATGATGTATAAGTTAGGTGCAAGTACATGCAATAATGATGTATAAGTTAGGTGCAAGTACATGCAATAATGATGTATACGTTAGGTGCAAGTACATGCAATAATGATGTATACGTTAGGTGCAAGTACATGCAATAATGATGTATAAGTTAGGTGCAAGTACATGCAATAATGATGTATTAGTTAGGTACAAGTACATGCAATAATGATGTATTAGTTAGGTGCAAGTACATGCAATAATGATGTATAAGATAGGTGCAAGTACGTGCAATAATGATGTATAAGTTAGGTGCAAGTACATGCAATAATGATGTATAAGATAGGTGTAAGTACGTGCAATAATGATGTATAAGTTAGGTGCAAGTACATGCAATAATGATGTATACGTTAGGTGCAAGTACATGCAATAATGAACACTTGGAATCAAAAGTCGAACAGGCGACATTCTTTCAAGCTCACCACGATAAACACCGTATAAAGACTTTGGGGGATACTAACAACAAGTCATGTTTAAAATACCGTAATTGAAAATTCAAAATGTTTTTTATACCAAACCAAATAATTGTTTGTAATAATATCTGCTACATTTGTGACAAACAGTTATTTGGTTTGGTATAAATTTCTTTTTTGAATTTTCAATTACAATTCAAAAGCAATGAAGAAGTTGAGTTGTCACTCATAAACCACGCTATTACTCCAACAGCAGCAGGGGAATAAAAGTACAAAAAAGTAAACAAATATAAACTCAAAAGGGCCAACACGTTTGTTTCGTTTCACACGTGACAGTCACGACAGATGAGTATGTCCAGTGTATGATTTGTATGCAGGAACAAGTATCTACGGACTCCTGTTGGGGTCATCGTGATCTCGCCCTTCGCCTTATGAAAATTCACAAGAAGTAAAACGGAAAATTTCTTGGTTACATTTACGCATTTAATTTCTAATTTCTGTACAAGTAAGATATTGGAATTCCACAGCAAATGTGATAAAAATGACGCCATATTTGACTTTACAAGAACGCGGCAAATACAATATGTGGCATCGTAGCATTGTACAACACTTTTCACAAATCAACTCGGCATATTTGTTTTTGTATTTGATAATGAAACAATTGTTGCCCTTAAAGTTGGGTCGGTATGAGGATGTATACTTCGGTCGATAAATTCTAATATCGGTATTACTAAAATGCAATTATTTTGTGATAGGGTATCACTATTAAAAACTTCGGCAAAATAAAACTGAAGCGTATGAATATAAATTACAACATACATGTACAGTCATGAACGTTGTTGAATACTGCCTAACAGCACACGCCATATTCCAGTAGGTGTTTAATGTTTGCAATGCGTCCAATGCCATTTATTAGTTAACATGTTGCTACTAAATATTAACATAAGTGTATGGATGTTTTCTAGAGTGACTCTCGGGTTTCAATTCAATGGTTTAAAATTCATTTGAATAATGGAACAGAGAAAGTGAACATTACTCTTCGTGGTTCTGCTACAGTATAGGGAATGCATTGGTTTATTGAGGTTTGACATGTGATACTTTACATGACTAAATAAACAGCGTTTCACAAGTGAATTACCATAAATACTTCGGCTAATTGAATCCCATTACTGCATTATAGTTCTACTTGAATATTAAACTGTCTGAAAATATTAAACAAAACATTGTTAACTGCAAGCGCTGAATAATTTATATCAACGCAACAAATGGTTCAAGCCGGAGTTTTATGTATACAATACAATCAATCTCATTAAAATCAGCTCGAGTCGCACGCTCCTATACTATACGTTAACTGGATCTGATGACTGCCCAATACAGGTCACGTTCAAGTGACCTTTGAGTAGCCAATCAAATCCTCGCCTGCAAAATGCTGTGGTATAGAGTTATAAATATTCGTCGATCTCCGACGAGATCCGTAAATTAGCGTAGATTACCAAGACATTCCGATTACGTATTTTCGTCAATTTCAATATGGCTGCGCCCATGGACACAACCGCAACTCTTACACGGCAACATTATTTGGTTAATCGGTGTTGTTTGTGTGGTGTTTCGTTTTTTGAAATATTTAAAACCGGAAGCGGCAGGAAGGACGTTAAATAACAGTATAAACAATACTATATACAATACAAAATACTTTATTTTGGTCATGGTTACATGTGTAACAACACACAATGTTATGACAGACAGATAACATGTATGGGTAATCAAACAATTCACTTATAAGTATGCAATGTAAAAACAAAACAGAAATAGTTGGCTGAACATTTACGTTTGTTTAGGGGACAGCGATGTTTATTTATCCGTGAATGGTTTAAAAAGTTGGGAGAATTTAAATATTTAAAATGAAATCACGAGAAAACCGAGGGTCTAGTTGTAGGAATTTCATTGATGACTTGGAGATAGTACAATATATGTGTAAAATTATAGATGGTGTTTTTGTTGTTCAATTAAAATATTTTGTGATATAACATGTGAATAGACTTGTACTTCTAAGTACTCCGAAAACAGAAATTCCAATAAACAATAGGCCTAACGACATTTTGAGAAAGACGACAAACACGGTTTTGTAAGGAGAAATTTCATTGGACCACAAACGAGCACCTGGTTACGCATATCTATTTTTAGAGAGGTTAAATGAACGTGACCTCTTACGGAGTGTAGTCAGATCCTAACAGCGGAAAATAATGGAGCTAAAGTTAGGGGCTGATTTCTATATAAATATATATATAAATTTAGTGCATGTTACACTGTTTATAGCAAAGAAACGTCAATACTTAAACACTATGTAGAAGAAATGCATGGTATTTAAAAAGAGTATCACGAATTTTACTTCGTTTACATACATTGGTTTGATTTCTACAAAAATTGGCAACACTCCACGTAGGAATGCTCTTCACAGACACCATACTTAAGAGTGATACCCAATAGGAACCAGGCTTAAGACATGTTACTCAAAGAGACGTGTTTAAAGGCTGCTACACAT
The DNA here is from genome assembly GCA_032209605.1 of Mactromeris polynyma. Classification (NCBI taxonomy): domain Eukaryota; kingdom Metazoa; phylum Mollusca; class Bivalvia; order Venerida; family Mactridae; genus Mactromeris; species Mactromeris polynyma. The sequence goes on from JASFXZ010000022.1 coordinate 5,114,517, forward strand.
AAATTGCTGGGCTGAAATGTGGGCTGGTACGCCATAGACACCATGCTGACGGCTGGTACCCCATAGATACCATGCTGACGGCTGGTACCCCATTATGGTCATGGTGACGGCTGGTACCCAATACAGACCATGCTGATGACTGGTACCACATAGAGAACATGCTGACGGCTGGTATCCCAAAGAGACCATGCTGATGGCTGGTACCCCATAAAGACCATGCTGACGACTGGTACCCCATAGAGATCATGCTGACGGCATGTACCCCATAGAGATCATGCTGACGGCTGGTACCCCATAAATACCATGCTGACGACTGGTACCACATAGAGAACATGCTGACGGCTGATACCCCATAGAGACCTTGCTGACGGCTGGTACCCCATAGAGAACATGCTGACGGCTGATACCCCATAGCGACCATGCTGACGGCTGGTACCCCATAGAGACCATGCTGACGGCTAATACCCCATAGCGACCATGCTGACGGCTGATACCCCATAGCGACCATGCTGACGGCTGGTACCCCATAGAGACCATGCTGACGGCTGATACCCCATAGCGACCATGCTGACGGCTGGTACCCCATAGAGACCATGCTGACGGCTTGTACCCCATTGAGACCTTGCTGACGGCTAGCTGGTACCCCTTTATGGTCATGGTGACGGCTGGTATCCCATAGAGACCATGCTGACGGCTGGTATCCCATTATGGTCATGGTGAAGGCTGGTACCCCATATAGACCATGCTGACGACTGGTACCCCATAGAGACCATGCCGACACCTGGTACCCCATGATGGTCATGATGAAGGCTCGTTACTCTAAAGACCGTATTGAATGTGTGTACTCCATTGATATTATACGGATAAATGTTACCTCTAGTGAATGCATCCGCAAAAAACGTACTTAAATTGTATATCCAAACTACTTTATTTTAATGATATTAGGTGCCTATTTGGATTGGTATTTAATTTTAAAAGCTCGCGAATTAAATAAAAACAATTTACATGTTTATATAATGGACGTTTAAAATAGTGCAGGAATTTTTTACTAGACACTGTTCCCCTCGGTTAGATATAAAATATCAGCTTATAAAATGATACATCTCGATAAGCCGACGGCGTTACGCTAATTCGCATGGAAATTTCTTATATAGAACACTAATAGCTCGATTGCTGACCTGGAAATCGTATGTTCCCAACTCGGATTATGTGTATATTCTGTGTGACAATTTGACTGCAGACAAAACAACCAAAGGTATTGTATTGACCTCTGGTTCAGCCGAGGAACATGTAAGCTATTCGAGGCAGAAGCGGTCAGTCCGTACATAACTAAATTACGATTGAATACAGCGTAAAACTACAACTTTAAACGCAACTAACTCTAGCAATTAAATTCCCTGAAATCGATGCTTCGTTTCGAAATGAATAATGATTGAAATTGTGTTTGTGTATGTTATATATAGAAGTTAGCAATTATTCAATTACTAGATGAAACCTACGAATCTCGCTTTTGGCATTTAATGAAAACCCTGATTAACGTAAATAATGTGTATTGACATTCATAATTTGATATCAGCAAATACGACTGTAGTTAATAGTTAATGTGAAATTTGAATACAATTGTGTTGCAACGTGTTTTTTCTTATACGGAAATTAATCGTTATTCGCCAACTGAATGTATTTGTTTAATATCACAGGAATTGATACCTCGTTATTGTTTCCATATTTGTGCAGGACGCTTTCATTAATATCAAGAATCTAGAACATTAAGTCATCGACCGATTAATTTATATTATCATATGGAAAATACTGACTTTTTGTTGTCAATGATAACTGTTCAAGTATTTATGTTATGTTTCCTTAGTTGTTCTTTATGGTAGGCTAGACCATTTCTTACACCTCTATTACCATACATGTTTACCCTTGCACGTCCTCAGTGCTTGATGTTTTGTAGAGGGTTGTTTTCCCAGGGGTCTGTGTGGGAAGGCATTGTCTTGTGTATGTGGCGTTCCTGTAGATAATGCTAATCTTTTATCCGATATCCATTTAATTCAATTAGCCAATTCAAGAATACCAGTGTTTCTTGGCCTTATTGCGGTAATGAAGTACTTGAATTATACATGGTATCCATTGCACTGTCTTTTATCCTTCCTAAGGTAGTTCGTGTTTTGAAGGAGGGGAATATTTGGCAACAAATGACATCACACGCTAATATCATGTAAATATCGTACATATAAATAGTTTCAGCTTAAGTGGATGTAATTATAAAATACATAAATCTAAATAGTTTAGTTTTCACCGCTTCTTTGTCTATTTAATTCCTTGCATGCAGTCAAAACAATGTCGCAACATAACGAGTAATGTAAGCAATTTCTGTTATTTCGTACTGTTTCTAAGAATTTATAAATGAACAGAATTAAATCATTTGCTCTCTCTCATACTACCTGTATTTGTGTTAAGTTGCTTAAATTTCTACATGGAGAATATAGATATTTGAGATTATAGATGAACTGAACTATGAATAATTAATCCTGCATTGACAAATAGCGTACCAATCCCGTTACACACACGGGGCAATTAATGTCTCCAGGCTATTACCATAAAGGAAGACAATGGACGGTAAAATAAAATTCCATTTAAGAAAATACTACTTTAAATAACCGACGAGGTAGTAACGTCATTTTGGTTACAACAGACAGCCTTATTTACTGCACTCGGACATTGAAGTAATAAATTAATAATAATAGTAATAATAATAAAGAATTTATTTTCAGAAGGTTACATATTTAAGGTTAACAATAAATTGTACATCTTTTTTTCAATATGGCCTTCTATTAACAATATAAGCACGCACAAACAAACAAGAATTCACACACGCACACGCACACAAACAAACACGCATTCACTCACGCACACGCACGCTCACACACAAACAAACACGCATTCACACACGTACACACACGCACACCCACACACACAAACACGCATTCACACACGCACACACAATACATTGTACATGTACATCATGTTTTAACATCAGGATGTAAATGAGACTATTAAAAACTACAAAAGTTAAGATGATCTGAAAATAAAATCGAAATACAACAACAACAACAACAGACATCTCACATAAGACACATACATACAATAATGAAATATTATTGATATCATTGTTTAAGCATTAAGAAGTTCCTATAATTATTTTTAAATGTTTCTGTATCAGACAGACAACGTATATTTACAGGAATTGAATTCCATACCTCACGAGCATAAAAAGAGAATGTTTGTTTACCATAATTGGATTTAAAGCGAAAGGGTTCTATGTCATTGTTGGTGGTGGATCTTAATGAGTATGTAGAATTGTGGGTGAAAGAAATTATATCATGAAAGTAAGTGGGCATTTTATTATTTGAGAATTTATGCACTATAGTTGCTGAGAGAAATTTACATCTATTTTCATATGATAGCCACCCTAATTCAATGAATAAGGGTCGTGATGGTGTTATTTGTGGTCTATGTAGAATAATGTTTGCTGCTTTTTTCTGTATTATGGATATTCTCTTGTTGTTTGCTACAAGCCCTCGACACCATATTGGGCAACAATAGTCCATTGAAGATAATATTATGTAAGAATTGTAGAATAATTTCCTTGTGTTGATGTTTAAGATATAGTTTATTCTTTTTAATAAATTTAACTTCAAATTTAAAAAGCAGCAAAAATTATTCTACATAGACCACACATAACACCATCACGAATATCAGTCGATGTAACGATTGGAAGAAATTTAGCCCATCTAACTCGACTTGTTTAAATCTTCATCTGGTCAACCTCCATCCATTACAGAATGATTTCAGGGTGTGTTGTTTTCAAAAACATCGAGAAACCTTGCCCTACGGAAATGTCCCGAAGTGTTTGAAATACGAAATTTCTGTAAATCTATATGTAATATTTCTAGAATTGAAATAACAAGACATATTACGCATCACGATACATCGCCCGACCGCTTGACATAATTATACATCACGATACATCGCCCGACCGCTTGACATAATTATACATCACGATACATCGCCCGACCGCTTGACATAATTATACATCACAATACATCGCCCGACCGCTTGACATATACAGGGTGTTAAAAAAGTTCGTTCACAAAGTTTTAATTTAAGTGTTGTTTTTAATTGCTCTTCTTATCTATGTCGCTATATACCAATAGTTTACTTCTGTGGAGAGTTCAATATAAAACAGATATCCATGAAAAAGGCAGCATTTTCATTTTGCGAAATAAAGCCAGTGTACACAGCATTATTTCATTTTATCGAAATTCAAACTTTGTGAACACACTTTTTAACAACCTGTACATGATATATTACATATCATATGTGACAAAGAAATTTTAAGTTTTGATACGGAGGTTGAAACCTGCTGACCTGTAAATCATTCTGGCAATATTAATATTATTAAATATGATGTGTTTTCTAATATGTGTACACTGCATCTGAGAATATGGGAGTTTACGTATTTAACAGAATAGAGTGTGAAACATAAACGTAAATTATCCTGATTATTTTAACTTTCAATAACACACCTGCAGGTGTAATAAGCCACGGGGTATGTTACACAGTATTGTGTTATATTTATAAGTTTGTTCAGTACAATATCAGATAATAACTCTAGGTGTTGACTGCGGCACGATACCGTGTAACACGAAGACAATGGACAACAGTAGTTAACATTAAACCAAGTATGATATTTGACATGTAATTGAACCATATATCAATATTTAAATAGCTTTGGTCCCAATACAGTTACAGACAGCAAGTTAAAACGCATTTATCAGCACGTACATGATAGTGCTTGTCAGACATTCAAATACACATATATTCATGACGAAATATAATATCATAATCCACGTATATATTACCAACATATTTGAAGTTAACACATATCTATCCACAATTTAAAACGTTATAAGGGAAGCGCCGTGGTCAAGCGCCTGATTCCTGGTCCGAAGGCAGTGAGTTCGAGTCCCTTTTCACGAACAACCACTAATTAAGGTGCTAGTAGGGGTAAGTAAACCAGGAAGCAGCCATTGAAAGTGATTTGTATATGGTTCAAGAACTTATTTCATAGTCAATGTAAACTACATAAGACTAAGCTAATTTTCAATTTCGGATAAACTGTATCTTGATTTTGTGGTCATAGATGTTTTACTACGAGAGTGAGTGGTATGTACGCTACGGATATTTACGTCGATACCAACTGAAGCGGGGTTGATCCCCTTAACATGTAGATTGTAAACAATGCGAAATTATGTAGGCATTTTATTGGAACGCGACAGCTATCTGAGATAAGTAATCCCTCGTCGCGTAGCGGGAGTGGATTATAAGAATGCCCTTTGTCCGTCCGTAACATTTCGTGTCTGCTATCTATCTCCTAAATCACTTGGAGGAGTTTTATGAATCTCGGGTCCAATTCTACATCCGTGACATCTTAATGTCAAGGTCAACACTGCAAGGTCAAAGATTCGACCCTTCGACTTCCATGTTTGCTCTGTATCTCCTGCTATGCTCGAAGGATTATCACGAAACTCGGTCTATATCTACCTCTCATCAAGACGACTTGCAGAACCCATATCCGAACCATGCCAGGTGAAGGTCAAGGTCACACTGCAAGGTCAAAGATTCGACACTTATGTTCCATGTCCGCTCCGTATCTCCTACAGCGCTTGAAGGCTTTTCATGAAACACGGGTCAAATGTCCATCTTATCGCGAAGACATGCATAACCCATGTTTCATCAGTCCACTCATATCCAGGGAGGAATTATTGATCACATATATTAAAATTTCCGTTCGCGGCGGGTAATATAGCTGTCTTTCAGACTGCCTTATCTCCATTTGTTTTTCTATTTAGCTACACAGGAAATATCTTATAAATGCGTATAATAGAATGTATTTACATATGATCCAGTATCGTTACAGTCTGTTTTAAATGATATAGAACAATACTGTACCATATTGATTTATGATTGAATGTCACATAAACTAAAATAATGAGTTTAGAAAATGAAAGATATACCTCATATGTTTTTTACATTTATAATACACGAATCGGCATTGTTGAATCATTTAAAGACTTAGGAATAAATCTTTTTAAAATGGATGTTGGAACCGCACTCAAAAACGAATTGCCCACCATGCCTCATTCTCATTACATAATCTATTTATAGTATACAATCAATTAGATCTTCGAATATCTCAGTGCTTTAATATGTTCGATTTTTCCGCTGAAGTTTGGGGTCATCATAAGAGCCAAAATATTCAAGCAATTTTCTCTAAATTTTGTAGAAAGATATTATGTGTTAAACGATCAAGCAATTTAAACGCTCTGTATGGAGAGTTGGGTCGTATACCCTTGTATGTACATATATAGAAAATTAATATTGATTAAATACGGGATAAAAAAATTAACACTTAGCGAACAAAGTATACTTTTTAAAATGTAAACAATGCTTGAGAATGATGTTGATAACGGCCTATCGTACAATGGAAGTACTTGGGAATATAATATAAAGAGCTTTCTAGAACTAATTGGATTATAAATATGTGGAACAACCAATTTAATATGCTAATTAACTACAAAACTGTAGAACAACGAATATTAGACACTTTTCATCAAAATCGGTATTCTTCCATTAATAACTCGACTCGCTTAGAAACATACAGTTTATTTAAACACTCATTTAATTTAGAAATATATCTTGACGTAATCAAAAATTCCAAATTAAGAACTGCTCTCGCAAGATTTCGGACATCTTCTCATGACTTAGCCGTATAACGTGGACGATATTTAAATCTTCATAGAATGACAGAACTTGTAAAAACTGTAATACAAAAATGGTGGAATAAGAATATCATTTTCTATTAATTTGCTCAAATTCTCAAATAAAACATGAAAATGTCCACAACGTAATAAGTATGCTGTTTATCTAAATCTAACATGAAAATGTCCAAAACGTAATAAGTATGCTGTTTATCTAAATCTAACATGAAAATGTCCAAAACGTAATAAGTATACTGTTTATCTAAATCTAACATGAAAATGTCCAAAACGTAATAAGTATGCTGTTTATCTAAAACTAACATGAAAATGTCCAAAACGTAATAAGTATACTGTTTATCTAAATCTAACATGAAAATGTCCAAAACGTAATAAGTATGCTGTTTATCTAAATCTAACATGAAAATGTCCAAAACGTAATAAGTATACTGTTTATCAAAATTAAACATGAAAATGTCCAAAACGTAATAAATATACTGTTTATCTAAATCTAACATGAAAATGTCCAAAACGTAATAAATATACTGTTTATCAAAATTAAACATGAAAATGTCCAAAACGTAATAAGTATACTGTTTATCTAAATATAACATGAAAATGTCCAAAACGTAATAAGTATACTGTTTATCAAAAACTAACATGAAAACGGCCAAAACGTAATAAGTATACTGTTTATCAAAATCTAACATGAAAATGTCCAAAACGTAATAAGTATATTGTTTATCAAAAACTAACATGAAAACGGCCAAAACGTAATAAGTATACTGTTTATCAAAATCTAACATGAAAATGTCCAAAACGTAATAAGTATATTGTTTATCAAAAACTAACATGAAAACGGCCAAAACGTAATAAGTATACTGTTTATCAAAATCTAACATGAAAATGTCCAAAACGTTATAAGTATACTGTTTATCTAAAACTAACATGAAAACGGCCAAAATGTAATAAATATACTGTTTATCAAAACGTAATAAGTATACTGTTTATCAAAAACTAACATGAAAACGGCCAAAACGTAATAAATATACTGTTTATCAAAAACTAACATGAAAACGGCCAAAACGTAATAAGTATACTGTTTATCAAAAACTAACATGAAAATGTCCACAACGTAATAAGTATGCTGTTTATCAAAATCTAACATGAAAATGGCCAAAACGTAATAAGTATACTGTTTATCAAAATCTAACATGAAAATGTCCAAAACGTAATAAGTATACTGTTTATCAAAAACTAACATGAAAACGGCCAAAACGTAATAAATATACTGTTTATCAAAAACTAACATGAAAACGGCCAAAACGTAATAAGTATACTGTTTATCAAAAAACTAACATGAAAATGTCCACAACGTAATAAGTATGCTGTTTATCAAAAACTAACATGAAAACGGCCAAAACGTAATAAGTATACTGTTTATCTAAATCTAACATGAAAATGTCCAAAACGTAATAAGTATACTGTTTATCTAAATCTAACATGAAAATGTCCAAAACGTAATAAGTATACTGTTTATCTAAATCTAACAAGAAAACGTCCAAAACGTAATAAGTATACTGTTTATCTAAATCTAACATGAAAACGTCCAAAACGTAATAAGTATACTGTTTATCTAAATCTAACATGAAAACGTCCAAAACGTAATAAATATACTGTTTATCTAAATCTAACATGAAAATGTCTAAAACGTAATAAATATACTGTTTATCAAAATTTAACATGAAAATGTCCAAAAAGTATGCTAATACAGGTTTTGTCATGGAAGAGTTCATATAAATATGAAACTCCCGAGTTTTATGGTCCAGTTTTACTTCAGCAACGCTGGTATTGAAGCTTAATAACATACCTGTATCATAAACAGGCTTATGTTTAGTCATACGGATAGAATTTCAAAGTCCAACATTGTCAATTTCCTGGAAGTATTAATAAGTAATGAATTGTCAATAAATCAACCAGGCTTGACGAATAGTGTGAAACGATGTTACATCTCGATAAAAAGTAACGATATTGAAACAGAGCTCTACATCAATACATTTTATACACGAGCACAATATTAACGCCATGCAATTTTTCAATATAATAATAATAATATATGCTATTTGCTACATGACAAAACCATAGACCTACTGTGTACATATGCAGAAAAGAGAATACATAATTGTTCATTTAGGGATCTAGCGGATTCCTGTATACTGAACCTATATATATATGAGAAACATGCGTTACAATTACTAATGTAGAAATATTTTTTTCTATTTATCATGAAACGACCCAATCTGAGATATCTTACATAATGGTTTTAGTAAGTCTGGCATTATTGTGTATGTTTAGGGGTGAGCAAGTATCGCTTCCATCCATCGATGTAAGCTTTATTGTTATACCGTGCATTATATTACAAGAAAATTAGACATTTTGATTTTTTTTAGTGTGAAATAAATCCTTTTCAGATACCATCTATATAATCACCGTTCGATTATATGACGTTGTTTCAAACATCACTTAGCATCCCCAACATCAACAATTTCCTAACCCACCACTGCCTACACTACGCCATTGTGTCTTAAACTAAGCCTCTTTCGTTTCTCTGCTATCAAATTGCTCTTTGCATGCTTTTGAACACACCAACATGATTAGTTAACCTGCATTTTTCCAGAAGGTATTTAAAGGTAATAGAATGTACAAATACATTGTACATTTGTATTTACATGACGGTTACAACTTCAGCGTAGTACATTATACCCCATTACCATAAAACACGAAGTAATTCTCGATATTGCGAAACAATTTTCATGAAATAGTGATTTCTCCTACCATAGCTTCACCCACCCCCCACCCATATTTCCTTCCAAAAGCAAACAGTTATATAAGGACTTCACTTCTGTGACCCCCAATTAATTTCCCAACTTACGACCTTCAAATGGGTAGTTGTGTTTCTTCCGACTTAGTCGACGGGACGCACTTTACTGTTACATAAATTAGGTAACAATAAATTTACAAAATGTATCGTGAGTAATCAAATCTGAGAAAACCATTTGTTAAGTGACATAAGTTTAAGTGTGACCATTTGTTAAGTGAACGAATACTTTTTGTTATACATAATGCACACATAAGTTTAAGTGTGACCATTTGTTAATTGAACGAAGTCTTTTTGTTATACATAATGCACACATACGTGGAAAAGGCATCGTTTAAGGAAACTAGGCACGGACATATGCAATAAAGTTATTTCAGTATGAAGAGGTTAAAACTACAAAAACTGAATTATTAACAGTAGGTAAAATGAAAATGTGGATATTCTGCGCATACAATTGGTATACGTCAGAATGCTTTTTGCTGATTAATACAATCCTTCCAAAATGAATAATGTGACTATACATACAGTGTATTCGAAATAATAGAAACAAATCGTTTAAAAGGACAGCATAATAGAGCACTCACATTAAATCTAAAAAGTGCGTTCGAAAGTACATATATATTTTGAACTCTAAAATATCTCTGCACACAGTATATACCTCTATTGGATCGTATTTAAATTCAGAGATATTGTTTTTTGCCCCTTCTTATTTCAATGTAAAAAGGGGGATCTTAAAAACCTCACAAAAAGACAGTGATGTAGAAATCACAGAAACATAATATTTACACCATCATAAAGTAGAAGGTTTGATATTTAACATCTGTTTGCATACGAAAGATACCTTTAATAGATTTTGATTTATCGCGGTTTAAAGATATTTTCCTTCTATAATTGTATAGGAAGTTGGTCGGACCGCAGTGACACGAAAGTTGGGTATGCTTATATGGCATCGAATTTTGAAAATAAATTCATGGTTTTTGCGAGAAATTATTATTATTCGAAGAAAAACGCTTGTGAGTAATATTTAACCGCTAGTTTTTTTCATTCTATCGTAAAAAGCAACAGTAACTCAACTTGTCTGATTATAAGTGTACATTTATAAAATGGCTTTTAACATTGTACTGAAAGAACTTATTATCGATAATATTGTACACATGTATGGTTCTGCGTGCCTGGCTCTAAAAGCTTCGACAATGCATTATTTATGTGTTCCTTCATATTTGTAATGTTTTGCTTAATTGGCAATATTGCCGCTTAAGTGGATTGTAAAATACAAACATTGATCGTATTAAAACCTGTATGAGGGCTTAAGTTCGGTAGATAAATATTTTAGTTCACATGCCGATTTCGTCCACCTAGTTAAAAGGTTTCAAAAGCGAGAAACAGAGTCAGCAACTTGAATCACAAAATGTGGAAAATGTGGAAAAATATATTTGTGTTGAATAGTCAACTTAAGCATTAACTTGGCAAAATGCTGGTACTTACTCTTCATGACTAAATGTATTTTAGAATGCCGTCGCTTATTAAGATTGGTGTCTGCATTAAGTACGATATTTTTTAAAGTTTCGATTATGAATATGAATTGTATTATAAGTGTTTCCTCCAGGATATTAATGAGGCATGACGATTAGCCCCGAGAGCGGTACATTTGCTCGCGGACTCTCATACAACAGGGGCAGCTTAAATTTGCGCGTCGGTGAACTTATCTATATATCTAGCATGCCTTTGTGGAAAAGACCATAAACATCATTCTGTAGATTGTTGTCATTTGATTATTGCTATACAGATGTATTTTATAAGTAACTGGGTTTAGCTTTTGTGTTTCTTTCCATCATTATGTGTTCAACGTCATAAACCACTGCCTACTGCAATATTTGTTATTCAGTAAGTAGACCACTTAGTATTTGAAACGCGGCAACCATGTCATTAGATTTTGACTTTGTTTTACATACCATGCCTCTGTGTTTTGTGTTGTGTGTATGTTGGTAGGGGTGGGGGGGGGGTGCGGAATGAGGGGGGGAGTGATTGTAATGTACCACCATTTACTGATGTATCTATCCCACAATTCCTGATGGTGTATACTCTGTGTATATCTGCTTTCACCTTTGTATTTTGGTTTGAAGTCAAGGGGAGCTAACCAACAATCAGTTTTTGAGATATCTACATAGAATGATATAGTTATAAACGAGTGTTTTGAAACTACTTATAACTCAATTGCGACCAAATGAGGATAAGACCACCTATATAGAGAAGGCGCAGCTGTTCGAGGGATAGAGCGCCTGACTCTTGATCTGAAGGTCGTGATTTCAAGTCCTGTGATGAGCGGGGTTTGATCGCGAACTTCACAATCCGTAAATTTGGCGTGAGTACTGGTTGGTAGCCAGGTAGCAGTCACCAAGAGTGATATGTAGTATAAGTTGCAAGAACTTGTTTCACAATCGATGTAAAATAGATAAGTTTAAACTAGACTATACAATATTAAACTAATTTCTGCATTTTTTTACATTCCCTAAAATAGACAAATATAATGAACGTGTTCTCTGTTTATTTGATTGATGTTGGATTTCTAATTTTCAGAGTTGTACAAATATTATTAAATAAGACATTCAGAGAAACTGAAAAAGTTAACTAAATCTCTATATTGTGGTATTTTATTAATTACACTGAATTACAGACACTGTCTCTGTTTTCACTCACATACGTATATACAATGCAATGCAATGCAATACAATATAATTTTATTGCATAAAACATATTACAATATTTATAGCAAACAAAAGGCAATACTACTATACAATATGTAGAAGAAATACATGGAGTTTCATATACAGACCATCTCAGACAAATATCCCTCACTGTCACTGATATTTACATTCCACTTATTTCATTCACAGTCACAGTTTAACACTGTCACCATTTTAAGATTTCAAGATTTTCGTCATCTTAAGAAACCGCTTCACAACTTTATGTAAGTGAAGGTCCTTACAAGAAGAAGTGTTCAGTGCAATTGTCATCAGGCGACTAGTTGTTGACACATTCAATCAATTTCTGTGATCTATAAAGACCCTTTTCCCCATTGACAACATTCTTCACTGAAGTTATTGACAGCATCAGTGTCTGGTGCGCACTGCAATAGGTCTTTGGATGTTTGGGTAAATCTGGCCGAGGAACCACTGTTCTCGTAGAAACGTTGTAACTTGTAGACAGGACTGCATTGGCTGATGTCTTTTTTCATTACATCTTTCACCTCGGACCAGTCCGGTACTGTATGATCACTGTCAGGGCCCAGGTGCAGTGCGTGAGTTCCTGGTCCCCATAGAAAGTTATCATATCTGGTGGGACATTTGAACTTCGCGAATTCAACACTTCATAAGAGAGAAATGTTACCGCCTGTCCTAAGGGATCAGAGGCATATTCATTCATATTTGAGTTTCAGTTTCTAGACATTTCAAAGCCACATTGGGGGATAAAATAATAACATTTTCTAGCTTACAGTTATTTCAAAGATCAGTATAAAACATGTTATAGCTGCAAATCCTTGAAAAGCTAAATATACTTTATCTAGAATTAATAATTATGTTATTATTGCAAGATTACGAAACAAAAGTGTATATTTAAAGTGTACAGTGTTGGGTATAAATTTGACATAGAAAGACATGGCACTATATATTCTAACATCTCGTAGTGAGTTATTTCTTGTTACATGTATTCTGATTTATCTATGCTCTACGTCACAGCTCTGTATAATTTTCATTTTTAATAATATAATATAATATATAATATAAGCATTGATTTTAAACACTTATATATATATAAGTTGACAAGAATTTTTACTGCAAATGTATATGGAATCTGCCACAATTCCCGAGAGCGTTCCAGGCATAGATGGCAAATATGATGTTCCATTTTTGCGTACATATAGTTAAGCATTTTGCCGTCTTACTTAAAATTAACTTCAGTGCAACCTGACTAGAGCAACAGTCTTTCGGAGACGTATAATTTGGCTGATGCTATCAGGTTGTTAAAATTGATACCATATTCTTACTAAATAACAGGAGAGATTGGGTCGCTCTAGAGAGATTGAACTGTATTTCCAAGCAGCGTATTTTCTAATCGATTTAAAGTGAATTTAAGTGCCAGCCAGATAACAGGTCTTACAAGAAGAATATCTGATTTACAGTGAAACCTCAATAATAAGACCACACTTCTGGTCCAACAAGGTTCTGTCGGTCCGAGTTGTGTAATGGTCTGATTATCGAGTAAAAATACAGAAGTACAATAAAAACGGGTTCATACATTTATATATAGGATAACCATCACATTTTTAGGCCGTGTAATCATTGTACATATTCATATTATCATAGTAGACATTTCAACTCGTTAATCAGATTACTTAAAAGTTATGACTTTCACCAGACATGTAACGCAATTTTGTGAGACGACTCGGCAGGGGACGAACCATCAAACGTAACCTAGGGTCATCACGCATGCGCAGTGGGAAAAGAGGGAAGCTGACCACATGTGAGAAGCGCATTCGATCTGTACCATCCATTTGAGAAGGTTCTACCTCGAAACCGACCTGCCACCTTACTGAAACCGGTATTATATCCCCTTGCTATTTAAGTTTCGGGTTCACAACAGATCCAATTGTAGTGTTAGTATTGAGTTCATACAATAATGCAAACTAGAGAAAACAAAACGAAAATTTATAGAACGTATAGCTATCATGGAAAACCTTCTTATACGAGTGAAACAGTACAGACTGTTTTGCATTTTTAAAAAATTATATTTGTATTTGAAATCTTGGTGTTAGATCTTTCTTAAAAAGCCGTAGTTTTGAGTAAAAACAAAACAAAACATACACATTCTTCCGTCAGTTGGTACTGATGCAGATACTGGTAGAAAATGGTTGGTTTCTAAATACATTTTTTCTGTGGCGAAAACTGTCCTGTATTTCTGTTCATGGTAATAGGTTTGGTGCACTACCAAACAAGCAAGGAAATGATACAAAAAAACAGTTTAATCAATGTATTTGTTAACATCTTGACACTGAAATTATAAATAGATATTGAAATAACAAAATTGATCAGTTTAAAACAAAATGGTGCGTGTTGTTGGGAATAGTCAGAAAGCTGTAATATCGAGGAATTGTTTCATGTTCGTTGTTTTTCATATTTGATCATCCTAGCACTTCGGCCTTCTTCCCACGTTTTCAATTCTTTCTCGCCCAGTATTTCTGTCATCACTGCTTTCATTAATTTATCACAATCACCGAAGATGCGACTACCAACTGGCTTACCAGCGTCATCCGTCTTCGAACAGTACTCATCGTACGGCGTTCCTTGTCTGAAAAAAAATAGTTTGTAAATAATTTGTAAAAATGTTGTTACAAAAACTTTGAAAGTACAGTCCAAATTCTCCATCGTGGCCTTCATAATGCGTAAATATCGGCGAAAAACGATCAAACTCGTTATTAGGGGCGTATTATTACACTGATAATCTCAAGCATTTCCTGAGCTTGAGAACCCTTTAAACAATATATCTAAGCAAGTAACACCAAAATTGGAAATCCTATATACGACAATGTAAGCTTGTTCGTCACCATGGATATATCCATGTATTTACCGGAATATATTGCAATGCTTTTATGGTAATTAATAAGAAAATTTTATAAATTAAGAATTACCGGTTACATATGACAAGCCGTATCGGCTGTTTTCCCATCTCGACCAAACTATTTGCCGGCGACACCATGAGAGTGGAACCTAAACAAAACACTATATCTGCGTTCTTCGCGTTTTCCTGTGCACGTCCAAGTATATGATCCTCGAGATAATCACCAAAGTTGATAATTGTATTCATCAAATATCCTCCACATTTCTTAAAACAGATATGTATTATATATTACAAAGATCATAATTTTACGACTCAGAATTCGTTTCTTATATACACCATAAGAATCACTAAAAAGGCATTATGCATTCCGTGCAAATTCTCCAGAGCTGCCCTCTCTTGATGAACAACCTCTCTACATCAACATTGTAGTCAAAGTGTATAGCCAAATAATTGCATCTCCGAAAGGGTGTTGCTGTGAAACGGTTGTAGTGTTTATATTATGGAAACAGTGTAAATATATAATTATGTTTTTCTGTCAGAGAAGCGTTCCCACAAGGAACAATAAAAGACAGTTGTCAGAATGCATTATCGTATATCTTACTTATACATTTCAAAAGTGACCTAGAATAGGAGGCAGCAAGACACATTTTTTTTTTCCATATTTCAAATGTAACCAAACTTGTTTACCTTCTCTTCACTGATACACATGTAGTGAAATAAAAAAGAATTCTACGCAGCCGTACTAACATGGTTTTGCTATTTGCATATCACTGTTTTGTAACCCAATCAATTCTTACGTCAATCACCAAGACAATTTCTCTTCAACCGAAAAACGTTTGTAACATTGACGCAGATTTGTTAACATTTCGTTAAGGTCTTTAAATTTGTTTATCAAACCTAAAAATATTAACTTGACCGGCAGTCGTAACATTTAGTCAAGTTTTTATATTGTACAACAAATTAAAAACTTCAGATTGCAACAAATTGGCATACTTGAAGTTGCGTCGACCATCTTTTTTAAAGATATTTCTTTTTTTCGGTGTTATGCATGCTTGGTCATATATTCTATTAGCAGTCAGACATGACACGCATATTAAGTTTCTACAGATAACAAAATAAGAGAGATACATTGACAATACTTTGTTTCACCAATACGTCTGTGAATATGTCCTCTTAAAATTACAGTTGATAGTATTGAAGTTATTGAAAGTTACAAGGGGTTGCCTTGGTCGAGTGGTTTTGATTTCTGATTTCGAATCAAGTGCCGCTCGTCACTGCAGGTTCAATTTCTACCCGGAATCAAGTATTTTCAACGGAGAAAGCTATCCATATGGCTTACAGAAGGCCAGTGGTTCTAACCAGGTGGCTGACGGGGATGTGCCTCCATCCCAATAGTTTCATAAAAATGAAATTTATGTATAATTACCTCACAAACTTGTCCTGTTCTGTGACTGATATGGCATCGTTCACACTTCTTTGGTGGCACTTTTGCTACTTCACTCATTGCCATAGCTCTGTGACTTCTATGCACATCAAATCGTTTGTGACATTTCTCACATTTTTGAACGAATGCGTTTCCGTGTAGTTCCGATATTTTGTCCTCAGGAATACCAGAGAGTCGATGTAAGCCATCCGTATTTTGACTAATGACGTACTTAAACAATCCCATCTCTAACAATTTTAGGATCGCTTCGTGGGTGTAAGTAGGTCTTAATGACATAATGTTGTACCCACGACCAGTCTTTTTCTTCGTTCCTCTAGCACCTATATAAAAAATGTGCAAAGAGATATATCATTTTTTTTATTTCTGTCACATATGGTATGCTCCTGAAACAGGGTAGTATACAGGACAATTTCTACATTTGCTTAAGGTTCTTTTTAGTTTAAGAATACATGAGAGGTCTCTAGACTTAAATAAAACTTATCTGACATTAAATATACACTTAGCGAAATGAAAATTTGACGTCGGCATCAGCTCTAATCGTTTTGTTGTTTATCTTAGTGAGCTACAAACGGCTTATGCAACATTTTTAGTAATATCGATGTACGGTTGACCATTTCGTTAATAATTTTGGTAAAATAACTTATGAAGAATTAATGACGTTGGAGTCAAACCTAAAATTCCAGGTAACAACAAAGTGCTACGTCATTTACCATAGCATTAAATGCTAATCCATAGGGTTAGCTTGATTGATTGATGTTAGGAAAGTTGTGGCGTTGTTTTACATTGTCCTTAACGTAACACATACGACTATAAATGAATAATACTTGAACAAACGTGCGAAGTGTTGGAAACCGAAAATTGAATGCCACGCAATCTGTACTTAGTACAATATAATGTTAGAGACCAAGGAGTCAATAGGATGTAAACATTCACTATTGCCGAGTATTAATACTACAGAATCAATGTATGGTCCGAAATAATATATTTACAATTGTACAATTTGTTAATATCTAATAGTACTGGAATTCTAGGCGTAAATCCGATGTGTACCATGATGTTACATCATACAATATCAGGTTATTACAATTCTGACGGTTTGTTTTAATGGGGGCTTTGAGTTATACAAGGCTGTCAGTTTTCATGGAATTAATTAACTACCAGTACTAACTTTCCCTTCCACAAGCAGCAGACAACTAATCCGCATGTATCAGAGGTGGTCAAATGTCACGAAGGGACATGATCTACCCGGCCCGGGAATCGAACCTAGACATTCACGGATGACAAGTAAACATTGAATTTTTAATAGTAATAAACACATGTTATTTTATTGTTTAGTCAAGATAGAACAATTACTTGATTTGAATGCAGTTGCAAGTGAAAATATTAGGAAATAATCAACTGACCGTGGTCCTTAGCTTTGTCGTTTTCTGTCCATTTTCCATCTTTACCCCTAAAATCTCCAATTCCTGCAGCAGTAGATATGCCAGCCCCTGTATTTTGATAATACCAAACACCATATTAAATTCATGAGAAACAAATATGTGTATCATAATTTTTATAACCATTGTCGACAAACGGTAAAATGTGACAGCCGGGAGGGTCACATTCACAAATCAAATGTATGCAGGACAGATCCATGCAGAGGGAGGAGAAACACACAGAAAGACAGAAGGGGACACTTTAACAAATAAAAACAACTACACAAAGGGAGGTGGCACACATAGAGAGGGCTACATTCACAAATCAGAACTTCCCTAGACAGATCCAGACAAAGGGAGAATACACGCATTGGGAGGGTCACATTCACAAATCAGAACATCCCTAGACAGATCCAGACAAAGGGAGAATACACGCACTGGGAGGGTCACATTCACAAATCAGAACATCCCTAGACAGATCCAGACAAAGGGAGAATACACGCACTGGAAGGGTCACATTCACAAATCAGAACATCCCTAGACAGATCCAGACAAAGGGAGAATACACGCACTGGGAGTGTCACATTCACAAATCAGAACATCCCTAGACAGATCCAGACAAAGGGAGAATACACGCACTGGAAGGGTCACATTCACAAATCAGAACATCCCTAGACAGATCCAGACAAAGGGAGAATACACGCACTGGGAGTGTCACATTCACAAATCAGAACATCCCTAGACAGATCCAGACAAAGGGAGAATACACGCACTGGAAGGGTCACATTCTCAAATCAAAACTCCCCTAGTCAGATCCAGACGATGGGAGAATGCACACACTGGGAGGGCCACATTCGCAAATCAAATCTCCCCTAGACATATCCAGACAAAGGCAGGAGGGAGGTGACAGAAAACAAGACTGAAATGACACGAAAACCAAACGTTACAACTTCAAAAGATGAACAAGGAATGACTCATGACAAGAGGATAGAAGTAAACAAAAATAGTTTCGGTCCATGAATACATCTGAGTAGCGCACTGATGTTTACTTAGTGTGTTGAGTTGTCCCCTGGCGAATAAATTAAGATGTCCATAGTTACAACAAAGATTATGCATCAATGCCAAGAAAAAACTTTCAAGTGTGTATCTGCAAGACATGAGTACCATCTTACAATACCAAAAATGAGAGAGAGAGTAGACATACAAAACGGAAGGGTTCTATCATTTTAAAAAGTCCGACTAAACGCTATGTGTTTTCACGTACATTTCTCGTGGATGTAAGCTATTGCTTGTATTGGGTCGATGATGATGTTATTATCTGTTATTTAATGCAATTCTAATGTCAGTTTTAAATACTGTATGAATTTATTCCCTAGAGTTACAACTTCTCAAAAATAGCCATAACGTGCATCTACCACAGGGTATCGCTCTGCAGAGATTGCACTATATATCAAAGATGTGTGAACGTTCCTTATATGATGAAGTGTAGGTTTACAGCCAGTCGAGAATATTAATTATATTAATTTTCGTGCAAAAAAACCAGGTGGTTCGTTAAAAAAACGACGTTCAGAAACCGAATCTTCATCTGAAAGTGAATACATGTATATTTAAATATGTCAGTGCAATGCTGAAGTCTGTCAAGTGCTTGTTTTGAATCAGATTATTTTATTGTGTAATGCGAGATCATGTATATCCATTTATAAATAATTTAGATTCCCGACTAGTACTGTATATTGCACAGTGTATGACGTGCAGTTTATGTAAAATTGCCTCGGTTATTAACTGTGTCTTCCAACATTTAATCGTTACTATATAAATGGTATTACAAAACCTTAATATTTTTAGGTGAGTAAGCAGCGTAACTTCATAATCTACACTGTATGATGAATAAAAGTAAAACTCGCTTAATTGTGTGGAAATTATATTCACATTTGAATATTCACGGTTAAATATGTTCAAAGTTAAATAGTGTGTGCATCTATTTATGATCACACTTTGATCCAGGAGGCCTAGCTTGTAGGATGTGGAGATGGAATGCCCCCCATTGAAAATCGTTGGCTCGAATGTTTGTGGTATAATCTGGCAAACGACAGTCAATTTTGATTTTTAAAAACATATTCAGACATTTTCTCTCTCAAATTGCAAAAAAAATGCTGAACAGAACATAACTTTTTGTTTCAGTTTTTATTCGCCCCGTACTTCGCCCAGAGTGTTGTTAAACTTAATCAACTTTATATAATGAAAATGACGTTAGGTCGCTGTGGTGTAGTGGTTAGCATAACTTACCGGCAATCCGTAGACCCGGGATCGAATCCCGGTAGCGCCATTGACTGATTTTTCGTGTTTCTCAAAATATGACTTTATTTAGAACTATGTAGTTGGCATACGTATAGTTATAGCTACGCGTATTGATTGTTTCGCACATACTACCACGATTATGGTGGTTTAGTATATATACTATATATCGTGATTTATGTCCATCTGGGTCAATAAAAACAATTTGCCAACTATCTTTCGTTTTTTAGTATGGTCACACTCTCTAAATGACCCAAAACTGGCGTTAAATGAAATGGACTTTATGCTGCATGACATACTTTCTCTGATGGCTATATGGTAATTTTAAACCAACCAAATTGCATTTCATTTCACAAGAAAGTCCTAAACAATTTACAGAAACGTCCATTCTTATCAGATAGGTAAACAATATTTATTAATAATGTTCAAATGTAATGTTGATTTAAAACAAGAGTATTTTAATAATCTAAATTTTCTTTTGTTTTAAATTTTCTCCAATTTTACCTGTAAAGAGAATCGCATACGATGATCTCTTTAACATCGCAACAACACGTTTTGCTTCAGCAGTAATGTGATCGTCAGGGTCGTGGAATTCAGCTGTTTTCTTTGCTTCTTTCACAAGTTTGACTTCTAATTCATTGAAACTGTCGGGTTTGGTAGATTTAGCCTCCTTCGCCATGTGGGACCAACAGTCACGATGGAATATCGCCTCGCCGTTTTCATTCCAGTCCGCCTAGCCAAAGTTAACAGACAAAACGAGAATGTATGGCGCAGGAAAGGTCCATTTACCCAACAATGTATCATTACACAGAACTCTATAGGTTACATCATAGATAAATGGTAGATGGATCTATTTAAAATGCGTTTTGCGATTATCTTACTGCTAACTTATAATTCAGTTTTGATTTGACGAGCAATTTATTCATATACCTACCTAATACATATTTATGACATTTCAAATTAACTCAGATTTTGTTCATTATCTTATTTGCAAATTGGAACAAAATCGATTATTTCTTTCAATCGATTAATAAATGAAAGTATATATAATAATTATCTAACTATATTGACACAAGTAACATTGACAATCGAAACAGACATCAAGATACACGTTCACGCAATTGATAAGACATTTTAAACATTATTTGTATACCGTGATTGGATTATATATATTTATAGGTCTTCTTAAAATCAATATTCGGTTAAAACATATTTTATTTTTAGATACGACATGTTTTGTTTTTCAAATACTAGACAAAACAGAATAAATCATACTTATTGTTCAGCCATCTTTCGAAAACTTACATAAACAAAGATATTGAATTGGTGAATTTAAATTTCGGGTATAAAGTTATATACATGTACCTTTAATGTCTTCCCCTCTTGTTTGGTCACTTGGAATGCCCTCACTTCTACCTTTCCTGTATTAGGAGTAACTGGCTTCTTACAAGTTAACAAAGCACACGTAGACATCATTACTCTTTCTGTTTCTATCAAAGTCAATATTTATTCTGCAATTTATAGTAAAAATAACGTGTATTGAATTGTTAACTGGAAAAATGCGCCATAAATATGCGACGATGTGAACCATACATACTTGAATGTGGCAAAATGTATCTTAAATAGGCGTCAGAATGTACACGAAGCAGGCGTCAATATGTTCTATAAATATACTGAAATAAATAAGTTCAGCAAGTTTTTCAATGTACCTTTATGTGTTCATGCACGGTGACATATATAAGCCTATATGACCAGACGAAAAATTCTGTATTCTTAAATTGTGTGTGCATTAACTAAAAATTGTATGTTATATTGTTTTACTATTGAACATTTGTTTATTTATTTTTATAGTTATTAAAATCAATGATCGGTGATTAAGATACTATATTTATAAGGTGACTTATAGGCCCATTGGGCCGGGTGTTTGTATACTTTTTGTATTTATGTTTTTACTGAGATGTTTATACCCATGTCACTATAATAACATATTTATTTACTTAATTACTTTCTTCTATACATGTAATATGTTTATAATAACCATCATTTTCTATATAATATATTCTCTCTACAATGGTATGCTTCGGTGATTTGGTTAAGTGAATATGCGTACATATGTAGTTTAGCACATCTAGAGCCCTATTATGATGTGCACTTTCATAAATTGCTGCATATTATGTATGCATTTTGATAAACCTTACCCAAAACTTATTTTCGCCCACGATT
The DNA here is from genome assembly GCA_032209605.1 of Mactromeris polynyma. NCBI lineage: Eukaryota > Metazoa > Mollusca > Bivalvia > Venerida > Mactridae > Mactromeris > Mactromeris polynyma. The sequence goes on from JASFXZ010000022.1 coordinate 5,137,212, forward strand.
TGGCAATATCAATTTCAAAGTAAATATACGGCTCATTACATGTGACGCAGTACATACAAAAATGTGTGACGGTGCATGTAATTGTTGAACATGAATCTTCGCATATATATAAAAAATATATATACCTGTCGTATGAATAAACTGACTGTACTGAAACGTACATAATGTTCATATTGAGAATGATATTTTCCACTGTATTCGATCAATAACTCTTTCAGAGCAGAAGACAGTTTGATAAGCGAATTAATTAGTTTAGTAATTCGTCCTTTTCAATCTAACACAACAAATGCTGTATCATAACTTTCACAGACATAATCAATGATATGCTCATATTTAAGTTGATCGATCTTCTGAACGAATCGGGCTGCTCTAAGAATATTATCTTAGAAATATTCTATATTAATTTCTCTAATTGATTTTTGTGCCAGTTAATCCCAAATCTTGTGAACTATGTTTAATCAAAAGATATTATTCATTTAAACCATAACCATAGTTCATGGACAAACGTCCTTCGTGATAATATCGATTAAAGTACCTTATGAATATGTTACAATTGTTGATAGGTAGGTCATGATTTCTCCATTTAGTCATGAGTACAATATACCAGTCATCATTATAACCCATTGAGTTCAAATCACAGAAACATGGCAACACATTCACATTCTATAGAAGTTAGAAGCTGTGATTTATTAAATAGCATTGCCTCACACAATGTTTTATCCATTACAGATTTTTTCGAATAAAATGTTTGTTTGTTTAATTGGATTTACACAATTTTCAACAATGTCAAGCTATTTTATTTATAATGGCGATCATATGACCTAACCAGTTTTCCTGGAACTAATTTATCAATCAGATGTGGATGACTAAAAACCCGTATCAAATATCGCGTTGTTGAATACAAATATATTTCAATATTAGAAAGAATAAAATGAAATATTCAGCTTTAAGTAGACAGTTGATTGACATTTAATATTTTAACACATGTATATAATAAAATAAACTGTTATGTACACGTAATATTGTGCGCCATAAATGTGACAAGAAGGGGCACTTTTCCCATCCTTACCGACAACTGTCGGATTAGACATAGCGCTGTGGAATACAACGAATATTCACATATATGCACTGTGTACTTTACGAGATTGGTACCGTAAAAGTTTCAAGAATCAAAGCAGTCTTTAATCAACATATATAATGAAATAGTAATACATAAATACCTTACCTGCCTGAAGTCTCGTCAAAAACTGAGACTGCTCTGTCATCTATCTTGTTTCTACACCAGTAATTTCTAAATATAGAACTGGCTGGTGATTTTGTTTTGTAAACAAATGTACGTCGAGAGGGCGAAGTGTAACGAGCGATCATTCGTCATTATAAAGCGGAGTTTGCCGACCCGTTACGAACATTAACGAGCGGTGGGGTAAATACCAGTGAGTCACAGGGACATGTGACTAATACTGAGGTAAACGATATCATCTTCAAACGATACGAGTTTGAAATAAGTAGAAATGGATTTAACAACCTGTCGCGATTTTATGGTAAAGGTTCATACAAATCTTATATATTTACTTAAATGTTTGTAAAGTTAGTACGAACCAGGGGTGGATCCAGGATTTTGTATTGTTGTATGGGGGGGGGGGCGTAACTTTTTGTTCATTTTGTGGTTTTGCTCAAGCCTGATAAAACTGCAATAACTGTGTATAAACATTATCAAGATAGAAAATAATGCTACATTAAATTAGACTCGCTTATTTGAAAATCTCATAATTAATGATCTCTGTACTTTTTCGTATTTATACTCAGACATACATGTAAGGTTGATACATTTTATGGGGCGCCGGGTGCGCATCTCCCCCTTGGACCCGCTAGTGTGAACCATTTTGCGACAATATTTGTAGTATCAAGTGTTTGACGTTACATATATATATACTGAACTCATCTTGAACTTAATTACTTAAAAGATGATATTCTAGACAGCAATCTGTTTGAAAAAGTATGGGTGAATTTATATCGATATGCAAGTTTAAAACGACATATATAAGTTATAAATTGTATTATATTGCATCTTTAACCTACGGCAAAACTCCATCACAAACTTCAATCAGGAATGATTACTGATAACATAAAAGCAGGCATTAAATACTGTACTTTGGTTATCAACATGAGATAACATCGTACTCCTAGAACTGTTCGTTCGTACTTTGATGTTAGCGAGATGCAACTGTTGGCTCCTTTGTGTTCTGTATTTGTTAATGTTTGTTATTTTTTACTACAATCGAAGTGAGAAAAGTATGCGTATATGAACAGCAACGGTTATCAAACAACAGTATCGTTTGAACCAGTTTTAATCCACGTCTGTTACGGCAACATAATTATGTAACAATGGGAACAAATGTAACAAATCGGCAACAAATGCAAAAATCGCAACACATGAAACATTTGCAACAAAAGTATCAAAACGGCAATGTAAAAATGGCAACAAATGTAACATTGGTAGCAAATGAGACAATGGCAACAAATGAACAATGGCAAAAAAGTAACAAATCAATAACAAATATAGCAATGGCAACAAATGTAACAATGGCAACAAAAGTAACAAATCGGCAATAAATGTAACAATGACAACAAAAGTATCAAATCGGCGACAAAAGTAACAAATCGGCAATAAATGTAACAATGACAACAAAAGTAATACATCGATAACAAATGCAAAAATATGTAATTCACTTTTCTGAACGGCACCAAATATAACAAATGCAAACACGGCAAGCACCACCGCCACTTACGCCTCGGTTTACGTTAACGTTCTCGGGTTAACATTATATGCCCTCCATGTGGTGTGATATTTATATACATGTAATATCACATCGATGTCATATGACTCCTGGAATTATTGCATTGTTTTTATCATAATCAGATCGAATATTTGTTCATCTGATAATTATATTAATTTTATAACTTACCATACATAACGATCCGGTGTATGAGTGGTTGTCATGTGATTAGCGTTTTATGGATTTTCTTTCTGTTTGAGATTAGCGTATGAGCTTCATTCAATTAATTTATCAAGATTTCATATCATTTGAATTTATCACGTCAGCCATACCAGCGAGGAGGTATTCTGTATATACATATCGGTGTTGCCTGTTCAAATCGAATTATTGTTACAAATCATAGAATACGGGTGCCAGTCTACACGATTAATTATCGATGTGCTTTATGATTCATTCCGACATCAGCTTCTACGTTTGTTTCACATTTGCATTGTGAATTGTTCCAGTCATAAACGTACGGTAAGTCATGGTAAATCGTACAAGACCATAGATGTTCAATTTCAAAACGTGTTCATTGTCTTGATGTTATGCCTAATTTCAACTACTAAGTCATCTGCAAAGATTGTCTACGTGTTGTGTTTAACTTGTAGTAGTCATGTTCAATAATAGGTTGTCTCCCCTTCTATAGTATAAAACGTATATAACACACATACTTTAGATGGGAATGTGGCTAATGTATGTACATGTATATTTTTATACCCTCCAGTTGTAGGCGTATTGTGCGATTGTGCGTCGTGAAACCAAGAGTATCACGTCATGTGCTTGCATATAAACCGTAGTTTCGTTTATTTCGACATTTAAACTCTGAGCGTAATTTTAAATTCTGATCCAGATACGAATATATTATATGTATGGGTAAACCTATGAATTATTTCATATAAAAAGTTGTTCTGTGTAAGTCGCGACAAAGGGAACACGATATTAAGATTATCTCATCGCACCTGGGGGACTTATGTTGCGAACTACATAAGGTATCTGACATAACAGAGTGAATGATCGCTGCTATGGGATTAACAACCTCTTCTGTAAGTGACGTCATTTCAAGAAAACGCAACATGTGATGTTACTATTTGCAAGCAGGCAACAACTGTCCCTTTGTTATCATATTGCCATAGGGAGCAAATTTTGCTTAATTTATAATTTCTGTTCATGGTGACGTCACATGTGACGTTTTCTGGAATTGACGTCACTTATGGAAGAAATTGGAAATCGTACAGTGGCAATCGTATGGTAATATCACATGCTTGATTATGTAACAGTAATTGTCCAATTACTGATTCATTGTAAGATACATAATACCCGACAACACGCCCTCGGACCAGCTCTATCACTTTCACATGTGCAATATAAACTGTGAAAATACAAAAAAGGTTGAAAGACAATACCCCAACCACATATGTTTGTACAGAACAGTGTGTTCGTTTCTTTACTTAAAAAATGAAAATGTACGTACAATGCCTTTCTTGGTATGTCGGAAACTCTCGTGCGAGAACATATATTATAAGTACAATGGATGAAAAGTCGTAAAAGGTATAATCACAAACATATAATTATGGTGGTCATGAAATTTTGCTCAGTGTTTGTTGTAATAAACCTTATTAGACCGCTTCACTGAACTCATCAAGCTTAGTTCACCATTACATTCATTGTGAAACCGGATTTAAACGTGACTGAATAGTTCTTTATCGGTGGCGTTCAAGTAGTTGTCGGTTGTTATCAACATTGCATAATTGAAAAAAAGTTAACTTTGACGTGAAACAAATGTATTCTTTATCATTATATTCTTGCTGAAATGGGATTCTTCATTGTCAAAAACAGTGTAATGCAGTAGATGGTTGTTAATAAATAGTTATTTTTGACAAGGAACAAACATTTTCTGTACAATTTCAGACAGGTGGTTGTACTTGTAAACTCGGAAGACACAAATAACATTGATTTACCGTTGATTCCAGAAGTATTATTGTCACTCATTTCATGTAATGGCTACTTAAGATTCTCACAAAAACACCACATTCCTCTCAACAGAAGAATGCGTGTGTATGAGATATTCTTTGTAACGCAATATTGTGTATAAACCTTTTTACAATCTGAACCGAAGTTCTTACTTTCTCATCATGTCAATAAAGTATCCTCCTCTAAACATGATGTAACAAAATAATATATAACTATAATATCAGTAAGAGAAAATTCAAGCGATGAAAAATGTGAAATTTGAATGTCACGAAGATATTGACGATTTCATGTTGACATTTAAACAAGATCAGCCTATATAAACGTTCACCGGATATTGCGACCACTGCACCGGATATTGCGACCACTGTAGCGAGAGATAAAAACCATGCTCAATTAACATCATTATTTCGTCCTTTGTAGAAAAAACTATAATTTCTACAGATATACAGGTACCGCAACAGCATTTCTAAGTTGTTTAACTTTCAAATAATTGTAGAGGTTGACATTGATCGTGTCCATAGACTGAAATTTGAAGTGAAACGTGTTCGTGTGATCATCACATATTTGGATAGGAATTATATTCTTTGATAATTATATTTAAAATGTTATTTGATAAAGTTATAACTACCAATAAAACAATCATAATCACTCACATCAAGATTGAAAATTGCACCTACACTCGACGACTTTTTAATGGGACAACACTTTTCAACTTGGTGAATTTTTCAGCTAGGTGATGTACGAGATTTATTGTATGAAGTTATATATTTTCAGTTTCACTTGATAACTAAATTTAGTAGAATTATGCTCTTTTCTGCTAGTTCTCTTAGGACAAATTAAACGCGTTTATTCGTAACAAAGTCAAATTAGTTAAATGAATGTTATTTTACTTGCAATACACCGTACACTATATTCTGCATAAATGCAATATTCCACACACCAAGAATACACTACCACGTACACTTGACATTTCACATGACCGGTAATTTTACCGACCTTTAACGACGATTAAGTGTAAGTTATGAACATTCGATCATAATATGTCCATATCGAAATGAAATATGTACCTAAATACATGCAAAGTCAGTGAAAAAGAAATATAAAAAAAATTCCATTCCGCTTCTTTTAACCTCATATTTACATCTACGAAACAGGTACAACGAATGGATAGTTAAACCATTGTAAAACCGAGTTGCAATACCTGTTAGTATATTTAGCTTCTGTCGACTTTAATATACACAAATGTATATTTAAAAATAGCCGACCAGTTGTTGCATTTTATCAACTTATCGTCGCTTCGCAATATCCGCTGTACGTTTATACAAGGTGAGGATAACATTTTCATAGATTGCCTCGGTAACTGAAAAGAATCTTCGTCATTTTCCATATATAACACAATCGCATGTTCTGAGTTAAATTGTATCTGCAAATAAGGACAGAAAATAGCCACGCGTGACATTGTTCTTGTCTGGTAATTGTGTAATAAAAAAGATATGTCTTTGTTTAGACTAAAATAACATGTCGTAAATATTAGCTGGGTCACCAGCACTATTAAACAAACCATTTTTATGTACTTTCAAATAAAAACTTCTCAGTTAATTTAGTTTCAACTTATCTATATTAGATGAGTTGTGAAACAAGTCAGTACATCTTCTGTTAATCACTCCTGGTGAAATGTATTGTACTGTGTTCTATCTCACCAATGGCGGTAATTGTCATCATTGTCAGCATTAAAAGTGTCATCATCATTGTCATCACCAGAAGTGTAATGTAATCATCACCATTGTCATAATTAGTGGTGTCATCATCATCATCATTGTCATCACCAGAAGTGTAATGTAATTATCACCATTGTCATAATTAGTGGTGTCATCATCATCATCATTGTCATCACCAGAAGTGTAATGTAATTATCACCATTGTCATAATTAGTGGTGTCATCATCATCATCATTGTCATCACCAGAAGTGTAATGTAATTATCACCATTGTCATAATTAGTGGTGTCATCATCATCATCATTGTCATCACCAGAAGTGTAATGTAATTATCACCATTGTCATAATTAGTGGTGTCATCATCATCATCATTGTCATCACCAGAAGTGTAATGTAATTATCACCATTGTCATAATTAGTGGTGTCATCATCATCATCATTGTCATCACCAGAAGTGTAATGTAATTATCACCATTGTCATAATTAGTGGTGTCATCATCATCATCATTTCTATCATCATTTGAAGTGTCGTCATCATCATCGTCGCCTCAGTCATCAGTAGAGTCTTCATCATCATAAGTATTGTTATCAATACCATCCTTTGACTAATTATCAGTAGAAAGATAATCATCAAGTTTTGTCATCATTATCAATGTCAACATCAGTAGTGTCATCTTCATCATCAGTTGTGTCATCTTCAACATCAGTAGTGTCATCATCATCATCAGTTGTTTCATCTTCATCATCAGTTGTGTCATCTTCATCATCAGTTGTGTCATCATCATCATCAGTTGTGTCATCTTCATCATCAGTTGTGTCATCTTCAACATCAGTAGTGTCATCATCGTCATCAGTTGTGTCATCTTCATCTTCAGTAGTGTCATCATCATCATCAGTTGTGTCATCTTCAACATCAGTAGTGTCATCATCATCATTGCCATTATTCAAAATGCAATCATTATAATGTTCATCATCATTTGTGTCAACATCATCATCATGTTCGTCATAATGTTCAACTTCACAGTCTCGAGATATCTCACTATTCTCGACGGTACTTGCTATTGTCTCAATCATTGACTCAACATTTCTGTACATTAGGACGATTAAAATCAACACAAACAAATGTTCTTTTGGATTATTTTTATTTTATATTATATTTTTCCAGAATAGAGCATTTATAACAACCAATCTTGCATACGTAGGATAACAACATAGTAACAAACATTAAACAAAACATTATTAAGAAACATTGTTGTTATGAACATAACAAATGATGATCAAGCACATGTGCATTTCATTATACTGGTCCCAATAATTGTGACAATTCAAGACGTCGTTCCCGTTGTCATTCAAATATAAACGACTAAATTGAATAATGTTTAAAGGGAAATGCGACAACAGCTTAAACGAATGAGCGACAAAATACAAGCCTTATACGATATCTTATTGTTTCATTTGGTTTAGACTTACTCGCAATTTCTCATGTACGTATTCATTCCATACCATGTCCATAGCCTTAAGCGCGGATAGAAAAGCACTATTTATCTTATGATATATATTCACAACACGAAGTGCAGTCTTACATTGCAATCATTAAGAGCGTGACTGTGTGTAATTTCTGTATAATTATTCAAGTGAAAATAGTTCACACATTAGACTAATTTCGGTACATTTATTACTATATATACATTTAGTCATTTCCTACTACGAAGAGGTATATACGTGAATCTTGTGTAGTTCGAACCCACAATCCCCGGGGAGAGCGGTACGCAGCCTACCACCGCCCATTGCGTGTTTAGCGGTACGCAGCCTACCACCGCACATTGCGTGTTTAGCGGTACGATACCTACCACCGGTCATTGCGTGTTGAGCAGCTCGCTACCTACCACCGGTCATTGTGTGTTGAGCAGCTCGCTACCTACCACCGGTCATTTCGTGTTGAGCAGCTCGCTACCTACCACCGGTCATTGTGTGTTGAGCAGCTCGCTACCTACCACCGGTCATTGTGTGTTGAGCAGCTTGCTACCTACCACCGGTCATTGTGTGTTGAGCAGCTCGCTACCTACCACCGGTCATTGTGTGTTGAGCAGCTCGCTACCTACCACCGGTCATTGTGTGTTGAGCAGCTCGCTACCTACCACCGGTCATTGTGTGTTGAGCAGCTCGCTACCTACCACCGCACATTGTGTGTTGAGCGGTATTCTACCTACCACCGGTCATTGTGTGTTGAGCAGCTCGCTACCTACCACCGCACATTGTGTGTTGAGCAGCTCGATACCTACCACCGGTCATTGTGTGTTGAGCAGCTCGCTACCTACCACCGCACATTGTGTGTTGAGCGGTATTCTACCTACATTAGTTTTATCATAACTGTTATAAACCACAAACATGAGTTTGATCAGTTATATGTACATCATTTATTCGATTCAATGACGAAACGTAATTTATTCAGTGGAATTTCTCGCAACGCGACTTTCAGATCTTGATACTGTGCTGTAAATATTTCCATTGTAAAAACCTACTTTCAAGTAACGTTTAATCACACAACACCGCACATTGTAAGGAATAACTTTGAATTAAATTTTCTGTCCACAAGCGCATACATGACAGGGTTTAACATCGTAGAAACCTTGGCAAAGATCGCCGGAAGCGTAACAGCAAAAGGGGTCAACCCGCTACCATCACCAAACTGTCCTATGAGAGCGATAACGCTGTAAGGTAACCATGAGCATACAAATATGAAAACTAAAACGATTCCAGCTCTCGCAGCCTTAAATTGAGTTCGTTCAAGTCGTCTACGTCTTGTCATCCGCCGAAATGAAACATCTGAGCCGCGTCCATTTTTCCTCACACAAAAATATTTTTTTTCGTGTTTTCTGATGTTGAGGTATATCACAGAATAAGAACAGATAATACATGAAAGTGGTATTAAGAAATATAAAACCTGTATAACAATATTGTATGATATGTTCCAAGAGGATTTATCAAAGTAATCGAATGTACACGATGTCCGAGATCCCTCCAAGACATATCGTCCAAAGCCGTAGAATGGAAACGAAGCACCAATGGCTGAGAAAATCCAAATACCAGCTATAACTTTGTAAGCGATTATTTTGTCTTCAGGATGTTGTATGGGAATATTTCGGGTGAGAACAGCACATCTGTCTGCAGCGAGAGCTGTCAGAGACCATATAGAAACGAAGCCTGTAAGAGCCGCCATGAAAGCGTCATAGTTACACACTGAAAATAAATAAATAGAATGGATGAACGCTGCCTCATATGACTGGATAAAACAACATATGACATGATCAGGACACATTGAATTAAACAGTTTAAGAGCAACGTACTGTAATTATAGAATAAAAACCCAGTGGATGAAACAACGAACTATTGACAAATAACACATGCTAATAGTCTATTGCAAAAGTATTATTCTTAAGTGTTATAATTATTTATTATTTATAAATGTACTTTTAAACGACCACAATAATGTACAATAGTGTGAGGTTGCTGATGAGTTATATGGTCTCAAAAGCTCAGTCAGTGTTAAATTGTCACGTAACTTAGAGTAAACACATTAGTGGAAGATTACTAGACCTGATATCGTATACCTTTTAGTACAGCATAATAAAAACAATAGATTAACTATATAAAAGTACATAACTTTGTGTATTCGGAAGGCATTTTATTCTGACAATCATGACTTGAACATATATGTTTTGTATAGATTTTATCGTACATTTTAAACCTGTTGTATAAGGAGAATCTGAACATAATAATGATATAAAAAATATTGATATTTAATATATGCACAGTTTGTACTTAAACTTATATAATTAGTAATCTGTATTCACGTTTGACCATCATTTGACCAGTACATATTGCATGTACTGGTGAACATGTGTTATTTCTGACCTTTTCACACATTTATATGAAATGTTATTTATTGAATGAAGTTCTTCTTATGTGTGTTCGTAACGTACATTGTAATGAACTCTATTACTGGAGCAATTAATGCATCCTGGGCAATACGAATAGATTCAATACATTTGACAGGGATGTTAGAGATGTACCTTGAGGTGTAAGCGCAGTAATCTACGAAACAGTGGTGTTTTTTTTAAATATTAACTGCATTAAGACTATACGTATTATTTACAAAGGCATACATTTTAAGCTGACATGCACATATTCTTCAAACTATTGTCGTGTTGTTAAGCAACGCGCAACTCCGTGAACACCATAGCTAACATGTATCAATCCAAGACGCTTGTTGAAGTTTGCAGAATATTAGTTTCCAATGAGGTATTGGGATTATTGACCATGTGAATAAAAGACGGGGCTATTTCGATTTCACTGTAATCGATTCACGACTTCGGCGAGAACAATGCATATAATATATATTATATAGCAACAGACTATACATGTATATTTTGACAATTTAGTAAGACCGTTTTGTGTTTGCTTATGTCATTATATACCCAGTCTTGCGACTATGCCCCAAAATCTTACTGGTTTCCAGTATTCTTTCATCTTGATACTTTACACTCTTTAATTTGTTAAGTGAGTTTACAATGACATTTAGATAAAGTATAGGCAGTAAATCACACAATATACTGCCTGAGTGTGTGATAAGCCACACTCACATTGCTGGGCATGGTTTTTGCACATGAAGAGTACATACCATGATACAGAGGATTACACAATTTTATGGAAGTTGAGACTTTTTCAAGCAAATCAAGTATTTTATTCGTAATTATTTTGGTTAATACACTGTAACCTTTCCATAGCGGCCCTCTCTTTAGTTTTCCCTGTAGTAAGAATGTTCTATCAATTCAACCCCTGTATTGCAACAACCTCTCGGCAACAGCCAAAATCTGCATCTCCAAAAGGGTGTTGGGGAGACGATGTGAAGCCAAAACTGAAGCAACCACATAAATATTAAAACTATGTATTCGCCATATCATATGCGAATAAACATATGAACTGACAACTAATAGCTGTGTATTCATTCCATCATAACCGAACTCACATCTAACTTCTGGATATGTTCTTTTGAATTAACTACTGGACCAAATAACTACTAGTTGTGTATTTGCTACTTCATACTATTATGCGATTAAACATCTGAACTAACAACTACTAGCTGTGTATTGGCTGCATGATACGCGAATAAACATCTGAACTAACAACTAATAGCTGTGTATTGGCTGCATCATATGCAAATAAACATTTGAACTAACAACTAATAGCTGTGTATTCGTTTCGTGATATCCAAACTTACATGTAACGTCTGGTTATGTTGTTTTGCGAATAAACATCTGACCTAACAACTATTAGCTGTGTATTCGTTCCATCATATCCGAACTCACATCTTACTTTTGGCTATGTGTTTTCGAATAAACATCTGAACTAACAACTAATAGCTGTGTATTCGGGAACGAACATCTGAATTAACAACTAACAAATAACAGCCAACTTCACAGACCTTTCAGTTTTATCAAAATGATCCCAAATGTATTTTTTTTGGATATATTTTTATCAAATGCTAATATCAATTGCCAATGTCGCAAGAAATCACACTCTACGATCAAAAATGATAATTATTATTTATTATGCTGATCAATATGGCAACTAGTGGAATTGAGTACCTCCCTTGACAACAACGTGGATATTCTACAACAGCCACTTATATATTATGATCATTAGTGAGGGCTCACAAACGCGCTATCAGTCTCTATTTAATCATGCAGTTCGTCATTAACTTGGATTTGCAACATTGACAGTTTGACGCATCATCACATGTGTAGTTAAGTAAATTAAAAGAAGTGAAATATCATGCCAAGTACCTAAGCTATAAGTGTTGTAAATTTCAATAAAATCAGACCACTATTGACTGTGATATGGACATTTGTATATGTGCACAATTATAAGTTTTGTTAAGTGTACATGTAGTTGTTTTCTTCACATCCTTTCCTACTTTATATTATTTTAAAATAAATGACCAAGAAACATTTACACGTGCAAGTAGCTAATGTTTATGCATTCTAATTTAGAGTATTCATATTTCTAGTCATTCGATCCAAGTAGGCAAACAACAGCTAGTTAATTAATGTTCTTCTATAGTCTAAGAAGGCAGTATGCTTACTTAGACGCCAGTGCACTTTGAATCTATTTTGAGTTGCGGTATAATGAAACGCTGTCTGTGTAGGTACTGTCGGCACACTTAAAGATTTTTGTTGATTTTCATGCAATAAGCATTTCGTGTAATTTTATATGTTCTTCAAGCACTAATTAATCGAAAAAGCAGTATATTTCAAATGAACGTTAGTTTGATTTAATTATCACTTCACTTGAAGTTCTGAGCACCCGAGTGCATGGATACTCTCTAAGTTATATGAACTAGACTTTTTTATATCTTGAAATATTATTCTGATGCATAGTTAAAAACACAATTATGCACATAGGTACAGTAAACCTTACAAAGACAATATACTTTATTTCAACATGACTCCTAAATAAATATCAATAATGACATTAAGAAGTATTGGTCTTTACTTATACATATATTACGTTTAGAACACGACTTAAAACACATCTAACATCATGACGATAATTAAGATGGTTGCAGTGATCACGATGGTATGTATGCATATATTTTAATAATGTAATCTACGTATACACAAACAGTATGATGTCTGTTCGGAAGAACTAAGCATATTATATAAAGTGTTTATTTATTATTGTGTCAACCCTATTTAAAGGGCCAGCCATTTCTGACTTATGAGACACCTACTTCCTGCATTTACTTCCCGATTCCCGTAGCCTTTAATGCCAGGCACCAGGCAGGTAGGCGTACGGTTACCATTATTTAACTAGCTGGCGGCTCACAAACCTGTCCTATCAGAACGGACGAACCTTCGACCTCCTGCTAAGGCGGATGCCTTAACCACTCGGCCACGGGAGACGGTAAACTTACATGTATATTATAAGTTTAAATTTATTTATGTTACATTGATTGTAAAACAAATTCTTACTACTAATAGTAATCAGTAATCACACTGGATGACTACTTCCTAGTTTTTGAATCAGTCCACGATTCAAATTGAGAGATTCATCAGATCGTTATCAAACCCGGTCAACGCGGGGCTCGAAAACACGACCTCAGAATTTAAAGTCAGGCGCTAAGTCATTCGCCAGTCCCTATTCATCCACTTTAAAATTGACATCAACTTATCGTAAATATCCGTGCAAAGTATCACGGATTTTGTTTTGTATGAAGTTGAGAATGTCCATTTCTTGAGACAGAAATGACAAAGGCCAACACAATGAGGAAAACTGACAAAATGTCATAAAATGTGTGATCCCACCGTTAACAGTGCTCGCGTACTTTGATATCATGACATTCGGTTCTCGTCGGTCAATATCGTGTGCTTAACCCCGGATGGATAAACATTATTTATTTTTTGAAATGGACATCACATTGTTAACACCGAGTGCAATTTCATATACAGTAAAACCTCGATGATAAGACCACCCTTGAAAACTGGTCTTAATATTGAGATGGTCTTAATATTGAGGTTGAATAAAGAGCAGTCAAAATGGACTTGAAAAGTGTGGTCTTAATATCGAAGTGGTCTTATTATTGAGGAGGTCTTTAAGTGAGGTTTTACTGTAAATCCACTTACAGGACTGTGTGTATGTCATATGTCACCGTTAATGACTGAACATGCTAAAAAGGAAACGTTTACATCGTTCTTATTATAAACGGACTTTCTCAAAATAACTTGTATAAACCCTGCCAATGAAAGCAGACTGCTCTTTGATTTTATTAGAATTCACCTCCTTCCCAATGGAACACAATTGTGCCTATTTTTGAGAAAGTACTTAAGTCAAATTGCTTGGTCGGTATGTGACTTTGTCGTTAATCTAATCGTATTTATCCTCGTTTGACTAATCGTTAAAAGATCTGGCGTGTGAATATCATACATGGCCTTTTCTTAAACGGTCGTTGCACAGATTTTGTGCTAAACATACCTGCATCCATCATATTCCGGTAAACTTAAGATTTTTAGTGGTACCATTTCAGACAATCCCTTCGTTCGTTATATATAGTTTATGAGTTTAAGAGAAAAAAAGCTTGATTAATGTGCCAATCCACTTTCTAAATGCGGAATCATATGTTTCTTTACAACGAAATGAGTCTGATGGGTAAAATGGAAGCACACGATTTATATTCCTGACGCAATATGAATTATTTCTATGAAGGAAACATAATTGATATAATAATTCTCCTGACAATTACTGCGATTTGAGAGAAGCAGTCAGTGTCGTAAGCTCATATATCTTTGTATTAACGAAGACGTTTCTGGAGATTAAGTAAGTCTTATGGTATAACATTCGGTTATCACGTGACAAACCTCACACGTTCGTAAGATTCCGTCAGCGTTTCGGAATATGTTTGCGGAGCATTCGTGCACGTTTTGTGCTAGAACAAGTGTTCACGTCACGCTGACGCGTTGTTGATGTGGCCACAGAGCATACCCCTACACATGTTTGTTCATGCCTATATAAATTGTCGTGAGAAAAATATATTGAGAGATAATTCAAACAGACATGTCATGCGATTTTAGCAAACATTCGGGAGAAATATCCAGGGATTATATATGGTAAACACGAAATCAGACCGAACATTTCATTATGCAAATAATATGGCTATCCTGTAATGGGTATAAATGTACGATTTTGTGCATATGTTCCTCCATATGATAATTCATTACTTATTACAGTTGTGTATTTTGTGCTCCGTTTTTAAACCTGCTTTTTGGATGGAATTTCTGGAACTAGGATACAAAATTTATATGGACATGTTTATGAAGGTACACACTATTACATATTGAACTTAATAAACTAAAAACTATCAGAATTTTCAAGATATTTGAAGAAAAAGACAATTTTGTAAATCATCGCTAATGTTACGCACTAGTGAACGTGTATGGACACCATATTGACAAGGATTAGCAGTATTGAATGGTCAGTGTTTTCATAAACTATTACTCAAATGTAACTCTATGTGTACTCTAATTATACCAGTGTATAGCAAAATCTGTATACAATTGTGTGAGCACTGCATTCCAAGGGGGATAATTAGACTCAAACAAATTGTATCAAGTGTTTAATACAAAGGCCACTTGAATACATACACAATGAATATAGAGATTAACACATACAGGCTCAGGATAGGTGCATTTGGTCCGGGACGTGGGTATAAAGGTCATACATCATTCGATAAATATAGTCCATACACAAATGGTTCGGATATACATCTTCGGACATTTCTATGCTGTTTATTGATGAGCCACATACTTATCTCCAGTGAGCTATTGGCAAAATATCTACTCTGTCACTCATCTTCCGATAGCTACAAGATGTATCCAACAAATGATTGTAATTGGCCAAGTATCATAAATGAGCAAAGTTCCTTGAATGCTCAAGATGGAACTATTTGGTCATCAAACACGTATTCTAGATTCTCATCAAGATTATTAATGCTATCCATGGATGTTGAGACCAACCCTGGGCCAGTTTCTGAAAAGGAGGAAATATTATCGGCTATTACTAAGTGTGGAGATGAATTAAAAGCTGAGATAAGAGTGGTAAAATCAGATATCTCCAAGATTTCCTCCGACTTACATGAAATGAAAAACATATGTGACAAATTAAATTCCAAAGTTGATATGGTGGACAGGAAATGTAATGCAATCGAATCTGATATGTATAATGTATGCAGAGAAGTGGATCAATTACAGGAGGATCGAGATGTGGTTATGAGTCATATTGATGCAGTGCGAGATGAACTTCGAGCAAAACTAGAATATAATGAAAGAGTTGATAATACGCTGGATAAAATTGAACAAAAAATGAATAAAGCAAAGCTAAGAGTATTCGGATTGAAACGTAGTGCTGACGAATCAAATCAAACATTAAAAACTCAAGTAATGGATGAAGTCCTGAAAGTTGCTAGACCTGATATTGAGTGGAGTGAAACGAGCCTTCTAAATGTTTACAGGCTTGGTAACCCTGGAGTTGTGTTTGTCGAGTTTGCTGATTATAGCACAAAACATATTTTATTCGCAGAAAGACCAAAGCTTCGTGAAAACAAAATAAGAATCTCTGAAGTGCTTACTACACGACAAATGGCAGGTCTAAACGATTTAAAGCAAAAAGGTAAAACAGGATATTATAAGAAGGGTGAGCTACAGGAATTCAAGAACACTAATCAACATCAGACAAGCACCTCAGATAGTATGACAATGGAAACTGCAGCTCCTGATAGCCAGACTTCACAATAGGGGGATGGCCAAGGCCCCGAACAAT
Organism: Mactromeris polynyma; assembly: GCA_032209605.1. NCBI lineage: Eukaryota > Metazoa > Mollusca > Bivalvia > Venerida > Mactridae > Mactromeris > Mactromeris polynyma. The sequence goes on from JASFXZ010000022.1 coordinate 5,154,093, forward strand.
GTAACATTAAAGTTGGTTTTTGGAACATTGAAGGTTTTCTGTCGAAATGCAAATTTGATGACTTTAAACATTATGTACTTTCTTTTGATATATTTGCACTTTGTGAAACGTGGGAACTCTCTAATGATGTAACTAAATTCCTAAGTGGTTGTCATGAATGTATATTTTTACCTGCAAGTAAGAAAGCTAAATATGGTAGACCCATGGGTGGAATGTCAGTTTATATCAGAAAAGAACTACTTTGCTTTATTGAACTCATTAATTATGATATTGAAATTGGAATTATTCTCAAAGTGAAGAAAGTTTGTTTAAATTTGTCAAAAGATACCTTATTACTGTTTATCTATTTACCTCCTATTGGATCACCATTTTTTAATGATAAGGTAAATAACGGTATTTGTTTCCTGGATGAAAAGGTAAATGCTTTGTCAATTGAAAACCCTGGTTGTAATATTATGTTAATGGGCGATTTAAATGCTAGATGTGGGACACTTAGTGAATGTTTAGACGCCCCTGTCAATATACCTGTGTTAGAAGCTTTTCATGAATTTTATGAAAATCCGGTTGATGAAATTAGATCATCATGTGATACGATAATAAATTCGGCGGGCAAACGTTTGATTCAGTTTTGTCAAGAAAATTCTTTATATATATTAAACGGTCGTACTGGTAACGACAAGGGCATTGGTAATTTTACATATGTAACTACAAATGGGAGTAGTGTCATTGATTATTGTATTTGTTCTAGTGAATTAGTACACTGTATTAATGATTTTTATGTTGCCGATAGATGTGAATCCAAACACTTTCCAATATGTATTGATATAAAACGCACAAATATTAAAACCATACCAACACCTGGTCACAGTGAAAATGATTTTAAAAATGTAAAATATCATTTACCAAAATCTAGAAAAGATGAATATAAAATGCATATTTCATCAGTATTCTCCACGGAGGTAAATAACGAAGTATGTTCGCTTATAAATAATATGCAAAACAATGTAAATACTGTTATAGATATGTTGTGTCTTAAATTAAGAGACTTGGGAAGTCAATTTGAAAAGCAGGGTCCAAAGTTTTTCAATAAAAATCCAAGATGGTTTGATAAAGAATGTAAACATAAAAAGAAAGAAAAGTATAGTTTACTAAGGAAGTTCAGAAAAGCCAGAAATAATGAATCATTAACGGCATATATAAATAGTAAGAAACAATTCCAGAATATGTGTGATAAAAAGTCAAAATCATATTACAAACGTGAGTTAGAACACATGACAAATAATGTAAATGATGCTAAGTCATTTTGGTCTAAATTGAAAACACTTACAAATCGTTCAAATAAAATAGAAAATGATATATCAACGGAAAACTGGGTAAAACACTTTAGTGCATTATTGAATGAACGCCATACTGATGGTCAAAATGATGTTGAAATAGAAATAAATACAGATGAACAACTAGATGAGATTGAAGAATATATATTCAATACTGACATATCTATTGATGAAGTTAGAATTGCAATTAAGCATCTTAAAGTAGGGAAATCTGCTGGTCCCGATAATCTAATACCAGAATTCTTTATTTATGGTATTGATCATATTGATTACATACTTGTTAAACTTTTTAATAGATTATTTGTCTCCGGTGAATATCCAGACAGCTGGTCTGAATCAATAATTGTTCCTTTGCATAAGAAAGGTGATGTAAATAATGTAGATAATTACAGAGGTATATCCTTACAAAACATACTTTGTAAAATATACAGTTGCATTTTGGTTACTCGTCTTAACTTTTTCTGTAATGTATTTAATAAAATATCAGAACACCAGACAGGCTTCAAAGCTGGTTATAATACTATAGACAATGCTTTTGTTTTACAATCTATTGTTGAACGCTGTTTACAAAGAAAACGAGGAAAATTGTATGTAGCTTTTGTCGATTTTCACAAATGTTTTGATAGCATAAATAGAAACCAATTGTGGCATATTTTAGCACAAAATGGAGTAAAGGGTCATTTGTATAATGCATTACACAGTATGTATAACTCTGTAAAATCTTGTATTAGAGGTAAAAATGGTTTGAGTGAATATATAGACAGCTCTATTGGATTAAAGCAAGGTTGTTTAGCAAGTCCGATATTATTTTCATTCTTTATTAATGAACTAGTTAGCTTTCTACAAAATAATAATGTCAGAGGTATACAACTTCAGCCAGCTACTGTTGAACTTTTTATTTTAATGTTTGCCGATGACCTAGCCTTACTAGCCGATACAGTATTTGGTTTACAGAGACAACTTAACTTGCTCTCTCAGTTCTGCGATGAACATGATTTAAAAGTTAATAAACGTAAAACTAAAATTGTTGTATTTAAGAGAGGTGGTAGACTTTCTCAGGTAGAGAAATGGAAATATAAGGGTTCTGATTTGGAAGTTGTATCTAAATTTTGCTATGTTGGGTTAACATTAACAAGACAGTTATCATTAAATGGTATGGTTCATGAGTTATGTATTAAAGGCAAGAGAGTGTTAATATCTCTGCTAAGTTCTTTATATAATTGCGGTCAATTAACAAGATCTGTATTTTTCAAACTGGTTGATACCAAAATATGCCCTCAGTTATTGTATGGATGTGAAGTGTGGGGTATTGATAAATACCCAGAATTAGAGCGTGTGCAAGTGTATGCATGTAAACGTTTTATGTGTGCAAGTAATTATACATCAAATGTTGCTGTACTTGGTGACTGTGAAAGATTTCCTCTTCACATTGAATCATGTAAACGTAGTATAAAATATTGGCTTAAGATTCTTAAAATGCAAGATACAAGATTTGTTAAACTGTGTTATAATATGATGTACCTTGATGATATGAATGGGAAAAATAATTGGGTTTCAAAACTTCGTCATTGTTTATTTTCAGCTGGATTTGGCTACGTTTGGGAGAACCAATTTGTAAACTCTGAAACTGTATTTATCAAAAATTTTGTTACACGATTGAAAGACATGTATCTGCAAGAGTGGAATAACCAATTAGTAAATAGTTCAAAATTATCCGTTTATAGACTTTGTAAAGAAAATTTTATGTATGAGAGTTATTTAGATATTTTAGATATTAGGAAGTTTAGATATATATATGTATCATTTAGAACAAGTTCACACAATCTTGAAATAGAAAGGGGTAGATATTCAAATATGGATAGGGAATTAAGACTCTGCAAATTGTGCTCCGTAAATTGCATTGAAGACGAGTATCATTTTCTTTTAATGTGTGACTTTTACCATGATCTTCGTAGAAAATATATACCAGAACACTTCTATGAAAACACAAATATACAAAAATTTAAATCACTAATGACTAGTAAATCTCCAGAAACTGTTAAAGATCTCGCAACATATTTATACCATGCTTTTAAAAAACGAAAACAATATTTGATTGAACTAGAATGATATGTGTATTTTTAAAATTAAGTTTCGTTTCTTTATGTAAGTTTGATTTCATGCATGTGTGTTACTTTCATGATTATTGTTTTTTAATACATGTATGTTTGTTATCCCATGAATGTTTGTTGTTTCCATGTATGTCTTCTGATACTATGTATAGTCATTGATTGCGATTCCATGAATGTTTGTTGATTACAGGTTTCTCTTTGGTATTAATCTCTGGTTATGATAAAATGTATATTGATACTTGTATATATATTGTTATGGGCCGGAGGCCTAAAAAGCAAATAAAGTTTGTCATTGTCATTGTCATTGTCCTCCATGAAACTAATACATACTGGCAATCGATCGCTGATAAGATCGCACCAGATAAATCGCTTCGTAATGTTATTCTACACCTAAGGATAAGAAATAGTCCCGATGATGTGTGTAATAAAATATTCTCAAATTCCAAATTCAGTCCCACTTGACCATACCCTAAAACAATCGGAGGTTCCATTTAAATAATTACGTTCCTAGCGTAGTATGAGGCATCTCAATTACGCATTCATTTAGTACAAAATGGTCTCATGCAGATTTATTTTCAACAATTCATATTGGGTACCAACTTGTCCAAGTCCGTATCGAGCATAACTCTGTATGTGTGACATTTGCTCTCCTAGTAACTGTTTCATGTTTTGGCACACGTACGAGTCATAGTGTATTTCATTTATCTCATGATTAATTGAAACTCACTTGAATGTCATGTTTTTACGTATATTGGCTGATATTTGCACCTATTTCACTGCTTGTTATTTGTACTACTGGCGCCATCTATACTTCGCTTTTTTTACATTTGATCGTTATGATGTATAACCTACATTATGACCAAGTTCAACAAATCTAAGCACTGTATGTACTCGTAAATTAACATTGTTCAAGTGCTAAACTTATCAGAAGTCATCAAAGAAAAATGCAACATTGCTGATGCTAATTCAGAAAGTATTCGTTAAATTTTGCTTCCACAATTTTGAAATATATTTAATAACTATGAAGGTTAAAATATAAGCTCTCCTTTTATATGTGGCATGAAGAGATTACATAAATTTCTGATTATAATGCTACTCTCAAAAGGTAACAATGGCTGATCTTTAAAAGGGGTAGCAGTATTCGACGCAATTTCTTTAGAGTTTCTTTTAAGTAACTTTCATAAACGTATATTGTCTGTGAACTACATTTTAAGACGGTGTATATAGATACAAAGCGATAATAAGTTTGCATACTGATGTTAGAATTCATCATAATATTATATCCATGAAGCTCTTCAAGATAAAACAATGTTTTATTTTAACTGTTAGAGCTATAACCATATGTCGTCTTTCATCAATTATGGCAACATGTGGAGTTGTTGTAGAAGTGTCACAAAGCATAAATCAACAACAGATTGCAAGCTGAGTTTAACACAACCTTATCGGTGGAAACTATCTGGAAAATATTGCCACATTTTTTAACGTTGTATATACGATATAGACGGTTGAAATAGAGGCCGCTGATTGGACGGATTGCGGTGAACGCGGTCTTAGTACGAAATGTACTTCGTAACCAACCTCTCATCTCACAACACGAAAACTACCGTTTAATATATACAGTGGTGATTACATTTTACCTGCCTATACCACGTAAAGATCGACGTCAAATCTGAGGTATATTTGCGGTTCAAATTTGACAGTATAACTCGCACAAATGTCTAGTTCTGGACATAGATAATGCAAAACTAAAAGTAAATTCAGAAAAGAAAGTGGCATTGACGTCATTTCCTTTAAAGAGTAACCACAAACGCGTGATCCATAAATTACCATTTGTAATTAAATATCGAAAAACTTCGCACCGAAGAATCGAATGATACTGCAATCTAAAATGGCCATTGCTTGTCAGAGCGTCTACTGACTACTTATATTTTTATTAATGAACATATTACCCAAGACATATAAGGGTATTTCGGTGCATGTTACATACACAAGACAGTGCCTCCCTACAAAGATTCCAAGGAAACATCAGCCTTGGGATTGGGGCGGTGTAAGGGCAAACATCTATGGGAATGGGGAATTAAGGATTTGTCTGGCTTTCTATCAAAAACAATCATGTAGAAAATTAAGGGAACAACCCGAGGGAAGTTCAATATTTTGTACTAAGCATTGTTTTTGTACTAAGCATTGTTTTTGTACTAAGCATTGTTTTTGTACTAAGCATTGTTTTTGTACTAAGCATTGTTTTTGTCCTGTATTCCCCGGAAGTCAAGAGTGTCTGTATTTTATATTTCGACAAGCGTATTATAACACATCAAAAATGAAAATCCAAATACACTAATAAACATGTTTATTTGTGAATACTTCAATATACACAATAAACAAAGCATTACATTATCGCATTTCTCACGTTAATAAATCATTAAATATCAATATCTGGGCCTGGTATTATACCCAATACTTACACTCAAATGTATGAGTCTGATAGGAGAGTAATGTTAGATCTGGAAGTAATTAATAAGTCTGAGTATGTGAAGTGTGGCAGTATCTCATAATTACAGTAAAAACTCACACTTATTTGACATTTTCATCTTCCATACTCAAATTTCCACTATCATACATATAAGAGTCGATTTTGTGATTTAGTATTTAAATGCTGAGCTGTATCCGTTTTAATCGTGGGCCCTGATGTTTAAGTGAGTCTAAATAACAAACGCAATCTAACATCATTGTAAATTATGTAGATAATTAATCTCTAAGATATCTTAATCCTCACATTACTGCGCATTCGACTAGTGAAACTGTTTAATGAATGGTATTAAATATGAGACGGGCCGACAAGAACACTCGGGAACATGGTTTGAAACAGGATGTGCGTTAAGTACCAGATATAGGGCGGATTACTAACAAGTGGTTTACCAATGCTTATACTTCAATGTTTTGTTACTTAACATAGGATTACACTTATTATAGGTTGCATTTTTGTCAGTTATACGTTTTAACAGTCAGTGGATTAAATTGTCAACAAAATGATGAGTTCAGTAATTTATGGAGTAATGTTCTTGGGGTTATTGTTCTGTTGTCCGTGTACAGCAAGTGCTTCAGAAGAAAGATTAGATAACCTAGAACTCAAGGTTAGTCGCTTGGACTTCACGACGCAAACAAGGTATTTGGAATTGAAACGGAAGATTAACAATTTGAATGTGCTTGGTGGTAACAGTGGTGTTCACGGTGCTAACACTTCAACCGTCGAAGAGCAGCTGAAATCTTATGATGAAAAGATAGACACCTTTGTTGATGAACAACGCCAACGTACCAATGTGATAGCGCGATCAATCAGCGAGGAAAAGGTAATCACAAGGGAAATAATTACCATTATTAAAGATCTTTCTGAGAGCAACGCACAATCTGTCTTAGAGATAGAAGAAAACATACAGCTTTCGGAAAACGAAAGAGAACAGTTTAAGTCAGACTGGTCAAAGTTCCAGGATGAAATGATGCAAGAAATTAAAAAGCTAAACACCAAAGTTGACGATTTACATAACACATTAGCAAATTTCGATGGAAACATAATATTCAAGGTCGGGGAAAAAGAACAAGGATGCGACGATGGCTGGGTCCTTAAGAATGGAGTGTGTTATTTGTACAAGCAAGAGGCTCTGCCATGGTTCGGCGCTAGCATCAGATGCTCTGACCTCGGAGGAAAACTCGCTGAACCCCACTCGGACGATGAGTATAATACAGTTGTGGAACTCAAGAAAAGTGCAGATGACGTTTGGCTGGGTGGGTCTGATATGGAACATGAAGGTACTTGGTTGTGGGAATACACTCAGACTCCTGTAGAACTGGTTCACTGGGAATCTTCTCAACCCAATAACTTAGGAGGGAATCAGGATTGTCTGGAGATCGGTTTCTATTCTAAACTGAATGATGAAGCATGTGATACCGACAATAAGTTCATTTGTGAGAAACCTCCAAAGCAGTAATGTTGGAGTGGACAATATATTCTAGTGATAAATGAGGAATGCTGCGATTTACGAGTGTACGATATTTACTGGTATATGCACATTCACGTGATTTGAATGGTGGACTTATTTAATGCGTTCTGAAAAATGAACAGAAATATCGAACTTTCTTAAACTTATTCGCATAATGTCGTGAACTACCAGAGCAAGTTTACAAACTGGTCTGATTAATTATCATCCAATTATTGAAAAAATCTGTACCAACACAATTTTATATAACAAACGTGGTGATCATGATGTAATAATGTGAATTTGACATTTCTACTAATTCTTTATAATAGTGCATGTGAATGGAATTCGTTTGGTAAACATGGTAACCTGATACATGTAACTTGTTAATACAAATGTTATATATATATAAATAAATCCGAACTATAACTAGTAAAACAAAGTTGTATATCAGTTGTTCGTTTTCACATTTTCTTCCATGATTGGATGTGTAGGTATAACTATTTTTATTCATGTACACAATTGGAATTTAATGTTATTTATATCTGTTATCATAGACACTAACGTACTACGACTAATTACATTTAAAACAAGCGCTTCCAGTAACGGAATGAAGTAAGGATACAGTTTGCACATATTCAGTATGTCAATCAAGTGTATGAAAACAACGACACAAATCTGTTTTAGCATTAAAAGGATCGTTAACTAAAACATAAATCGTGTTTCAAATACCAACAATTAATTCGCCGTACAAACCATCTTTTAATTAAATGTACAGATACAATGACTGTCTTGTGCGATGTTTCGTCTGTAACTTACTTCCTTTTTTAACAAGGTGCAAATCAGGATTCTTTGATCAATTTCAAAGGGCACTTGATAAATGCTGGTCGTCGTTAACATTCCCTTAGCTCTGGTGACACTGCGTCGCCGTATTTCCAGAACCCCGTTACGGCATTTTTGGCGGATTTGGGTATTTTGTATCGTTGAATCCGTCTTTCCAATCTCTTTCTATCTGTACTATCTACATGTATATTGTTCTCGAATGCACATAACTTAAATGAAATGCAATTCCATAACCCAGTATGTAACAATCATCTCAAGAGGGCAAAACTTCAAAGTTGTCAAAAAGACGAAAAACAAGTTATGGAGTTCTGGAAATAATCGGAGGACCGGTTGCCATTCTCAAGGTTCCGGTATAAGTTTGACTATACCGCGTTACTAGTGACTTATTTCCTTAACAATGTATTTACCGGAAACATTCATTCGCCGACCAAATGTCATTTCCTTGTACAGTTAATTGTCTGTTAAACTTGGCATTGTAAGTGTGTCTAGTACAAAATGCCAACAAAATATCCCGAATTATGAAATAGACACATATATTCTGACAGAAAAGGAGCAGTTTTAGTTTGAAATTAACACGTCAAGTCGTGTTAAATTTATTGGGTACAAACAAATGTAAACATACATGTATTACTAAACCATGAAAGCTAAATTATTTTACCTTAACCATATACTCAGTGTAAAGTTTTGATAGACGCGTAGACAAATATTTGATACCCAAACAGTAATCATATATTCAACATTGACATATCGTTGATGAATTGTGAATAAGCAAGTTTTGAACGATATTAAAATCGGTATTTGATAGACAAAGGCAATTTACTTTTTTTGATGTGATTGTAAGTCACATATACAATACATTTTATTTCGGCATTTAAACATTTTACAAAGTTTTTTTGCCACATATATAGTCGGTGAGAGAGAAATAGTCATCAGAGCATAGTGAAGATTTAAAATTAAATATGATGGTAGTTACAAAAAGTCAGACAAATATTTAACATAAATAGTAATATAAGTACAGTGTAGTTTTCACAGATTTTAGGAATCTCTTTTTGACATAGCGAAGTAGATAATATTTTGCCAAGTGAATTTGGGGGCGTTTTGATTTTGAAGAATACAACCATCGATCTTCCCTAAACTAACTGGATAGCTTCCTCTCATACAAACCCACATCCAAGGAGGAATTTGAGCCCGCAGTGGTGAGGGGCAAGCGGACATACAATCAGCATACAAACAAGACTGACTAACAGTGTACATCATGATCATACACATTGTTCACATACATTAATATAATATCTTGCTACCTTAATATCTTGCAGAACTATTCAATAGATAGTGTGTTAATGCAAGAAGCTATTTTCCTACATAAGACATAGTGAGGAAGACATTATTTCATGAATTACCTTGATTAAATCCATTATAAGCAGCTTAATTGTTTTGTTCTGTTTTGTCTTGCGGAAAAAATAATAAGATCAAAATAACTTTCCACAGAACGTCCATTAATGTTACGTGTATTGATCAAATGAACATCAAACGAAACTGACATTAGAGAAAACGGAGACCTCGATACCTTCAACGTGTTATCTTGACACTGAAGTAATCATGTATAAAATGCAGAAAAGAATTATGCATGGATACATTGTTTATCGCTGATATATAGTCAAGTTTAAGTGCCGGGAAGCTTTTAAGTAGAAACGAATAAAGAAGCCGAGCAGGAAGTAGCACTAACAAGCCAAGAACATCCAACAATGTCTGTGCAAGCCAAGAACATCCAACAATGTCTGTGCAATTCGATAATCAAGATTTTGTAAATCAAACATAACGAGAATAATAAAGATAATGGTTCAAACACAATATCTAATCATCGCGTTTATCTCTTCTTGTATTAAGGCAAATGGCAACTGGAAAGTCAATCAAACCAATCGTTTATTTTCTTCATAGATTCTAAAGCAGAATTTTAGATTATTTTATATTTCTCCGATGATTATGGTTTATGAGCACAAGAATGGAAATATATTTCCAGCGATCGCCAAAGTATGTCTCAAATTGCTTCAGAATGTTTCAGCAACGATATGGAATTTCATTTTCCCGAAGAGCATACCAACCAATACCCTCCTATAGAGTGGACGCATACACATTGGGTTTTGCTAAACTACGCTATTGTGGATACATGTCAATTCATGATTGGTTCAGACAGACTAGGAGTACTAGGGAATACAATCATGGCTGTATCGCCGATTAAGTCTGCCAACTTTCGTTTAATGCGTATTTGAATTGTAGGATATTTTCATTGTAAGTACGTACATATTTAAGTATTTCCTTTCATTGTGTTAGGAGTCCCTAATGACCTGACATCGTCATTGTAATGGTCGTACTGATTACAGAGTGAAGAAGGCACTTGGAAGGTCTTCAACGAAATTCACAAATAAATGCTTCCTGATTGACGTGCTACTATTTATTTGCTCTAATAAGAAAATTAAACTCTGAAATAAAGACTATGAACTACAAAGTCACTTTTTACTAAAGCCCCGTCACACTGAGACGTACGACTTTGCAGTCGTAGGACTCCTCGGTTTTAGACAGTTTTTCAAGAAGTCGTAGGACTTGCCACGACAAAAGTAGTCTTGGGAGAGAGTCTTGCGTTGGTCCTGCGACGACTCAGGACCTGGGAAAAGATCGTCGTACGACAATCTGTGAAGAAACTGTTGTGCGTTGACGTACATCGTCGTGCGTCAGTCGTGCGCTGACTTCCGTCGTCGTGCGTCGGTCGTGCGTTGACGTGCGTCGTTGTACGTCATATAGATACGACGACGCACACCAACGCACGACTGACGCACGACGACGTACGTAGTCTTGTCTATCAGCACGGACTATATACAATGCTGCATGCTTTCCATTTCATAGGTAGAACTTCGGTGTGTGAACATTATGGTTCTCTTTCCACCAGAAAGACTGGACTCAGTCCTAGTGGCATTAGAATTGCTACAGCAGCAGCAGGTGGAAGACATAGCCATGCCATGCTAGCCCTGATTAGACGACGTTTAATAAGAGAAATGAGGAGGCGCTGGTGGGTCCGGTCATGGATACAGCAAAGGCCACTTTTTTGCACATACGAGAATCTGATGGGAGCTTGAACGGGAGTCCCAATTTGACTTGCTTCACTGCCCTCCTTTTCCCCTTCTTGTTTACTTTGTGTGACATGTCCGGAATCTCGACCTAAAATGATCTGTCAACAGAGAACGCCCGCTTTATATAGTGGTCGGTCTAGCCCTGCATTTGTCGTACGTCAGTCTTGCGTCTTCTTAAGACAGTCTTACGACAACGCAAGACTGGTAGGACTAGACGTATGTCGACGCAGGACATATGTTCTACGTTCACGCACAATAACGCAGGTCGACGCAGGACAATTAAACTCTCCAGACTAGTTAAGACAACCTAAGACTTGACATAACTTGTCGTACGTCGGACGTACATGAACGCAAGACTATGTAGGACTGGAGAGTCGAGTCTTAAGGTTTCTGACAAGTTAAAAAACCAGCTACGACAGCATTTTAGTCCTGCGTCGACGTACGACTTTTAAATACGACGCAGGATTCCGCCCGTTTTTTTCAGTCGTAGACCTGTCTTATACCTGTCTTAAGTGCAGTGAGACTGGGACTTTACGAGGAAACATAACAACTGTAAACTTATATCGCTGTAGATGTATGACTGATTGCAATTACATTTGCAACAAAGTCATTTACTGTAGAAATTATGCCCATATTTGAAAGAGGAGATTAGTTATACTTAGACACATAACCTTTACACAAAACGCGTTCTGTAAACTCTCGTGTAAAGACAACCTCGAAATTAAGACCACCTCAATAATAAGACCGTATTTTATGGATAGATTTTTATTTTTTCTTCCATATCTTAACTAGATAATCAGACCAATTCATAACTAAGACGGACTTTCTACACAATCATTGGTTGTCTTATAAGTGATCGAAATAAAACTATCACGGCAACTACTTCAAATGAGCATCATCGATAGATGTTATTATATGTAGTAAAACCTCACCTAACGACAACTTCAATAATAAGACCACCTCAAAATTGAGACCATAATTTTCGACTCCATTTTGAATGTTTTGCTTTTTATTCAACCTCAATATTAAGTCCAACTCAATAATAAAACCAGTTTCCAATGGTCCCAAAGGTGGTCTTATTATTGAAGTTTTACTGTATATTGAAATACGCCAATGTTTTCAGTCTTTTGAGATAAGCTGATTTAGCATTTACTCCTATGCTTAGATTGGGATTGCTATTGTTTTGCTATTGTTTTCACGAGTAAAAGTGAGTACAGACGTCGAGCAGGAAATGCCACAAACAAACCACTCAGGCACTTCACAATCACGAGAAGATATGGACTTACACTTGAGTATCAAACTGCACATACTACAGTGTTTGATCCATTTGGTGTAGAAAACACAATATTGTCCTAATTTTGCTTCTATCGAATTACACGCATTTGTTAGAGTAATATAATTACCATTTATCCACAGAAGAATCGTTTATTAAATCAGTTAAATCAATAATGTTATGTACTACATCGGAGAGAACTAAGTAATCTATTCCTGAAAATGTTGGTGTTTTATCGGTGTATGAATAACATTGGGGCTCCATCCATTTTGAACAGCCCAAACTTAATTTGTACACCGATAAAACATCAACATGTGCAGTATAACCCTTAAATAAATATAGTGACAAATATGACATAAACACACATATAAAGTCAAGGCTGGGCATAAAATACGTTTATGTGTTTATGTTTTGAACTGAGCTGTAGTATGTTTTGTATGACACGATCATGAACAAATAAACTATAACTGTAAAAATGACGGGTAAAAAACTGGGAATATACCCTGACAGCAACATAGTTGGAATATTTGGTGTGGTTGAAAGGTTGTACCCAACCCCCACAGTTATCATACTCTCACAAAAAATAAGATGAATTGTGTAGATATGAACATCCCCGCTGGACAACTCCCAAACAAACGAGACCGCGAAAACAGGATAATGAATTTAGCACAAGAATCACGTCAATACAGTCATACATATACTCGATGCACACTTTCCAAATTATAAAAAAAAACATTTCTCAAAGATTGTAGTATTCTCCACGACACTAAATTGGTGTAAACGTTTTGTTCAGTTATCGTCTCACATGTCCGTTTCACTATCGCTCCGGAGTGTGCTACGTATAGCAGAGCATCTCGAGAAGATTTTAATTAGATTACATTGTAATTATTTACGCAAAAACTCTGAATATGATTAGACTATTATCTTTACTGACTAAAGATAATTGAAAGTTTAAACTTATTGCGACGACATTTACTCTTGCTATAGTGATAAACAAACATAAGACACTAATTGATCGATTAAAATATCCATAGATAGTCCATGTTAAAATGTCCCGTGGATCAAAATACAGCGCAACGTCTCCAGATAAACACCCTATAGTATACAAACGGCTGTTGTTGAGATGTTGCTGCTCTTGGGAAGAAAACAATGGTAGTACAGTAACAACTCAATAATAAGACCACCCTAGGGAATCTTGAAACTCAGGTCTTCTTATTGAGGTGTTCTTATTTTTGAGGTTTAGTAAAGAGCAAAACATTGAAATTGGACTTGAAAAAAGTGTTCTTAATTTTGAAGTGGTCTAATATTGAGGTGGTCTTAAAGTGAGGCTCTACTGTACACGTTACGACAATTGAAATTGCTGGTGAGCGGAGGCTGTTCTGGAAAGGTAACTTGTACGATCTAAATTATTACTACCTGAAAGTGTGTATCTTACAAAAGAAAAACAGTGATATATAAATCTGACTTACTCCACATCCATACGGAGTAATGAAAACTCTTCACCCAGATTTATTTCATCCTTAGACACAATACACAATAATTGCATCAGTGACAAGCTAAATCCTTCACTATCAACAAGCAAGACACAATCCGTACAATATATTTTAAAACGTGACCAAAATAATTAGGCAAAATGTGCGTTCCTTTGTGCACTACCTGGAATTTCCTCTGCCTGAGTTGTTTTCAGTATAAGGCCACTACTTTTTTATTTTTTGGATCACTAAATCTTTTTTAAATAATGTTCACTGGGTGGTCGAAAAAAAACCCTCACAACCTTGAAAGTACAGCCACTTAATTATAGTGAATAAAGAACAAACATGCAAATAAGAATTGTTACCAGTCATGGCGAATAACTGCTAAGACTTGTCAGACATTCGGTCTGATAACCTTTGAGAACTTGTCAGACCGAAAACAGGTTGCTAAAAATTACATTATTTGTAGATACGTTTGTAAGGTAAAGTAAAAATACAGTATTACAGTATTATAAACCTATCACATTCAACATGCATGCATTCATACATAAATGTGATTTGGTAAGCGAAGGGGTCTGTAACAATATCAATACCATTTTTAGTTCAGTATCATTCATATTCTCACGGACATATAAACCATATATGTACGTGATGTTCTACATATTGTAAATTCAAGGGGAGTAACACGCAACATTGAGGAATTGGGGGTTGTCAAAATCATTACATTGACAACTCTCGAAATATTTAGATACTGAGTTGAATCGTACCACATTGAACTCGAAAAAAATCTTCCAGAAATGTCCATTTTGACAACTCTATCAATCGTCTACAACGCAAAATTTTAAGAGTTTTCGAAGAAAATAACTGGGTTTTTTTCCATTTATAAAAACGCAACTATATCACTCGAGCCTTAATTAAGTGTTAACCGCGTTTTATTGTTACAAAGGAGTAAATAAGTCTTCAAAAAGAAATTAAACTATGGCACTAGTATTCATATGTAATAATTTAGTAAGTTTAGGAAATAATGTTTAAGAATTAAAATATATTTTTTCTTTATAAGGTCACCATGTTGACACGGACAATTTTGAGTTGCGTTTTTAATGGCGAAGAGTATAATTATAAATCACTCTGGATGAATTATACCGGGTTTCTAACCAGTACGCGCACCAATTTCTGGGATTGTGAAGCTCTTGTAAAATCTCCGCTAAACGAGGTGGAGAACTCACGAATTGGAACCAGAATTCAGACCCTCTTATCCACTGATCACTCATTTCTATTTGAGCGCCGCTTTACGATTTCTAACCTCTTCTTTAAGTGACGTCATTTCCAGAAAACGTCACATGTGACGTCACCATGTACTGACAGTAAGCAATATTTTCCCCATATGACAATATGAAAGCGAAGTGACAACATGGAGCAAATAGTGTTTCATGCTCGCAAATAGTGACATCACTTGTACCGTTTTCTTGAAATGACGCCACTTCCAGAAGAGGTTGTAAATCCCACATCAGTACTCATTTTAACTCAAAAAATATAGAACAGAATAATGCTTACAAACATATTCATATTTGGGTTCCATGTGACCACGTATACAGTTGATTACTAGAAGAGGCATACAGAATACGCACATCAATAAATCTGCCACTGTTAGATTTATTACGATAATATTCGAGACAGTCCGCAAACTTTTGTACCTGAAATAGAAATCGTACGTTATATCTGAAATTGAATGAATTATATGATGTAAGGGCGTACAGACTTTTATAAGGCATTAATACAACCAGGCACTCAATTTAAATCTAAAATTGTCCAAATAACCTCGTGTTACATACGTCATCTACCAATAGATTTCCATTACGGTCAATATCAATACAACTTGTATCCATGCGTGTGTATACGTTAGTACAAACACTGATGTTATATGCAGTCTTTAGTACCGCAAATCCAAAACGAGCATCGAAAGATCTACTTTATTGACACGGCCAATTTCACCGTTCATACGCGTTTTAGTGGCTACTGTAAACGCGTTTTAAAGGTTTAATTTGTGTTTGGGGTTTTATTTCCCTCCAACTATTAACCGGTCATACGGAAACTCAATCTCTTCCGCAGTTGTCTCCCTTGACAAAGTATAGAGACTACTGCCAGCATTTTTAACAGTATTCTTTTAAATCCCTGGTTACATATCAGAGAAATAAGACTTATGCAGGCGGCTCAATGAAAAACATAAACTTAAAATAAATTGATGAACGTGTTTTCAAGTTGTTTATCGATAGGCTAATATTACAGTCCAAAACATTTGACAAGCTTATACACATTTTAAAATGTCATATTTGGTAAACGATACAAATTAGCCAAAATTACATTGAGGAAATCTAATGGACCTTTTTCTGCCTTCGCGGTCAAATGAGGAATGATAATATAGCATTCATCCGAACGTTCGATTAGTTGTGTGTTCGGATAAGAAAAGTTTTACAATATAACAAAGTACCCCTTCTATTTATTGTTTAACTAAGAAATGAAGATGTAAAAATGAGATTACGTATGTTTCTATGTGACACTTTATATCGCAATTATCCCATTCCTCAGCATCGTGTTCGTTATTTGCTGAAAAGATGGTTTGCGTGTAATATTTCTAAGCCTATACTAATTAGGTATAACGTAACATATTATTCCTGTAATCACAAGTATTTAGGGTAATAAGAAACGTGACCGGACTGACGTAAGACAGTCAATTAATGCCAAACTTGAACTATATGGACTGCAAATACTGACGAATTGATTATGCGATACGTTGTGAATTGTCTGGTCTCTTCAAGAAACTGAATGTAGTCTGATAATAAAGACATGTGTCGTCTTTAAATTCTCTGGCGTTCTGTGTGAATATTACAAAGTGAAGCAGAACTCTTTGAAACAAGGATTAATCGATGCGAGGACGAATCGATGCAATTTATAAGAATGGACCATCATCCATCAACACTCAAATGTTTTTATTCTGATTTGTCGCATCATACATGGATCTATTAAATAATAATAAGAATTAATGAAACGTTAATTAAATAATAGATAACTGAAGAATTGTAAGAAACTTCTTATATGGTCATAACATTAATTTCAAATTAAATTTTGCTCCATATCTCATTCTTTTGAAACCCGAAATTCACATATGATTGTACAAAATAGTCAGCTTATTAAGATTTCTATGAAAATAGGAGAAACGTCGGATGACCAATAGACGAAATCCGGATTCGCTAAGAGTGGGTTTTTTACCCGCGGTACAAACAAAGATTAATTTAGATTCATTGAAGTTCAGTCAGACGTTAAATCTCGTCTTTGTTTCCATAGTGATTCAAGTACGATGTTACCGGTATATTGTTGTTTGTACAGCAGGATTAAAGGGAAATACCCATATTGTACCCATTCCGGTGTATATCTATTAGAGATGTGTTTCTCAGTGTAGTTCAAAACACGTCACAAAAGCGTAACAAATGATGCTGATGATGATATTACTGTAATACAGTTAACGGCTAGATAAAAGCGGCACATCGTTAAAACGAACAGCAGCAGTTTTATTGTCGATAAATT
Source organism: Mactromeris polynyma (assembly GCA_032209605.1). Classification (NCBI taxonomy): domain Eukaryota; kingdom Metazoa; phylum Mollusca; class Bivalvia; order Venerida; family Mactridae; genus Mactromeris; species Mactromeris polynyma. The sequence continues at coordinate 5,171,804 of JASFXZ010000022.1, forward strand.
ATACAATAATCTTATTATTATAACTTTGAACTATTTTGGTGAAGTGGAAAAATGTGTCAATATAAATTATTGACCAACAATCTACAAATGTATATATATATATTGGTTCAAAGAATTGCAGGATGCAGGACACGGTGTCATTATATATCTCAACCACTGAAGTTATATCCCGGGTCAAAGTCACGGTCATGTTTTCTATCGGCTCACTGTAAATTGGTATCCATGAAATAGAATGAAGCACTATCTAATCAACTAATAGAAGTAAATAGTAGTATGTCAGCACTGGCTCGAAGAAAAGACACGTGGTCCTGCAATGGGCATCTGTAAACATGAATGCATTGTTTCTTTCACAAGACAACTATTTAAAAGAATGAGACAAACGATATTTGGATTGTCATATATATTAAAATATTATTTAAAACGATATCACGAACAAATGCGGTTTGATGACGTTAATCGAGGTAATATTATTTGATATTTGTCCTGGGGCATGTAAGAACACACTGTTATCATGGTGCAGCATTATTTTCAAAAACCGTGGGGCAATTTTGTCACGACAGTATGTACAGATATGTCGTAAATGAGCTTTACAAACTGAAAATATGACGGAACATTTAATGTGCGTCTGCCATAAAAACTTCCATGAACGTCAAAACTATTGGACGCTATTATATTAGTTTGTGGTTATAGTCAGTTCTGTGAATTGATGACATTGACTGTTAGGAGTCAGTTTGAACAAATCCTGAGACTTGTAGTTACGAATGATAGCAAAAGATTAATTAATGTACCTGTCACTTCAGCTTTTATACATCTTGTCTGTTTTTGAGCATGTTGCTATGCCATTTTGTTTTTTCGCAGCTTTTCACTTATTCTTGTCACGATATCGTTTCGCTAAGACATAAAATAGTGTATAGCTCAGACATTGTACTATTACCTTTCCCGTGATGGTTCGGACATAGTGTACATACCGACGTATTGAGGACGCTTGATATTATGCATTGATCTATCCTGCATGAAATAGAGTCATATACGTGTAATTGTGTTTATTTATCATTCCATGTAAAAGATAATGATATGTTGCCTTTCTCTAACAGACACTATTTGAGTCACCTCGAGTATTGTTCTAATAACAAAAATATTCATCCATTCAAAATTAATATTCATTTTATACTATTATAAGCTTCTTTATGTTATTGTATTGTGCGTGTGTGCGTGTGTTTTATTCATGTTGGTTGCTATTTTTACCATATATTGCATATACTGTAATATCTTGTATACAAGTATATGTTATAATATCCGTGTATGTGGAGAAAATAAAGTTATAAAAACCATCGTAGTATGTAACATAATACGATAATATATTGCCAGCTACATATTTCAGTTCCGGTATGTGATATATTTCAACAGCCACATGCAAGTACTATTGACAAGAACGTTTACCTGGGCCAGGGGTATCTTATATCAAAAGTTATTTCATAAAAATCCAATCTGTATAAATCATTAATAAAACGCTCAAAACAATACATACGCCTGAAGTATACAATTTATTTCTAAGATCATCGTGAAAAATAAATAAACAAATGTTTATACCAACAAAGTAACAACCTTATGACATTGGTTAAGCTGATGAAACCAATATAGTTCGGCGAGTGTCTGCCACACACTTTACTCTGGGAAAATGTCGCAAAGCGTGATTGTTTCTTGCACTTCCATTTTTCGATAACATTTCACAATACTGTTCGGGTATAGGCACAATCTATCGTAACATAAACCATCAACACTTCAGGCCGACTATTTTCATGGCATATTGTTATAACTGTGAAAATACATGTCGACTCTGTAAAGGTGAATAGCAGCTTGACGTACGTATATCAACAATTAAACGTTACGCGACCACTAGTTTGTTGTCCAGTTAAGTGTTGTATTATTTCAATCACCGTCTGTTCCATAGTCACACCTTTTATCCTTATTGTGTTCGTTTGGTATAAACACATACTGGGATTCTCTAATGAACAGCTTCATAGTATGTACTTACACATGAAAGACACGTGTAGAGGGTCGTTATGCCACGTGGTTTATATAACTTTAGATATAAATTAGTTTTACACACCCTTTGGACAAATCGTACAGCCTCAAATCGATACACCATTTATTATATTATTGAAATAATATCATCTTCCTATATCATTATTGTGATTTATGGTTGTATAACAGGACATTGGATGTTAATATCCATAATTTCCATAGGTAGACAGAACATGTTACCTAAGCAAAAGTCAATATAACTGAGCATATCGTTACTATAGAAATGAAGAAGTCGAGCATGTGTACGAACAATGGGTACAGTTACTTAAAAAGCACAAAGTGATATGAACAAATATCCCCACTTTGAAAGATACAAAAGAAACAAGAAATATCTTTCAAAAAGATATACGGTGTAGATGGAATGATGTATTGCAGTGTCTTAAATAGAAATTTACTTAAAACAAAACAGTAGAAATTTTCATTTGAAAACAGTGTATATTAAATCATTATGCTATACCAAAGACCTAAATACCATGGTATTTAGGTATTTGGCTATACAAACAGTTCTCGTGTAATTTGTTTAGCATGGACCCCTCTTCAGCAATTTGACAAATGCAATTTGTTTTATTGCTATGTATTGTTGTACAATATACATTGACACACAATTTGCTAAAAAATGTATGAAACATTCGTATCAAGAATCGCCCTATTTCGGAAATCTGATTTTGACAGAGGGGTACTCTTCGGGAAAAGAAGCATATTTCAACAATGAATTAATAAAAACTATGAAATTGAAAGAAATCTTGTAAATATTTGGTGGAAAAACTAACACATACATAACACATGTATCATCTTATTAATTCATTTCTTCTTAAATTAAGTTTTAATAAAGATTTGGTAAAAAGTGAATTTTCTTTTCCAGACACCCCGTTTGGTGCCTCTCCGCTTAAAATATGAACCATTCAAATCACCCTAATGTGTTTCATATTTAAACAACGCGCTTCATATATAATATTTGTTTGGTCTAAAATGTAGGTCAAAATCAAAATTGTACAGCTACGCCGAAAAAAATGACATATGACAAACATGAAGACAGTAATATCGTCTTGGTAAGTTAGTGGAAAATACCACTATGGTATTTAGATCTGTTTTAAGGGTGCACTCAACCTTGCTCTTATCCTACACTCATCCTGTATATAGAGAAACTGGCTGGAAAATGACAAAGACCTATTTCTGAAGTGCTTACAATGAAGTTAAAAAAAGGAACATCTGAACATACAATATCGTGTCCTCATTTAGGATCGGTTACTTTAATTAATCATCCCATTTTCCAAAGTCTTTCAAGTAATTAACTACAAAGCAGTAAATTTACAAACCAGTAAACAATACTAAAATCTAATTTTAATGTCGTTAAATTGTTAACTGAAATTCCTACCGGATATATTTGTTTTCAAATTTTAATTAAAAACACACTCGTACTGAAAGTTAAAGACATGTACTTGTTTAAGAGTAATCTGGTTGATTAAGGCTAGACTTGCTTAGGCGTTTACACAACAGAGCGTAGAAAAGCGAGTTGTTCATACATATTGAAGTTCATAGCATCCTGCTATTTCTTCTACTTCATACTAAATCGTACAACAATATATCAAGTTGTACGTGATTTAGTTTTAAAATGTATCTTGTCCATTTGAACGAAACTTTTTGAACAGGTTTCAAGCAGTGCTGTGGTTACATTGGCTAAGCATATTTAATACAAATAATTGCAATGCATTAGTGATTTATTACATCTTGTTTTATAATGTTATACACGAACACAACTTGTAAAACCACCTGCATGTTAAAAATGAAGTGTTTTTTCAACAGATATTAGACATTTCTTTTTGACAAATACAGAGGAATACATTATTAGTGTATTACATGTATTTGATAATGAATGTCTTAATCATATGAAAAACATATATTTTCATGTTTGTTTAAGTAAGAAATGAACAAAAAATTAGCATATAGTATTACTTGTAATTAATAATTTATATGTAAACATTTTAATACCAAACTTGTTGAAGAAGGACCCGTGCATCGACATTCGGAACATCAATTCAAAGGAAATGACTTCATCTACAATGCATACGTTTTAAATTAGATCACCCACATTCAACCAAAACTTTATTCTCAGAGATCTCTCGAAGAACACATCATAATCTTTCAAAATCGCGTCCGAATCCTTCGATTTTATAGTAACGAAACAACAAACGAACTGCACTGTTGTATGAAAACGGCTATTCAGTATGTGTACTCTGATATTCGATTATTTAACGTTGTGATTAGGTCTTCATGAGAACGAGCAATGTAATCGTGCGGGTAATGCCACAAACAAAACGCGCAGTCACCTCGAATGCGCAAGGAGGCATAAAATGGCATACCTACTCGTAAACAAAATACACATGCTGATTGATCACTATACACAAATCTTACTGATGGTATTACGACCTTAAAACGGTCAGTGACATAAACGCCATTGACACTTCGGGCGTTATTCCTAAATAAAAGTAAATATATTAATATTACGCGTCAGGAATGCTAGTTTTGACATTGACATTGCTAAGGTTAGATCTTTCGGTCAATGTTATACGCATATTCCAGTGTAATGTTTTCTTGCCAAAGTACTTACATTTTATCGATGATTTAAATCAAGCATCGGGGGCGACTTGGTTAAATGTAAATATCGTGAAGAAGTACGCAGACATATTTGTAAGAGAAATGCGCCATTCTGCATGTATTGGCATTTTGCAGGTGTTGGCATTCAGCGAGTGTGCGCCGAAAAAAGAAAATCAGGAAACATCAATTAAAATATATTTGGGGTATAGACTTTATGTATGCGATCTAAGAATGTTGTTTCGCATACAAGTTTAGCGAATGTAGTTGGTTGGTATGTGATATTAAATTATTTACAGACTCGTGCCAAGGTTTTACATTCAAATCCTTTAATTATCTTTTATTATGCCTGCTAACTTGAATCATCAAATTCAAATATCAATATTCGGGTTATACCGTGTAATTGAAAGAAGATCACAACCGAGCGTAAATCATCAGAGAAAGAAGACTTTGAAACCATTGTTGTTTCGATATTACCGGAAATAGTTTCGAAAAGAATTGATCGAGCAATAGGCTTTTCACGTGCGCATTACATACTACAAAACATAGTTCACTTAGAGACATGAACTAGTAAATAACTTAATAAATTATTTGTACGTAGTTTCCCCATGAGCACATAGCTTAACTTGAAGTGAACAACAATATGAATTTGTTTTGTATTCATCTACAATTTACTAATACATGTATTACTTATTACTACAGGGATTATAATATCGGGGCTAACCATCTATTATTCATGTTACCGATGCAGAATGCATGTTTATGAACAATAGTTAGATTCACTTCAAAGGAACGTGTATAAGAAATATAAGTTGTTCATTAAACATTCATCATTACCATATTGTATAAAATGATATATGCAAATGGAGATGTCTTCCATCTCGTATTGTACCAAGCAATGTACATATGTACATGTATAGTTGTAAATAAACTTTGGTTCTAAATTTTCCGATGGATATCTGACGAGTACATCATACATTGAAATAAGTTTTAATATTTTGTAATGACATCCCAACTATAATGCGCTTCAAAAGCACGACACATTAAATGTATGTTAACTGAAAAAAAAACTGTTTACACGAGTTTCGTATCAGTAAACAAAACGAATAATGATGGCTTGTAATTTGTAAAGCATCAAGGTTCAACATTCCTTCTCTACTGATAAGGGCGACATATATTCCGCTTAAGCCCTAGTCAAACTGCACATAAGACAGTATAAGACAGGTCTACGACTGGAGTAGTACGTCGTCGTAGGACTAGTCCTATGTCGTCCTGCGTTGTGGTGCGTGAATGTAGGACAGATGTCCTGCGTCGACATACGTCTAGTCCTACCTGTCTTGCGTTGTCGTAAGACTGTCTTAAGAAGACGAAAGACGGGCTTACGACAAATGCAGGGCTAGACGGACCACTATTTACAGTGGGTATTCCCTGTAGACAGGTCATTTTATGTTGAGATTCCGGACATGCCACCCAAAATAAACAGAAGGGGAAAAGAGGGACAGAGAAGGAAGTCACACTTGGACTCCCGTTCAAACTCTCGCATCAGATGGTCGTATGTGCCAAAAAGTGGCCTTTGCTGTATCTATGACCGGAACAACCAGCGCCTCAACCTTTCTCTTATGAAACGTCGTTTAATCAGGGTTATAATGGCTATGTCTTCGACCTGCTGCTGCTGTAGCAATTCTAATACCACTAGGACTGAGTCCAGTCTTTCTGATGGAGCGTGAGCCAATATGTTCACACACCTATGAAATGGAAAGCCTGCAGCGCACTTAATTTTATATAGTCCGTGCTGATAGACAAGACTACGTGCGTCAGTCGTGCGTTGACCTAAGTCGTCGTACGTCATGTTGAAACGACGACGCAAGTCAACACACTTGCCAATAAAGATTCAAAGATTTAATTGTTCGATGTGCGCCACCACTGAGCCTTGACATTTTTCTATTAAAGTGCAAACATATAGAAATATCTCTATATATGTATATTGTAACATCATAGTACCGTCAATCGTCATAGGTAAAGTAGGTTGCATGACAAACGTCTAGCTGTTCGTCTTTATACATTCCTATCAAAATATACGCCTATGGGTGTGTAACCATGGTAAAACCTATTGATGCAATACCTTCTATGATGTGACTATGTACAGTCTTCTATCCTATTAAACGAATGATGGATCATTGGCTGTTTTATGTGACAATTACTACCCGATACTAGCTGTCCTCGAGTCTATAATACATTTCATTACATTTTGCAGACACTTGGGTAATTAATGTTACATGAAAATGTAACATCACGCAACATCGCATGTGAAAAACATAGTGTCAAGTAAATAACATTCGAAAACCATTCCAGTAAATCTGAATCTCCACTGGTTTCAAGGCCTTCGTTCTTTGATGATTTCTGTTATGTCGCGTGTACTAATAGCCCTAATCATAGCTTCAATGATTGCAATTACAGACATTCTCAAAGATAAGTGATGGATCTGAATGCGATATGTTGCCATTCCGCATAACATCATTACAATTACTCATTATATCATGTCTAAGAAACATAATATTGTACATCTATATGATGTCGATAAGCAAATATATTTTTATAATTAGCCAAAATTTGATTGCAAGTCTTTAATGATTTCGGCTGCTTTGTGACGTCCTTGTTTGCATATAAGGGCCAGCGCTTTAAATGAGTCAAACAATCAGAAGTCCGTTCTACACACATTCAAAGCTCTATTTGACATCTGTTAATTGTATTTACCGTCCAAACATCGGTACGCGCATTCCCGGTTCTTGCCCGCCCATACTGCACGACATTTACGTACGATTCCCACACGTACACATTTCGGAAACCCTAGCGTTTAACTAGGCCTTTTTGCGATACAGTAGCCAAATTATCGTAAGAATACACAGAGAAGCCGTAAAACGACCGTAAACTGTCCGTATACATGTGTCCTCTTCCCATAGGTCACATGCATTACGGTTTACCAGGGCCCGTATTCACCACCGTTTTAAGACTGAATCTCAGACTTTAAAATAGCGAATTTTCATTTTGTTCCTACAGTATTGTTACACAATATATTTTAATAAATCATGGCAAAAGTGTAGAGTGTGTATCAAGAAAACGAAATGCTTGTAAATTTATTTTTTGCAGTTTTAAAGTCTCAGTCTTAAAACGTTTGTGAATACGGGCACAGGTCTTATAGGTCAGGGACTATGCGTAAGTCTCATCTTAGCTAGGCATAAGCCAATACTCTCCCACACTTACATATACCATGAAATCAAAAGTGAGAGAGGAGGATATGGAACAGTTCTGACAGATATCTGGCACACAAAATAGATAAAAAAGATGGGGTATAAAGCTTATGATAACATATCGGCACATTTGGCTAGAAAGGTGAAACTATCCAGATCAAGGAAGGCCATTCTAAAAATCAGAATTTCCCTAGACCAAGAAAATACAAACAGAAAGGAGGCATTGGTACTATTGAATATTTCGTTTTGTCAATTATATTCTCCTTATAAATATTTGCAAATCAATGTTAAAGTCATGAACTCATAATAGATGATACAATCAAATAAAGTACATTGTTCCTTTAGGATGGTAATTTGCAGAAATTATTGCCGTACGCGTCAGAAAAGGTAGACATGAATGATACGTATTATTTGTAACATTAAAAAAAATTACCCGGTAAGATCAAAGGCAAATAAATCATACCGGAACAGCGCTTTATGATCCCTATATGTAAATTATGCCACAAGGCAGGCGATATACGGGGGATGATCCAAAATAAACAGGACTTGCTTACTCACACCAATATGGTACTTTTTAATATTTTAATATATATACCATCTTAAACCGCATTTCATGCCCGTTCAGTGTTTAGACAAGTGTCAGTTTAGTGTAAACAGAAATATATCAAACATGTTATCTACATAAACTTTAATGTATATTTTGTTAATGCAAGATTCATTGAGATTTTGGTAAGGTTATCGATTCTGTGCCATTTTAGATATTCCTTTCTTTATTGCTTACAAATTTTTCGATAGGGAATGTAAAAGGTGGACGTTCGTCGGCTGTGAAGTGTATTCTTGATATCCTGTATCTTCAACCTAAGCATTACAATGTAAGTTTGAATAAGTGCCTTTGTTTTTGCTACGCATTATTCGGACTTATTCCATTAGCTGTAAAGGGAATTACAATGATGTTGCGTTAGAAGTTTTGCTCAGTATATGATAGCGATACAATATGGCATTGCATCACGATTTTCCTTTACAACAGAAGGCAAAAACGCATGTTTTAGTACAAAATTTATGGTTTCTGCAAGTCACGCGATAAAATGTGATTCAATGGAATATCAATGTGTACATGTGATACATATTGCACGATACGTATACAGCTGTTCGTCGTTTGATCGGTCGTATTACCACATTGGCTCACAAGGCGAAAACAACTGTACGTTCATAAGAACATTATCAATGATGTACTAAAATCCCATTTAAATCTGGTGTTTAATGATTGCACTCATTTTATTGTTTGTACTTAATAACGTTCAGCAGATTTGTACGTTCTGAAGTGCAAAACAATCAAGTCAAAACGATACCGCCGAGAGCGTATTTTCAAGGGAGACAATTTCATCAATAAGCCAGCGATTGCTTGGGATTTCTGGCAATGGCGATGCAAATTTAGAGATAAAGGAATCATAAACAAGAAAATGTGGCTTGAAATATAATAAATTAATGCTGGTGCTTATCAGGGTGGGTGATCACGTGACTTTTTCACAAAACGGTTCGTATTTTGGCAGATTTTGTTAGTTAGAAATAGTTTGCCAACATCATTTGAGTGCATCTACGTCATGCTTGTTTTGTTGTGCCGACACGCACGTGAGTTTATATTGAATTGTTGACAGCGTCTACCTCTTTACGAACTTATTACTATTTTCCAAGGCACTGACAGTTTATGATATTGACCAGACAGGCAGTGAGGACAACTTATACTTTACAAACATAGACTAATATAATGATATCTAAAAGTGTACTCTTTTTGGAGTTGGTCATGTGCGATATACACTAATTTTCTGTGATATTAACTGGTTTATTAATTGCAACAGGGAATCCCAATAAGATTTACTTATAACGCTGCCGGTTTCAAATAGGAACGCTACGGAAATTGCCGAAACGCCTTTCGGATGGTCATGATAAGTGTATTCAAGAGATTATCGCCTCGGTCAATTATGATTTTTTTGGTGCTGAAAGTTCAATAGTTGTACATTATAAAACAATTTACGGTGTAGAGTGATTGTGGAGTTCGCAGTTCAACATTACACAAGGCAGTATTCAAACTCACACCCTTCGGCCCAGGATACGGGCGCTCTATTCTCCGACCACTGTACATCCATTGTAAATTTATGACATATATTTTGACGCGATATCATGCGTGATGTGTGTAGGTTAAATCAGATAAAAAAGGTGAACGTTTACTTACATAACCATGAATATATGTGCGTATGCCATAAAAATATAAATTTATATACAAAAATCAGCTGTTGTATGTCAATATATATACTTTTTTCTCTCTGTAGTTTTGCATCTGTTTTGTATTTGTTAAGTAATGCATGCTGTAATGAACCTAGTCTGTGATGTTTTAAATAGCATTTTATGCATGTTGTGTATTGTCTATATACATTGTATATATGAATTACTTGTTATTTATGTTTATGTTGTTTGATAGATGGCCTCGAGTGAGATAAGCCTTATAGGATTATCGAGCCTCCATCTTTAAAAAAATGTATTATTATGTAATTATAAGATTTGAAAGTTCATTGACAAGGTTACAAAGGTAGCTTAACTAAGACAGTTTCAACCACAACTAACTAGTTTTTTGTACGGACCTAACTTTCTAACTGCAATCTGCGGTTAGGATTAATGCATATCATAATAGGGAAAGTACGACAATGCAAGACTTAGCCGAGGATCGAAACCACGACTTACTTTGGCAAGGTGCCGGACTGAAATCAAAGCCAATGAATCGTGACAACCCATCCAAATGTTAGTATAAAACTATACTCACTTGATGAACAGGGCTAATACTAGAGAATTTCCAATTAACCCCACAATTAGTGTTGACACCATGACGACGACAAGTAGTATCCTTGTCGTCTCTGTCAATGGCGGGTAGTTGTCCCATCGTGCAAGATAATAATCCTTTAGAGTAACCGACTGTGATATATTCATCACAACTGTTGAAATCTAATCTGATTGGAATTCTTTTTCTTTTTTACATATTGTATGTCCCAACAATATCGATACGAGAAATTTCAATACTTCATAGATATTTTCAATTCTGACATTTGTTGTTCAGCATACGTCTACATATATCCGTACTTAATTCATGTGAGTAAATAACCACGTTTGCTAAAATTCCTCAATCCTGTCTAATTCTTATATCACATATATACTGTTTCAACGAATCATTCTATCAGAATAACATTTCCCGTTCCAACTTGAGCGCTGCGACCGAGTGGTAGTTGTCTTCTATCACAGATGTAAGACAAACCGAATATAAAGACCAATATGATAAAAATATTCCTGTCGAAAACCAATACGATGGCGATACATTACGTCATTGAATATAATATGCCCCGTATATCTATGTTAAATCTACGTTCTATAAACATATCGGTAAAAACTGATTTTAATAATTACATGTACTGAAAATTTTTCTGTTTACGTATTGCACATGCAAACGCCCGTGTATTGCATAAAACTGAAAAGATAAAATGTAAGTTTAATGATGAGATTAAACTGTAGTTACAATAAATGCCTTTCTTAGTTGAAATTCAGCCTTTGTTGTTTGAGGAGTGGTTTAAGTCAGGTAGTTCGCCGTATTGAATTTATATCCTGTGTGTTTCTAAGACACTTCCACTGAAAAATCAGCTCTAGGTTGTGATCTATCACACGGTGACGAAGTAGAACAATGGTTACATCATGTCACAGTCTTATCATGAATTCAAACTGCGAGTACTATTATGGTGCTTGTCTTTTGTTCAATGAGTTCAACGTTGTAGAACATTGTACAGTAGAACACGCTTATAACGATTTTTTGGGGACCTTGAGATTTACTTCATTATATTCAAACTTTGATATATCCATAAAACGAATTTACGCTATATCCAAATTCATAACGTTTGCTGTACATGACGTTATAACGAATTTTCATGGTTATTAGCAACGCCTTAATGGACTGCGCCGGGTTAGCGTTACCATGGTAGTGAAAAGAGCCAATGCGGTCAATTTAATGTAAAAAATAAACTTGCATTTATATGAACTGAACGGGCATGAAATGCGGTTTAAGATGGTATATATATTAAAATATTAAAAAATACCATATTGGTGTGAGTAAGCGAGTCCTGTTTATATTGGATCATCCCTCGTATAACCGTGTAGGTATACACTTAAAGGAACTTCTAACGCTACCTTTGATATTTTTATGATTTCTTAAAACTTATTCGTTTGAATACATGATACTTTGCATGCCTAAAGATCATGCCTTAGGTAAGGTTTGGTGGAATTTTATGAAAATCGGTTCATCAGTTTAGCTTACATGACTGTTCAAGTGTGGTACCCCCCTAAACCAAAAGTCGCAAAATTGCCAATATTGGTGTTTTCTTAGTTGTCTGCCCTAGTTTTGATCTTTTGCAAACTATTGATGGTAATTTATTCAAATTTCTATAAAAATATAGTTTTTGTATGTTTTTTTATATAAGAACCTTTATTTAACGTGTTTCATAACTCACTAAGCTGTTATTTTGACGTTATTCCTTTTCAAAAATAATGACAACAATTGCATTATGTTTGCCATTTTATTCACCATTTGATATTGTATTGCTGTATATCGCAAAGGTTAAAGTAAACAAATCAATTTACCAATTAAATAAAGTTAAAATCACATGCGTGTATCAGTGTAATGAAGTAAAACATATACTATCACTTGTCGTTTGAAGTAAAAAAATAATAAGACATACAAGAGGTGAAATAACATGTACAAACCCTACTTCACTTCAACTAACCGACCAGTCTGCTGTGAGGCCACATTCAAGCAAACCCACAGCACGCGCTCTTTGCAATGCAGACAATCTAGCCTTGATATAGAGGATCTTAAGCCCCGTTTCCATGAAGCGGAAAACATACGCGTTTGCGGCGCGGCTTTATTTGGCGCCGAACACGCGCCGATTAAAAATAATTCGCTTCAGTCTATATTGCATGATGACGTTTCCATTGACGCGTTTTTCGGCGCTGAATATTGTCGGCGCCGAAAGAATTCGCTTCGGGTAGCGATTTTATTCCGCGTGTCGGCGCCGAAATGACGTATTGAGGTGTCGCATCTAGGAAAAATGACGTCATTTCCTCGATTTCCGGGTCTAGCTCCAGGTGTTTTAGTAGATGATAGAAGGCACCAAACGTCTTTCTTCTTTTTATTATGTTGAGGAACCAAAATCGATGCCTGCCGTTTGTGAAGCAGCAACTTTTGTTTAAGCACAAGCGCAAGCATCATATCCTCGACCGACCTCAAGCTCTTCCATATGGGCAAGGAAAACGTGCAAATGTAGTGTTTGTTTTAACTTGGAAACGGCAATTTTCTTGGAGGTCAATAAAAGGTCAATAAAACTAAAACGCATATGTGTTTTTATCCGAAAACCGCGTCGGGTTTCGACTTCATGGAAACAGTTTTTCGGCGCTTACTCGGCGCGCATTTCGGCGCCGATAAAATCGGAAATAGTAGGTTTCATGGAAACCCGGCTTTACACGAGTGCTGATTTGTTTAATATTGTATTTATGAAACGAGTCGACTGAAATAATATGACGCGAGGCTCTGCCGAGCGTCATATTCGTTTCAGTCGACGAGTTTCATAAAAACAATATCAAATAAGCACGAATGTAAGATTCTATTTATCACATGACACCATAAATCATAAGTGACGTCACACTGGCTATTTATGTAACTAGTTACATATGATATTTATGTAACTGCTTTATGCCACTCCTGGAGTGCAAGTTATGTGATAAAAATAATTATCACATTGAAAGCATGTAAACAATATATTAACTCATCAATTATTGCATCACAAGCTGTTAAATTATAGTTACCACCTGTCCAACTTGCGGAAAAGCCCATGGAACTCCTGGAAATTCTGTGTCGGCACAATTTTTTCTTGCTCGGTTCTCTCAAATTCAAACAGGTACATCGCCCAGTAAACAGTGTATAATAGATGCATTGAAAAGCAGTCATTGTCAAAAATTGTTTTAATTTAATTTTTAAATATATCTGATTTCATTTCTTGATGTTTAATGCAATACAAATTGTCCCATTAAAACTTAAAATATGAATGGAGTGACAATTTTGCGACTTTTGATTTAGGGGGGTACCGCACTTGACCGGTCGTGGTAAATAAACCGATTGCTCGATTTTTAAAACATTCCATCAATACCTGTCCAATGTAATGTTCTTTCGGTATGCAATGTTTCATTTATTTCCATCTACCATTTTTTGAGAAAATTAAAAATATAAAAGGTAGCGTTAGAAGTTCCTTTAAGTGTAGATATCAGACTGTTTGTCTAAGGAGTAGTGTACATGTTATAGATATCAGACTGTTTGTCTAAGGAGTAGTGTACATGTTATACATATCAGACAGTTTGTCTAAGGAGTAGTGTACATGTTATACATATCAGACTGTTTGTCTAAGGAGTAGTGTACATGTTATACATATCAGACTGTTTGTCTAAGGAGTAGTGTACATGTTATACATATCAGACTGTTTGTCTAAGGAGTAGTGTACATGTTATAGATATCAGACTGTTTGTCTAAGGAGTAATGTACATGTTATACATATCAGACTGTTTGTCTAAGGAGTAGTGTACATTTCATAGATATCAGACTGTTTGTCTAAGGAGTAGTGTACATGTTATAGATATCAGACTGTTTGTCTAAGGAGTAGTGTACATGTTATAGATATCAGACTGTTTGTCTAAGGAGTAATGTACATGTTATACATATCAGACTGTTTGTCTAAGGAGTAGTGTACATTTCATAGATATCAGACTGTTTGTCTAAGGAGTAGTGTACATGTTACAGATTACATACTGTTTGTCTAAGGAGTAGTGTACATGTTATAGATTACATACTGTTTGTCTAAGGAGTAGTGTACATGTTATACATATCAGACTGTTTGTCTAAGGAGTAGTGTACATGTTATAGATATCAGACTGTTTGTCTAAGGAGAAATGTACATGTTATACATATCAGACTGTTTGTCTAAGGAGTAGTGTACATTTTATAGATATCAGACTGTTTGTCTAAGGAGTAGTGTACATGTCATATATATCAGACTGTTTGTCTAAGGAGTAGTGTACATGTTATATATTACATACTGTTTGTCTAAGGAGTAGTGTACATGTTATACAAATCAGACTGTTTGTCTAAGGAGTAGTGTACATGTTATAGAGATCAGACTGTTCGTCTAAGGAGTAGTGTACATGTTATAGATATCAGACTGTTTGTCTAAGGAGTAGTGTACATGTTATAGATATCAGACTGTTTGTCTAAGGAGTAGTGTACATGTTATAGATATCAGACTGTTTGTCTAAGGAGTAGTGTACATGTTATAGATATCGGACTGTTTGTCTAAGGAGTAGTGTACATGTTATAGATATCAGACTGTTTGTCTAAGGAGTAGTGTACATGTTATAGATATCAGACTGTTTGTCTAAGGAGTAGTGTACATGTTATATATTACATACTGTTTGTCTAAGGAGTAGTGTACATGTTATACAAATCAGACTGTTTGTCTAAGGAGTAGTGTACATGTTATAGATATCAGACTGTTCGTCTAAGGAGTAGTGTACATGTTATAGATATCAGACTGTTTGTCTAAGGAGTAGTGTACATGTTATACATATCAGACTGTTTGTTTAAGGAGTAGTGTACATGTTATACATATCAGACTGTTTGTCTAAGGAGTAGTGTACATGTTATACATATCAGACTGTTTGTCTAAGGAGTAGTGTACATGTTATAGATATCAGACTGTTTGTCTAAGGAGTAGTGTACATGTTATAGATATCAGACTGTTTGTCTAAGGAGTAGTGTACATGTTATACATATCAGACTGTTTGTCTAAGGAGTAGTGTACATTTCATAGATATCAGACTGTTTGTCTAAGGAGTAGTGTACATGTTATAGATATCAGACTGTTTGTCTAAGGAGTAGTGTACATGTTATAGATATCAGACTGTTTGTCTAAGGAGTAATGTACATGTTATACATATCAGACTGTTTGTCTAAGGAGTAGTGTACATTTCATAGATATCAGACTGTTTGTCTAAGGAGTAGTGTACATGTTACAGATTACATACTGTTTGTCTAAGGAGTAGTGTACATGTTATAGATTACATACTGTTTGTCTAAGGAGTAGTGTACATGTTATACATATCAGACTGTTTGTCTAAGGAGTAGTGTACATGTTATAGATATCAGACTGTTTGTCTAAGGAGTAATGTACATGTTATAGATATCAGACTGTTTGTCTAAGGAGTAGTGTACATGTTATAGATATCAGACTGTTTGTCTAAGGAGTAGTGTACATGTCATATATATCAGACTGTTTGTCTAAGGAGTAGTGTACATGTTATATATTACATACTGTTTGTCTAAGGAGTAGTGTACATGTTATACAAATCAGACTGTTTGTCTAAGGAGTAGTGTACATGTTATAGAGATCAGACTGTTCGTCTAAGGAGTAGTGTACATGTTATAGATATCAGACTGTTTGTCTAAGGAGTAGTGTACATGTTATAGATATCAGACTGTTTGTCTAAGGAGTAGTGTACATGTTATAGATATCAGACTGTTTGTCTAAGGAGTAGTGTACATGTTACAGATTACATACTGTTTGTCTAAGGAGTAGTGTACATGTTATAGATTACATACTGTTTGTCTAAGGAGTAGTGTACATGTTATACATATCAGACTGTTTGTCTAAGGAGTAGTGTACATGTTATAGATATCAGACTGTTTGTCTAAGGAGTAATGTACATGTTATACATATCAGACTGTTTGTCTAAGGAGTAGTGTACATTTTATAGATATCAGACTGTTTGTCTAAGGAGTAGTGTACATGTCATATATATCAGACTGTTTGTCTAAGGAGTAGTGTACATGTTATATATTACATACTGTTTGTCTAAGGAGTAGTGTACATGTTATACAAATCAGACTGTTTGTCTAAGGAGTAGTGTACATGTTATAGAGATCAGACTGTTCGTCTAAGGAGTAGTGTACATGTTATAGATATCAGACTGTTTGTCTAAGGAGTAGTGTACATGTTATAGATATCAGACTGTTTGTCTAAGGAGTAGTGTACATGTTATAGATATCAGACTGTTTGTCTAAGGATTAGTGTACATGTTATAGATATCGGACTGTTTGTCTAAGGAGTAGTGTACATGTTATAGATATCAGACTGTTTGTCTAAGGAGTAGTGTACATGTTATAGATATCAGACTGTTTGTCTAAGGAGTAGTGTACATGTTATATATTACATACTGTTTGTCTAAGGAGTAGTGTACATGTTATACAAATCAGACTGTTTGTCTAAGGAGTAGTGTACATGTTATAGATATCAGACTGTTCGTCTAAGGAGTAGTGTACATGTTATAGATATCAGACTGTTTGTCTAAGGAGTAGTGTACATGTTATACATATCAGACTGTTTGTCTAAGGAGTAGTGTACATGTTATAGATATCAGACTGTTTGTCTAAGGAGTAGTGTACATGTTATAGATATCAGACTGTTTGTCTAAGGAGTAGTGTACATGTTATAGATATCAGACTGTTTGTCTAAGGAGTAGTGTACATGTTATACATAACAGACTGTTTGTCTAAGGAGTAGTGTACATGTTATATATATCAGACTGGCACAGAAAACACCAATGGGAAGCAGATATATTTTAGCAGTGTGGTAAAATTGAATGCAATAATGACCTAATATTCTAGGCAAAAGTCTATCGATCTAAAGTTTACTGTATTAATTGAATAAACATGTGTACAAGTAAAATGCTGGACAATGTATGACCATCATGGGCACCAAATCAAACGTTGCCACCAAATATTGGCAGTTAAACAAAATTGCTCAAGCGTATGTTTACGAAGGCTGACGAAGCTCATCCAAAGCATAAGAAAACATAGTTATTAATATGCAGTCAGTCATCTGCCTGAATGCCACAAGTAAATACCATCTGTCACAGGGCATATAAGTAATGATATTCTATTTACATAGCTATACTAGCTATAATACAGTAAATCATAAGGACAGGTAGACTAGACCTATAATATTTAATCGTGTCATTAAAATGTTGTCATACATTTAAGGCTGAGTATGAGTCCATGAACCGAAATCAATAACTTTAATGCAACGGACCACATATTGACAAAATCCAATGATAAAGGTAGTGATTTCAGAACCCTAACACAGTATATGGTATATACGCTTGAACAGTCAGGGGAAAAGGAAAACGATGAAGCTGTTTACGTATAAACTTATTTATCTGGCAAATAGGAAAATGTTAAATTCCAATAACGTGGGATCATTGAATTATTGCAACAATATTAACCTTGAAGTCAATAAGAAATCAATACGACAGTGGTTATGGCTGACATATTGTTAAACATTTGTGATCAAGTTAAACCAGTTTTGAACAAATGCATTATAAGAAACATCTTGTAAATGAGCGAGGACCTGTGCGCAAATTGTGTGTTAGAAGCCGAACTGTAATTACTCTGTAATAAACGTTTTATAATGCATAAAATAGCTGCTGTTTGCATTGCGTAACATCACCATGAAATGACTTAAAAGATTGATACTATCAAAACAGCTATCATTTCTGATTAAATTCAATGGTATTCATGAGTTTAGTTGTCATGGTCACATTAATGACATAGTAACAAGTGTGTTTTATGTAGGGTGGCTCATTTTGACAAAAATGTATTCTAAATGCAAGTTTTTCATTTATAGGAAGGTAACAAGAAGAGGACGATGACTGTCCAATAGAGCTCAGATGCCTATGTATAGCTTAAAGAAATTGTTTGGCCAAACATCATTCAATTACAAAAATGTATGTAAATCATAAATATGTTTTTGAATTCAATTCTTGAAATGTCGTCTCTTGAAATGCAATTCTTGAAATGCAATCTTTTGGAAATGTTATTCTTTAAATATCATCTCTTGAAATGTCAACTCTTGAAATGCAACTTTAGTAATTTCAGCTCTTGTGATATCTATTGAAAGACAACTCTTGTAATCTCATCATTTGATATGCGAGTCTTGAAATTAATCACTAGCAAGACAAAAACAAATTATAATCTGATTTAGGTAAATAAAATGCTAATTTATGAAGCGTACAAAAATGTGTGTAATGATGATAAAGCAAAAGAAGTTGACAATCCACAGAACACTTAAAAAGTCTCGAATAAAGTCAGAATGTCACACAGTAAAACTGATGCCTGAGAGCAGTGCTATTTTTTGTTCAGACGGACAGCATCTTCAACAAATCCTTTACAATTTCATTTTCTACATGCACAACTACAATTTCTCATTAACTGAAATTACAAGATACATGCAAACATAAACGAATTGAGAAAAACTATGATTTCAAAAATAGATACTATGTTTTTGATGGTTTTATCTTTTGATTTACTATAATTTCATGGAACTGTATTGAATGATGCCTATCCATGGATGGTATAGGGCGCATTCCGCCAGTGTACGGACTGGAGTGATTGCATGGCAAGTATCGCCTTCCAAAACCCGTACATGGTATATAATTATGTGTAATGAATAACCTACTGACTTCTTTGTTGAAGAGTGATCGGTATATCACTTACTGTCAACTTCTAGGTCTGTAATCATTTACCGTAATTTTGTCTGAATAATTGTAGTTACCCTTTGTACAATTTTCACCATTTTTTATATAGTTACAACAACATAGGGCAAACAGAAAATTTACCATTCTAAAGTCCAAGTCTGAGATTAAGATAATGTTTATGAATGAGGCCCATGTGTAACATTTACAGGAAACAATAGAACAACACGAGTTTATGGATAGTATATAATTAACTTTGTCCTAGTTTGACCAATAATATCTGTAATACAACTGTTTATGTTAATAGTACATTCAATTGTAATGTATTATGTATACATGTACCTTTGATGTTCAGTTGTTACAAATATACATAAAATTTAATGAATTCGATTCACGTTCCACCACCTTGTGTCATATTATGTACATACTAAATTACATCTATTCGCTTTATATCTATTCTGACTATACATATATCGTATACTGTACTCGGTTACTGTACTACATTGTATATATGCATATTTCGCTAAATAAATAATGTACCTCTCATATAACTGGAATCCGCTATTTCTTTCGTTGTCGTGTTTACCTAAATAACGACTATAGGGTGGCTGCATACAACATATTTACAGCGAATTAAACTGATATCTCATGATTTAAACAACCTTCCCACCCTATACCCAATATAATGGATAAATCGATAATGAAAGCCTTATCGAATTGGGTTTATACTACCAGTCTAGAACATGATTAGCAAAAGGAAAAAAAAACAAGAAACAAACGTGAAGTTGTTAACACAGATTTCAAAAAAATGTTTGACTGTATTGCACGCACTTATCGCGCGTATCGGACTGTAACTACGAGGATGAGGGTACTTTCCTGAATGTGAGAAAAAAATGAGTTTTGTGCGATTGATTTTTGGTTTCTGTCTATAAATATCGTTCTAATACATGCGTTGGCTGTTGATTACCTTAGAGTAAACAAAAAAGCATTAGGTTAGCCAGTTACCGCACTCGGAATAGGTCAGCATAATATTTAAAAACCCGGGTAACCTTTTAAAAACTGGTTGTGTTTTATATGTTGACACCGCTTTGCTATAGCTGATAGTGAAATGTGGTATACAGTCAATTAACATTTAAGTATAGAAGTGTCAAGGTGTCATAATAATAATAATAATAATAATAAGATTAATAATAATAATAATTGATGCAAGGAGAAAGGAGTTCGTTAATTAAATAGAAAATATCTTGTCTTTCGAAGCATAACATCGATCGTGAAACAAGCTTTTACGACGATTGTGAAATTACCAAGTTGGCAGAAGAAGCAGGAACAGCAGTAGCCGTATGACTTCTAGTACCAATACTGCTATTGCTGATAGTAGTGCTGACAGTAAAACGGTCGTAACTAATATTCACGTCTAACACCCAGTCAGTATATTGTTGTGTATAATGCCACAGCCATTTCATACGGAAAAAAATAAAGTAAAAACAATATAAGCGAAAATTAATATTTGAGGACTTATGAATGAAACGGACTGAAACCATTTACTAAGCAGTACCCATGCTTTATAAGGGATTGTGGAGTTCGCAGTTCAACATCACACAAGGCAGTGTTTAAACTCACAACCTTCGGCCCAGGATACGGGCGCTCTATTCTCCGACCACTATACATCCAATGTTAATTAATGGCGTATATTTTGACACGATATCATGCGTGAAGTGTGTTGGTTAAATCAGATAAATAAAGGAATTAAGTGAACTTACATAACCATGAATGTATGTGCGTATGCCATATAAATATAAATTTATAAACAAAACTCACCTGTTGTATGTCAGTAAATATACTTTTTTCTGTCTGTAATGAAACTGTTCTATGATTTAATTAACGTTGTAAGCATGTTGTGTATTATGTATACATTGTATATATGAATATCTTGTTATTGATGTAAATGTTGTTTGATAGATGGCCTCGAGTGAGATAAGCCTTATAGTCTTATCGAGCCTGCATCTTTAAATAAAAATAATTTATTATGTAAATATAAGATTTGAAAGTTCAATGAGTCGTCTTGTCCTCGAGTAAATTAAATAACGTCTGTGTGTGTAGTTTGTTTGATTGGGTCATATATTCCACCTGAACGTTTTACTTCACATAACATTGTCACAAGGGATTTACTATCAATGGATAGATATAATTGGGCAAGAAAATTGGCTCTTATAACTGTTTTCAAGGTATTTCTAAGGTGTATTGAGAGAAAACCATAACGTTTTGAATCAATGAGCAAAAAACGTTAGTTTAAAGACAACATAATTATAATGCTTTTTCAGAAGAATTTTTTTTGTGAATGATCATAATAACAAAAAATGTTATTACGTCATCTTGATTTCAGCATTTATACTCCGGCAAGGTAACAAAGAGAGCTTAACTAAGACAGTATCAGCCACAATTAACTAGTTTTGTGTACATTCCGAACTTTCCAACAACAATCTGCGGTTATGATTAATTCATGTCATAATAGAAATGTACGTCAATGCAAGACTTGGGCGAGGAACAAATCTGCGACTAACTTTGGCAGTGTGCCGAACTGAAATTAAACCAATGAATCGTAACAACCAAGCCAAATTTTAGAATAAAATTGTACTCACTTGATGAACAGGGCTAATACTAGAACATTTCCAATCAACCCCACAATTAGTGTTGACACCATGACAACGACAAGTAGTATCCTTGTCGTCTCTGTCAATGGCGGATAGTTGCCCCATCGTGCAAGATAATAATCCTTTAGAGTAGCCGACTGTGAAGTATTCATCACACTGTTGAAATATAATCTGCTTGAAATTATTCTCTTTTACATATTTTATGTCCCAACTTTCGATACCAGAAATTTCAATACTTCACAGATGTTTTCAGTTTTGACATTTTGTTGTTCAGCATACGTCTTCATATATCCGTTGCTAGTTCATATAAGTAAATTACCACGTTTGCTAAAATTCCTCAATTCTATCTTATTCTTATATCACATAAATACTGCTACAACGAATCTTTCTATCAGAATAACATTTCCCGTATTACGTAGAGCGCTGCGACCGAGTGGTAGTTGTCTTCTATCACATATGTAACACAAACCAAAAGAGTATAAAGACCAATATGATAAAAACATTCCTGTCGAAAACCAATATGAGGGCGATACTTTACGTCATTGAATATACATTGTAATATGCCCCCGTATATCTATGTTTAATCTATGTTTATATAAAGATATCGGTAAAAACAGTTTTTTAATAATTACTGAAAGGTTTGCAGTTAACGTATCGCACATGCGATTACTTGAGCATTGCATAAAATTGAAACGATAAAATGTAAATTAATGATGAGATAAAATGCATGTCTTTGTTGATTGAGGAGTGGTGGTTTAGGTCATGAAGTTCGCCGTACTGAATTTATATCCTGTCTGTTTCTAAGACACTTCCAATGAAAAAAGCAGCTCTATTTTGTGATCTATCACACGGTGACGAAGTAGAACAATGATTACATAATGTTACAGTATTATCATGAATTAAAGCTGTGGGTATTACTTGTTGGTCAACGATGTAGAACATTGTACTTCATCATTGAAGCAATTTTCACAAACTTGTCTTTTTTACGAAACACCATCAGTAAGGTTAAACGCGAACTATTTTCTACGGTCCCGAAACATTCGACATAACGAGAGTCGACTGCAGTTCGTACCATCTCGAAGATGACACCAATATGAGAATCAGATGAGGTTTTGCAGTTCAAATAAATTAAGTATTAAGACAAGTTATGATTTGTCCGCAATGAATGCATCAAAATAATAATTCGCTTATATTGGACGTTTGTTATTCATTGTGACATGATGGCACACACCAGGGCAATTATGTTTACATTCTTGCTTGACAAACTTCATATCTCACCTTAGCTTCCACTCCTGGAACTTCAAATTTTCTTTTTGGATCAATATGTTATTGTGAAGTATTACAGTTAGCAGTAATAAGAGAACATTCACCCAGTAGGTATACGTTAGATAAGTATCTAAACAACTAGGAAATCGGATTTTTAATGTATAAAGGTAACACTGAATAACAATAAGGTATTTATTGCACGAGCTTTTCCTTTTCAAACTTCTAAAATTAGACTCATCTTACATATGTAGTTTGGTTGTATTGTAACACGAGTCGGTATTTTTTCTAGTTGTCATTTCAAAGTACTATCCCTAACATTTTGACGTCTGAGCGTGTTCCTGATTAAACAAACGTGTCCATTTTATGACCAAACTGCTATAAATCGCAATATATTTTGGTATTTTACAAACGTTTATTGTACGACTACTGTTGCCTACTGTATATTGTGAGTTCCATGTTATTGCAATATGATATTGTCCTAACAATGCCGTTATGTAAAACATGACAAGGCAGGAAAACGTCAAATTGTATGACTTCGACAAAAGTGTTCTGCATTTTTGATTATGAAAGATAATTATTAACATTTCAAAAATGTTGTAACAGTACAAAAAGTCAGATATTCTGCACATAAAAACAGCAAAGAAAAACACAAAAAAACTAAGCATTAAAAACAAACCATCATTATACAAATTATGCACCGACTAATTCATCATCAAACAATTTAGGAATTTTCAATAGAGGCTGCTTGAACTGGATTAAAGACGTTACTCACATCCTTCCATAAACTTGAATGCAAATGATAATGAAATATTGTTGGCAATTACCTGGGCAAAGTCGGGAAATTATTATGTTCATCAGACACAAACATCTTCCAAACAGGCGTAAGATCGAACGATTAATAATAAGGCAGAACAAAACCATTTATATGAGTTTTTGTACATTCATAAAACTTGACTTTCTTCACAAATGATTGCATGCGGTTAACATTCAATTGTTGCATCATTAATATTGATGTTCTGTGGCTTCCATCTTGATAACAGTCTATGTGCACGTGTTAATCGCGTACGTGAACAATGATTTACTTAAAGGCTATGCTAAACCAAATGTAATTTCTCATCGTCTAACAGGTTACTAATACGCGATAGATTATCAATCATGGCAACATTTCCAAGGCTATTGTTTTGAGGATAGCATTCATACGAGAACGTTCACCCAGTCGGTATAATCTATACAACTGGCAAACGTATAAAGGTAACATAAAAGAGCCGCATCGGTTTTTTCTTCTATTTGATGCGTCAACATATTAATCATACAAAATGCATTACTTAATTAGTTCACATTACCAAGGAACATTACTAAATGAGACTTTTAAGGCTTCCTTCACTTAAGTACGTCATTCATCAAAATAAATATAGAGTTTAAATTTATTATATGCTTTTTTGAACCCGTACAAGTCAATTTGGAGCATATTTGGTACAAACATTAGTACAAACAGTATTTCATAATAGAAACGACCGCAAAAGGAGTTCAGACAAAATCTTGCGATGAAAGTCAACGGACTTATTCCCCTATAACATTTGAAAGCACCGAAGAATACGTTTGTTCGTAAGTTGCCTGTTAGAAAGCAATTTACTTGTCACTTACTTGCATATCCAACATATTTTGCTGAGCGTATAGTGCAATTTAAGCAATTTTCACAAACTTGTCTTTTTTTACGAATCACCATCACTAAGGCCTCCCGACGTTTATGTCGAATTTTCGTTAAAGACGAACTATTTTCTACGGTCCGGAAACATTCGACATAACGAGAGTCGACTGTAGTTCGTGCCATCTCAAAGATGACGTCAAGATGAGATTCAGATGAGGTTTTGCAGTTCAAATAAATCAAGTATTAAGATAAGCTATGATTTATCCGCAATGAATGCATCAAAATAATAATTCGCTAATAATGACAATACGATTCTCCCGGAAATGACGTCATGACAAGTCCACACTTGCAGTGTTGATTCATTTTATACAAGTGTCGTCGGTGACATAATTCTGTTAGAATCTCGTTTCTTTCAGTATGCATAAGTATTGAAATAGTAACTATTTAAGTAACTATTTAAGCTGCCATTATATATTATTATGTTATAAATGTATGTGAAATATAATTATGCTCACTATTTGTTAGTTTGTATTGGATTTTGTTTTTAAAAACATATGTCATATCGTTAAAACATCAATAAGTATGCATTTTCAAAGTATACACTAATAATATATTCCTCTGTAGTTGCCGAAAATAAAAGAAGTTTGTAATATCTATATAATAAAAACACGTTTTTAACGAGTGAGTTTTTTAACTTTGTAAATGTGTAATATGATAAAACAAGAATAAGTAATGCATTGAAATTGTTTGTTGCAACAGCACTGGTTGAAGCCTATTTAAATATTGTATGCTCAGATGGGCCGGATACATCTTTAACGACGACATCCTTACCGACGGAACTATTTTTATTTAACTGTATTTACTAACGCCAAACGTTATTCCGGAATACACTGTCCTCTATGCATATATATGAAATTGAATGTGACAATCTCTGTACAATGCTGAATGACACCTGTGGCATTTCATGATTATATAAAGGCGTAGCCGAATTGTCAGAATTTCTAATTGTGGTCACAGAAACTTCTTACTTTGTTTCGATGTTTAAAAAAAGCTATTTTCAAGTAAGGAACGTATCGATACCAAACTAATAGAAAGTCGTTTTGTGAAACGAAACTCAATTCTACCATATGAGAAGAAAAATGTTATGCCGCTTAAAGCCATATCGATATTTTGTAATCCAGAACTTGAAATAAATGAATTTTATGGCATCATAGGTATACTTAATTATCGAATTAATGCGCCAACTTTCATTCGTCTGTCCGTAATTCATTCATTAGTTATAACTTGTTTTCATTATTCATAAATCCGTCAGTGTTTCTAAAGGCATTTGGTTCATGCGCAATATCACATGATTTCTTACCAGTTAATCCTCTCTGAAATTTAATGTATATAACATGATGTGAGCATATGTATGTACTTTTGTACAATGAATACACGGGTTTATCACATTTTGTATAAGTGTGCAACATGTTTCACATATTTTCGAGTGACATTGTTTGTTCATTATTTGTTTTATTTATAGAGCATAACGCCATTTTCCACAACATTTTAGTTATATAACTAAAGGCGGTCAGTTTCACTGGCATTACGTATCAACCAGTAATAACTTGCCATTCTGCAAGCAGCTGACGCATTAATCATAGGCGGAGGACAAACGATCGTTACCAAATGTCACGAAAGGACATGGCCAGTCGCGCCCAATAAACGAACCTGGGTGGGATCCAAACACTCTACCAACCGAGCTTAACGGGCGGGCGAGTATCATCAAACTAGAAACCAGAACGTGTTAGTCATGCATGGTACTGCTTGCCTACATAACTACATTGTGTTGTTATTACTCGACTTCGTCATGAGAGATATGTAATGAATTATGTACGAATTTCTTAGTATTTTTAATTCTGTAATGATTTCTTCGTATTTTATATAATTCACAATTTATACATTCTTAATGTAGAAGTTTCACTTAAAAACCATCTAGTTTTGAGTAAGTGTTTTCTTTACGTTGAGACAGCATCACAAAAATCCCAGGAAAAATGGCAACATTACAGACATGATGATTAAATGAAAGCCAACAGCAAAATGTCTGGATTCACCATCGTATTTGTTAGTCTGTTGTTACTGTATGTTTTGTGCTATATGAATTAACTCTTTTCCGGCGCATTGCTATTTGCATATCAGTTTTGTGTAAACCTTTCAAATCCTACGTTAACAACCAAGGGAATTTCTCTTCGACCGAACAACATTTGTAATCTTGATGCGGATTGGTTAACATTTCGATAAAGGGTACGTTACCATACCAAAATCCACTGAATTTCGGTGAATATTCATATTGAATCTGGGGTGACCAGTAATTGTAAAATGTCGGATATTTATGTTGTACAACAAATCTTAACGTTCAAATTGCGCCGACCATCTTTTTCGCCGCAGCCGTGCTAACATGGTTTTGCTATTTGCATATCAGTGTTTTGTAAACCAATTAAAACTAACGTTAACCACAAAGGCAATTTCTCTTTAACCAAATAATGTATGTAACCTTGATGCAGATTGGTTAACATTTCGATAAGGCCTATATATTTGTTTACCAAACCTAAAATAACTTGTTTATTGTTATGTATTTTCTTCCGAAGCAAAGTAACGAACATTATTATTGCGTAAATGGTGTTATGTTTGCCAAAAGAAATCTTGATCAGGAAAGAGGCGATATCTTATTATTGTAAACATGACATTGTTGTATGAAAACCAGATGAACATAATATTGTTTGCCTTAACAACTGCGTCTGAAAAAGGATCGTATAGTACGTGTATTTCAAGATTTATCAAGTAAGTAGTGTTGTTTGCCATCCCCACGGGGAATTGTCCGGTGTTGGAATTAAGAAGACTCTCTTGGTATATGTACCAGTCGTGAACTTTTATACTGTTTTAATAAGATAAATCGCTATGTAACAAGTTTATTAACATGAATGTGTGAGTTCTCAACTTATGCAATTAGTAATGATGAACCATATTGAAACAGACTATACTGTGTCTATGGCTATTCACACTACGAGTTATTTTATCCAGTGTTCTACGCAGTGATATCCCCTTACAGTATCGGAGTTTCTGTAGTACATCGTATTTGAATTACCGGCAGTCGTAACACTTAGGCAATTTCGTATGTTGTACAACAAATTTTAACCTACAGTTTGCAAATAATTTGCATACTTCAAGTTGCTTTTTAAAGATATTTCTTGTTTCAATGTATTTCTTGTTTACTTTTGTCTTCCTAACAACAGCGTGAAGGGTTCTAAACGAAAAATACGTACCGTTATTTTCCTTGATCGGTTTTAAACCTATACCACATTTCAGATGCTGTCCATTTGACCTTATTTCACGAAGCCCGAAGTACACACTGCCATGCGCGGGGAGTTAGTAGTTCAGAAATGCCACTTTACATCGCATTATAGAAACGTTGAAAAGTGTTAAAATCTATTAGAAAAGAATTTCAGTCAATATTTAAGAATTTCTAATCCTTTATAGTACATTGGTTTATACTTGTGTATAATTTTCATTCCAATACAGTGAGATTCATGCGCTGTTGCATGTTAGCCTCTACTACGATTTCATTCATGAAAATGGTCGCCGTATATTGCGCACTTGACTCTACGATGGAATTAATTCACAAAAATAGCTGCTCGCATGCAAGAGAATCTCACTGAAAGGGGTTCCAAATAGGTCTTAAAAAGTCTCGGTCCACGCTGTCGGTCGCCATCGGAGCCAGTTTGCGCATTTGTGATCAAAGTAGCGATAAAATTGCGATTGGCGAAAGCGACGATTTCCTGCTTTAAAATTTGAAAGATGATGATAAAATTCGACCGATTTATAAATTAATTACACTGACCGCCCCTTCAGCAGCCTCGTAAATGTCGATACACTTACAGTACATGTGTATACAAGTGGCTATATTGGTAGTCGGAGTCTATCGCCTGTCAATCACGTTAATAAATGAAAAGCGGAATTCGCTAAGAAGAGGTTTTTCCCAGCGGTTCGAACAAAGTCATAGTTTAGGTACTTGCAACTTGAGTCTAAGATTTTGCATAACCCACACGCGGAATTTGGCATCATCACAGTACTTTCACTTTGAGTCAAAGTTTGACTACAATAACATGTGGACGAATCCGAGGAAAAATGAGCGCTCACGGTTAAGCTTGACAGATATAGGTAATCATTACGATATAATGCGTAAAGTCCACCATAATGCATGCAACATTCCTACTTTAGACGTTGTAGATACAGTTTAAACTGACGGATAAAACTACGATCGGAACCATACCCCACCCACTGGATTTAAACAGCGGTTGTCATTTACATTAAATTACTCATTGCAATGCTAAATGGTAGCATACATGAACAATTTCAGCGATATTCTTACTATGAAATATTGTCGTCTGTACTATATGAAGGCAACCTTATTAATGTATAACCTTATTTATAACTCTACAAATAGTAGACTTAGGATTTTGATGGATACATGTTTTCCGGTAAATCAGGCTAATTGCACAAGCGTTAATTTTGAAAAAGAAACACATGTATACAAAGATAATAATCAAATGTACCTTATGATATCAAGATTTTTTTTAAAACCATAAATTTAAGTTTTTATTCCAAAATAACAACAAAAGAAACAAGGGGTGAGTACGGAAAATCTAGTTTTTTTATATCTATATTGATATATTTTTTTAAAAACTCGATAGTATAAGCTAGTCTACGTTCTCTCCTTTCCAAAAATAATTTTGTTTTAAAAAAATAGAATTTTGTGTCCATTTACCGGAATGTAAAACATCATCAAAAGTCATTCTGCAGTACACATTTACTATACAGTGTATAGATTTAATCAATAAATGTGTATATTGATAAACTTGTGAAAACACATGGCAAGGCTTTCGTCTAGCGGTATATATTTGTACCGGTATATTTTGTTTGTACCGCAGGGTTAAAGGAAAATACCCATATTAATACTAATCCGGAGTATGTCAAGGTAGTTTTAGAAAAAAAAATGTCTGATTAGCAAACATGCAATTCTCACTATTAAACCTTGATAAATGGAGATAATCAAACGGAAACTTAAACATTGAAACTATTAGCCATAACGGATACATGTGTGACTGCTTGTCATAATTTTTGTTTCTTCAAATTGCCAACTTTCTGGACATTTAAACCAGGTTTAGGGTTATCACTGATGCACGAGATATACTGACTTGTATAGTTATTGCACAAAATAATTAATGGAAAAATACTGGTAACTTAATATGGAAATACAGTAGTAAATATGATAATTTGTTTACAAACAAGTAACTAGATGTACACAGGGCAAGCAAATCCACAATTCAATTCAGCTATCTGAGCCCCAGGCCTTCAGCGCTAACACCGCTTTGATTAAATGAAGTGTTTTACTACCTAATATTGTAGTCCCTCAAATCTCTTTTTCAACTTGGAATTTACATTCTTCCTGTGACTCACTCGTCTCGAAGACAAAGTGGTCGAGTGTGGATTAATATCAGAATATGCTTTTAAGAAATAAAACTCTGCACAATGAGATGCAATATATTCTGTCTTGCCAAAGTGTTTCATGCAATGTGAAGAAACATAATGAAGACCTAAAACATACTATTATATACAGGGTTATCATATTGCCATTCCGTTAAATTAAATATAAAACATGATCTATTCAGTATGATCGCATCCTTTAATTAATGAATGACGTTTGTCATTGTCAAGCACATTTTAAAGACACATACATTTTATATATATATATATATTTCATAAGTATTTTCGTAAGAAACATAAAATATATGCGCCGTGTATGAACCACTGATTCTATGTACGTGTACGTGTTTTTGGACGGTACCGCTCAGGTATTTTGAGAGGCATACAACAATTGGTTCCCGTTTTCAAAACGCAAAACAGACTGAAGGCCGGGAAAACGTCAATTTCATACACATTGACCCAATTACTAAGTGACAAAAGTAGTTCCAAAGTTTACCAACCTTGATAACATCACAATCGTTTCAATAAAATGAAATATTGAAAAGGTGACCTGCTAAAGTGGTTTGTGAAATAATTAGCTGTTTCTGTGGAGTTCATGAGGAGTTCAGATGGGTTTAAAGCAATATATTAATACACACTGCGTGACCCAAATGCTATCAGACTGGTACCCATCCAGACTGAAATTCACTGAAATTTCCGACCATTTTACGAAATCTGTTTTCAATAACTGAAACACACTTCTAATATAACATATGGAAAGCATATTATTTATTTCCTGTTATAATATTAAATAATAGGTTGATTTAAAAGTACCGACAACAATCTGTGTAAACATTGCATAAATTACGTAAAACATAGACGATAAGCCGAGACCATATTAATCAGTCGTTATCAAGACGTTTCGACCGGGGTGAAACTGTCAGGGGTCGAAGTGTCAATTGTTTTGTTTTGGGGTCGAACAGTCTATGAGCCAATCAGCCAATCAGCGGAAGCGTACTATTTTGGATTACGCATAACCGGTAAAGGGTCATCTCGGCCCACTTACAGTCTCGGCCCGGTCCGACTCGGCCCACTTTTGAAGTGCAATGAATAGGCAAAGTTGTTTACACATTCCGGTCCGACTCGGCCCATATATACAGGCATAATAAATTCTATAAAATTTGCCTTTGTATTGTCATTTGTCGCGTCTGCATGTCTATCATGTTTAAAATTTTGGCACTTAATTATAATCATGATATCTAGTCAGTTTTTGTGGGTATCCTGTTGTATAGTTTCTATTACCCTTTTCAGCTTCATACTGATATCATAATATACATTTTTTTTTCGCTCGCCCCATTTTTGGGGGAAAAATCGGTAGAACAAAAAGATTTGGTGTGGCCCTACAACAAGATAACACCTATAGCAAGCTAGTGATATCATAACTTTATGCCCAGGTATACTGATTTTACTAGTTAGTGCTGATATAATTTAATATGTCATTTTTTAATTAAATATTCACGGACGTTACATAAAGGGTCTGATATCTTTATATTTAATTTATTTTCAATTGTGACAAATATTTCACTTGTTTTACAATTATAAGGTTCTACCATTATTACTGACCATTTTTCTTTATTTCTGTTTGTAAATCTAGCATTCTAGGACAAGTCAATTTGAAGATCTCTTGGAAAAAATGTTTACTATTTTTCAATATTTTTTAATTCTTTTTCGCATTTCTGTCTTATGTTTTAGTTTTGTTTCATTTTCCATGCAAACCATCTTACCTATAAACACATACTTTGATATCATAAAACTGTCTAGTTACAAAACGGAAACTTGTATGCAACAAGTTGCCAGCATTGCTACAGAGACGAGTGGTACCGTCCCACAGCACTTTTGTGCTTTGATTATTACAGACATCTGCATAATCATTATCACGTTTACGTGCACTGATTCTATCCCAAATAGCAAAATGTAGTTGGCCCAACAACAGTCGCCACCATTGGGTCAATGTCATTCTTGCTAATTGGGTCAAGTATGACCCAACCGTTAGCTCAACGTTGGACCATTTACAACTATGTGCCCAATAATGTCCCAACACTATTGATTTTGATAACTCTGCAGCGCAAACGTTGGTCCAATGTCAGTATTGTTAAAGCTTTCTGTTGGGGGTACAGTTGGTGGCACAGGAACAGGTATCCAGCACTATGGTCTAGTTACCAGTCCTACTGGAGGCAATCCTATAAACTGCTACAAAACATCACTATCTGCATAATTACATGATGTCCCATAGCAACGAATATTGAGTGTTTTCAAAATTTGATGAGACCCTTCTCAAATGAAAAGTGGGTTTTTTCTTGGTTTTCTTAAAAGTGATTTTTTTCTGGGCTTTTGGACAACAACGTGGGTTTTAAGCTAGTCTTTTTGGAAATAAGTGAGTTTAAAACCCCACTTAAACCAACTTATCAAAACTTATATATGCCTAAAAACTTCGCTTTTGCTCACTTAAAGTCCATAAAAAACCAACTTCTG
This sequence comes from Mactromeris polynyma, assembly GCA_032209605.1. Lineage (NCBI taxonomy): Eukaryota > Metazoa > Mollusca > Bivalvia > Venerida > Mactridae > Mactromeris > Mactromeris polynyma. The sequence continues at coordinate 5,204,989 of JASFXZ010000022.1, forward strand.
GAGAAGTGAGATAAAAAAAACACAATTAACTCAGAAAAAAACCATCGTGCACACTGCATTAACAGTTGGCACAACAAATCCAATGTATTTGGTTATCTTTGCGGGAAAAAAATTAAGTTCTAACTGTTTCTAAATAATGTTTAATTTCGACCTTTCAGCTAACATTATGCATCTATTAAATTATCGGCATGTCCTATTCAATTATTTTTATAGTTATAAACAAAGATACATTATTTACAATTCCAATTGTCTGAATAAACAGCTTTTGATATTGATTTAAAAAGTTTAAGAAGCAGACAATTACCAACAATTTACTTACATTTTCTGAGTTAAAACCGCACCGTGGGAAGAAATTACCGTCTGATTCGTGTAGAGTGAAATCTTACATGATAGGAAAATCGGGCCAGCAGCTACTTTCACATGCCAACTATACGACCATTATCCAATATTAGCCCAACTGCTCTCGCTATCTGGGACATACGTGTATTTATTACAGACATCTGCGTTACCATTATCGCCTTTACGAGCACTAATTCTATGATATATTTATGTATTTATTATAGACATTGACGGTTATAATCGATTTGCCTTGTAGATTAGGCAAACGATAAAGGCGTGATTAGCTGAGACAAATAACGCCTCCGCATTGTCTTTAATAGTCGTCTCGAGATAGATTTTACATATTTAACAATGATTCCATACATAATAACCTTCGTGAGAGACAAACATGGTAATTCTCTCTTGGAAGCATCGCATTTATGTGTCAAACACTGATAAGAAGTCATCAGTGAGTACACTTCATTGTAGGTCATGCACTTCAGATCGTGATGTACGATGTCTGCTTTCACTGACTGAATATTTCTGCTTCGATTGAAATTTATTAAACATTATTGACCAGTTTGACAAATATCATTTTCTTTTTTTAAATTTCTTTATTCATTTAAGTTTATAAAGTGCACATACAATAATGTTGACAATTGTACACAATGAATAAAGCAGCATAACATGGTCGTTAAGGACGTTATATAATTGATAACAATAGTGTGTGTAATGTTCTAGACTTAAATGTTTTTTTTGTATATGATGAACAAAACAAATTAAAGATGAAAACATTCGAGTCATTGTGAGCTAGAATATGTGGATATAAAACCTAAACACTCATATGCTATCATGTTATTTTCTCTGTTTTGTTTATGCATGTATTTCAGTATCAGGTTAGATTAACATCTTTCCATTTTGTTTCAAATACTTCTAGTTTATCTTTTTGAGTTGCTATCATTCTTTCAATACAAATACGTCGAAATATATAAGGTTTAAAAAATTCAATTTCTGGCACTTTTTTGTTATATTTGCTGTATCTGATGAATTATTTTGCTAGTATTAGAAGAACATTTTTTTTTTTTTTTTTGACAAGTGTTATTTTCGCGTGAAATGGAGACAAGACAATTTAGAGGGAATGGCTTAAACAAAGCCGCTATAATCAAGGGAGATCATTCTTGATGTTTATCGAAGAAAGCTGCACATGGTATACAATACAATACAATACAATACAATACAATACAATACAATACAATACAATACAATACAATACAATACAATACAATACAATACAATACAATACAATACAATACAATACAATACAATACAATACAATACAATACAATACAATACAATACAATACAATACAATACAATACAATACAATACAATACAATACAATACAATACAAATAGTTTATTGCATTGAAACATAACATGTTCCATAGCAACATAATGTACATTATAACAAAACACAATGGGTAGAGGTATTTACAGAAGAGCAAAATTTCAACATTAAACTTAGTTAACTCACAATATGGAACATGACTTAAATTTAGAATGAAAATAAATACAAAATAAATGCGCTGGTCTGAGTTGAACATATATATAATTATATTCCTACAATTAAATAGTTAAGTAAACACTGAAAATGTCGTCCACGGAAATATTGTGAAAACGATGCCCTGATATATACACGAGTCGAAGGAGAAATTATATACAAGCCATTTTGTATGAATAAATTACTTTTGTTTTACTTAGAATAATACATATACACCACCGTTTCACGCGTTGTATGATTTATTCTACTGCATTCAGTGGGTAGGTAGACCAAGAAAGACAAATCCGACTGTTATAGTACAATTAAGAGTTACATTTCATATCACATGTTTTATATCACAAACGTTGGATTCACCATGAACAAAATCATCGCAGAAGGAAATGATTAATGGTATATAAATCACATACATATAACAGAACAAATCTTAAATACTGTATAGAAGTGATTCAACAACTGACATATTGATAAAGGATTATAACATCTGCCTTTTCTGCGCTATTCATGTGCAATTTGACTTACTTTTTAAAAACATATCTATTGTTTTCTTTTAATTTGGAAGACTTTTCCAGTCCTAAATAGCATGATAAAAGAAAGTAATTAAGGCAAAATTATCTACATGAGGTCCATAAAAACTGCAAGCAGTTTGCTTACTATTATAACCATGATTGAGACTTCGAGACTGGAATAAAATGATCATACAAAAAAGGCCCCTAATAAAAATTGTGTATAAACATTGTTTAGTCTAAGTCGTTTTGCTCTGTGTTCAACCAAGATTACTGAAAGCTACGACATTCAAGGAAGAAACTCGATTCAGTACAGATATCTTGACTGTTATGTGAATTATCAGTAGCACGCCCGGCTAGCTCAGTAAGTAGAGTGATAAACTGTCACCAGCCAGATCCGGCAATCATGTCCACCACGTGCGGAGAAGATGTCAGGTGTATGTGGTAGAGCAAGTTAGTACTGATTGATAATTACTTCGAGGAAAATGTAGGTCAAATGACTGAAATTTTTTGAAAAACGGCGTACACCCCGATGAAAACAGACAAACAAACAAAATTAATTGAAATATGAAATTCAGTGTCTACGTTTGTGTAACTTCAAACATCTACATACATAGGAACTAATGCCTGTTAAGTACAACGTTACGGTAACTGCTAAAGTTCTATAGTTTTTACTGCCATTATTGGTAGCTTTATAACGTCGAATATATTAAAATTTTGTTAGTAGTTTCCTTAGACAGTTACACTAATACTTCTACAAGTTGTAGATGGTAAGAATTTTACTGCCATTTTGTGATGTATTTAAATGTGTGGTAACGTTTGCAGTCTACAAAGATACGTAGTGTCATTTAGTATCAATAATACAGCTAACAGAGATGTTCAGAACACGTGATATATATGATACACTGCTAGTATGCTGTTTACAGGTTACCAATGACATCGATTTATATAACCACAAAACAGGCGTTTTTTTTTGGGAAATCACGAAGTGAAAAGATTAAGCTTGTGTGTGCAACTTATGGTTAAGTAGCATACCTTGTTTTCGTAACACAGACAGTCTTTATTGGCTAGTCAGAGAGATTGGGATACAGGAACGTTTCAGGGCGCAATCAGTAATTAACGATGCAGATAAGCCCCTAGAACTATCTCAACGGAACATAATGGTTCATTCATTTGTATGGGACACTTATTCAAACAATACTTTGAGATTTGTGTTCAGACAAACTTTGTATTCTGATATAAATGATTCAGAGAACAAAGCGAATAAAATATACATCAAAAGAAATGCCAATACAATATCTTTACAACTTAATTAGTAATTAGTCATCGGCGTTTCGTTACAAATGTAAAGTTTAGTTATTCATCATTGAAATATTCTTATAAAATCTAAACAGTACAATGTGACAATATACAGGGTCTTATATCCAGCTAGAAATATGGTCATGTTTGCTCTAAGTTATACATATGGTTGTTATAATTATCAAATAATTATCTCACACAAACATGTATAATAGACCCAAACAGAATAACTAGTATTCAGATATCCTTAGGTGTGCTTAATACATATTTGGTATGTGAGAGAATATTGATTAATAGAAACATTTTGTTTTCTCCAGCAATATATTATAAGGTGGTACATGACACGGTTTGTATGGTATTGTCAAAGTAAGATTTTATGATATTTATAAACACAATAGTATCTAGGGGCATATAGTAATGTTTATTAATATTTACTTTTCCACATTTAATGCAGAGTGGACATTCTACCGTTGAAAAAATAATACACACACATAACCTCAAACATAAATATTTCTTTCAGCTTACTTTGTTATGCTCCGTTTTTCAAGAATTTCAATTAAGTCCTTTGAAAAACAAGAATACTGAATATAGATGATTAATTATACCCACGAATATAACGTGATTTTGGGAAGATGCCTACCAGAAAATTATTTATATGTTCACACACATTACGTTACTGATACCATTATGCATGTATTATTGCAACGTATATTTTAAAGAAACTAATCAGGATTTTTATAAAACTAGTATGGCGGTACATATGTTCTATATGAGCGCTCCTATGGGATGACAACCTCTTCTGTAAGTGACGACATTTCAAGAAAACGCAACTTGTGATGACACTATTTGCAAGCAGGGAAAACTATATACTCCATATGGTCACTTCGTATTCATATTGCCATATGGGGTAAATATTGTTTACTGTCAGTACATGGTGACGTCAAATGTGTCGTTTTCTGGAAATGACCACACTTAAAGAAGAGGTTATAAATCGTACAGCGGCAATCATATAGTATGTATGAATTTTGTTGAGATGTTGTGCTTTGTTTTTAAATTATTGTATTTTTCGGAACATCATAATTGTTGATTTTAATGATTGAGTTTCTTTGAAATCATAATAAATAACGCCACCGAATCCCTGCTTGTAATTTGACGTTGTTCCAGGTTCTACATACTCTCCATTCAAATTTGCAAGGGTACAAAAAACATACCACCATCCACCGTGATTTCCCACTGCACACCTATAGCTATTGTCATAATCTTTAGTGACAAAGTCGTGCCCATTGTTGTACGACAAACCATTGACATCACCTGTAACATAATCTGATCTGAGTTTCTTAGTCACATGAACGGATAACTAGAATGATCAGACCATGATATTGTAACCAATAACGTTGTATAATATTAGGTTCTATGAGGTATGAATGCATATTATCATACTACACTTTGATATACATGAAGGTTAAATTTAAGTAGTACATGTTACATGCAATACGGTAATACATTATACATAAAGAATATAAACAAATATTTCAATAATAGAATTAGTGTCGTGTTATGATCGAGAATAAAGGTTCATAATTATATAATACGTAATAATTTACTATGTTAATTGAACAACATTGTACTCTTCTAATTCGTAATACATGATTGTGAACATGTCAACAATTTGGAATTTAAGTCTTTATACGACTTTCGCTACATTTGTGTCCATTGTGTATTTAATGAAAGTGCAAGCAAACAATAGGTGTAATATCAATATATGTCAAATCTACAGTTTTAGAATGGAAAATAAAGCGCACTTTAAACAAAGAACGCGGTAGTCATCATTTTAAGTTGTCAGTATAACAGATGATTTCAAATATATTTTCGAACAATTTTGGGAAACTTTTTATTTCGGTAATATTTCCATTTGAAATTTGTTTATTAATTGGCCAAAAAAATAACCCAGTTGTTAAGAAACAAGCGAATGATTTATGACAAGATTTTTCAATAATTTCGCTTGCATAAGTATATTGTAGGACTACTTCAAATACCGCCAACATTTATCAAATGTATTTCCGAGTATCGGATCGGTGTAGTGTACACATTAACATGTACATTTGCATACGTTTTACAGTTTTCTACTAATCTACTCGTTACATATGATACGCAAACAAATCCAATTTAAATGATTTGTAACATTGTTATACTTAAGACATTTATGGACTAAATACACTTTCATAAACTTACCGTTCAATCAATGTTCACTAAGTATGCCAGTAACGTTGATGGACGTGATAAACTACAAACCTGCGGTCCCCGTTCCCCTATCAATATGAAGTGTGTAATTGCGACCAGGAGATAAGTAGAAATTTTGAAACAGTTCATAATCATGACTTCCGTCTGCTGCAGTTACGTCGATTCTCAGCTCAGATTTTCCATTTGACGTCATCTCTTGTACGGTCTTTAAACCTAATAATAAATGCGAGGTACTTCAGCATCTAAAATAAGTTGAAACATTGTTTTGAAGAGCAATTAGGGTCGCACAGCGGCATTCTCCACACAAGCGTGTGAATGGTCCTACAAAATCATGTGAAGGGAACATTTTGTAATTTATTTAACATGACATGTGTCGACAAGTCTGAGTAAATGGAATTATTTCGTGAAAATAAAAATAACGCTGACTACATCTTGATGATATAACATAAACATGCACACTCGTTGGTCGTTTTCTTTCTAGTTTCACTATGGTTTATGTCCTTGCACAATGCGACATTTTACTGCATGGATAAATCGCCATATAGAAAGTACCAATGATTATTGATACCATGTGGCATAACATAATGTAACTTATTTATGTTAAACACCCTTATCACATGTTTTCTTAGGTAATGTATGGAATCGTGTTAGGGACATCGCGATCCCGCAACTCGCCTTACAAAAATGTCTTCGATAAAAAACGACACTTCTTTTTTATATTCTCGCATATTTTTAATAGTTTCTATACAGGAAATATAGCAAATCAAAGCTCCAAATCCAATTAAAGATACAGGATTCGATTGGAACAAGCCATAGGATGAGATAGCGATGTCACTAACTGGATTTGAACAATAACTTTCGCTAACAAATAAAACCATTGTTTAATAAAAAAGATTTATTTTACTTCATGTTTCGTAGAGGTGTAGGTCTCATCAATAGCCCTTCTTTGATCCATACAAACATTTTCTAAAATTGTTTACATGTATTGTGTGTAGAATGACCCAACCCTCTACTATATGTACCTATTTAATAATGATGTTAAAATAATTTCAAAACATACCAAGCCAAAATTCACCATCTATTTGTCCAAATCCATTCTCATACTCGTGGAACGTCCTGTAAAAGTCTACAGAGCCATTGAATCTTCTTTGAAATACCTATAACAAAATATTCAATGTTTTAGCAGTACTCTTGGTGTAGAGTAACCTCTCCAAAGTGGCCCTCTCCTGAGCAACAACCTCTTTTCAACAACATTATCAATTGTTACTGTGGTAAGAACCAGTTAACCCTCTCTAGAACAACAACCTCTCTTCAGCAACATTATCAATTGTCACTGTGGGATGAACCAATTTACCCTCTCTAGAACAACAACCTCTGTTCAGCAACATTATCAATTGTCACTGTGGGATGAACCAATTTACCCCTCTAGAACAACAACCTCTCAACAACAGAAAAGTGTTCGTCTTCCAAAGGGTGTTGCTCTGGAGAGGTCGCAATGTATTTCAGGTCAACAAATACGGATACAGTCTACGTAAGTATTGAAAGCTTGCTTTTTGGATGTTATGTAAAATTGGACAGTTAATGTATTTAATCCATTCATTATTTTATTATTTTTCTATCTATCGGATTTCCTACTTTATATCTGTAAATATACGAAGAAAATATATTTGGTTTTAATTAAAGTATTGCACTTTTGTTAAGATTTGAATAATGAAAATACGCAGAAACAACCAGAAAATAGAAAATTGCCTTTTACAACTGTATTCATGGAGTTACTCAAATCCACTGATCCAGTGATTATACTTAAGGAAATATGGAACTTGATTCCTTTTTAAATCAAAGCGCTTGTTAGCGCTGAACGCCTGGGGCTGCAGATAGCTGAATTGTGGATTTGCTTGCCCTGTGTAGATCTAGTTTAATCTAGTTTTTGTGTAAACGAATTATCATATGAACTACTCATTACTGTATTATGTTACCAGTATTTTTTTTCCATTAGTTATTTTGTGCAGAGTAAACAAGTCGGCATATCTTGCGCATCAGTGATAACCCTAATCCTGGTTTATATGTCCGTGGTTATAATAACATGATAAGAACATTCACAATCTGTCTGTTTAGCAATCACTATTAATTAGAAAGTTGGCAATTAGAAGAAACAAAAATTATAACAAGCAGTCACAAATGTATCCGGTATGGCTAATATTTTCAACGTTCAAGTTTCCGTTTGATATCTCTATTTATCAAGGTTTAATACTGAGAATTGCATGCATGATAATCGGACATTTTTATTTCATTTAACATCGTGCTCGAATCGCAATGAAAACAAAGACCGGATTTAATGGCTGACCGAACTTCAGGGGCCTTATTCACAAACGTTTCTAGGCCTGTCTAAATCTTAGACTTATGTTTAGACTTAGACTTAGGCTTAGACTTATTAATAATTAGTTCATATCACAAAACTTCCATGTCTATATTTCAATCTTGGACTTATGACGGTAAGTCTGAAATCCTAAGTCTACTTTTTGTACACTTATATATGGTCATAAATTAATAAGATGACCGTCATATAGTACAGACGGTACTATTTCAATCGCTGTTATTGTTCATGTATGCTACCAGTTGTAATCAATAGTTAAACGAAACAATAAATCCAGTGGGTGGGTATGGTTCCGATCGTAGTTTGATCAGTCAGTTTAAACTGTATCTACAGTTTAAAAAGTAGGATTTTTACATGCATATTGATGGACTTCATGCATAATATCATAATGATTATCTATATGTATCAAGCTTTATCGTTAGCGCTCAATTTACCATACGCAGCTTTCCGTGCCTTTTAGCTGGCTTATTGCAGTGGATTGTCTCCCTTGAAAATGACCCGAAAATCGACATCGAGTTCCCAGCTCTACCACATTTGATCAATAGATTAGAGAGGGAAATTATTTTCATACGTAAATTTAAACACTTTATCTTAATACTGGAATATTTTAGCAGTTATGACAATATTCTTCAATTTATTCTCTTTCATTTAGTGTAAAAATATTTATTTTAACTAAACATCTTCTTGCTTCCAATTTGATTTTAAAAGTATCACCTATCATTACATAGAACATAGAGTAAACATCAGTAAAAATTTCCATTTCCAAAAGTTTAAGTTTCTGTGATTTCCTTTTCCCTCTAGGTCACTGTATCACATTGAAATTAAGAACGGCTAAAACAATACTTTATATTTTAATTTAAACACTTTCCAATAGAGATTGATACATTGTGCACATATATATTACGAGTTTGCTCAAATGATGTCCTTTCGATGGCACTTTTTTGCTGTAATGTGGATTATCTTTCATGTTAGCATTTTAGTCTTTAACGATTTTTGTTGAGAAAAGTCAGATTTAGTTCTCTTCTGTAATGTTGTAATTTAGAATACACTAGGTACTGTTGTGTATATATATATTTGTTTGTTAAAGTCTCTTCTTTGTACAAATAACACTCATATGCACATAATGAAAACAATTATCAATATACAAAGCCACTCTAACTTAGAGTTTTAAGAGACATAAAACATATATTACACAAAGCATACTCTTATACACATGAGAAGAAACTAGAAACAAATGCTTATCCCGGTTATAAAACTAATTAAGGTAATACTTAGGATAAGAAACTAAAAGTATCGCGCACAAGCGTGCATAAGTACAAAATGTGTGTAAAAAATCAATTATCATCTCTGTCAGACAGTAGATGAACTGATTAGTACTTGCCTCTAGTTTATAGATAAAACAACAACAATATAAAACATGACATACATTACTTACATAAATAAAACATTCTGGTATTAAGAATACTGTTACAGGTTTTGGCGCTTAATCGACACAGAGTTATATCAGATAAAATAAAGGACAACTTGTCTACATCAGACATGATATTGAATATAGGATTAATAGCATTAGCTTTTTCTATCAATGGTTGTCGTAAACTATCATATAAGTTACAATATAATAATACATGCATTTCTGTTCAACCTGGTTACATGAACAAAAAATACAGAGACGTTCATTTTCCACAAGGTTTTCATAACGTCCTGTTTCAATTCTAATAGGAGCTACTCCACATCTAAATTTACTTAAAGCAGATCTATGTTTCGGTGCCATAATAAGTTTACAGTAATGTTCTGGTTTGTTATCCAATTTAAATTTACAATAATGTCTAAGCTTATTTCTCCCCCTACCAGATATACCTTCGGTTTTATTAATACTTTCAAGCCAGTCATTTGAATGCAAACATAACATTTTATCATACACTTGCTTAACTAAAACATTTTTAGAAACATTCTTATTCAAATCAGTATATGCATTCAAATCACAATTTAACAATTTGTCTTTGCCAATATAAAACCAAGTTGTGCATGACCTATTTGCCTTGCTGTCTGCACAGAGTGCTAACCGCTTATTGACTCTAGATGTAGGTGTGTTGCAAAGCCTTGACCAGTAACTGATAACGGACTTCCACTGTCGAATAACTGGAGGTGTCCATGCCATTTCTCCTGCCACTGCATCATTGGGTGTATATTTACCTACCCCAAGAAAGAAGCGCATGGCGCGATTATGGATAGCATTGATACAAGAAAATGACTTAACCCCCCAGGTCGCTGCACCATAACCAATTACAGGCCAAACAACAGAGTCATATAACTTTGTGAATGCTTCATAAGGTAATCCACCGATGAGCTTACATTTGGCAATAAGAAGACCAAGAGCACGACTAGCACTCTGAGCAACAGCTTTAGCGGTAATGTTGTAATCAAGATGTTCACTGATGACAATACCAAGATATGTATACTTATCCACTATATTTAATGTATCAATCTCGCATATAAAAGTATAATCAGTACGTTGTACACACTGTGGGCGAAAATGCACTACGTTACTTTTAGAACAATTTACAATCATGTCATTGATATTACACCAATTAGACAAAGCATTTAAAAGTAACTGCAAGTCACGTTCGTTTGATGCCATCAGTACGATGTCATCAGCATACAATAAAATACATATCTTCTCATCTCCTATAGTAATGCCAACATCTAAACTTTTCAAATATTTAACTAGGTCATCTAAAAATAAATTAAATAACAAAGGTGACAATATACAGCCCTGTCTCAAACCACAAGATACATTGAACCAATCTGTATAAAACGAGTTTACACGTACACATGCCGTAATGGAGGAGTAAAGCGACTTAATAGCCATCAACATATTGCCTTTAGCGCCAATTTCTAACAACCTAGACCACAGTTTTTCTCGATTAATATAATCATCTGCCTTTTTAAAATCAATAAAAGCTGCAAATGTTGATAATTTATGTTTTTTTCTGGTTTCAATTACGTTAGTCAAACTAGAAATCTGGTCTATAGAATTTCTATGCCGGCGGAAACCGCCTTGTTCTTCCTCAAGTAAGTTGTTTTCTTCAACCCAGTCACTCAACCTATGATTTAAAACTGAGCAATACATTTTGTAAACTGATGAAGCTAGACATATATTCTATAGGACAAGGGTCCCTAGGGTCCGTACATGACGACTTGGGTATCGCATTTATGATACACTTATTCCATATACTTGGTACAGTGCTAGTACTAAAACACACGTTAAACAAAGAATGCATAAACAATACAGCTGAATCGTTTTTTAAAACTTCAGAGTATATATTATCTGCACCAACAGCATTACGAACGTTAGCTTTAATAACTGCCGTCCTAATTTCTAAAACAGAAAAATTGTTGTTAAAAGACAAATAAGCACCATCTGTGGAACTGTTACTATTATTAGGAGGTGACGACTCATTACCCCTACTTTGAAATAAATTACTGAAACTAGATTTCCATTTTCAAGCACGTCGTTAATATTATTACTTATAGAACCACCACACAGCTTAACCTCCATCGGAATATGCTTTTTCTTATCTTAGTTTATTCCTATCTTCCCAATAGATTTCCAAAAATTTACATCATTGTTATTAACTTCATTCAGTATTTCATTTTGCATAGAAAACCAATAATATCGTTTAGCCCTCTGAACTTCTTTATCAAATGACTTTCTAGCGTAAACATACTCGGACTTCAGCCTACGTTTATCACATTTATTTATAGATTTAAGCCATGATTTCTCTTTACTACACAAAATAGTCCACAAAGTTGACAATTTATCACTCCACCATGGTTAACCGGGTCTACGTTTCCTATTACAACTCTGGGTAGTGTGAACAGTGTTCAAACGTTTATGTGGAATAGAGTTGTACATCGCGCCTTTAATAAGGTCGCACCATTCAGTATATAATCTATCAATATCATTCTGCGTTTGCATACCTTGCTCGAGATGAACAATTATGCTATTTAAATTTGATAAAGTTTCAATATCACACATAAAATCATTCGGCATACTGCTACAATCAAACTTCGTATAAGAGCATGAAAATTTATCCGAAAATACGGCGTTATCCTCATTAATACTGCTACAAATAACGTGCCATCTTAATAAAGAGTGATCTGGTAACCCTGTATTGGCAACAGTGTTTAAATATGGTATATTATTAATCATATCTGTAACATGCACAATTGAAAAATCCTGAAACATACCAATACAGTCATGTGGTATAAAACAGTAATCAACTACAGCCTTGCCTTTAACTGACACAGACGTGAAATCATTGTGCAAGCTATTTCTACCATTTAGTAAACACATAAGAGTATTAATTAGGAATTCTATCAATAAATCTCCATACTTGTTAGTCATATAATCGATGACATTACGCTCTGGTAAACAATCTACCCCGACGATAAAATCTTGTAGATCACCACATCTACTATTAAAGTCACCACAGATAAATATTGTTCCATCCTTTTGAAACTGATAAATATTAGTAAGTAAATGATCATAAAAAGAAGTAACATCAAAATAACGAGACGAATTTTCTGGTGGTAGGTAACAAACGCACGGTAGTAGGGTAACATTATTAAATTTATGTTCTAATTTAATCCATAAAATACCTTCAAACTCAGCCTCTAAAATCGATACGTTAAATTCATGTAATAAGTTATTATTAACAAGGAAACCTACACCACCTGATCCATGTCTAGCATTTTTATGAATATTCTGGCGGTTTAAACCAAACCACTTATAATTGTCTAGTAAATATCGTCACCTAAAATATGTGATTCTGCTATGCCTAAAATGTCTAAATTTTGGTCCAAAACACACGATGACTGTAAAATATAATTGTCTGAGTCACTGTGCGTATTCCAGCCACGGACATTCCAAAACCAGTCTGATACCTAATAGCGCCTGTGCCCTCCGCGTCGGAAACCGTTAGCGTTGATGTGTCCCTGACCACCGTGACGTCCTCGGTCGCCGATGTGTATGCTTTATCGGCGTCCAAACACGGCAACTGATGAAAGTGATATATCCGGATGTAGCGATTATACAAACTGTTAATTAACACCGAAAGCGCTTTTGGGGGGGGGGATTTTGGGAAATATAGGACTTTTATAGAATAGCCTCGAGATGAAATATTGTTATGGTCAATTATATTAGGTGGCAATGTACAGCTTGATGCTTTGATCTGTAAAGGTGTAAACTTTAACACAGTAAAACTTGATTACACAAAACAATTTTGGCGATGATTCTGTTTAACTTTATACTGAAATAAAAATATTTTAAGTGATGCTATTTATATGGAACACGCTTAATTCGATCCCTGTATATATATATATTGTAATATAGATGTTGCAATTATTCAGACAAAGGACCTTTATAACATACATAACGGGGAAAAAAGCACGAGATTTGATATTTTTCTACATAATTATATACACAGTATTCATAGAATGATCAGGATAAATGCCAAATCCTGTTTTTTAATTATTCACAGACGTCAATCGTTATCATGTTAGTAATTGTAACTCTATTTAAGGTTGTAAGCCATGTTTAATTATTTAAATGTCCAATACTGCAAAACTCTTGTTGTTCTTATAAGCTAATTTTCTGATCTTTTAAGTTCATCTTTAAACAATCTGCGACAATATACCAGTATTAATGTTCACATACTATCGAGATAACAAACTTGTATTATTTATTTTTACAACAAATTTTCTGTTACCACTGAAATTTTAGTTGTTGCCGTGATTGAAGATTTATTTGAAACATCACGTTTAAGTCATTGTTGTTCTTTTTTTGTTCGTTATTTTTGTTTATAAGGTCATCAGTCACCATGTACACGTAGGTACATACAGGCATCATTGTTGTTCTATACACCCCAAGAATATATAAAGTCAAACTATTGCCCACGGCAATTTCAACAAGCTGTCGAAACACAGTGGGGTGGCTAAGTTAGTCGCTAATGATAATGATCAAGAGACGTTAAATCCGAGTATATTCGGTTATAGCATTGAGCTAATATCGATTATTGATTATTGACTAGTTTGACAGGTGTCATTTTCGTGGGGAAGGGAGACAATCCAAGTTAGAGGAAATGCCTTAAACAAAACCGATAATCAAGGGAGAGTATTCTTGATATTTCTCCCAGAAAGCCGACCTGCTTGGATTCATCCACATGTCAAAGTGAAAGTACTGTGATGAAGCCACATTCCGCGTGCGCGTTCTTACAGGTTGTAAACAGAAGTAGATCTACTTTATTTGTTCTATTTGTGTCTTAGATATTCTTGAAAGGTGGAATAAATCTAATTATTACCTGATTCCTTATATAAATACAAATCTGTTATTTTTTGCTGTTTTACATGAAAGCTATCTATTTGTCTTGGATTGAACTATTACCCGGTCATCAGTATGAACTGTTTCCCTCTCGCGCTATGACGTCATTGGAATTTCCAATTTTATTTTTATTATCATTAACGTTCGGTAGGCCTATATTGTGTTGAATTTAAAAGGTTTTGTTTCTAAACATTCTCTGATGAAATGTTACCACAAAATGGAAAACAATCACATACTACAGCGTACACATTGTCTTTGTTTGGTAACGTCCACCATCTTTACAATCAGGGAAATGACGTCAACGTCATTTTAACGTCAATATCATTCCCGCACTTTTATTGGAATATAGTTTCCCTGTATTCCAAACAAAATGTTTTTAACACTTTGTTCAAGTAAAAAATTTATCTGGTAATATAACAGCTATTTCCTTTTTTTGTTTAGATAAACTATTGATCAGGTAATAAAACAGTTATTTCATGGTTATTTTTGGTAACAATCAAAACTGTTGTCCCTTGGTGTCGGGGATAACATTCTGAACTGTTGCCTTCGGCCTATCGGAGTTTTGACTGTTACCCAAATAACCATGAAATAACTGTATAATATTACCTAGAAAATTACAATTTCTTACGCAAAATCTTAAAATCAAGGATTGAAGCTGCCTACGTCGTTGACACAAAACCAAACGTAGCTAAGTTTGTCGGTAAGTACGTTTGTGAATTAGACTTCAATCGATTTGGGTAAGTCCAAGTCTTACTCTAAGTCTTAAATAATTATTTATGAATAAGGGCCCAGTACATGTAATACCTAAAATATGACTTTGTTCGTACCGGAGGTAAAAACCCATTCTTGGCGAATTCAGGAGTTCACCTATTAACGTGATTGACAGGCGATAGACTTCGCCTACCATGGTGCCAGTTGTACTCGCCAAGCCACTTTGATCACAAATTTATGCGCAAATTGGCGTCGATTGCGAATGACCGCGTGGGTCGTGACTTTTTAAGACTTGTTATTTTAAGACCCTTTCAGAGAGATTCTCTTGCATGTGAGCGGCTATTTTTGGACGGTAACGCTCAGGTACCGTCTACAGTAGTGTGGCAATTTGAGAGGCATACAACAATTGGTTCCCGTTTTCAAAACAGAATGAAAGCCGGTAACAAGCCAAAAACGTCCACATCCTAAGTACTCGCAACGAAGTAGCCCCAAAATTCACCCAACGAATTAATACGAGTATCATAAATGATTCAAGACAACGAAATGTTGACAAATAGACGAACTAAGGTGGTTTTTGAACTAATAAGCTGTTTCAATCAAGTTCAAAGGGTCATTTCACTTGTTTTACAATCTTAATATAAGGTTATATCATTGTACTGACCATTTTTCTTTATTTCGGTTTGAAAATTTAGCATTTCTAGAACAAGTCTGATTGAAGATCTCTTGGAAAAATGTTTACTATTTTTTCAATAATTTTTCATTCTTTTTCGCATTTCTGTCTTATGTTTTTGTTTTATTCCATATTCCATGCAAACCATCTGACATATTTACACATACATTGATATTATAAAACTGTTTAGTTACAAAATGGAAACTTGTATGCAACGAGTTGCCAGCTTGTATATATAGTACTAACATCAGCGCATGAATTTCATTGTATCGGAAATTATACAAATACTAATTTATTGACTCAGTATGCCTGTCATGTATATTTTAACCATTTTCAGCGTTTTTATTATGCAATGTAAAGTGGCATTAGATAACTGTCGTACTTCGCACTTAGGGAACTAAGGTCAAATGACCAGCATCTGACATGTACATAGATACTATGGCATTGGGCAAAAGCCCCAGGCCAAAACGATAATTCTGTTCTAGTAGTTATCAAGTGTGAAGTATAACAATACCGTCCAGCCACCGCCGTCTGTATCCATGTCACAGTAAACTTCAACTTTTGTCTTTGTCTTCCACAAATAAATAGTGTACAGACCGCTATTTGAAGCACGGTATGTGTTTTTAATAGCAGCACAGTCACTTTGTCCATTCACTGAATGAAAAGTGTATATAAAGATGTACTCATTTCACAACAAAGAACACATGTTGATATGACATATTTATACTAAGTATATGCTTACATTTCAGTAAAATATGTTGTTGAATGGGAAGAATAGAAGGAATAATTAATAAACTGATCTGGACAGGAATGCAATAATTTACGAACTTTTAGTCGGTTTTTCGACCAATTAAGACAAAAACTTTGTATTAACTTATTGTATAATAAAATTCGGACGGGGAGAAACATACTGACCTATTTTTCTGAAAGTTCGAATACATACCGCAGTCCAAACTGAGGCAAGAATTCATTTGCTTTGAAGTCCCGTTACAATCTTTTCCATAGGTAGAAGGATAAGGGTTGGAACAAGTTCTCGTTCTGGTCTTGAATCCACCACAACCGGACACGAAACTACAATTCGACCATTCATTCCAACTAGACCAGCCGCCATCTTGAAACAAAATGAAGTGGAGAGTCTTACACGTGTGGTTATTTGTTATTTAATTTGATAAGATGACGAGTCTTATTATTTCAATAAAGTGACAACGAATGTAATATTCCGTTTATGATATAACTACATAAACAGCTGATTTTCGTCAAACACTATATTAACTTCCTATTAACAAGCACAGAATGACGTGTTTAATTCAGTCGGTAAACAAATGTTGATGAAATTTGAATAGTAATTTCTTTTATTTTTCAAACACAAGATATGTGTCGAAAATGATTCCATCACAGATCATATTCAAATACATGTATACTTATAAAAACCGCAACTGATTTATTTAGGCTACATTTTGTACATGGTGTTAAAAGCCACCAACTGTTACTAATGTTTAAAATATTGTAAAATGGACCGATAATTCATATTTCATAATTGAATAAGTTTAGGACATTATGTTAGTGAATTAATACAGAATTATTTCTTCTTTATGTCATATTTTGAAGCAGGCATTTGTCGGTTGGGTTTTTAATGGATTTAAGTAAATAACAAGGCAATGACTTTCCATGAAATAAAATGTCATAATTTGCACACAATAAAGATTTGACAATGGCAACATCACTTGCGCACAAATACGTCACGAAGTTAATAAGATTACTTAACTTGGCTTTATGCAATGCGTACACAGAGTAACATCAAAGCATGTAAATATATTACTTGACGCTCTTATAGTTTAAATGATGCCGAACGTTACTCCGAATTCTATCGATTAATCAAATACGTTGTCTGCTTGATTTGTTGTGACGTCACGCACGTAAGTTGTTATTTCACCAGTGAAGTATCGAAACTAATACATGCGTGTTATTATCACTCTACACCGTTTTTATGATATAAAGGAATATATCAAATGGGAAAAGTCAGACCAACCACGCAAATATATGGAAAACACAATCACTATTTGAACATAAACAAGGAAAGAGAACCGTTATTATACAATTCCATTTGAATAATTGAAAATATCCATTGCGCTATGGATCAAATAGATCTTTGGTTATATGTATGTAATGCAGAATGTCGACATATCATTGTATGAGAACGACATTGCACAATTCGAAAAATCACATACATTACCATATTATCATCTACTGTGTTCCCGCTTACCTGCACATGCCCCAGGTAAGCAAAATCTGTCATCAATATTGGCACCTGAACAGTAGTCGCCTGATCTATTCGGTGCAGGATTAGTACAGTTCCTACTTCGACGCTGCATCCCAATATCACAAGTAACCGAACAACTTCCCCATGGAAACCATTCCGTCCATCCTCCATGAACTTTACATTCGAAAAATTATTATCATATCCATCCGAAATGAACACAAACAGCGAAATAAATGTACACAAATAATTCTTCATACAGTGTTATAGTAAAACCAAAAATACACGTAGAATTGTTGACGTCGGCGTTTAAAATATTGATTTCACGATGTTGGATATGAATCCCGAAAGACAAAATCATTTAACGACGTCATGCGAGAAAATTAAACATACTGTCTCTGTGTTCTATTATTGATAAATGTTGTACAAAGTGGAAGGTATTTTATAAAGGTTTCATTGCTTGTGTCAAGACACAATATATACTTTTAGAGACCAAATAAATGATTATCTTTTTTTTAATTTACGAAATACCGGATTACGTTAATTCTAAATTACGCTTGGATAAATAGCCTATCAACATGATTTATGATGTGAAAACAAAGAACCTACCAGGGCACAAGTCCCTGACACATTGTTTTGTTTCTGAAGCGTTCCCATGACAATATTCTCCACCGTGTGCAGGTGGTGGATTAGTGCATGTTCGAGTTCTTATCTGAATTCCAGTTTCACAGGTAACACTGCAGTTAGTCCATGTGGACCAGGACGCCCACTTGCCATCAACTATTATTTATAAAAAATGAGACTACTGGACAATTTGAATCAACACAAAAGTAGTAAATTCGATTCGTAATATACAAAAAAAGTGAAAGAAAAAACGTAAAAATCACACATGGTATAAATATATAAACAATAAAAAGCAAAACAAATATTTTCTGAAATCGGCGCCCAATGAATAAGTTCAGGTAATACGCCTTGGTCTTACTAGTGAAGATATCATCCATCTCACAGCCAATGTTTTAACCGGGACAACTCGGTTAACATCATACTGTGGTATCTGATTTAAATAAAAGTAGTCTTCCTGAACTGTGCATTTTACCCAGAAAATACTGCGTAATTCCGAAGTCATGCAACTTTACGTGAGAATAAGTACCACAACCACAGACACGTTTAAAATAAACTATATTTAAAGCAATTCTAAAAGCAAACAGTATTCTTTAGCTGTTTTTCAAACAATGTCACCACGTTTGCAATGTTTTGAATTAAGCACTTTTACGGATCCTAAATTATTTGTATTAAAGAACAATAGGTTTTTCAACACCGATGCCAGTCAAATCGCGAAAACCATCTTAATAGGGTTGCGAGGAATGCAAATCATTAAAAAAATCCTTACCGACATTGCATAAATCGCAAAAACGTGGACAGACGGACTTAGCATGTTTTATATCAGCGCATAAATCGAAGAGTGTATTCAAACGTGAACAGTCCAGAGTCTCATCATCTATACATGATGTTGCTAGAAGAAAACATATAAGAACAGAAAATTAGACGAAATAACTTATTTCAGACATAACCAAATAAAGTTAAAATTCTGACAGAGCTATGGATGGTTTCATGTTAACAATTTACGTCAGGAAGACATTGCCTTATGTCCATTAGCGACACAGTGTCAGACAATGACGTATACTATAACACCATACTTTTTGTCAAGTGCAGATGTGATCATAATTCGTGCGTGGAAGTAAACATTTTAGACATGAACAGTCGAAGATGAATATTCAAGTTACTAGTTACTCAATAATTTGAAAGTGATAATAATTAGGATTTATGACATTCTCACGTGCTAAATGGGTACAGAGATTAACAGCACAAGTATCTGACGAGCAACATTCGTGACATCCTTGGTCTTGTCGTACTGTAAGCGATCTACCAATGATTGATGTACCACTACCAGCTTGGATGTTACATTGCTGCAGTCATTTAAGTATAAATACAATAAATAATTCCACATTTCAATTGATATCCAAACTGATTGAAACTATGACAGACAGGCAAACAGAAACGATCAATGAAAGGATTCCAATAAAAAATGTCATATTCCTTAAACAAAACTGGTATCCAAAACTAAATACTTATTACTGCAGAATAGAAAAAAATAAAATAAAATGCTTGACATGTGGGAATGTACAGAAAGCTAACCTTGGACGTAGGTGAGGTTACACTACCTTTTTTGAAATGCATCCTAACGTGATAACTGAGCCATTTGTCGACATTGTCTTATCCATAAAGCACGACTGCAAAGTACACATATTTTGTAGTATATAGTGCTATACATATAATAAGTGTCTGTTCTATAATTGACTTACAGGTAGTAGCATGGTGGTAAAGATACGAGGAATGCTTCCTACTTATTTAACTTCAATTCATGCACATAACAAAGTCATTTTTAAACGAGTTAAAATAAAAGCAAAATTATCTAACGCAAAAATTATATTCCACATGTATATATAATTATATTGTTATACTACAAGAGAATGCAGTTTAATTATACATTTCCTTGATTTTTTCGTAAAAAATCATAATGTAACAGCGCACCTCATTCAGTCCACATGTTTTTGTTGTATGACACGATCTGGTATCAGTAATGTTTTTACAATCATAGCACTCCAATGTCTCTAATGTAGAAAAATAAAAACAGAACAATTAGATACAGAATAACAGAGAACATGCATTTATATATATTGGACAATAATCGTAAAGTTGCACTTGCCGTGACATAATATTAATATTCTCATCACAATTTATTTATGTAGCATTAATCATGTATTTCAGAAGTTATTGCTTCTGAAATTTAAATTTGACAAAAGTGAAATGACATGATAGTTGTGATGCTTGCAACAGGACTTTATATTTCAACTGTACTTGATTTATTAGGCCGAAGGCATTATAAGGTTGCAACCCCATCGATGTTTTGCCAATAACCGTTACTGTGAATGCGGTACAGTTTTGTTCATCGATCAGTTATGTTCATGTATCGTGTCTAACGGCTTATTGAAACCGTGTACATGTGTGTATTATTCTCAGTGTTCTATTGGGGTTGCTGTTTGCTTCGTATATGACATTTCCTGCTCGACTATAACATTATTTTGCCTGCTATTACGCAATATATTCCGTTATGTATTCTGTGAAGTATAAAGTGCATACCGATATATTAAATTATCTTACCTGACGGCGCAATGGATGTGCATAGCAACAGTATTATTGATCTGAAAACTTCATAAACAAACGATTTATTGTTTACAGCAAAACATGGTTGCATATACGTATAATGCACCAGATAAATATGTTGCTTTTGTCGATAGAAACATATTACGTTGTTTTGAATTCGGTAAAGGTAATACCTATGATTTATAAGTCGTATTTTATTTTTATTAAATCATTGATAAAGAAATTAAATTATCTAATAATTAAAAATTAAATTATTAATTATTTAATTTATAAGTATTAAATTATCGTGTTTTATTTTTATTAACTTCATTGATGAAGAACATATTACATTAACTGTATTTACCTGCTAGAATAATCATTGCGTTAATGCAACTTATAATAAAATATCACAAGAATGCAGTTATGCATGAGCTTCGAAAACGAATTAAGTACCGAGTCGAGCCTTACCAAACTTACTGACATCGAGTCTTATCTGACTTATTGACGTAAAATGTCAGACATTACAATTACATATTTAGCAAAGTCGTGATGTTTAAGAAGATTAAGAACAATACGTGTTCTTACAATTCTATTAATAAATATCATAATAAAAAAATAAGAGAGAATAGGACATGAAATTCCGTATTTACGAAAGTGGGCTTCCTCATAAGAATCCTTTTGTGCAAATAGAAGATGATGAAAGATGTCGAGAATGGAGTACAACATACCAATCGCGTTAACATTTAAATGAAATATACTCATTAAAAACGGGAAAAGAGGGAAGCCACGCGGGTCTGCACAACAAATAAACACTGGAGAAACATGAAGAGCAATGTAAGACATGTTTAGCCAATGGATTGTATGGTGGCATATTTCTGCCACCAGTTAACTACTTCATTAACGAGATAATTATGTGGTTAACTAGATAAGTATCGTGATAAATGTTCATACCAAATAAATATCTTAACACGAAAAATTGTCTGATAGTGCCCACAACTGCCACCCTTAGTTATCCCATTTCTTTAACGTGATAACCACATAATTATCTAGTTAATTAAGTAGTTAACTGAAATATGCCACCATAGGATTGTGACATTGTTTAATTTCTATCATACAAACATGTACTTATGTACACATGGAAAGTTAATGTAACATCAGAGCTCTAAGATCGTTCCGTTCGCTGAGTGATACGTCATAAAAATGAATACTGAAGTCGGGGAGTAAATGCCTCACATACGGCTTGCAGTCACCCTAAAAGCGCAAGGAGACATACGCAAATACAGTAAAACCGAAATTAAAGTAAAGTTCCTATTTATTACAGTGTCACCCCTACTTAAAGGACTAGTCATTTCTGACTTATGAGACACCTAATTTCTGAGCACCTATTATTCCCGATTTCTATCATTTAATGACAGACACCAGGCAGGTAGGCATATGGTTACCATTATATAACTGGCTGGCGACTCACAAACCAGCCATATCAGAACGGATAATTACCGGGATTCGAACTTTCGACTTCCCGCTCCCAAGGCGGATGCCTTACTCGTTCGGTCAAGGCATACGATACATGTATAGTTCATTTATATAATATCAGTACGAAATTGTTAGAGTTTATAAACGTCCTGAAAGACAGACATGTTCGCATTTATAGAACGAACTAATCTACGGTTTTATAGACGTAGTGCACTGAGTTCATGTTTTAGCAGACGAATTCTTCGTAGATAAAACTTCATACAGGAACATTGTACACCATCGTCTTTCGAGAGCGGAACATAAATTGCGTTTATAAACAAGAAGGCCATGATGGCCCAATATCGCTCACCTGAGTACACTGGCATTATGACTGAGTTAAACTAATGGGCCAATAAAGAATTCCATTTGTTTACTGAAATAATTGGTTTTAAACCCGACCACATCTTTTATTTCCTTCTTTGTATATATAGCCATAGTTCGTGTCATCATAGTTAAAAAGGACCCAAACATTTTCTTACAATTTTCTGAAAAATATTAAGGATTTCCCACAGTTCCCTTGTATTTTCCCCATTACCCACGTTATTGACGGTGAGTAAGCAAGGCGCTATAAAGGTTGAGTATGCCATAAAACATCGAGCATTTGAGGAGGTGCAAGGGCAAATACACAAGGGAACAGGGGCGCAAGGAATGGCTTGGCCAACCATAAAGGACAACTAAGGAGAATATTTCAGGACACACGGGGGGGGGTTAATGGAAGGCATGCAACACAGGACAAGGCAGCAGTCAACGTTTAGCCGAAGGAGGGATAACGGGAACACTATGTCAAGTGATAGAATTTCAAATGGGAAAGGGAAATTAAAATACATTTAGAAACACAAATAGAAATAATAACCACACAGCGATTTACAGTCTTAGAGCTGTCAGAAAAATACCGGGGTTTTAAATTGGTTTAACAGTTAGCTAACATCACACATGATATCTATATGGTCATTGATTTCCAAGTTATATATATTCAGCACATTTAAAAACGCTCAATACAATTGTTCTCAAGTTTTGTTGACTTGCTTAGTGGTACATGAAAAGCATATGACATGATATTGTTTGATGGGTATGCATCGTATATATATTTTATGACATTCGGCGGGTACTTTCATATCAGATAATATACACATTAACATAAAATGACGTTTTACAATTATTTCGCAGGTCTAAAACTGTGCGTTTTTGAATGGAGAAAGTATACATAGTTCCGGTCGGCTGCATTAGTAGGTAACATGAATATATTTTAAAATCTTCTTGTCCGTGCGTTACATTGGTTTCACACTTGTGAGAAAGTATTTATTTTGTAAGCCCCCACTCTGAAAGCGTGCCCTTGTCCGTCCGTCACAAAATCTTGTGTCACTCATATCTCCAAAAGTGTATGTGCCACAGTCATAAAACGTTACAGGAATGTTCACCAGCATGTGTAGTTGTGCACCTGGGCTTTCAAGTTTGGCTGTGCCCAGTAAATGCAAAGTTATGGCCCGTGACTTAGTTAGAAAATAGCCTACAGAGTATGTAATCTTGTGTCACTCATATCTCCAAACGAATTTGAGCCAGAGTCATAAGATTTTACAGGAATATTCACCAACCTGTATAATTGTGCACCTGGGTTACGGCCAGTAAGTGCAAAGTAATGGGCCTTGACTTATCACTATAATCGGTACAGTTGTTCACTTGGTAATTTTTATACCCATTCACAAACTATGAGCAGAATAATAGCATTTGCTTTTGTGACAATGGCTGCAAGTGGGGACATCTGTGTCCTATGGACACATTTCTAGTTATTGCTTATGTATTTGATAAGATTCACTGTTACGACACATCAAATCCAATTTTTGTGTCCCTGTAGGCGTAGAACATTTAGACGGTGATGATTCAGGCAATGAATTACACGAAACATGCTCCGAGTTCAAATAGATGTCACCACTAGTTAAAATAACAGACACAAGTCTGAATTTTTGTTTAAATTCTGAGGGTATTAACGGAGGCATCGCCCTAGAGTCTAATATGATAACTATTCGCAGTTTGACAGTTACTGTAAGCAAACATTGTTTTGAAACAGTGAAACTGTACGCTGATTCCTGAAAAACATGCACTATGAGCGAGTACCATGTAGAATGTTGAAAACATCAACTATGTTCATGATTGATGTGTGACCCGTGACTGTCAGTTGTTAACAGCAACACTATTATTTCAGTTCATTTACATAAGTAGAAACTCATGATGACTCTGAACTTTACAATTGCTAAAGTTCACAACAATAAAGAAATAAAACGTTAATGGTGTGATAGTTTCACACATTGATCGACTAGCTGTATTGCGCTATAGTTTGACTCTGCAACAAATGTTAAATCGACACCCAATAAGTTGGTAATACTATTCTGTCCATGACCGAATCACAGTTAAAAACTGCTGTACTTTATTTAACACTGGTCTCTAAGCATTGAATGGCAAGATATGACATTTAAATGATTTTGAAACTGTAGTCTACATATTTCATCTTTAGCCATTATAACCTTTACAAAAATGTTTAAAAGCCAAAATAAACGTATTGTATATACGTGATAGCTTCCTGATCAATCTCATTCAATCATGTGATTCTCTTACTTCTGCATCTATTGCAATGGCAATCCGTCAAAATGGTCTACAATGTTACTACAAGGGAGGTTAAAATGATAAGAGTACTAAGCCTCGGCACCAAAGGTACTCAGTACTCAAAATATACGTGAGAGTTTGACAAAGCGTTCAAAATATCATTTCAGTCTAAAAAAACATGCAAAAGAAATGCGATAAATAGAGGAATCTTACATGAGTGGCCATATGCCTATGTTATAAAATTGATTAAAAGAGTCTTCTACAAACGATAAAAAACGAGACTTTTTCGAGTTTTGATCGGTTTCAGATGACGAATTAAAAATCTATAAAAATGAACACAAATGTAAGATCATGTTTACGACATAACAACAGAAACAGCTGGATTTCGTCAAAACACAACGTTTACCTGCAAGCAAAGTACGTTGTGAGGTACTCGGTCATAGGTAAACAACAGCGCACGCAACAAAAAGTAGTTCAGACAATTTCATTTTCAACCACAATATACAAATTTAAATGATTATATCACGTATCATATTCAAATTAACAAGACAATAATTTTAATGAAATAAAATGTCACAATTAGAACAAAATTTATATCTAACAGTGTCGACGTTTGTTTATTGTGACTTCATGCATAATACATGTATTAGTGTTAGTACCACTCTACATCGTATGTTTGGTATAACAATAAACAAATAAAAACAATAAAATAACCTTTGCAATACAGTGGTACTGCATGCGTTAAGGAATAAATAGTGTGAGTGCTGTTGAAATATATAGTCTTGTAGGCCTACATGTATTGTCAAAGGATTATTCGGAAATTATTCTATGGCAACCTGATTTAAAACCAAATACAGTGTCATCGTCGTCTACGTGGTCATAAATGAGTTCAATTTGTGGTGGTACGTACAAAGATCGAATATCAAATGTGTGGTTTGAATACAGATACGCTATGTAAAGATGTCGAGATTGTCGCGTAAATGGTGGGAACGATACATACAGATGTTAAAAGTTTACCATACTGCTGTGATGGATCGTAAAGAAGATGATAAGACGACGGTTCTGATAGTTTTCCAAATGGATTCCACCTTCAACCTTTCTGAAATGTCAGATATTATTTCTGTAGTCTTTCAGTATTTGTAATCTTGTAGCTCTTCAGTGTACTACTTTTGTGAATCTTGGAGCTGTTATGTTTCCATTAGAAACTTCAAGAGCGTTATTCTAGTGGGGTCGAACCATGGTTTTGCATGCCGTTGCTTTACTCTGGCTTGGCTAAAAATCGTCTTTTCTCGTACGAGTGTCATCTCATAATTGCAAAGCAACACCTAGGCATATTCGGAATTATACCCCCCTCTTTCAAAATCACCTACATTCAAGACGAGGCTAACATCGCCCGAATTTCAATATGACTATATGTTAAAGTTTATCTACCCATCCATTTTCCGCAAGGGAATTGCCCTCATCTTTAAAAATGGTGGCCTAGTAAATTAAATATCCATGCATGAGTCTGACGCAGTAGATGCACGTGCAATTGATATGTCTGTTGAATTTTCGTAACAATACTTGCATGCATTTTTCTTCAGTACCTAAATTGACTGCATCTGTGTCTGCCACCGTGTTTCTGTATATGTGTCTGCTTCCATGTATCTATTTGGTGCGCATTTTCCTAATGCTTGTGTGTATCAGTGAATAATGCATTTTTTTCTTATTTATTGTGTGCAATTTTCCTATATATGTTTGACAGTGTATGCATTTTACTCCGGTATGTATTATGTTTGCTTATTTTATTCTACATATGTTTAAGTGTCTGTATTGTCATTCCATATACGTTATGTCATGCATATTGTCTGCATTAATCTTTAATCGATTGAACTATTATATCAATTTTAAACTATCGCATTAAACCATGTATTGTGTTATCCATGCTATTGCAATTTGATATTGTCTTGAGAAGGAGCACAATTTACGCTCCTACCGAACGATATCAAATTGTATGACTTCGACAAAAAATGTCCTGTATTTTTAATCAAGAAAGATACAACATTTCAAACACGATGTAATAGTACACAGTGTCAGATATTCTGCACATAAAAACAGCTAAGCGAAACACTAAAAACATTAAAACAAACCATCATCATACAATTACGCAACTAATTCCTCAACAAACAATTTAGGCTTTTTTATTAGCGGTTGCTTGAACAGGATTCAAGAAGTTACTCCAATCCTACCATGAACTAGAAACCGACTGATAACGAAATAGTGTTTGCAATTACCTGGGCATAGTGGGGAAACTATTATGTTCATCAGACACAAACATCTTCCAAACAGGCGAAAGATCGAACGATTAATATCCGGAACATAATGAAGGCAGAACAAACCCATTTATATGAGTCTTTGTACATTCATAAAATTTGAACTGCTTCATAAATGTTTGAATGCGGTTAACATTCAATTGTTTCATCATTAACAATGCTTTGCAGTGATTTCCAACTGGATTACAATTCAATATGTTCACGTATTCATTGCGTACGAGAACAATAATTACTAAAAGGACATAAGGTATGATATACCAATTGTAATTTACCATAGACTAACAGGTTATTAATACGCGATAGATTATCAATGGCAACATTTCCAAGGCTATTGTTTTGAGGTTAGCATTCATACGAGAACGTTCATCCAGTAGGTATAATCTATACAACTGGGAAACGTAAATAGTTAACATAAAAGAGCCGCATCGGATTTTTATTTCATTTGATGCGTCAAAATGTTAATCATACAAAATGCATTACCTAATTATTTTACATTACCCAGGAACATAACCAAATGAGACATATAAGGCTTCCGTCAATTTAGTACGTCATTCATTTATTCTATGCTTTTTTAACCCGTACTAAATGATTTGAACATATTCGGTACAAATATTTGTACAAACACTATTTCATAATAGAAACGACCGCAAAAAGAGTTCAGACAAAATCATGCGATTAAAATCAAAGGATTTGTTCCCCTATAACATTTGAAAGCAACGAGCAATGCGTGTGTTCGTAATTTGCCAGTTAGAAAGCAATTTACTTGTCACTTGCATGCCCAACATATTACGGTGATCATTTGAAACAAAGAAATATCCAGTATTAAAGTTTTATAGCATCAATTGACTTAACATTACTCTGGTCTCGTTTATTTCAATAGTTTGCCACTACCGCTATAAGTTTTCTAAGTATGCACATGCACTGAAACAAGTACGGTTGGAAAATAATGCTGATTAATTAACGCGTTTACTATTTTAGTTAACATCTTACTATACGGAAATTTCGTTTCACGCTTTAAACCCAGTTAAATCTACGTAATTAGATTAAACTTGACCTCTAACGCTCTAGGTCATCTGAAAGCTTCCAAATAGTTCGTGCCATCTCAAAGATGACGTCATGTTGAGAATCAGATTTTGCAGTTCAAACAAGTTAAGTATTTAGACAAGTAATGACATGTCCGCAATGAATGCATCAAAATAATAATTCGCTAATAATGACAATACGATTCTCCCGGAAATGACGTCATGACAAGCCCGCACTTGCAGTGTACGTTGGTTCATTTTATACGAGTGTCGTCGGTGACACAACTCTATTGGACTCTCGTTTCTTTCAGTATGCATAAGTATTGAAATATCAAATATGTCTGAGTTTTCGACTTTACTTTCATTTATCGATGGAGTAACTATTTAAGCTGTCATTAGATATTATTATGTCATAAATGTATGTGAAATATAATTATGCTCACTATTTGTTAGTTTTTGTATTGGATTTTGTTTTTTAAAAACATATGTCATATCGTTAAAACATCAATAAGTATGCATTATCAATAAAATATTGGACGAAAATTATGAAATATACTGATTCACCAATGTATCATGTATAATGATCTTTGTTTTAACATAAATGGCCCCTGTTGGGCCTCTCGTATTAACTCGGTGATAAATCATCTTGGTTTTAATTTTCTTAGAAATAATTTTGATACAAATATTAACTACTTACCTCTCCTAAAGAGTAGGATTAGAGACCAGTTTATACAAGAATGACATGTTAAGATCAATTCAATGCCAAAACTTTCAACATATGTTATTTTTAAAGAACATTTTACCTGTGAAAACTGTATTACTAGATTACGCAATGAAAACTTCATTTAAACCCTTGCTCGTTTTAGACTGTCATCTCACAACCTTGAAATTGAACAAGGTCGATTTAATGGTATTGAACGAGAAAACAGATTTAGCAAATGTTGTAACTTTGATGTTATTAAGAATGAATACCATTTCCTTATGTGTTGCAATTGTTATAGAAACATACGTACTAAATGCCTCGGTCATATCTCTTGGCCAAATATGAACAAATTCGAATCGCTGTTAAACTCCACAAATATGAAGAAAATTTCTAATTTATGTAAATTTATTAAAGAATGTATGTCTATAAGACAAAATACCCTCCAATTAACGACTGCTTCTTGAGCTCTGAAATTTTGATAATATTGAATGCTACATATGTATTGTGCTAATTTATATTCATGTTATGTTATGTGAATCTCATATTCATTTTGTTTACTTTTTTTCTTTTTTTCTTTTGGTCTCGTTGCCATAAAGTTTGTAAATGGCCAAATGCAATTATCTTTGCCGTTATGCCAATAAACTTTGAATTGAATTGAAAACTCAAAGTATACACTTATACGACACCAGTCAAAACATATTTATATCTCTCAACACCTTGAAACAACCAAACATCATGAAAACCTAACATTTCTAAAATAATTGTCACCGATTTCGCCAAACTATTACATTCTTTGCGCATTTCTAAATCCGACAACATCATATTATGGATAGTGTTGACATATTTAATACGTATATCGGTACATATAATTATTGCGTCAGACAAACCCCACACTTTTGACAAAAGCAATTGTTGATGATTAACATTATCTGTAGTGGAAAACCAATAACTATTGAGATGACCAATCCTTATTTGATACAAATTTATGGTCAAACTTTACATAACTATAGCTTAATCATTAATGCAATGGTAAATGTATATAACATGACGTGAGCATGTGTATGTACACTGAATACACGGGTTTATCACATTTTGTATAAGTGTGCAACATCTTTCGCATATTTTCGAGTAACATTTGTTCCTTATTTGTTTTATTTATAGAGCATAACGCCATTTTAGTTATACAACTAAAGGCGGTTAGTTTCACTGGCATTACGTATCAACCAGTACTAACTTGCCCTTCTGCAAACAGCTGACGCATTAATCATAGGCGGAGGACAAACGATCGTTACCAAATGTCACGAAAGGACATGGCCAGTCGCGTCAAGGAAACGAACCTGGGTGACATCCAAACACTCTACCAACTCAGCTAAACGGGTGGGTGAGTAACATCAAACTAGAACTCGATGTTGTTAGTCGTGCATGGTACTGCTTATCTACATAACTACATTGCGTTGTTATTACTCGACTTCGTCATGAGAGATATGTAATGAATTATGTACGAATTTCTTAATATTTTTAATTCTGTATGGATTTCTTAGTATTTTTAATTCACAATTTATACTTTCATAATGTAGAAGTTTCACTGCAAAACATTTCTCTATTTAGCTGAATTACTTTCCAGTTTTTTATTTACGATGAGACAGCATCACAAAAATCCCAGGAAAAAAATGACAGCATTACAGACAAGATGATTAAATGGAAGCCCACAGCAAAATGTCTGGATTCACCATCGTATAATTATGTTAGTATGTTGTTACTGTATGTTTTGTTCCCAATTGTAAAGGAATGAGATCTTTTTCTGCGCAGGCGTACTAACATGGTTTTGCTATTTGCATATCAGTGTTGTGTAAACCAATCAAATCTTACGTTAACCACCAAGGCAATTTCTCTTCAACGAACAACGTTTGTAACATTGCCGCCGAATGGTTAACATTTCAAAATCCACTGAATTTCGGTGAATTTACCGATATCCATTTTGGATCTGGATTGACCAGCAATCTTAACATCTCGGCATTTTTATGTTGCACAACAAATCTTAACCTTCAAATTGCGCCGACCAGCTTTTTTTCTTTCAAGATATTTCTTTTTACTTTGGGCTTGATCGGTTTTTAAATAAAGTGTTTTACTACCTAATAGTGTAGTCCCTCAAATTCCATTCTATTTCCTTTTTCAACTTGGAATTTACATTCTTCCCGTGACTCACTCGTCTCGAAGTCAAAGAAGTCGAGTATGGATTAATATCAGAATATACTTTTAAGAATTAACTTTGCACAATGAGATACAATATATTCTGTCTAGCCAAAGTGTTTCATACCATGCAATGTGAAGAAACATAATGAATACCTAAACCCTACTATTATATACAGGGTTATTTTTTATTGCCATTCCTTTTTGTTTTGGATCAGTTAATTAAATACGAAACATGATCCATTCAAATTGATCGCATCCTGAAATTAATGACTGACGTTTGTCATTGTCAATCACAGTTTAAAGACATATACATTGGTATATAAATATTTTTGTTAGAAACATAAAATCTATGCGTCGTAAATGAACCAATTTGTCGGTTCAGTGAGTTCAATTATCACATTTACACGCACTGATTCTATATACGTGTATTTATTACAGACATCTGCGATTTATTCTACTGCATTCAGTGGGTAGGTAGACCAAGAAAGACAACTCCGACTGTTATAGTACAATTAAGAGTTACATTTCATATCACATGTTTTATATCACAAAAGTTGGATTTACCATGAAAAAAATCATCACAAAAGAAAATGATTAATGGTATATAAATCACATAAATATAACAGAACAAATCTTAAATACTGTACAGAAGTGATTAAACAACTGACATATTGATAACGGATAACATCTGCCTTTTCTGTGCTATTCATGTGCAATTTGACTTCCTTTTAAAAAAAAACACATCTAGTTTTATTTCTTTTAATCTGAATGGAAGATTGTTCCATTCCCGAATAACATGATAAAAGAAAGCAATTAAGGCAAAAGTATATACATGATGCACATAAAAACTGCAAGCAGTTTGCCTTCTATTTTAATCAAGATGGAGACTTCGAGACAGGAATAAAATTATCATACAAAAAAGGCATCTAATAACAGTTGTTTATAAAACATTGTTTAGTCTAAGTCGATTTACTTTGTGTTTAACATTAATTCAACCAAGTTTACTGAAATCTACGACTTCCAAAGAAGTAACTCGATTCAGTAAAGAGATCTTGACTGTTTTGCGGATTATCAACAGCACGCCCGGCTAGCTCAGTAAGTAGAGTGATTAACTGTCACTAGCCAGATCCGAGTCCGATCGCCGGGATATTGGCTACGGTCATGTCCACCACATGTGGAGAAGATGTACGTTGTATAAGGTAGACCGAGTTAGTACTGATTGATCATTAATTGGAGGAAAATGTAGGTCAAATGACAGAAAATTGTTGAAAAACGGCGTACACCCCGATGAAAACAGACAAACAAAATCAATTGAAATATGAAATTCAGTCTACGTTTGTGTAACTTCAAACATCTACATAAGAACTAATGACTGTAAGTACAACGCTACGGTAACTGCTAAAGTTCTATAGTTTGTATTGCCATTGCTGGTAGCTTAATAACGTCGAATATATTGAGATTTGTATTAGTACTTTCCTTAGATGGTTACACTAATACTTCTACAAGTTGTAGATGGTAAGAATTTTACCGCCATTTTGTGATGTATTGAAATGTGTATTAACATTAGTAGTTTAGTTAGACAGCAACACTTATACTTCTACAAGTAGTAGAATAACTAGAATGGGAGAAATTCACTGCAATTGTGTATTGAAATGTATTCATATGTAGTTACGTTTGTAGTCTACAAAGATACGTAGTGTCAGTAGTATCAATAATACAGCTAACAGAGATTTTCAGAACACGTGATATATATGATACAATGCTAGTATGCCGGCAACAGGTTACCAATGCCATCGATTTATATAACCACAAAACATGCGTTTTTTTTGGGAAATCACGAAGTGAAAAGATTAAACTTGTGTGTGCAACTTATGGTTAAGTAGCATACCTTGTTTTCGTATCACAGACAGTCTTTATTGGCTAGTCAGAGAGATTGGGATACAGGAACGTTTCAGTGCGCAATCAGTAATTAACGGTGCAGATAAGCCCTAGGACTATCTCAACGGAACATAATGGTTCATTTATTTGCATGGGACCCTTATTCAAACAATACTTTGAGATTTGAATACAGACAAACTTTGTATTCTTATATAAATGATTCAGAGAAAATCAAACATATATTTGTATATAAATAGTTTATTCAGGAACAAAGCGAATAAAATATACATTCAAAAAAAATGCCAATACAGTATTTTTACATCTTAATTAGTAGTAACATGTCATTGGTGTTTCGTTACAAATGTAAAGTTTAGTATACTCATCATTTATAGCAAGTTTCTTGTTATAGGTGAAACATACTTATACAATCTAAACAGTACAATGTGACAATATACAGTGTCTTATCTCCAGCTAAACATATGATGTTTACATTATTGTTGTTCTATTATTAACATGCTGGAATTAAAAGTCTAAAAATTGAAAAATAAAGAATGAACAGTAGCTCTACTGTATATTTATTAAATTCATTGCTATTGGGTAAGTAACTATACCTTGTACATGGACAGTGTTTCTTTTAACAAAATATTTGGAAGTTCATTGTGGTTTCATGTTTTCTCTAAGTTATACATATGGTTGTTATAATTATCAAACAATTATCTCACACAAACATGTATAATAGACCCAAACAGAATAACTAGTATTCAGGTGTGCTTAATACATATTTGGTATGTGAGAGAATATTAATTAATAGAAATATTTTTCTCCAGGAATATCTTATAAGGTGGTACATGACACGGTTTGTATGGTATTGTCAATGTCAGATTTTATGATATTTATAAACACAATAGTATCTAGGGGCATATAGTAATGTTTATTAATATTTACTTTTCCACATTTAATGTAGAGTGGACATTCTATCGTTGAAAAAATAATACACACAAATAACCTCAGACATAAATATTTCTTTCAGCTTACTTTTTTATGCTCCGTTTTTCAAGAATTTCAATTTAGTCCTTTAAAAAACAAGAATACTGAATATAGATGATTAATTATACCCACGAATAGAACGTGATTTTGGAAGAAGACTACCAGAAATTTATTTATATGTTCACACACATTAGGTCACTGATACCATTATACATGTATTATTGCAACGTATATTTTCTTGTTATAGAAACTAATCAGGATTTTTATAAAACTAGTATGGCGGTACATATGTTCTATATGAGCGCTCCTATGGGATGACAACCTCTTCTGTAAGTGACGTCATTTCAAGAAAACGCAACTTGTGATGACACTATGTGCAAGCAGGGAAAACTATATACTCCATATGGTCACTTCGTATTCATATTGCCATATGGGGTAAATATTGTTTACTGTCAGTACATGGTGACGACACATGTGTCGTTTTCTGGAAATGACGTCACTTAAAGAAGAGGTTGTAAATCGTACAGCGGCGATCATATAGTATGTGTGAATTTTGTTGAGATGTTGTGCTTTGTTTTTAAATTATTGTATTTTTCGGAACATCATAACCGTTGATTTTAATGATTGATACTGTTTGAAAGCAATATAAATAACACCACCTTCTCCATGGACGTAACTTGACGTTGTTCCAGGTACTACATACTCTCCATTCAAATTTGCATTGGTACAATAACTATACCACCATCCACCGTGAACTAACACTGCACACCCATTGCTATTGTCATAATCTTTAGTGACAAAGTCGCGACCATTGTTGTACGACAAACCAGAGCCTGTAACATAATCTGAGTTTCTAAGTCACATGAACGGATAACCAGAATGATCAGACCATGATATTGTAACCAATAACGTTATATAATAATAGGTTCTATGAGGTATGAATGCATATTATCGTACTACACTTTGATATACATGAAGGTTAAATTTAAGTAGTACATGTTACATGCAATACGGTAATACATTATACATAAAGAATATAAACAAATATTTCAATAATAGAATTAGTGTCGTGTTATGATCGAGAATAAAGGTTCATAATTATATAATACGTAATAATTTACTATGTTAATTGAACTACAATGTACTCTTCTAATTCGTATTACATGATTGTGAACATGTCAACAATTTGGCATTTAAGTCTTTATACGACTTTCGCTACATTTGTGTCCATTGTGTATTTAATGAAAGTGCAAGCAAACAATAGGTGTAATATCAAGTAAAAAACCCAGCTGTTAAGAAATAGGCGAATGATTTATGATAAGATTTTTCAATAATTTCGCTTGCATAAGTATATTGTAGGACTACTTCAAATACCGCCAACATTTATCAAATGTATTTCCGAATATCGGATGAGTGTAGTGTACACATTAACATGTACATTTGCATACGTTTTACAGTTTTCTACTAATCTACTCGTTACAAATGATACGCAAACAAATCAAATTTAAATGATTTGTAACATTGTTATACTTAAGACATTTATGGTCTAAATACACTTTCATAAAATTACCGTTCAATCAATGTTCACTAAGTATGCCAGTAACGTTGATGAACGTGATAAACTACAAACCTGCGGTCCCCGTTCCTTTGTCAATATGAAGTGTGTAATTGCGACCAGGAGATAAGTAGAAATTTTGAAACAATTCATAAGCATGACTTCCGTCTGCTGCAGTTAAGTCGAGTCTCAGCTCAGATATTCCATTTGACGTCATCTCTTGTATGGTCTTTAAACCTAATAATATATGCGAGGTACTTTAGCATCTAAAATAAGTTGAAACATTGTTTTGAAGAGCAATCAGGGTCGCACAGCGGCATTCTCCACACAAGCGTATGAATGGTCCTACAAAATCATGTGAAGGGAAAATTTTGTAATTTATTTAACATGAAATGTGTTGACAAGTCTGAGTAAATGGAATTATTTCGTGAAAATAGAAATAACGCTGACTACATCTTGATGATATAACATAAACATGCACACTCGTTGGTCGTTTTCTTTCTAGTTTCAATGTGGTTTATGTCTGTACACAATGTGACATTTTCCTGCATGGATAAATCGCCATATAGAAAGTACCAATGATTATTGCTACCATGTGGTAAAGTTGCATAACATAATGTAACTTATTTATGTTAAACACCTTACCACATGTTTGCTTAGGTAATGCATGGAATCGTGTAAGGGACATCGCGATCCCGCTTCTCGCCTTACAAAAATGTCTTCGATAAAAAACGACATTTCTTTTTTATATTCTCGCATATTTTTAATAGTTTCTATACAGGAAATATATAGCAAAGCAAAGCTGCAAATCCAAATAAAGATACAGGATTCGATTGGAACAAGCCATGGGGCGAGATAGCGATGTCACTAATAGGATTTGAACAATAACTTCCGCTAACATATAAAACTATGGTTTAATAAAATATATTTATTTTACTTCATGTTTCGTAGAGGTGTAGGTCTCATCAATAGCCCTTGTTTGATCAATACAAACATTTTCTAAAACTGTTTACATGTATTGTGTGTAGAATGACCCAACCCTCTACTATACATACCTATTTTATAATGATGTTAAAATAATTTCAAAACATACCAAGCCAAAATTCACCATCTATTTGTCCAAATCCATTCTCATACTCGCGGAACGTCCTGTAAAAGTCTACAGAGCCATTGAATCTTCTTTGAAATACCTATCACAACATATTCAACGTTTTAGCAGTACCCTTGGTGTAGGGTAACCTCTCCAGAGCAACAACCTCTCTTCAACAACATTATCAATTGTTACTGTGGTAAGAACCAATTATACCGCTCTAGAACAACAACCTCTTAACAACAGAATAGTGTGCGTTTTCCAAAGGGTGTTGCTCTGGAGAGGTTGCAATGTATTTCAGGTCAACAAATACGGATACAGTCTACGTACTATTGAAAGCTTGCTTTTTGGGTGTAATGTAAAATTGGACAGTTAATGTATATATTCCATTCATTATTTTTCTATATATCGGATTTCCTACTTTATATCTGTAGATTTACGAAGAAAATATATTTTGTTATAATTAAAGTATTGCACTTTTGTTAAGATTTGAATAAGGAAATTACGCAGAAACAACCAGAAAACAGGAAATTGCCTTTAACAGCTGTACTCCTGGAGTTACATAAATTTAAAAACTTATCCAATGATAATACTTAAGGAAATATGGAAATTGATTCCGTTTTAATTCAAAGCGCTGTTAGCGCTGAACGCCGGGGGCTGCAGATAGGTGAATAGTGGATTTGCTTGCCCGGGTTAGATCTAGTTTAATCTAGTTTCTGTGTAAACGAATTATTATATGAACTACTGTATTATGTTACCAGTATTTTTTTCCGTTAGTTATTTTGTGCAGACTATACAAATCGGCATATCTTGCGCATCAGTGATAACCCTAATCCTGGTTTATATGTCCGTGATTATAATAACATTATAAGAACATTCACAATATGTCTATTTAGCAATCACTATTGATTAGGAAGTTGGCAATTAGAGGAAACAAAAATTATGACAAGCAGTCACACATGTATCCGGTATGGCTAATAGTTTCAACGCTCAAGTTTCCGTTTGATATCTCCATTTATCAAGGTTTAATAGTGGGAATTGCATGCATGCTTTTCGGACTTTTTCATTTCTTTTAACATCGTGCTCGAATCGCAATGAAAACAAAGACCGGATTTAACGTCTGACCGAACTTCAGGGGGCTTATTTAGAAACGTTTCTAGGCCCGTATAAATCTTAAACTTATGTTTAGACTTAGGCTTAGACTTATCAATAATTAGTTCAATTCACAAAACTTCCATGTCTATATTTCAAACTTAGACTTATGACGGTAAGTCTGAAATCCTAAGTCTACTTTTTGTAGACTTATATGGTAAAATCAAAGCGCTGAAAGCGTTGGAAGACTATCGGCTTGATCATCTCTGAATGAGTGGCTAGACTAGTTTTTGTTCTAACTTACTGTTGCTATTCCCGGGCTACATATATATTCTCAATACCTTATATATCAGAGATTTTTTGTTATAATTTACAGTGGTTATCTCCAAGTTACATAATTATATACTCAATACCTTAAATATCAGAGAAGTTTTTGTTATAATTTCATACTTCATACGTACTCATACGCTACCGTGTATTAGAAGCGTCTCCAGAAAATATTCCCCATGTGCCTCTCCCTCTCTTTCCTTGCCATCTAATACATTTGAAAGATTTTTTAATTTGATTTGTTATTTTAAACATAAATCAAAATGTTAATACATAAATTATGTTCTAAAAGGAGACGTAGGTTCAAAAGGAAAATACTAAAACATTTTGATGTTATGTCTTGCACATCTACAAAGCGCGTATCATGGTACTTGTATTGCCACATTTCATAGCAAGCCCCTTGAAAACTGATGAAGTTGTTATCCACACAAACTACATATGTTATATATTGGACAGACAAACCAATGACAGGGTGATTCTAGTCTTCACCTTGATAAACATTGTTTGTGGGAGTATAAATACAAGGCATCAAGTACTGCCAACACCATTATTTTGTAAACATTATTTAATCCAACTTCTATCTATTTAGTTATGCTGTCTAGGAAGCATTCATCAAGAGTTAAAAGTGTAACTCTACAATTAATGTGTTGTACATGTATAAGTAATAGTTAGTAGATTTTAAGTAAAATCTTATTGATTAAGAAGGGGCGGAGCGAGCGTAGCGAGCGAGCCCTCTTCTTAACCAATAAGATTTTACTTAATATCTACTAACTGACTTAGAATGTAACCTACATTTTGATTGGCCGATACACATGCAAATTTCAACTCGCAATCTGGAACATGTGTGTAGTGCTATATGGTACATATGGTAACGCTCACACAGATTAGCAGTAGGTGGAGCT
The DNA here is from genome assembly GCA_032209605.1 of Mactromeris polynyma. NCBI lineage: Eukaryota > Metazoa > Mollusca > Bivalvia > Venerida > Mactridae > Mactromeris > Mactromeris polynyma. The sequence continues at coordinate 5,244,678 of JASFXZ010000022.1, forward strand.
TAAAAAGCCCGCGAAAAGTCGAAATTCTTAATGAATAAGCGTAGTACTTAACGGGAGCCGTTCTGTCATTTCATTGGCTGAAAATGTAGGTTGTATTCTAAACATGCTCAGCAACTTAAAGTGAGCAACATCGATCCACTTTTCTTTCAAAACTGCAGTTATGTGTCAATCATAGACCAATAAATATCTCACAGCTAATAACAAATAATAATAACAAAATCAGTTTAATATAACTTTATTTTAATATAAAACGTTTTCTAACATATTCCGTTACACACAGATACACGCACACAAAATAGACAATTCGCCATGACATAAGCTCTCTGGCCAAGCTAAAAATGAGGAAATTTTACCACGCAAAACCTGCAAAAAATTATGTTTCGTATTATCATCATCAATTTCATAATATGAAATTTTTAAGTGCTAAATGAACTAAATTTCAATATCTGTGGACTAGAGGTATTATTATTCTTTGAAAACTTTGGATACATATTGGGAACTGACAAAATAATTCATATTCTGGATAAAACCAGTAAAATAGTGTTTGGCTCATGACCATTGAATCCTAGTCACTACAGTATGACGAAATTTCACAGCTACACTTCATTGCATTTGTAATTATAATACTTCATTTTTTTATGTTTCATTAAGAAGAAGAGAAAATAGCACTTTGATTTAAAATGTTGCAACAAAATATATTTGTCAATACACTGGTCTTTTCTATAACAGTCAACTTCATCTATACTACTGTATTTTTATCCAAGTTAATAAATATATGTTAACTTGACAATGCTTATTGCACAAATAATATAATTATGACATAACTTACAAAAGTTCCATACTTTTAACAGATCATTACATCCGTGCTTTCATGACACAATTTTATGAGAAAATGTACTATGTCTGGTCAACCAGACTGAACAGCAATTTGCAGAAAACTGCACAAATCTACATTGTAATATCAGTACATTACCAAAAATATGATGTCAAGGAAGTTTGGTTACATCTTGAAAATCTTGTTGTTCAAGGTTTTTTATATCTTTAAATTTCTCCTTACAACAATGGTAGTTACATAATTATTATCATAAAATGTATTCATTTCAATGAAGGCATGATAAAAACAAGAGGGCCATGGTGGCCCTTTATCGCTCACCTGAGTTAATTGCCATGTTGGCTTCAAGAGAGTCCTAGAGGATTTTCAATGAGTTGACCTTGTGATCTACTTTTTGACCCAACAGGACCCAGTACCACATTTTCAATCATTTGATCCTGTGACCTAGTTTTTGACCTCAGATGACCGAGTTTCAATATTGAGCTAGATCTTATTAAGGCAAATATTTTGACCAATCTCATGTAGATAAAATAAAAAAATGTGACCACTGGAAGGTTAACAAGGTTTACTATAATTTGACATAGTGACCTAGTTTTGACCCCCCACATAACCCAGTTTCAAACTTGATCTAGACTTCATTAAGGCAAACATTCTGACCATGTCTCATATAAATCAAGTAAAAAATGTGACCTCTGGAGTGTTAACAAGGTTTTACTATAATTTGAACTAGTGACCTAGTTTTTGACCCCAGATGACCCAGTTTCGGGCTTGGTCTAGATTCCATTGAGACAAACATGCTGACCAAGTTTCATGCAGATCAGGTAGAGATGTTACCTCTAGAGTGTTAACAGTCTAAATTGTTGATGACAGACGACGCAGCGGACATAGGACACAGGGCGATCCCAATAGCTCACCTAAAAATGTGTCCTAGAAACAGCAAAGCTTAGCATCCTGTTATAGTAATTCACGTGTAATTATAACATAGAAATATTTAAAGATTTCTGCCACATGTTTATGATTTACAACACATGTCAAAATGTTCAACTGTCCGGTAGCAGTGACACATACTAATAGACAATCTCAAGCGTATGCTAGAATTATATTCATGAACAAAATATTGTGTCTGGCAAAAAAACAAGACATCAATAATTCAATCACAATTGCCAAAATGTGTCCACACTGTTGTTTCAGTTTGGAAAACTCCATCTGGCAGATTGGAAAATACATTTTTAACAGCATGTTTATATAAGTCACTCCAGGATGTTTTCACTGTGACTACTGATCAAACTGCCCTTGTCTTCTTGACAACACATTATACAAAGATGGTCAACACTCCAATGGAACTCTTCTCAGCCTCGGATAATCTTTCCTCAGCAGTGTCACTAAATAAAAAGGAAACAGAAAATGTTTAAAGTAATTTTCACAAATACATGCAAAATTTACACTCAGTACATGTAAGAACACACATTTTGTACATGTGATATGTCTTTTTAAGGTCATTTTAGCCCGTTTAAAAAATCTCTGATATGAAAATACCTGTTGATTGAAAACCAAGTTAGCGTTCACCATTGTGTAAAATTAAAGTTATAATATGCTAATTTTTTGTTGATATGTTTAATTAACCACACATGAAAAGTATATTTCCTATGGTTGAAACATCACTAAACATGCATTTATAAAGAATGAACTCATAATGTATTAATCCATATTTGTTGAAGAAAGATGTTTGAACATCATAAAATTTAACAAAAAGACTTCCAGATTTTTTCAATCGGTTTTACATTGCAATGGTTCTTATTAAAGATGTTTTAGCCAATGTAACAACAATACTGGATAAAGCCAATTCAAACATTTTATGTTCAGATGAGCCGGATACATCTTTAAACAATTTCATGTTAAGTTCATATCTTGCATCGCTAGTAAGTTCATGACATTTGAGAAATCTTACATTTTGCGTTTTAAATGTACCTTAATATACTTAAGTATACTTTATTCACCATGATTTTTATCACATTTCTCAGTTTCTTACAAAATTGCAAATGGAAAACATAGGCTGTGTAGCTAAGCACTTTAAGCATGGCGAAAACCGAATGAATTATGCATTATTGAATTTATTCAATTCATATTCGATAACATTTATGTACAAAACTTACCCTGATTGTCATCCTGAAATACTGCAATTGCTGCCAACATGGCTGTTTCTACTAAGAATAGTAGTTTCAAACAGTAGCAGTAGTTCCATTACACCATTCTATGCACTTACATGTGCAATTCTGGGATCTCATGTAATGTAGATCATATTTCATCTGGACTGAAGTACATGGTCTGTCAATCATGGCTGCAAAAAGAAAGACAATTAAGAACTTTGAAGCTACATATAAGAATAGAACTAATAAGAACAACACTTAACAAAAGTATAAGATGGCTCCACTGCTGCTTATGCGTTGTATTCAATTAAGTCCTTCTGAATTGGTTTTAATGTTCGACATCTCAAGAACAAAGAATAAAACACAGTCATTACTGTTTTATAAGGCTTGAGCAAAATCAAAAGATGACCAAAAAGTTGCATTCATATATTTCACAGCAGTTAAACAATTAAAGTTAAAGAGAAAATAAGAAAGGGCTCAGGCCTTTTTCTGTCCATTTTGGGAAAAAGAGCCTTGATAAATTGGGAAAATTTACGTCGTTAAATTTGCCAATTTGAGAAAACTTTAATCGCTTCAAAAAACATTTATGACAGAAGGGACAATAATATTAATAGCCACAGTTATTCAAACAGCTTCAAGATATACCAGGTCACTCCAGTAGATGATTTTTTGCAGGCGCTTTTGATTGGGATTATTTTTCTGATTAGGAAAAACCCATATATTTGGGAATGGGTCAGATAGTCGGACCTGTGGGAACTACAGAAAAAGGCCTGGGGCTACAGCGCAATACCGATTGTTTACATAGACAGACTGGAACAGTACGCTGACACTTTTTACAGCATTTAATAAACTGTGTAAACTCAGCTGTGTTTCAAACCATCTGGTCTTTGTAACTTTTCAGATAAATCCTTGCTCTAAAAGTTATGGGAAATCGTGATTGTAAACAGCCGACTTCGCATGCACAGTTTGGAACCGCACATGCTACAGTCACTACCAATAGAATTCATGCTATTTAACAAGTATGCGGAGTCGCGGACACCAAAATACACTTAAAAAGAAATCCCTAATGAGGAATCATTTTCAGAGTTCCTTTGATGGTTTAATTTCAAGATTTTAAAACCTGGAAGAATGGTTTAAAAATAAAGTCATGTTTTGAGGAACACTAAAAATCTGTCAATGGCGCTACCGGGAATCGAACACGGTTCTACGGATAAAAAGCCATATGTATAAACAGAGAGTGTTAATAGGCGTGCATTATGCACCAGTCAATTGTAACCATGGCCCCCAGGTCCAGGGGTATACCTGGGATAGCGGGGGAAATGGGCCGTGTTTTTACCTTCCAGGTGGCCCCGCAGTGCCGAGTGAATGCGGTGGTTTTGTTTTCGCGCCGAAAATGTACATTATAATAGGCCTTACCTAGGATGTCCCCGGGGTGCGGGGGCATTTGGCGGGGATTTTACCTGGGATTGGCTGGACCGAAAGTCAAAGTCCCCGCTTTTCCCCGGACCTGGAGGGGGGCCGTGGTTACAATTGACTGGTGCATTACAGAGAACACTAAATGTATACTAAACAGAACTTTAAAACTGCCATTTCTTTTTTCTTTTTCATTAAATGGGACTATGCTCTAGGTCAGCACCTTACAAGTTATTCAACCAAACAATTGGGTCAAGAGAGGATACGTCATGTAGATTTAAAACTAACTATATGTACTTAATAAATCAAAATAACAACATTTATAATAACAATTCAGAAAAAATACTTACAGTTCTTGCAAACGTTACGCAGTTCAAAACAAAGATGGCGACCCACTGTTACTGAAAATTGTGTATCGTGGATCACGTGACAGTTTTCAATCTGAATGACCCTGCTTTATCTCCATGTTTAATTTAAGATTATTTCAATTCTTTTCACGTACACATTTTAGACGCGTTCCTAAAGAAATTTTCAAATCATTTACATTACATGTTTGAGTTCAACAGGCACTATGTTTTTACCGCATAACTACTCAATTTACATATTATTATACGCTCGGCTGACTTATGCAGCTGCCAGGGCATACTCAGTGTCGTGTGCCAGGGCACACTCAGTGTCGTTTAGGCACCGTAGGTTCCTCATGTAATGCGAGGTACTGTACTCAAATGTATTATGGGCATTGTTGTAACCATGAAATAGGTGTTTCAGTTCCAAAACTGTACAAAAAAAATTAAACAATATATAACAGACTAAATATCGTCAAGTGTTTACGATTAAAAAAAAGGCCGGTTTGACTTCCCGTCCAAATTAGTGATCACCGCAATTCTAACCGCGTGTACGGTTGGCTTTATAATTCATACGCGGTGAAATCGGACGAGGAAAAAAGTAGATCTTACGATGCTTGCTTTGGATTTGCGGTACTAAAGACTGCCGGCCTGCGGCCGACAGTCTAAAAACAATAAGGTTGCCGTCATCTAGTACAGACGGTACTATTTCATAGCAAGAATATCGTGCATGATGATAGACTTTATGCATAATATCACAATGATTACCTATATTTATCAAGCTTAACCGTGAGCGCTCATTTTACCTCGGATTCATCCACATGTCAAAGTGGAAGTACTGTGATGAAGCCACATTCCGCGTGCGCATTCTTACAGGTTGTAAACTGTAGTAGATCTACTTTATTTGTTCTATTTGTATCTTAGATATACTTGATAGATGGAACCAATCTGAATATTACCTAGGGTTACAGCTGCCTACGTCGTTGACAAAAACCAAACGTAGCTAAGTTTGTCGGTAAGTACGTTTGTGAATTAGACTTAAATCGATTTGGGTCAGACTTAGACAAAGTCCAAGTCTAAAATAAGTATTTGTTTATAAGGGCCCAGTACATGTAATACCTAAAATATGTCCGCTGGTAAAAACACAATTACACACATGTAATCTACGTGTATCGAAATTTTGGAAGCTACTGAAGGGGCGGTCAATGTAATTAACGTAAAAATTGGTCGAATTGTATCATCATCTTTCCAATTTTAAAGCAGGAAATCGCCGAATTCGCCAATCGCAATTTTTTCGCCACTTTGATCACAAACTTATGCGCAAATTGGCTTCGATGGTGATCGACCGCATGGGCAGTAACTTTTTACAACTTGTTATTTTAAGACCCTTTCAGGGAGATTCTATTGCATGCGAGCAGCTATTTTATGAACGAATTCCATCGTAGCGTGAACTGCGCAATACACGGCGAGCTATTTTCATGAATGACATCGTCACGACTAACATCAGCGCATGAATTTCATTGTATCTGAATGAAAAGTATACATGTATAAACCAATGTGCTATAAAGGATTTAAAATTCTTAAATACTAAAGTATTGACTCAGTATGCTTGTCATGTATATTTTAACAATTTTCAGCGTTTTTATTATGCAATGTTAAGTGGCACGAGCTGAACTACTAACTCTCCGAGTAGTTAACTGGCGTACTTCGCACCTAGGGAATTAAGGTCAAATGACTAGTATCTGAAATGTAGCATAGATACTATGGCATTGTGCTAAAATCCCCAGGCATAAAACGATAATTCTGTTGGTTATCAAGTGTTAAATATAATAATACCGTCCAGCCACCGCCGTCTGTATCCATGTCACAGTAAACTTCAACTTTTGTCTTTGTCTTCCACGAATAAATAGTGTACAGACCGCTTTTTGAAGCACGGTATGTGTTTTTAATTGCAGCACAGTCACTTGGTTCATTCACTGAATGAAAATTGTATATAAAGATGTACTCATTTCACAACAAAGAACACATCTTGATATGACATATGTATACTAAGTATATACTAAGTATATACTAAGTATATACTAACATTTCAGTAAGATATGTCGTTAAATGGGAAGAATAGAAGGAATAATTAATACGTAAACTGATCTAGACAGGAATGCAATAATTTACAAACTTTTAGACGCTCTTACTACCAATAAAGACAAAACTTATTGTATAATAAAATTCGGACGGGGAGAAACCGCAGTCCAAACTGAGGCAAGAAATAATTTGCTTTGAAGTCCCGTTACAATCTTTTCCATAGTTGAAGGGTAAGGGTTGGAACAAGTTCTCGTTCTGGTCTTGAATCTACCACAACCGGACACTAAACTACAATTCGACCATTCATTCCATATCATACAGCAGGCACTTCTCAAATTAAAGTAATAGAGTAGGATCGAAAGCTTCGTTTTATTTTTGTATATTTAGTTTGTAAATATGTGGAGAGGCCAATACTCTAAAATTGGGGTACTGACGGTGGGATGGGGCTAGTTTAAACAGAGAAGGTGGGGTTACTGGTTTAATATATAATTGTTTTAAGGGCTATATACCTTAGCAGGTGAATAATGATAGTTTTACTGATATTCTAAACGAAATGAAATGTTCGACCATTGTAAGGAAAACAAATGTCTGAAGAAAACAAAAATCGTCATATCCCAAGCAATTATATGTATAATTAAATACGATGCCATCTGTGGCGGGAAATTAAATATTTGAACAGTGTAAGATAAAACAATATATTAAGAGAACAGATGCTATCTCAATTCACATATAGATATATACATAACAGTGCAATATAAATGTGTTTCATGAAAAGATGACAGGTTTCGTTATATAAATACAAACATATGAAAGAGAAGTTGACATTTGAATGTTAATACAACAGTATTTTCCCTTTTTCAAATTGAAGATATGAGAACATTGAACATTGAAAACAAATGGTGTAAGAAAACAAAATAATTATTTTGATAACAAGTAATTATATGTATAAGTACAGTGTTCCATGAAATATTTAATAATAAAATTCTTACGCATTTATAAACATATAAATTGAGAATAATCATACATACTCGACTACATTTCATTTTGTTTGATTTTAAATGCTTTGAATATGAAAACGCTTAGGTTTTGAATAACATTTGTATTTCTGTTTTCAAAAAGTAATTTCAGTTTAAACACATTAGGTCTTATCCAATAAAATCTACTTATATATATTTCACGTAGTTCGTTATATTTTATACATTCTAGAATGAAATGATATTCATTTTCAACTTGATGACAATAATTACATAATCTATCTTGAACTTCAATTCTTGGTTTTTGCCATCTGCCTGTTTCTATGAAAAGATTATGAGAAGAGACGATTAAACGTGTCGTAGTTATTCTAAATTTTGGGATATTTAAATATTTAAGGAAATACTGAAAATCAAAACTAATAATTTCTTTATAAAATAATGCTCTTGAAGATTATTCTACACGTGTATGCCAGTCTTGTAAACTTACGTCATGTAAACGTTGTTTGAAAGCGTGTACGAATAACTTAGAATGTTTATTGAGCTATTCACAATTTTTAACAAGTACTTAATAATTCTAAGGTATCTAGTGTTTTCCGTACTAAATCTACCTAATATACCATATATAAAGTCATTTTGTGTTGAACGTTTTACACTTAACATATTTTTACAATATATATTGTGTGGATTCGCTCTATAAGTTTAGCGTTATAAAGACCCCAGACTTCACATGCATAACATAATATGGGTAACACTAACTTATCAAACAATTCTAACTTATGGCGAATCGATACATCAGAAAATTTCATTAAATATTTATTCAATTTGAATATTGCTTTTTGTGCCTTTCCGGCTAGACTTTTCTCCGTTTCTGCAAAAGAACCACCTTGTGTAAAGACAATGCCAAGATATGAAAATGCTGAGAGTATTTCAATTTGTTTGCCATTTAATAAAAAAGTAATGTTTCTTGGTAGCTGTCCGGCTTTTCTAAAGACCATTATCTTTGTCTTGTTGACATTAATTTTTAATTTCCATTTCATACAATAATCATGTAATATATATAATCCTTTCTGCATACCAGACTCTATTTCTGAGAAAATGGCAATATCATCAGCATATAACAATAGAAACAGTTTTATCATATGCATTTCAATACCTTGAAAATTATTTAATACAAAGTACTCTTCAATATCGTTTAAAAACATCGAAAATAAGGAAGGGCACAGAAAGCTAGTTTCCTTGTCTTACACCTAGCATACATGAGAATTCATTGCTTAACATGTTGTCAAACTTTACACGTGCTTTTATATTATTGTACATACTTCTTAATACAGTCATGATTTTACCTCTTACACCCATTTTTATATACACACAAAGATATTTTGCTTGAAAACATGTGGTAAAAAGTGATTCTTTTAACTGACCATGTCATACATTATATTTCAGATGCACTTCGGTACATAATATTTAAGTGCATGTCCCACCACCATGTGCAACTTATCACTTAACTTTTAAACCAAGCTTCTAGTTGTCACAAATGTAACAAAAAACTTGTTTCACAATCGTTGTACAATAAATATGTTTTATGTTTCACCTTAGAAAAGCTCCGAAAGATTATAAACGTCAAACCTAATAGCGCATGAAAGGTTACACACAACAAGAGCCTCACACACATATATCTAGGTTGTAAAATGAAACTAAAACAAAGTAAAACGGACGGCCATGTGGAGCTTCACAGGATTGTACACCGATGCAACATAAAGATAAACTGATAACAAATGCCTTGAAACCGGGCTCAAGACTAGATGACGGCATTTTAAACTCGTAGTTCAGCAATATACAAACAGATGATAAACTGAATAATACTTACTGTACAGCGAAGAAAGGCGATTGTCCATGGCACTTATTCGGCTTGATTGACTACCTGAAGTACATAATAAAGACAAAAGCTGTATAACATTATAATTTGAACCTTTCTTGTACTACTTGTTAATAGATGGTTTATCGTTACTCACCACTCTGTACACAGGTCTAAATATTTACTCTGGGTGTTCGATGTAATGAAAAATGCTTCGTCAGTGCTGTGTTCCCTTTCTCTTCATTTTCTGTAATATTTTAATATGAGATTTTAGGGAAAAAACTGACTGTAACCAGAATACTCAACACAAATGACCTTCACAAGATTTGCGATCACACTCAAATCTCAAATAAAGTGTACCAAATCCATACTCAGATTTGTAATCTATTTCAATCATTCAAATCACCAACTGGCCCAGCTGAGTAGATTTCGCTATATCACTGCAGTGTATTATTTCTGACACGGGATTCCATATTTGTATTCTTAAAGCTGTCGAGTATGACGGGTATTTAAGTAGTGTGTTACCAGATGTGGATATTTTGGAAGAGTGTCAATTACTTACATCATGACTGAATGTTATCCCATGGTTCTGAAAGTTATAGGCAGGCGCTAGATTTTGATGCTATTATTGCACTATCATGTTGCGTTATCATGATCGAGGAATAATATAGAATTTTTTACAAAATTAATACTCTAAGTAGCAATATTAAGTAATGAAACTTAATTAAAATGAAGTTCGTTAAAAACAACAAAATAATTTGATTAATATTGGTACATTGAAGTGAACCTCTTAAACTTACTTAGATCATTTTCAATATTCTTGACTGAGTTGCGAACGTCATTCACTTTAGATACAGTTGTTTCATGTTCGGTGGCAGTATTGTTCATCGCAGTCTCAAATTCGATGATTACTTCTTGCAGGTCTTTGTCTGAGTTTGACTTGAATTGATTCAACGAAGTATTCATATTTGCTTCGGTTTTCTCAATTTTCCTCTCCAAACTTTTGTTTGATGCTTCAATAGATTTAGTCATTAAATTCAACTGATCATTAACTGTTTTCCGCAATTCGGTAAACTGTTCTTCGTATTCTGTCAAAGTGTTGCGTATAAAGAGCTTCTCGGATGAAAAAGCGTTCAGTATCGTTTCTTTTGCCTGATTCATTTGCTCCAGTTCAACCTTCTCGTTTCTTCCTTCGGAAACCTCGATCACATGCGTGTTTGTCGGTAACTGTGATTTAATTAACATTTCAATCTTATCCATACGATCGTCGATGCTTGTCATACTTGTTTTGATAGAAAATGTTTCAAATTCAAGATGTTCTAATCGACTGCTGAGCAGAGAATACACCACATCCACAGTTAACTCGCCACGTACATCGAACCTTAAGCACACAATTATTGTCATATACAAGCACAGGCTTAGTCCAAACATCGTCATTGTTAAAATTACGCTTCTAGAATATGCATGTAATATAATAAATAATTCCCTTAAAGATATGCACTGCTGGAATGCAATATCAGATCTGACTTTTAAGATATTGAAACGTAGGATTGGACTTCAAGTAGGCACTTAGGTTACACTTGATGCCAGCTGGCATGTTCTTAATTATACTAAAAAAGAAGTGTGTTTACAGTTTTTATGCGATAACAATCTGCATAATTCGCATTTAGCATTAGTAACATTTGTCTTATTGCATATTTTTCAATGGTTGTATAATCTTTCCCGTGTCCACTGGATTTGCTTATAATTCAGCACAGACACTGAACATTTTATAGTTTTTCATACTCATCATTGCATAGTTACCAGTGAAAGCAATAGTCTTACATGCAGTTAATTACATGAGGAATTTCTTTTCCTGTTAAATCATATTAATGATATAACGGAATACACCCGAATGATGGAAACACTTAACTTAAATGCATAACATTAGCAATATGTCCATGTCGATATTCATTTAGTAAGATGTGTAAGAACGAATGCACATATCTGATTGTGTTGTCCCCTGGTGTGATTAGCTCGAACGCTAAGACTAGTAGATTGAGCATATGATATAGGCTGGTAATGTACGTGACTTCATCAAGTCGTCTCTTGTCTTCCCTAAGGTTGTATCTTCCATTTGGCGCGAAAATTGGTATTAAAGTTATCAACAAGTGTTGACGCGACCCTTTGTGTTACTTAGGACAAAAAAATGGAAGTGTCATGTGGTCCACCGTACACGCATATATCACTTGTTTTTTCATAAATGCTTGCATTTCTCAAAGCAGCCTTAGTTATCGAGCGCCTTCGCATACGATCCATAATGTTAGTGAGGTTAAATGTGGTACGCGTCCATCAAGTCGTGGACTTGATTCAATGGTGCGAGGTCTATACTTTCAGATAATTGTAATCAAGGCAATCCATTTAACGTTTTTAATAAATCGTCTCGTTAGAATCTACTTGGACAGGTTTCAGTTCTCTCTACAATACGACTGTGTGTATTTAAAGGTTATCGAGTATGAGATCTACTTAACGGACTTGATACATGTACATACTCCAGAACAGTGGGGACCTAGATTAAGTGGTTAAACAAGTGTTTTCGATCATAGACCCATAATTAACGTACACAACTTCGGGACAAAAACACTTGAACAACGTCTGTGCACAACTAATTTAGCAATGAGTGTTTTCCTTTTTTCTTGAATGTCAAAATGCGTTAGTTACATTCACAGACTTCACTGAACATTTAACACTTGACATTGTTTTGTTTCAGATACGTAGATTGTAAAAACTTTTTACGTTTTCGTTACTAAATATCCTGTCAAATGCTTAAATAATGATTTGAAATTTTAGAAATAAGTTTGTGACACATTATATTTAAGGGGGCTAAATCGTTTCCATTGCATGAAAAGGTTGCGTTATTAGAAAGCTTTTTTCCACATTTCAAGTTTTGTACTACAATTTTTAGTATTTTCTATTTCTATTTCTCTTCTGATGTTACAATTAGACTGAACATTTGATAAATCAGACAGTGACATGGGTTTGGCAATTTCACCGAGAATAGCTATTTACCACATTTCCTCAAAGAAAATATCTTTGTTTTAAAACTGTTGGATATGCAGTGCTATATGAATGTATAGTTCATATGATTTGTATTATTTGGTAATATGTAATACATATGATCATACAAAATTTCACGCCTGATGGTAATTGTATGTTAAATATTCAAAGTTCATTATAAAGCTTGCCAATCACTGCATATTCAAAAAAATATCCGAAATTCTGTATACCAGAGTACTAAGACACTTTTTTAATTCAAGTATGCGTAACTCACACGAGTGCATACGTATCTTGTTTCACCTGATGAAATAAAGATGAAATACTTTCTTCTATACAAAAATAATGCATAATAAAAATATGTAAAATAGATGCCGATTTTGAAGCTACTTACCCCACCCACTTGAAATTGTCGTTTTATTGCCTTTTTTATATTCATTATCAAGAAAAAACGATATAAATGTAACGCAAATGCATTAATCAAATTATTTCAGCATTTTTTGTAAAATATAAGTAAAAACTATGCAATATTTAGGGGCATTTTGGGGCATTTTTCCTTTATTTAAAAAAAAAATCCCCATTAAGTCAGATAAATTGTATGTAAATTGAATACATTTATAAGTGAATCATTAAATGAACACTTTTATCGCACTTGGGAGATCATTTACACAAAATGAACTTAATTTTACCAAAAAATATGAAAATGCGATTGTTTTCACATTTTTTGGCGGCCATTTTGGCGGCCATCTTGGATTTCTAAAATCCTACCATGATGCGACAACGGCACCCAAGATTTTTCCGACACTTGAGATATTCCCCTACACATTGATGTATAATTGAGCTCTGGACATTTTTTGCACACAGACACCCCTAGGGACAGGAGTATAAGTTGTTAACTACTAGTGAATTATCGAAAATAATACATGCGCATTATTATCACTCTACACCGTATTTTATGATATTAAGGAATATATCAAATAGGAAAAGCCAGACCAACCACGCAAATATATTTAAAAGACCCAGCAGTTTGAGATTTAGAAAACACAATCACTATTTGAACATAAACAAGGAAAGAGAATCGTTATTATACAATTCCATATGAATAATTGAAAATATCCATTGCGCTATGGATCAAATAGATTTCGAGTTATATGTATGTAATGCAGAATGTTGGCATATGATTGTATGAGGATGACATTGCACAATTCAAATAAGGCTCATGCATTACCATATTATCATCTACTTAGTTCCCGCTTACCTAAACATGCCCCAGGTAAGCAAAATCTGTCATCAATATTGGCCCCTGAACTAATCTATTCGGTGCAGGATTAGTACAGTTCCTACTTCGATGCTGCATCCCAATATCACAAGTAACCGAACTACTTCCCCATGGAAACCATTCCGTCCATCCTCCATGAACTTTACATTCGAAATAAATGTACACAAATAATTCTTCATATTCTGTTAAAACCAAAAATACACATAGAATTGTTGACGTCGGCGTTCAAAATATCGTCATGCGAGAAAATTAAACATACTGTCTCTGTGTTCTATTATTGATAAATGTTGTACAAAGTGGAAGTTATTTTATAAAGGTTTCATTGGTTGTGTCAAAACACAATTTATACTTTTAGAGACAATATAATTGATTATCTTTTTTTTATTTACGAAATACCGGATTACGTTCATTCTGAATTACGCTTGGATAAATAGTCTATCAGCATGATTGATGATGTGAAAACAAAGAACCTACCAGGGTACAAGTCCCTGACACATTGTTTTATTTCTGAAGCGTTCCCATGACAATGTTCTCCACCGTGTGCAGGTGGTGGATTAGTGCATGCTCGAGTTCTTATCTGAGTTCTAGTTTCACAGGTAACACTGCAGTTAGTCCATGTGGACCAGGACGCCCACTTGCCATCAACTATTATTTATAAAAAAGGAGACTACTGGACAATTTAAATCAACACAAAAGTAGTAAATTCGATTCGTAATATACAAAAAAGTGAAAGAAAAAACGTAGAAATCACACATAATATATAAAGAAACAATAAAAAGCAAAACAAATATTTTCTGAAATCGGCGCCCAATGAATAAGTTCAGGTAATACGCCTTGGTCTTACTAGTGAAGATATGATCCATCTCACAACCAATGTTTTAACCGGACAACTCGGGGGACGGGATAGGCAAACCGTAATTGCCGTGGATGCCGGGCCAGAATTTTAAACTGTCAAACAATTTGTCCCCAGTGACCAGATGTCTCAAAGTCACTGACAGTTTCAGTCCAGGTGTTAGGGAATAGCGAAACTTCGTGTCTTGTCTCTCGATAACTGGTGTTGATATCTTCGTTGCGGAGCTCCCTGTTGAGAAATGTTGCATAGTGGCCTTGCTGCTGCCTTCTATCTTCCGATAACCATGCGCGAACCCACATGGATCTTGGTCTTCTCCTCCGCCTTCTTCGCCTTCTTCCTGCCTTGTGCGCTCTTTGCAATTCCTGCTGGCCTTCTTGCTGACGCAAAGACTGGATAACTGCAGCAAACAAACAAGAAAACACAAAATCTTCTTCGTCTTGGGCATTCATGTTTACTCGTCGAAGTATCTTGATACAATGATTGCTGTTGCTTGAGGGGTTTTCTTTATACCATGGGCACAAACGTGCTCCAAAGCTCTCCGGCGTCCACGTTTGATCCATAGGAGGCCTTGGCAGAACGTGAAAAACGCATCAGACCTGGATGAAGACGTGAACAACGTGAGGGATCCCATCAGAACGCATCGGACGGGGAAGCAACATACATGCATCCCTGGTAGACCGCGGCCCGAACCTAAGTGCGCCTTGGAGGAACCGCTTCTTCGCCCCAACGGCCCGTCACGGATACCGTGAAAAACCGTGAGGAAACTTAGCACAACCTAACAAAACTTGGATATGGAGACAAAAATGGCTAAAATCCCACGGCGCAATACGTTTCGGGCAAACGGGGCTGCCGTGGCCGCCGGGAACATAGTGTAAACGTAGCATTAATGACAGACACCAGGCAGGTAGACATATGGTTACCATTATATAACTGGCTGGGTACTCACAAACCAGCCATATCAAAACGGATAATTACCGGGATTCGAACTTTCGACTTCCCGCTCCCAATGCGGATGCCTTACTCGCTTGGTCAAGGCAGACGGTACATGTATAGTTCATTTATATAATATCAGTACGAAATTGTTAGAGTTTATAAACGTCCTGAAAGACAGACATGTTCGCATTTATAGAATGAACTAATCTACGGTTTTATAGACGTAGTGCACTGAGTTCATGTTTTAGCAGATGAATTCTTCGTAGATAAAACTTCATACAGGAACATTGTACACAATCGTCTTTCGAGAGCGGAACATAAATTGCGTTTATAAACAAGAAGGCCACGATGGCCTAATATCGCTCACCTGAGTACACTGGCATTATGACTGAGTAAAATTAATGGGCCAATAAAGAATTCCATTTGTTTACTGAGATAATTGGTTTTAAACCCGACCACATCTTTTATTTCCTTCTTTGTATATATAGCCATAGTTCGTGTCTTCAAAGTTAAAAGGACCCAAACATTTTTTTACAATTTTCTGAAAAATATTAAGGATTTCCCACAGTTCCCTTGTATTTTCCCCATTACCCACGTTATTGACGGTGAGTAAGCAAGGCGCTATAAAGTTGAGTATGCCATAAAACATCGAGGATTTGAGGAGATGCAAGGGCAAATACACAAGGGAACAGGGGCGCAAGGAATGGCTTGGCCGACCATAAAGGAAAACGAAGGACAAATCAAGACAGCAGGCAAAGTTTAGCCGAAGGAGGGATAACGGGAACACTATATCAAGTGATAGAATTGCAAATGGGAAAGGGAAATTAAAATACACTTAGAAACACAAATAGAAATAATAACCACACAGCGATTTACAGTCTTAGAACTGCCAGTAAAATACCAGGGTTTTAAATTGGTTTAACAGTTAGCTAACCTCACACATGAGATCTATATGGCCTTGATTTCAAAGTTATATATATTCAGCACATTTAACAACGCACAATACAATTTTTCTCAAGTTGTGTTGACTTGCACAGTGGTACATGAAAAGCATATGACATGATATTGTTTGATGGGTATGCATCGTATATATATTTTATGACATTCGGCGGGTACTTTCATATCAGATGATATACACATTAACATAAAATGACGTTTTACAATTATTTCGCAGGTCTAAAACTGTGCGTTTTTGAATGGAGTAAGTATATATTGTTCCGGTCGGCTGCATTAGTAGGTCACATGAATATATTTAAAATCTTCTTGTTCGTGCGTTACATTTTTTCACACTTGTGAGAAAGTATTTTTTTATTGCTTATGTCTTTGATGAGATTCACTTTTACGACACGTCTAATCCAATGTATGTGTCCATGTAGGCGTAGAACTGCTAGATTATGTTGATTCAGGGTTCAAAGAGATGTCACCACTAGTTCATATAAAATATAAATTCTAGGAGTATTGACGGAGGCGCCGCCCTAGTGTCTAATATGATTAATCAAATCGCAGTTTGACAGTAAGCAAAAATTGTTTTGGAACAGTGAAACTGTACATTTATTCCTGAAAAGCATGCACTAAGAGCGAGTACCGTGTAGACTATCATGATAACTGGTGGCAGTAATATGCCACCATAGCTTATTTACAACCGGTTCAACAACATTAAACAGAAAATCACCACATATACGTATATCTCTGCCTACTGCTATCGTCTGCTGAGTTATCTGCCTAGTGTACACTTACACTATCTTGTACTATCGTAATATTCCGGCATTTCATTTTATAAGCACTTCACGCGTGATCCACGCCTGATACGTAAATGATGATGTCATGTGATAAATTCCTGCGACTGCGGTGTATTGAAATCACGGGCATATAAACATTATCATAGTCCGTGTTGATATATAAAAAATTGGTCTGTAATTGCAATATTTAAATAACAATGGGGCTCTTTCTTATGCGTCGGTGATGTCAGTTCAAATCCGTTTCCAGCTGATATCGCACGTGCGCACTTACCGCTATATTTCTTTGTTAGACAGGGACTACTTTCTTCAGGAGTATGTAGATTTGGCGGTTCAGAATGTAATAGTTTATCCGATGAGTGTCCGCGGATTTCGCCTACTGTAGCAATTGGCTCTGACGAGCCCCTTGCTATCTCACAGCGTTGAATGGTGGCCTTACTAATGTACAGATATGTATATCTGTTTGACATTTAAATGATTTTGTAACTGTAACCTACATATTTCAGTTTTAGCCATTATAACCTTTGTACAAATGTTTAAAGCCAAAATAAATGTATCGTTTATACGTGATAGCTTTCTGATCAATATCTTTCAATCATGTCTCTTTCTTCTTCTCCTATTGCAATGGCAAACCGTCAAAATTGTCTACAATGTTACTACAAGGGAGGTTAAACAATGACAGATTACCAAGCCTCGACGCCAAAGGTACTCAATTCTCAAAATATACTTGAGAGTTTGAAAAATATCAGTTCAGTCTGAAACAAGATGCAAAAGACTTACGCGATAAGTAGAGGATCTTACATGAGTGGCCATATGCTTAATATGTTATTAAATTAATTAAACTTTGATGTCTTCTACAAACGATAAAACCGAGACTTTGCCGAGTTTTTATCGGTTTTAGATGACGACTTAAAAATCTACAAATATGAACATAAATGTAAATTTTCTTATGTGAATTTATTGAAGTTTTAAATCCGTTGACCGCACAAAATGTTGAATTTTGCCACATAATGCCCCGCCTAACATACACTAGAGGATGTTCGTAGAGTGACGAAGTGGTACGGAAATATCCGAGAGCTATCGAAAATGAACGTTTACCTACAAGCAAAGTACGGCGTGTGTTATTCGGTCTTAGGTAAACAACAGCGGACGCAACATAAGGTAGTTCCGACAATTTTATTTTTGTTTTTCAACCACAATATACAAATTCAAATGGTTATATCACATATCATATTCAAATTAACAAGACAATGCTTTTCAATGAAATAAAATATCATACTTAGTACAAAATATATATTTAACAATGTCAACACGATTTTAGCGCGTCTACGTCACGTTTGTTTTATTGTGACATCGTGCACATGCGAGTTGTTATTTTACTTAGTCTAGTGAATTATCGAAAATAATACAAGAGTGTTATTACCACTCTACATCGTATGTTTTATTATATAAATAAACAAAAAAATGCAATGAAATAACCTTTGCAATGCAGTGGTGCTGCGTGCGGTGAGGAATAAATAATGTGATTGCTGTTAAAATATAAAGTCTTGTACATGTATTGTCTAAGAATTATTCGAAAATAGTGCCATAACAAACTGATTTAAAACCAAGGACAGTGTCACCGTTGTCTACGTGGTCTTAAATGAGTTCAAATCAATGTAGTACGTACAAAGATCGAATATCAAATGTGTGTGTGGTCTGATGTTAAGATGTCGAGATTGTTGTGTAAATGGTGGGAAAGATACATAGAGATGTTAAACGTTGACCATACTGCTGTGATGGATCGTAAAGAAAATGATAAGACGACGATTCTATCATTCACTAATCTTGTAACTCTTCAAGTTTACTAGTTTTATGTATCATTGAGCTGGTATTTATCCTTAAGAAACTGACGAGTGTTATTCTAGTGGGGTCGAACCATGGGTTTGCATGCCGTTGCTTTAATCTGGCTTGGCTAAAAATCGTAATTTCTTTCACAAGTGACATTTCATGGTTTCAAAGCAACAACCAGGCATATTCGGAATTATGTCCCCCTCTTTCAGAATAACCTACATTCAAGACAAGACTAACATTCCCGGGTTTCATTATCACTGCATGTTAAAGTATAAATTATCCACACATCCATTTTCTGCAAGGGAAGTGTTTTCATCTTTTATAATGGTGGCCTTGTAAAGTAAAGAACTATACATGAGTCTGACGCAGTAGATGCACGTGCATTTATCTGTCTGTTGTATTTTCTTAATAATATATTTTGCATGCATTTTTCTTCAGTACCTAAACTGTCTGCATCTGAGTCTGCTTCCGTGTACATATATATACATGTGTCTGCTTCCGTGTATCTATACATGTGTCTGCTTCCGTGTATCTATACATGTGTCTGCTTCCGTGTACATATATATACAGGTGTCTGCTTCCGTGTACATATCTATACATGTGTCTGCTTCCGTGTATCTATACAGGTATCAGCTTCCGTGTACATATATATACATGTGTCTGCTTCCGTGTATCTATACATGTGTCTGCTTCCGTGTATCTATACATGTGTCTGTTTCCGTGTACATATATATACAGGTGTCTGCTTCCGTGTACATATCTATACATTTGTCTGCTTCCGTGTATCTATACATGTGTCTGCTTCCGTGTATCTAGACATATGTCTGCTTCCCTGTACATATCTATACATGTGTCTGCTTCCGTGTATCTATACATGTGTCTGCTTCCGTGTATCTAGACATATGACTGCTTCCCTGTACATATCTATACATGTGTCTGCTTCCGTGTATCTAGACATATGACTGCTTCCCTGTACATATCTATACATGTGTCTGCTTCCGTGTACATATATATACAGGTGTCTGCTTCCGTGTTTCTATACATGTATCTGCTTCCCTGTACATATCTATACATGTGTCTGCTTCCGTGTACATATATATACATGTGTCTGCTTCGTGTATCTATACATATGTCTGCTTCCGTGTACATATCTATACATGTGTCTGCTTCCGTGTACATATCTATACATGTGTCTGCTTCCCTGTACATATCTATACATGTGTCTGCTTCCGTGTACATATCTATACATGTGTCTGCTTCGTGTACATATCTATACATGTGTCTGCTTCTGTGTACATATCTATACATGTGTCTGCTTCGTGTATCTATACATATGTCTGCTTCCGTGTACATATCTATACATGTGTCTGCTTTCCTGTACATATATATACATGTGTCTGCTTCCGTGTACATATCTATACAGGTGTCTGCTTCCGTGTACATATCTATACAGGTGTCTGCTTCCGTGTACATATCTATACAGGTGTCTGCTTCCGTGTACATATCTATACATGTCTCTGCTTCCCTGTACATATCTATACATGTGTCTGCTTCGTGTATCTATACATATGTCTACTTCCGTGTACATATCTATACATGTGTCTGCTTCCGTGTACATATCTATACATGTGCTTCCGTGTACATGTGTCTGCTTCCGTGTACATATCTATACATGTATCTGCTTCCGTGTACATATCTATACATGTGTCTGCTTCCCTGTACATATCTATACATGGGTCTGCTTCCGTGTACATATCTATACATGTGTCTGCGTCCGTGTACATATCTATACATGTGTCTGCTTCCGTGTACATATCTATACATGTGTCTGCTTCGTGTATCTATACATATGTCTGCTTCCGTGTACATATATATACATGTGTCTGCTTCCGTGTATCTATACATATGTCTGCTTCCGTGTACATATCTAAACATGTGTCTGCTTCTGAGTATATATACATGTGTCTGCTTCCGTGCACCTATACATGTGTCTGCTTCCGTGTACATATCTATACATGTGTCTGCTTCCGTGTACATATCTATACATGTGTCTGCTTCCATGTACATATCTATACATGTGTCTGCTTCCGTGTACATATCTATACATGTGTCTGCTTCCGTGTACATATCTATACATGTGTCTGCTTCGTGTATCTATACATATGTCTGCTTCCGTGTACATATATATACAGGTGTCTGCTTCCGTGTTTCTATACATGTATCTGCTTCCCTGTACATATCTATACATGTGTCTGCTTCCGTGTACATATATATACATGTGTCTGCTTCGTGTATCTATACATATGTCTGCTTCCGTGTACATATCTATACATGTGTCTGCTTCCGTGTACATATCTATACATGTGTCTGCTTCCCTGTACATATCAATACATGTGTCTGCTTCCGTGTACATATCTATACATGTGTCTGCTTCGTGTACATATCTATACATGTGTCTGCTTCTGTGTACATATCTATACATGTGTCTGCTTCGTGTATCTATACATATGTCTGCTTCCGTGTACATATCTATACATGTGTCTGCTTTCCTGTACATATATATACATGTGTCTGCTTCCGTGTACATATCTATACAGGTGTCTGCTTCCGTGTACATATCTATACAGGTGTCTGCTTCCGTGTACATATCTATACAGGTGTCTGCTTCCGTGTACATATCTATACATGTCTCTGCTTCCCTGTACATATCTATACATGTGTCTGCTTCGTGTATCTATACATATGTCTACTTCCGTGTACATATCTATACATGTGTCTGCTTCCGTGTACATATCTATACATGTGCTTCCGTGTACATGTGTCTGCTTCCGTGTACATATCTATACATGTGTCTGCTTCCCTGTACATATCTATACATGTGTCTGCTTCCCTGTACATATCTATACATGTGTCTGCTTCCGTGTACATATCTATACATGTGTCTGCTTCCGTGTACATATCTATACATGTGTCTGCTTCGTGTAGCTATACATGTGTCTGCTTCCGTGTACGTATCTATACATGTGTCTGCTGCCGTGTATCTATACATGTGTCTGCTTCCGTGTACATATCTATACAGGTGTCTGCTTCCGTGCATCTATTCATGTGTGTCTCCGTGTAGCTATGCATGTGTCTGCTTCCGTGTACGTATCTATACAGGTGTCTGCTTCCGTGTATCTATTCATGTGTCTGCTTCCGTGTACATATCTATACAGGTGTCTGCTTCCGTGTATCTATGCATGTGTCTGCTTCCGTGTATCTATATTTGGTCCGCATTTTCTTAATGCGTGTGTGTATCAGTGAATAATGCATTTTTTCCGTATTTATTTTGCGTGCATTTTCCCAATATATGTTTGACAGTGTATGCATTTTACTCCGGTATGTATTATGTCTGCTTATTTATCAGTTTTTAAAAGTGTCAGTATTTTCATTCCATATATATTTTGTTATGCATATTGTCTACATTAATCTTTAATCGGTTGAACTTTTATATCAATTTTAAATGCATGTCTATTGAAATAAGCAAACTATTTAAAATAACCTATTTGAAATTTATTATGAAAATTAAAATGACCAACCCTATTCAAGTTGTCAAGAGTGATTAGAATAAGTTGTAAGAACTAACCATTTTCAAAATAATTATATTACACCACGGACCTATATACCAGGTCCGTAATTACACGCAAATGTCGTAATGAACATGGTTGTTTAAGTATTTTCCTTTATTTTTCAGTTTAATTTCCTAATATTTGACAAATCATTATATGATGCATATAATTCATTATACAAGTAAATAGCTTTCAAGCGCTAGCAGTCATTCATTGTCTGTAATCGTCCGGGTTATTCGTTATTGTCGTCTGTGTTTTATTCATGCCCTAATTTACGGATCAGTACGGTTCATTTAGAAATTATACCATCCTTGGCACAACAACAACAAAATGACCTCTTACGGCGTTTTTGGGCGAGCGACGAGGCAAATTACGAACTTGTCGCGGAGGTGAGTAAATATATCTTTATTGTGTTGGTGTTCGGTGTCTTCAGGTTTGCAAAGTGATGCATTGTTACTTGTGGCTTCACATTATATTCAGTTTTCAATTTCGACGCACTTTCGTGAAGGCCAAACAACACTAAATTCAACTCGGTTACTTACTGCGCTTTTCGAATATTTCTTGTCGTGCACACCAGACCTGTTGAGATTTCTCTCGAACTGTTATTGATTGATTTATGACTGCTTATTGCAAGATTTATAAACTCTATACAGTATCCAGCTGTCTTGTAATTGCATGGGTAACCAGAATGGTTGTGGTAGCCTGTCTAAATTCTAATAAGTATTAGGCCAACTATCTCATTATCTGGTATATCAATTTTCATGTGGATGACATCAGGTAATCAGTGTATGTATGGATATTTATTCCATGCAGATATAATACATGTGGATGACATCAGGTAATCAGTGTATGTAGGGATATTTATTCCATGCAGATGCATTGTGTTACATCTACCTTATCTTCGTGCAGATGCGTTTCAACATCTGATGTTTAATGTGAAAAAATCATTTTCACTACAACTTTTACTTGTAATAGTTGTATCATGTATTTAATTTACCCTAATGTATAACATATATTATAAAGGTCAATCTTTAAGATGTCAAATCTGCAATAAAAATATTTGGTTTGAATATACAGAGCAACACATAATTTTGACTGTATTCATGCATATTTTGTTTGAATTTTCAATGATTGTAAAATAATTAAGTTTAAAATTCATAAAATCCCAGTGGAAATGTTGGCTATGTTGGACATGTTTTATGTTGTATATATCAACTTCCAACTGTGAAGAAATAGATACACAAAGGCTTTTATATATTTTTGATACGCCTGTTCAAAGAAAGGGACATATATTATAGTTTCACCTGCAGCAGGCGGGGGCAGCCTCCAGCAAGTTGTCCTATCAATAACTTAAGATTTTTTAGTCCAATCTTCTCCAGACTTTGTCTGAATGTGAATCGGCATAATATCTTGGACAAGTTCGATAACAAGCCATATCACACTTGTCACTCCAGAGTTATTGCCCTTTAAGTAGAGAAATTACCTAAAAATGGTCTTGTTGATCTATAACTTTAGAATTATTTGTCCAATCTTCACCAGACTTGCATCAACTTCGAAAACAGTGGTTGGAATATTTTCACCAAAGGTACTGGAGTCATAGGAGACAAGTCATTTTTACACTGCTTTATTTCAAACTCTTATTTTTAACAGGCGTATTTTGCTATGGTATGCGCTCTTGTTCAAAAATTAAAATTAGGGACTTAATTGAAACTTTTTAATTGAACTATTCCAACATTTTTAACCTAGCACATGTGCCATATAATGGGGGAGACCTATTTTTGTTTGGCATGGTCTGTCTGTCTGGCATTGGGAACATAGCCGAATAATGGCTATGAAAACCGCTGGAAAAAATCCTGTCTTGAATATACTGTTTACTAAACAAGAATAATTTCATAAAACCTGTATGGAGATGCAGACAATATGACAGATTAAGTACGAAACAGAATGTATGGCTATGGAGAAAAGGTTACCTTAAAAAAGTGAGAAATTAATGTTATTGATTAACATGCAATGTACAATATTGCAGTGACTATGGAATCCTGTCCCATGAAACATCTCGAAGAGGTAGCAGTAAGAGTGATTCTAGAGAAGAATCAAGGAGGCCTTCTAGTTCAGTTACTCAGCATCGTAGGAGCAGGGTAACAGTTTACAGGGAGAAAACCACTGCTGGTGGCAGTAGGTTTGACCGTGAAGTGGGCAAGAGGAGGCAGGCCAGCCCAGCAGTGAAGCGCAAAAGGCGGCGCCAGACAAGTCCCTCGGATGACAAGTCCAGTAGCTGCACAAGTAGTAGAAAAGAAAAATCAATTGCTGAAGCCAGAAAAAGACCAAAGCAAGGGTGTCCCATCCCATGGTGCCATCATGATTACAGATATCCAAAGGCACATGTTTTTAATTTCCACTTCCCAACAAAGTTGGATATGGAGAACACTGGACATAATGCCAACATTGACAGAGTAAAGGCCTTGGAGTACTTAAATGATAAATTAACAGGACAAATAGATTCTTCCCTGAACACCCTGACCAACTTCGTTGATAGAGAAGGCATCGGCGAGGCCAACAAGGGAAAGAAGATTGATGACTGGTTGATGGATATTGTGCATTGCACCTCCACAATTCTGGAGTTGAAAATACCTGAGACCTTGATATTAAGTCCTATGAATTCACCAGGACTGGTTTTTCACTGGGCTGTTATGCTGGAACTTCTGTCAAGACTGTCTAGCCAAGAATATAACCTATTTATGTGTTTGTTCAGTGATCCAGGTCGCAGAAATGAGCTTGAGCAGAAGCTGGCACCAGT
This sequence comes from Mactromeris polynyma, assembly GCA_032209605.1. Classification (NCBI taxonomy): domain Eukaryota; kingdom Metazoa; phylum Mollusca; class Bivalvia; order Venerida; family Mactridae; genus Mactromeris; species Mactromeris polynyma. Next base: position 5,270,397 of record JASFXZ010000022.1, read on the forward strand.
GGATGAAAGTTATGTTCCTGCAGCTGATAGCCATAGTCAGAAAGTTTTACTGCCAGCAGAGATGGTTATTGTTGATGAGGTTAGTGATGATGAGGAGGTTGTGGCCAACATGAGGGTACAGGTGGACGTGGGAAGGAGAAAAGCACTGAAAAAGGTACATCCAGAAAGCCATTGCATGGTGACTATGGAGATGGAAGAGAGTGTAGTCAGTGAAGATGTGATGGCTGATGCTGACAAAAGTTTTTGTTGTACAGAGACATCTGGGACTCTTTCACAGTCAGTCAGGGAGGAACCTTCCAAGCAGCAGGAAGTTATGAAAGCCGGAGACCTCTGTCATGTGGGGACCAGTGTGCCAGTGGCTACACACCATGATTTGGGAGAAACTGCATGTTTTACAAGGCATGTTGTACCAACTTCTTCCAGACAAGCATTTGATAGCCATGTTCACGCATATCAGGGAAGCAGAGAGCATGGGATGGCTACATATGACATGGTAGGGGTTATGCCAGAAGACCCTAGCAAGAGTGTAAACATTGTCGGAGGAACTGCAAATTTTTGTGATCCTGTAAGCTACCCCTCGCATGAGGAGATACTGGCTCTCAACCGTCAAGGGATTATGGTTACTGTTGGTATTCATCCAAAACATGCTGCCTCTGTCACACCAGCAGTATTGGAAAGGCTTCAGGAGTTGGTCTGTTTGCCCGAAGTTGTGGGATTAGGCAAGGTTGGATTGGACCACACCATGCCAATAGAAGAGTGGGCAATCCAGAGAGATGTGTTGGAAGCTGTCTTAGGTTATCTTGAAGACAGACATGTGCTGGTCCTGCATTGCCAAGGCAGCAGGAGGGAGGAGTTATCTGAGATGTTTGCCTCGCTTGTCTATCAATGCAGGGGGGTGGTACCCAGGCAACAGTGCATACACATTCACTGCTTCAACGGTGTTAAGAGCGATCAGGAACGCTGGATAGGGCATTTCGAAAATGTCCACTTTAGTTACACAAACATTGGTACAGGGAGGTTTTTACAGCCACAAGTTGAAGCTCTCAGAAGCCTGGAACTAAGTCGACTCGTCCTTGAGACTGATGCCCCTTACTTCCTGCACACCAGACATAGTGTTTCATCACCTAGTTTATTTGAAATGACAGCTGAAGCAGTGGCAAGATTGAGGGGTGATGATGTAGAGACTGTCCTGGCAGCAGCCACAGCTAATTGGAGGAGACTGTACCAGTAGATCAGTAGTAGCACAAATGTCGTTTGTGTTGGGCTTGGAGAAGGTGTGGACTGTATGATTTAGCTATGGATTAAGTATGTTGTACATGCTTTGGGTATTATGTTGTACATGAAGGTTTTGTTTTGGAGCAATTATATTTTGCTCAAAGTGACTATGTGGTACATAGTTATTGAGTTGGCAGTGTCTCGTAGGCCTTGGCAAGTAGAAGAGTTGACAGATCAACCTTGTTGTGTTTAAAGTGGTGAAAATATCCTGCGGGCATTTGGCAAGTTGTCACTTCCTTTAGAATATTGCTCACTCAGTGGTAATCTGTCTAGATAAGCTAACCTTGCCCAGGAAGAATATGGGTTGAACTGTCTGCTATTAACATTAGATTTATTTGGAAATGATGGCATATAACTCAGTTACCAATTGTTAAATGTTCAGTGGGAAGGGGTTTTTGAAGCATTGAGTCGGGGGTTCTAAATTCATGTGTGTTATAATATTTCATTTTACATGAACTCACTCTCATAGAGTGTATCAATATTATTATTTTGTAAATTGTATACATTGAATGACAAGTGTTATATGTAAAGCCAAGTGTTAATTAATCTGTTCTGTTCTAAATTTGATGTTAAAGTTGGGGAAATGTACATGTAGTTACCTTGGAATCTAGTAAAGATGTTTGCATGGGTTTAATAAATCCCAGAATTGTAGGAAAATGAAATAGTTGGTGGGAATTTGGCAGCCATCTTTTTTAATACAGCTGTCTAAAAGCTGTCATGGGTTTTGGAGCAATTATCAGGGGTAGTGTTGAACTCGGTGTGTAATACATGTGTGTATGCTGGAATCACCTAACAGATCACTTCAGGGGCTAAATTTGTGACTTTATGGCATGTGTTTGATGCAAGAGTGTTGTGTTATTTTCTGGTGGACTGAACTGCATAGCTGTGGCCTATATAGCTGCTCATGTTCTAAAGTCATGTAGATGATCATGACAAGTAAGACAGTGTGCTATGGGCAATGGTGCTGTTAAGCAAAGATTGACATCAAGTTCAGTTTTGCTGATCAATGGCTGGGACTTCAAAAACCTTGAAAGGGCAAGGTAAGACATTTAGTGTCTCTTTGAATATCAAAGTTTCAGAATTGCTTGTGGAATACTGTGTGCTCTGAAATCAGGTATCATGTCATGGGAAACTTGAATTTCCAACATAACGACAGTGTTGTACATCCTGTGGCTGTTTCCTTAGACAGCCTGTTGGCAGTCTTATGGGTGACAACACCAGGGATCATACAGCCACATATGTAAGGTACTGTCTTTCTGGCAAAACGAATGTTGAAGTTATGTCAATTCCTGATTCCTCAGATCTTAATCTTCCCTTGCATATCATGGACTGTTTGGAGGGAATTGTGCAGAAAAAATATCTTGTGTGCAACCACATGGATTTGGGAAAAGCTGTTGTATGAATGGATCAGGATTTCAGTGACAACATCAAGCCTAAGATAAGGTCAATGAGACCTCGTTTAATGAAATTTTATTTTTGTTGAATAAGAGATGACAATATATATTACATGTAGCTTGGTTTGGAATAGTTATATTTTTGTGTATGTATGCATAATACAGTTGTCTGACAAGTTCCATTCAAAATTTTTGATTGTCATTTAAAGATTGACTGCCTCCTTGAGAAATTTATACTAGTTACAACATTCTCACATCTTCATGAACAGTAAAAATTCCTTTACTTTGATTCTATTTTTAATTTGTACATCTTTGTTCTCAATATAGAGGATCTTAAACGAGCGGTCAATATTAATTGAATTAAACGAGTCTTTTAAAAAAATGAGCATAAGTGTAAGATTCTATTTATGACATAACAGCAGATTTACGTCAAATCATTATCTTGACCTCATACAGGCAAGCAAAGTATGAAGTGTGTAATTCGGTCTTTGGTAAACAAAAGCTGATGCAAAAAAAAGTAGTTCTGACAATTATATTTTTTATTTTTCAACCTCAAGATAGTGTTCTGATAATTCTATCCCATATCATATTGAAATTGACTAGACAATAGTTTTCAATTAATGATGTCGACATCATTTGATTATATCTATGTCACATTTGTTTTGTTGTGATGTCATGCACATGTGTTGTTATTTCACTAGTGAATTATCAAAAACAATACATAGGTGTTATTACCACTCCACACCATATGTTATGTTATAAATATACTACCCAGTGTATACTTCTTTTTGGACTTGGGATATTTTAATTGAATATTTCTTGTTTTACATTGCTGGTGATGAATGATGCAAACATTAGGTTCATGCATGGCAGTACAATGTTAGTTACAAGGACCATCCTGGTATGAAGCTCTTCTGGATTGTATATGACATATGTTTATATTTCAGTGTTCGAGTTCCACAACAGTGGTCTCCCTTTGCCCGTGTTTGTCCATCATGTAGATGCCTTGTAACAAAAGCAACACATTCTTCAAGGACAGGGAGAAGTAGGCAGTTGTTGTCAGGGATTAGAACTCCCTTTCAAACAAGTGGTATATTTTTATGTGAAAGTTTTTCTCAGTTTATGTACATGTATTGCTTGAGAACATATGCCACAGAAAATGTTCCACGTACCATATCTACTTTCTGCATTGTTAGCAAGAGCTTCTTAGGTTGAATACATTAATCATGTGTTAATGTAGCTTACTGTGGAAATAATTAACTGTAATTGTAGATTACTTCGTAAAAGAAGTTGTTTGCTTATATTATATTTAAGAAATGTACCATTAGGACTGGATGCTTTCAAGCAGAAGGTACTTTTAAAGGGAGAATATAATCCCTCATTATGAATGTCATTTAACTAATTGAAATAATAAAAGAGCATTCGAAACGCTTCAATATATTTGCACCTCGTGTTTTTGGATTATTTTTATTTGTTTATTTTGTTGCTTTTGTTAATTAACTTCTATACTGTCGATGGTCAATTCCTTTGAGGATGTGAATATTATTAAATGTGTACATGTATTTATATTTGTCTGTAGTTCGACACATGTTTATACAGACACAGGACACACCAAATCCGAATTGTTTGAAGTTCCTACCTGGAGTGACTGTTTTAGAATCAGGAACCAAAGATTTTCCAAATGGCCAGTCAGCATATTGTTCTCCTTTGGCAAAGTAAGTAGTTCCACAATTTATTATGGAATGATTGAACAACATAAACCTGTCAGATGCTGAGTAAAATCTCCCGGATTTGTCAGAAAGTTACAGCCATTGTAAGCTAGTTAAATGAATCTCTCTTCGATAGTCGATAAAAACACGAAAGGCTTATCTAATGTTGCATTGATAAATATATTGTTATTTCACTGGTAAATATGTTCACAGCAACCTATTTTGAATCTATTTGTAGGCGGTTGTTCAGATTAGAAGGAGTGAAAGCTGTGTTTTTCGGTCAAGATTTTATTACAGTTACAAAAGTAAGTATACTTATGATTGTTTTGATTGCCATTAGTAAATTATTTTGGTTATAAAACAGTATGAATATTTGACACATTCTTGAAATTTAAGAATAATGCAGAGAATATTTATAATAAGTATCTAGTTTTTCTCATACATGTGAACTCTCCAGATTTCTGCGGGAGACTCCTGTATTTGACAGGCCACTCATGCTCTCCCGACCAGGAGCTGCTATCTCCTGATTTTCAAAGTTAACATCGTAAATTTTTGTTTTGGGGTATTTTTTTAGTTTGCTAAAATTACTTGTCAAACTGGAAGTGGTAATTCAGGATACCAGTCAGAAAATCGTATATAACACGTTTTTAGCATCGTAGAGATGCTTTCGATTATGGAATCGAGCGCTTGGCAAAACTGATAAAAATATGGCAGGACCACCATTTTTATGGTTTTTTTATTCAAATTTCACACATTTCTATTGCATTCAGACATGACAATTGGCAATAAAATTATTAATTGGTAACCTTTTTTTAGGGATGAATCCCAGATTACGAGTAAATTCGCAGAATATTGCTTTTTAACAGCTTTATAATGATCAGATATAAACATATTGACTAAATTTCAGCCACAGACAAATCTCCCATTTTGAGTCTCAATCTCCTGGTTTACAGGATGCATTCTCCCGATTTCCTTCTGAAAAAGTTCACATGTATGTTTTCTATTGTGTATTATAGTGTTACATCTGAAGTCTGAATAATAATGTTTTATGGTATACTTTAAATTTTTGATAATGTGTATTCTTTGATGGACAAGCCACACCTTGGCCGTATTCACAAACGTTTTAAGACTGAATCTCAGACTAAGACTTTAAAATTGCAAAAAATAAATTTACAAGCATTTTGTTTTCATTATATTTAAACGGATAAAATTTTTCCTGAATATTTCTTGTTACTCACTCTACACTTTTGCCTTGTTTTATCAAATATATTGTGTAACAATAACGTAGAAACAAAATGAAAATTTACCATTCTAAACTCTTAATCTGAGATTCAGTCTTAAAACGGGCCCTGCATTAAAGGAATTGAATGCATTCATTTCTGAATTTCTCAGACATATAATAAAACAAGTTTAGTCACATGCAATATGAGAACCATGAGTCCTTGTCTTTCAGATTGATGATGATATTGACTGGGCTGTTATAAAACCAGACATATTTGGTACGATCATGGATTTCTTTACTACTGGGCTTCCTGTTCTAGATGAAGATGCTGAATTATCACCGGATACAAGTAAGATTTCTCTAGCTGTGATGCATCATCTGGATACCACCTATTCACTTTGTTACTCTCAGTTTATTATATATAAGGGATACTAAGTTATATTTTTTCGTTATTTGGTTTTTGGCCAATACTACCATTTCATAGGTTGTTTTATGATTTGGGGAATGTATTTGATCCAACTGCAGCACTCATTAGTTAAAGATTTTGACTTAATCTGTGACATGTAGCATTCAGATGATGAAGCATTTATCAACTTCGTTCAGTGCTTGATTTAAAGTTAATAATTGTGATAACTCTGCCTTTTAAAGTTGCATGGCATAAAATACACTTTTCTATCATGTGCGCCAAATGTAATTGTTTGATGAATTTTTGTCCAGATAATGACTTTGAACAGCTGTAGGGAGTGTGATTTAACCTGATATGCACTGTAATTAGCAATTAAAGTTGAGTGCAAAAGTAGTTTCAATATCATGTTTATTTTTTCAATACGAATCTCCTTTCTGGACTGATTTTTAAGTGATTTTGGACTTCGCAAGTACTGAAGGGAAACTTTTTTATCTTTGTGATTATATGACCATCCGTTTGCTTCATATAACAATCAAGATATCAAATTGTACCCCAATTCTTGATCACACATTGATTGTTTATTTGCTTAGTGCCTTGTGATGAAGATGATGAAACAGTTGCTATGATTAAGGAATTGTTAGATACAAGAATAAGACCCACTGTACAAGAAGATGGTGGAGATATCATATTTATGGTAAGTGTTCAAACATAGTCACTGACTAAAGATAAATTTTAAATCATAGTTATGTTGTTCTGAACGTCAGTTAAAAATGTTTAAAATTATGAAATATTTTGAGTAGGCGCATATCCAGTCGGTAGGTAGCTGTGGATAAACAAAACATATGTATGCTCCCCTTTTGATAAAGGGGGAGCTTATTGTTTCACCCATGACAGTAGATCATCCATTTCTGAGCAATATTTCAAGTACCCTTCAGCCTCTCGGTACTGAGTTGGTTGGATGCTTGCCTGCTGATTGTAGATGAACCCTATTGAATTGGTGAAACATCCTTCTCCTGATAACTCAGGTACCTTTGGCCTCCTGTGTCCCAACTTCTTAGGATGATTGCCTGCAGATCTTTAATGAACTGTATTCTTTTTAAGATCACTGGGACAAAGGTCATGGTTAAATTAACTATTAGTAGGAAATCCTTGTTTGCCCTATAACTTAAGAATTGTTGAGCTTTTTAGACCATTAAGATCAAACCCTTGTATATCATCTGTTCTCACTTCTTGGGCATCATATTAATTAAACATCTGTAGTTTAATATAAGACTCGGCAGTTTTTTACAAAATTCTGAAATATATGTATTAATATATTTTATTACCTTGACTTGACTTTGGTAGGATTTAAGCACTGTACTATAGATTAGTAGAATCGTGGCCTGTATTACTCTTGAGATTTGTTTCATTGTCCACTGGTTGGAAACACAAATGAAAATGCTTTTTTATTTGTTTTGGACATGTTAGGTCTAGTCCATGTGGTGAGATTAAAGATCAACTGGAGATATATGTACTTGCATTAAAATTAACAATCAATTTATATATATTTCTATTCCAGGGTTATGATGAGGGTATCGTAAAGTTGAAAATGCAAGGGTCGTGTACTGGATGTCCAAGTTCTTCTGTTACATTGAAGAATGGTGTACAGAATATGTTACAGTTTTATATCCCAGAAGTTACAGAAGTTATGCAGGTAAGACCTCTGCATACACTCTGGAATTTATTTCATTTTTGATAAATAGAGAATAGTACTGGCATTAAGGGTACAATCAAAGTAATTGTTTTCCTGGCTGGTTTCTAAGCAAGTTATATATGTTTCTTTCTTTCCTCAACTTATGTTCAGTTAATCAATTCAGTATCAAGACATAACTATGTGAATGGTCACAATCCCCGAATAAAGTCAGAAATACTGCTAGGTATGCCAGCAAATAGGCATTGACCATTTGACCCTCAGTCAGTTGTAAAATGTTTAAATTAGCATGTAAATAATGGCGCATTTGTTGTTTTAATTCCAGGTTGAAGATGAAGTAGATGATGTAAACAATGAAGAATTTGCAAAGTTAGAGAATGCACTTGGTGAAGAATCTGTTGAGAAAACATAAACATTAATATAGGAGTTGTTTCCCTTGAAGTATTTAAATGTAAATCTACAACCGAATTATGCAGAGACATGCTATTATAAAATCTGTTGAATATTTTATCATGGTGCGTTTTAAATTTGTAAGCAAATAGTTTTGCCACCACTCACGATACTTCCTGTTAACTATGTTAAAGGATTTCTTTGTTAGTTCAGTATTAGCTGATATATACCCGATCATCGTATAGTCTGAGATTGCTGATTCTGTTGTTTAGATATATTACCATGATATTAACATACTTGCTGTTGGCATCAATAGTAATTATGTGCTTTACAGCCAATGGCTGGATTGCTTTCAATGATCACTGTAGTCAAAAGTTTGACATTTAAACATCAGTGTAGCATTTATTTTAACCTTGATATGTTTTCAAGAAATTAATCATATGTGTAAAGAATGGCCAATTTTGTCTAAAATTGCTCTAATCTGTCACTGAGTAAAGCTGTTGTATCATTACATAAGCTTGTGTGAACTATGTTACCAACTGTCATCTAGCACCCCTGTTATATCTCTGTTTAAATTAGGGATGTCAATGAATGGCACTTTTGATATTGGAATATTCGTTCAACCTTCCGAATGAATATTCAACTTTCGTCCATTAAAAAATGGCATCAGTTATTTGTTTATCATTGCTTTTCTTCAAGCATATGTACATAGTATATGGTTGATTCTGTTACTGACAAAAAAAACCAAAAAACTTTGGTGTCACTTATTGCAACTTGTTTATGAAAGTGTAAACAACTTCAAAATGTAATTATATCCATCTTAATATTCTGATCGAATCCAAATAACAAATTCGAATACCTCATCAGTATTCGAATATTAGGACAATAGAATGAACATTTAAATGCTCCATTATTCGGTGACATCCCTATTTTAAACACTTGGTTGCTATTGACTGCAATGATATCATTACAATGCTCAATGTTTGAAGGTTACTTGTCTTCTTTACGTAATCTAATCAGACATTGTTTTGTTATCTTGGACAAAGTTTGCCACAGTACTAATTGTGTAATAAATGTAAAAACAACTTACACTTCTACTCCCTTCACCTGCCCTAAAAAATGTTGATAGGAGTATTAGGCAGTGTGTAATGGTAGTACTACATGTAGATTCACAGGGAGCGTAACATGTGGATGTTTGTTTTTACAGAATTTATGTTGAACATTGTATTGACAATCTCCAATGATGCGAATTGTACGGAATGAATTACTGAACTTGGCCAAATTTAAGTGCGAATTTCTATTTATGTTTTTGAGTTGTTGAACATTTCATATTAAACTTTGTTTTGTCTGTGTTTATAATTATTCTAATACAAGAATGTGACAAATTAATTCATTGTGAAATACGAAGATGTTGTGAAGAAAGTTGTGTGTATACCGTGAACACTTTCTGCACTCTGACTGATTGTTAATGTGTTTGATATTTATGGATTTATTTGTTCCTGCTATTTAAATTATATCGTGTCACAGACTTTAAATCTGTTGTTATTTGTTTTTGGAAGTCCAAGCTTGTAAAATGACAAACTTATGATATTTACATGTATTCAGCATTTATATTTATCAAAAAATTAACAACTAAACATAAATATACAGATGTCTATGAAATTGATATGTGACAAATACCAGCAAGGTATGGATAAATAAATAATCAGCATTTACAATGCAGAACAGGCAACAGGCATGTAGAAATGATACATTATTGAATCTTGGTTTTTCACACAGGAGATTGTGACAAGTTCTTTCCCTTTATCTCTGCTTGATTTCTCTCCCTTTATTCATTCTATAGTATATCATAATATACATATTATGTATTTGCTGCACTTAGTTATGATGGACTGTATTTTACATATTACATTTGTACTACCAATTGAGTTATACGTGGTGGCGGTAACATTGTCATCGTTTAGGTGTTACTGTTTGTGAGACCACAGGTTTTGTTGTAGATAATCTCGGTTGTGTCTATATATCTTCATACTTGGGTGGCGGTTCAGCATCTGAAATCACAAAATACTGTTATTTATGGCGTTATCATTATCTCAGAAACATGCACAAACCTGTCGGATACTACACTAGGGTATATATTGTATTAGTATAAATGGTGCTAAAGGTGGCTCTCAATGCGCATATATGTGTTGGACCTTTGTTGAGTTTACTATAATAAAATAGAAAATGGTTTCCAAAAAACATCTTGGAGTCTCTTTGGCTGCTGATTTAAAAAAAGACAAAGTACGTACTAAAACACGTAGCATTTCACTTTATATGCATACAAAGTATATGAAACATTGAGCGACCTGCTGTTATATGCAAAATGTATTCATGTCATGATTTAGTACAATTCGTTCATTTTGGCCAGTTAATTAAATTAGGCCAGAGCTATTGTACAGCTATCAACTATATGAACTGACTAAAATGTTTAGATGATCTCTATTATACGTACAATGATGAGAGTCGGTCTCCTCGTACGGAGGTAGGTCAGGGAATGGACGTATTCTGTTTGATCTCATTGATACTGTGTGGCGTAGACGGGATGTATGTGTTGGTTTCTTTTTACAATATATACATGCAAATACACAGAAGAGCAGCAGAACAATACCAAATATAGCACCGACTGAAATACCAACTATCACTCCCCATGTCCAAAATGGCTTGCTGAAAATAATAACGGGGAAAATGTTAAATATAACGGAGTTCGGCATTGTAAACATACTTAATATTCATTCTCTTGAAGCTACTGCCAATGGCAAGCAAATAAGGCCGTATGAATCCCCAAATTGGACCAGCGTAAAAGTTGAATCTACGCTGATGTTCGTCAGATTTATTACAAATATACACGTGTGCTTATTCATGGTTGCAAATACTGTTTTATATATAAAAAACATGATCAACAGACGTAACTGAGAATTTAGCTATAATATGGATGGGATTTTATGCCAGTATTCAATTTACTGAACTGACAAACTTTTGTCCAATGACGATACTTCAGTAATAAAGGAAAACGCCCACTGAACCACTGTCTCTGAAAAACGTTCGACTGACGTACATAGTCATTTTATTTTCTTACGCGCTTTAAAAATTAAAAAACATATTCTTGAACTGCTGTACTTAGAATATTCTTCTACACATAATATTCAATGATATTCCCTTCAGCAGCAATATTCCAAGTATACTGTGTGGACTGTATAGCAGATAAAACAATAATTACTCGCAACAAACTGGAGTGCTATTGTCACCATCACAGCAACCATATGCACAGGTTTTACCATTTGAACACACTTCACATATCACATTATCGACTGAAATCAATAAAAATAAAGGTGTGTCATATTACAATCGTGTATACGACACATTCACCAAACTAGGATATTTCAGATAATTTATCCCATCATATTTTACGAAGACCTGCATTTGCAGTATCGCATACATGAAACATTTTGAAAGGATACGTGCACTTTAAATTTTGAATTCGAAAGTCAAATAGATTAGAAATGGCAGTATTTGTCTAGTCTACAGATACGCTTACACTCCTCTCACATTTTTTATTTCTGAGTCTGTCTCTTTAGTCCCGTTATTCAGTAAACAAAACAAGCAACGATTTGGAAGATACTGTTCAGACCTAATTAATATCAAATGCTATGTGTTTGTTGTGTCTAGTGCGAAAACTAACTAGCTTACTGGCTTTCCTATATCCGTGTTCGTCCGAATCATTGTGCCCCTGATGAACGAGTGTGTAACTATCCTTATGAGAGTTCAATTGGACGGCTGTATGATCAAACCATGAATGTGAATATTAGATTTAAAAAAGACAATGCTTTATACAGAAATAACTAACGTTTAAACATTACGACGCTTCAACCAAGTACATGTATAATACATTACATTGGTCGAAAGCGTGAATGTTTGTTAGGCTCGTAGAATCATGGAAGTATTATATTACCTGCACTAAAAATAATCCACAGACATAGGTGCCACGGAAATCCAAGCACTTTGCTGCATAAAGTCATTGTTATCAAGGTATAGCAGAGCTCAGTAGAAGTTTAACACTTGATCAAACTATTTAATTTATTAGCTTAGCCATTTCGTAATAACCTTATGCTTTCACTTTTAAATAGAACACAATCCTTTGTCTTATGTTCCATTAGTATTGTGACATTAAAAAAAACAGTTATTGTCCAATTTCATGGAACAATTCCCAAATTAAGCACGTCATTATCTTGCGTAACAAGACACCAAAATGTTCCGTCCGAAGTAAGAAAAAACGTAACATGAACATTCAATTTATTTAATCCTGCAGGGTAAATATATAGCACCTAATAAAACATAATTCGACTTTGTTAGCTGGGCTAAAACAAGCATTAACATTGACCAAGTTATCTAAACAATGAAGTTAGGTACAACTGTACAAACTACTGTTTTTGTATTATAAGTTCACATAAAGTCATTGAGGATAAGCTTAGACTTTGTATTATGGTTTTTCATGGTATTAATAGTGCAAATGTATATATATTAGCATACAAGTTTATAGATCGCACCGATCGTGTTGTATTGTCTGTATTAAGTATTCATAAATAAACTGGGGATATACTGAAGTTCCGAAGACAATACTTGTATATAAAGCCGGCTCAGAATTTGTGAACAGAAATGTAAGTCTTGGTGACCTTATGCTTGGTTAAGGTTGTTTAACAAAGATGTTGAGCTGTAAAGAGAGGGTCGATGTTTTACCAGGGCGCATGACTTCCAAAGTTTATGTAATTGAGTAAATCCATTGTATGTTAATTATTGTACATGGAATTAGATAAATGCGATAAGATGCATTTTCGAGCAGTTTATGATTAATGTGTAAATGGAAGACAGCATGTCCTGTACAGCAGGGAACTCTTTTCCAGAAAGTTGATCTTAGTGATGGTTCCTCTGTCGCACGCGGATCCTATGGCCATACCAAATTTAATCTATGTATATGTTTATTAGCGTCATGTCCAGTTTGCAAAATTCTTCTTTGTAATCTATGATATTTTTCTTGACAAAACAAGGAATTTGAACAACAAGATATAAAATACAATTTGCCAGTATACAAAACAACAAAATAACTTAGTCGATTAATCATAGAAAAACCTTTTGTGAGGTTTTGAAAATGGGTTTTCAGTTACATTTGCTAAGTAATACCTGTTAGACTCATGAACACTCTATCCAGATTTTAGCAACTCATGTATTGTTTGCAAATGTACTGTTTATAATGTGAAAAATACTTAATTCTGACTAATTTACTGGTTTTTAGTGGAAAGAATACAAAATTGATGTGAAAAATAATAAATGGCTGAATAATCTACTTTCCATCATACGCGTCATTTTTGTTTTAAATGCGTTGCGGGATATACTTGGAAAAGTTTGACTTTCCATTAAAATTATTAACACTATTTATGTCGATATTGACTAAGATCTTGTGTAACAGTGAAAGAGATCACAAACTTGAAGCCCTAAACATTCACATTAAGGAGATTCACTTCATAACCTGTAACTCTTACCAGAAACAACCTTAAGATTTCTAAGTTCACTTTTTAATGACCCCCCCCCCCCCCTCATTCGGGTTTATTGTCTTTTCGCCCTGACAGTCAAAAACCTTACTCGTTCGAGGACACTTAACATATATTCAATTTAGTATGATATAATCTTGTGCCGCGCACATGTGATGGAAAATCTAGTGAACCCTTGCTAACTACATGTATGTAGAACATAGTTCACAATGATTTTCCACAGTAATCAAAGCACAAAAGTGCTGTAGGACGGTACCACTCGTCTCTGTAGCCAAGCTGGAAAGTCGTTGCATACAAGTTTCCGTTTTGTAACTAAACAGTTTTATAACATCAAAGTATGGGTAAATAGGTAAGATGGTTTGCATGGAATATGAAATAAAACTGAAACGTAAGACAGAAACCCTTTATGTCACGTTTGTGAATATTTAATTATAAAATGACATATTAAATTATATCAGCACGAACTTAAAGTAAAATCAGTATGCCAAGGCATAAAGTTATGATATCACTAGCTTGTCATAGGTTATGAGTTATGTTGTTGTAGTGGGGTATTTTCCAATTAATTTTCCAAGGACAGAGTGACGTGTACGTAGAATGAAGACACCGATAATTTTCGTAGTCGTGCACAACGAGCCCATATCTACGATAAATCCAAAACTGTAAACAAACTCGTGTGTATTAATACATTGCTTTAAACCCATCTGAACTCCACAGAAACAGCTAATTAGTTCACAAACCATTTTAGCATATTTTCTATGGGCCGAAAGGGTGGGGGGCAAGAATATTATATCCTTATATCAAGTCAAGGAACTGCTCAGGGTGCATGAAACATGTTCATATATTTGTATCGTTGTCTACGAAGTAATTTATGTCAATGAAGTTGACATGCTTTGCAAGAAAATGTCATTAGATATTATAATTCCTTATTGTCCACCGGAGACAAGTTGCTGTCACTGATGAACTCAAGGCATAAGCTTTTGGATGTGTTGCTATCTGTCACTGATGAACTCTGGGCATAAGCTTTGGCTGTGTCGCTATATGTCACTGATGACTTCTAGGCATAAGAGAATGGGTGTGTCGCTATCTGTCACTGATGACTTCTAGGCATAAGCTATTGGATGTGTCGCTATCTGTCACTGATGAACTCTAGGCATACGATGTTGGAGGTGTCGCTATCTGTCACTGATGAACTCTGGGCATACGCTGTTGGATGTGTCGCTATCTGTCACTGATGAACTGTGGGCATAAGCTGTTGGATGTGTCGCTATCTGTCACTGATGAACTCTGGACATAAGCTATTGGATGTGTCACTACTTGTCACTGATGACTTCTAGGAAGAAGCTATTGGATGTATCGCTATCTGTCACTGATGGACTCTGGGCGTAAGCTCTTGGATGTGTCGCTATCTGTCACTGATGAACTCTGTGCATAAGCTATTGGATGTGTCGCTATCTGTCACTGATGAACTCTGGGCATAAGCTATTGGATGTGTCGCTATATGTCACTAATGAACTCTAGATATACGCTCTTGGATGTGTCGCTATCTGTTACTGATGACTTCTAGGCATACGCTATTGGATGTGTCGCCATCTGTCACTGATGAACTCTGTGCATAAGCTATTGGATGTGTCGCTATCTGTCACTGATGACTTCTATGCATAAGCTATTGGATGTGTCGCTATCTGTCACTGATGAACTATGGGCATAAGCTATTGGATGTGTCGCTATCTGTCACTGATGACTTCTAGGCACAAGCTATTGGATGTGTCGCTATCTGTCACTGATGAACTCTGGTCATAAGCTATTGGATGTGTCGCTATCTGTCACTGATGAACTCTGGGCATAAGCTATTGGATGTGTCGCTATCTGTCACTGATGACTTCTAGGCATAAGCTACTGGATGTGTCGCTATCTGTCACTGATGAACTCTAGGCATAAACTTTTGGATGTGTCGCTATCTGTCAATGATCAACTCTAGGCGTAAGCTATTGGATGTGTCGATGTCTGAAATGAAAACGCACTTTTTTTGGTGTACGAATATGCTTAATGGCAATCAATCAATACCATAAAATAGAAATATACCCGATTTTTTAGAAATTCTGATGAATTCACCGAAAATCCCTTCTTTCGATTTGGTGTCTAACACGAGTAAGTGTGAGTCTTATCCAAGTATTTAATATGTATGGGTAATTATATTTTTTTCATATATATTTACGTATAGTTAATAAAATGTTATATCATTGGTAGTGGTGATTCATAACTCATAAGGGCATAATTGACTTTAATTTTCATTTTTTTAGAATTGTTTTGTATTAGTCGCAATAAGGCAATAAGGCAATACGATATTTGGATTATCTCATCGCATGGGGTCGAATTATGTTGCGAACTTTATAACGTGTCTGACGAAAGATCAGAGTGTATAGTAATTTCACATGCTTGAATTCGAGAAAGTGCTAGTCCAATTACTGATTCATTGTCCTTTACATAATATACGACAACACGCACGTGGATCAGCTAGGGGTAAATGCTCTATATTACATGTAGTATCAAGGTTATAAGGCCTTTATGTAAATAATAATTAAAACTAATTTAAATCGTTTGTGGTACAAATTTCTTTTATTTTTGACTTTATTAAGCATTAAACTAATTAATTTTACCACTGTCAATGCCATGTAATGCGATAGACAGCATATATTTGAAGCCAAAATTAGTACAACTTGAGTAGTATTTCGGACACGCTCCGATGTCGCACTTTAAATTTCTAAGCCAATATCCAAGTCAGGAGAAATTCCTTTGGCGTATTTTTAGATATGCATTATTTCTAAAAGTCTGCAAAGTTTTATTAAAATCGGTGTAGTAATAAGGAAGATTTAGGGTTTTAAGCAAGGTAACCCCATGTAAACACTACTTTAATGACGGGTTTCTGCTATTTTAATAATGGTAACATAATCCGCTGTCGAATGTTACTTATCAACGTCGTCAAGACGATTAGCCTGACGGACCTGATCGAAAACGGACCCCTTTTATGGGCCCTTTACGGTCCCTAACCCCTTATTTTGGAGCGTCGTCCAAACTTGGAACAGCAAGGCCGAAGAATGAGCTGGGTCCTCGTAATGAAGATTCGACCAAACTTGGAACGCATCCTGACTATTTCATTGGTCGCTTTGTTCCAAGTTTGTTCCAAGTTGTTCCAACAATTGACCAATCGCAACGTCTCAACTTTTAACATTCAAATTTACCGCTCTCAAAATGTCACGTGATTTTTCTGTTTACCATCTACGCCATCTTGGATTTTGAATCGAGAATCATATCCAGTTATTTTTATTTATTGCATATATCAGACGACATCATATGGTAACATTTCTTAAGTGTACATGCTCTGACTATATATATCTGTATATCAAGACCGAAAACTGCTCGCAAATCTGTGTAATTCTTAAGCAAATAGCCTCAGAACACGGGCTAATCACTAAATCAGTTCCAAAATCAATGGATTGCGTTTCAAATTTTGACCCTTTCAAAGTGGTATATATAAACAATTTTGTATGAAACATCACATAATTTTTCTACGTCTTACTGTTTTCAACTTATTTCTAACTGATGCCTCCGATAAGACAGCTTTATAATGTGGAAATACCCTACTTTCGTTTTTCGTAGTCGCGAAAACTGAATACAATCACAAATTGCACTGATTTCAACTTAAATGCACACAAAAGTGTATGCAACCTGTATAATCATGTACACTATTAATTTTCATGCGTATATCGTGTACAAATAATACCCAAAAGACCTTAAATTAGTTTGATCAAAATAAAAAATGACCCAATAAAATGGAACAGCAGTACAGTATGTATTATGAAGATGCTGCATGACACTATTTGTGCTATAAGTTGCAGTTTTTGTAACAATTACTCTTACAGTTACCATGGTTCGACATATATATCCCAAGATTCGTATCCTGTGCAACACCGTCACCATGCGCCCAAACCAAGGTAACGAAGACGGAGGGTACAGGAACAGATAGCTAAGCGAGACCGAGGGAAAGATGAGAAAGCCGCCACACCAGTGGAAGTAAAAAGACGAGCCATGGTGACATGCAGAGTCCCCGGATTTCCTGACCCTGACAGGATAACACTCATGGGTCAGTACCAGCTGCAGCTAGGTCGGTATCATCTCCAGACGTTCCAGTGGTTGATGGAGAACGACATTGGGTGGGCTGCGTACCTTGTCGCCAGCATGAAAGCTGAAGGAGGATGTTCCAACGATACCTACCTAGGCATCATTAAGAAGCAGTTGAAGGTAATTTTTTATATGTAAACACTCATTCTCGAGTAAAGCAACCATTTTATTGGTATACATTTATTTTTAACTTGTCTTAGAATATCCTCTTGACATTTTGAAGGAAACAACCAATTATATAAAATTTACACGGATATTTAAAATGCTAATCAACAGAGCCAGCAACAGACATAAATGAACAGAGATTGCCTACTATCGCCGATCAATGAAGTGGTGGAAATTCACAATTCTTACCGAGTGTGCGCTAAAGATTTTGGGTGATTTATTTCTTTTTGTTATCGTTTCACTGATATCAGCTTACTTCCAATCCATGGTTTATATGTATGCGATATTTAATAATACATTGCAGGAATACATGGATTTTTTTCCAAATGGAGACAAGGCCATTTAGATGAAGGTGAGATAGTTTGAGGAGAAGATGAAGAAGAAACTACCTACTCACAGAGCCTGTTGCATCCAGATCAGGTGAAATAAATTACTGACAAAACGTTGTATATTATTCTTTTTTCAGTCTAATGATGATTTAATAGATAATCAATGATTTTTTATTACAAAATGGATTTAAATCAGTTATATCAGGGTTTTTTAAGTGCAGGAAATTCGGATTTAGAGGCTCCAGGGTCTTGTTTAGATTGATGTAAATCAGACGATTTTTTGGGGGGGTTAGGGGCCGTATCGCGACTAGTACAAAGCATTTTGTGTTTCAAGTCTAGATCATCAGACTCCTGCATCTGATAATGCGGGCTCATTGAAGCTTCGAACAGAGCAGTGATCTTCAGGATTGAGAACATTCAGCTGTTAGAACCCCTGATGTATATTGCAATTGAAATGATTTCAATTTGTGTCTTTTCCCATTTCAAACCTCATATGCCTTGATTCCAGCTACATCAACTGTAAGCCCACCAGAGAAGAGATGGATGACACCGAGCTCCTATCTGCTGTTCAGAGCTTTGAAGACAGTCTTGTGCGTCCAGGTCCTTCCTAGGGAGTGACAACAGAGATACAGTTATCTGGTGCCTCTAAGGGTATAATGTGTTAGACAATCACATAATAATTAAGGCATCATGTTTTTTTTTATCATGTAAATTGTATATATGTGTATATTTCGTGCCAATTAAATTGATTTTCCAACATTTAAACAGGACTGTGGCAATTGCAAGTGTTAATGTTTTTATATGCCCGTTTGAAAAACAGGACGTATTATGGGAACACTGTGGCAGCAAGCGGCGTTCAAGATGTTGTCCGCTCTCTAAGTCAAAGTGTTTTCATCCAATCTTTACCAATCTTGGTGAAAATGTTTGTTGGCATAATATCTCTGCCAAGTTCGATAACTAGTCACATCGCCCCAGGCACTTCTGCATTATGGCCCTTGAATTATCCAAAATTGGACATTCAGTGGACAATTCTTGTGGACATTCAGTGACATTCTTGACATTCAGAGAACATTCAACGACATTATTGATATTTAGTGGAACATTCTTGTTGACATTCAGTGGACTTTTTGATGGACATTCAGTAACTTTTTTAGAACATGTGAATTTTTTGGTGGATATTTCAACAACTAATTTCTATGCCTTTATGCAACACAACCTGCACTTCTTCCAATGCTGCTTAATCATTTACATGACTAATAGGTCCCAAGCCCTGGTAAAAGCAGAGGGGAATGAAGTTTGTTCATTATTTTAGATTTTCTGGTATCCTACTTAATGTATTACTGTATACATTTATATTGTTTCGATCAAATGTTGACACTGACCATCTGTTCCTCCTTGTAGTGTAATGTAAGCACACATTCCACCATGTGGATTGAAGTCTGGGTTCGAATCCCAGTGGGGAGTATTATATAGTGTGTCAACAGTCTAACTGTCTTTAAGTTCAATGATGATAATAACCAGAAAATCTAAAATAGTTAACATAAATACAATGTATGTATATTAAAGTGAATACAAAATGTCTTGTCTTTCTCTTTTTTGCATAAACCTTGTAATTATGGTGATCATACAACAAGGCCTGTTTGTTGCAGGTGTGTGTGCCACTGGGGATGAGCTTAATGCTTATTATAACCCAATTATATGCATGTATCACTCAACAACCCTCAAGATGCATCACCTAGTGGAATCTGTGATTACTGTCAAATCATATAAAGGTGTTTAATAAAGAACCAGGGTTTCAATAAAAAAATGGGGTGAGAATTAAATACCATAAGTAATGACACAAGTGGACCTCTCCAGTATGGCCAACTTTGAGCCTGGTGCGTGCATAAATAACTTATATAATGAGTAAATGCTCTATATTACATATAGTTTCAGGGTTATAAGGCCTTTATGTAAATAATAATTAAAATTAATTTAAATCGTTTGCGGTACAAATTAATTTTACCACTGTCAATGCTATGTAATGCGATAGACAGCATTTATTTAATGGCAAAATTTGAGTAGTATTTTGGACACGCTCCAATGTCGCACTTTAAATTTCTGAGCCAATATCCAAGTCGGGACAAATTCCTTTGGCACAGTTTTAGATACGCATTATAAAATATGCCATAATAACACCATCTACTCAACGTACCAGCCCCCTTGGAGATGAATGAGCATACCGTGTGCAGAGATATGCTTCTTTCTGGTAAATTCAAACCTTCTCATTAAATTTGTGTCCCTCAAAAACCAGTAACTGTCAAGATTCATAACAGGGAAAAGTGTAGTCCAAATATTTACATGTTCAATTAATGCTTGTCGTTTTACCTGGGACCAATTTAGATATATTTAATGTATAATATATTGGTCACCTTTTATATTTATCATCTGTTATTTCATATTTTTCATTTATTATCAAGCGTAGCTTTGCTAGAAAATAATAAATGCCCCCACTTGTAGCCTTTGTCACAAAAATAATTGCTATTATTCTGCTCATAGTTTGTGAATGGGTATCGAAATAACCACGTTAACAACTGTACTGATTATGGTGATAAGTCAAGGGCAATAACTTTGCACGTCCTGGGCTCACCCAAACATGAATCCCAAGGAGCTAAATAACATATGCTTGTGAACATTCCTGTAAAGTTTTATGACTCTGTGGTTCATATACTTTGAGATATGCGCGACACAAGATTGCATACTCTCAGTCTGTAGGCTCTATTTCAACTAAGTCAAGGGTCATAACTTTGCACTTACTGGGCACAGCCAAACATGTATCCCCAGTTGCACATCTACACAGGCTATTGAACATTCCTGTAAAGTTTTATGACTCTGGCTCATATCATTTGGAGATATGTGCAACACAAGATTGCATACTCTGTAGGCTATATTTTAACTAAGTCAAGGGCTGAACATGTCATTCATGACTATTCTGCTTAGGGGCACAAATCTACAAGAAAACAGCATAGCTCTGTTATAATTTAGAATGTTGTTTGTGCTAGCCTTTTTGCATAATTTCGAATACACTGGATTTCATCTCCTGGGCAGCATGTCAGTAGGGTTATAGGGAATAATTTGAGGGAAATATAACTTTTCATACAGAATAGTCTTGAGATAAAATATTGGGTTGTTTGTTATTGCGTGACAATAGCTAGACTTTGTAACCTGCACAGGTGTGACATTCAACAGTGTAATACTTGTACAATTATTTAGACAAATAACCTGCATAACTTATACATGAATTGAGATGCAATGAATGAGGTTTGATAATCATTGAATATTAAGTTTTGTATTGTTTTTCTGCAAAAGAGAAATCATTCAGTGAATAATATGTATGTAATACTTCGAGAATGCATAAATGCTTCCAAGTAAGATCAGGGGCGGATCCAGGATTTTGTGTTAGGTGGGGCGTAACTTTTTGGTTATTTTTTGGTTTTGCTCAAGCCTTATTAAACGGCAATGCTTGTGTTTTATTCTTTGTTTTTAAGTTATTGAGCATAAAACCAATTCAGAAGGACTTTATTAAATACTATTATTATAATTACATTTTTGTATTAAGCTCAGACATATGTCCTTGGATCCGCTAGTGAAGATAGTGTAGCTTGATCTTTTAAAAAATTATAAAACTTATTATCTAGGACTCTGATAGACTCGGTGTCTCGAAAAATTTCCTAATCACATAATAGACTAGATGAATTTTCGACTTTCATATTTGCTATAGTTTTATATTCAGCATTGATTGAGGTTGTGTCTGTTAGGCTTTAATTTTAAATCCAAAGTACAGTACATTTTATATAATTAAACATGTGCCACTACATTGTTTAAGTATTAACCCACAGGAAAAACAAGTTAAATCCAGTTATCTACTTCTTCCATCCTATGGACAGTTTGTAGTATATTTATAGGAAAAATAAATTTTATAAATCAATTGATTGCAAAGGTTTTCATGCATCGTAACTTAGGAAAAGAATACAAGACGCAACAAGAGCACTGACTATCGCACACTATGCCTGTTCTACAGTTATATCACTGGAGTGTGAAAACATTAGTGTAAAAAGGAAGAAAAGGTAATTTTAGGTAATTTCTATAATGAAAGGGCAATAACTTCTGAGTTACTCCAGCGATATGGCTGGTTATCAAACTGATAAGTAAGATGAGACTGGAATGATATACAATTTAAATGGCATACATATCTTCAGATAACTTAAGCTGTCGGTGTTTTTGACAATATATATAAACATACATGTTAATAAAATTATTTGTAGAAGCATGAAACATAGTAAAACTTAATAATATCACCCTTGGGTCACTTAAAAAACTAGTCTTCTTATTAAGGTGGTCTTAATATTGAGGTTGAATAAAGAGCAGAACAGTGAAGATAGACTAGAAAATTATGTTATGGGTGGTCTTATCTTATCATTGATATGGACTTTAAGTGAGGTTTTACTGTAGAATTATTCAATTTAAAATATAGTTTATAATAAAATGTAAGTAAAGGTAATTGTAAGAAAAGGTCACGGGTTGTATAACCCTGTTACAAATCCTACATGTCTTACAAATCTATTAACAATAAAATATTAAAACAGTTTTTCAGGTAAAAAAACATGTACAGCCTGATTTTACCTCAGTATTTTCATCGTCCATAAATAATTTACATGTAGATATATAGGATGCTATACAGAACTAGTGGATACACCAACAGCAGCTGTCTCCCTGTGTATGCAATGTATGCCACTTCCAAGGAAGTAAATGCTAATACTTAAGTAACTAATTTATTGCATTATATATTTAATCCACACATACTACCCTGTATTTGGTCAAAAATTTCTTATACATGTATCACTATATTTCATCTTCTGATTGGTGATATTGGGTAGTATTTGGTACTATTGGGTAATAAGGGGTAGTATTTAGTAAATTGTGAGCACTCATTATTTTGCGTTTTCTTGATTTTATATTGGACTACATTTGCATGATTATTTCAATTTCTTGTAATTTTCATTTATAGTTATATTTATAACAGATTATTTTCTGACTTATATCATTATCCAAACTGTCCCCTTATAATCAATCTGACTATAATCCGCCCGAGAAAAAGTGAAACACGGGAAAATTTGGTTCGATCGATAATAGGGTATTCAGATTATAAGCATTATCATTGCAAATTTTAAATCAGTATTCTAAGTAAAGAGTTATACGAAACTTCCATAATGCGCCGTGGTGTAGAGGTAGAGAGAACGCTACCGTACCAACACTTCATTTTGATTATGAATATTACGAGTTCGAATCTGGGCGAAAGTACATTTTGTGAGACTTAACATTTTTATTTTATGTGTAATTAATATTTTGCTGTCATTGTTTTGTGTTGCTGTTGTTGTTTTTGTGTTTCTTTTCTGTTTTCCTTTTTCAATTTGCTTGTTTTTTTACATTTTATTATATAATTTTGTACAATCGCACACAAATTATTTCAAGCATAGTACAATGTATATCATAACAGTATATTTACATGTAAATATAGAATACATTAACAAAGGATAACTAGATGCAATCATTGCACTCATCTGCTGTGTCGGTTGCAGAGATCCAGTCGTCCATATCAGAGGCAGTGTCTGTTGCCGAGTCACTTGATGTGACTTCAATCTCCAATCGTTCCATTTCTCTGTCGATGAGAATTTCCTCAGTCCAGTACCATTTTGAATTTCTTGATAGAGCTGACAACACTTTAACCAGTCCTCTGCTGTGACACTTTCAATTGCTGCTTTCTTCAGTTTTATAATGTCTTTCACCTTGAACGTGAAATTTCAATCCGAAACTTTAAGTCGCCGCGAGTATTCGAACCCGTAACGAAAAGGTTCTACTCATCTTTCCGCTGCAAAGCTCCGTATACAACCGCTCGACTATCCCCGCTTCGATACTAGTCGAGTGAGTAACAGTTTCATAAATGTTATCACTATTTCATGACACCCCTATTTGGGTACATTGAACTTGTCTGTCTAATGTTTATTAACAAAAACTTATCCTGGGCGGACTGTAGTTCATGCAAACTAAATTTAAGTTTAGTTTGTATCCAGTCTAGAGTTTATCCCAAGAATTTCCATCAAAAATTATCTTAGCCATTATCATATCTCCTGAATCACCGTGAAGTCAATTAGGGGTCAGTCACAGCATGCAACCAATTCAATTCTGATCACCATCTGATAAGCCCAAAATGTAAACAACTGACGAGGGTTCTCAATGTATGTGGTATGTAGGTATATTACAAGTTGGAAAGTTTGGGTTATGTCCCCACTCTTTCAGGGGGGCATAAAGATTGGTCCTTCTTTATTGGTAGATCTACACTCGATTTTGTGTTACCCCCATGTACTTCAGATTACCCCTCACTGATCGAGCTTATGTGGTAAGTTTCAATTATTTGAATAAAAATGATGAATTATACAAAATTGAAAGCTAATCTCAAACTACAAAAATCAATAAAACATTAATTACACTGCAGGTATGGTTTTTTGTGTTGGTTTTTTGATGCTTATCATTTTTATTTATATCATTTGCTGTTTTTCATATGTATGCTTGGAAAATGTACATACATAAACATAAATAAGGGAATGAGGTAATTTGAAATTGATATCATCCTACCTACCAGTAACATGAAAGCGATTTTAAGTTACCAGGGGCAACTTGAAACAGGGGTAGTTTGACAACACTACATCATTATGTACATGTATGTATATAGTATATCATATTATGTATGAATGTTGACAAGTAAAGCATACATGATTATTGTCAAGTAATAAAAGTACTGCAGACATTTGTATATAACTTGGATAGGTTGTCCACAGGTTATCTTTTACGTCTAAATTAATGCATTCGTTTGTAGTAATTATTTGATAATTATTGACCAATCAATAAACATTTTGACTAAATTAAACCAAGCCAAAGATTTAATGAGCTTTGTAAAATTGACTGCAGACATACAACACTTATTGTCCAAATTTCAATATTTAACATATTTATAAAGATGATTCATATGAATATTAAAATATTTTTGTATCAAGAATACTGACCATATATTCTTTCTCCAAATAAACGGTTAGTCTGCATGTTGACACGTAGAATTTTAAGAAAATTATAAGTTAAATGTTTTATAAAAAATAAATGACAGAACTAGTTGAATATACTTAATGTTCACTGTCTCTATCTAGATGTATTGACTACTACCAACTAGGGATCAGTATTGTTTCTAATCTGATAAGAGAGACCAGTAACATACCATGAAGAAATAAGGGCTATTACAGGGTCACACCAGGGTTAGAATTGACCCTTCCTCATTCGCACTGTAGCCACGCCCACCTTAGCAACAGGTGCTCGTTGTAACTACGTTAGACAAGCGCTTTACAAAATGGCGACCGACAATGATAAACGTAATGTCAATTTGGAGTGTCTTCCAAGCGAATTTGCGTTAAATTATCTTTGTGATCAAACTTTGACGTTGCATTTTACTCCTGTCTGGTTTCCTGATTGAAAATAGTACTCAAAACCGTCTGTGACAGACCAAAAATGATCAAAGAAAAATCAACATCATAGCTAAGCGTCGGACATATTTTATACTACAGCGACAAAAAATGCACAAAATTGACATCTTTTGGATAATATAAGGATATTTTGTAATGTCTTTATAATCTGACATCAACAATATTTGTTAAAAGTCCATGCGGTAAATATTTTGTTTTGATATTGACAAAAAAGTATGTTTAATAAATGATTTAGAGAGTAGACAGACAATACAATATTATGATTTTTCTCAAATCATCAATAAACCATTCAACACGTATTTCTAAAAATCCAGAAATTATGTCTTAAAGAAACAAGTGGGACAAATTATATAATATTACGCAATAAACAATATTGTCCCCTTTGTGCACTATCTAGATATCAATCTTGTCCAGACCCTTAATCAGCATTTCTCTTTGTCTGCCCCAGTTGGAATCCAATATACAACCAATCAGTGTTTCCTGTCATCATCTGACACATATATACAGTATAGTTGAGAAGTGTTAAATATTTTTATAGACTTTAACTGGTCACTGATCAGGTCTGTGTTGAATGTTATAAAAAAAATATTTTTTAAGAACTTAATTCAACATTGGTGTGATTTTAAGGGTTTAAACATGATATATTACTCATTTCTGTCCTATCATAAACTGTAAACAGCAGTGAAAATGAAATCATGAAGAAATCAGAACTTTTCTAACTCTTATAAATTACATTTAAAAGAAATACTAAACAATGAGTAACCAATACCAGTAAATCACCGGTATTTTCATTTTTTCACTAGTATTAACATAAGTAAAAATATTTTTTCTGCATACATGTTTATGGTTATACAATGTTTTTATCTCAATCATTATTGATGTTATAATTGATTCTGTGCATTTTCAGTTTTGCAAACTAAGCCATTATAACTAATTTAACCACCCTAAGCAAATGAGATATCAAAATACTTAAATGCTGGTAAAGGTCAAATATTGTAATTTATCAAAACAATATAATGTTCATTCAACACGCAGATATATTGATCATATCAGACATTTATATAAATTCCAACTTATTAAAACCAGAAGATGAGAAGGATAGTTTGGTGAAATATACCTTCACTGCTTTCTTATTATTGATACGAATAACATAATTAAGCAAGAATTTGCAAATCAGTGCATGTAAAATTGTTTAGCAGTATGTTGTTGCTTGCAAATATATGTAAAACAAACATATTTTAAGTTGTTAAATTGTGTTTTTTCATCTTTTAGGGCTATACTTTTCATTAACGTCTAATGTCTGCCCCCTCGAAGTAAAGACGAGATAAATAAATATTTCATTTTTTGCAGTCTCTCCGGATTTCTGCTGTCCGAGTTACACAATCCGTAGCTGCATCTTTTCACCATTGTCACATATTAACATAATATAATATAATCACAATGCTATCAGGAATCTATTAAACCTTATTTTTTATCGCGCAGTAATCTCTTCCTGTTTGTCTAAGGTTTGTCTAAGGTAAGCGAGCTGCTGGGGGTGTGTCGAAATCCTGTTATCTGATTGGCCAATCGGACTGTCAATCAAATATCTGAGGAAGGGTCAATTACAAACCCATGCAGAGCAATTAATAAGATAAACATAGTCGCTTATTTCTAGGAATTCTTGGTACAAACCCATGCAGAGCAATTAATAAGATAAACATAGTTGCTTATTTCTAGGAATTCTTGGTACAAACCCATGCAGAGCAATTAATAAGATAAACATAGTCGCTTATTTCTAGGAATTCTTGGTACAAACCCATGCAGAGCAATTAGTAAGATAAACATAGTCGCTTATTTCTAGGAATTCTTGGTACAAACCCATGCAGAGCAATTAGTAAGATAAACATAGTTGCTTATTTCTAGGAATTCTTGGTACAAACCCATGCAGAGCAATTAATAAGATAAACATAGTTGCTTATTTCTAGGAATTCTTGGTACAAACCCATGCAGAGCAATTAATAAGATAAACATAGTTGCTTATTTCTAGGAATTCTTGGTACAAACCCATGCAGAGCAATTAGTAAGATAAACATAGTCGCTTATTTCTAGGAATTCTTGGTACAAACCCATGCAGAGCAATTAGTAAGATAAACATAGTCGCTTATTTCTAGGAATTCTTGGCGAAAGTGGGGCTAAACTCTCGACAGTATCAGCATTTCTCTTCTCATCCTTCTTTATTCCTTTTGAAAGAAGGGTCTTCTCAACCATAATTAGCAGGTCTGCCCTGAATAGTACATATGGTTCAAGTGATTAGAACCCCTGTAATGTTAGCACACAAAATGCAATTTTATCACAATACCATGATAAACAAGCAGTAAAAATATTGCCAGTAATTACTCAATTTAGTATTTTTGGGGGTAAAACCTGGTTTGCAATTGTGAAGAATTGTTCATCAAAGAATAACCCTTCAGCTTGTTGGTGATACATGGAATGTTTGCAGATCATATTAGAATAAGTTATGAATACAGTTTGGAATTATTGTAGTTTATACTTGTTAGTAAATAGAGCAGGTAGATGTAAATTCAATTTATCAAACATTTCTGATTAAATGTTCATTAATTTAGATTGTCTTGTTTTTACATCATTGTGGTATGTTATACTGCAGACACAATACTCCCCACTGGGATTTGAACCCAGACTTCATTCCACAAAGTGAAATGTGTGCTATCATTACACTATAAGGAGGAATAGATGGTTTGTGTCAACACTTTACCAAAACAATGCTATATTCAAAAGGATACACATGCAAGACCAGAAAATCTAAATTAATAAACCAACTATTTTCCACTCCTATGTTACATGAAGCTGGGACATGCTAGACTAGACGGTATTTAAAGTACAGGAGATTAGAAGACTGAGAAATAACTAACTAAGTACTAACAGTCTTTCGGATAAAGACAAAACCAACAAGGTCCAGTGTACGAAGTTTTACATCGGGCACGTAAAAGAAGCTAGGGTGTTTCTGGAACTGGGACATCTTCTGTATCATGCACTTTCCTCCAAAAATCTAAGATGACTAACATTCTTTCAGAGGCGTGCCCATATGGGAAACCAGTGGTGATGATAAATAAACACAAATACATGTTCAAACAAAGAAAAATGTCACAGTTTATTATATAAACACCCTATTAATTTTAATATGTATGGCTCAACCAAACCATGACTCAGTTGTTAATTAATTCTATCATTTGATATTTGTTTCAGTAATTAGTTAAACAAAGACATGTTATTCCCATAATTATATGTATAATTTTGTGTCAAACCAGAACGTCTGAGGTGCAGTCTGTTATTTATCACTTCATCTAAGTTTGATTAGCAGCCCTGCGTTCAGTTACGGCCATCACTAGCAAATGTTTTGTTTTGTATTTGTAGCCCTGGCCCACCGTATCAGAATGCCTTCACACGGGAACCAAATTGCAAAACGTTATGAAACGATAGGGCTGATAGCCGTAACTGAACGCAGGGCAGGTGTGGTTATGACCTTCATCTGGAGGTGTCGCCCATATTTGAAAACCAGTGGCAACGATAAATAAACGCAACTACAAATAAAAGACTGAAACAATCATGTGTGATACAAATCCCAATTGCCAATAGTTTCGATCAGGGACCGTATAGAGTGTGTTCCAGTTTCTATCAAAGAGTCTTTGTTTATCAATTATATTCCAATTATAGCAATTGTAAAGTAAACAAATGAAAAAAAACGTAATAAGTACAAATCACCATTGTTAATTACAACACTTACACGTTTTAGTCAAGTTACTGACAACGACATAGGGTGCTTTTGTTCGCAACAAACGGAGTTTGGTTTAAAACCGGTTTGTCAAACTTTCCATTTGTTTTGTAAAACCTTTTGGATCTAGAAAAGGTTTGTACCATTTGTTTTTAAAAATCGCAATCCAGTTTATCAAACCGACCGAACTGCCCCCAGAGGCGGTTTGTCGGGTTTGATTTATCCGAAATAAGATGCAGTTTTGAAAAAACAAATGGCGGACCTCGTCGACAGGTAAAAGAAAACATTAAAATTAGTTTATTTCGGGTGGAAACCCGTGTTAATATTTGACCAAAAGCAAAACTAAACATTTAAAAGTGTGACTCACTCACGGTGCACCTAGAATAAGACTCAATTCCGACTCAAAAAAATTTATTGCAAAATTCAGATTTTTTTGTTTTGGGTTATAAACCCGAGATCGACCCAAGCAGTTCATAATTATGCCTATGATCAAGCCTGGATGATCTTGGTTAATCATGGTTAATTATTGATAGTCTAGATGACTATTATACACCATTATGTCACACTCAGTGTGTGCAGTTTATTCTTCTTAGTTATCAAAAGGCAAACCAATGACTATTTTTGTTTCATTATGTTTGCCTTATGATAACTTCCTCTCGCTAGAAAGACCTTGGAACCCAAAGTTAGAAAACAGTATGACATAAAAATGGCAATAGTTGCCCTTATAATATTTTCATCAAAACACTAAAACAGACGGGCTATATCAAGTATTAAAAATAAGTCCACATAAAGGCGTCAATTTTGCTTTCATTTTACCTGTAACCAACATTAATTTTTCTGAATTGATCCGAGGTTATGTTCACCATGTTTTTGACAACCACATGTCATTTAACCGTATCTTTTTTAATATTTACAATCATTTTTCTGTACCCGCCCACCCAATGTTCCACATGCCGAAATTACCATGCACGAACAATACATTTCGACTAAAACATATTAAATTTCCACAATAAAATATTTTTCCTTCCTACCTACCCATAACCACGGACCTATATAGGTCCG
Organism: Mactromeris polynyma; assembly: GCA_032209605.1. Taxonomy (NCBI): domain Eukaryota; kingdom Metazoa; phylum Mollusca; class Bivalvia; order Venerida; family Mactridae; genus Mactromeris; species Mactromeris polynyma. The sequence goes on from JASFXZ010000022.1 coordinate 5,301,140, forward strand.
TGCCAAAACTAAAATCTAGGGTCGGTAAAGGGCAAACAAAGACTTTTTTAATTTTGGCCATAACTGTTGATTTTATAGCCAAACCAAAACCTTAAACCCAAACCGAATTTTTTCAAACAAATCCCATAGGCATTTTCGGGCATAAAATGAATTGTAATCAGTTTTCGCGACTTTAAAATCGAAAGTTTATATCTACAAATTTTATATACTGAAGTAAATGGTCTACTTATTACTTGGAGGAATATAACTTTACAAGTACAGAAGATAGTTTCAGAATAGTTAAAAAGATAGCTTTTCTCTGGAGCAACCTTCTTAATTGTTCCACGGCTCAGTCCGAAACTGGTTAGGTGAACCGGCCGCCGTATATAACTGAAATATCGTTGAGAAACGGCGTTAAAACCCTATGAAACGAAACGAAACGAACTGACGATAATAGTGGAAGGGTTCAGAAACGCGCATGTATCATACGGCACATAGAGGCCGTATATGCGGAACCAATTCCACTACATACTTACTAGACCGAGTATTTAGTGGCGAGTTGTTGGGGTTTGCTTTAAATAAAATCAAAAATAAATGATCAGTATATTGAAATTATATATACATAAACGATCAATCAAGGTAAATTAAATACCTGGTCAGTGCTCTAAATCGAATTCAAGATGGCGTCTATTATGGGTCGGAATAGTCACGTGATTAGCTGAAACTTGGAACAAAACTTGGAACACATGCAATGTTTCAAGTTTGGGTTCAAACATTCTCCCATACTGTGTCGTGCAGACACTCATTTCAAACTTAGTTACATGGGTTTTGTTCACAAAGTTATTTTAATTCCCAAGTATCGTTATTTTTCTCGAAATAAATGCTGTCATTGCATGCCATTCGGAGCACCTCGTACAATTCATTCGAATCATACATGGTTGAACGACCGAGGTGTTCCGAATGATTGCATGGATACAAATGGAAAGGGACACAACTTGAGTTAAAAACCCTACCCTGACATCAAATTTGGTGCTAAGTACAAACATTAGGTAGTTTATGTAAAGAATTAGTAACAATTATTTGACAAACTTAAATAATTTATTTTGAATATTACTTTTGTCAATATCTGTTTGAGCTGACATCATTTGATATACATAGACAAATTTTTAGTATTTTGCATACATGCACAGTGAAAAGTACGAAGCCCTTTGCAGAGCGACCACTTACTTATAAAGAACAAACAAAATTAACACATATTTGTACTTGCTTCGGCAGTACATATACTAAAATTGGAACGATACAGAGAAGATTAGCATGGCCCCTGCGCAAGGATGACACGCAAATTCGTGAAGCGTTCCATATTTTTTTTTCAGTTAGTTATGCTCAACACATTTTTTAAGTATTCTGTTCAGTTCTGTACAATTTTCACTGTCCACAACTATTCCTCTACTTCGTAAAGCTTAGGATCGTGAAAAGATAGTTCACCATAACATATTATTAATATATAAACACAATATGGTCATAATTTCAATAATAATGATGTATTAATTTATAATCTGTAAATAATTGACACAATCATTTACCCAAGTGTCTAACTACTGTTAACTTTTGTTAGTCTGGGCGTCTGTCTATTTCTCCCGTTGATTTTCGCAGAGTCTGTATTAATAACTATTATAGTTACAGTATGACCAATATTAAATAATAAATCAATGAGTAATAAAGTCAACTATTCTATGGAGAGAGCTGATCATCCCAGGTACATTATATCTTATAATGCAAGGGAGGCTAATCTAGAATACCACCAAACATCACTGTGGAGTTATCTCCCTTGTCAGCGCGCTGTACGTAGAATCCGACATATTTCTACGCGGAGATACACGTCCCGCTAAGCATTTCTCCGTCCTATTCAGAACAACTATACAATATGCCAAATAATTGCGTCTACTTTGATCCAGAAATTAATTTCAGGAACAGCGTAGCTCAGCACAATATCACGAAATCAATATACAAATACGGAGATTTTTGTTTTGAGATTTTACGCCGTATGCAGTATTTCAATTCCGTCCTATACGATGATCTATTGACTTATTCAATGATCCAGGGCTACCAACCAGTACTAACATGCTCCTCCGCAAGCAACTGACAACTTCTCGTTCAGAGGTGGAGGACAAATGACTCTGAATGCATTATCTTAGGTCAAATTGTAACAGGAGAACATATTCGCATCGAACCCACAACCGCTAGTTTACTAGTCTAACGCTCTTCCGACTGAGATTACCGGACGGGTTCCAATATATATATCAAGGGACCGAGTATGCATGACACTATATCAGTAGCTGATTCGTGGTCCAGCGATAACGCGCTGGACTAATAATCCAGGGATCGCAGGTTCGATCCCCGCTCCACCACTGGCAGTAGTAACAGTCTTTCAGAGGAGACAAAAACCGATGTACGATGTGTACGATGCTTTATATCCTGAACGTAAAAGAACCAGGTGTGCTTCTGGAACTGCGACATCTTCTGTAGCATGCACTATCCTATCTAAAGTGACTATTCTTCCGGAGGCGTCGCTCATATGGTAAACCGGTGGCGACGATAAATAAACGCAAAAACACGCGTGTCACTATAGTATAGTGTTTTCTAGATATAACATTCAATGTTTCGATTCCACTGTTATGCAACCATGTCAATGCGTGATGCAGTTCTAAACGACGACACGTCATCGATTCGCAACGAAAAAATGTAATCGCTTCCCTCCGCTAATGAGGACATGCATACCATTTCGCTGTATGGTAAGTCTAAAATAATCAAATTCCAGAGACGATCGTGATTTTTCTTGGCTGCGTATTTTAACTTTTGACAGTATGTAATCGCAGCTTATTGGCGCCGCCCATGAGGGTGGGGCCTTTAATGGGATCACGAAATTTTTGAGACTATGGTAGGAGCATCTATTTATAACTGAATCTATTTTTTTATTAAGGGTTAAACTGCAGTAAATATTACACGTTACTTTTTGTATTTTTATGATTAAGAAAAAAAATATTTTTAATGCATTTGTATTGTCGAATAAATGTCTTTTACAAAGTTAAAACGATATGTTTATGATAAATACTTGCTGATCCCCGAAAAATAGGACGATTCTACATAAACAGCAGGTGTGTTAGGTGTCGAAGATAAAATAATAAAAAAATAATTATAAAAATCTTCATTTTCACTTTACTTAAATCAATATTAACACAGTGGTACTTGTAACGTGGATATTCATGCAAGTTACGGTGTTAAAAAGGAAATACACACCAATGATAGTATGAAAATGGACTATTCCAAAACGGACGATTCTACATAAACAGCATGTGTGTTAGGTGTCGAAGATAAAATATAAATAATTAATTATAAAAAACTTCATTTTCAATTTACTTATATCAATATTAACACATTGGTACTTGTAACGTGGATATTTATACAAGTTACGGTGTTTAAAAGGAAATACACGCCAATGATAGTATGAAAATGGACTATTCCAAAACGGACGATTCTACATAAACAGCATTTCACTATTCCAAAACATTTTTCCGCCATTACGCTATTCCAAAACATTGTGCACCAGTTTTGCGGCGCCCTTGGATGCTTTGCATCAATGCATTACTTGTGTATTCAATGTTATGTTTTCGGAAATTATACGGATAAACAAAATTATTGGCACAATTGTACAACTGAGGTTTAAGAAATATTATTAAATATCATTTATTTTAGTAAATATACTGTAAACGGCAATGGAATAATGCACAACAAGAGTTTTAATAAATTTTATACTCATGTTATATAAAATCATGTGCACTTGATCCATTTTCGATGTAAAATAAAGCTTTGATTTGGTGTTAAATGATGCTATCGATGCCTCAACAAATGTCACCATTACTAAACGAAATCAAATATTATGTCATCGTTTCTAAAACAGGTGTTACAGATACTAAACGACGACCATGGAAGTTTCCTATGATGATGGAGAATCTGTTTTCGTTAATACGCTGGAACTAAGTGATATTGTGGTCGTGGAATCGAGATGCAAGCCAGACCTGAGCAACACACCTTAACTATTGGAATAATTAGCTTACCAGTCTGTTTATTGAGAAACACATTGTCGCAAAAGCTGCATTTAAACCGGTCATCCTGAAACAGAAGTGAAAGAATAGCGAAACAGGTCGATGCAAGTGTATAAAACAAAGTGGCTTAAGAATCCCCAATTAAAAATTAATAGAAGTACCTTTCTATAAAAACTCATATATTTTATATACGTACAGAAATCACATTGTTTTGTGTGTAGACCACTTATGCTAAATAAGCTATACTTATAAATGTATAACAATCGATACGTTCTCCGGTCAATCAATTTCCACTTAGATTAATGATTTTACGTGTTTGAATCACTATTCGTATAGAAATCCTGACCGGGTCGGTTAGCGAAGTTTTTTAAACGCTTGACTATCAGAATTGAAATCGGCGTCAGGTGGCTACTGTCACTGAGAAGTAATTCGCCTCCAATCACTTTTAAAGTGGGAAAGCGATTTGTTCAGTAAGGGTGCAAGCAAACGTTAGTAGTCCGGCGGTAAACAATTTCATGGCGTTTGATGCCGAAATGATGCATGCAAGTGCAACGTATACAAATGCATCCATGGTGGTCATTGCGCACACTGGACTGGGCTGGAACAATTTGGATAACTGTGGTAAAAGGAGTATTCATGTCAGTGCGAGGTAACTCTGACTTCTTACTCAAAATTTATATAAAAAGAAACACATTAAATTCAAGAATATGTGTACGCTCTTACCATTTTACTAACAGAGATTCGTTATTGATCGCTTGTTATCCTGAAACAAAATTCAAAACGCTTAGAAACTATTCCATTTGCATTAATGCTTTCGTTTAGAGATCATTACATAAAATCCGATTTCGTTGAGACATCATGACACACTCTGCGAGAAACCATGACATTCGAAGAAAACTTAATCGTTACCAGGCGTTATTTTTTTGGCATTATATGGACAGTGTTATTCTGAAAAAATCTAAGTTGTGATTAAAATGTATGTTTTTAAGCCATTGAACTGCAATGATAAAATACACTCCAAAGTAAACGATAATAAACGATAATATGACAAAATACCAATTTCACTCGTACTAGTGTAGCCGAAATAAATATTGAAGGACATAGACATGCACTGTGGTTCATACCCTGGCTGAAAAATGAAGAAGAAACATTTGCTCTGTTTTAAATACAACATAAGATACATACTTACCGAGATGTGTCCTCATAAGAGGAGAGAAGCCATTACATTTTTCGTTGCGAATCGATGACGTGTCGTCGTTTAGAACTGCATCACGCATTGACATGGTTGCATACCAGTGGATTCGTCATCTATCAACGCTTCATCAATTTGATAATGTCAATGTTCTCTGTTGATGCACTAAAATGTTGTTACGTTGACAACATAAACATTGACTTAGCCCGATTTCTGTGGTAATTTGACACGCTGTTTCTGTCACTCGTCTAACAAACTATTATAACAAACGAGAGAAGTTTAATCCACACAATCACTTTATACCTTTAGTAATATATACTCATGACTACGTACACAATCTGCTTATTCAATTTGGAAGTTTCATACAAACAAACAGTTCTAACGTCAGGAAATAATTGTTTTAGAGTAAGCGCAGTACAAGCTTAGATCACATAACATGTCCATTGTTGTGAGAGAAAACGCACAGATATTTATTTGTTAGTTTCAACACAGATTCATTTCGAAATCGAATTCTAGGTTTATTGATACGGATAATAGATATATATAATGAAATAACAAGAGGGCCATGATGGCCCTTATATCGCTCACCTGAATACATTGCCATGTTTTTTTACCGAACTTACTAATTTATGCACATCTTTTAAGAGGACAACTAGACAATGCTTCACACCAACTATCAAAGTTTGGGACAAGAAGATTTCAAAGTTTACACTTTTAAAATCTGTTTTTAGCTCCTGTGACCTACTTATGCAGCAGACCGGAAAAATTTATGCGACTTTGAAAGAGGTCCACCCAAGGATCATTCCTGTGAAGTTTGGACAAAATCTATTCAGTAGTATAGGAGGAGATGTTGTTTAAAGAAAATGTTGACGCACGACGACGGACATTCATCGATCCTAAAAGCTCACCTTGAGCACTTCGTGCTAAGATGAGCTTAAAACATAGTTATTAGAATTGTCAATCTCATTAAAATCAGCTCCAGCCAAACGCTCCTATACTATACGCTAACTGCCATCGGAAAGTAATGGAGCTAAAGTTAGGGGCTGATTTCAATGAGATTCAATGTTAAACGAGTCGGTGAGTTAGTATTTTTACGTACTACACAATGAGTCTCATCGTAATGTCATTACCACGAACTTTCGTCCATACTTTAAACAAAAGATAGACACAAGATAATTGCACGCCACCGGTGAAGTTTATTGCCAAGTTGTAATCACCTAACACATTCTTTCTCAGATAAGCGCGAGTGTATTTTGACTTTGCCACCTGACTTCGATCTTACATAAGGTGTTTGTTGTTGAGAAGTAACAGAATAATTTCGGGGTTCGGAAACTCAAATTAGATAGATCCGTGAATGAGTCTAGAATCCAGCAACACTTTAAAAAGTATCAGAATCATGATTTTGCTGATTTCTGAATAACAGGCTTTCCAGCTGCAGTAAAATTCCTAAAATAATCCCCAATATTTTAGAAATTTTGCTAAAATTCCATAAAGTGTCAAAAATCCTTTAAAAGCCCAGTTTTTCATTGCAGTTCCTAATGTTCATGTTTCTTTTTAAGGCGAATATCGATTAAGTTAGAATTACTTTACAAATCTTAACTGTATTTGACAACATGTTTCTAGATCTTATGAAACATCGGCTTTTCATACAGTTTACCAGTGGATCGTTAGCTTCAGCTTGATACTGGCTGTGACTGGTGTATACACGATTGTTGAGATTGCACCGGGAATGTTTCCAGGGCGTTATTTACATACTGACACTCAGTTTATCCTATCTTCTATGGCAGAGTATAACCGCAGCACGAATGAAGCTTTTTCTCAAGTAAAAGATGAAATAATCTCGGTCAAACATGAAGTTTCAGGTGTTAAAAGTGAGTTACATGATCTAAATACTAAAGTTCGTAAAATGGAGATGAAACAACAGTCTTTAGAGCATAAAATAAGTGATCTCCAGAATAATTTTGAAAATATGAATTTTGATCAGGAACGTATACAATCGGAAATAGAATCACTAGCGGTCAACTATGATCGTGATTCGACTGAGATACATGATTTTAACAGGCGTCTAAATTTCCTGGAATATGAGTCTGAAAATATTAAGTGTTCGCTTAGAATATTTGGACTACCGGATGATGATAATGAAACCGTTGAAGAAACTAAAGTTAAATATGAGTCGGACGTACATAAAACAGTCAGTCCAGAAGTCCCATTTGATGAAACAACGATTGTTGAGATTAAACGTATCGGGAATTATGAATCAAGTAAACCTAGAATGGTGTTAGTTCGTTTCTCGAGTGTCTCACCTAAATCTGCGATCTTCTCTAGTCGTGATAAATTGCGCGAAAATGAAATCCGAGTGTCCAACGACTTAACAAGGTATCAAAGGGCTAAACTTCAAGAACTTAGTAAGCGAGGTGTTAGGGGATACTACAGGAATGGAGTGCTTTACCAGCGTCCATATGTACCTAAACAACAGAAATGCAATGACAGGGTGTTTGTAAATGCGCGCAGACGCGCAAGTCAACGTCATGTGGATTCTACTGATGGGATCGGTGACCACGCCCATGTTGCTATGGATTCCGAATATGATGCCACGGATCGCAATTCTGGTAATGAGGCTACGGCTCGCGACAGTGGGCCAGGCAATAGTTTAAATGAGAACATATAGGGTTCTGGCCAAGGCATGGCGTCAGTGACTAGTTTTGAAGAACTCTCATTTGCCACATGGAATATAGGTGGACTACTGAACTTTTTCAAATATAATGATGTTTACAGTTTCATTAACACTATTGATATAGTTTCTTTTGTTGAAACTTGGGTCATGGACACGTCATTATGTAATAATATTCTCCCTGGTTATACATGTTTTTCTAAACCTGCTAAGAAATCTGAACAACATGGTCGAAATATGGGTGGTATTTGTGTTTATGTGAAAAATTATATGTCTCAATATGTAAAGTGTGTGTATGAACACTTTGAACATGGCGTATTGCTCTCTTTGAGTAAGTCATTTTTTTCTACTGCCAAAGATGTACTTTATATTTCAGTGTATATACCGCCGTCTTCATCTCCTGCTTATCGACAGGGTGACACTAAGGGTATTGACATATTAGATCAATTGTTTTATGATGGTGATTTTACTAGCTTCCATATTGTTCTTACAGGGGATATGAATGCCCGTACAGGAAATGAACAGGATATTTTGCATTTAGATAACAATGTACCACTTTTCGGTGAATTTTTAGATATTTTTCCCAACAACGAATATTTGAGTGTTAGATCATCTAAAGATAACTTTGTTAATATGTATGGTAGAAAGCTTATAGATTTATGCAAATCTAACTCATTATTTATAGCAAATGGTCGAATAGGTGAAGACAAAACGGTTGGTAATTTTACATTTGTAGGTCCGCAGGGTAGTAGTATTATTGATTATTTTATATGTTCTTTGGATATCTCCGATATTGTTACTGACATTTGTGTTGCTTCTCATACTGAATGTGACCATTTACCAGTAGTTATGAAAACTAAGTGTGTTGTGCAAAAACATCCTTCAAATGACGTACATCCTGTTGTTGTTAAAAATATATTTAGATTTAATGAAAATAATATGTCTACCTATGTTGACAATATCAATAGAGCAGTTTTACTTGGAGGATTTAATGAAGTAGAGGAAATGATTGACAATAGCGAAATACCTGCGGAGCGCATTGTAGAGACGTTTGAAGAAAAATTATTAAGTTGTAGCGAGCATGCAGAAATATCAAATGCAATGCATAATAAAAACAGCAGATTTAACAAAGCCAATAAGTGGTTTGACTCCGAATGTAAAAAGTTAAAATATTTGGCAGCGCAGGCACTAAGGCGTTTTCGTATATCGCGGTCGGAAGTAAATCTAAATAGCTACCTTAACTCAAAGCATATATATAAAGCTACGTGCAAACGCAAAGCCTACTTGCATAAAACAGATACCGTAAATCGTTTGGCAAATTCCACGAAAAATCAACGACAGTTTTGGAAAACACTTAAGACTCTTAATACAAGTACAAGTATTGGGCAAAATAACATTTCAACGGAACAATGGTATAACCACTTTAATAATGTATACAACACGCAAAACTATACAGTAGGTGACGATTATTATATAGGAGAGATAAATATAGAAAATGATATTGAATTTAGTTTGTTAAATGGGGAAATTACCGATAAAGAGGTAGAGCAAGCAGTAAAGTCCTTAAACCCGAATAAGGCTAGTTCCGGTGTATTAAACGCAGGTCATTTTATTTGCAGTATAAATGTAATCATTCCGTATTTGAGAAAATTATTTAACCGTTTCTTCTCCCGGGGGGAATTCCCTGAACAATGGACGACGACAATTCTTGTTCCACTGCACAAAAAGGGCTCCTTAGACGACCCCGATAACTACCGCGGAATATCGCTTTTAGATGTTTTCAGCAAAATATATATTTTTATTATCAATAAGAGAGTAACATTTTATTGTGATTCTTTGGATAAAATTACCGAGGCTCAGGCGGGGTTCAGGTCTAATTATTCTACCATTGATAATGCTTTTTCGTTATACTCAATTATCAGTAAATACTTATGTCGTAAACGCAGAAAAGTTTATGTGGCCTTTGTCGACTTTAAGAAGGCGTTTGACAGTGTGGATAGATGCAAGTTATATACGTCGCTGCTGAGACAAGGTATAGGAGGCAAACTATTGAACTCAATAAAATCTATATATATGAGTGTAAAAACTCGAGTCAGAAACAAAAATGTTAATGATCTTACTGATTCCATAGATTGTCCAATAGGACTACGACAAGGGTGCAGTTTAAGCCCTATTCTGTTTAGTTTATTTATAAACGATTTGTATACATTTTTGTCTAATAATAATGTTGGTGGGATCCAAATCACACCAGATATAATCGAAATTTTTATGCTCATGTTCGTTGACGATGTAGCATTATTATCAGATACTGTGGTAGGTTTGCAACGTGAACTAGATCTTGTAAACACATATTGTAAAAATACAGGATTAATTGTAAATGTCGAAAAAACTGAAATTGTTGTATTTAAAAATGGGGGACGTTTGTCAAAATATGAAAAATGGCAGTTTGATGGTAATAATATTGACTGTACTAGTAGCTTTGACTATGTAGGTGTACATTTCACCTCCACATTGTCGTTACATAAAATGGCCGATAACATGGCGAGTAAGGGAAAAAGGGTATTAATTTCCTTATTGAATACATTATATGATTTTATGCCAATGCCACACAATTGTTATTTTAAAATATTCGATGCTAAAGTTTTGCCTGTTATACTTTATGGCTCTGAAATATGGGGATTAAGTACGTTCGATTCTGTTGAACGTGTTCACAACTATGCTTGCAAAAGATTTTTATCAGCACCGTTACATGCATGTAATGCAGCTGTTCTAGGTGACTGTGGTCGATTTCCGCTGTTTATATTTAGCGCCAAACGGGTTATTAAATATTGGCTACGTATATTAAGATTACCACATCATAGATATGTGTACAAGTGTTATCATATGTTAAAACAATTTGACTCTATTGGATATACAAACTGGGTTACATTTGTTAGAAAAAATTTGTATGCTAATGGGTTTGGTCATGTATGGTTATCACATGGTGTTGCTAATGAAGTAGTATTTCTACAATTGTATTTACAAAGACTTAAAGACCAGTTTGTCCAGAATTGGTCAAGTTCATGTAGTAATAGTGCTAAACTTTGTTATTATAGTGGATTTAAGCAATGTTTCGAAAAAGAACTGTACTTGGAATACCTTTCTATCAGAAAATTTAGAAGCGCTTTTGTCCGTTTTAGAACATCTTCACATAAACTTATGATTGAACAAGGTCGCTATACTGACGTGAGAAGGGAAAATCGCCTGTGTAAATTTTGCACTAATGAAATTGAGAATGAAATTCACTTCTTACTTGTTTGCCCTTCCTACCAAGACTTAAGAGACCAATTAATACCACGAAAATACTTTGTTAATCCTTCAGTAATGAAATTTAATATACTTATGTCTAGCCATTCAGAAACCATGGTGAAAAATGTAGCCAATGTATCATGCATTTACTAGAAGAGAATTATTATTACAAGCTGTTTAATACTATTCTGAAATATTGTGTTTGCTTTTGTACATTGTTCATTCTCTCTTACACGAAAGAAATGTTCCTTTTGTATTTTATGTCTTTGTACATTATGATGCCATGGGCCGGAGGCCTACAAAGCAATAAACTATGTTGTTGTTGTTGAGAAATCAGAATTTGAGACATAAGCTGTATGTTTTTGTAAGCGTAAGATTTCATCTTAATCCCGTGAGACACGATAAATGATATGACTCTATAATTATTAATAGGGGCTCTGTGTGTCCGTTTTTGCAATTTTGACTTACATGATGTATATAATTATACTTCATAAGTTATGATATTCTGGTCATTGCGATCGGTAACTTGTGAAATATGCCGGTGAAATCGATGAGATATGCCGGTCTTTAATTTCTCACTCCGAAATCTACCCAGATGATCTATAAGTACTATGATAATTATAACACTCCTGCATGAGTTGGCCCTTTGGCCTACTCGGAATCCTGGCTGCCCATTGAGATTGGCGGTTGCTTCTCAAGGCACAGCCTCATAGCATTGACCAATGCTAGCCGGAGGACATCCTCCCAGGGTTGATCCCGCGCACCTGCGACCAGGGATGCAACCCACCCAACCATACCCGGAGTCTCTCCGGTGTGGGATAGGTCTCGGGTAACAAAATACCCCTACTACTCCCACAAGGCGGACTTCATTAGTCTCAAGGGGGTTCAGATTGCACATCTCCTCCAGAGACGGACTCGACATCCCCCAATCCCGCATGGTGCAGTCCATATGACCGTGACTGTCAAATGCTTCCGGATACCTCGGAAGACAATTCCGGTCCTCATCTGACAACTCAAACAGCTGTCATCTCGTTTTGGGTCATGCTGATACATAACACTATCAATAAGGAGAAACGGTTACTACTTCAGCCAACGCGACCCGGCCGCTGGACCAGCTCGGAACAGAACGGACGAATTCGGAACCGTCCCATCCCGCAACCAGTCAAGCACAAACAGCCACTCCCCACCCTGACTCCAGGCCGCAACAAGTTCCGCCACTGAGAACACCCAACTGCACAACTTCGCGCTGAAACCAGAGGCCCCGCAATTGGTACCTGATTGAACGGTTGGCCTCGCTTTCGGTTGGCTAGGTTTGTCATGCGCGGAAGATTGCGACTGTGTTTGAACATCAGAAGGCAATGAACTCGGCGATCCAAGTGTAATCGGCTTAGCACAATTACTTGCATCAGACTGTTTCCTAGCGCCTCCCTGGGTTATCACTAGATTAACACTAGTAACCTCCGTCTCATGGTCGCCTTCAGGCATGTCCCATGGAATAAGCTCAACGACTTCATGGAATGCTCCCACCGCATGAGTGCTTAGCTCCCCAAGACTGGTGGAATCACGGACAGCCGAGAGGATAAATTCCTCTGCTAGGCTATTGATTCCGGTCGTTTATCCCGAGACGGGGACCTCTGCAGCAAGGACAGACTTGCCACTGTTGTCCTCGTTGACCAATGTGGTTCGATCTGTACACCCTAGACAGTCGTACCCATGCCCCAGGCATTCCCAGGTTCACTGGTGTGACTATTGTGGACATCCACAGAGCACACAACCAGTTCACCATTGCCAATGGCACTGCGTCGTCTAATCAACAAAGAAGGCCAGCTATCATTAGCCTTCTTACTGTAAACAAGCCCACCACAAGGTAACTGTACCAGCCGCGTTCCCACACGGAATGCCATACGATGCCCCTCTTCGGCCAGCAAACGCGACATCGCATCGGCATTTCCATGCTCACGACCTACACGGTGCCTCAACAGACATCACCATGTTATACCGAGACAGCTCCTCCAGCCGTCTCACCAGTTGACCCTGTGGTTCCCCGAACCCCATCAACCACCTAAGACTCGAGTGGTTCGTCCGTACCGTGAACGGCCTAGCCAGCAAATAGTGTCCGAACTGCCCAGTAAACCTTACTACTGCCAGCAGTTCCTTCCTCGTGACACAATACCTGCGCTGTTCCTTGGCAAGTGCATAGCTACCATATACAACAATGTTTAATTTACAAGTGGATACGATTTCGGTATCACACTACTATGTACAGATTCAACCAAATTGAATGGGAATTCGGACAACAAGCAACCACGTGGAAAACCGTGCACCAGGCTTAGCACTGATGGCGCATGCGCATACAGCAGTTTAACCACAACAGACGACGAGCTCCAGAAAACCCCAAAAGCACGAATAACAATGCTAATAGGTTGACGTAACTCTTAAGCCAATTACGCCTTCCAGTCTCAAGCCTAATACCCGATTCAACCCTTTTCTAAGTCGGACTAAAGCGCAACTCAAAAAAGTGAACACCTGGGTAGCGATTTATTGGCAGAGGATGTTTGGTGAGAAATCCCACCGCTGCCACCAATGTTGAATCTTGCAATTCATTAGGAATTGGGTAAAGACTCACCCTGGCTTCTAGGATGCTTGTTGCACTTTTCTATGTACAGATTAAACACGATCCTTCATGGCCGTCTTCTGCTATGCACCCATCCTTGTAGCCTCCTTGTTCGAACCCACGAACAACACCAGGGCGCACCGAATACAGCTCCCGTCAGGCTAACAACCGGTCATTCCGTAACGGACGGAGTTCCGGTCCGCCGGCACAACACTTCTCAAGTGAAAGGTCGAGGCCAAGACTGTGATTTAAGCATCTAGAACCATAACATGTACAAACGTATGTCAATAATCTAAGGGTACATCATGGGGTTTATTGGTTCTTCGACATCGACCGCAAACATTGGGTCGTAAGGAATTAGTTAAACCATTAACCGATAGCACAGTATATCTCCCGCAACTCCCCCCGTCTTTTCGGTGCTAAAATAACTAAGACGTACGACAGCGAGCATGATGTCTCATTGATCTCCGAATGACCGCTTTCTGTTCCGTAAATACTAAGGTCATTTTCTGAGTACGGTCATATTGTCAATTTTGTTTTCCGACAGTAAGACACCGTCACGTATAGTGGAAGTATTTGTTATCAGATTAAGAAGCAGAAGATGAAAAAGAAGATAACTTAATTTTCAATTTCAGTAGGTCAAAAGCCCATGTGAATATACAGTACAGTAAATCCTCGATGAAAAGACCACCATTGGAACCCCAGAAAAGTGGTCTTCTTATCGAGAATAAAGAGCAGAACGGTGAAATGGACTTGACAATTGTGTTCTTTATTTTGAGAAGGTCTTATTATTCAGTTGGTCGTATGGTCTACTTCAAAACGATATGACGACTCAATAAATCGAGTGTTCATCGCAAGACTATCGTAACTCCTATGCATTATTAGGAGTTACTATAGTCATGCACTGAACCCTCGAAATATGATGAGCATTCTAATTGATAGTGTATACACACATAAACACGTAACGGATAACAACAGGGTCCACTTAAACAAGAGGACCATGATGGCTCTGAATCGCTCACCTGAGCGCCTGAAAATCTGATATTATGGATTGTGTCACAGGGTGCAACCAGAATTCTGTGTTGAATGGAATTCTTTAAACAGTTTTGATTTTGAAAGGGGACCACATAAGGATTATTTCTGTGAACTTTGATCGAACTTGGCCAAATGATTTAGGCGGAGAAGAAGTTAAAAATAAGTGAGGATGGGCGAGGTGTAATCACAATATAGCTCACACTGAGCTGTTGCTAAAACACACACAAAGCGACGTCATACTTACAGGACTAAAACAAAATGATGCGATTAACTGGTTAAGTGCGCCATCCCTACTTTTCATGCACATCGACCGTATTAAAAACTTGACAAAAAGGTGAAAATACATATTGGCCTACAGTTACCCAAATGGAAGTATATTAAACATTACTTAATATGTTTTAAACATTGAGTTGAAATCGGCCCAACTTACAACCATGCTGAGGAACGGAGGCCACGACCAGTTCTGCATTCCACAGGTGTTTGACCCCCTTAATTGCTTTGTCAATATATCAAGCCCGGATGAGTAAACATACATACCCAGAGTTGATTTATTAACAAAGCGGATGAATCAAATACGCGTGTACATTTTGTCAAGAATTATTATGTTAAATGTCACTAGCGGATTCAGGGGGCGCACCAAGTGACAAGTATATTTATATTGGCATTGTTGTGAATCTTAAAATTTTGATAATTACATTTACTTGACGATCAATTAAATGGCGATAATCTCATTTACTCACAAAAAGTATTTTAACAGTGCACACAGACACAAACTAAATACATATTCTGATTATCCATTAAGAAAGTAGACTTTGAAATGGATGTTCCAAATATAGCCCTAAAAGTCCCGTGTTTTTTTTACAAAATTACACATATCACGGACATATAAACCATGTCCGTGCACATATACATGTATGAATAAATGTAATAATTTTTTAACAAATTTTCGGAAAATATCATTTTAAAAGTGATGGATCAAGTTAGCGCCTGTCAAAGGCGATTTCCTTAAAATGTTCTCATCGGGAGGGGAAACTCGTCCAACCCCATCCGCGGTCCCAATGCTCCTACGCGTGTGATGTCTGAGTATGAATACGGAAATATACAGGTATCCTTAATTATAAGATTTAAGAAATAAGCGATTCTGATTTATTGCAGCATTATATTTTAGCATTATGATGTTTATAAACAGTCATTGCCGTTATATAAGGCTTCAGCAAAACTCAAAAAAGTTACACCCCACACACACCCCCCCCCCCCCCCCCAAGACCAAATCCTGGATCCGCCCCTGAATGTATCCATTAATTTATCACAACACTATCAACATGTTTTCAAGATCAGTCGAAATTTACAAAAGCTTTAATAAAATTTACCTCTTTACGTCTTACAGTTGTCCCAGATAGTACTTTAGCAAGCTAGATGAACTAATCTGTCGATGCGCCCACTTCCATTTCGCGCTGTTAGTGATTTTTCATTTTCCGACAAAGCTTGACAATTCATGAAAAAACATGACACAACAGATAATGAAAGTAAAATTGATGCGACTTGAAACAACAGTTATCCATTGATTCATCCTTTAACATGGGGACTTTTGAAAAACTAATAATTAAATAATTGCATCATCTGTAATGATTATCTTAACATCTCCCCATTATTTTCAAGTCAATTTAATCAACTGAAACACAAGCCTAATAATTCTCTTTAAACAACTATAATATCCGGCAATAATAAATGGGACCTCGCGGAATAATCATTTAAAATACATGCACATTCCTGCGATTTTGTGCTATCTCTTATTTCCACGATACTGTTACGGTATCAGCATGAATTGGTCAAAAATCACTTGACCACCACTGCATGTGAACTATGATACGGTGTTGACAAAATGGTCAAGATGTTTAACCTTAATTTTTCAGTCCAATTAAATCCAGGCATTTATTGAGGAGCAGATAGGCTAACTTGTCCTACAGCTGGGACCACTATATACAGCAAACAAAACATATATTATCATTTAAATAAAAGGAAATGTAAACAAACCTGTAAATAGTTATCCATTTGATGTTTTCACCTTAAACACTGACTATAAATGTGTTTACTTAGTCAGACTGCGAATAATTGTTCGAAATCCAC
Source organism: Mactromeris polynyma (assembly GCA_032209605.1). Classification (NCBI taxonomy): domain Eukaryota; kingdom Metazoa; phylum Mollusca; class Bivalvia; order Venerida; family Mactridae; genus Mactromeris; species Mactromeris polynyma. The sequence continues at coordinate 5,318,149 of JASFXZ010000022.1, forward strand.
ATATCTCTGGGACAGTTGGCAAACGTCCAAAATACGCCGTGTAATGTTTCCCGCTGTGACGTGCTGGAGTAGTGAACTGGAGTCGACGAGTGTCCAGCTGTGCCTATTGTTGATGTTTAAAAGTGAACCATCTAACATAAACATGGTCTTGTGTTTAAAATAGCTTCTTGTAACATTACATATGCCACCTCACGATAATTTGAATTATTTAAACAGTTTTGAGGAAAAAAATATGCCCTCACATCTTTATGTTGGAGGTGACATTTAGTTATCTAATGGATTATATATTCGTATCAATTCTGTGTTCATGTTGTTAAGACTTTGAAATGAAACATATCCGAAACAAGAAATATCTTTAAAAAAGATGGTCGGCGCAATTTGAAGGTTTAGATTTGTTGTGCAATATAAAAAGATGCCGAGATGTTACTTATGCTGGTCACCAAAATGGATTTCGGTAAATTCCCTAATTTACAGCTAAAATCCTTCGTATTTCTATGATGAGCATGTTTGCGCAGTAGGCCTATCGATTGTCGGATGATGAGAATTCTGCCACCTGTTTGTTTTAAGTGTATAAATACTGAAAAAAATAAAAATCTTCGTCATAGTCTGATTAAAGACTATTTATGGTCGCGTTGTATATTTTTTAAAGCCTCTTAAGAAAGCAAAACAGAGATGGTTACGTTATGTTTTCTGTGCTCAATGAGTGATAATAATAACGCTTGAGAATGAGTTATGTGAATAATACAATATTTTATTACAAAATATATATCAACATATACATTTATGTACACAATGAAAACATGAATTTTACATAAAGCAACTATAAGTATACCACGATAAATTGAGAGTGACGTCATGCAATGTTTACATGGTTAGACCACCTTTATTTATCAAAATAGGTAAATCAAATAACAAGCAAAACTATTTATTGTGTTATTGATTTCATTAAACTAACTGCCGTGATAGCTCAGATGGTAGCGAGTCCATCATTAAACACGTTTGATAGAATGACAAAGCAATTAGACGATAACAAACAAAACAAAAATAAACAGACAGAAACGACAAACAACAAGTAATTGATAAGCACCGAGTAATGGATAAAAAATCATATTGTCCATAAAAAATGGGAGACAGGAATGTGTCTCGAACTCACACCCTATCTATTGGTCGATGTTACTAGTCAGAAGCGCTACCAATTGAGCTATCGCTACTGTCTACTTCGAGCGATATTTCATCAAAGTTTAATACTAATCCTGAAGACAATAGGCATGATCATGACCGTAAGCTGCATTACATTTATTGGAAAGTGGGTATGGTCGTGTTTACTGTCGACTTATCTTAACTGAGTTTATAACTGTAACATTCAACACTAACAGTCAGTATAATGGGAACTATCTTAAATGATAGTCAAAACGTGATACATGTATATGTATAATACATAGTTTTCACATCTACAATATTTACCTCCCTTGTCACTGCGCAAGGATGACACGCAAATTCGTGAAGCGTTCCATTTTTTTTTCAATTAGTGATACCAAAACGCAGTTCTGTTCAGTTCTGTATGATTTTCACCGCCCAAGAATATTTTCATCTGTCTAATAGAGCTGAAATTTATGTACAGACCGTTTACCATAGCATATTGATATATATATATATACACAATATTGCCCTAGCTTGACTAGTCTATACTTACATGTATTCTTAATATGGAGATCATTAACACAAGCCTTAATTGAACGAAGTACAGTCCTACATATATGCCCAAGAAATCGCATCAAAATGATGTTGAATAGAAAGTGAACTTATCTTCTGCACCACTTAGGAAACACCATATTTTCAAATTAAACTGTCACTCCAATTATATTATGTTAGTTGATAGATACCACATGTTTTGTTTTCTCCATTCATAGGTGATAATTGTTGCATGAAGGTATTAATAGTAAATACACAATACTAATCCAGGAATGTGTCTATTTATTTAATTATGTGTGTAGTTTTTATAAAGAGGAATACAAAATTCAATTTCATTTTTATGTTAACAGAACAGAACAGAACATAAATTTATTTGAAAGACGTGTACATAGTACATAGTCATGTTCATCACAAATTATACAATACAATAAATAACAGTGGAATTACATCACAAAGTACTGTGTATGAAGTTAGATGTATATAAAAGACAGAATAATTGAACAGAAAAAACTACCACTTCCATGTTTTTAAAAAATAACTAATTGCAAGATAGGAATATTTTATATATCATATGCAAAATTAATTAGATATTCCCTTAACACATTATGCCTGTGCAGCTTTTTATCATCAGGTGTTAGTCTTTCCCTTATAAACATGTTTGACATCTTGTTCCTGATAAAGGGAGAAAAGTGAGCTTCAAGTTTAAAAGACATACCTGATTTGTTTTGCAAATAAAAGCATGTAATTCAATATATAATTATCTAGGACATTAATATATTTGACCATCAGATAGCTAGAGTAAGTGATTTTTTTCTGTTAAACAGAACCGAAAATCATGAGCAGAATTATGGAACATTGCTATATTATTATGACCTTTCGCATTTTCAATATTTTGGGAAATGTACATTGCATATTGGTCATTTTATTTTAAAAAAAACAAGAATGTCTGAATACCCAAACTAAACTTTGTAAAACGATCATGTCCTGCCAAGGAAGTAAAATATCCATTGTCAGTTAAATATATATCAGTACATCTATGACATTGTAAAGTTTGGATTCAAGGATCTCAATTTCCAGTGCTAATTTATGAAATGTAAATGCATGCAGCACCTTTCCAAAAAAATATTTGCATTAATTTTATTGTTAAAACTGTATAATGTTTTAAACTTCCTTTCATTTTTTTAAATATTTTTTAAGTCATGCGTAGTCATTTTACTTCATTGTGTCTGTACTTGAGTGGTTATCCGAAATTTACACACACAGTGTTTTGTTTTAAACATCTGTTTGTTAAGTAATATTATATGTCGCCTAATCAGCATGTGATGACAGATTTATAGCTCTACTTAACCATTTAATAATTGAGAGAAGATATGAAATTTTCACTCTGAACGGGAACGGGCTTAGATGTAGGACTGTATCTGCTACTAACTAAAAAAAGTTAACTTTCGTTTATCTGGGCGTCAATAAATTCCTCGCGTTGATTTTCTCAGCGTTCGTTTTATAGTAGTATTATGAGCAATATCAAATAATAATTTAATAAATAATGAAGTGCGACATTCTACAGAGATGGCCGATAATCACAGGTACAATATCTTATAATGCAAGGGAGACTAATCTGACATCTCATCGCTGTGAAGTTGTCTCCCTTGCAGCGTGTGGTACTATGAATAGGAAAAATCAATGTACACAAATGTATGTTACAAATACGTATACGTATCATGCATATCTTCCGTTTATTTTTTAATTTTTACGCCGTGTCTCATCATTATTCAAGTTATATGCGATGATCAATTGACCAAACCAGTGCTCCTGGGCTATCAACATGAACTAACCATCAACTGATATCTTTTCCACTGATATCAGAGTTGAGAGATGAAAGACAAACGACTTTAGATGCATTATTTCGGTTAACATATACGCCTCGTCCGGGGTTTAAAACCCTCGACCTCTAGATTTGTTTACTACAGAAGTATGAAATGGTGGCTTCTGGTGCATTTTGAGGACTAATTCATGAGAATTGCGCTAGTATTATCTTGTTAAAAATACTGAACGACCAATTCATACAAGTACCAACATTTAAAAAAAAATCCAGAGGACACAACCTCCTGTACCAACCTCCTGTCAGATATCCCCCGGATTTTTTTTACAATATAGGTTGGAAAGGATTGCCCCTGGTGCATTTCTGGGTCTATATTTTGAGGACTCATTCATGAGAATTGCACAAGTATTATTTTGTTAAAGATGCAGAACGACCAATTCATACACGTATCAACATTTTAACAAATTTCAAGGGACACCACCGTCTGTACACATGATAAGGGAGCACACTAATGAACTGTATTAACTGTTAACCGCCTATATACTTAAACTACAAACATATTTAGGCATGCTCCTTGAAATACCATGAATGTGTAGATAATCTCCGGCATACAATAATTGTCAACGATAATAACTGAAGTGGTACAGTATCGGCCTTCACAACAGGAGGTAATGGTTCGAGCCCTGTCAGAGGCAAACACATTACATTTAATTCGAAGAACATCCTTGTACTGGTTAGTATTTAACCCGGGAAATTTAGGAGATTGCACGCTAGCCATATGGGTCTTCAGTGGCGAAGTAAAATAAGCCTTAAGTGACTAGAATGAAAATAGATTTATATTTTATTATTTATTTTGTAATATCTGATAACAAAGCATTTATATATCATAACCACTTCGATTTAGTTAGAAAATAAACATTTTTTGCATTTTGTTTAAGTTACCATCGTCACATGGGATTTACCCGTAAAGTGTGTGCATATTCGTCTGATGTCAAAGTATCTAAATAAAACTGAATAAGATACGAGTTATAATAAAACATAATTGGGTCTGTCTTCTTTAAACTATATCAAAGATGAACTTTCGAATCTACGATTGCTTAAAATGATTAGACAATATTTATCCCGTAGTCCTCGTTTGATTATCACAAGTACAGAATTGCTTTCGTACCGATGTGTATCAAAAGCCAGCACAGTATGGCTGCGCCGAAAAAAACATTTCTGTGAATTGATGTTGACGATTTTGCCGGTTGCGAGTACCGAGAACTACTTAAATATGGACCTCCGAAGCGATTATAGACTATTCCCGTTTTAAGTTAGACCCCCCGCGTTCAGATTACCGAGAAGTAAAAATCAATTTCAAATTACCCCTAGGGGTAACTTGGAGGTGATTTCAAGCTACCCTTTGTAATTTTAGATTACCCCCCATTCCCTAATTTATGTCTGTTTAATCTTTTTTCTTACATACATTGACTAAAACAGCATATAATATGTCAAATATAAAATGACAAACATCAAAACAACTTCAACAAACAACATCAGCCGCATGAGCATCAACGGTAGCAGCAACATAAACAAAAATGACAGCAGAAAAGCTACCACAACGTCAGGGGCAAGAAAACTAATGACAGCAAAAACAACGACAGAAACAGCAACAACAACTAAAAAGGGCTAGAAACCAAGGGAAACAACAGCGACTGTAGCAGTGAATATAGTAGCGAAAAAACCATCAATAAAAAAGAACACCAACAGTATCAACAGCATCAACAACAAAGGTAACCCTAGTTAAAACACCAACAGAAACAACCACAAAAAGCTACAACCTACTGCAGCAATATCAACACATGGGTAACAAAAGTTATTGTGAGTTAGGCAATAAGATCAGCAACTGCAGCAGCAACAACAACATCAATGACAACAACAGCTACATTATCAACAGCAGCAACAATAACCGTAAGGATACTAACAGGAAAAGCAATTTCAACAACACTTTTACGAGCGACATCAACAACAACTGTGCCTACCACTGGATGAGCAACAACAGCAATAACAGCATTAAACAATATCAAGAACAGTTATGGTTAATTCCAACATTTTAACATTGAACTCACGAATATTGTACAATTTTGTTCACTTATCATTAACGAAATTGTAATACACATGTGTATGCCTAATTACAACTAGCCCACAGTGCGAGAACGAGTTTATCAATGTCATTAGAAAATTTATATCAAAACAGTATTTAAATGACGAACACCGAACACATGATCAGCTACAATTGTTTCTTACAATATTTGCTGTCTTCTGCTAATATTGTGAGTCGGTATTGTATAGTTGTCTGTTGTTCACGCCAAAATTTGGTATTTTACTTTGCACTTTCTGTGAATCTGTGAAACACAAAACCAGTGTTCAATACCGAACAACTCTAGTACTTTCAGCGCTTTGATTATATTATAGTCATGATTGTACAGTAATTATTTTTTTCTTATGAATAGTAATGAGCACAGTTCTATCAAGATGGCTAGCATGGCAATGATGCAATGAGTCAATAAGTCTTTATTTCAAGAGGCATTTAGAGAAATTCCATATTTACATAGTATGTGAATGTCCCGTGAATGATAAATGTTAGTGCTGTTGCAAGGATACATGTGATGATAAGCGCTGTTGCCAGCATTCATGGCATCAGGATTCATGTATTCTTGTCTTTGACGAACACTGAGTGAATTCAATATCTAGTTTTCTTAATGTTGGCCCTGATCAATTATGACCATGATTTTTGTTATATGCTACATGTATTTGAGATTTATTTTGAACGGACTTACGGGTATTCAGAAGTAAAACATTATAATCCATTGCATAATTATAAATATAATGTTTGTATTGAAATGATGATTTGATTGTATGAATGACTTCTCCCAACAACAGATTACTAACTTTTATTTATTATATCAAGCTTCAATACAATTTTCAGCTTTATAAAGAGGCCGAAGTACATGGAGATTTTCTATGTGAGACATTAAAGAGAACATGCTGACAATTTAGATGTATCAATTATAAAATAAATGTAAGTAAAAAAACTTTAGAAAACAGTTCTATTTCATTTATTGACCAAATGAATTTCATGAAGACTTCCATTAGTTGATGGAATGTTTATAACTCATTCTACCACCAGGTTACATTAGGTACAAATCAATGTATACTCAACAAAAAAACAAGAACATCATTATGATGTACTGTATGTTTTGCACATCCTAGTTTGATGAAAAAGATGTCCTTATTAGGTATCCACTTAAAAAATCTCAAAAATTATATTACTGATGTTAGATTAAAGCTTCCTATTAGTTAAAGGACCAAACAGACATCGATTAAAAATAATTAAAAACTGTCCTCTGTGTTCGGGAAGAATTTGTCTTTATAATATAATGTGACCTGTACACATTTAATTCATTTAAAAGCTTTTTGTTTTATACCATTTAAACTAAATTGGTCCCTCTATATTCTATAATATAATTGTGCTAGTGCAAAAAGTGATGTGGTTAAACACTCAAATGTATTAACACAAATTCAAACTGCATAACAGCGAATGAGCAGTTATCAATTGATATGGAAAAAGACATCGGGATTTATGTCACGACATGTTAATTCACGCCAGGACGAGTTGTCTTTCGTATCAACAAATCATGCTTGGGGGATTTGAATGCACGTCACCAGATACATGTATTTTACAGATTACAAGGCGGGGAAACGAAATAGTCATGCTTCGTTTTGTGTAGGATTATGAACTGCAAGTGTATTAAATGTCATTGTGTGTAAACATGAGAGCAATGTAATACGTGTGTCTTTTCACCAGATTAGCTCATTCGATAGAGCGCTCAACTGTTAATCGATGTCGTTGGTTTGAACACCAGGCGAGACGTATGCTCTTCAGTGACAATATGACAGAATATCATGCATCCAAAATTATTTGGACCAACTACCACCACTTACCCATGTAACCCCCTTATTTTCTAGTTACATTAAACTTCCACAATTCATCATCAAAACCGCTCTATTCCGAACTTGTCTGGACCAAAGAAAATTTAGACATTGCCGTCATAACATCACACGTAAATAATTGGATGACATGGGAAATTGCCATCTCTGTTCTCAATCGAAATCTTCATGGAGAGATATTATAAGGAAACCTTCAAAGGTTATAAAATTGCATAAAAATATTTAAAAAAAACACATATTTAATAATATAGTACATGTATACCACTCAGCTACAGTGATTTACATGCATATATTAGAGCTTTAGACAATTCAGTACAACGTACGTAAGGTTCATTTTTATTTGGACTCATTTGACATACAACCAATTGTCGATGAAGTCTTTAGCAAATATTCACGGAAAAACTTTAAAATGTTTTACGCATTAATTTCACATATATGCTAACTGTAAAGGGAATTTTACGGTTTATCAATACACTTACAATGTGAGATTTGAATGCTTGATATAAAACCAGTGCGTAAGTAGTTCTGGAATGAGTCTGAAATTACTACCACATTTCTAAAATAAAAGGGCTAACAATTGTCATTTTCAGTGACGCTTAATTAAAAACCTGTTACAATTTAATTTAGAAAAAGAAACAAGGAAATCACTGCAATAAAGACGACGTATAAACTAATTCTCCTTTGACCTCCTCCGCCTGTTTCACATAATCCATGTTCTTCCACGTGTTTGTCAGATTGTTCAACGATGTAGGGAAACACATCCAACCAGAAATGATATTCCTCAGCGTAAACGTATTGTTTGAGGGAATCATTCGGCATACCCTTGTCTAACTGCATGTAAAACTGGTTTTCCATGTCGTATTCCTTCCATTCTGGTCCTTCTGTGGTAGGAAGATTGGGATTTCTGAAAGAAAAAAACACACTCATAAATGTACGAGTTATATGTCCATGGTACAATTCCCTAAAAATCCGTAACTGCATTTTGCGCGAAAACTTTTTTTTCCTTTTTTGCGAAGATACCTGCTCTAATAACAAATGTGACGGCTGAGAAATCGTCAGGTGCCGAAATACCGCAGTCCGATTCGACTAGCTCATTACGTGATAAAAAGCCTCCTACTAGTATACATATCCGGGAATTTCGGAATGGCCATTTTTTCACTTGTCATCAGTTCAAAGATCCGGATATTGATTTTAGCTGTTTTATTATTAATGTGGATATTATATTGATGGTCCGCAAACATACTTCTAAACCAGTGAAAGTTACTTGAAAATACCGTAGCGGCTATATCAATAATACTATATAAATAATAAATGCAAATTCTAAAAGACCGAAAGTCAGTTTAGACTTCTTGTGTTTCCTGAAAAGTTGTGATTCTGTTGCCATGGGGTTAAGAACGGTGCCATCGATGTGTGGTAAAATAGCGTATCGATGACATCGTTCTTAGAAACGTAACTCCAAATAACTTCCCTTTAAAGGGAGACCACAACGTATGAGATTGTATAATACAACGTTACTAAACGTTTTACGATAAGTAGAATGGACGGAATGACGGGCATTAATCTCCCTAGTTGTACCTAATTCAAGTATACTTCTGTAAAAGGTGTTCAGTGTTTTTGTTAAGTAAAAGTACATATTACACGTTGGTAAATAAAAATTGATACATGTAAGTTGTATTTCAATTTAAACCAAGTTCGTAAATTGGTACACGTTGTATGATAAACATTGAAGCTAGTGTAATAGTGTAAAACTGTGTGAATTTCATATTTTTGGTGCCTGCTTAAAAATCGAACTGCACAAGTAAAACAAATCGAGCATGAAAATAAACGAAGTCGAGCATGAAAGGCCACAAACAAAGCGAATAGCCACGCACAATGCACACAATAAAGTCACTATAAGCATAAACAATTACAAAAAGACGACAGACAAACGGTACCCAAGCAACAATACATATATGATATATAAATAGGATCTAGTACCACCTTTGATTGGTCAGTGACAAAACACCATTGGGAATTTAAACACGGTGTAAAGGTGCATCAAGCATCATAAGTACAACTAAATTTAACTTAACAAATTTGTGTTGTGAATTATTAAGTATGTATCTATAATACAGTCTATGTGTTAAACATAAAAAGTGGAACTTTTCAGCAAAACTTTGTATAGTATGATAATTGGTTAGTCATTAACTAAGTATCATGTTCATAGCAGAGATTCTATCAAAATTAGTTATGTACACACTGGTTTAAGTTGTTCTATATCAGATATAAACATAATTATACTCTAACCCGGTTTTGGCGAAGTTGGTCCAGTAACGCATCATGTGCTTGGACAATTGAATCTCCCAATCTGCTGCGTTGGGGTTGTTATGAAACCCAAACACGAATCCTAGGTCGTCACCATGATTAGCTCCGGGGACCCAACTTGGTGTTGCTGGGGACCTGGTTGTGGGTGCTGGCATAAATTTATACACATACGAGCTTGAAGTTGGTGGTGACGTCAGTTGCAATCTTGCGTATTCAACAGTAGGAACAGCAAAGCCAGTGTCTCCAAATATTCGCTGAAACTGCATGCGGATTTCTTGATAATCGTTTGGATTAGTCCAGTTCGTGTATTCATGTTCTACCACTTTCATAACTGCGTCTGGAAATTCTCTACTATACACCAAGTACGTTGCTGTTGGCAACAAGCGAGATCTCATTTCCTCTCTGTTGGTTCGAACTTGTCTTGGTCCTCTTCTCCTGAGAAAAACATTACGTAATACGCTCCTTCGTAAGCATTCATTCCAGAGAGCATATCAAAAGATCTTAATAATTCAATTTCCTCTAAACTCTGGGTTTTAACCATTTCGTATACCTTTCTAGGTTCATATTTCACGTAATCATTGTCCACAACTGGGTCAAATATGACATACTCTATGTTTTCAAAGTTTTCGTTTAGTGCATTGATGGAAGCCATGTACTCTTGCCAACTTATCTGACGGAGACAGTCAACCATTTTCGCAGTGTCTTTAACATCACAATTAAATCGGCTTGCAATGAAGGTTGTTCCAGTTAGTGTGTCTCTTGAACAATTCATGGATCGAACAGATGGCGATCCGCTCTGAACAATTATTCTGTTAAATAGACCGGCATTATCTGGGTACATACCATGCAACGTACCGCTTATAGCGCCTGCTGATTCCCCAAATATGGTGATTCTATTCACATTGCCCCCAAATGATGCTATATTATCTCTAATCCAATGAATTGCAAGTTTTTGGTCCCATAAACCAAAATTTCCTGGACAGTTCGAGTCCATAGTGCTGAGGAAACCTAGTGGGCCTAGTCTATAGTTTACGGTGACGACAATAGCGTTACCGTATCCAGCAAGAATTTTGCTGTCGAATTCGTCGGAGGAACCGAGAATAAATGCTCCTCCGTGAATCCAAACCATCACGGCATGCCCGGATGAACTGTCGGCGGATTGAACGGGTACGAAAATATTCAGATGGAGACAATCTTCATCCTGTATGCCGACGAGTGGTTCGTCGGGGCTTATTATTTGTGGACAGATATAACCGTACGAAGTAGCATTAAACGGTGAATTCAACGGTCCGTAAGGCAGTGGTTTGCGAAACCGGAGATCGCCCACCGGCGGTTGTGCATATGGTATTCCTAGGTATTGTTTCACTGTAAACGACTCTCCATCGAACAATGCTGTTTGTTGTGTACCAAACATTTCTCCAAGTGGTGTAGTTACGGCTGGATTATGTGAACCAACACTCACAACAATGGTACTCCAACAATACACCATAAGAGTGCGTGACAGCCACATCGTGTCAATTGGTGACAACTGAAACACAAATAATATCCAGAAAGATCCGAAATTTAATGTAGATAGCGAGAGGTAACAACAAGAATTCGTCCCGTTTTATGTTCGTCTTAAATATTTGAATTATTCCAAACAGTCCTCATCGAAGACAGTAAATTAATACACTATAAATTATATAATTATATATAACCATGAATTTCTTATTCACCACGTAAATATACCCTGTTTAAAACTGACGGTTCAAAATACAGAACATGTCTTCATGCCGTGTATGATACTTATAACGTTGTAACTTGTAAGTCATCTAGATGTTTACATTACAGGTCAAAGATTGTGCATACTTCATCTACTGTTGCCATTCCAGTTTAAAATCGAGTATTTCGTTTACTTTGTCTATTATAAGGCAACATTAAACTGGCGCTCATTAATATTCGACATGCACTAGTTGGGTACAATCGGCGTTCCCGTCAAGTGGACAGTGATTATTATACCTAAAAGTCTCTCTTTGTATTTTACCGATGATAATTTACGGATGTGTACTAATATTCATGAGTGCCAGGTAAATATTGTCTGATTATATACACAGTCACCCGGTATAGTTCGATTTTGACCCATGGGAGTTCAGCTATCACAATGCTTACAGTGTGCAGTCCTGGTTTATGTTATCATTTCCTATTTGTTTGTTTTAGACTGAAAATTACAATAGCCTGGCCTGGATATCAAACAATATTCTAACTGGCGACCGCATAGTTAAATATATTAAGTTTGTTAAAATTACCAAGTAAATGTTATATCTGACGGTTCATAAGACAATTAGATAACAAACCCCCAGCGCAAGAATTGCAATATAATCCATTTATGTTGGACGTTTATTGTAATTGCACCTTTATATCATTAAATAGTAACTTGCAAATTGAAACGCAAAGTCTCAAATTAGCGTTACTCTCAAGAAGAGCGGTTTGCACTGTGTAACAGACTGGGGTGATGTAGCAGACTTTGTGGGAAGCCATTGTATTGTGAATGTGGGGTTCACTATATAAAATATTGTTATCCTATCTGATGGAATTAGTTATAATAATTCATTATAATAATTAATATTTCTGCACTTTTAAAGGTTGTATTGTTTGCTAATAGTTACCAAAATGTTCATTACATGCATTTTAAGTACATTGTACATCACATCAGTTTATATGTCCGTGCATACATTGACTAAAACAGCAAATAATATGTCAAATATAAAATGACAAACATCAAAACAACTTCAACAAACAACATCAGCCGCAGGAGTATCCACGGTAGCAGCAACTCAAACAAAGATGACAGCAGAAAAGCTACCACAACGTCAGGGGCTAGACTACCAATGACATCAAAAACAACGACAGAAACAGCAGTAATGAAGTGGACACAGCAACAACAAGAAATGGCTAGAAGACCAAGAACAACAAAACCAACAGCGACTGAAGCAGTGAATATAGCAGTGAATATAGCAGCGAAAAAAGCAACATCAATAAAAAAGAACAACAACAGCATGAACAGCATGAACAACAAAGGTAACACTAGTTAAAAAAAACACAGGAACACAACAAAAAGAGATGCGACAAAAGCTACAACCTACAGCCGCAATAGCAACATATGTGTAACAACAGTAATTGTGATTGTGGCAACAATATCAGCAACTGCATCGGCAACAACAACATGAATCGCAACAACAGCTACATCATCAACAGTAGCAACAATAACCGTAAGGATACTAACAGGAGAAGTAATTACAACAACACTATTGCGAGCGACCTCAACCACAATTGTGCCTACGACTGTATGAGGAACAACAGCAGCAACAGTTATGGTTTTTTCCAACAATTTTTGCATTTAACACAATTTCGTTCACTTATCATAACGAAATTATAATACACATGTAGTTATAAGCCTAATTACAACTAGCCCATGGTGTTAATACAAACTTTATATCAAAACAGTATTTAAACGACGTACATCGAACACATGATCAGCTACAAATGTTTCTTACTATTTTTGCTGTATTCTGCTAATATTGTAAGTCGGTATGGTATAGTTGTCTGTTGTTCACGCCAAAAGGAGAGCGGGCACTGATGGAACATGAAGATTCCTGTACAGTTGGGTCTAATGAAGTGTTTCCATTGTGAAACCATTTCAAAATAACGAAAGGGAGGTGGTGACATTCACGCTTCGTTTTTTAGGAAAATAGTCTTTTTTTTAAGTTTATATCGTGAAAGCTCTGAAAATGTTGTCGTAACAGAATTTCAATTATCGACAAGTACGGGAAATAACTTATGTGGTTTTTATACACTCCTGCTTCGGTTTTCTCCCTTATCTGCTCGGAACCAGTCCAAGGGCGGGTCGGGTGCATGTGGCGTCACTGGTTTTGCAGACGATGATACCGGGACACATTTCAGCAACACGAATGGCTGGAGAGCGTTTTAGTGGATTGACGGATGTAGATGTATATAAGGATTCCAAAACACAATTGATCCAATTTCTGTCACTAGAATCTCTTACTTTCAGAAGTCAATGTAAGTCCTCCGCTAGTCTACAGTGAAATGTGGTGCTGTGCACAGTCACATGGTCCAGAGTCGCAGATAAGACCAACGTATGTCCTGTGTCGCTAGAAATGCCACACGATAGACACAATGGGAAAAAGTGGTTGTCCTGTGATCACAGTGGAAGGGTTTAAAATATTGCCTGTTAAGGCTTAGGTAAGGTAATTTTACAATTTCTTGAAAGTGATTACCAGTTACATTTAGATCCATGGAAAAAGTGGTTGGTTATACTTCAGTTTGAAAGGAGGAACACCCTCCCCCATCATATACAGTCCCAGTTTAAGTGTTTTTGCTGAGCGGCTACAGGCCCGTAGCTTGAGCCAAAATTAAACTGAGGCAATGTAGGCGGGGTCAGTAAGTGTCCTCCCCCAGGGGAATGTGTATGCAGTGCATATAGAAGAGTTCACCTGCATGTTCTGGTTATTTTATGTACCAGTGAAGTGATTTATCAAGTGCAATTTTGTTTTATTTTAATAGTATGAATCGAAAGCAATGGCAATTTTTGATGTCCCGGAGCGTCCAACAGCTGAAGACATCAAAAATTGCCATTGCTTTCACTTTGTGTGCAAGTTAAAAGAATAAAAAGGCTAGATCTGGTGCAAATGTTAAAACAAATTTGGTTTGGTTTGTACACAAAAACATGCCAATCGACTACTCTGCTGAAGAAATCTTTTAACTTACTGTCACCTGACTTGCGCCTCTCAGTTATAATCTAATATTTCATTGTAGGGAGTATTACATATGTAGAGGTAGAAGTAGAACAATATGAGACTTGGTCATATTCCAAGTATATTTCATGAAACAACCAACCAGTGTACATATTATGTTGATGCTTATTTCTCGATTTGACATACTAAGACCTCCAGGTGTCCACAATAAATGTGTTCACAGGAATTTATTTACTGATAACTTTATTTATTCTTATTTGATAGCCTTTTTATTAAGTGATTGAAAAATTGATCAATTTATGATATAGTCCTGCTAAGAGATCATTGGGTGGTATATATGATACATAAAGATGAAACTGTTTGTTTGCAAATATAGCAACTTTGAAGAACCCACGAAGGATTTGAGTTTAATCGGCAGTAAATCAGGAGTGGTAGGTGATAAGTTTTATGTCACCAATGACAAGTAACACTAATGTATGGGTGAACAATCTCTTAAACTTTTAGCATTGCAAGGGAAACAGTTTGTAGCAAAATCAAGTATGGGGGCATTTTTAAAACTTCAGTGTTTTTATATTAAAGTCATGATTGTACAGTAATTACTATTTTCTTATGAATAGTAATGATCACAGTTCTTTCAAGATGGCAATGAGTCAATAAAGTCTTTATTTCAAGAGGCATTCAGAGACATTTCATATTTACCTAGTATGTGAATGTCCAATGATACAATGTTAGTGCTGTTGCCAGGATACATGTGATGATAATTGCTGTTGCCAGCATTCATGTCATGATTCATGTATTCTTGTCTTTGAGTGGAATCGATATACATGTATCTAGTTTTCTTAATGTTGGCTCTGATTGATTATGACCATAATTTTTGTTATATGCTACATGTGTTTGATTTTTATTTCGAACTGTTATTCACAAGTAAAACATTATAATCCATTGAATAGTTGTAAATATAATGTTTGTATTGAAATGCTGATTTGATAGCATGAATGACTTCTACTTATAACAGATAACTACTTTTATTTATTATATCAAGCTTCAATACAATTTTCAGCTTTATAAAGAGGCCGAAGTACATGGGAGATTTTTATGTGAGACATTAAAGAGAAGATGCTGACAATTTAGATGTATCAATTATAAAATCTATGTAAGTAAAAAAAACTGTAGAAAACAGTTCTATTCCATTTATTGACCAAACGAATTTCATGAAGAGTTCCATTAGTTGATGGAATGTTTACAACTCATTCTACCACCTGGTTACATTAGGTACAAATCAATGTATACTCAACAAAAAAACAAGAACATCGTTATGATGTACAGTATGTTTTGCACATCCTAGTTTGATGAAAAATATGTCCTTATTAGGTATCCACTTAAATAATCTCAAAAATTATATTACTGATGTTAGATTAATTTAGCTTCCTACTAGTTAAGGGATAACATTCAAACAGGTCCTGCAGTCAATTAAACTATCACACGTTAAAGATATATTATGCTAAATGCTAGTTAAAACTTCAATAAATATGCATTATCACAGAATACATTTATAATGTATTTCTTGGTATTTGTTGAAAAATGACATTTGTATTATCATAAAATTAAAAACATCTTCCAGATTTTAACAACTTGGTGCTTTTTACTAGTTTTGTCTGTTAGTAATATGAATAAACAAGATTGTTTTAAACGGTTATACATGGCAATGGTTCTTATTAATGATGTTTTGACTATGTGACAACAATACTGGGTGAAGCTTATTGAAAACATTTAAGGTTCAGATGAGCCAGATACATCTTTAAAATCAGTAAATGTCAGGCAAAATTTATTTCGGTCAAATACTTATTGTATGTTCTGTGACCAAATGTTAGGCAATTTTTGGAAGACTGCTGATGAAATATTTGTGTTACAATTTCTTCTAGCATTTGCTGCTAATTAATATCTGATCTAGGAATATTCTTTGATGGAAAGTTAGGTGGTGCATTTCTTTTTTGTTGACTATACATACCTATGATTAAATGATTCTAAAGGCTTAAATTAAGTGCTGGTGCCCATCAGGGATTGCTATTTTTCCAATTACTTCTTTAGATGAGAAATTTGCTGGAACTTGGCATCAAAGCGTAACATAGGTCGACTGGTTCATGCTAAGAGCTGTTAATTGATTTGTACGGATTTAATTGATTTAATTAAACTTGTTTGATCAAAAAGGTATATTGCTGACTGATTGGTCACTACACTTTTGTAAAATATTTATGCAAATGTCAAGTGTTGTAAATCACTGTATGTTGTTAAGGTTATGTTTTTGTATCCCTCATTTGGCCTGAATGACATGCTCTGAAATTAAAAGTAATTGATTTAGCTTTCTGTTTCAGGGGCCTAATATTATTGCCCCTTTTTACATTCTGACAGGTTAAGGAGACATTAAGTGCTACTTTCTCAGTAAATGAAGCTTGTATTGTGCGTGTGTGATGATAAATATTTGTTCAGTCATGGCGAATGACTTCCAAGACTTGTCAGTCATTCGGTCTGACAACCTTGGAAAACTTGTCGGACCGAATGCAAACTTGTCGGACCGAAAACATGTTGTTAAAAATTACCGCTAATTTCAAAGTGAAAGTAAACAAACCAAACACAAATGGGCAAATAATTGGCGTATTTCGTTAAATAACAGTTAACAATTATTATTGACTTTAACATTCACTCCTGAAATGCCTTTTTGACGACACAAGCAAGTTCAAATGTCCGACAAGCAAATGTACAGACATTCGGTGCCCGTAAGAAGACCGCATTGTGTAAACAGCAACGGATGTTTTAAAACCGGTCTGACCCGTACCGTATCGGACATACGGACCGACGCACAGGCCTTCTGTATCGGACCAGGCCGTTTTTTATCGGTCAGGTCCGACTGTCCTATGGGTATTCCCCATGACTGTTTGTTTTGTAGTGGATCATCACATGAGGCCAGTCATAGAAATCATATGGTGATGTTCCTATTACTGTTGATTATTCCTTACCAAGCAAACAACTCCTTAGATCAATGAGTGCTCCTTATAGCTTGGCTCTTTTGCACAATGGGAGATGTTGATACTTTCAACAATTTTATGATGATGCTTGAATTTTTTAAACATGTACATGTATATTTACTGAAACTAGCACAAAAATATGTATACATATAATACAAAATATATATTAAATTTATAACAGTAAAGCATCATTCTGTATTTAAAGTGAAATCCAAATTATTCCAAGCATTTCTTATCAGTCTTGCATAAGATGGATGGTTCAAGACAAAACTCTAGAAAACAGAAATATACATTCTAGTTACAGAATGATACATCTGTCCTGGTACATACAAGAGCAGCCAATGTAACATCAAGTATAGATTTAAAACATACTAAAACAAGATAACAGGAAAGTTTATGTTTGGTCTTGTGTGCATTGATCTATCAACTTTACATCTGTACCTAACCATGTATAATATGGTCCCAATTAATGTCTACACAATTGTACAAACTGCTCGTCACTTGCCTGTATTTCATTGGTGACACTGGTATGTTTCATTTAAAATATTTCTCATGTTTGGTTTTGCTTGGTGAGATGAATGTTAAGATAGAGCCTCCTTGGTCAGGCTTCTTTTTGTTGTTTAATCAAAAAGCCATGTATTAAAATTTTGTAAAAAAAACCCATGTTACATGAAGTGACATGACATTTTTGTATTGGACCGTGTGTCATTAATCAAGACAACAAGAAGAGCTGTGTCTGTATTGAAGTTTTTTGTATGACGCAAAGTAATTCTTTATATATTTATTCACATGGTTAACATGCTGAAGTACCACTTGTCTTCATGTAACAGAATTGATTATCAGATAGTTGTTTCGTTACTTGGGCAATAGATAAATCAGTTAATATGCTATATGTTATTATCCATTGAAAATCTGTTTATTAGAATGTTGATGATGCAGGTGTCAAACTGAAGGTTTCTGTTGAATAACTAGTTTCATTTGTCATATTCACACCAAATTTGGTGTATAGTAAGAACATGTGAAGAGCTTGCTTGGAATTGCCTTTTGGTCAAGGTCAACATTACTAAAAATAGAAAATCGGTGTCCGGCAAATTATTAAAGTTTCATTTGTTGTATTCACACCAAACTTTTCATTTGTTCCATCCAAGGTCAAGGTCACTAAAAGTAGGACGCATTTTTTGCTTAATATTTTTACTACGGTATTTTGGCATCAAACTTGTGTATAGTGCATACATATATATATATAACAAGGTTTGTGTTTTTATGCATGTATCAATGTTTTAGCATGCAATATAGTTTATCTAACACATGGGTTTTCTGAAAAAAATCATCGTCACATTCAACTTAATGACCTAGCATAACTAGAAGTCTGTTGTTCTTCATGTCAAAAACCTGGTTTCGTTAGATAACCTTTTACGTTTTATTTTTCATCTGATGGTAATCAGGTGATATCATGCAATGTAGTATTTTATGTAAGTATTTTATTGGTAAAAATGCAGCATTTAACATTTGTATTGCCCCCATTTGAGGGTAATGTCTTTTGTACACATCCTGTAACCTATAAGAACTTTTCATTACAAACTTGATAATTGACCAGTGGTTGTCAGAATGTAATCATACGGTTAATGACTTTCCCAGTAATGGATGATATTTGTAAGCTTCACTTGATTGCTGTTATGTCTCATTCTTCTCAATACGACAGAAGATGCACATACATACTTCTGTCTGAATTTGTTCATTTACTTTTATAAAATGTCGACAACACCTCTTCACATTATGTTCTCATGTGTAACAGGAAGTCTTGTTTGTTTCAGATCTGGAAAGTCCCATCTATTTCATGTTCTGTTAAATCAATCATTGATTATTTTTCAAGTTGACACCAATCTCTTCATCAATGTCCAGTATTCAATGTTACCAACATATTTACTATCTTTTTATATGCCCGTTTATAGAAAGGGACATGCGTATTAAAGTTTCACCTGCGGCATACAGACGGGCGTTTGGGCGGGCAGGCGGAGTCCAGTAAGTTGTCTCATCAATAACTTTAGAAGCATTTCTCCAATCATCACCAAATTTGGTCAGATTGTGTATAGGCATAATATATTGGACAAGTTCGATAACCAGCCATATCGCTCTAGTCACTCCGGAGTTATTGCCCTTTAATTATAGAAATTATCTAAAATTTGTCTTATATAATCGTTTTTACACTGATTATTATTTTTCACACTCCTGTGACATAACCGTAGAACAGGCTTATTTTGTGATAGTCGGCACCCTTGTTAACCATGTCAAAACCATTGACATTTTCTTAGTTGCAATTATCACCTCCATTTATCCCCTCTTTATTAATCTATTATATTATTGTTTATTATAGTGTCAAGCATAAAATATATTACAGTTACAATTAACAAAGTAAAAACATAAAAATATTTTATGCCCAGCCGAAATTGGTTTACTAGACACTGACTAATTAACATAATATCACAGAATATCTAAAAGGCAATGATGTTTGTACTTCAACATAGTTTAAATATTATGAAGTATCATACATGGTACTAAAACACATGCAATCGATTTCAATCTATGATCATTATATTAACAAACAACTACATGTACATGTACCATCAAAATTGGTATTGTTGAAAATGTTGATTATGTCATGTTCACCAACTGCATCAACTCCACCACCATTGTCATCATCATCTCATCCAATAGCGATGTAAACATTATAACAGTTGAAACCTCCACTACTTTCGTCATCACTTTCACCATCTAGCCTAGGTTTCAGTCTGCTATTTCAGTTTAATTTTTATGACATAACATCATTTTCTTTCATCAAAATGACAGATTAGTTAACCTGAAAAAGGATAGGTAGCACCATCTGAATTATCCAACAAGTAATGGGGGTATATTCAATAACATTAGATCCAGCAAGATTATTTTCATTTTATATAGAATATGATATATATCCCTGTTTAAATATTGCTGAGCAGTAATGAAACTACTAGTTCCGTCGTCCCTTATTTATTTCATTCTTGTGATATTCAAACTGTTGAAAGCAAGGTAAATATTGTTCACACATTGTGACAGATATGATAGAAGGTGCCAAAATCAAATCTAAGCTTCGGTTTAAAAATCTTCTATGTTTGATGAAGTGAGTTCCCTCGGTGGTTGGTCTGTTGTACTGCAGCCCAGTTGCTATTTCTTTCCTGTATTTTAAAGGTAATTAAGAGGGATGAGAAATCTCTGCAAATTTCGGTTTATCACTCGGAGGGCCGTTTCTTAAGATTAATGCAAATGTACATTAAAACATGTACGCATGGCCCCGACTACCCCCCCCTGAAAAGTTCTGTGGATTTTTTAATTTTCCGTTCTCATGCCTGAATGAAATTTTCATGACTAAAATAGTTGATTAAAGGACTGTTTATCTTATGGGTACTTTTGTACATAAATATAGTGACAAATGACATCATATTGAGAATGTGAGATATGTTTGGATTAAATGAAAGTAGAATTATATTGCGACAGCTGTTTAGTTTATTATGTTTTCATTATAGAATAACCTACATATTTATATTCAGTTTTCTCTCATGTAAGCCTTAGAACCAATACAACACTAAGTAAGTCAAGATGAAAATTTCTTTGTTGCAAATTGGCACAAAGAAAATTTGCCTTATATAAATCTAATTCATAAAAACAACATGTTTGTAGTTTTGACAGGATTAGGAAGTTTTGAGTGGATGGCTTATTTTACCCCTTGAATTTATGTTGTGTAACTTAAACATCATTTTGTAGGCTTGACTGATAAAAAGTTAATTAATGCCTTTTTCCCTTTTATTACTAAGTAATTATTATTTGCTGGATTAAATGTAAATATAAAGCATTTACTTTATGATCTATGGTTGTTAATTTAAGATGATTCTACATGAATTGAATTTACCAGTATATTCAGCTGATTGGTATGCTTACTTCAACTTGCTTTCAAAACCGGGTACTGTTATTCACAATCTCAACAGCTGTGAGAACTATTCATCTTAAGAAGCCATCCCGAATCACCACAGTAACAATACTTAATCATTGATGAATTAAACATTAACAGAATAGTTAACTAAGTAAATAGTTACACATGTCATTCTGTCTGAAAACTATTTCTGGTGACAATGTATTGTTACAAGTGGTAATGTACAATGGTTGCTATGGTACAAATTTTTCATACTGATGTAATAAATTATACATAATTGATAAATTGATCACACATTACAGGTACTTGCCCTGAGGGTAAAAATTGGATCAATACATACTTGTACCCGAACCAACATTGAAATTAGTTTGTTGACCCTCCTGCGGCCCATGCCACAATTGGTTCTTTTTGGTTTCTTGATCGGGAATATTTTGTTTTTATTAAAAAAATTGTTTTTGTATTAAACATACAGTCTGTGTCTTGGGTATAATTGTTTGCCACAAATAAACAGCTCTGCAATATGTCTGTAATTGGTATAACTAGTTTGACTAGTTTGAAAAGGACAGAACCGAAGTGATTCTTATGAATTAGAACCACTTTGTTTAAAAAAATAAATTACTTTAATATTTTAAGGGTTTGTTGCCAACTATTCTAACTAAATTTCACTAACTTTTTCAGGAGAAGGAAACAAAATGTTGCGGATTTGGACAAATTGTGTGAGAAGTAAATATATAATATTTTAAACCCAATCCTTCTATTTCTATCCATTGAGTGAAAGATGATTGGGAAAATTTTAGTTCTCCGAGCTGAATTTGTTCTTCACCAGATTGATCTTTTGTATTTTCAGGTATTATATAATGCAACAAGTCGGGTCTGTGTATTGCTGGACATAATTAGCATTACAGATTGATGTGAAAATATTCAGTATGTTAGATATTAGTATGTGATTGTCATAATGAAGAAAGCTTTTGAGTTAGTTCACTGAACTGAATCATAATCATTTCACTATTATATGTACAATGATTTTAATGAGTGATAAAATCATTGTACAAAGTTCAGTTTAATTTCAACAACCCATTAAAATGTAATAAATGGAGAGACCTTCATAATTATTAAAGGCAAGCATTATTGCCACTGACCATTACAAGGCTACGGTGACTCCTGTCTTCTTCACCCATCATCGAAGTTTATATTGTGTCCCTTTTGTCTTAGTTATTGTATGTATATTTTCATGTCTTCGTGCTTTTCGGGTGGTTGTGCCGTTTGTATAGGGCATTCCCTGCTCAACTTCATTTTTATTTGTAATGTAACTGCTTTTAGAACGTAACAAATCCCTATAGTTGATCATTTTGAGTGTTGGTTTTGAAGAATGAAATAATCATCATCGGTTTAAATGAGTTTGTACAGATTAGTGACAAGAAAAAAAGTCAAATGCAGTGATCAGGCAGGAATTCTTGTGCAACGACCTACAAAGAAAGTCCTATTAATGACCAGACATTTGTCTGTTATAGTGCACCGTGAAGTCATTGATGAATACAGGAAAGCTACTGATACAGGTTAGTATATTATTGCTTTTGTCAAACTTAAGAGAATATGTATAATTATGTACATCAATGATAAACATCAAATATCAAAGGAGCTGTGTAATTTGCTGCAATGGATTTATTGAAATAATCATTATTTATATTCTTGAAATCTCTTCTCTAGGGCTTAAAACTATTCTTTCGATATAGAAATGCATACTATTTCAACATCTTAAGGGGTTTATTACATTGAAAAAAAACCCAGACTATTCAAAACGAGAATTGTATTTTAGTGTCACTAGGCCATGAATTCACAGTGCACTGAGTGCAGGAATTATTAATACAGTTCATATTCACTAGACTGTGTATTTAGTTATATGAAACTGTGTTTTCTTTATTTATTCACACATAATGAAATTATTCGAAAAAGGTCCAGGTACTTAAAACCCTAAAGTTGTTCTTTAAGATCATAGTTCAACAATTTCTCTCATAGAATAGGAGCTGATATCATAAATGAAAGCATTTTTACCAAATTAAGCAAATTCAGACTTCATAAATTTTCAAGTATATTGACATAATATCGATAAAGACTTTAACTTGAAGGAAGCTAAGCTCTTGAAATGGTGTACAACTTGAAAAATCATTTTTGTAGTCCATTAAAATGTGTACATGTTAAAATACATACCAAATCAAGTACTTCTTACGCTAAATTATTTATTGTGTGTGAGAATTGCCAACTGTTAGTGAAAATATTGATAAATAATTCATTGGTTTTTATAAAAAAGAATATTCAGCAAAACCTTGGTGTAATTTTAGTATGATTGGTAGAATTTATACTATCAATACAGCTTAGGGTCAAAATTCTATAATAATATCAAATAAACTGACTGTAATAATTATGATCAGAAAAATGATACCATAATACTGACTGACAAAAAAAATCTCTAGTGCTTTCATGTTAGTGATCGAGTCTGGCTAAATAAATAGATTATTGAATAAATGCAGCTGATGGTGTGAAGTTCTCCCAGCGACAATGATTTGTGGACACAAATTATGATTAAAACTTATTTATCTGACACATGTGTGTTCGAACATGTGATAACGATAGTCGTCACCTGATCAATACAGGAACACCAGCAGACGAAATCCGAAAAAGTTTGTCTCACGATAATAGCATTTTAATTGGATAATAAATATTCAGTTTATAAAAGTGTAACTCCAATACGACTGTTTTAATTGTCCAAACTTTGTTGTCCTTCTATCCATTCTTCTTAAGTAAATACAGCTTGCTAACGTATAGGAAGGATTCAATGCGACAATCGCATACAATGTTAACATAAAGGGGGAGCTATTACCGGTGGCTAAATTGACTTGTATGTTCACCTGATCAGTGAAATTTGAAAATTGTGTTTGTAAAAACCATTGTCTTATTTTTGAAATGACAAAAACGCGCGTCAAATCACTTGTGGAAAGGCACAAGATAAAAGTTTGTATGGGATAATTAAATCATGATCTTTGACCTTAAACGTGTGTGAAAATTGGACTATTAAGTTTTATCTAAAATATTAGGTGTTGGAATAGATTCAAGTTGAATTCAATGGAAAATTATGAAGTTATAAAAGTTAAATGTAACTGAATCGTGAAGTTAAAAAGGAGAGATAATTAGTTAATTAAGTCAAATTTAGGAATTAAGATGTGTTAAATTACAGTCTAGTTGAGCGTTATATATGGTATGTAGTTTTGAATGTTTCGGTGTTGGATCGATTTTTACATGTTCACAGTTAAGATAAAAAGTGAAAACAATGAGTGACAAATGTTACCTTTCATGTTAAATGCAATCATTTTTTATCTATAGTACATGTAAACACAATTGCTGGATTATGATTTGCAAATTTTCTTTTGCAAATTAGGAAATGTGTATTTGGTTGGATTATTATTTGTTGTGATAATGACTTTACAACAGTAGGCAAGTGTTGTTTTATTTCTTGTAACTACTTGATACCAGTGATATACACTGTGCTGGTTTTAATGCATGTATTATTCTTAAGGTTACTGGATAGAATTCATATAATAATTCCCTGGATTTTATACTCATTACAAAGTTATGATATTCAACTACAATCTATACTTATTACTTACTACTCCAAAGACTTGAGTATCAATTTGTGTACTTTCTTCAAGGATATGAATAAGATTGTGTGGAATCTCGAGTATAAGATTGACTGAACCGGACTAAGATGAAATAATCTTCTAAATCTTTGTACTAATATTGTTCTAGTTTGGATAAAAGAATGGGAAAGTATGTTTAAATAAAGTGATAAGTTTCTTTAGTGAATATTAATATTTGGTCATTCTAAATCATTCTAACAGTGGATATATATTGGCTCATTTCTAAGGTAAGTGCTTCATGCAATCAATAATATTATAAGTTACACATAAAGGAATGCATTTATACAATTCTAAGTGTGGTTTAGTGTACTTAAAATCACTTTTAATGACTGTTACAATTTGATTATGGTAAGATCTGATATTTTATTGCATTCACCATGTTATTTTGTTTGAAATCTTTATCTATAATAGTTTGTGTCATACTAAATGCTCAACAAACATGAAACGGTGCTGTATTCAATGATCACATATATCAGCACTTGCATACAGTGATCATGCCAAATTGGGTCTGATGTACATGTATCAAATTTGAGGGAATTTCAAAGGCTTTGTAGATGCACAAAGCTTGCATAAACAAATAAGCAAATATCACATCAAATCCTGATCAGACATGAATCTCCTTTATTGTGTGTAGGTGTTAAACAGAATCTTTATATATTATGATGGTTTTTACAAATTTCCTTACCTCAGTTCCTGTATATTTGGGAGTGGACGTGCTTGGTGAATCAAGAAATAATAACACACGATTCAGTATTATCTCAGCATCCGGTGATCAGTATAAAAATGGCCAAAAAAATAATGAAATAATATTTTCTTTACTCCTGACTTTATGTTTTATTTATTATTCATGTAAATATTATTTCAACCTCTTCTGTGGTATTCAAATCTCTGATCATAGGAGCACTTGTAACATGCACTTTCCTATCTCTTATCTGAAGATTTACACATTTATACCACTCTATGACTTGTATTTGTCAAAACGTATTTAAGAAAACCACAACCTTTCAATTTCATACAGGAACCAAAAAATTATATTTAATTTTAAGCATATTATACATATATGCTTGTCTGATTTTTAATTACCAAGTTGAATATTTATCATTATAATAAGGATAAGTTGTGTAGCACATGCAGAGTTAGCACCAAATAGAATCCGCTTGTACCAGACATAAACAACATGTCCTTCTATACAGGCTTTCCAGCTTTCCTAGTTTTCCTAGTTTTTTGAAAGTGCTCCTATTTGTTCATAGTTTTCCAAAAAAGCTCCTAGTATTCCAGCTTTTTCATAAGCAGAGTGGTATATTGGATAAGGTCTAGACGTTTTTAAACAGGGTTTTGGAGATTTTCTTGCGGAAGAAGACAACTGGATGTTTAGTTGACAGACTTCTTTGCTGAAAGTGTGATCTGGTGGTCTGGTATCACTGGCGCATAGTCCAACCTTTTTTAACTGATGACTGAAAAGGTAGGCCTATGCTTCAGTGATACCTGCAAGTGGCTGCAGAAACAAATATCCTGTCAACTAAATGATCCAATTGCCTTGGAGTATGGTAACTAATAAGATTTGACAAACACCGCACTTGATTCCAGGTACAGAATTTTGGGTGGTGATACATGTATATCATCAACCGGATGGAATAGGTTCCTGTATATTTTTTAAATGCATGTTTTTTGTTTGAATCTCTCACATCTGTGAAGATCATGCCATAACATTAAGTGAAAGGTCTGTTTATTGTAACATTGAGTTTGTTTGCTAAATCAATACATATCTCATTTTTTGTTTGCTGTTTGTTTGATATTGTCAGATCCTACACAGTAGTAGATATCTTAAGTATGTGTACAAAAGAACAAAAAACATGTGAAAAAAGAAATGTCTTGAAAAGAGATGGTCAGCATATTTTGAAGGTTAAGATTTGTTGTGCAACATTAAAAAAATGCCGAGATGTTACGATTGCTGGTCACTCCAGTTTCAAAATGGATTTCGGTAAATTCACCAAAATTCATGGATTTCAGTAATGTAATGTACCCATTATGGAAAGGTTAACCAATCCGCCGCAAGGTTACGAACGTTGTTCGATTGAAGAGAAATTGGCTAAGTGGTTAACGTAAGATTTGATTGGTTTACGCAACACTGATATGCAAATAGCAAAACCATGTTAGAATGGCTGCGCTGAATAACATGCATCTCCTTTTATTCCACAGTGAAACTGAAGAGGTTTATTCAGTTAAGTAACCTTATTTAAACATGATATTGTCAATACTTTTGTATTACTATTTGGCTTCAGACTCTTATTATTGGCTTCATTGTAAGATTTAGTTTCATATCTGCAGGCTATTGACTTGAACTAGTTTCTATGGTGATTCTATGTTGAACACTGTCAATTGAATTTCTTTAGGTTATGTTTGCATTGTTGCTTAGTTTTGTCCCTAAGACCGCATGAGTTGAGAACATGGTCTATAAACTCTTGGCATATATAAGGGTAATATAAATTGAGATTTTTATCAAGCAGATTTTTAGTTCCTGCCCCAAGCCAGTTGAAAACTTAAAATACAACTATCTCCTTATTGAAAGTAGCTCTACTATACCTTAATCTAGTGAGTACACAAGTATTCCTCCATCTAGAGAACACATCAGCATACCTCGATCTAGTGGATATATCTGCATACCTCAATGTAGTGGATATATCTGCATACCTCAATGTAGTGGATATATCTGCATACCTCAATCCAGCAGATACATTAGCATACCTCATCCTAGTGGATATATCAGCCTACCTCAACCTAGTGGATACATCAGTATACCTCAGTCTAATGGATATATCAGTATACCTCAGTCTAGTGGAAATATCAGTATCCCTCAGTCTAGTGGATATATCAGTATACCTCAGTCTAGTGGATATATCAGCATACCTCAGTCTAGTGGATATATCAGCATACCTCAGTCTAGTGGATATATCAGCATACCTCAGTCTAGTGGATATATCAGCATACCTCAGTCTAGTGGATATATCAGTATACCTCAGTGTAGTGGATATATCAGCATACCTCAGTCTAGTGGATATATCAGTATCCCTCAGTCTAGTGGATATATCAGCATACCTCAGTGTAGTGGATATATCAGCATACCTCAGTGTAGTGGATATATCAGCATACCTCAGTCTAGTGGATATATCAGCATACCTCAGTCTAGTGGATATATCAGTATACCTCAGTCTAGTGGATATATCAGCATACCTCAGTGTAGTGGATATATCAGTATACCTCAGTCTAGTGGATATATCAGTATACCTCAGTCTAGTGGATATATCAGCATACCTCAGTGTAGTGGATATATCAGCATACCTCAGTCTAGTGGATATATCAGTATACCTCAGTCTAGTGGATATATCAGCATACCTCAGTCTAGTGGATATATCAGTATACCTCAGTCTAGTGGATATATCAGTATACCTCAGTGTAGTGGATATATCAGCATACCTCAGTCTAGTGGATATATCAGCATACCTCAGTGTAGTGGATATATCAGTATACCTCAGTGTAGTGGATACATCAGTATACCTCAGTCTAGTGGATATATCAGCATACCTCAGTGTAGTGGATATATCAGCATACCTCAGTGTAGTGGATATATCAGTATACCTGAGTGTAGTGGATATATCAGTATACCTCAGAGTAGTGGATATATCAGTATACCTCAGAGTAGTGGATATATCAGCATACCTCAGTGTAGTGGATATATCAGCATACCTCAGTGTAGTGGATATATCAGCATACCTCAGTGTAGTGAATATATCAGTATACCTCAGTGTAGTGGATATATCAGTATACCTCAGTGTAGTGGATATATCAGCATACCTCAGTGTAGTGGATATGTCAGTATACCTCAGTCTAGTGGATATATCAGTATACCTCAGTCTAGTGGATATATCGGCATACCTCAGTCTAGTGGATATATCAGCATACCTCAGTGTAGTGGATATATCAGTATACCTCAGTGTAGTGGATATATCAGTATACCTCAGTGTAGTGGATGTATCAGTATACCCGAGTCTAGTGGATATATCGGCATACCTCAAAAAATTAGTTCAAGTAAAGCGCAGTACTTAAGTTCTTGTGTTCAATATATGAATTATTAATACAGTGTTAGACACAAGCATACATATAGACATACAGGATAATGACATGAAGATAATTCTGAAAATCAAAATATATAAACATTGTACACACTGTATGACAATAAAATTTAAAAAACACTTAACTTTATATGGCATATTCTGCTTCAGATATGTTTGTACATGGTATGATTTGTGACAAGTTTGACAATTGAATTGCATGTTCATTGTACAATTATATTGCTAATTACCTATTGGCAAACAAAAGTTCTGCCAAAGAGTTCATTTTAACACAGTTTGTTGTACAATTTCGTAAACCTGTCAATAGTACCTGCACCATTTCAATATTGAGCATAGTCAAGCTAAACCTATTATGAGGTGAGAAAATGGAGTGTAGGACAAAACCCCCTCCGGACAAAATCCCCTTTGCTCATTTTGTACAAGGTGGACATAATCCCCTTCATGAATTTTACAAGGTGGACATAATCCCCTTCATGAATTTTACAAGGTGGACATAATCCCCTTCATGAATTTTACAAGGTGGACATAATCCCCTTCATGAATTTTACAAGGTGGACATAATCCCCTTCGCTCATTCTGTACAAGGTGGACATAATCCCCTTCATGCATTTTACAAGGTGGACATAATCCCCTTCATGCATTTTACAAGGTGGACATAATCCCCTTCATGAATTTTACAAGGTGGACATAATCCCCTTCATGAATTTTACAAGGTGGACATAATCCCCTTCATGAATTTTACAAGGTGGACATAATCCCCTTCATGAATTTTACAAGGTGGACATAATCCCCTTCGCTCATTCTGTACAAGGTGGACATAATCCCCTTCATGCATTTTACAAGGTGGACATAATCCCCTTCATGCATTTTACAAGGTGGACAAATCCCCTTCGTGAATTTTACAAGGTGGACATAATCCCCTTCATGAATTTTACAAGGTGGACATAATCCCCTTCGCTCATTCTGTACAAGGTGAACATAATCCCCTTCATGAATTTTACAAGGTGGACATAATCCCCTTCATGAATTTTACAAGGTGGACATAATCCCCTTCATGAATTTTACAAGGTGGACATAATCCCCTTCATGAATTTTACAAGGTGGACATAATCCCCTTCATGCATTTTACAAGGTGGACATAATCCCCTTCATGAATTTTACAAGGTGGACAAAATCCCCTTTCTGAATTTTCAATGTTTTGTCCTACTTGTAAAATTCATGAAGGGGATTTTGTCCACCATGTAAAATTCATGAAGGGGATTTTGTCCACCTTGTACAAAATGAGCGAAGGGGATTTTGTCCGGAGGGGGTTTTGTCCCTATACCGAGAAAATGTATTGTTAGACCTAAAGGTGTGAAGTATAGAGCATTTTATGCCAAAGGGGGCGACAATTGACCCTTCCTCAGATATTTGACTGACAGGCTGATAGGCCAATCAGATAACGGAAATTTGACACACCCCCAGCAGCTCGCTTACCTTAGACAAACCTTAGACAAACAGGAAGAGATTACCACGCGATAAAAAATAAAGTTTAATAGATTTCTGATGATGATAGCATTATAATTATATTATGTTAATATGTGACAATGGTAAAAAGATGCAGCTACGTATTGTGTAAATCGGACAGCAGATATCCGGAACTAAAACAAATGAAATATTTATTTATATCGTCGTTACTGGGAGGGGGCAGACATTAGACATTAATGAAAAGTATAGCCCTAAAAGATGAAGAAACACAATGTAACAACTTAAAATATATTTGTTTTACATACATATGCAAGCAACAACATACTGTTAAACAATTTTACACTGATTTGCTAAATTCTTGCTTAAGACAAACCTGAGGTCCGACTTATAACTAAGTTGGCTGATTGGGTGGGCTCAATTGATTTGCATGCACATAGAAGTTTTAGAGCTGTCTACACAATGTCAGGATTAAACAGTTCATCACTTCCTTCATATTTATAGGCCATGTTTTAACTTAATTATCTTGTATTTACATATGCCTGATGTAGTTGAACCAATTAAAATTGTAGAATTAATCTATACAACCCCTGAAGCAAATTTATATAGGATTAATTAAGAAAAATATGGGCCATATTTTCATTAATCAGAAGTCATTTATCATTCAAAGGCTGATTTCTTTTTAAGTGATAAATACTTCCACAAATATTTTCCTCAGTTTTATCACATTGTGTGACTTGTTTTCATGGTCTGTTAAACGTATGTAAAATGCATAATAGGCTTAATTAAGTTTATTGTTTATTGATTTCTAATGGAGAAACATTGAGTCTTGGTTTCTATTGTGTAAATGACAATTGATTTGGTAGTATTTTTTGAACTGGTTCTTGCTGAAGACTGGATTCTTTGTTTAAGAGTTTTCCTTCCTTCACTCCTATTTCTTTTGTGGGAAAAGGCATGTATGTCGGTGAAATATGATATATTGATTTTAATTGTTGATCCCTCACCTGTTATGTACACTTGCCTTTTGTTATAAATCATAATTTTCATACAAGGTAAAGAAATTTAAGGCTGGCATACTTGTTGCTTGCTATACTGCAATAGATAAGACCAATGTTTTTATATAAGTTTCTTCAGTATTTTCCTACCAAAAATATCCATTGGGTGGTAGAAAAATAAAATTTAACAATTTCCCTGTTAAAACTTCATGAAAACGGACAAGAACCTCAGTGTGCAGCATTAATATGCAGGCATGCATGTGAACTTTTTCAGAAGGCAAATCGGGAGATTGCACCCCCAAAAGCGGGAGATTGAGACTCAAAACGGTATACTGGTATATTAGGTAAAAACTGGACTGAACAGCCCAAAACGAAGATGCAGAGATATGTGAAAAGGTCATTTTTCAATTGCATGTATATATGATTTGACATCTAACGAGACAGCTTGATATCAGTTAGCAGCGTTTTTTCCACGGTAAGGAGAATAGTGGCAGGGCCCTTTGAAGGGGGAAAATAGTGTCATGAAAGGAAAATAATTTCCTCTACATTTCTGTTTCATTAAACCACAACAATATTGTGTCATGAACAGTTGGCCTGATCTGGTCAACTTGGCTGTGAAATGTGTCTCTCTTGAAACCCATCATGTTTTGAAAACGTTTTTGTCGAGCCTGTTTTGCAGTGAGCTCGACATCTTCACCAAAATAGTGGTTTAGTGTACGTGCGTGTGTGCGTCTGTCTGTCCTGATTTGGTTTGTCCGGACCATAACTGTCAGTTATGGGGGATTTTCAAATAAGTTGGCATAAATGTTCACCTTGAGTGACAACGGTCAAGGTCACACTTTTGATTTTGTCTGGACCATTACTCTTTTATGTATTGGAGAATTTTCAAATTACTTGTCACTAATGTTCACCATGATGAGATGGTGTGTTGTGCATAAGTCTGTGTCAGTAGCTCAAAGGTCAATATCACACTTGGAGGTCAAACATTATATAACCATATTCTCCTCATCTCTTGACAGTTGGTGGACAAAAACATGTTGCCCTTTGGCATCTAGTGATCCTCCTGGATGGAAGTGGTATAAAGTAAGTTCCCCTGTCCGTCCATCTGTGCAGAAAAATTGGTTTCAGATCAATGACTCTTAATGGATTCAATTCATATTGGGGACATAAGCATAGGATAATAAAATACAGGTCAAGTTTGATTTGGTTATAATCCATTTTTGGAGGAGTTATGGCCCTTTTTTTACTTGAAAATGTGGTTCCCGAGCTGTACTGCTTGAAAAGTTCATAGCGGGGGCATCTGTTTAAAAATAAATGAATATTATTTATCTAATCTCTTTATTATATCTCTTTTATGCTTTAAATCCTTTTTACTCTCTGTCAATCTGTGTGTGTCAAAGTGTAAATCCCCCAAGAGGTCTGTCTTAATGGAAGATAGATAAATATACCATAAAACCACAGATTATTAATTGTATCAGTTTAGTTAAAAAACTAATTCAATTCAGATAAAAGACTTATGATTATTCTCAAATATCATTTTCTTCTTTGAGTTTCTAAATCCTTTGGAATGTTATTTATTTATTGAAATTACATTCTTCTCTATTGTAGTAACAGACTTGTCAGTTAATCATCCAATTTCAATCCACGCGTCTTTGTTAAACCATAATAATGTTTCTGTTTTCAAAAGTAGAGAAAGCTTTTTTCCAATTTTTATAATTAAAGACCATGATCTTTTACTGATCTTTTATCGATCTTAAAAATGCTTTGTGTTTGTCTCAATGAATTTGTCAACAAATTTTCAATATAATTAAAGTTGTTATCGACCTGCTTTATCTTCTTGAAGAAAATCTACCAAAGTTACAATACTACATTGTTCTCCTGAGTAACTGACATTGTCTGCTGTTGGTATATTACAGATTTAAGACTCCAACTTCAACTATAGAAGTTATAATGATAGTTTGAGTCCTGCTGTTTGAACAGTACTTTTCACTTTGCTATGGCAAGGTGAGGTGTATATTTGTTTATGTACGACTAAATATTACTATCTTAATATTACAATTTTTAAAGAAATTTGCATCCAGTCCTGTCCAGCTTAGTTCACAAGGAGTGCAAAATAAATAAATTTAAACTTGACTTACAATACGATAATAAAAATGAAGTGTCCCAGTACGTCATCCTGTCAATGCATGTTAGTTATCAAAATAAATTTTAGTAAAAAATTTAATTTTATGTGGCTAAGACATATAAGTATCAAACCCTGTACTGAGTTATGTAGAAACAGTCCTGACAGCTTGTTATGACTTTGTAAGACATTAAAAAATAACGTTTTGTATAAATGATCCTGACTGAGCAGTTGCCTGTTGACTAAGGGTAAGCTGGGCTAAGATCCACTATGCTGTATTTTATCTTCTCAGTGACTGGTGGAGTCGCAAGAAGTCTCAAAGACATTCTTAGGTTGGACAATAAACATTTAATGCTGCTGTATACGTTCTGACAGGTTTAATTCTCACAGTCTGTGATGTTCTTTTTTTGCTCCATTAAAAGTTGATAAATTCTGTTATTAAATCGTTACTCAGAGATTTATCCCACTTCTTATACTGCTTTCATTTCTTTGGCACACATTGTTATCATGTGCTAATTGCCTTTGATATCAAAGTTAACTGCTCATATTATATTCTTTACTCAAATGCCTTCCTTTTTAGGGCTTGTCTAACTCATAGCTATTAATTATACCATTTATTTATCAGAGTAGTACATTAAATTCTACCCATTATTGCTTTTAACAAATTTTAGGTCAACTTGAGTAGTCGTTAAAAAGCCATCCAGTGTCATACTTTGTATTTATTGCAATAGATAATACTATTTAAGATAAATTGAGTGGATATGAAGTATCATTCATAAATCATGTCTATATCATGTTATAAATTGAAAACCTGATTATCTTCTTAATTGAAAGTTGGAAAAATGGTTTATAGTACCATACAGTATAAATACTGTTGTACTAGAATTACAATAAAGAATTGATAGATGTAACCTGAAGTTTAAGATATTTAGCTCCCCTGTGCACAAACTGTGATGTCCTATGTTGGTCGTATGTCCGTCTGTCCAACTGTTGCAACAGTGTTTTTTTTAGTATTTAGAGATCACTCTTAGTTTGGTCCACTCCAAATTAAAAGTTGAAACATGAAATATTTTCCTCAATAAAATCTCTCCCCAGTTCATTATTGCATCATCAAAAATAAGGTGACTATTGTCTGCCCACTATAATGTAATATTTGCAAACATATAGTCAACTGTTGTAAAATAGGTTTATCAAAATAACCAAAATGAATTACGTATGGTTAATTGGCTACCTACAAAAACATAAATTAGTCGTGGCGTAATGGATGGAGCGCTGGATAATGTAGTATGATTGACAATTTGCAAAATGGGCAGCATTAGAAGCTGAGAATGAGTCTTTTGTGATCAATGATTTAAAAAAAAATTAAACTCCTATGTTTAATTATACCATGGTCTAACATTCTTACACTTTGTCTCAACTATGTCGACTGTTTCGTCTTGTGATATTTATGTCATCTTTTTAGAAACAAAGAATTCTTTTGCATTTTTTACATCAATCAGATTATTTTTCATTCAACAAAACATTAAATTGTCTTGTTATTTTAAGATATTGTATTTGGTACCATTATTAGTTGAGTAATTCTGCTTATGATACGTTATCAAATCCTTTCTTGTTAATATTTGTTGTACATATTTATGTAGTTTCATAAATGAAAGTCTCCTAATATCACATATTTTATGTCTATATTGTGTATAATCAATAAACTTTACATGTAAATTTGATCTAATGAAACCTTGTCACATGGCCAGCAACTGTAGTGTCTCTTCCTATTACTTGCATATTAGTAATGACCCGAGTGTTTGTTTTTTCCCTTGCAGATTACGTTTGATCCATATTTAAGCATATGGATACTTTGGTCTGTTTTGAAGGTAAATATATGGACTTAAATGCCTCGACTTAAAAGCCTATATTTTATATCTTTGCTTGCACATTAGATCTGAAAAATGTATAAAGCCAGTCTGGGTAAAATGTTAAGTACATTTCTTCACCCAAAAACAAAGTTTTAAGCAAATCGTCTCAACAATTTATTCATTACACTGTGACTAATATTTTTCTGATTCATGACTGTTCTCAGTAACTGCTAATTGGAATTTTGACTAGAAAGCTTTCAGCACTTTTCAGTTGGTGAAATCTGTGAATATTTGTATTACATGTGAACTTTTATAAGTGGAATAAAATGGTTTCAATCAGAACTTGGTGGCAGTTTAACAAATGTAACGAACACAATACAAGTAAGAAACTTCAGATTTTTTATTACTGTGTGTAAACATATAGGTGTAACCTTGATGCATTTTTGTACCTTTAAATTTGTACATGCATTAGCGGGAAATATTTAAGGAGTATTAAAATTCACAAACACTACTAAGAAAATGATGCTGCATAATTATGGTTTTTTTTGTTTATGTATAATATCAATGCAATTTTGGATATACATGTCAGACCTTGTTTTCATCATTTGTTGAAATGCTACCTGAACTCAGACAGAATTAGAATATAGGTTCTTAAATAATCTTGATAGTGGAAATTGAAGCTGTTACAGGGAGCTCATATCTAAAGAGGTATATTTTTTTATAGAAAGTGCATAATACAGTCTTTTTACACACTGCCAAAAAAGTACCAAAATCAGTGAAGAATGTAGCCGTTAGGGAAATTGTCTTGATTTGGAAAATTAGCATTGATTTTGGATTGGGAATATAGATCCAGTGTTTTTGGAAATATTTTAATCAGGAAAAAAGGCCTACATGTGAAAGTGATTGATAATTAATTTGTTGATTCAATGATAAACAAGATAGACATGTAAAATAAGACAGGACATATAATTGTTTCTGATTCGTTTTCTCAGTATTTATTGTCATTTGATTACTTTCTAAACTCTAATTGCCAATTATGAATATGTTATGGAAATGGGAGTGCTACTTGTATCACACATGTACACCTCGGCCGTGGTCCAGTGGTTAGTGCGCTGAACTTGTAACCCGGCGATCCGGGTTTGATCCCTGGTCGCAGCAGGTCATACCCTTCCATGAAAATTTGACAAAAATGTCGATTTTCCTCCACATGTGGAGAAGTTGTCAGCTCCTTGTGGAAGGGTAAGTTAGTACTGGTTAGATTTTAGTACAGGAAAAACTGGTTAGGTGAACCGGCCGCCGTATATAACTGAAATATCGTTGAGAAACGGCGTTAAACCTGATGAAACAAACAAACACCTCTGTTACAATTCTGTGTAGTTACTATAAATGAAGAAAGGACCGCCCTTCGATGCATTATGTTAACTTTATGGTAAATTTTTTTGCAAATAAGAAGTCACTTGATGTTCATATTAATTTTGAGTGTTATAGTTGAATTGACTGTTATATTTTAATTGGCTGTGTTGTTCTGTTGAAATATGCTTCATTTAAATGTGTGTTTCTGACCTGTAAGTTGATATTGGAAATATACAGCAAAGATATAGTTGTCTTGATTTATATTGTTTGATTTTGTTCTTTTATGCGAAGTGGACCAGCTATTTGCCCTGGCCATGGAAGTTAATACTGTGTTCAATTAGCTAAATGTGTCAATAACATTGAACCTCTCTTTTCAAAAATATAAAAGTTGTTGAAATTTCAGTGGATATAGTGTACTGTCCTTAATTCAAGTCTGTTAACTGTTACAAATTGAGTAAAGAAATCAATGTTTCTGTTGAATGTTTTCTTAAATATTTACTTGCTATTAGGCTAAATATTTGTTAAAATAACAAAATTTAAATCATTGTTTGGATGTTATTTTTGATGAGTTTCATAAAGTATGCATTTTAAAATCTGATTTATCTCATGATCTTTTTTTTATTTTATTAATGGTAGATTTTGTTTACACATTGACATGTATGCTTGTTATATGTTTCATAGATAATTGGTTTCAGTAGATAGTCAGTACACTGCAACTCCATTATAACGCGATCGGGGGGGGTCCAAAGACTCACGATCGCGTTATATCCGACCGCTTTATAAATCTAAAGACATATGAACAAAAGAGAAGGGATACCAACTTACCCCACCCACCCAACAATCACGAGTGAAAAATGCGATGGCCTACAGTTTTTGCACCACACCCGGTCGTATCTATATTACATACGTCTCGTAAAGTATTTCACGTCTGTGAGTAGAAAATTTTCCAAATGGGTTTCATCAAACATTGGGCCGACTACTTGATCTAACAAGTTGAGACGCGGCGCCTTTGTAGTCTGCGAAAACATTGTTTTTGACTCGCAGCACTTCAAACATTCCGTGCCGATTTGTCTGCTTTTGCCTTGACTTAAAAGGTAAACATGTCGATACACAGCTAATTTTTGTGACAGATTGAATAGTCGACCAACGCATCTTGTGGATTAACACTGCTTTGTTCCATGATTGACATGCCCTACGGTCATTCATTCAATTAAAAGAAATCTCGCCAGTTAGCGATCATCTAATTGGTCAAGGTAAGGAGAATAA
The DNA here is from genome assembly GCA_032209605.1 of Mactromeris polynyma. NCBI lineage: Eukaryota > Metazoa > Mollusca > Bivalvia > Venerida > Mactridae > Mactromeris > Mactromeris polynyma. The sequence continues at coordinate 5,356,561 of JASFXZ010000022.1, forward strand.
TTGAACGTGGGCGTGTCAAGACTACTCTGCATCAGCTACACTTGTGACGTCATAGCTTCAGCACAATCCAAGATCAAATTACGTTGATGTTTATGGAATGTGTTGAAAAACATTAGAAGGTGACATTTGTGTCAATATTGATGGTTATCATAATTGGACATATATCTCTTATGGTGCGTATAAGTTTAAGTAATCTCGTAGATTCGTGATCGTGGTTCGTTAACAGCACGTGATTTCGCGAAAGAGCAGACAGCAAATCGCGGAAAAATACAATTTTGATCAATTTTTCTTCCTGTTTTGACAATTTTTTAGGATTTTTCATGAAAATAATCCGGAGCCACGACTACATCGCGTTATAATGGATATCGCGCTATAACCGACCAGTTGCAGTGTAGTACATGATCTTGAAAGTCTATGTTTTATAGTTCCACAGGATGATTCCTGTCTGGCTTGATAATTGAATTTACTGTCATGAAGTTGTGAACAATGTGTGTATTGTTATATTTGATTGATATGTTGGAGTGTAACTGAATCCTTCCAAAGAGTTAATAATGAACATAAAAGGCATCATTATGGAATAATTGTGAAATGTCATCTGTAATGGTATCTTTTCCGGGAACCAAAGGAACCAAAGACTCGGCATAATTCATATAAAGGTGGAATAATTATATTCTGTCACAACACGTGTCATTGAAATTCTGATTGAAGTGTGAGGTTACCTTAGTTTGTGTAAATGTTTCCAGTAAACTCAATGACACCTGGATGTACTTTAAATCTTTTCTATGAAAATTGTTGCACAAATTGAATAATCCAAATGAACCAATGTCATGGTATCCTGCTTGGCACTATCAAGTCAGAATGAAAACCAGCAACCAAGGCCAAAGAAAGCTTGAAGGCTATATGTCTGTCTAATTCCAACCTTTCAATACATTTTGTTCTTTTAATGCAACAGTGACAAGATTAGAGAATTGGATTACACATAGGTGTCTATGCTATTAACATGCCTTTACACAATTCATACTCTGCAGGTACAGAGTGTTGGTGTCCTGCCCAAATAAATAAGAAATGCTCAACTCCACCAAGAACATACATAACAGTACAAATCTAAAAGGCCTTGACATCTGGACTTTGACTGGCTGAAAAATAAAACTTTAAGCAGATTTTCCAAAATGTAAAAATATGTACCCACTTACCTCCGACAGGCTACAATTAGGACATAAATTATGTCTTTTACAAATAGCTCTTCTATTCTGTAACCTTGTATTAAAATGATTTGTGTGATATTTTTTCTCTGCAAATATTGGTATTCAATGTTTGTCTAATTGATTTATAGTTTTCAATTTCACAGAAATGCCTTGTCATCTGATATTATTTTTTCTGGAATCCAATTACCATAGAATTATCCAGAACAAATTATAACAATCTACCTATGTTTATAAAAGCTTATGTCACAGATATATCATTTATTTCTAGGAAATATTAATTGAGATTTGTGAAGACCCTTCAAACAGAGCTTTTTAAACATGTGTCTGGGTCAAATAAACATAACCTACAAAAAACCTTGAGTCAGATTTAATCCTAAACAAGATATTGAATTATATGTAATCCATAACATTTAATGAGTCCCTCAGCTGTACTCCAATGGGTCAAAACTGAGCTGTTGTTCTCTTACGTTGGGGTTCGATACTGAGGCATGTACGAATGACATTACCCAGTAAAAAGCTGGTATGGTCTAGTTGTTCCCATGTCTGACTAGCCAAACTGGTTGTGTTGATAATTTATTATACGAATGTCAATTTGCCATATCATATGCCTGGGTGTAATTAATGTATATTTCTTTGCAAAATCACATCCTATTCACATATTTTTTTAACATTAGCAACATACCTATTCACGCATTCATACAGTGCATAATTCATACATATAAAACCAACATGCACTCACAAAATTCAGCTGCGGCAGGTTAAGTTAAAATCCATGACCTGATTCTCAATTGCTGACGAGTCACAAGTGCAATCATAATGTCCAATCAGCTTGTCACTTCTTATTTTCAATTAACCTTAGAATAACTCAAATTGCAATGATTATGACAATGAATACAGGATGTGTCAAAGTTTAGGCAGCAGACTTCAAAGACTCTCGCCGCAGGTCCGCTTGCCATATTACCATCAGGGTCATGATCTATGACAATGTGAGTTTTGATTGGTTGTTTACTTTACACCTGACATTGACTTACATTTACCCAAGTAGGTAAAATGAATATTTTCTCTTCAGTTGTTTGAAATTGTTTATATATACAGTGTTTATGCTGATTTTAGCAAAATTTGGATAGGAACTCGTCTCTTGCTGGTTTATGCTTTTGTACACATTTCTGATTATGGTGGAATAATTTTGGGAATTAAGAATGGGTTTATGTAGCGTATTTATAGTCCAAATACTATATTCGACCATAGGTAAACGCGTCAAGTCATATCTATAACAGCAATAGATAGAAAGCAAGAAAGGCATATTATAACAATGCATATATTATCTATGGGAAATGGAGATGTACCATTACTTAGAACTGTCTATGATTTGGCAAAATGAATATCAACGATATTGATATATTTGATGAGTCCTATAGATGATACATCAATATATCAAGTAGCATTTACTAAAGTGCCATTTACATGCTTGCAGTTCATGATTTCATATATTTCCACTTCTAGTTATGTCTTGTAAATGCTTATGAATAACTTGGACCATCTTGTTTCCGCACTATTACACGCCTGGTCTCATTGGACAACAACATTTTGTTATGCATTGAGAATGTTTCAGTGGAACTGGGTTGTCGCGCCAATGAGTCCAAAATGGACGTGAACGTTGAGTGAAGTCAGTTGAAGCTGTTTCTCATCAGTGTTCCTGGGTAATCATCCAGTACTAACTTGTTATTCCACAAGCAACTGACAACATCCTCACATGCATCATAGGTGAAGGCAAATTATTATGAATGTTTTGTCTTCAATTATATTGTCACAGAACAATTGCCTCACTGGAGATGCAAAGCTACAACATGAAGTTGGACAGTCCATAGCCTGCCTGGCTAGCTCATTTGGTAGAGCCCTAGACTGTCAGATCCTGGTTCGATTCCCACGTTGAGCAGGTTATGTTCTTCTGTGACATTTGCTACGGTCATGTCCTCCACATGTGGAGAAGTTGTCAGTTAGTACTGGTTGATAATTTACTCCAGGAAAACGGGTTAGGTCAACTTACTAGGCCGACGTATATGACTGAAAAAAGGCACAAAACTGGATGAAAACAAACAAAATTGACAGCCCAGTGTTGTACTAACTGAGCTAAACTAGACAGGCGTAATTAAATAAGACTGGCTTACATATTCACATCATATACTGTTGTATGATAAAATGATCTCCATGCTGTTAAGTTAATATGACTTGAGTAATTAAAAGTGCATGGCTTTAATGAGACTGTTCTCAATAATACATTCTGTAGTTTGAGATCTGATGTCAATCTCACAAGCTCAGATACATAACTTTTCTCTCAGGGAAAGTAATGCTTCATTAATACATCTCCTGCTGCTTGAATGTCTATCTTAAAATTTGAGAAACACAGAATTTGATTTATTTTTGGAAAACAAATTGCAAGGTGCTTGTTTTCTTGTGCATATTATTACACTTAGTCGTTCATTAATTGAGTTTAAATCAGTTCCCATGTTGAGATGAATAGTTTTATTACCTGCATACATGAAATTGTTAATTAACTACAGTAATAGGAGTGCATACAATATTTTCACAAATTAATGGGAGTTGATGCATTCATACATCATATACCAACATGATTAGATTGGGCGATTTTTGTCTTTATATGAAGAGGCAGCTGATGGGTTGAATGTGAACATGTCAATATTTGATGTAACATGAGAATTGAACAAACTGAATGATGTATGTACAAGATTGCTATATGTTCACTTGACATTGAGAAAATTGAATCTTAATTAATATGTACAATCACATGACTGTGTACCTTGTAACTGTGTTACACTGAAACCATCAGCATCATTTAGTTTAAACTTATTTATTTTACATCGATTATGAAACAAGTTCTTACAACTTATACTAATCACTCTCGATGACAGCTTCCTGGATACCAACCAGTGCTCGCACCAATTTAAGGGATTGTGAAGTTCGTAATCAAACTCTGATCATCGCGGGGATCTAACTCTCGACCTTCGGATCAGGAGTCGGGTGCTCTACCCATCGACAACAGCATCATGGTATGATAATGATATACAGTGCAACCTCTCCAGAGTGTCACCCTTTTGGTTGTTGTTGAGAGGTTGTTGCTGTGGAAAGGTTGAATTGATAGGAAGTGCTAATACTACAGGACATATTAAATACTGTTATTGAAGAGAGGGAGTGTTGCTCAAGAGAGAGTGGCTCTTGAGAAGTTGCACTGTATCATCAATTTTGTAATTTGTTCATACCATAATTAACATTAAAATGGCTTTAAAGTTGAATTATTATATAGTCAT